>OX336390.1:625827053-627090021 GCA_946902985.2 Meconema thalassinum | reverse complement strand
GAGCAGAGACCGAAGAAATGGAACGCCGAAGCTGAAAAGTACTTCATTAAGCCGGAGATGAGTTCAAGAGAATACGATCGGAGAGAGAGAGCGAGAATGCTCAGAGAGAATCGTAGAAGAGAGAACCGCCGACGCGAGGATGATGAACATGGGATAGGAGAACACTTCGAAGAAGACTACAACTGAAGAATAGTACCTTCGAGGGAGACTCTTCTGACGAACGACGCTGGCGAACGACGTAATTCAAGAATAGGACAACCGATGGAATAATTCAAGAATAGAACCACCGAGGGAATGATGGGAAAATATCACCAAGCTTGATCTTAATTTGGGACAAATAAAAATGCATTCCTTCATTTTTATTTGAAACTACGGAGAGGCAGATGAACCCGCTAAGCACAGGTTCATGTGATATTTTTCATTACAACATATTTTTGATGTATCATCTTGGAACGTACTCACCGACAAGCCATGCTGTCGCAACATGCTAACATTCTTTGGAGTTATAAATGGTTGATCTTTTGACTATGGAGAAGACCATTATATTATAATCTGAGTCTTTATTATAACACTTCTACTTTCTACGAAGCTCAGATATTTCCATATTGTAATTCTGTATCATCGAAACATTCTTCAGAACGTTATTTCTACTTTTGGTAAGGTATTAACATCGCAGATACGCGAATCGGAACCAATCAGTCGCTGCACGACTAGTGTATTTGTAAGCTCTAGCAGCGCAGGACTGAGCTCTTCGCACATGTGTATGGTTGTCCATCCAAATTGGATGTGTATTTGAAGTCCATCTTAAAGACCAGGAAATAGTCCGCCTGGAAGGCGAGGAACGTAATCTTTGTGCATCGCACAATATTTTGCAACGAACAGTATATTATCCAAGTAAATATTAAAGCCGGAGAAGGCTTGTGCTACGATATTAGCAAATTCATTGAAAAGTGATTAAAATTATGCATCGTGGAACATCACATATTCAACCACGTGTTGTGGGAAATTCAACTTCGTCAAGTGACGATAAAATATGTTAATTACTGTGATTCTATAATCAACCAAGTGAATTGTTTTAACACTCACTGCTACGACTATTGCTGTAATCGCAAGAGCGATTAATTTCTGTAACGTACAACTTCGATGCTACATGATTTGTGCACCATTAGAATCTGTGATTGTGAAGCAGATAAAGTGCATGGCCAATTTTTCAATCATCTGAGCCATGTAGACTCAGTGAGATTGCTACCATATTAAAGCTAGCTTCAGTGAAACTGTGCTACGCCCATTTTCTGAATTTCCCAGTGGTTATTTTCTACTCAAATATGTCACACTTTTATAACCACGTGTACAACGATTTCCATTACACATCATCTGTGGAGATGCGCAGATAAATCTCATGATGTGAGGGAGAGTTCCGGAGAACTTCAGCAAATGACGGAAGAACCATGACTATAGCACCAGCTAAGCCAAGGAACATGACGACCGACACAATGGAGAGGAATCTGGTCATATCACGACGACAACGCCGAGGACGAGTTAAGGCCATAGTAAAGGATAGAGCCCATGTGGAGGCCCAGATTGGACAACCATTGTCCGATGACCAAAGCCTAATTATATCCCTCAAGTCGTTGGAACGACTGAGATGTAGACATCCATTCTTGTGAGTCCGATTAATCTATTCCTTGTGAGGTTCTTTTGTGGTGTAGTATATTGTAGTTAATATTAGTTAATTGTAGAAGCTACCGAACTTCTTGACAAGCCATAGGTAGGGTTTTGTAATGTTAGAACTAATCTTTGTAGTTCACTTTCAGTGATTAGTTAGTCACCTTTGTGATTGAATCCTTTCGATCACGGTGCATTCTGATGGACATCGCTAAGATGTTAGTTCTACCCCTGCTAAGCGTGACTGTGGTCTTTGTTACTACGTTTTGTTCAACCCTAGGTGGGTGATTTTGTGGATAGTTGTTTTGGCATGACGACTGGACGTCATGGCCAGTGTTATTTCATAACACCCCTTTTTAAGTAAATGTCTGTCACGCCACTGCTTTAGTTAGAACAGTTCGTATCGGTAGGTAGTCAACACTGAAACTACAGGTTTTGTAAAATAATGTCATATTTCATTTTGATGTGCTATGAAGCCATCCTGTTCAAGAACAGAACACATTCAGGGAGTTATATTTGTATGCAATCTAGCATCGAATCCTGTAATTGCTACCGTATCATTGGCAAACTCAGCAATTGTAAGATTTGCGCCTTTATAATGTTTATTTTGTGTTGAGGTGTTTCGACACACAGATATTGTTTGGATATTTAAGACAAAGCAGTTATGAAGTGACATATCTGCAGATTTCAAAGAAGTTCAGAATAAGTGGTATTTCTGTGTTTTACTTTTCTTTGACTTAATGAATATGCCACGTCTTTGTGTATAGTTTTGAGGCGTGATTTTAAGCTTATGCTTATTCTATTTATGTATTATATTTGGGACCAGATAACAAGGCCAGTTTTCTGAAAGACTTTTTCCGAGAAAGCTGCCTGCCTTCAGTGTTGTTTCATTTGAAACCGTCCGAGTAGATAACTGTGAGTAGCGAGCCTAACTCAAGTCATGGACAGGTTGTAACAGTTCCCAGCATGCAACGAACGAGAGCACCACTCACTCAGTGAGACATACTTTTTCAGACTCTTTGACAATGCTTATAGCATTATTTATCGTTAGATGTTGTGTTTCATAAGTAGGTCAATGTCCAGGCCACCATTTTGTAGAAATCACATGTTTTGCTACTTTGATCTGATTGGTAAATGCCATATGCTTGCATCGCTATTGAAGCGACTATCTTTCAACTTTGTTTGAGAGTGATTACACTTTATGTCAAAATTTATTTGTTGAATTAAGATGATGATGATGATAATTGTTGTTTTAAGAGGCCTAACATCTAGGCTATCGGCCACTGGGTTGAATTAAGAGGCTATACGAGAAGCCTGTGTTAGAGGCTATTCATATATGTCCAGACTTTGTTTCTGTGGACTAGGTATTTTAAGGGAGGAAATTGAAGTGCATTCCAGACCTAACCAATGGTAAATTAGGTGAGCTGAGAGCCACTAATAACATGTGTTATTGTTATGTTCGAGCGTGGAGAGCTCGATGATGGTATTCTATAGCAGAGATTGATCTCGCACGAGACTGCTACTGCTGATCCCAAAGTATTCAGGATCGTCAGCCTATTCGCCATAAACCAACGAAAATTTAAACCGACATTCTAATAATCAAGCGCATAATTATTATAAACTGATGATAACTAATTGTGTATTGCATTTAACCTTGATTTACTTGCAATTTGGACCTGCTGGCCGACACTTGCTTTTGTGCACGCTTCTTTATGGAAGTAATCTAGGACAGATGACACTTATTTTTATCGACGGAGTGCTTGCTTAACCTATAGTTAGTAGCTGGTGGAGCTTGAGCCTCATGCGACTTTAGACGTAGTTTTCACTACGCATTCGCCACCGTAAATGACATGCACTTAGATGACGCTGGTTTACAAAGAGTAACCCAGGGTGAAGGCAGGAATAATATTGACTGTGGTCTTGTTGTTATTTTTTTATATTGTTATTGGTTTTACGTCTCTTTTAACACTGGCTTTTAGAGACGCCGGGGTGATGGAATTTTGCCCCGAAGGGGATCTTTAACGTGCCAGTAAATCTACGGACACGGCTCCCTCGCATTTGCACACCCTCAAATGCCAGCTGACTGATTGTTGTTATTTATTGTACTGTATATAATCCCCATGTTTACCTTACTTAGATTGTAAGAGGGCATTTAATGTTGTTTTTTTTTGATGGCTTGTCATGTAGACTTGTATTAATTGTTTTGCTTTACGGACGTCATCGCCGTAAATTTTGTATTAATTGTTAGGAATTGGCTAGATTATTGAACACTAAATATAAATAAGGAAATGGTATCATCCTAACTTAGATTTGTTATTGCTACCCTGTTAAATGTAAATTCCGTTATTAGCTTATTTTTGTAACTTGACTTAGGGTTTATTGCCGTACCATTTTACTAGCGTTGCTGTTGTTGCTTAACTTTGTAAATTAGATCTTTCACGAGGGTATATCGTAGTTTACAGGTAGGGTCCTGATCTTTATTTTTGTTTCTTTATTAGTTTGCGGATTAGCCGATATAAATCCTCTGAACTAGGCTAGGTGCCTGCATATTTTGTATAAATATTTCTACAAGTTTTACTTAAGCCTGGAAGTATATTTCTCAGTCTAGCTTTAGGAGGTGTGTTTTCTTAGGCTGTCTATGACCTTTTTAGCAACCATGTTACCTCGGATCCCTTGGATCATGGAATCTCGTGCTGCTATGGCCTATAAGAATTTCACCTGATCCTCATGGCACATGGGTCTGGCAGGTGAGGTGTTTGGGAAGTCATTTCGGTTGTTGGCAACCCCGATAGCTCCTCTGACGGGCACATATCTCTTTTTTCTTTCTTTGGCGCCCAACTAGTTGTGCCGATGTTGACATGGTGACCTTCAGCTCTATGTTGTCTTTATGAGGATATTATTGTGATTAAAGCTAAATTGACTGGACTGGGACGAACTTAAGAAGTCGTAATGCAGATCAATTAACCGCATGGCATTCGTGCGTGATTTAAGTCCATGGGGCGAGGCTTTGTAGTATAAGTAAGTAGTATAATTCGCTAGACTTTGAATATTGCGTAATCCTGATGACGTCATTCCTGATGACGTCATGGGTCCTTAGAGCGAGCATGTGGTCCAGGAGCGAGCATGTGCAGTGCACGTGTTAGCGTGGGAAGAGGTTGACCCTTTGGCTTGTTTGTGCGATGGTGATAAAAAGTTAATGGGTGTTGACGTCATGGAGGATGTTTATTAGGATGCTAACTGTCATCTGACACCCATGCGAGTGTGAGCACCAAAACAAAAGGTTATTCGCAGGTAGTGGGGTAGTGTATGTTCTCTTGCAAGTCGCGTGTGTGCTTGAATACGTATGGCTATGTTGGGAAATGTTTGGTGGCGGGCGAGGACTAGGGTTGAGTGAGGGTTCGTTTAAATGCTATTTTTCCCGCTCTATTTGATGGTGAGGTAATTTTTTAAAATGGGTGGAATTTGGAAACGCAATTTGAGGTAAACGTGCTTTTTTGACATTTTGGCGAATTTAATGAGCTTGTAAGGCTAGAACGATGCATATAGGGTGTCGTAGGACTTGTGGTGAACCACCCCTTGCTATGGACGGGAGTATATCCACCCCAAAATAAATCTACCCTTACCCGGAGATTAAGTAGTGGTTATTTTTGTATGCATGCGCACTTGAGGGCTTTTGTAAGAGAGCGGAATTTTTAAAAGATTCTTTATAGATGAGGGTTTTTAAAAAATTTATTAAAAAAACAAAAAACTAATAGGTCATTCGATTTTTAGTATCTCGCTAACCAATAATGCGATGTAAACATATGGGGTGTCATAGGACTCGTAGTGAATTCTCCTTTTGTATGAATGAGGTATGTCAACCCCCAAAATAAAAACTACCCTTACCTGGGGTGAAAGAGCAATTTTTGTATGTATGCACACCGGTGGCTTTTGTCAAAAGGGTCTAACTACACATTTGTTAATATTTTCTGAACCCAGGATGGGATTTTCCCATAGGCAGTATCCTAGCACTTGGGGTGACACCTCGTTTTTGAAAGTATCATTCATTTATTTTCTTGTCAAAAGGGCCTAACTACACTTTTGTTAATATCTCGTGAACCAATCATGCTAGGGACTTGTATGAGGGGTCCTAGCACTTGGGGCGACGTCCCCCTTTATGGGGTGAAACTACCCCCCCAAAATTGAAAACTCAATATCTTGGAAACTATGAACCCTAAAATTAGGCGTTATAGCTTTAAAAATAGGTGATGACATAGGCTTTTACCTGGATTGGTCATTTCACCCCTAAAACAGTAAATAGTCATGTTATGGGGAAAAAACGTGTTAAACACCTAAAAATGATAAATGAAACTAAGATCTTTTGTTTTTGATGAAAAATAGCAGGGGGGTGAAAACTACCCCCAAATTGAAAAATCGATACCTTGGAAACTAAGAACCGTAAAATTATGTGTAATAGCTTAAAAAATTCGTTGTGACATAGGCTTTTACCCGGATAGATGATGTCACCCCTAAAACAGTAAATAGTGATTTTACAGTGGGGAAAAAGGTCTTAAACGGGTAAAAATGATAATTGAACCTAAGATCTTTTGTTTTTGATGAAAAATAGCAGGGGGGTGAAAACTACCCCAAAATTGAAAAATCGATACCTTGGAAACTAAGAACCGTAAAATTATGTGTAATAGCTTAAAAAATTCGTTGTGACATAGGCTTTTACCCGGATAGATGATGTCACCCCTAAAACAGTAAATAGTGATTTTACAGTGGGGAAAAAGGTTTTAAACGGGTAAAAATGATAATTGAACCTAAGATCTTTTGTTTTTGATGAAAAATAGCAGGGGGGTGAAAACTACCCCCAAATTGAAAAATCGATACCTTGGAAACTAAGAACCGTAAAATTATGTGTAATAGCTTAAAAAATTCGTTGTGACATAGGCTTTTACCCGGATAGATGATGTCACCCCTAAAACAGTAAATAGTGATTTTACAGTGGGGAAAAAGGTCTTAAACGGGTAAAAATGATAATTGAACCTAAGATCTTTTGTTTTTGATGAAAAATAGCAGGGGGGTGAAAACTACCCCCAAATTGAAAAATCGATACCTTGGAAACTAAGAACCGTAAAATTATGTGTAATAGCTTAAAAAATTCGTTGTGACATAGGCTTTTACCCGGATAGATGATGTCACCCCTAAAACAGTAAATAGTGATTTTACAGTGGGGAAAAAGGTCTTAAACGGGTAAAAATGATAATTGAACCTAAGATCTTTTGTTTTTGATGAAAAATAGCAGGGGGGTGAAAACTACCCCAAAATTGAAAAATCGATACCTTGGAAACTAAGAACCGTAAAATTATGTGTAATAGCTTAAAAAATTCGTTGTGACATAGGCTTTTACCCGGATAGATGATGTCACCCCTAAAACAGTAAATAGTGATTTTACAGTGGGGAAAAAGGTCTTAAACGGGTAAAAATGATAATTGAACCTAAGATCTTTTGTTTTTGATGAAAAATAGCAGGGGGGTGAAAACTACCCCGTATATGAAAGGAGTGTAGACTTATTGATGTTGCAGATTGGAAACAGTGAAAGTTATCACTTTTGTTTAATTAGAAATCTTGCTCGCCTTGTGCGTTCAAGCATCACTAGCACTCAGAGAAGGATTTATATATGTAGACGTTGTTTGTCATATTATCTTCTTGAGGATGAGTTAAATGTTCACTTTGCAGACTGTAAACAGTTTCCTGTTGCAAAAAGCATAATGCCGACTGATGAACAAAGATTTGTTAATTTTACAGAATTCCGAGTTAAAGATACAGTTCCATTTATAATATATGCAGACACTGAATGCGTTTTGTCTCCAATTTCCTCCTGTTTTCCAAATAGTGACATTCATAACTCTACTTTAACACATAAACATATTCCTTACAGCATTTCTTTATACCTTCATTGTAATTTCGATAGTGAATTGTGCAGTTTCAAGCTCTTTAGGGGAAATAATTGCATTGAATTGTTTGTAAAGGAACTTTATAGTATTGTGGATAAACTTCAAACATATTACTTATCGGTTAAGCCAATGTTAAAGATGACCGAAAATGAAGAAAGATTATTTTTGTCAAGTAAAATGTGTCACATTTGCGAGAAACCGATTGCAGTTAATGAACTCAAAGTACGCGATCATTGTCACTTAACTGGAAAATATAGAGGAAGCGCACACAATAGTTGTAATTTAAATTACAAAGTAACAAAGGTTTTGCCTATAGCATTTCATAATCTAACCGCCTATGATGGACATTTTATAATTAAAGAAATTTGCGAGAAACGTGATGGAGAGGTGTTACATAATCCTGGTCATATAAAATTGTTAGCGATGAATATGGAACGTTACAAAGGGTTTACAAAGTATGTACGGGCTAAGAATGGATTCATTCAGTTAAGATTTTTCGATACATATAATTTCTTGTCCTGTTCACTAGATCAATGTTCATCTTCGTTAAGCGAAGATTCAAAGCAAATAACACGACGTTATTTTAATGATGATGCACAGTTTCGACTTACTGCGAGAAAAGGTGTGTTTCCCTATGAATACGTCACGAGTATGGATGTTCTTAACGAAACTAAATTACCTGAAATATCCAAGTTTTATAGCAGCCTTAATGATCAAACAATATCGAATGAAGAGTATGAGTTTGCTCAATCGGTGTGGGAAACGTTTTCCTGTCAAACATTAGGAGAATACGCAGATTTGTATTTAAAAGTTGACACACTTCTTTTGGCGGATGTCTTTGAAAATTTTAGATCGAATGGCATGGAAACTTATGGCATTGATGCAGCTCATTTTTTACACTGCTCCATCTATGTCTTGGTGTGCTATGAAAAAGATAACCAACGTTCAACTTGAATTGCTTCAAGATATTGATATGTTACACTTTTTTGAACGATCTATTCGAGGAGGAAATGTTCAGTGTATAACACGACATGCGATTGCTAATAATAAGTATATGAAAACTTATGATGAGAAAAAGCAAGAGTCCTACATAATGTACTTTGACGTTAATAATTTGTATGGATATGCGATGATGGAATATCTTCCAACGGGTGGCTTTAAATGGATTGCAAATGTTGAAGGCTTTGATGTTTTAACTATTGATGATACTTCAGAAATTGGATATATTTTGGAAGTAGATTTGACTTATCCTCAAGAGTTACATGACAAACATTCAGATTACCCTCTATGTCCAGAAAAGTTGACAAAGCTAATGGCTACCCTAGATAATAAAGAACGTTATGTTTTGCATTATAGATTGTTAAAGCAATGTATTCAACTAGGAATGAAATTAGATCGTATTCACAGAATAATTGAATTCAATCAGAGCCAATGGCTAAAACCATATATTGATGTGAACACAGAGAAACGAAAACAAGCCAAAAATGATTTTGAAAAGAATTTTTATAAATTGATGAATAATGCAATTTTTGGTCGTTCACTGATGAATGTGAGGAAGTTAAGGGACATCAAATGGGTCACCAAATGGCATGGAGCTCGTGGTGGTAGGTCTTTAATAGCTAAGGCTAATTTTAAACATAGAATTATATTCGATGAACAATGTATGGTCATCGAGATGAGTAGACTAAAGATTTTTCACAATCAACCAGTATATGTTGGTGCATCTATATTAGATTTGTCTAAATGTAAAATGAATGACTTTCATTACAATGTTATTTTAGCAAATCCTGAATCAAATGTGAGGTTGTTATACACAGACACCGATAGTTTTATGTATATATTCTATTATGATATTTATGAGTTCATGAAACAACATTCAAATTTGTTTGATACTGGAAACTATGAAACAAACAATCCTTTTGGCATTGTGAGACAAAATAAAGGTGAAATTGGTTTAATGAAAGATGAAAATGCTGGAAGGATTGTTGAAGAATTTGTGGGGTTACGACCCAAAATGTATGCAATAAAATTGTGTGATGAAATGAATAGCTTGTGTAAGGCTAAAGGCATTAAGAAGAGTGTGAGTAAAAGTATGAATATTGATGAGTATCGAAAGTGTCTTTATAACAGAGAAAAAGTCAACAAAGTTCAAGTTTGTATAATTTCAAAATCTCATTCTGTATTTACTGTTCGGCAAAATAAGTTGGCAATTTCATCAAACGAAGATAAAAGACACATAACTGAAAACGGAATTGATACTTTACCGTTTGGTCATTTTTCTCTGAAAAATGATTAGAAACAAATTGAGATTAAAGCAGTTCATCTCACTTACTTTATTTCTTTCACACACACACACTTTTATGCTGGTAATAATACTAATTTTTGTGTGTTCCTTTGCTTATGAAATCCTAGACTAGGAGTTCCACATTCGACATGATAGCGGAGTTTCATCTCCCATAAACTCGTCTCTGAGGTGGGTGCCAGAAAAGGCATCCAGCTGTAAAAACCACACCCTCACATAGACTTTCATAACTTCTTACGTTGAGGTTCATAACACTACGTTGATTGATTTATCGGTTTCCTTTTCACAATTCCTGTCTATACATTCCTCTTGAAGGTTGCAAGATGCTTGCAAGGTTCCTAAAATGCAATTAAATTTAATAAATACCTTAAGATGGTTTGATTTGTTTAATGATATGGTGTTAATAGTATTTTTAGGTTTTGACTGGCTTTGCATTAAGAATTGACTAACCAAACATGAGTTACCTATCAGGGAAACATTTTGGCCACTATGTTGGCTATTGACCAGTGAGTTTAGCTGTTTATCATTTTTTTAAATCATAAACAACAGAGGGTTAAACGTATAGATAAACCGTGTGACCATGTTTGTTAAACAAGACATTATACCAGAGACAATTAGAATACTTATGTAGAGTTTACCAAAAATAATGTTGTGTAACAGTAAATGCTAGTCAACAGTTATACACTTCTAAAAAAAAATCATCATACAATACCTGAGAGCTCTTCTAAAATTATTGATGTGTAACATGATTCCACTAACTTGCTATGTATTTTTTGGCTTGGGGGTGATTTTCAAGAAATGCAAATGGAACTGAAATGCAATACAAACAATGAGCGTGCCTGGTGGCTGAGATTGATACCACGACGTACTGTCGGTTATGTAGCTATGTGGAATGTATATCAAATATGGTTTACTTCAAGGTCTGGAGATCCCTACAATTCCTACAATAAATGATCTTGAAATGGTCATCCTATGGTGTGAAAATATTTATTAGGTATATATATTTACTGAAAACAATTATGATTTATTAAATGTTTATATGTTTACAGTATTGTTATTTAATGTAAGCACTTGAGGCACTACCGACCAATGGGAAGCAAAAAGTGGGAGCATATATGGGATGAAATGTGGGAGCAAAGCAAATATAAAAAGTGGGAGCAAATATGCTAACAAATATGTCAACAAATATGCCGGCAAAAGTATATACACAATTCAAGATAGTTGAAAGTAAAGTATATACACAATTCAAGTTAGCATATTTGCTCCCACTTTTTATATTTGCTTTGCTCCCACATTTCATCCCATATATGCTCCCACTTTTTGCTTCCCATTGGTCGGTAGTGCCTCAAGTGCTTACATTAAATAACAATACTGTAAACATATAAACATTTAATAAATCATAATTGTTTTCAGTAAATATATATACCTAATAAATATTTTCACACCATAGGATGACCATTTCAAGATCATTTATTGTAGGAATTGTAGGGATCTCCAGACCTTGAAGTAAACCATATTTGATATACATTCCACATAGCTACATAACCGACAGTACGTCGTGGTATCAATCTCAGCCACCAGGCACGCTCATTGTTTGTATTGCATTTCAGTTCCATTTGCATTTCTTGAAAATCACCCCCAAGCCAAAAAATACATAGCAAGTTAGTGGAATCATGTTACACATCAATAATTTTAGAAGAGCTCTCAGGTATTGTATGATGATTTTTTTTTAGAAGTGTATAACTGTTGACTAGCATTTACTGTTACACAACATTATTTTTGGTAAACTCTACATAAGTATTCTAATTGTCTCTGGTATAATGTCTTGTTTAACAAACATGGTCACACGGTTTATCTATACGTTTAACCCTCTGTTGTTTATGATTTAAAAAAATGATAAACAGCTAAACTCACTGGTCAATAGCCAACATAGTGGCCAAAATGTTTCCCTGATAGGTAACTCATGTTTGGTTAGTCAATTCTTAATGCAAAGCCAGTCAAAACCTAAAAATACTATTAACACCATATCATTAAACAAATCAAACCATCTTAAGGTATTTATTAAATTTAATTGCATTTTAGGAACCTTGCAAGCATCTTGCAACCTTCAAGAGGAATGTATAGACAGGAATTGTGAAAAGGAAACCGATAAATCAATCAACGTAGTGTTATGAACCTCAACGTAAGAAGTTATGAAAGTCTATGTGAGGGTGTGGTTTTTACAGCTGGATGCCTTTTCTGGCACCCACCTCAGAGACGAGTTTATGGGAGATGAAACTCCGCTATCATGTCGAATGTGGAACTCCTAGTCTAGGATTTCATAAGCAAAGGAACACACAAAAATTAGTATTATTACCAGCATAAAAGTGTGTGTGTGTGAAAGAAATAAAGTAAGTGAGATGAACTGCTTTAATCTCAATTTGTTTCTAATCATTTTTCAGAGAAAAATGACCAAACGGTAAAGTATCAATTCCGTTTTCAGTTATGTGTCTTTTATCTTCGTTTGATGAAATTGCCAACTTATTTTGCCGAACAGTAAATACAGAATGAGATTTTGAAATTATACAAACTTGAACTTTGTTGACTTTTTCTCTGTTATAAAGACACTTTCGATACTCATCAATATTCATACTTTTACTCACACTCTTCTTAATGCCTTTAGCCTTACACAAGCTATTCATTTCATCACACAATTTTATTGCATACATTTTGGGTCGTAACCCCACAAATTCTTCAACAATCCTTCCAGCATTTTCATCTTTCATTAAACCAATTTCACCTTTATTTTGTCTCACAATGCCAAAAGGATTGTTTGTTTCATAGTTTCCAGTATCAAACAAATTTGAATGTTGTTTCATGAACTCATAAATATCATAATAGAATATATACATAAAACTATCGGTGTCTGTGTATAACAACCTCACATTTGATTCAGGATTTGCTAAAATAACATTGTAATGAAAGTCATTCATTTTACATTTAGACAAATCTAATATAGATGCACCAACATATACTGGTTGATTGTGAAAAATCTTTAGTCTACTCATCTCGATGACCATACATTGTTCATCGAATATAATTCTATGTTTAAAATTAGCCTTAGCTATTAAAGACCTACCACCACGAGCTCCATGCCATTTGGTGACCCATTTGATGTCCCTTAACTTCCTCACATTCATCAGTGAACGACCAAAAATTGCATTATTCATCAATTTATAAAAATTCTTTTCAAAATCATTTTTGGCTTGTTTTCGTTTCTCTGTGTTCACATCAATATATGGTTTTAGCCATTGGCTCTGATTGAATTCAATTATTCTGTGAATACGATCTAATTTCATTCCTAGTTGAATACATTGCTTTAACAATCTATAATGCAAAACATAACGTTCTTTATTATCTAGGGTAGCCATTAGCTTTGTCAACTTTTCTGGACATAGAGGGTAATCTGAATGTTTGTCATGTAACTCTTGAGGATAAGTCAAATCTACTTCCAAAATATATCCAATTTCTGAAGTATCATCAATAGTTAAAACATCAAAGCCTTCAACATTTGCAATCCATTTAAAGCCACCCGTTGGAAGATATTCCATCATCGCATATCCATACAAATTATTAACGTCAAAGTACATTATGTAGGACTCTTGCTTTTTCTCATCATAAGTTTTCATATACTTATTATTAGCAATCGCATGTCGTGTTATACACTGAACATTTCCTCCTCGAATAGATCGTTCAAAAAAGTGTAACATATCAATATCTTGAAGCAATTCAAGTTGAACGTTGGTTATCTTTTTCATAGCACACCAAGACATAGATGGAGCAGTGTAAAAAATGAGCTGCATCAATGCCATAAGTTTCCATGCCATTCGATCTAAAATTTTCAAAGACATCCGCCAAAAGAAGTGTGTCAACTTTTAAATACAAATCTGCGTATTCTCCTAATGTTTGACAGGAAAACGTTTCCCACACCGATTGAGCAAACTCATACTCTTCATTCGATATTGTTTGATCATTAAGGCTGCTATAAAACTTGGATATTTCAGGTAATTTAGTTTCGTTAAGAACATCCATACTCGTGACGTATTCATAGGGAAACACACCTTTTCTCGCAGTAAGTCGAAACTGTGCATCATCATTAAAATAACGTCGTGTTATTTGCTTTGAATCTTCGCTTAACGAAGATGAACATTGATCTAGTGAACAGGACAAGAAATTATATGTATCGAAAAATCTTAACTGAATGAATCCATTCTTAGCCCGTACATACTTTGTAAACCCTTTGTAACGTTCCATATTCATCGCTAACAATTTTATATGACCAGGATTATGTAACACCTCTCCATCACGTTTCTCGCAAATTTCTTTAATTATAAAATGTCCATCATAGGCGGTTAGATTATGAAATGCTATAGGCAAAACCTTTGTTACTTTGTAATTTAAATTACAACTATTGTGTGCGCTTCCTCTATATTTTCCAGTTAAGTGACAATGATCGCGTACTTTGAGTTCATTAACTGCAATCGGTTTCTCGCAAATGTGACACATTTTACTTGACAAAAATAATCTTTCTTCATTTTCGGTCATCTTTAACATTGGCTTAACCGATAAGTAATATGTTTGAAGTTTATCCACAATACTATAAAGTTCCTTTACAAACAATTCAATGCAATTATTTCCCCTAAAGAGCTTGAAACTGCACAATTCACTATCGAAATTACAATGAAGGTATAAAGAAATGCTGTAAGGAATATGTTTATGTGTTAAAGTAGAGTTATGAATGTCACTATTTGGAAAACAGGAGGAAATTGGAGACAAAACGCATTCAGTGTCTGCATATATTATAAATGGAACTGTATCTTTAACTCGGAATTCTGTAAAATTAACAAATCTTTGTTCATCAGTCGGCATTATGCTTTTTGCAACAGGAAACTGTTTACAGTCTGCAAAGTGAACATTTAACTCATCCTCAAGAAGATAATATGACAAACAACGTCTACATATATAAATCCTTCTCTGAGTGCTAGTGATGCTTGAACGCACAAGGCGAGCAAGATTTCTAATTAAACAAAAGTGATAACTTTCACTGTTTCCAATCTGCAACATCAATAAGTCTACACTCCTTTCATATACGGGGTAGTTTTCACCCCCCTGCTATTTTTCATCAAAAACAAAAGATCTTAGGTTCAATTATCATTTTTACCCGTTTAAGACCTTTTTCCCCACTGTAAAATCACTATTTACTGTTTTAGGGGTGACATCATCTATCCGGGTAAAAGCCTATGTCACAACGAATTTTTTAAGCTATTACACATAATTTTACGGTTCTTAGTTTCCAAGGTATCGATTTTTCAATTTTGGGGTAGTTTTCACCCCCCTGCTATTTTTCATCAAAAACAAAAGATCTTAGGTTCAATTATCATTTTTACCCGTTTAAGACCTTTTTCCCCACTGTAAAATCACTATTTACTGTTTTAGGGGTGACATCATCTATCCGGGTAAAAGCCTATGTCACAACGAATTTTTTAAGCTATTACACATAATTTTACGGTTCTTAGTTTCCAAGGTATCGATTTTTCAATTTGGGGGTAGTTTTCACCCCCCTGCTATTTTTCATCAAAAACAAAAGATCTTAGGTTCAATTATCATTTTTACCCGTTTAAGACCTTTTTCCCCACTGTAAAATCACTATTTACTGTTTTAGGGGTGACATCATCTATCCGGGTAAAAGCCTATGTCACAACGAATTTTTTAAGCTATTACACATAATTTTACGGTTCTTAGTTTCCAAGGTATCGATTTTTCAATTTGGGGGTAGTTTTCACCCCCCTGCTATTTTTCATCAAAAACAAAAGATCTTAGGTTCAATTATCATTTTTACCCGTTTAAAACCTTTTTCCCCACTGTAAAATCACTATTTACTGTTTTAGGGGTGACATCATCTATCCGGGTAAAAGCCTATGTCACAACGAATTTTTTAAGCTATTACACATAATTTTACGGTTCTTAGTTTCCAAGGTATCGATTTTTCAATTTTGGGGTAGTTTTCACCCCCCTGCTATTTTTCATCAAAAACAAAAGATCTTAGGTTCAATTATCATTTTTACCCGTTTAAGACCTTTTTCCCCACTGTAAAATCACTATTTACTGTTTTAGGGGTGACATCATCTATCCGGGTAAAAGCCTATGTCACAACGAATTTTTTAAGCTATTACACATAATTTTACGGTTCTTAGTTTCCAAGGTATCGATTTTTCAATTTGGGGGTAGTTTTCACCCCCCTGCTATTTTTCATCAAAAACAAAAGATCTTAGTTTCATTTATCATTTTTAGGTGTTTAACACGTTTTTTCCCCATAACATGACTATTTACTGTTTTAGGGGTGAAATGACCAATCCAGGTAAAAGCCTATGTCATCACCTATTTTTAAAGCTATAACGCCTAATTTTAGGGTTCATAGTTTCCAAGATATTGAGTTTTCAATTTTGGGGGGGTAGTTTCACCCCATAAAGGGGGACGTCGCCCCAAGTGCTAGGACCCCTCATACAAGTCCCTAGCATGATTGGTTCACGAGATATTAACAAAAGTGTAGTTAGGCCTTTTTGACAAGAAAATAAATGAATGATACTTTCAAAAACGAGGTGTCACCCCAAGTGCTAGGATACTGCCTATGGGAAAATCCCATCCTGGGTTCAGAAAATATTAACAAATGTGTAGTTAGACCCTTTTGACAAAAGCCACCGGTGTGCATACATACAAAAATTG
Organism: Meconema thalassinum; assembly: GCA_946902985.2. Lineage (NCBI taxonomy): Eukaryota > Metazoa > Arthropoda > Insecta > Orthoptera > Tettigoniidae > Meconema > Meconema thalassinum. The sequence goes on along the minus strand of OX336390.1, from coordinate 627,073,353 downwards.
CTCTTTCACCCCAGGTAAGGGTAGTTTTTATTTTGGGGGTTGACATACCTCATTCATACAAAAGGAGAATTCACTACGAGTCCTATGACACCCCATATGTTTACATCGCATTATTGGTTAGCGAGATACTAAAAATCGAATGACCTATTAGTTTTTTGTTTTTTTAATAAATTTTTTAAAAACCCTCATCTATAAAGAATCTTTTAAAAATTCCGCTCTCTTACAAAAGCCCTCAAGTGCGCATGCATACAAAAATAACCACTACTTAACCTCCGGGTAAGGGTAGATTTATTTTGGGGTGGATATACTCCCGTCCATAGCAAGGGGTGGTTCACCACAAGTCCTACGACACCCTATATGCATCGTTCTAGCCTTACAAGCTCATTAAATTCGCCAAAATGTCAAAAAAGCACGTTTACCTCAAATTGCGTTTCCAAATTCCACCCATTTTAAAAAATTACCTTACCATCAAATAGAGCGGGAAAAATAGCATTTAAACGAACCCTCACTCAACCCTAGTCCTCGCCCGCCACCAAACATTTCCCAACATAGCCATACGTATTCAAGCACACACGCGACTTGCAAGAGAACATACACTACCCCACTACCCGCGAATAACCTTTTGTTTTGGTGCTCACACTCGCATGGGTGTCAGATGACAGTTAGCATCCTAATAAACATCCTCCATGACGTCAACACCCATTAACTTTTTATCACCATCGCACAAACAAGCCAAAGGGTCAACCTCTTCCCACGCTAACACGTGCACTGCACATGCTCGCTCCTGGACCACATGCTCGCTCTAAGGACCCATGACGTCATCAGGAATGACGTCATCAGGATTACGCAATATACAAAGTCTAGCGAATTATACTACTTAAGTAATTGAAGGATAGGTTTTTCTTTGTTGATGCCTCATCCTGAGTAAATGTAACACTTTGCTTTGCTTGTTAATGTAAATGTAGAAGCACTTAGTTCGCACACACCAGCAGTACTTGTGATACTTATTTAAGAGAAAGCAGGCTGTTCTACATCGCAAAAGTAACTAGTCATAGCTGTAAGTTCTTCTGGAATGCTCCTTCTGTTCTCTCATATATTATTGTATTATGGATGAAGAGACGATTCGTCGTGTGATGGGGGAGATGTTGGCAGTTGTTAGCAACAACCTCAAACAGATTCGAACTGAATTAGGGACTGTTAGTGGTAATGTTGAGCAAGTCCGAGGTGACTTGGGTGAAGTCCTACAGGAAGTAGGAACTGTAAGTGGGAATGTTGAACAAGTCCGGGGTGACTTGTGTGTGAATACCCAAAGTGTCAATAACGTTAGGACTGACATCACAGATGTAAGGACTGATTTAACCAATGTTAGGGCTGATCTAACGCAGGTCAGGGCTGACATAGATACTCATAGGGAAGACGCTAGGAATAACCTTACGCAAGGTTTAGCGGCGTTTAGGGTTGATGTCATGCGACACCAACAGAATGCAAATCACCGCATAGATAATTTAACCGAACAAATGAACCGAGCGAGGGAAGATGTTCAGACCAGGTTAGGCGAACACACTACCCAGATTAAAGCTATCATTAATAACGTTCAAATCGATATGAGGGCTGATTTAGATCACACCAGAGAAGAGTTTGGCAATCGACTTACGAACGTCGAGGGATTTATGGATAATGTCAAGAAGGATATCGCTACAGTAAATGTAGGTTTGGCTTTGATGAGAGGAGCAGCATACGCCGTGAATGCAAATGTGAAAGCCATTGCGACGAGATAATCGAATTTAAGTAAGAGCTAGCGACAAACACGAAGAACGTTATTCTGTTAACGGACACCGTGGAAGAGCTACGCGAAACCGTGAACACTCATCGGGAGGAAACGAAGATTGACATCTTATTGTTGAGAGGAGACTTTAATGAACACAAATATGTTGTAGAAGCTCAAGTAGCTAGTGTTCGAGACGAAGTAAGGGAACTTCGCGGAGACGTCGCAGAAGTTAAGGACGACGTTTACCATGTCGAAGATGACGTGTCTAAATTTGAAAAAGAGGTAGAATCTATGAAGAAAAGGCTAGATGAAGTTGCCGTGACAGAGCGTCTTCAAATTAGCTACAACCTTAGGACAGCAATTTGAGAGGTCGACACAAACCTCGAAGGAAAAATCGACATGATCGAGTTACAGTTAAACGATCTAGGGAGTAAAGCTGAGGTAAAGGCCATTCCAGGCCTCGCAATTATTGAGAGACGTTTAGACAAATTGGAAGCCCAACCGAGAGAGACTCGTACTTCCACATTTTCAGCTGAAACTCAGAAAACGTCAGGACCTCAGTTTATACAATCAACACCGTCCTGTATTCGACCGAGCACACCACCTTGAGCGCAACCGTTAAGATTCACAGATACCATGCATAATCAAATGCAAACGTCGACATCACCGTTCACGAAGTCACACTTCGGTGAAAATGCTTACATGGCTGATCAATCAACGCTGAATTACGCTGTAAATCCGTTTAGACCTGCAAATGTACCGCAAAATCAAGCGACTGATATGCCGACAAATGCTTATGCTAACCCATTCAGACCAGCGCAGACCCAGCATAATCAGCGTAAAGTAATGATCATACGATCAAGGGAAGAGCAACCAGCTCGATTTTCAGGTACTGGTAGTGGCATCACACCAGTCGAATTCTTGGCAAATGTAGAGAGTTATCTACGTGATACTATGGTGACACCGGAGAGAGAGCTCAGGGTCGTAGAGCGTCTTCTTGAAGGTCAAGTTAGTACTTCACAGGATACCAGGAATTTAGGGAAGCCTTGTTGCGTACCTATTGGTCGAGTGACATACAGCAGACCATCAGAGCTGAGATGTACACTCGCCGATACAGCTCGAATACGCCAACACGCTACGCAAATTACTTTGCAACCCAGCTGGCGAAACTTAGATGTCTCCAACCCCCACTATCAGAGCAGGATTTAGTAAACACTATCGTCTGGCAATATCCAGCCGATGTCCAACGAGTGTTAATTGCTGCGGGAGCAAAAACCTTCCAGCAATGTGACCAAGAGCCACAAATAACCTGTGTCATTGTTATGTCCGAGCGTGGAGAGCTCCATGATGGAATTCTATAGCAGAGATTGATCTCGCACGTGACTGCTACTGCTGATCCCAAGGTATTCAGGATCGTCAGCCTATACGCCATAAACCAACGATAATTTAAACCGACATTCTAATAATCAAGCGATAAACTGATGATAACTAATTGTTTATTGCATTTAACCTTGATTTATTTGCATTTTGGACCGGCTGGCCGACACCTGCTTTTGTGCACGCTTCTTTATGGAAGTAATCTAGGACAGATGACACTAATTTTTATCGACGGAGTGCTTGCTTAACCTATAGTTAGTAGCTGGTGGAGCTCAAGCCTCTTGCTGCGTTAGACGTAGTTTTCACTACGCATTCGCCACCGTAAATTCGCCACATGGGTCCGGCAGGTGAGGTGTTTGGGAAGTCATTTCGGTTGTTGGCAACCCTGATAGCTCTCTGACGGGCACAATATCCCTCATAGGTATGACTTAATGGAAAATTCTTGTGTAAACTTTGAAGTGAATACCGACAGTAGTGGCTATGCTGGCTAAAGCGCAGCATTAGGTCATGGGGCCAAGCTCTCTGCTGACTCGGTAGACGCGTTGGGTCGAGCCCCACCGTCGGCCGTCCTTGAAATGGTTTTCCGTGGTTTCCCATTTTCAACACCAGGCATATGCTGGGACGGTGCCTTCTGACAGGCCACGGCCGCTTACTTCCACATCCTTGCCCAGTTTCATTCACCATCATTCATTTCATCTCTCATTAACTCCTCTCATGAGGTTGGCGTCAGGAAGGGCATCCGGCCGTAAAAACCATCGCCACAAAGACTTTCATCTCATCTCATCCCCCGTTGGAAAACGGGAATAATCAGGGGTAGACATACATACAAACATTGAAGTGAATAAGGTTAATGAGTACATGGTAAAACTCTGTAAGCATTTCAGTAACACCCAGTTCGTTGACTGCAATAGCTTTGAAAGGAAATGTTACATAACTAATGGCTTCATCTTTATAGACTAGGGAAAAGTAAAATAAGCAAAATTGTACAGAGCTATTTTAACCTTACAAGTACTGGTACTGTGAAAAATGAATTCCTTTGGGATATAATAATGATCAGGGAAACTAGTAAGCAGAGCCAACTTAGCTGAAGGTTGGCTCAGGCATAACCTAGTTACTAGAAACGGGTTCAATATTGATTATAATATGCATATCTACCATCAGAATGTTACGCATCTAAGTAATAAAGTAGATCATTTAAATAGCCTGATGAATTCAAAATCTACAGTTTTGCTGTGTTCACTGAACATTGGTGTGAGAGGGAGGAAATAAAAACCATGCATCTAGATAATTATATTCTAGCCAGTAGTTACTGTCGAGAAAAAATGAAAGGTGGTGGTGTGAGTCTGTACTGTAAAATAAATGTTAGATACCAGGAATTGGGGTGGGTAAATAGCTATGGGAGGGATCATGACTTTGATGTTGCAGGTATTTTAATTCAGCTGAATGATGATTTTGAAATATTTATAGCAGGAGTATATAGAGCCCCAAGTGGAAATATGGAAATATTCCTAAGACAGTTTGATTTACTTCTGAATAAAGTAGCCAAACATATATAAAAATATAATAGTAGTCAGTGATTTCAATATAGACTGGTTTGCACATGACAGGTCCCTCGAGACATTCAAATACATCGATCGTATTGTCATTTGGCCTTAATAATCTTGTTAAGGAGTCAACTAGGGTAACTAAACATTCTGACACATTAATCGATTGCATTATTATTAACATGCCAGACGAATTAAGTAATTGTAGTGTTGTGGAAAATTTTGTATCAGACCATCGTGGTCAGGAATTAAAAATTGCATATCCTCAAGAATCTCAATTAAATCAGTCTACGTGGAATTACACACGAAATGTATCTAATAATGATGCAATGAAACTCACAGAAAAACTTGGTTATTTTGATTGGGGGGAAGTGAGGAATATTAGGGATGTAAATGCTGCCTGGGAAAAATTATGTTCTATTTTTAAAGTGTGTCTTAATTTATCATGCCCTTTAGTTAAGAGAATAAATAGGAATCGCCAGAGAACTAAAACAACAAAACTGTCTGTTCTGTGTCATAGGAAAAAGCAAAACATGATTGATGCTTTTGATAGCTACAAGCAAACAGGATTGAAGCTTTATAAAGATAATTATAAAAATTTAAAGTAGAATATTATGAAGAAATAAAAAAATTAATGCTCAAGAATATGAAAATAGAATAACAAATTCTAACAACTTTGCCAAAGAAGTATGGCAAATAGCTAAAGATATATCAGGTCTTAATAAAGCAACACATGGGAAAATATTTTGATAAAAATCATTTACAATGTTGTTAATGCACCTTTACTAGTAGTAACAGCATTCGATGATTATTTCATTCATCCGCCCGTTAGGAACAGTGTGAATGTAGTCATATAGCAAAAGGTAATGATCATAATGTTGTAGGAAATAAATGTGGTAATAGCAGCATAAAGCAAATCACATGTCAATCTTCCTGAAACCAACTACCAAAGATGAAATAAGAACGATAGTCAGAAAATTAAAAAATAAACATAGTCATGGTTGGGATGAAATCCCACCCTGGTTGTTGAAACAGTGCTATGGTCCAATCCTAGACATTCTTACAGAACTGATAAATATGTGTCTCTTAAAGGGCATCTTCCCAGATATACTAAAGCTATCCGTTGTTAAACCAATTTTTAAAAAGGGTGACAGACATCATCTAGGTAACTACAGACCGATCACCCTTATCTCTACATTTTGTAAAATTTTAGAGTATGTGATGTACCATAGAATAATTGAGTTTATTGATAAGAATGATTTAATAAATAAGAATCAGTTTGGTTTCAGGAAGGGCTTATCAACGATAAATGCTATTGCAGAATTTTATGAAACTCTGCTTGCTTCTCTTGATGATAATAAAAGTGCTGTTGGGGTTTTCGTAGATTTGACAAAAGCATTTGATACAGTAGATCATCAATTATTATTGGATGAGGTAGAGGTTTATGGTATAAGAGGAGTAGCATTAGAGCTATTAAAATCATATTTGAATAATAGATGGCAATTTACAGAAATTTATTTTAAGAATGGTGAAAATATCTCCACTCCTGCTTTAGTTAAAAAAAAGGTGTACCTTAAGGTTCAATCCTTGGTCCCCTCCTTTTTGTTCTCTATGTAAATGACGTACCACAGTCAAAAGATAGTTTGATTGTTTCGTATGCAGACGATACCTCAATTTTGAACTGGAACTCTAATAAAACAATATTACTCTTCAAGAAACTCAAAATAGTATTGATCTTGTCACTCAATATTTTAATGATATAATGTTAAGTGTGAACCCTTACAAAACCAACTTTGTAATATTTAACAAGCATAAGGGAACTAATTCAGAAGTAGACCGAAATGTTTACTGTACAGCTGATGATATTCGACAGGTAGCCTCAGCAAAATTTTTGGGTATTACAATAGATCATAAATTATCATGGGAAGAGCATATAAATGAAATCTGTAAAAGAATTAACAAAAAACTCCTTCGTTTTAAAGAGAATTTCAGGATACTTAAGTAGCAAACACCAATTAACAGTCTACTATGGATTAATACATTCACAGATATCATACTTATTGAGATAGGGGGTGGAAATAGGAATATGGAGAGAATATTTAAACTGCAGATACGAGTTATGCGATACTTGTTTGGGTTGAAATCGAGAGAATCGTGCAGAGTTGCATTTAAGAAGCATATATTTTAACAATATTTTCATTGTATATTTTCAAAGTTATTTGTAAGGGAAAATCAACATAAAGTTGTCACAATCAACAATGTCCACAATCATGAAACCAGAGGGCAGAATGACTATTTTCAAAAGAGGGTAAATAAACAATATGCAGAAAAGGCTCCTTTCAAAGAAAAGGAGCTATATACCACAATAAGCTACCAAACCACTTAAAATCTTTGAATGGAACTGGGTTCAGAAAGTCTCTCAAGATATTCCTAACCCAGAAAGTGTTGTATTCTTTAAGTGAATTTTATCATTTCAAATGTTCTTGTCGACTTCGTCGTTAAGCTTGGGTCCAACGTTATGCGTTACGGTTACGGTTACGGCGTGTATGACGTCATCATGTTGTTCAGTGCAAATGCACCGAGTCTGAGTTTACTCCTGGGAGACGGCGAGTACATGACGTCAGACAGGAAAACAGGGTGACTCGTAAAGAGGTGTGCAAGATGTCAGACAGGAATACAGGGTGACTCCTAAAGAGATGTACACGATGTCAGATAAGAATACAGGGTGACCCTTAACGAGGTGTACAAGATGTCGGACAAGAATACAGAGTGACTCCTAAAGAGATATACAAGACGTCATATAAGATTACAGGGTGACTCCTAAATAGGTGTACACGATGTCAGACAGGAATACAGGGTGACTCCTAAAGAGGTGTACAAGATGCCAGATAAGAATACAGGGTGACTTCTAAAGAGGTGTACACGGTGTCAGACAGGAATACAGGGTAACTCCTAAAGAGGTGTACAAGACGTCAAACAAGAATACAGGGTGACTCCTAAAGAGATATACAAGACATCATATAAGGATACAGGGTGACTCCTAAAGAGGTGTACAAGATGCCAGATAAGAATTCAGAGTGACTCCTAAAGAGATATACAAGATGCCAGATAAGAATACAAGGTGACTCATAAAGAGGTGTACAAGATGGCAGAGAAGAATACAGGGTGACTCCTAAAGAGGTGCACAAGATGTCAGACGAGAATACAGGGTGACTCCTAAAGAGGTGTACAAAATGTCAGACAAGAATACAGGCTGACTCTTAAAGAGGTGTACAAGATGCCAGATAAGAATACAGGGTGTCTCCTAAAGTGGTGTGCAGGATGTCAGAGCAAAATACAGGGTGACACTTAACGAGGTGTACAGTATGTTAGATTCAATTCAAATACAGGGCGACCCTTAAAGAAGTTTACAAGATATCAGATTCAAATAATGGGTGACCCTTAAAGAGTCGTAAAAGATGTCAGACTCAAATACAGGGTGACCCTTAAAGAGGTGCCCGGGCGGGAAGCCTAGGTTAATGGGTAATGGAGTCTGTTGAAAGAGTCCTGGGGCTTCGAGCGAAGCTACAAGCCCTCCTGAGCCTTTCTAACACGTGTAGCATTTGTACCATGCGTCATTTGAAATTAAATAAAGTCTAGTCTCTCAGACTGACTGTATATTTTAATGAAACATGTAACTGTTTAATTATGTAAAAAAAAGTTGTAAATATGTCAATTTAACTGTGAGTATGTTGTGTGACGTATCCAATTCTGTATGATGCAGGTTCTGGAAATAAAGAGATTTGTATTGTATTGTGTTGTATTGTACCTTGTGGAGATATTATTCCCGCACGGTGTCTAAACAAGGAGTCGCCTATCTGCATGCTTGCTTCAACGGGGAAGACACAAATCATCCCCACTCCTTGACGTCACGTATTGATGTTAATCGCAATAGGTGTGTGTAAATACAAATAATTCAATGGATCTTCTACCGTTTTAAAAACATGCGTTTATAATAGCTTTCTGCTATGGAAATGTGTATTCTAACACATACAAATCCTGGTAAATGGCGCTAAATAACCTTTATTTTAGATATATAAATCTCAGGTGTATCAATCGATACGATATATGACAATATTGATTTGATTATAATAGAAGCATCTTCGGCTCTCACTTCGGAAATGCTCGCTGGCGCGACTTACACTCCCGAGTGGTACTCTCCCTACCAGCTGTGTGGAGTGACTTATCTGGCTGGCTCAAAAGTTAAACACCGCGTCACAATACTGTACTCATAATTGTACTCAAAAACCTTTAAAATAACGGTACAGTACCTAATGTAAGAATACGGCTGGTGTCTATTCTTATCCTGAAAGTGGTTTTCCGTGGTTTTCCAACTTCTACTTCAGGCAAATGCCAGGGTGGTTCCTAACTTAAGGCCATGGCCTTCTCCTTTCCAATCCAATCACCAATGTTCAAACACACTAGTTCAGCCATAACAATAATACAGGTTATCACACAAATTCCACACACAAATACATGGGGTTATAAGAACACGATGTCGTAGCCACTAATATAAGCAACAACAACAACTATTTCTATTTTCATTCTTGTAGCTCCATTTGCCAGTATTTGCATTTTTTTAAAATACCGTACTGTATTTGTCTTATCTTTGCTTCATTTGTGTCTGAATTTTTGCTACTGTCGGTTCGCGTTGCTTGTAAGGAAGTACGTCAGGGTTTCATATTGAATTTGAACCTTATTACATAAAATCCTGTAATTTCTGGTGGAATTCAATCAATTATGCGAATGTTTGTCTTCGAATTTGCCGCTATTTCGATGATGCCGTGCCCGCCGTTCTCAACAACTGTTCCCCTACGATTGCCACCACTGTTGTTTTGTTGTTACTGTCTGAGATATTGTAGTCGGTCTTGCCCACGCCATTGGCCTACACAAACCGTATACATCAAAGTAGTAACTAGGTAACCAGCTACGCCAAGCCCAAAAGAGCAATGCATGAAAGAACAGTGACTGGGTAACCAATCTGGCTAAGCCCAGAAAAGTAACTTAAAAGGAGAAGAATTTGGCCATGATAGTACGCTGCCCTACTCGCCAGAGTGCAGTAAGAGATAACAGCTGAAGATCGAATTTAGAAGGTGATAAACCAACCTCCTATCTAGAACTTCACCTCCTACCTTCCTAGTGTTGTTTGGTGGTGTTATTCCATTTCCACGCCTTAGCTAAGGTTGCAGTAATTATAATAAGGTAGTGGACGATTCGTTGCTTTATTTCAGTATACAAGCTAACTTCAGAAAATGCCTGCAATTGTTGGACGGCCTAAGAGAAGTGAGGCTATGTGGGCAGCCCTCAAGATACATATTACCAGGGACCGTCAAAAGAAAAAACAAGGTGCGTAACGAGTAATTTTATTAACCAGGCGCTCGTATATTGGGCTTTTGGATGTGTGTTGTTTGAATCTTATGTTGGTAGGTTTAGTGCAATAATGAAATGAAAATCCATGTTATAGCGACGAATGTGTACACACCTCACGATATGTTAAGAATAGGCCTACATTGACGGGTGTCTGGTTGTGGTTTCATTGCTAATTTCACACAATACTTACAAGATACACAACTCATAATTCTCAAGACCTTGCTGGCATGGGCAGTAGGCTACATTGCCTTACATTATATTTTGATTTTTTTCTTTGCAGTTCACTCCACCGTTTTCTGCCTGGATGTGAATTGTGATACCGGTACTCTATAGTCTTTGAGTCTCAAATTCTAGGGCATGTGCATTGATAAATAAATTGTCAGCCGCGCAGAGAGCTAGGCCGGGTCACAATCGTGGATAAAGCTCGGGCTGTGTGCCAGCAGCTCCTCCCGTGGGCTGTTACTAGAGGTGATATCCAATCGTTGATGCCAACGTATGCGAGTTGCATTAACCTTAGAACCATTTGTTAATAATTCTGTAGGCTATTATACTGTAGCTTATGGCCCTGGTGAAGTCTTACTTGCTAAGAATAGAAAGCTCAATCGTGGCAGCTATTTTCATCCGAATGATCGGTAATGCATTGCCCATCCGTCAGTGGCCTCTAGTTGAGATAACCTATGCAAGAAACGTAGTTGTGATCACTACCAATGTCAGGAGCACGGAAAGAGAGTGGTGTCTTTGATCATGTTTTGTAGTAAATAACACCATATTCTATATGCTTTATTAGATGTATTTCTTTCATGGCCATTGGGTGCATTAAATTATATATAGTTGAGATAAGGACGGCACTGTTACCACGTATGTAATCAATGACTCAGTGAATGATTAACATAGACTGTACTTTATGAATGACAGGGAATAGTTCTCCTGGAGTGTTCATATCGGTTGAGAACAAGTTTCTGGAACATCCTGATTAAGCAGCTCGCAGAAATGTTAGTAGCGCTGAATGAACGTAGAACGTGCGATAACATTCTCTATAATACATGAATTAGCTAAGATACCTTATGAAACGATGAGAAATAAATCGAGGAACGATGTTGTAATAGATGTTTCGTCCTCCTCCGTCTTGTACTCACCCATCCATCCCAAATAGGATCACGACTTGTATAGCGAAAATTACAGTTGTGGGCGCAATTGTCGTAATCAATCGTCATCAGTTGCGGTCATGAGTATTCGGGTCGCTTCGTTAGCTCCGCTGGTCTGTCTCTAAGTGCTAGTATCATCATCAAAACAGTTCTGCCAACCTCGCCCGTATGGTAGGCCTACTATATAAAACAAAGAAGCGCCCAGCTCATTCACTAGTGCACATCATTTGTGTGCAGCACTCAATTCATTTGATAGTGCGCCGAATTGAATCATTTATACACTATGGATTGTCGAAGTCGCCTGATAACAATCAGTAACTTCAATCGGCGGTTCTATGATCAACTTAAGAAGTTGCTGAAGCTATTGCAACAACACATTTTAGTACCAAAAGCACTACCGTGCGTGAAATGCCATCGTGAAGTGGAAGTTACATGGATAAAACATAACCTATCTGTAACCTGCAACAAGAGGATACCCGGACATCAAGGCCGCACCCACACACGACCATTCTAACCCTCGTTTTGTCCAATCCAATGATTTTTTACAGTGGTTACAGCCTGACGTGCCCAGATCGATGGTTTTGTGTCAACCGTGCCCTGCTTGATGTGCGCGGCCAAGACCGCACCTACAACCGACCATTCTAACCTTCGTTTTATCCAATCGAATAGTTTTTAACAATGGTTACAGCCCAACACTCCCAGATTAATTGTTTATTTGTCAACCGAGCCCCTCTAGCTGCGCGCGGCCAGGCTGCACCTACATCGACCATTCTAACCTTCGTTTTGTCTAATCCAATGGTTTTTGACAATGGTTACAACCTAACATGCCCAGATCAATGGTTTTGTGTGAACCGTGCCCCGCTAGCTGCGCGTGGCCAAGGCTGCACCTACACCCGACCATTCTAACCAGTTTGTACAATCCAATGGTTATAGCCCAACGCGACCAGATCTATGATTTTTGACAATGTCAAATGGCGATGAATGTCTTTTTTATCAACAGTGATTTTGTATCCCACTTCTTTTTATCAACAGTGATTTTGTACCTCACATATGTACCTCGGTGCCTGCCGCTAGAGTGCGTCTTGTTAACAGTTGAACGAGATGCAAACGCTGTCAGAACATGGTAGTCGTTTTTAAAAGTGCAGTAGATCAAAACACATATTTAAGTACTGTAGCACATATGAGGTTCAGTAGTGACTAGGGTTCCTAATTTCAATATATATCGCCCAGAAGATGAAACAAGGACACAAGGTTTGTAAAAGTCACAGTCATATCTGCAGCAAGTGTATAAGCTGCGTTCCACTCTCATTCAGAATTAATGAAATGATTGAGATGGAACACCATTACATCTTTGATGTAATGGTCATCATCGGCTTTAACTCGAATCCGAGTATAAATCTTCTTCCTTCAGTCCAGTTTGTGGATGTGTTTACGGTGACTAAAGAGTCCAATCCTGGCATGGAACAAGCGTCCACATAAGTCACATAGTATTGCTGGAGGAGGACGTGGTTGGGCTGCTCGAAGTTTCCAAGCTTCACGCTTGGCCTCTTCATGTGTGCGTCGATCCCTTTCAAACGTCTTTACAGTATCTGAGATGGTACTGCGCCAAGTTGAGCAGTCTTCAGCCAGCATGTTTCAGGTTTGTGAATCAAGACCTGTCAATTTCAGGGTCTGCTTAAATTGGTCCTTGTAGTGCCTCTTAGGACCACCATAAGGTCTGGTGCCACAGCATAACTCACCATATAGCATTTGACGAGGTAATCTCACGTCATCCATCCGATGGACATGACCAATCCATCTAAATTGGTGACCTATTATGGATGATTCTATGCTGTTGATTTGAGCCTTTTCCAGAACAGCAATATTGGTAATGCGGTCTTCCCATTTAATCCTCAGGATTGATCGAAGTTTTTGTAGGTGGAAACGCTCAAGCTTCCTAAGATCACGTCTGTAAAGGGTCCACGTTTCACAGCCATACAACAATGTAGAAATGACTACTGCTTTGTACTCGTGGACAGATCTTTATTCATGAAGATCCGGTGCGCTTATCATCCATATGCTGTATGGGCTGCGCCAATTCTCTTATCCACATCCTGCTCACAGGTACAGCTCACAGAAATGGTACTGCCCAGATACGAGAAGTGGTCTACCTGTTCTAATGGCAAATTTGAGATGGAGATAATGATATTGAACTGAGGAAGAGGTGTGCCTGGTGAAGGTTGTGTCAAGACTTTAGTCTTATTGACAATATGGTAAGACCAAAGCGATCACATGCACTTTTGTAACAATTAACTGACTCTTGCTGCTCTTCTGGTGTGAGAGTTGGTGACGCAGCATCATCTGCATACAACATGTTAGTAACCTTAGTAACCTGAGTTTTCCTCAAGGAGCGGAGACGAGTTAGGTTGAAAAGCCCTCCATCAAAATGATACTTGACCTCCACACCTGGGATGTTTGTGGGTGAATCATAAAGCATTGCAGCCAAGTACAGCGCGAAAAGCGTTGGAGCCAGTACACATCCCCGTTTCAGTCCATGGGTAATAGGAAATTGATCGGACATCTTATTCTGATGGCAAACCTGACCTGTCATGCCATCATGGAGAGACTTGATTAGATCTACAAAACGCTGAGGGCAACCAAACCGCTTCACCCTGGCCACATGGCTGGTCTTGGAACCGAATCAAATGCCTTTTCCAAGTCATAAAAGACAAAGAAGAGTGGATTCTGTTGTTCTCTACATTTTTCTTGTAGCTGTCTCACACAGAAAGTCAATTGTGCTACTGGAAGCTCTAAATCCACATTGTGACTCTGGGAGGATCGTCTCAGAGATAACCTTGAGGCGGTTAAGTAGAATTCGTGCAAGAATCTTTCCCACAATTGATAGCAGTGATATACCACGGTAGTTGCCACAAACACTGCGATCATCCTTTTTAAAGATAGTGACGATAGTGGTATTCTTTAGGTCTCCAGTACCTTTCTTGAATCCCATATTCTGAGGCTAAGGGTGAAAATCCTTGTTTTGAGGGAATGACCTCCGGCTTGAATTAGTTGCAGAGGGATGTTATCTGGGCCAGGTGCTTTTCTGTGTTTCAATTGGGTGAGAGCTGCACTGAATTCATGATAAGTAGGAGGTACTGCCAACCACAGTTGTTCAGGTTGTTTGGCACATTACAAAGGAAGTCTTCAGCAGCTGCTGATGGACGATTTAGGAGATTGGAGAAGTGCTCCTTCCAGCGTTCCAAGATTTCCTGACTATCAGTAAAGGTAGTAGAATTATCAGCGCTTTTCAGTATACCTGTTGATGAGCGAGATGGTCCATATATTTCCTTGAGTACTGCATAGAAATTCCTCAAGTCTCGAGCATCCGATAGTCTCTGCAGTTCCTGAGCCTTCTGTTGCCACCAAGTATTTTTAATCTGCCGTATCTGCATCTGGCATTTACCCTTGAGTTCCAGTAGTTTATCTCTCTTTGTGCTGGAAGTTGGATCTTGAAGATGGGCAAGATAGGCATTCCTTTTGGCATTGATGAGAGACAGAATTTCCTCATTGTTGTCATCAAACCAGTCTTGTCTTTTCCGCACTATAAAGCCAGTGGTTTCCTCAGCTGACTGTGTGATAATCTTCTGTAGTGTGGCCCATTTTTGCTGAATGTCATTTGTTACTGGGTTTTCTGATAACTGGGTGACGATCCGATAGTTTCCAAAATGTTTATACATGGATTCATCCTGAAGTTTGGATGTATTAAACTTCTTTCTTGGCAAATTTTTGATGTTCCTTGGTGGTTTAGGTCTAATGGATACCCTGAGCCTACATATAAGAAGTTTATGATCTGTCCAACAATCGTCTATATTCCTTGCTGTTCGGGTAATAAGAGCGTCCTTCTTATCACATTGCTGGGTAATGATATAATCAAGAATGTGCCAATGTTTGGAACGAGGATGCATCCACGTGGTTTTGAAGCGGTTAGGTAGCCGGAACTGCGTGTTTGTTGGTAATGAAAAGTTCGTGTTCTGCACAAAGACCAAGAAGCAACAGTCCATTGGGATTACATTTTCCAAGTCCCTGTTTGCCCATCACATTATTCCATAGCCTGTGATCTTTCCCAACTCTGGCATTGAAGTCACCGAGGAGCAAGAGTTTATCTGCAGATGGTACCTTGGAGATGATTTCACTTAGCTGATTATATAACTGAGCCTTTACTTCATCATCAGAATCTAAGGTAGGAGCATAGGCAGAGATGAATGTCATAAAGGAACCTCCTGTGAGTGGTATGCGGAGAGTCATGAGCCTTTCGCTGATTGCAATGGGCGTAAGTTGGTGATAATTTACCAGTTTGGTCTTCACAGCGAAGCCCACACCATGAATACGACATTCACCCTCCTCCTTTCCTTTCCAGAAGACGGTATATCCTGTTCCAGATTCAGTAATCTTGCCTTCAGAAGACAGCCTAGTTTCACTGAGAGCAAAATGTCAATGTTGAGTCTTGATAACTCATGGGTTATGAGAGCTGACCTTCTCTCAGGTCTAACGTTATTGTCCAAATCGAGCAAAGTTCTGATGTTCCATGATCCAATAATCAATTTGTGATTCTTTACTGTTTTTGAGTTTCGACCGCTTGAGGGGTGACCTGCTGAGTGTGATTGCCCAGCCGGACCAAGATTGTGACTTCCGATGTTTAGCCCACCTTTTCTAGGGCCTTCCCCATGCAGGGTGGGCAGCGGTGATCCTAAATAGGCCTGCCCAAACACGGATGCAGGACCGAATTCCTGAGTAGTCAAAGAGTCTCCGGAAGACGGCCATCACACATCTGCTGCCAACGTGCAGGTCCGAACTAGGGGCTTCCAGTTACACCTATAACCTGCCCCCACCGTCCATATCCCATCGCCGTTGGACTTCGAAAGTAAGTGACATTCGGAAGAAGTGCCACGAGCATGCCAATGTGCTACGGGAGTCAAACTCCCTTTCTTAAAAACAAAAGCCTTACCTTGGCAATCCAAATAAGGTTTTGAATATTCCCAAAGGGAATATGATGTAGTTTCCATTTGAGCGGATGAATTATCAATAAATGATAAAAATGGTCCGGTTAGCTCAAACAATGCTAGCGTTTCGCCCCAGTGTGCCGTTGGGCTCGTCAGTTGGTACAGACACGCCTACCAATACGCGTGGCTAGCACATGCTGAGAAGGCCATGCAAGACACAAAATACAAGCAGTATTGACGTCACGAGCATGCCAATGTGCTACGGGAGTCAAACTCCCTTTCGTGACGTCAATACTGCTTGTATTTTGTATCTTGCATGGCCTTCTCAGCATGTGCTAGCCACGCGTATTGGTAGGTGTGTCTGTACCAACTGACGAGCCCAACGGCACACTGGGGCGAAACGCTGGCATTGTTTGAGCTAACCGGACCATTTTCATCATTTATTGATAATTCATCCGCTCAAATGGAAACTACATCATATTCCCTTTGGGAATATTCAAAACCTTATATAGAAGTGCCACTGGCGTGAATTTGTTTAGGGTGGATCTCAGCTTGCCAGGATGAGACCCACACACTATGATCCCTGAGCCTTATCCTGCGTCTCACAAATAATGAGACATGCAGGACCGAACACAGAGACTGCAACGAACTGCCGCATACTCAAGTACTACTGAGGTGCGCCTTTAGAGTCAGTCCGTCTGGCGTGACCTCTTCCGCCTCTATGACCGTTGGGAGCCATGAGAGTGATTGGCTCCTCCTCCGCTCATTTTGCAGTTGGGTCAATCCAGGCCAAGTGGTCCAGCACTAGTTGCTTGACCTTCTCAGATAAATTTGTTACTTGCTGGGTTTGTTCCTTATCATGTAGTGAGCTTAAAAATATTTTTTGAACTTTTTTTGAATTACCGTTTATAAATGGCGGCGATTTTGTTATAGGCCGATCGTGGTTTTTTTTTTTGTGTTTGTTAGCATCTGCAGTTTTTTAAATATCTCGGCAATGGGTTGCTCTAGGCCTATCAACTAAAAAGCATTGAATTCATTACACTTTGGCCTACACATTGAATCCATTATCACTAGGGTTCATGTGTCTTTTTAATTAATCAATATCTTTGTTTTAAAATTCAAAAATCTGAATTTTCAATCAATAATTTTTCTAAGAAAGGACAGTTTCTCATCCCTAACATTTTTTGTGCTTCTACACTTCATAGTAGTGTAATTGTTTGTGCCCGGGTTCGATTCCCGGTCAATGCATGTGAGATTTTCGAAGTGAAATGCCATGTCCTGTGGTTCGGATTCCACGTAAAAAGGAGGTCCCCTGGCTCATAATCGCTAGATTCACGGTCACGTAAAACTACAATCTTCCTTTTTGTAATTGTTTGTAAAGTTTCAGTGGTTAGAAGTTACCCCTTAAAAAGTTACAGGCTTTTAAAAAACTGATTTTTGAAAAAAATTCAATTTTTGACCTGCAATATTTTGGTTGGGAGACCAGATAAAAATCTGAAAATTTCACATTTTAAAGATCTTTATAGTAGTAAACTTCAGTATAAATTTCAAGTTTGAGATTTAATTGGAAGTCAGTTAAAAATATATATATATATTAGTAAAATTACGTTCGCAATTACTCTACTTTTGAGGCACAAAATGTAGGGTGAATAAAATACACAAGTTGCATAGTAATGAATTTGTATTTAATTGTTAGAACTAATTGAATAAAGAATTTTAAGTAAAAAATTGGCTAGACCATTCTTATTTACAGTTGTGCAATGATGTGTATGTGTCGTTTAAACGAAATAATAAAGTATACAAATTGTAAAATAAAAAACTATCAAGACTTTGAATGTCAATTCTTAAGTTTGAACCATTTTAAAAGAAATTTAACAACATTTATAGGTTTATAAATAGCTAAACTGACAGTTATTTTTTATTTACTTAGTACCTCGTTGAATATCTGGGAGATTTCTTCACACACTTTGGGAGTTAAGTTAAATGTTCGTCCTGTCACAGTAGTAAACTCCAGAGGAGACAGCTTCCTTAGTATTTTTTTACCTGGCATCCAAACTTGATCTTTTTGATTTGTTTTGAATGAAGTTCTTGGTCCTGGAGGGTGATAAAATATGACGTGCAAATCTTGGTTTTGGTTATCAACATTGTCGACTTCTGCAATCCACCACTGACCATCATAGACACAAGCCACTTTGTCTTTATTTTGAATTGTCAGTGGCACAGCTTTGCCAGTTTTGTGGAGTACACTGTCCGGAGATGTTGATGTTAACTGACACTTCAGCAGGTTGTCTGACTGTGGTATAAAACAATGAAAAGATCGAGTACCTTTTATCTTTTTGCAGGTGTTGAACCTTTCCTCCAAGACGTTGACATACATTTTTGGACTTCCTCTGACCTAACAAAAACATAAGTAATACCTTTGATCTTTTCTTTACAGAATTCAAACATTTGTTGAGGAGTCAGAATCTGGTTTTCATATGCTCGCTGAAGACTTGCTTTTGTGACAGCTCGCTTTGTTGTGCCACCGACACCGTCACACGCATTCTTTCCATGGCATGATGCAAAAAAATGCCACTCTACTTTCATACCAAAGTCTTCTTGGTGGTAGCATATGTTAACAAAGTTCCTTTTGTTTTTATACTGACATGAAGCCCCGTCAGAAAAATAAATCAGTTTTTTAATGGACGGGTGGTGTTCTTTAATGTATTTAACTAACTGAACTTGGAAGGCATGTACTGTTGAAGTGTTGTGCTCAAGGTGGTCACTTATGACACAGAAACTGTGACTTTTAAGGCAGTCTAGTTCATCTTTGTAATAAAACACAAAGGGATGAACTGTGGCTTGTTTGTTTACCCAGTGGTGTCCTTGCACTTCATCTTGCACAACAAACGAGAAGTTTTCTGAAAAGTCTGCAAGAACTAAGCATTCATGAATTGTCAAAGACTGCTTTTTATCTTTCATATATTTACCTTGAGCTTTTGCAATAAAATGATGCATTTTAAGATTTTCAAGTTTCGCTACAAACACTTCAAAAATTCTTCTCATGGTTTTATGATTGTTACCATTTCTGTTCTGTCTTTGAGTTACCCATTGTTTATATTCAATATTGTATGGCATCAAATCTTCCTCCTCTGATTCTTCAAACATGTCAAATAATGCTTGTTTGCCAGGACACTCATGACATTTTCCCATCATACAGTTATAGCTGTCAATACTACAAACTAGAATTTCTAAGAGGTCTTTGTATTCTACTTTAAGGTTAGCTCCACTAATCATCAATTTTACGTTTTGGTGGTACAAACAAACACAAACATTGTGAGTGCTAGATCATCATCATCTTGTACAGTTTCCAGCCCCAGGCTGGGTCTATTTGGAACATAAGCCTCGCCACTTAGTGCTTTCTTCCCACCACCTCTCCGCTGTCACTCTGGTCCAGTCCTCGCGTCTCTTCTTGACACATTCGTCCACTCCTTTCAGCCATCTATCTCTTGGTCTTCCCCTTGGTCGTTCCTTCTGCATCTCATGTATCCTCTTGGGAATCTTCTTCTCTTCCATTCTCTTTAAGTGTCCATACCACCTCAGTCTTGATGTCTCAATCCTACCTTGCAAGGGCTCCTCTTTCACTATTTCCCTGACCTTTTCATTCCTCACCCTGTCTCTTCTTGTTACTCCGATCCTACTTCGCAGGAACTTCATTTCACTTGCCTGTATTCTGCTTATGTCTCTTTTCTTCATTGTCCACGTTTCTGAAGCATAGGTCAGTATCGAGATATAGTAGCTTCTGTATAACACTTCCTTGCTTTTTTTGTGGGACATCTTTATTCCACACTAAGCTCCTAATGCTTCTCAGAAATGCTTCTGCCTGTCTGCCACGTTCCGTAATCTCTTTGTCATTTCTCCCATTTTCCTCCACTATACTTCCCAAGTACTTGAGACTTTCCACCTTCTTCAGCTGTCCACCTCCAAGTATTATCCCACTCATTGTTCTGTCCTTTTTCCTGGTCGTTAACAGGATCTCACATTTACTGATGTTGAACTTCAATCCATACTCTCCCACTGTTTCTTCCCAAGCCTTCAGTTGCTCCTGAATTTCCTCCTCCTTGTTTCCCCAGACCATAAGATCATCTGCAAACACCATTGCTTTCATCTTATCTTCTCCTATCTTTCCTGCTACCTGTGGCATTACCTCGTCCATAACCACAATAAAGAGAAGGGGTGACAGTACACTACTCTGTTTCAGGCCACTCATTTGTCTGAACCAGTCTGTTCTTTCCCCTCGCAACTTTCACACAACTCGCACTTCCACAATACACTCTTCCTACAGTCCCTTTTTCCACTCCCATGTTTTCCATTGCTTCCCAAACCTTCTCCCTACACACACTATCATAGGCCTTTTCGATGTCCAGGAAGGCCATCAACATATCCTCTCCAAATTCATAGTGGTGTTCCTGGAGCTGCCTCACTGAAAATATGAGATCCACTATTGATCTCCCAGGTCTGAATCCATACTGCTCCTCTCTCAATTCTCTCTCCACTTTGGCTCGTATTCTACTCTCTAATATCTTTTCATATATCTTGGCACAGTGAGGTATGAGTGTGACTCCCCTGTAATTTCTGCACTCCTTTCTGCTTCCTTTCTTAAATATTGGGACAATTAATCCTTTCTTCCAATCTTCTGGGGTCTTTTTCTCCTTCCATACCACCCTCATCACACGGTACAGCCACTGTTTCCCAACCTCCCCTGCTGCCTTCACCATTTCAACACTCGCTTCGTCCACACCCGGTGCCCTTCCTCCTTTCATCTTGTCTATAGCCATTTCCAGTTCTCTCCATGTCAGGTCCTTTTCCATTCCTGTGTTGTCTTCTCCATCTTCCAATACGTTGTCTTCCTCCCTATGACCATTTGGATTCAGCAAATCCTCGGAGTACTCTTTCCACACTGTCTTGAGTGTCTCTTTGTTGTGTACCTCATTTTTTTTTTTTTTTCCACCATTATCACATCCTATCGCAGACCTCTTCTCTTACTTTTGACCATCCCATAAATTACTTTATTTCCTCTGCTGTCTTCCTCCATCATCTCTGTCCACTTTACCATCCACTTCTTCCTCTCCTCTGCGACAATCTTGTTTGCTTCTTTCTTCTTTATCTTATAATCTTCCCTTGCCAGATCAGTTCTTTCCTGGAACCACACCCTGAAAGCCTTGTTCTTCCTTCCCACAGCTTCTTTTACTCTCTCATTCCACCATGGTGTCTCTTTACACGCTTTCTGTTGCTTGTTCTTCCACATACTGCCACTGCAGCTTCCACCATTGTATTTTTGAATTGCTTCCATTCCTCTTACCCTGTTTTAGGATTGTCTGTTGGCATCCTTTCCCTTATTTTCTTCTGGAATTCTTCCTTGATTTCCTTTTCCTTCAGTTTCCATACTTTGATTCTCCTTTCCTGGTACTCTGTCCTCTTGCTATCCTTAACAACTCCCAGGTACATTACTAGTATTCTGTGGTCGCTATCTAAGGCCTCTGATGGTATTACCTTTATATCTCTGACATTTCTCTTCATTTCCCAGTCTTACATCATGTAATCTACCAAAGATTTCTTTGTTAAATCACTGCTGTACCACGTTACCTTGTGGCTTTCTTTCTTCCGGAACCGGAAGTTGCCTACCACTAAACCGTTTCTCTTGAAAAAATCCAGTGCCAGATCCTCCAGCAATAATACACCATTTTGGTCTCAACTCACAAAACTTGGATCTTCCAATTTTAATTTCAGGATTTTCTTTTTTAAACTCACTGAAAAGCTCATTTAAATTACACAAAAGTAACCTCTTTTGTCTATAAATCTTAGTACCATTTTCTTTCACAGGAACACATTCTTTTTTTCCAGGCATCAAACGGCTATTGTTGTCATCTTCGTAAAACATTGTAACGTGTTTTTCGAGGGGATTTTACGCCACTGGCATAAGTCAGTAGGAAGCCATTCTGTATTTATTTACGCGGCAAATTGTTCAGCCAAGAGAAGTTTTCATGTTAAATTATTATTATTAACGTATTATTATTATTATGGTATTTTTTGGAGCATTTATAAGCATACAGATAGGTTTTCTATGACATAGAAAACACTATCAAGCAAATTATTACGAACAACATTATCATAGAAAATTATATGATTACGGAGTTTTGTCAGTTAGGGTATTATGAGAGAGATGAGTCACGGGGAATTCGGCTACAGGCTTATTCTTGTCAAGAAGCATGACGCAAGCCTGGGTTGCTGCTTCAAGAAAAGGCGAAATGGCCTGGACCGGTAATCGACATCATCGCCGCGCCGAGTGTAATGACCCGGAGGAGGGGAAGATCGCGTGGTGGGTCAGCCAATCAGAGGAGACCGGGCGACTTGAAGACGGGTCCTGAGAGGGGAGGCGTATTAACGTATTATTATTATTAAGGTATTTTTTGGAGCATTTTTATAAAATTATAAGCATACAGATAGGTTTTCTATGACATAGAAAACACTATCAACACTATGATTACGGAATTTTACGGAGTTTTGTCAGTTAGGGTATTATGAGAGAGATGAGTCACGGGGAATATATGGTTTGCGCGCCGTGGAGGCAAGGCGACTATCGTTGTAAAACTTAACCAGTGTGGTTGGTTCCGATGTTCGGACCATAAGTTATCATATCTACAAGTATCTCATCAACTAACGAAGAAGATGACGACGACCAGGAGGCTGTGGGAAGCTCTCTACAACATCCAGTACGAGGGAAATGCTACGGCAATTTCCAGTGGTAAGCGCGAATGACTCAGAACTACGTAATCTCTCGTCTCTTTGTTTAATATTCAGTATTTCAGTAACTTCATAGCTTGGGAATAAGAGTAAAATCAGTAATTTATCCGACTCCGTTTTCACGTAATTTTCTAGCGGTAATATTCAAATCGCAATGCTCCAATTTAAATTCAAAACTTATTATTATTATTATTAATTTTGCAATACTTGTTTTATATAATAAATTCATTTCTTTTAACCATGCAATCTTTGCTTTCAGTAGGTAGCATTAGATATAGACCAATTCCTTCTCCTGATACAATCGTTTGTTGGGTTAATGATCAAATCATACCATGATCTGAGTGAAAAGATTCTTGAAGGTGTTCTACCAGAACTAGGTGTTGTTAAATATAAATTTAGATTTCAACATAGCGTTGAGGTCTTGGCGCCCATTAGAACAACATGTCTTAGTCAGAGTAAATATTTCAAAGTGCAAGACAGAGCTAGTAAGACACCATTACATTTGTCACGCAATAGTGAGGGCAATGGAAACCGTTACACTTGTGCGCTCAACGTGGAGCAAAGGAAACCGTTTCACTTGTCATCCCAACGTGGAGAACAGTTTCACTTGTCGCTACCAACTTGGGGCCGAAAACCTAATAACGTTTGTGGAAGGAGAAGGGTATATATTTCTGTGCCTGTATTTTGGGGTTTTTCATTTATCGGTGTGTATCAGCATGGGTAGTGTTGAGGAAGAGATGAAGTTGCGTAGTGGTCACCAGTTGGATAGTGAAGATACGAGCAATATGGCTAGTCTTGGAAATGAAAGCAGTACAGGGATGTCTGAGGTAAATCCCGATACTGAGGGGGGTAATCAAAACAGTCAAGCAGGGTTAGAGAGTTTGCTTCTTCAGTTTATGCAACATAATAAAATTAGCACAGATGCTTTAAACGCTAAACTTGAACAAAACAGTAGGGAAAATAAAGAGAGTACTGAAACTTTAAACGCTAAACTCGAACAAAATAATGCTAAACTTGAACAAAATAGTAGGGAAAATAAAGAGAGTAATAGGGAATTGAGCGATAGTTTAAATGCTAAACTTGAACAAAACAGTAGGGAAATTAGTGATAAATTTGAGCTGATTAGAGGTGAGATCAGAGGGGTGATGGAAGAGAAGGCTAAAGAGATTATTGCAGATGTAGACAGAAAATTAGGAAAAGTACAGGAGAAGTTAGAAAGTAGAATCAGTACACAGGCTGAAAATTTAAAAGAACTAGTGCAACTTGAAACACAGCAGGTCAAAAATCAATTGGGGGGAGAAATTGATAAGATTCAGGTAGCAACAAAAGAGGTTAAAGAACAGCTGGGGGGAAGAATTGATAAAGTACATGCAGAAATAATCACTGAAGTTAATACTTTGAGGGAGAGGAATAAGGAAAGCATTAATGAGATTAATGAGAAACAAGCTAAGTTAAGTGGTAAAGTTGAAGCATCGGAAGGGAGCATTAGGTTAACTGTAACTAATATCGAAAGATAAGCTGAGGAGAAAATTGCTGAATTAGAACAGAAGTTGAAAGCTAGAATTAGGCAGGAAAATAGTCAGAGTAGGCCAGTTTATGTGAATAGCACACACAGGGAAATAGAACTAGGCAAATTTAGTAATCGACAGGGTTGTCCAATGGAGTTCATGAATACAATAGAAAATAAATTCGGGGAGAGGTTGGAAGATGGTAGTATTGAGTGGTGCCAGGTAGTTGAGATATTAGAGCAAGCGTTTGTAGGGGAGACAAGAAACTGGTTTGTTGTCTACAGAGACAATTTTGAGAATATTTCAGATTTTAAAGTTAAATTTTGTGAGAAATTTTGGAATGAGGTGATTTAGTCTCAGCATCGTGAGGGAATTGTGTGTGGGAAATATAACCCGAGACGAAACTACACTATGACCGAGTACTTTTTAGGACAGGTATTGACGTGTAAATATCTGGATGGTTTGAAGGAGGAAAGTGATGTAGTCAGGCTATTACTAAGACATTTTCCATATAGAATCAAAGAAGCTGCCTGTATACAAAATGTTAAATCTATTTCACAAGTGGAACATTTATTGAGTACATTCGATGCTCTGGGAAGAGGTGGTTACGAGGAGAATTTCGGTAGGAACCAGGGTAACCATAATAACAGGCCTAATGAGAATAGGAGTCAGGAAGTTCAAGGGAACAGTGGCGAAGGGGCCAGCGTTCAAAATAGGGGGAACCAAAATAATAATAATAATCAGCAAAACCAGTACAGAGGAGATGGGTATAGTACGAACTACCAAGGTAGAAATAATGATTTCGGGGAAATCAAGGTAGAAATAATGATTTCAGGGGAAATCAAGGTCGAAATAATGATTTTAGGGGTAACCAAGGGAGGTATAATAATAATTATAACCAGAACAGGGGTCAAGGAGGGAATAAGCCCAATAGTAATAACGGACAGAGAGATACCGTTAACACAACCCAGAACAACCAGACCAGTGCAGTAGTGAGTAGTACTACACCAAGCGGTAGTAATGCTTTAAACACGAACCAGGCTGCGATGTAAGGTCAGAATCTCAGTCTGTAACATGCCCTGTCCATACACTTATACAGGAACCCTATGACCTAAATGTAAGAAATGAATTATTACGTGAACTAAATGATGAAGGTATTATTCAGGAGGTGGTTAGTAAGAGCCCCATGGTTAAATTTAACGTGTCCGAGGCGTACACAGATGTTTTAATTGATAGTGGTTGTATGAAGAGTTGCATAAGTAGTGCATTTTATGATAAAATGAAAGGAACTGGAGTAAATTTTGAGGAGATGCCAATTAAAAGCACTTTTGTTATCACAGCTGTTGGGAAGAGGTCTAAAGTAATTTCTAAGCAAGTTTTAGTAGACATTAAAATTAATAATCATGTAGAAAAGCAAATTTGTCTTGTAATTCCAAATTTAGTATTCAGTGTTATCTTGGGTTCAGAGTGGCTAAGTAGAGTGTCTGGTAACTTATGTTATGATGTAGGGAGTTTGAAATTTAAATGGGGTGATTCTGAAGTAGAAGTAGCGTTCATTGACCATATTCAGAGAAGTAGTGTTGTAGGTGTGATTTGTACTTTAAATGAGATATCGCCAGCCGTAGAGCGGGGTTCTCCATGTTTTGTGGGCAGTGTGATTACGAACGGTAGTCTAGAGGACTCGTTACGTGATGCTTCAGGGAAATATAGAGGATGAACAGCGTGTTCGGCTCTATGATGTTTTATTGTGTAATAGGAGAGTTTTTGAGGATCGCATTGGTATGGCCAATTGCTATACACATTCATTGAACGTTATTGATAGGTCAGTATTCACAGGACATAGATATCCTGTACCTTTCGCTTATCAGAGTGCAGTTGAGGCACAAATTAACCAAATGGTTGAAGATGGGATTATTGAGCACTCTTAACAGTCCATATGTTAATTCTTTGATCACGGTACCCAAGGCCGACGGCACTGTTCGTATTTGTTTAGACGCTCGTTTGGTTAATAGTAGAATTAGTTCAGATCAGCTGAAATCTATGTCAATAGAGGAATTAATGCAAACATTTGAGGGGAAGAAGTATTTCACTTGTGTAGATTTGAGTTCCAGTTTTTGGCAAGTGCCGCTTATGTACGAAGATAGACCATTTACAGCTTTTAGTCATAAATATAACCTTTATCAATTTTGTAGAACACCTTATGGGTTAAAGAGTAGTTCAGCAGCTTTAATTAGGGCTTTAAACATCGCATTAGGGGATGACACAGGAGAGTTTGTAACCATTTACATTGATGATATGGTAATTAGTTCACGCAGTTTTGAGGAGCATCTACGTCATTTAGATATAGTTTTTCAGAAGTTAGATCAGGCAGGGTTCACTTTGAAGCTGTCTTAAGTCGTCATTCTGTCAGTCAGAAGTGACATTTTTAGGTCATAGAGTGTCGAGTAGAGGTGTGACACCAGAGGAAAGTAGGGTTAGCATGTGGGGACAGTAGCAACAGGGCATCGTTACAGGCACTGAGAAATAGGTAGGTAGAGTAACGTGATGACGTTCATTTAAGGGAGCCACTGGCAAGGTTGGAAGCAGGTGACTCAGTAACATTTATAGTCTCCAAACGTATTGGCAAAACAGCATATGTGCTGGAGGATAGTAAGGGAAACAGATTATACGGGACGTATAATATACATAGTCTACGAAAGTATGTGTCATAAAGTAAGTGTGTTTAGCTGGCGAGCCAGCCTATCAAATGAGTAAGTGTGGTATTTGGTGCGAGGAAGATCTGGTCTTCCAGGCAGGCGTATCAGAAGTCACACAGTGGGGTAGTATGTAAGTAAATGAGAGTTTTTAAGGTACAGGGAAATATGACGGGATTGTCGGATGCTCTTGAGCACTAAAATGTCTCGATACACCAAGGCCAGAATTTGGTAGCGCTGGTGAATTCCCATTTGTCTCCTAGAGATGGGTGAGCGCTTGAACAGGGTATTTTTGCTTAAGGCGTCCACGAGACAAAAGATGGGCCATCAGAAGGCGAGACAGTCCTTCATGAAACTCATACATAACAGCACACGTGATATCTGTTTACGGCCTCGCCATGTAAGATTTGGAAGTGTGTAATTTAAGGTAATTTGTACAATGGTATTATTTGTGTGAGGAGAACTGGTCTGTGTTGAGAACTAGTATTAAGTAGAATATGGTCTACGGGAACTTAAGAAGACAGGGCGATTACGGCTCAGAAATATTTGGTGTTATATGTAATGCGCACTTACTGTTGTTGTTTTTTTTTTTTTTTTTTTTTTTTTTTTTTTTTTTCAGAAGTCAATATTAATTTCGTCTTATATAAAGAGAGATTAAGTATTATGGTCACGAGGCGCTGCCACAATAAGTGTGATCGTGTGCTCAGTGATAAGTGAGATTAAATTTCACCATAAGGAAGGGACCTCCAGTGAAATTAGGAAGTTCTGTGGTGATACATATATCAGAACACCTTGATGCGTGTGATGTGACATCATAAATACATGGTGCTCACACATTATTTATGTCTATTTTTCCAACATAGAGAAATTTGAGAGGCGGAAATATCCGTGGAACATTATTCTATATGAAAAACATTGGACTGGTTGCAAAGTGCAATCCATAGTGACAACAAACTTTGACGCAAAGTGCGTAAAGAAAAGTTATGAGTGTATATATATGTAATTTAGGGTGATTTAATTTATGTAATATGTATTTTGGATGGGGATTTATTAACGTGTCTGGGATAATCGGATAATGGACCGTCGTCACGGTAAATCATCCGAGGCGAATATGTAACGTGTTTTTCGAGGGGATTTTACGCCACTGGCATAAGTCAGTAGGAAGCCATTCTATATTTATTTACGCGGCAAATTGTTCAGCCAAGAGAAGTTTTCATGTTAATTTATTTTTATTATTATTATTATTAAGGTATTTTTTGGAGCATTTTTATAAAATTATAAGCATACAGATAGGTTTTCTATGACATAGAAAACACTATCAAGCAAATTATTACGAACAACATTATCATAGAAAATTATATGATTACGGAGTTTTGTCAGTTAGGGTATTATGAGAGAGATGAGTCACGGGGAATTCGGCTACAGGCTTATTCTTGTCAAGAAGCATGACGCAAGCCTGGGTTGCTGCTTCAAGAAAAGGCGAAATGGCCTGGACCGGTAATCGACATCATCGCCGCGCCGAGTGTAATGACCCGGAGGGGGGGAAGATCGCGTGGTGGGTCAGCCAATCAGAGGAGACCGGGCGACTTGAAGACGGGTCCTGAGAGGGGAGGCGTATTAACGTATTATTATTATTAAGGTATTTTTTGGAGCATTTTTATAAAATTATAAGCATACAGATAGGTTTTCTATGACATAGAAAACACTATCAACACTATGATTACGGAATTTTACGGAGTTTTGTCAGTTAGGGTATTATGAGAGAGATGAGTCACGGGGAATATATGGTTTGCGCGCCGTGGAGGCAAGGCGACTATCGTTGTAAAACTTAACCAGTGTGGTTGTACGTGTGGTTGGTTCCGATGTTCGGACCATAAGTTATCATATCTACAAGTATCTCATCAACTAACGAAGAAGATGACGACGACCAGGAGGCTGTGGAAAGCTCTCTACAACATCCAGTACGAGGGAAATGATACGGCAATTTCCAGTGGTAAGCGCGAATGACTCAGAACTACGTAATCTCTCGTCTCTTTGTTTAATATTCAGTATTTCAGTAACTTCATAGCTTGGGAATAAGAGTAAAATCAGTAATTTATCCTACTCCGTTTTCACGTAATTTTCTAGCGGTAATATTCAAATCGCAACGCTCCAATTTAAATTCAAAACTTATTATTATTATTAATTTTGCAATATTTGTTTTATATAATAAATTCATTTCTTTTAACCATGCAATCTTTGCTTTCAGTAGGTAGCATTAGATATAGACCAATTCCTTCTCCTGATACAATTGTTTGTTGGGTTAATGATCAAATCATACCACGATCTGAGTGAAAAGACTCTTGAAGGTGTTCTACCAGAACTAGGTGTTGTTAAATATAAATTTAGATTTCAACATAGCGTTGAGGTCTTGGCGCCCATTAAAACAACATATCTTAGTCAGAGTAAATATTTCAAAGTGCAAGACAGAGCTAGTAAGAAACCATTACATTTGTCACGCAATAGTGAGGGCAATGGAAACCGTTACACTTGTGCGCTGAACGTGGAGCAAAGGAAACCGTTTTACTTGTCATCCCAACGTGGAAAACAGTTTCAACATGATGACCTTTTTGATTATGCTATCATCTATCAAATTATTTGCATTTTTCTTTTGCAAAACAGGGAAGATTCCCTGTTCTTGTACTAATTGCCTTGTTATTTTAACTAAGCATTCTGACACTTTGAATTCATCACTTATTTTTGCCCTACTCGAAGAATTTGGCAGTAAACTGATAATCTTAATCTTTTCTTCTTTATTTGAAATCTCACATTTATTTTTTAGGTTTTCAATCAAATTTTCATATTCTGCTGGCAAATTTTGTGAACTAGTTCCTGTAATTTCTTTAGAAAACACTCCATAAACACTTTTGTGACATTCAGTGGAATGTTGTTTATCCGGACTAATTGGGACCGAAAGTGTTCCGGATAATGATTTTTCCGGATAATTGAACTCGCGTTCATTTCACAGGGAGGACCACGAAACTTCTCATTTAGCTGCAACTTTTTATCGCATAACGAAGGTCCAGAAATGGGAAATCCCTTACGTATTGTCTGAATGAACCAAAAGTACGCCACTTCTTCCAATTTTTCATCCGTAGCTGATCTCATGGTTTTTCTCTTTTTAGACCCTTCTTCACTATCTAACTTCGATGCATAATTCAGAATATCACCTGTTTGGTTCGTTGTGGATTTTCCACCACTAAGTTTTCATTAGACACTGCACACTCTCACCTTTATTCAGTTCTTTAATGATCTCCATCTTATTCTCAATCAATAAAAGCATTGCGATTTTGTTTTTCCTTTTTGCCATTCGTAGAAGCCATTTTCACAACGTAATACAGTACAGTTTTTCGCTGACTCACATACTGTAACACGTTGCAACATTATAAACAAACTGAGGAGACAACAGAGACAACAATAATTGAAAACGAGAACAGACTCACTACTGTAGGCAGCGCGCACATCCACATAACAACAGTAAGCGTGCGCTGTTCAGTCTTTTCTTTTTGCTCGTCCGGATAATTGACGTTCCGGTTGTTTGACGTCCGAATAAACGACGTTCTACTGTACTTAATTAGTAAAAATGCCAATTGAACACTGAGGCTCCATTTAACTACAGTAATACAACTGCTCACTGTAAAAGCTCATGGACAACTAAGTGGGAGAGAACAGATTGAGTGGAAGGGGAAACAAGATAGCTAGCTCACAGACTTGCAGTGTTTGACTAGGTAACTCACAGACATGTTGAGACTCGTGTATTGTCTGTCAGTGAGCCTGTACAGACTTGCACATGCTGCCAAACAGCCTCTTTCAGTTTTCTATTTAGAAATGTTTAGCAACATTAGGTATTAGGAAGTCATTTTTGAAAGCCTTTGTCTGGAGCGTGGCGCTCTATGGAAGTGAAACTTGGACTATTGGTGCAGCAGAAATGAGGAGAATTGAAGCATTTGAAATGTGGTGTTACAGGAGAATGATGAAGATCAGATGGGTCGATAGGGTTACAAACGAAGAGGTATTAAGACGAGTGGGAGAGGAGAGATGTTTCTGGCGACTGCTAATGAAGACAAGAGATAGGTTAGTAGGACACATACTAAGACACCCAGGAATAGCAAGCTTAGTTATGGAAGGAAGGGTCGAGGACAAGAACTGTAGGGGTAGACCAAGGTTAGAATATGTTAAACTGATTTCCTCGGATGTAGGGTGTGGTAGCTATGTAGAGATGAAACGATTAGCTCAGGACAGGGAGGCATGGAAAGCTGCATCAAACCAGTCAAAAGACTGAAGACTCAAACAACAACAGCAACAAATAAGGCCTAAATATTGTTTACATAAATTGAATGTATTTAGATCTTAAGTTTAAAATACTTACCCACATTAGACTAGATATATTGCGAATGATAAAAACCTTCTTTTTATCATATTTATGTTTTTTTTAACCAACTTCCAATTAAATCTCAAACTTGAAATTTATACTGAAGTTTACTACTGTAAAGCTCTTTAAAATGTGAAATCTTCAGATTTTTATCTGGTCCTCCAAACAAAACATTGCAGTTCAAAAATTGAAAATTTTTCAAAAATCTGTTTTTTAAAAGCCTGTAACTTTTTAAGGGGTAACTTCTCACCACTGAAACTTTATAAACAATTACACTACTATGAAGTGTAGAAGCACCAAAAATATTAGGGATGAGAAACTGTCCATTCTTAGAAAAAATATTGATTGAAAATTCAGATTTTTGAATTTCAAAACAAAAACTTTGAATAATTAAAAATCTATAAAAAGACACATGAACCCTAGTGATAATGGGTTCAATGTGTAGGCCAAAGTGTACTGAATTCAATGCTTTTTATTTGATAGGCCTAGAGCAACCCATTGCCTAGATATTTAAAAAACCGCAGATGCTTACAAACACGAAAAAAACACGATTGGCCTATAACAAAATGGCCGCCATTTGAAAACGGTAATTCAAAAACAGTTCAAAAAAATATTTTTAAGCTCACGTCATGATAAGGAACAAACCCAGCAAGTATCAAATTTTTCTGAGATGGTCCAGCAACCATTTATTTTTATATTGGACCACTTGGCCTTGATTGACCCCGTTGGGCCAAAACCTGCCCATCATAACTATGGACAATAGTTCGCCGTATTAAACCTGAGCAATAGGCTGCCCCTTCCGCCAACCACACTGTGCCAGAGTTCACCTCTTTCACTTCAGGTACCGTTGAGGACTTCACCGTAACCCTGGCAAGGGACCCTAACAAGGTACTACCAGCCAGGCCAGCTGGACCATGGTTTTTTAAAGAGGTGTTAACTCCTCTATCACTCCCTCCTTGATCATACTATATATATATATATATATATATACTGTAACACTGTAGGCTATACAGGCACTCTTGCTAGTGCCTGTACTATATAAGATATCACCACTGCTCCATGTACTGTAGTAGATTAGCACTGTACTATACACACTGTGTAACATTACACTATGTGCTATTGCACCACACTGTGTCACTCCTCTAGTAGTAATACCAACACTGTATAACATTACACTATATGCTATTGCACCACACTGTGTCACTCCTCTAGTAGTAATACCAACACTGTATAACATTACACTATGTGCTATTGCACCACACAGTGTCACTCCACTAGAAGTAATACCAAGACTGTATAACATTACACTATGTGCTATTGCACCACACTGTGTCACTCCACTAGTAGTAATACCAACACGTATAACATTACACTATGTGCTATTGCACCACACTGTGACACTCCACTAGTAGTAATGTTATAGTACAACCAGGTGGAAATAGATAACAGCATAACTAGATCAGAACCTATTGATCAGACAATTGGGGTGCTTCAGGGTGATCCTTTAAGCCCTTTTATTTTTAATGTAGCAACTGTAGATGTATACTGTATGTCTTACAACCTGAAAAAGTAAAAATCGTCATTTTACACTGATGACATGGCATTAGCGTGGACAACTAGAGAAGACCTGCAGGATAGCCTGAATTAGCCAGCAGTATGGGCCTATGATAATGAATGACCTTGAAATAAACCTTAAGAAAACAGGTTAATTCTGGAAGAGTTCAATTTCTAATTGTAATTATGTGCAAAAGCATCAATTGACAAAACCATTGGCCTGGATAAAGATTATTGATGTGTGAGGACCCCCACTGACGGCCGGGCTCCCCAGCAATTATTATTGGTCCAGGCAAAAAG
The DNA here is from genome assembly GCA_946902985.2 of Meconema thalassinum. Classification (NCBI taxonomy): domain Eukaryota; kingdom Metazoa; phylum Arthropoda; class Insecta; order Orthoptera; family Tettigoniidae; genus Meconema; species Meconema thalassinum. The sequence goes on along the minus strand of OX336390.1, from coordinate 627,039,882 downwards.
CATTGGTCTGGACAATACCAGCTATACAATAGTACCATATGCGTGGGGTTGGCAATACCTTATTTTTGAATAATTCATGCATTTAATGGTGAACTCACCTGGAAGTTTATCTATATAGGCCTAAGTCGTGATCTATAAAGGGGATGGTGGGCGGGTTATAGACAGCGGAGGAGTAAGCATCTATTACTAAATTAATTCCAAATTTTCTTTTCATCTTTACCAAAGGTATTTTAAGGCCACTTTCAGCAGTTTTAAGATTTTTCCCCTCCTGGATTTGGTCTCCTCCAGTGATATCAAATTCAGTTGCAATGATTTTTAGGAAAGGCAGAAGAATGGCACAAGATGACATACTGCACCTCGATGATAAACCCTTACTTCAAACCATTTACTAGACCTAGGCATAACTCTACAAATGCAACAAAGATATTCACTCATCACATCAAGGATAAAACTCTGTGCCATCAGCTCAATGCAGTAAAATGTCCATAAATTCCACAATGAGAATTGTTAAAGTTAAATTAGACCTACAGGGTTATATTTATATATCAGCACTGTCGCACGGGGATTTTCCTCACCGCTGCTATAACTTTTCAAGCTTTATCTCTGATATACGGTAATATTGTTAATAATGTTCAAACCTTACCTTATATGAGGTGCTGTAAACAGTCTCCTCCGGTGGTGGTCCGTGAAGGGGAGCCCCTCCAAGGTATTTGACAATATCAATTTACACTTTGAAAGTAACGGGATAACGGTATAATTATATGGATCTCTGCTGGGCCATTAAAATTTTTCGCAAGTATAGGCTGGCTTGTAAATCCGCTTACCCCCACGGCTGCTGCATCCTCGGCAGCACGTTAAGAACTTAAATCGCAATTCCTGAATCCACTTCCCTCATTGCCAAGGCAGGTCATGAAAGCCTCTTTGGGAGCTGCAATCCATGCAGCAACGCTACGAAGTGCCAACACATCTTTGGAAACAATCGGGTACACAGTTTACAAATATTGTACTGGCAGCGGTTAACAGCTCCTAATTCGTATTCAGAAAATTTGCAACTATTATTCTAATGCAATACCCCAGAGGAGTGCGTCAGGCCTCGGCAGCCGGCACAGTTCATATCCTCGCCGCTAGATGGGGGCTTCATTCATTCCATTCCTGACCCGGTCGGAGACTGGAAGCAGGCTGTGGATTTTCATTTTCATTCTAATGCAATAAATTATAGACAGAATCATAATACTATCGCAAGGATATGTTTAAATCGCAGCGGCTTTTGCTGTAACATGGCTAGGTTTGTAGCACTGAGTGGCAATAGAATCGTAAGTAAAAGCAGGGAGTAGGCGCTCACGTCATCTGTTAGGTTCTAGAAGAACTAAGTCCATCTCCATCCCTTAGCCAGTGAAAGCAAGGAGGGAGGCATTCAACCATCTCCATGACTGGCACTATTTTCTTCAAGCACTTGTACAATCAGTCTTGCCAACGTGCGAATTATAGATAAAGATTCTAATGTAGTATGCTTGCGTGATTTTAACAAATACCAGGGTTGATACGCGACCGGGAGAACCGGGAAAAGTCAGGGATTTTTTTGCGGTCAGGGAAAACCGGGAAAAGTCAGGGAATTTTGTAAAAAAAAAACGAAAGAGGGATACCAAGATGTCGACTGGTAACGAAATAGTAACTAATTTTACAAACTAGTAACGAAAAGTAGCTAATTTTTGTGTCTGGATAGCTGGAGGTAACGAAAATTCGCTTAGGTCGGTTTAAATCATTTAAACCAGCGCCGCTAGGCTCACAGATTGTGATGAAGCGAGTTTCACGCAAGCGGCGCCGATTGCGTAGGCTTCCCCGTGCACGACCTCACGGAAATGCATACTGAGGATACCTTCTGTGGTACTGTATACATCGGTTCGACGTATATTTTCGGCATCAGGAAGAAAGTTTAATTTTGTGTGTAATGTTTTTCTGTATTATTCGGAAACCTGACTTTTTGCGAGACGTTTATTCGCGATAACTTACGAACCTCAACAGAAAACTCTCATTTCTGATATTGACCTCTAAGTTTGGATATCTTAAATTGAAGTCCAGAAATAATGCGAAAAAAATCGCAAAAATGCTCCGAAATACATAGACGACGGTATATTTTAAAAATCTATCCGTCTCGTAAATTTGCGACATCCAGTTTGGTTAATTCGAAACTCCGTTATATGTCTATTTTTCCTTCGAACGTTGGTCCTTGCACCCTATTAAAATAAACATATTCTTGGCGTGCCTCCTAGCTGCATCACTGGAACCAACTAGAAAAGAAAGGAGTACGCAGTGGAAATGGATGTTAATTTCTGACCTGTGCTGGGCCCGTACTTGCAGGCCAGATGTGCCGAGCGACTCCAGACTCCGTGAAGGTGGTCCCACGACGAGTGGTAGGAATACCCTCCTGGTGCTAGAGAGCTAGAATAAGTTAGGCCTAGGTTTGAAGAGAGAGAGAGAGTGAGAGAGAGAGCAGCCCGATCGCCCAACACTACTAAATGAGACACATGAGTAAAGAAATGGAAATTTAATGAATTGAAACCGAACACACAAAGAAACCCGGCCAGAATAACACACACAAAAAAGAATACCCTTCACCTAGGGGTCAAATAAAGTCACTTTCAAACGGGGAAGATAAATATAAATAACAATAAATAACTTACGATAGTAAATAACGTTAACAAATTAAATTCATACCTGTGCTCACTTCGGTGAAAACGATGTAAAAAGGGAGGAAGTAAAAAATCAAGAGGCAATCGAGCCGGTCGCTGGTCAACAACAATCACTTCTCAGCCTAGAGATGGATGGTTGTCATGACGACCACAAATAACAAGCATAGCAAAGATAAAACAAGAGGCTGTGTGCGTGTCGCAGAGGCTGTGGCGAGCAATGGGGAAGCGATCGAGCTGGCAGTCCCCAGAGAAAAGAAAAGCAAAACCAAAGATACTATAGGAAGAAACAAATGACGTCAAGTGTCCGTGAAATATATCATGGTACATACACGCCATCAAACACACAAAATGCCAGCCGACGATGCAGAAATAAAACTCAAAGCAACTCGTGCTTGTAGGTAGTCTAGCAAAACATGCTAAACCTATATGGTCCCCAACTTATGTTCCGAGTTCGAGCTGAATACGGTAAGGCCTACTCAAAGTTACCGCCGTGATTCAGTTGCCCGAAGCATGGAATGAAGGGAAAACATAAGGGTTAAAATATATGGTGTCATGCCTCGTGTTGGGAGAATGGTCGAAACGCCAACGTCCACAAACAACGGGAGACCCATTCGAAGATATGCCCAAATCAAAACAACTTCAATGCACCTGGCAGCAAGAAAAACATACACTCTCAAAATCACTCCCAGATATATTTCACGGCACAAATAAAAGGTTAAACGAAGATTCAAACAAAATAAAACAGGAGACCGCCATTACGATTGGTTCCACAGAAAATCCAAGCACACGACGAAGATCAAAAAGAAAGGTAAAATTTAGGAAATGAGCATAGTGGACACAAGGTTAGATGTATTACTTACATGAGTAAATGGAAGGCTTCGGCATAAAAACAATGTTAAATAAAAAGGAAAAACATTACATTTTAAATAATAAGGCGGAGAGCCTCAAGGCACGTCCGGACAGAAAGTATCTCACATGGCGTCTGAGTCTACCGGGACGGCCGCCAAAGAAAATAAAGAAAAGAGAGATGTTAAACATGGCTCATCCTATAGGATATATAATCTAACCGGTTATCTTGAAAACTTGTATAATTTGAATTCGAAATAAAATGTGCCTCTTGTATTATCGTGCAATCCTCTCTGAATCATTCGTAATATCCGATACCTACTTCGAACGTTCATCCTCCAAAATCACATCCTCAAGACGGCCGGCTGACCGCACGACTTGCCTGCGGGAATCTCGTCAGACGGACCGACGCCAGTTGCGTAAAAGTCATAAAACCCTTGCCCGGTCGCGAACTTGTGTCCACGAGGACTGCGGGAATCCTGTCGAAGGTGGTTGGGCACCCATCACAAAACATACCGAACCCTACTCGCCACTTTTCCCTTTACCGTATACTTAAAAGTGTACGGGGAGCGTGAAGTGCATCAACCCACTTAGAAATAACAGACTACGTAGCATCGCGATACTCATTTCTTCTCGTGATCCACCCTGAACTTCCAACCACAGCATAGGGACAGCGGGTATCACGGCGCCGACCATACAACATGTCCATAACTGCTCGTGAATTTTAACCATGCTCAACCTCGAGCTTGCCTCCACCATTCTACCGGGACAGATCGACAGGCAGACAATCGTTGAACGGCCGGATGCGGTGCCGATTGCATAATATCGCGTTCTGTGTCCAACCGCGAGGGCAACGTGAATCTCGTAAAACGACCGAGAGCGGCAGCGATTTTGATACATCGCGATATTTTTCCGCATTCGATGACGAATACAACTGGATTCTTGTCAAACGGACAGCAAGCGGCGCCGATTGCGTAGTAATACTCTATTTTTCCGTGCCCGACCTCAAGGACAATAGAAATCTCGTCGAACGACTAAAAGTGACACCGATTATGTGAATAGCGATTTTTCTCCGTGTTCGATCGTGAAAACGACAAATCGCTTCTAACGGCTGAGTCCAGCGCCGATCGTATAACGTCTCGATATTTCTCCGTACTTCTCCTGATTCGGTGACGATCCCGTAACGTCGCATATATTTCGTGATCTTCCACGGGGACAAAGGAAATCTCCCCAAACGGCCAAGATCAGAGCAACTTCTTAGTAATCATAACTTCTCGTACACAAGGTGGCGTATTAACTGAAACAACTCATTTGATATTAATTATCTAATGTTAGAATAAAATGTATCAGTTGACAGTTTCTAGATACTTTTATTGTGATTGACTAGAAAGTAAGAATTGGTGATTGATTCCTTTCTCCTCAGTTATTTTTTTAAATTGATGTTAGCAAATTAGCGTTTATTGTAAAAATGTGTTCCTGTTCTTATCGTAATAAACGTTATTTATTACAGTAAGGAACTGTTGGTTTTTTGTTTTTGTTAATTGTTTTTATGCTTTTAAAGAAACGCGTTAAGTCCGGTTTATATAATGAAACATTGTTCGGATATTTTTTATCAGTATTATTTTCATCTACTACAACATTTCTCCTCGCGTCTAAGAATAGCCTTGCAAAAATAATAAGTCTAAAATCAGTTTTTCTAACTTAATCTTAATCGATCATACAGAATAAGGTTTCCTAAAGGTAAATGCACTTCTGCTAGGTTTGGAAAACCTAAGGAAAAGCTAGGTAAATGTCGTCCCTCTGGTTAATGAATTTTCTATTCTTTGCTCTGGAAAATCGGGAAAAGTCAGGGAAATAAACTACTCTGCGGTCAGGGAATTTTTTAAATTTTGGTCTGGAAAACCGGGAAAAGTCAGGGCAATTTGAAATCCTGAAAGCGTATCAACCCTGAAATACTTGCATATTATTTCACAGTATATTTCGCCATATTTTAATGATACCTAGCAATGTTCCTTGTTCTTACAAAACCGATTTATTTCAGACCCGTTTTAGAAAAAATATCCGTTACTCCCGTGCTCTACACAAGCAGTGGAAGTTACCCCCTTGTCAACAACCGTAGTACGTGTTGTTGGAGTTTGTGTACGGTTGTGTGATTAGCTTGTGATTGTGTTTCAAGTAAATAATGAGTAACACTGTGCAATTTTTACAGTCGCTTCAATTTAGTAGTTTAACGCTTCACGAGAAATGTGATGTAAAGAGTAAGGGGAGACCAACACCTGTGTTAGACATCAAACAGTGTTCTACTAGCAGGCAGAAGCAATACACTAGGAGCTTTAATCCTGACGTGTATAAGAAATTTGATTGGCTGTGTGGTTGCGAGGTAAAGAAGGCTTTATTTTGTTTTTCATGCATTTTGTTCGGTGGAGAATTTAGCTGGACTGAAAAGGGAATGACAGATCTTAGAAAACTGAGCGAAAAAAATCAGAAACACGCATCTTCCAGAACTCATTTAAATAACATGGTAAATTTTGCAGTGTTAGGGAAAGTGGATGTACAGAAAAGCTTAAGTTCGGCATATCAACAATCGGTTGAGCGTCATAACAATGAAGTAACTAGAAACAGGGAAATACTTTCAAAGTTAATAAACTGCATTAAGTTCTGCGGCTTTAATGAGTTAGCGCTACGCGGACATGATGAGAAGGCTGATTCAGACAACAAGGGCGTGTTTCTAAATTTAGTGCAATACACGAGAGAATTAGATTCCTGTTTTCAGAGTCATTTAGAAAGCTCGACAGCATTCAAAGGAACATCGAAAAGCATACAAAATGACTTGCTTAGTTGCATGCTGGAAGTATTTCGGGAAAGAATCTTAGCTGAAATTGAGGATGTAGATTTCATTTCTCTTCTTGCCGATGAAACTACTGATATCACTGAGAAGTTGCAGTTAGTGATTGTATTGCGATATTGCACTAATGAAGGCAAAGCATTGAAAGATTCTGGGGATTTTTTGAGCCAGCTGGTCAGGATGCAAGTTCGATATATGAATGCATTGTTTCTCAGCTACACATAATATTGAAAGACAACAAGGGAAAGTTAATTGCCCAGAGCTACGATGGAGCATCTGTGATGAGTGGCGCAATAAATGGCATGCAGAAGCGAATCAGGGACGAATTCAAAAATGCCTTTTTTATCCACTGTTACGCCCATCAGCTGAACCTGATTATGGAAAGAGCCGCTAAGCAGAATACAAAAGCTCTAGTATTTTTTGCCAATTTGTCTGCTATCCCAGCATTCTTTTCGAGATCGTCGCACAGGACATCAGTTTTAGATTCGTGTGTGTCCAGGAGAATACCGTCTGCGGGAGCAACCAGGTGGAATTTTCGAGCTAGAACGGTGAACACTGTGTTTAAGAAAAAAGAAGCCTTAGATGAATGTTTCACTGTGCTAGTCGATTCAGATTGTTCGAGTGATCTTACAGTTAACGAAGCTAGTTCTCTTCTTCGGACACTGAATGATCCAGAATTCAATTTCTGGCTCCGTTTCTTTAATTGCACTGGGCGTGGTGGCTCAGCGGTCTAGCTGTATGCCTCTCACCGAGGCGGTCCGGGTTCGATTCCTGGTCAATGCATGTGAGATTTTCGAAGTGAAATGCCATGTCCTGTGGTTCGGATTCAACGTAAAAAGGAGATCCCGTGGCTCATGATCTCGCGATTAACGGTCACGTTAAACTACAAGCTTGCTTTTTTTTTTTTTTTTCATTAATTGCATCATGCCTCATGTGGACATTCTGTACCAACAATTACAGAGTCGTCAGATCGATGTAGGGAAAGTGCGTAGTTGCGTTTCAAGTTTTGTTGAAACTGTCCAGAAAGTCCGATACTCATTCCATTTGGATAATAACGCTGACGAGAGTGAACATCCTAGAAAGAGACGGAAGATCGGAGGAAGTCAAATGCGTATTGCTGCTGCAAGAGAAGTTTGAGACGTCGTCAACAATCAAGTCTCATCGCGGTTTCAATTTGTTGACCATTTAGTACTTTCTTCTCTTCTGCAAAACGAGAAATTTGAGATACATAAGAACTCATTTCCGGAAGGAGACTTACGAGCTACCGTACGTGTCTTTCCGATGCTCGAGCCGGACAAACTCAGGACCGAACTGACTATATTGTATCATAGAAAAGAATTTCGAAATATTGGTGGTGCTGTAAAACTTTTGAGTTTCCTTCTCACTGAAAACTTAGGTCCGTCATTTACAGAGGTCGTTAAACTGTTACGTATCGCCTATGACTACCGCTGAACCAGAACGCTGCTTCTCGTGCCTCAAGAGGATCAAAACGTACCTCAGGAATGCCATGGGACAAGAAAGACTTACTGCACTTGGAATGCTGTCTATTGAAAAGGGCCTGATAAATAGCATACCGAATTTCAATAACCTCGTCATCGAAAAATTCGTCACGTTCAAGACTCGGTGCCTGGAGCTGATCTACAAATAAGGTAAGTTAATCATGTGCATGCAGCACCCCCAACTACAATATAAGTGAGCCGCCACTGGTCTCCTCTCGCAGCTAAACAGGCATAGTATCGATAAAACACATTTCGATTAAAACAATTTAGTTTGGCCACTGAAATTTTTCTGACTTCATGTGTTATGTTTTCCAACATTCCATGCAAACACAGCAAGCAGATTCGTATTTAAAGTAACTTTTTAAACCAAGAATGCTCTGCTTTAAAGTTAAGTTGGTTGGTGGTTGGTTCTTAAGTTTAGGGACTATGACAACGCGGTCATTTAGCCCCGTGTACTTCGGGTGTGTGTATTATCTGTCTGATAACCGGTTTTAACTGTGATGACTGTATTAGTGTGTGTTATCTGTTTTTTATTTCAAGTAAGGACTGCAGACTTTTGAATTTTTCAAATAGTTCCTACTTTTGCCGCCAAACGCCACCGTCAACGACTAATAGTTCAGTACTTTGCTACCAGACGCCACCGCAGTCAGCTCTTGGCAACGAACGTAGGAACGTAAGAGCGTTGTTTACATTCTTAACCTATACAATTTAGCTTCACACAGGTGTAATTAGTGGAAGGTTCTTTAACATCCCATAAATCTATGACATGGGACCGACGGCTTTACTTCCCCTCTGAAGGAAGGCATACCGAGGGATTTTTATCGCTCTTAAAAAATCCGACGCTTTCGGCCGGATTTAAACCGCTTTAAAGTTAACTGTCTAACCATCTTTTAAGCAAGAGAATGTATAGTGAGTGGGATGATGCATTGTGACCGATGCAGTTGACAAGATGATTGCGCATAGAGATATCATGGGGAATTATATCAGCCACGGTCGGCCGATGCACGAGCAACAGCCGAGTGGAAAATCCCCGCGTGAAACGGTGCTGATAGATATGTATGTATGTCTACCCCTTATTATTCCCGTTTTCCAACGGGGTCGGGGATGAGATGAGATGGAAATCTTTGTGGCGATGGTTTTTACGGCTGGATGCCCTTCTTGACGCCAACCTCATGAGAGGAGTTAATGAGAGATGAGATGAATGATGGTGAATGAAACTGGGCAAGGATGTGGAAGGAAGCGGCCGCGGCCTGTCAGAAGGTACCGTCCCAGCATTTGCCTGGTGTTGAAAATGGGAAACCACGGAAAACCATTTCAAGGACAGCCAACGGTGGGGCTCTAACCCAGGCGTCTACCGAGTCAGCAGAGAGCTTGGCCCCATGACCTAATGCTGGGCTTTAGCCAGCGTAGCCACTACTGTCGGTTGCTGATAGATATACAGGGTGCTTCAAAAAATGTATACACACTTTGAACTTCCATAGAAAATTTATTTATCGTTCTACAAAGTTAAATTTCAGGAAATTAGAAAGCTGAAAGTCCAATGTAAATGAAACATAAATAACAAATGTTAATACTGTTCAAATTGGCGTCCTGCAGCATCAATACAATTCTGAGTACGAGTCACCACTGATTCTGTACATCGTATCAGAACGTCCAATGAGATTTCTCTACACACGGCTTGAATCTCATTCCAAAGAATGTCTAGGTTACGTGGTTTACGTTTGTACACCTCATCTTTTACTGTGCCCCATAAGAAGAAATCCAGAGTTGTAAGGTCTGGAGAGCGTGCTGGAAACTCGATTGGCCCCCTGCGTCCTATCTACTGGCCCGGCAAATTTTGATCCAGGTAAGCTCGTACGTCCCTGTGATAGTGCGGCGGGGCACCCCTTGTTGAAAATAAAAATTATCATTACCGTATAATGCACGAATGGCAGGAAATATGGAATCAGCAAGCATTGTTAGGTAAGTTATACCAGTTACAGTGCCTTCAAATCGAAAAGGTCCAGTGAGTCCCCTTGAAGACAAACCGCACCACACATTTACACCAGGCAAATTTACAGCTTTTTCAATTGTAATGTGAGGATTTTCTTCACCCCAGTAAACACAATTGTGCCTATTGACAGTTCCATTAAGTTTGAATTGGGCTTCATCCGACGAAATGATGCTACCCATAAATCCCGGTTCACGTATCACCATCTCCTGAACCCGTTCAAAAATTGCAACCTTCGATCTGGATCGTCGTCACTTAGCTGTTGCACCAGCCTTGGAATGTAAACACGATACTTGCCTCTCTTCAGAATGCGTAGCACGCTGCTAGCACTTACATCACTTTCACGTGCCCCTTGCCTTGAAGATTTGTTAGGAGAGCGTTGAAACAGTTCCAAGACTGCCGTTGATGACTCATCACTTGTAGCTGTTCGAGGTCGACCTGAATGACCTTTATGCACATCACACACTGTTCCATGAACTTCGAATTTGTCTCGTATGCGTGTAATTGTTAATCTTGAAGGTGGTTCTGTATCATACTCCCTTCTCCACTGTCTTTGAACTTCATTTACATTCTCAAACTTCCAGTACCACTTAATAACCTGCTTACGTTCTTCAAAACTCAAACGTACGTCCGCCATGTTGATATTACAAATTCCAACTGACAATATAACATAGAGGGACGATTATGCTGCCACCTGGCGAAGAAATATAACATTAGCCTTGTAGAGCGGGAAAACTACGATAGTTTAAAGTGTGTATACATTTTTTTTAAGCACCCGTGTATATAATCCTGTAATATGACAGGTTTAGATGTTATATGGGTTGATCTAAACAAAGGTAATCTGAAAGACTTGGAGATTAAGCTGCAAGAGAGGCGGTATTACTTCCACTTCGACCAATGGAGGTACCCGCTAGAGATATTTGCTCTCAGTTTCGCCGACAAGTATTTGCATTTTGGGAGAGTCAGTGGCTAGCTGACCCAATGCCCAATAAACTGAAAAGCGATCAAGGGAACTACTCGCGTGTGGTGTAGCTCTTTTCAGTCGCGGAAAGAGTCCGTCATTTTGTGTAGGCTAAGGATTGGTCATGCAAGATCCACCCACTCGTACATGATGAGAAGGGAAGACCCCCACTTAGTACCTGTGGAGCCGTATTCACCGTGGCCCACATTTTAACCGAATGTGTGGAACTTGCTGACTTACGAAGAAACCTTGGTTTGCAGATGACACTCAAACTTATAATAGCCGATGACGTGATGGCTGCTGATCGCGTTATCCACTTTATAAGTGAGAGTGGATTAGGGCCAGCAATCTAAATCTTCCAGTGTACATTGACTCAAAGACGTGTTCTTTTTTGAATGATGAATTTTTGTTTTGTTTTTTCCGTAATTTTGGGGGCAGATGAACTCGTAGTTCCACCCCTTAAAACAGCAATAACTAATATACTTTGCCCCATGCTATCTGAGCTATTTAATTATATTTTATCCAAATTAGGATTCACGCACACTTTTTATTTTTATTAGGATTCGTGTACTCCTTCTGGGGTAATATGCAATGTAAATTTAGGCGGGTCATAGCCTATTTTTCCCGGAAACTGGCACACTACATTCATTCTAATACACTGACCGGCAAAAAAAGTGGAACACTAATTTTTTATGTAATTTCTTAATTTATTCCACTAAAATGTATCGGTTTTCCAATATTTGCATTATTCAAGTAAATTTAGGTGGTTGGCAACAGAAAATACCGAATCATGTTTTACAACACGCTTTAACTCACAAATTTCGTTACATTTTGCAAATCTTACAATTTTCTATTTTTTAGTAATGCTCTTTTGGGCTGGTGTTTATCAAACGTATTGCCAAACAAAACAGTATTAATGTTTGCACTGCACTGCAAGAGAACACTGGTCACTAAAAACGGGTGTTTCCACCTTTAGCGTCTATGACAGCTTGTAAACGCTCAGGCATACTGTTCACAACTCGTCGAATGGCATCTGCCGGGATGCGATCCCATTCCTCCAGCAGCGATGTTCTCAGTTGTGCCAGGGTGGTGTGGTCATGCTGTCTGACGTTCCTTCCAAGCGTATCCCATACATGTTCGATGGGGTTCAAGTCAGGACTACGAGCTGGCCAGTCCAGGGTTTGAATCTCCACTTCCTGCAGATATTGTACAACACAGCGAGCAGTATGAGGGCAGGCATTATCCTGCATCAGCATGAAATTCTGACCAATGAAAGGCGCAAAGGGCATCACATGGTTCATCAGGATCTCTTCGATGTACCTTTGGGAATTGAGCGTCCCGTGATCGATGCACACCAACTCAGTGCGGGCCATAACGTTGATGCCACCCCACACCATAACCGAGCCACCTCCAAATGGAGTCCTGGAGGAGAAAGCAACAGGGCTGTACCTCTCCCCGCCCCTTCTCCACACTCTTTCTCTTCCATCAGGAGATCTAAGGTTAAAGCGACTCTCGTCAGTGAAGAGAACTGAGGCCCACTGCTCATGGGTCCATCCCAGATGCTGCCTTGCGAAGCGAAGACGCACCTCTCTGTAATGCCGTTCGAGTGCGGGTCCACGTGCAGGTCTCCTGGACGAAAGATGAGCTTCTTCAAACCTTCTTCTTACTGTTCGCTCACTCACTCTCATATTTCTGACATTTTCCAGTTGATTTCGTGCCTGAACTGCTGTGGTATGCCGATCACGCAGAACTTGGAGGGTGAGAAATCTGTCATCCCTGGCACTTGTGCTTCTTCTACGGCCTGACCCTCGTCTCCTGTCGTATGTTCGGAGCTCTCTGTAACGTTGCACTGCACGATGTATGCTACCGAGAGATGATCCAATGACCTCAGCAACATAACGGAAGCTGCGGCCATCCTCCACCAATGCAACTGCCTGTGCAGCTTCTTCACGGCTAAGAGGCATGTTTTAGTGTGAACTGCAAATGGATTACTTGCTAAAATGTGTGATAATGGTTCACACGTGTTCAACAAGTGCCAGTTGTTATCCCTAGAACAACAATAAGCGAGCGGCAACACTCATAAACCTTAAACGCTTCCAGTCCGCTTCCCGCCATAAACCCATTAAGATAGGCTCATCGAGGATTGGGGGTAATTGGTGGTAATAAACCACCCTAAGAAATGTCATATTATCAATTTCTATTCACAGATGTTTCAGATGTTTGTTCTGATGCATAAAAAGCTCTTAAAATGTGATTAAATCTTTTTCAAGGCTAGATTTATACTATTTATATTACTTTTTTTTAACTGTTCCACTTTTTTTTGCCAGTCAGTGTATATTGAAGCTAGGGTTAAAAATTATGGAGGGCATTTATCAACAGTCCTGGTGACTCCAAACATATGACTAGTTATATATCTTATAGCATTCATTACACACAAAGTTTGGTTGAAATTCCTTTGTTAGTATAGAAGTTACATCCAGTTGAACATTGGACCTGTACGCTTGTATAGAATTATGTTGGTAGCACCAGGCTCGATGATTTACTCTAAATATAGCGGCTTCGGTGGCGTAGTTGGTAGCATGCTGAGCTTCTATGCCCAAGATCGCGGGTTCAAACCCGGCCGAAGTCGTCGGATTTTTTTAAGAATGTTAATAATCCCTCAGTATGTCTTCCTTCAGAGGGGAAGTAAAGCCGGTGGTCCCATGTCATAGATTTATGACATGTTAAAGAACCTTCCACTAATTACACCTGTGTGAAGCTAAATTAATATAGGTTAAACATTAGACTAACGTTCTTAGGTTCCTAAGTTCGTCGTCAAGAGCCGACTGCGGTGTCATCTGGTAACTAATTTCTGAACTCGTTGGTCGTTGACGGTGGCATTTGGCGGCAAAAGTTGGAACTACTTGAAAATTGATCGTCTGCAGTCCTTACTTGAATTAAAACAGATACACACACCAATACAGTCATCACAATTAACACCGGTTATCAGACAGATTCTACACACACACTAAGTACACGGGGCTACATGACCGTATTGTCGCAGCCTCTAAACTGAGGAACCAACCAACTCTAAATATGTCTAACACACCTCAAATGTACAGTATGCTGAATTTGAAATGTATTCCGTCCACATAATCTGAGATATTGAATCTAGGGTTCAATCATTTTGAGATTATGTATACACAGTTGGTAGCCCTGGTGGCTCTTATAATATGTGTCAAGCATACCACTTTCAAAATTTGGATGAAATTCATTTGGTTCGGATTGGTCATAGCAGGCATGACCTCCTACATCAGATGAACCAAGGATAACTAACAAGAGGCCTGTTCACCAGAGCCTTTAAGGATTTCAAGTTTAACAGTAATCATTAGGCAAAAGGAGCCTATAAAGAGAAGAACAGTGATTAGGCAAATGTAGCCTAGAAAGAGCAAAAAAAAAAAAAGAATTTAAACAGAGCTACTGGCTGAAGAGCCTTATGCAAAAAATGTATGGCCTTTTAAGTTAATATGAGCCCAGAAAAAGAAATGGTAAGCTAGTTTTAATTGAAGATCTTTGAGATCACTATGGCAGGCTTAGAATTCCATGAATGAGGTTAACAACTGTACTTTATCGTGTTACTTGCGGAAGTTCATCTTGAAGTTCACTAAAGCAGATCCACTGCCTAAGTATAGTTCATAAACTGAAGTAAAACCTGGAAGTTAAGATAGGCTAAAGTCCCACGTTTCGGCGAAGTCGCTGTGCTTGAAAGTTGAAGCCTAAGCAAGGCATGTCCGACCAGCGAAGTATGCAGGATTCCAGCTGCAAGGTTAAAAGCGACTCCTTCAAGTCGTACATGGGTTGGTTTTTTAGCTTTGGCACCAAGGCTTCAGTGCCAAGTTGCAACAATGTTGGGCGCTGCCACTTTTACCGACGGTTGCTGCCCTGCATCCCCTCCCTCAGAGCACATGACCCCCGTCCTTACCACTGCTAGTGCTCAGTCGCGCCTGTTAGATGAGTGGTGTGAGACCAGCGCTCGCGAAAGACAGTCACAATGTTTTCCAAGCAAGAGCAGAGAACGTGGATAAAAATTCAGTGTGCTAGGGGTCGCAGTGCTAAACATTGTTACCGAGGATTGCAGGAAGCGTGCGATGCAGCTGCGTTTCCGTTCAGAATGGTAGCAAGATGGGTTGCAGCCTTTCGAGATGGGCGCGAACGTGTGGAGCACATGCCTCGATCTGGTCACCCACCAGTAAGTGATGACAATGTACAGATGGTGTCCACGTTAGTAGAGGTGGATCGGAACGTAACGATTCTTCAATTAGAGCAAGATACCGAACTGGTGCATTCAACTGTCCTCCACATCCTGAAGGACTTAATGAAAATGAGGAAGATTGCGTCCAAATGGGTTCCGCATGACTTAACCGACATGCACAAATGGCTGCGATGTGACGCTTGTTGTATGCACTTGCAGCGTTATGAGCGCTAAGGAGAGGCCTCCTTATGGCGTATCATAACCATTGACGAGACGTGGGCCAGATCTTATGAGCCACAGTTAAAACGCCAATCGAACGAATGGAGGCACCACGGATCACCACGGAAACAAACCGTTCGACCAACCCACACCAATCTGAAGGTAATGTTGATTCTTGCTTATGATTGGGATGGTGTGATCATTCACCGTACTGTTCCCCGAGGCCAAACCGTTAATGCGGCGCACTATTGTTAGTTTTTGCAAGACCATCTCCGAGGAGCTCTAAGAAGGTAACTGCGCCACCACTTGGTTACACCGCCCATCGTTCTGCATGACAATGCTAGGGCATACACTGCAGGCATTGTGTCTGCATTGTTGGATCGCTGGGGCTGGGAGGTCCTCTATCACCCCCCATATTCTCCCGACATCAGTCCCTGCGACTATGATCTCATCCCGAAGATGAAGATGACAATGCGCGGGGAGCGCTTCCATACCATTGAAGACGTTAAGCAGGCTGCCAAGCGCTCTGTTCGTACCATCAATAGATTGGGCAGTGCCAACGGGATCCAACGACTTCCGCATCGCTGGGAACACGTACGGAACGGTAGGGACTACATCGAGGGCCTGTGAAACTTGGAACCATCTAAGTGAGATATTAATCCAGTTATAACTAAGGTGCCAAAATTAAAAAACCAAGCCATGTATGTAGAGCGTTGAGTCAGGTTAAGTTTGCATGGCCAGAGGTTCGACCAGCAAATACAAATGAAGAAAATGTCGAAAGTTTCGACATTACAGCAGCCTTGGTGATGTCTTGGGTAGACCAGCAACCCTTTATGACAAGTGCACCGCGACGTGAAGAGTTGAGTGCGGTGTGGAAGTGAAGAGCTGAGCAGAGCCGATACAAGAACCAACAGCTGATGCTGGCTATATATAGGAGGTCAGGCAGACAGAATTCCAGAAATTTCCAGAGAGGATGGAAGGTGATTGGCCCGCAGAAAGTCAGCAGCCAATGAGAAGCGCAGACGGCAAAAGTAGGTCACGGCAGGCCAAGATAGTTGTCCACAAGACATGATGAATCAAACATGGTCAGAGGAAAAATTTTAACTGTAACATTTCTGAAGAGAATGTTTTAAATCCATGCAGGAGTGATTGTAAAACAGGTAGGTGAAAAAGATCGTAAATACTTCATACAATGGTCAGCCAGGACCCAAAATGAAAGATCTTTAGCAAACACGTGAGCACATGTCACACATAGGTTAAGTAACAAGAAAAGAAAAAAAAACTTAGAGCTTAACTTTTTCTCTCAACTGGCAAGAAATGTTTAAATTAATAAATTAATGGCTTTTGTAGCCTTCGCAAATGTGAACGCCATTCTTTAGTATGCAGTTAAACGTTAAACCTATCAGCATGCATAGAATTATATTGGCAACACTGTCATAAATGGGTTACTCAAAATTGATCTGAAATAGTATGCTCTATGTTTGCAAAGTTCAGATCTGTTGGTCTGCATACATTCTGATTTACTGAGACTAGGGTTTAAAAGTATAGAGAGCATAAATCAATTGACAGCCATGGTGACTCTGAATGTACGCTTAGTTCCACCTCTTAAGGTACACAATGCACATACAAAATTTGGTTCAAGTTCCAATAGATAGTATGGACATTACATGAGGTTTAACATTGAACCTATCGGCCGTCCTAAAATCATGTTGGCCACACTGCCATGATTGAGTTCTGAAAGTTAATCTGAAACATTAAGATCTCTATCTGTACCAATTTTGAAAGAAATCCGTTCGTTACTATGACGTTACATGCCGTTTAAGATTGAACCTATCAGCATGCATTTATTCATGTTGGCAGCACTGTCGTATATCGGTTGCAGAAAATTAATCTGCAATTTCATGTTGTATATATGTGTGGTTGGCTGTCTGGCTCGGTGGTATTGTTCATGCCTTTTGTGCCTGAGGTTGCACGATCGAAACCTGGCGCAGTCAGCTGACATTTGAGGGGCGCAAATGCGAGGGAGCCGCATCAGTAGATTTACTGGCACGATAAAGATCTTCAGGGCAAAATTCCAGAACCCTGGCGTCTCTAAAAGCCGCAGTAATTAAAAGGGACACAAAACGCTGTAGTAGCCGTACAGTTAATTCTTCTATACCTTCCTCTTTCCGAACCTTTTGTTATGGTGTTCTACCTACTGGTGTACATTCCGAGAATTCTAATTGTCCAGGATTGCTGCCAGTGACTGTTTACTCACGAGTTTCCTGGGGATTTTCTTCCCTGCTTGCATCATCCTATTCATAACTCAGATTGCCACCGATAAGGTCAAGCTCAGGTAGTCAACTTGAGAAGGAAAAGACTTGCAGTACATGCGCTAATTAGTGAGACAGAAATACCGTAGCATTTCAGTCGTCGAGTAATCATGAGTAACAAGGGACGAACGTGTTTAGACCTCGAAACAAGAAGAAATGTGATTGTAGAAAGTGACAAGAGACTTTCAGTGAGAAAGCTTGCCGAAAAATTCAAATGCGGGAAAACTCAAATAAACAAATAATCAAAATAAAGATGTTTATGTTTAAGGTAGATGTACTTTGCCGTTAAAATGTTCGATTATTTTTACAAACTTGTTTCAGCGGACACCTCTCATAACGGACATTTTCCCTCGGAACCGACGGTGTCCGCAGAAGGGAGGTTCAACTGTATATGTGTGCAAATTTTATAATCGTTGGCCTGCATATTTTCTAAAATAATGAGTAGGGTTAAAATAATAGAGCCTTTATCAACAGTTGGCAGCCTTGGTGTGTCTAAAGAATACGCAAATCGTATTTTTAGTGGTTGAAATCCAGTTGATAGTATGCATATAAGGATCGGACTTGTCAGCATGTGTAGAATCATTTTAGCAAGACACATGTATGAGCATCATAAAATTAATTTGAATTAGTATTATCTATGTGTGTGCCAATTTTGGAATATCTCTCATGCATACTTTGAGAAATATCTAACATAGAGCTCAAACTTCAGTTGTGATTCTTCAGCAGTTGGTAGCACTGACATAATTTTCAAACATGACCGTGAGATGTTCTGGTATAAGTCATTACTCATACCAAATTTGGTTACCATAGTTGCGGCCGTTGAGTAGTTGATAGGGGGAACCACCCAGAGAGACACACACATAATTGCCCGGATTGATTTCATAAGTCTAATTTTTCATTATTTGTAAAATGTGAAAAGTAGGCTAAAAATTGCTATTCTACTCGGTTTGTAATTCTATGTACAAGGAGATGTTGGTAGTTTTTTGTAAGTAATTTTAATGTCTTAGAACAAGAAGCTGATGCGGAAGTGGAACGGCAGAGGAAAGAACGAGAGCGCCAACAAAAGCAAGATGTCATGACGCTGGGAGAGACTCGTGAACAGATCTCACAGTTGGAGTCTCGCTTGTCCCAGCTCAAAGATGAGAAGCATCAATTGTTCTTGCAGTTGAAGAAAGTTCTTAATGAGGATGACAACCGTAGGAGACAACTTGTTAAACAATCAGAGTATGTTGGAATATTATTTATGTTTGCTAGAGTCTTGAAGGTAACCTTTATTTGCCTGCTTGCTCCAAATGCTCCTTTAATGCTATTCTATGTAATATATTGTTTTTTGGTCAGTCTACACATAGGAGGAAGATCAATTATCTTAGTGTGGTTAGAAATAATTATTTTTTGTAGTGTTTTTTTTGTTTGGTGGTTAATCCATTTGCGGGGCTTGGGATAACTTGCTCATCAACCCCATGTAATTGGGTGTGTGTTGAACGTGTCAGATAGCCTGTGTTTCTGTGATGACTGTAGTAGTGAATTAATTGGTATTCAATTGGTATTCTGCCCGAAGGCAGGTCCGAGCCTCCGAAGAGGCTACCCCCAGCCGGAGTTTACTTGCGGTAGGGTGGCCAGAACCTTTCCCCTCCTCCTTATGTTGGCCAACAGCGCGCAGTGCCTAGAACCGGCATACCATCCAAGTTCTGACTGCGCCCAATGTTGCTTAACTGCGGAGTTCTCATGGGATCCGGTGTTTCAACACGGCTAGGCCATTGGCCTAGTAGTGTATATAGATGTATTATGGACAGGGATGGGGTAGGTGCCCCGGGACTTGAAAAATGAAGTATGCTACTATCTCCGCAATTGCCTGGAGGAAATGTGGAAAAACCTGGGGGAATTATAGTTTCTGTCAGCGCCGGGATTTGAACCTGCAATATCCGGACTTCCTGCAGCTGTCCGAGTGGCCGTGGTGCATAATTTTTGTTGTGAAGTATATAGGCCTAGGCAATTTGTCAACTTATTTCAGGTACCTGAGTAGATTGCCGGCCCCAAGGTGTTGGGGTAGCGCGCGTGCCTATCGCCCAGAGGCCCCGGCTCCGTCAGGGATTTTAGAAACTAACGTGAGTGTTGGAACGGGGTGCACTGAGCCTTGTGAGGACAATTGAGTAGCTGTTTGACAGTGAGGCAGGACCCCGGTCACGAAAACCACAATTAACGGCCGAGGGGACCCGGTGCGCTGACCACGCGTCACCCCAATATCTGCAAGCCGAATGGCTGGGCAGCGGTCGCTTGGTATGCTTTGGCCCTTCATGGGCTGTAGTTCCAGGGGTTATTATGTTATTGTACTTGAGAAGATTATATTAATATTAACAACCCAAGATAATTGGGCTCTGTCTACATGCGAACTGACTGCAAAACATGGCAACACCATATACGGTAACTAAAAACAATATGTGTACATGCTCAAGTTTCTTAGTGGCACACTGTGCAGTGTTGCTACCTTTCTACCAAGCGCTTGTCCTATCACGGCTTGACTATGGTTCAGCAAACACGGCAACCTTGAAAATGCTGGACAGTAATCACCATAGTGGCGTTAGGCAGGCTACCAGTGCCTTCCGGACCAGCCCGATTCCCAGCCTACTCACCAAATTGGGTGTTCCAAACAGCATATGCTGCCAATGTGCGCCACATCATCCCAGCTATCGAGCTCTCTTCAGTACCCAATACCACAAAGAGGTACGCCAACTAGCCTCGCGCCACCTGGCTGGTTGGTATTAGACTTGATTACTCATGCAATGAATTGGAAGTGGCAGTAGGTCTCTATATCATCCGGACCCTAGTGCGGTTCCTCCGTTGCAAGTTCCGTGTCCGGAAATCGGGTTAGATCTACATCCAGGTAAACACTGATGCGTCTCTTTATCGGAGTCATTTCCACAGCATTGTTCACCAATTTCCAGACACTGGCATTCTTTACATGGATGATTTGAAGGTGGACGAGAAGGTGTGTTGTGCTTACGTTATTGATGGTGCCTGAGACCTGTAGTGTCTTTACTGCGGAGCTCGTTGCCATCTATGAAGCTCTTCAGTTTGCACTACAGGATGCACAAATCCACTTTCTTGTGTGTACTGACTCTTTGAGTACGTTGCATGTTCATGTTGCTTCATGTTTTCCGCAACACCCCTTAGTGCAGCAAATCCACGACCTACTGGCTGGGTTGTGCTTGAATGTCACTGGAATCTCCTTTCTGTGGCTTCCAAGCCACATGGGAATTCCAGGAAACAAGTTTGTGGATCAAGCTGCAAAAGAGGCAGTATCACTAGTACCTCAGCCGATGGAGGTACCCACTAGAGATATTTGCTCTCAGATATGCCGACAAGTACTGGCATTCTGGGATGGTTTTGTGGCTAGCTGGCCCAAAACTAAGAGCAATCAAGGTAACTACTCGCGTTTGGCAGAGCTCTTTCCGGTCACCGAGAGAGTCCGTCATTTTGTGTAGACTAAGGATAGGTACCTAATGAGAAGGGAAGACTCCCCTCTACTTTGTACCTGTGGAGAAGTTTGTAAGTGGTTCCAATAAATAATTACACGTTATTGAAGTTGTAAACTACAGATGACATTCATTAGCCAATGACGTGGTGGCTGCTGATTTAGTCATCCGCTTCTTAAGTGAGAGTGGGTTAGGGCGAACAATTTAAATTTGCAAGTTTGTTATGACTCAAAGCACTTGTTCATTTTTGAAATTCTGAATTTTGTTTTTCTGTATATTTTTGTTTATTGTCGCATTGGAAGCCATTTTTCAGTGTTGCCTTAGTAATTGAAATTTAATGTTTTTCAGTTCGTCAACACAATTGTTCATTTCATGTTTAATTTCAAAGATATTTGTAGTATTTCGATTTAGCTGAAATGTTTTGTTCCTTAGAATGTCATCAAGAACAGGTAGCATTTTATATTAATGCTAAAGAACTCTGCTTGTTTGAAAGGAAGAAAATAACAGGCATTTTGTGATGTTTTACTATGTTTTGCTGCTAGCCGTTTCCAGCGTATTTTGTCGTTTGGGGATTTTATGGAAAGGCCATCTGGAAAGTTGACAGGTATTCATTGGTAAGATAATGGTTCTTATTATCGTTCCACATACGAAAGTATCAAGTAGTGTGCCATAGATCCAATAGGAAGCACTCGAGTGGAATAAAACGACACTATTTCAGACACTATAAAAAGAAAACTAAACATTGATAGGAGATCATTCATACGTAGAAAGAGACCAACATTCTTAAGCTCCAGAGTTATACTACTTCCACATTAGTAGCACTAGAAGTTTTCAAGCTAGAACAATATAAAGGCTGGTCTACTCAGGTCCATGCCATATATAGATGTTGGCGGCATGTGATGCAGAAGGGCTATATATGTAGTATGGAGGTCTTCTCCAAGGGGTTAATATCATTGTAGTTTTAACTAAGAATAATAAATAACTAATAATTTGGTATTATATGTATTGACTAGGTGAACCCAATAATTAGTTAAATAAATAACTTTGTACGTCAATATGGAAGCACTCAACAAACCAATATGGTTATGTTTAATTCATTGCGGTTGTTGATCATTTCTGTAAGTAGGTATCATATTTGGAATTCAGTTTCTGACCGAAAGGAAAGGAACACTGCATCTATTTGGAAAGGAAGTTGTGTCACGATGATAAATGTGAGTAGCAAAATTATGTAGATAATAATGTTATTGGGTTTACGTCCCTTTTAACAACTGCGACTTTTAGAGATGCCGGGGTGCCGGAAAGGGTTCTTTAACGTGCCAGTAAATCTAATGACATAGCTCCCTCGCATTTGCACACTTTCAAATGCCAACTGGCTGCGTCAGGATTCGATCCTCAACCTCAGACACAGCAAGCGAGAACGTTACCGCTGAGCCATGCAGCCAGCTAGCATATGTAGACACTTTGAGACAGTTTGTGAATAAAAGGGAATTCTGTTAAGAACTTATGTGTAAAATAGCAAGAGAATGAAGGGACATTTAAAACTACAGTATATACTATAATATTTACATATAACAATATAACCAAAGTTTAAACTAATTCAAGCAGACTAACCTAGTTTATGTTTTTATAGCGTGGTTCATATACAGTAGAGCGTTGATAATACGGATGTCGATAATCCGGATTCAATTCCGGTGGAAAAAAAAAAGTTGAATCGAATACATATTGTCGTTTGTAGCTCTTCATTTGGTCAACACAAATATGCCCAATGACTGGGCGGGGTAAAAAGTATAAATACATTATGTAAATACACTCCTGTCAAAAATTACATGTATTAGTTAATTATATTATAACTATTAATGGGGCAATTTGGGATTACAAGTTTCGACCCTCAAGTGGCCATCAACAGATTCTGATCACTGTGTTGAGGTTTAAATTTATACTAATACAGGACAGTATAATTACACTACTATTGAAGTAGCTTGTCTTTGGAGTTTTTTAATACGATTCGCAATTTGAATCTCGTTATACGTTAGATTTGTTTTGTCTTATAAGGTTTTATGAATAATACGCGAGTAAGGGTGTATATGCACGTGTATACAATTTGGAATAATGTAACACAATGTAATAATGGATAAATAAAATTAACAAAATTAGCATGCACTAGAAAACTGTATTTGTAATGTTTACTTAACTTCGTAGGGTGTCACCGCACAGTGGTGTTAACTTGTCGCTCGACCTGTAGTGACTGCCACTGTCTTTCACTAAAATACATATACATTATCAAAAGCCTATGATCTAAATATATTACAAGCTCATTTTAATTAATGCTTCTTCTTCTTCTTCTTCGCGAATGGGTCACTTAGGACCACGCAGAATCAACATTTTCTGAGCTTTCCTCCTTGCCCAATAGTTCTTCATTTTCACTGATTGCTGTAATTTCTGTTCCTCCGACCAGGTACGTCGCTGTGGTTTCTTCTCATCTTCCTGAAATCCCCTTGTGTGAACAATTTTCCGGATCATATTTCTATCTTGTAAATTTGGTGAACCCAATTCATTCTACTTGTTTATACCATTTTGGTCTTGTGCGTTTGATTTGCAGAAATTTGTGGATTCGATAAGTGAGTCTGGTAGGATTCATTCTTTCCAAATGGCTTAGAAACTGAATTCGTCGCAATCTCATTGTATCAGTTAATTTAGAAACTCTTTTATAAATTTCAGAGTTGGGTTTGGGGTAGATTTAATTAATGCTATTATTTATGTGCTCCAATTATTTAACCACTAAAGTGAATTGTTAACTGTTTTAGCAAGTGTTCTTTTTTTGTTATTAACTCAAGCGACTTTTTTTTTCTTTTCGAAATCATGACATTTTGATGATCCGGACAGGGTCCAATTACAATTAATCCGGATTATCGACGCTGTACTGTGTTGTGAGTGTAGTGTAGATTGATTAATGTGTGTCCAACACCCTTCTACATGAGTTACAATTTCAAGGCTATGGCCAACTATTAATGTTGAAACTATTTGTTGATTGGTGCCCTAAACACTGCCAAGCTTAGTCATCTGAAGACTAGGGGCAGATGACCTCGTAGTTCCACCCCTTAAAACAACAATAACTATCTATCTAACATCTGAAGACTCCCCTGATTCCTTTTCATATCATTTTAATTGCTTGATTTATATTGTCTGAAGTTGGAGAAAGCCATTTAGCAAATCATGGTCAGATTGATTCAGAAGTCTTTCGGAATCTATTTATCTTTAATAGAATTAGGCAACACTGAAAAATGGCTACTATGACTACAACCCACTTACCCATTTAAAATATCTAGTGGTAGCTATAACTACAGTATACACCAATGTTTGGCTTGTTAAGGTCAGCAAAGGCGATGAAGTTACATATACGGTAGACATAATGATGCATTTCAACTGTGTTAGAGTGGTACTGCAAAATTGATCCTGCCATTGACTACCTATTTTCTAGTTTATCTATGTACTTTAACTGTGGTCTTTTTTTTTTTTTTTTTTTCAGTTATAGTGACATGATGAGTATGCATGGATATCCTGCTGTTGCACTCAGTGGCCATCCACAGATTTTCTTACAGCAGAATTTGGCTTTGCCTGGTCGAGCACCCATCTTTAAAGTAGCATCCGCACATGGTACACAACATACTCTCTTGCCTCCAGTGAGTATAGTTTTGGCATATTTAATGATTTTTAAGTAAACATGCTGATGACATGGGTCATCATAGCTGATTCAACAGAGGATTTAAATGAGTTTTTAAATGATACGGACTCCGTCTTGATGGGAAAGGATTCATGATGAAAATCAATAAATGTAAAACAAAAATAATGAAATGCAATGGAAAGAAATCAGAAACCCCTATTGACGTCAAATTGGCAGGTGAAAAGCTAAAGGAAGTAGGAGACTTCTACTATGAAAGCAAAATAACCAGTGATGGACGAAGAAAAGAGGATATAAAAAGTAGGTTGACTCCGGCAAGGAAAGCATTTCCACAGAAATTAAATCTGTTGACATCAAATATAGATTTAGGTATTAGAAAGTCATTTTTGAAAGCCTCTGCCTGGAGCTTGGCACTCTCTGGAAGTGAAACTATGGACTGTTGGCACAGCAGGAAAGTGGAGAATAGAAGCATTTAAAATGTGGTGATACAGGAGAATGATGAAGATCAATGGGTAGTAAGAGTAACAAATGAACAGGTATTGAGAAGAGTGGGAGAGGGGAGATGATTCTGGTGACTGCAAATGAAGAGAAGAGAGAGGTTGCTAGGACACATACTAAGACACTTAGGAATAGCATAGTTAGTTATTGGAGGAAGGGTTGAGGACAAGGAACTGTAGAGATAGACCAAGGTTAGAATATGTTAAGACAGATTGCCTTGGATGTAAGGTGTGGTAGCTGTGTAGAGATGAAACGATTAGCTCAGGACAGGGAGGCTTGGAGTGCTGCATCAAACCAGTCAACAGACTGATGACTCAAACAACATCAACAACAAGTAAACTAACATTCATATTTGCTGTGGCTATATACAGATTAACATGTTTCTTGTGTTCTGCGTAGTTTTTATATAGTTCAGTTACCCAACCAATACCCACATCGGAGCATTTCATTTCCAAAAGCATGCCGCTCAGACCTGCCAGCTAGTTATAATGGTCCGGTGTCAGCTCCCTTTTCTTGGACAACAGATGTCTTCAGTATTTTCACGATAAACCCCATATTCTATAATATCAAACATCCAAAAACCGATGATTGATAAACAGAGAATATGGTCGGCTCGGAACTTCTGAAAATGAATCCATCCACAACAATAATAAATATCACCATACCAACCCCTAATTTTAACCCAATATAATAAGACATGAAATAAAATACCCCAAGGTAACCGCACGACACGAAAACCCGGGTGTGGGCTCGTGTAACTGAATAAATTCGGTTACAATGCATTCATGTACTTTTCATCCGATTGCGAGGAAACTTTGGTGAGTTGTGTACACTCCTGCGAAGGTTTATGAATTAGTAAATCCACTTTGCAATAGGTGGCACACAAGTAGATTCAACAAAAGAGTGACAGCTCGCAAATCGTTTCAAAGAAAGTCCTGTATACGTTCATATACCATTCATCCGATTGCGATGAATCTTGGTGCATGTTCCCACAAATGTTTCTGAATTAGTAAATCCATATTACCAAAGTTTAGAGGCAGTTAACGAAAAAGAAAAAAAGAAATATTGTGTATCCAAAAGCACTTTAACAAACAAAGTTACAACGCCAACACTTTCTTTCATTGGCATTGCAACGCATATAATCAAATGTGTGTTAATTGCAACGCATGCCGGGTACAGCTAGTTAATAATAAATATGAATTATTAGAGAGGAGAAAACTTACTCTTAACGCTGGAACAAGCTTGATAAAATTTTAACTACTTCAATTAGCCTGTTTATGAACAAGTTGATGACAACTGTAATGAAAAGAGAAAAGAAAAAGGAAAAAACTATTATCTCATATTTTGAAAATAACGTAGGCTAGAAATATTTCACCTAAATATGTGATATAAACTTACGTTAAACAAAGGATACACTGTGCTTGGGTTGGTTGCTTGCTTGTTGTGAACATATGAGACTGCCGCAATGTGTGCGCTCTCCAAGTGTATCTGCTGGGTGGGTGGGGGAAACGTGCAGGGGATATAGGGTATTGACCGTAGAATAGTGAAACACTATTGTTGTTTTTATAAAGAAAAGCGAGATGGTATAAATATTTTTACTGGAAAAATATTGGTTGGTTTGGGGATAGAAAATAATGTTTCATACGTGTATTTATGGTTTGCAGATGACACTCAAACTTTTATTAGCCGATGACGTGGTGGTGGGGGTAGCCTCTTTTGAGCCATTTCTGCCATTCCGCTCTATTTCTGCTCATTCTCTTCATTTCCACAACAGTTTTGCCCCTTTTCTGTCCCAATCTCTCAATCCTATTCTCCCATGTAATGCGAGGTCTACCTCATCCAGCTCATCCCTCAACTCTCATTTCATGTATTTGTTTTATTTTTCTTTCCTCTTCCATTCTCGTAACATGTCCGTACCATCTCAACTGACGTTCCTCAATCACTTCACCCATTGCTTTTTGTCCTAATTCCTCTCTAATTCTCTCATTTTGAACTCGATCTCTTCTTGTCTTTCCTACTACTCTCCTCAGAAACTTCATTTCTGTGGCAGTAATCCTACTTAGATGTTTATCTTGTAATGCCAAACTCTCCATACCATACAATGTAATCAGTGCCATGACTGCATTATAGATCTGCTTTTTGGTCTTAAGACTTATCTCCTTCTTTCCTACTATTGTGGTATTCATCTGATAATAAGCTGATACTGCTTTCTTAGTTCTATTTAGTACCTCGGGTTCAATTTTTCCATCATTACTTAATATGGCTCCTAGATATTCAAAAGTTTCTACTTTCTCAAGAGGCTTTGCATTACAGAGGTTATTGAACTCTTCTTCCTGTTTATTCTGTTTTGAGACCCTCATTACTTTACTTTTCTCTTCATTCACTATCATTCCCTTCCTTTTCAATTCCACCACTGCTTGCTGAAGTCTTTCTGGTGTGTCAGCTACCAGTACTATATCATCTGCATATAAACCGGTCATTGCAAGATGTTGAAAAGCAAAGGGCTAAGGCTATCCCCTTGTTTAATTCCTTTCTCCATTGGAAATTCTTCAGATGTTTCTCTATCTACACTTACTATTCCCATTGGTAGTCTATTATGCTCTCCACAGCATTTCTCAGCTTCATTGGCACCCTCTTCGCTGCCAGTGCTTCCCACACATATTGTCTTGGTACAGAGTCAAATGCAGCTTTTAGATCAAGAAATGCTAAATACAGGTCCAGATTTTTGGATAGGCTCTTTTCCATTATTGCTCTTATGGTATAGATATGATCCTGTGTCTGCCTTCCAGGCCCAAAAGCAACCTGCTCCTCCTCCATATCTTCTTCTACCGCCCTCCTCAATCTCCTCTGCGGCACACGAGTGTAGACTTTGTAGACTGTAGATGACAGACATATGGCTCTGTAGTTATTACAGTCATAGCTGTTCCCTTTCTTGTGTAATGGTATAATTATGTTCTTCCTCCATTCTTCAGGGATTTTGTTCTCTTCCCACATTCTCTGGAACATTTTAGTTAAATACTTTACCACATCCATTCCTCCATATTTAATTAATTCTGGGGCTATCTCATCAATTCCTGCTGCTTTCCCTGTCTTAACTTGTTCAACTGCCATTCCCTGCTCCTCTTCATTTATATCCCCTTCAATTTTGGGATCTTGCACTCTTTCATATGGCCCATAGGCAATTCCTTCTTCTTGTAATGACTCATGTTTTTGAAACTTTTCTTTATAGTGCCTTCTCCACACCTCTAATAAAGCGGCCTTCTCTGAAACCAGCTTATCTCCATCCTTAATTGTCCTTATCTGCTTCCCATATTTTACTCTGAGTGCTTTTATTGTTTTCCAAAAACTTCTTGTTTTCTCTTCCCTTGCCTTATTTCAACCCTATTTCCAAAATCTTCCCAAGATTTCCTATTAGCTTCCTTCACCTCTCGTTTCACTTCATTCCTTTTTTCCCCTATAGTTTCTCCAGTCTTCTTCAGTCTGTGATGCTATATATCTTTTCCAGGCTTCCTTTTTGTCTTTTACTTTCTGCTTCACTTCCTCATTCCACCAACTAGTTCCTTTCTTCCTTGTTCTACCACTATTTTCCCACATACTTCTACTCCTGACTTTATTAATACTGTTTTCAGATCAGTCCACATAGTGTTGATGTCTTCATCCAGATTTGTTCTTCCTTGTAATCTCGTCTTCACCAACTCTCCATGCCGAGTCTTCTTTTCTTCCTTCTGCAGTTCCCTCAACTAAATCGTCTCAAATTTCTTGGATTTAGGCTTGGCTGGTCTTTTAAACCGGTGTCTGCCACCAACAACCTGTGATCCGTTGCAAGTTCTGCCCCTCATATAACCTTCACATCCATAATGTTACTCCGGATATTTTGAGGGTATACAAAATAATCTTTAATACTTTTGGCATCTCTGCCATCTTCTTTATAAGTGATCTTATGCACTTGCTTATGAGGAAATAAGGAATTTCCCAATAGTAGTTGATTTTCTATGCAAAATTCTATTAGGCGCCTACCACTGTCATTTAGGGTCTTCTCTGTGATGTTTTAATGAGTCATAAATGTAATTGGTATTGACTAGGCAGAAACGGTTTTTAGTTATATACCCTCAGACAGGCTCGGATCTAGAGTTTGGTTTTGGAGGGGGTCAGCGAATCGATCTAGAGTTTGGCTTGGGGGGGGGGGGGGGTCAGAGAATCGAAATTGTTAAGAAAAATGGTATCACTAAAAACGCAATCACAAAATAACCAAACATACAAAACCAGACCAATTTTTTTGCAAGCTTCATGGATAGAAATTTGATGCGTTTAGCGCGCCAAAAATATTCGTACAATTTGCAACGGCGTGTTTTGCGACTTTTACATCGAGCTTCGAGAAAAGGATCAAGGTACGTAACAGTTTCGGCAAGTCGAGTTGGTAGCGACAAAGGGAGAAAGTCACAGCTTAAATTGCCAACCAAGCTTGCAGTTTGGACGTCGGCAAAAATTTTTGGTGCGAAAAAAGCCCCAGTTTCCTATCCGTGCATTGCTGCACATTCATCGTGACATCACTATAAACATCGATTCGGTAATCACAAGGTTTGCTAAACAAAATAGACGAGTTGATTTTGTTGTATAACTAATAGTTTTTATACAAGAGGTTAGAAGTTGTAAATATGTACAGTTGTAACAGAACATAATAATTCCAATAAAGATAATTCAGTATTGAATAAAATGAAAAAAAATATCTGTTTTTCAGTTAAAATTCGTTAAGTTTTATTTGTCTGGTAATTGTGTTTTCGTTTTTTGAGTTTGCAAAAAAATTTGGTCTCCGTTTGAGGGGGGGGGGGGGGTCAAGACCCCCGTGACCCCCCCCCCCCCTGAATCCGCGCCTGCCCTCAGATATACTACCAGCCAATGCGGATCCCAAAATTAATCGCTGCATTCCTAAATAATACTTTGCAGTACAAAGTTTTATCAAGTTTCCATGGAAAGTTTATTTTTTATTGCTTTTAAAGTGAGCAGTTAAGGACTGAATCTCAGTTTTCTAAAATTATGGCATGCAAACCGAAACACAATTCGAGTACTTTGAAAAATAAACTCGAAGTGTTAACATGGCTAGACAAAGGGAAAAGTTCAACGAAGTTGGCTGCTGAATTTGGTGTTGATAAAGTGACAACTGGGTGTCGAGCGATACGGAAAATGCGGGAAATATACGGGAATTTTAGTTACCCGGGAAATTCGCACTTGATACGGGAAATCTTGAAAAGTCTCATAATGCCCGACTTCTTAGCCCGCGAACGCTGGGTAGAATTCTCCCGCTCAGCCTTCTGTTTCGCCTGTAGACCCTTCTGCCACCCGCAATTTGTGCCACCGATAGAGCGCTAAGGCGGGATGAGAACCCAGCCAACGTCGAATGCATGCTTTGCCTGGCCGATCGCCGGCCGTACCCTCTCCGCGCACCACGCTCGTTGCTGACTGATATACAGGAATCTGCCCGCATTGTTATTCACAGAGGAGACCAAGGTTTCTCAACGAGAGCAGCCCTTAAAGAAGCTAACAGCTCAAAATCTCAGAAAATTCCAGTCGCAGATGTGCCGCAATTTCGCTCCGACTGCCGAAAATAGTACATTCGTATCCCATGGCTGAAAAAATCAAAGAGAGGTCAACTCTTGCTCACAAGATGACCCGTGCTATTTCCTGCTATAGGGATCGCTGAGACTCCTAAGTTGGCAGGTTTTATACTAGCTAGTAAATACTCTAGATCTAATATTTGCCAAGGTGGTACTTGTATCTTCTGAAATAGTTTAGATCATGAACAGGTAACAGCTTGTGATTATATAATTATGGAACAGGATTTTGAATTCTCTGCCGTAAAAATACAGCATTTTAAGTTAATAATTGTATGCGTATACCGTTCTCCGTCAGGAAATTTTCGTTTATTTATAGATAAATTAGAATTGTTACTCAATAACATGAGCAAAGTAAATTTCGATATAATTATTTGTGGGGATGTAAATGTGGATTTCTTAAAATATGATAGAAATAGTGAATTATTAACACAGTTACTAATTTCCTACGGACTGAAACCTACAATAAATACTCCAACAAGAATAACAAAATTTAGTAAAACCACTCCTGATCAAATTTTTATAAATACAGATAAATATCACCATTCAATAGAAGTCTATTGCCCGGGTTTTAGTGACCACCATTGACAAGTACCGAGTTTTGAAGTACCCGAAAAAAACAATAATAATGATATTGGAATAGAATCAAAGTGCAGGTCATTCACTGAAACAAATGTTACATATTTCAATGACTTATTGAAAAAGGAAACATGGTTAGAAATGTACAAACAAGAAAATGTAAATGATAAATTTAATGCATTTAACAGTACACTAAAACACAATTTTGAAACAGCATTCCCCTTTAAACAGAGAACTATTTAAAATAACAAAACTAGCAATTGGATAACAAAGGGATTATAAATTCATGTCAATGAAAGAAATTTCTACACAAATTATATAAACAATGCCACACAACTCCTAAATTCAATTTATACTACAAAAAATACACTAGCATATTAAGTAAGGTAATAAGACTAGCAAAGAAAATGCATAATGATCATTTTATTTCCCAATCATCTAATAAAAATAGGGCTATGTGGTCCGTGATAAAGAAAGAAACTGGAAAATTTGCTAAAATACAAAGGAACATTACACAGACCTGCAATAATAAAGTGATTAATAATCCAGAGGAAATAGCAAACACTTTTAATGACTATTTTCTGGAAATTCCACAAATTATTAAATAAATCACAGGTAAATACACTAAAGTCTAATAAAATAAATATATGCAATGATTCTTTATTTAAAAATCATGTCACAAGTGAAGAGGTAAGAATAGTTATAAAAGAGCTAAACAATAAATTCTGTGCTGGCATTGATGGCATCACTGATGCAATTTTAAAGAAATGTGCAGAAAATATAATAAATCCACTTACACTCTTAATAAACAGTTCAATTCTCTCAGGAACTTACCCGGATACTTTGAAGTTATCAAAAGTAATTCCAGTGCACGAAAAGATGAATTAGATAACTATCGTCCTATTACCGTACAAACTAGTATTGCAAAAATTGTGGGGAAAATCCTGTATAAGAGACTAATAGGTTTTATAGAAAAAAATAAAAATACTATCAAACTCACAACATGGATTCAAAACGGAAAATCTACATAGACAGCAATTTATGAATGTAGTAATATTATTCTGAAATTAATTGACAATAAGGAACATGTAACTGGCCTATTCTTGGATTTATCGAAAGCATTCGATGTTGTTGACCATAAAATCCTCCTTACAAAATTAAATCAATATGGTATTAGAGGTCTAGCTAATAAATGGATAGAGTCTTACTTAACAAGGCATAAACAAATAGTAAGCATGAGACATAAGGATGATGGAACCAGATTACTTAATGAAACATTGTCCAATGAGGGTATTATTAAATTTGGAGTACCCCAGGGATCGGTTTTGGGCCCACTACTCATTCTTCTGTATATCAATGATATAACACAGAACGTTGATTCTCATAAGGAAATTTTGTTTGTGGACGATACAACACTTGTAATAAAAGGTGAAACTAAACAGGTCTTACAGCAGTCTGCTGACTCTGTTACAGAAGAGTTAACCAAATGGTCACAATATAATCGCCTCATAATAAACTATAAAAAAAAACAGTATCTCTAAATTTCCACACTATACAGAAGAGGAATCCTGCATTAAATGGTCATCAAGTAGAAAATAAATCAGAAACAAAGTTTTTAGGACTAGGGATACAACATGACTTGAAATGGAATAAACATATACAATATCTGAATACTAAACTGAACTCGATGTGCTTTGCATTGCGTGTTTTGAAAAATTGCACTAGCATGCACACATTAAGTAATACATATTTTGCTTATTTCCATTCATACTTAACCCTCTTAGTGCCAAGCCATTTCCTGAAATACTTGCCAAGGATGCCAAACCATTTTCAATGGTCATGCAGACTATTCGAAAAAATACCATAAATACCAAATTTCCAACGATAGAATCATTATTTTTGCTTTGCACAATAACTAAAGATACGAGAAAATAGCATTTTGAAATTGATTTTGTAGCACTTTTCATTTTGAAAAATAGCATTTTGGAGCACTTCGAAATTTAAAAATTAGCATTTTGTAGCATTTAAAAGTTCGTCACCAGGTACAATAAACAGGTTCAAAATAATATGCATGGAAACTAATTCAAACATGTGCAGGATTAGAAATATGGGCGTTTCTGATAAACGGTATAAGCATTTAATATAAGTCTCCTGTTGTGTGTGTGGTTTTTATTTTTACTAAGGGAGTGTTAGAAGTATTAAAATCCTAATATCAGTATTTCAGAAATGTAGAAACTTGACATCATACATTTTTCAGAAATGTTAGATCTCTGAAAATAAAGACTCAGCCTGTCTAATTGGTAAGATTGAGTTCAAGTGCTGTCGGTTGGTTGTATGACGTGAGACGAGGGTACCTAAGCTATGCTCAAAAGATCCAAAGGTCATGTTCTCATTATGCAATCAACAATATCAGGTGTTGTGCAGCAACTCAAATATTGAGGGCCGGCGGAGAGTTGTATTAGTTCACTGGTACCAAGGTGCCAATTGTTAGAATAAAGCGAGCTGTGGTCAGGCAACAATGCTTGTCTTACGAAGTTTACTGTGTGGCAGGTGGAATGACGACAATACCAGGCTGTCCTGGACTCGATGGACGAATTGGTTCAAATTCTGAGGATGTCTATGAAATCCTTTTGTGTGGTTTTCCTACTAACTCCTTGCCGAGTTCCATTCATTTCTTTTAATAACTTATCTTATGACGTAGGATCCAAGAAGTGCCATTTGACCATTAAACCACCGGCAAATAGAAATTCAATGCCATCCATGGCCCTCATTGAAAAGGAAGTAGGCTAATAATGTGAACCATACATTTACTTAACTTTGTGTAAATATCACTCAATGGATAATTAACTAAATAATAAAATGTATGTTTACTCCCTCATTATTTCCTGACCACACTGCTACTCTTGACTGACAATCTGTAAAACAGTATCCGAGTTCGCGGAGAAATCGCCGGACGACATGTAACATAACCTAGGCCTATAACTCGCACATGGTAGAGAATACTTTCATCATATTATACAACATTTCCCAAAGCAAAGAGAACGCCTAACAAAAATTTTCTATATTCATATCACGATACGTACTTGCGAGTTTTCATTTTCATTTCAAATACAAGAAATGAGGGCCGGCGTGATATAAACCTATATAATCATAACCTTATTGCTCTAATTTTTAAAAAGAATCGGCACAAACGATTGGAATATTCCTTTTTTTTAGCACAACCAACTGAAACTACGAAATAATTTCTCCAAAATCATCGTTTTACTGGCGATAAACAGTGGATATTATGCGGCAATAATAACAGCACCATTTTCAAATTAATTTTTACCGTAATCGATTGTTTTCACGACAATAATCGATGTTCGTACATATCGATTATTACTCGTAAATATCGATTATATAGCCGATATTTTCATTGCTGGGAACTCGCAAATTACAAAGTTGCGGCGCGAAAATGTAATAAAACATAATATTCAACATTAATCGGTAAATTCTGCACTTTTCGCATTTATGGGAATAATTCGCAAGAACCCTTAATTATCGCACTTTGTCGCACATTCAGTTTCGCAAATTTTGGGTTTACATAGTCATATTAGTTACCAGGTTGTTGAAAAAAGGAGAAAAAAGTAAAATTCGCATTTATCGCAATTGCGAGTTTCCCGTATCTCTAACAATAACCAATACCCCATTATGTTGATAACAGTAAAAACTGCATCTAAACCTTTTTAATTGAGGTTATTCTGATAATTGTTCAATTTTTTTAATTCTTTTAGGGGAAAAAAATCAGTTTTGAGCCTAAATTAAGGACACCTAAGAGCCATATTCGAAGAAACATACGTTTCCAGCTGTAGAAAGTTCTTAGATACATCTGTAGGCAGAAAACTTCAACAAGAAGAAAGCAACTGCACCACAAGTTTGGCGAGAACGCGCGTGATTGGGGGAGCGCAAAGGGAGGGCGTGAATACAAACTCATAACTATCGCGTAACAGACTTCGAAGGAAAAAAATCAATACCGCACAGGCCGGCTTGAAACCTCCCCTTTCCAACCGTATGAAATAATCACGGACATATGCCTACAGAAATCTACAAATATAAGATAAACAGCACGCTGATTGAATCGGCTTTGGCACTTTTGGCGCGAGCAACGAGAGCCGATCTGATCAGTGCTTGGCACTGAGAGGGTTAAGATATGGGGTCATATTTTGGGGTGTGTCACTAGATGTACCAAGCACGTTTAGGATACAAAAGAGGGCAATTAGAATTATGGCAAATGTAAACACTAGAGAATCATGTAGACCTCTGTTTAAAGATTTAGACATTCTCCCACTGCCCTGCAGTCTTTGAAAGTATTATATTTTTTTTAAATAATCTAATTAATAAAGAAGTTTTCATTAAAGCAAACAATGATGTTCCTAGGCATAACACAAGACAAAATCAAAACATTCATATTTCACACACACAAGCATATATCAAAAGGGAACTTTTCACACAGAAGTTAAATTATACAATAAACTACCCCAGTATATAAAATTTGCCCCAAAAATAAAAACCTTTAATAGGATGTTGAAAGCTTATCTGCAGTGCCATTGTTTTTACTCTGTAGTTGAATATCTTAATGTATAGGAGCGATGAAATCTATAATTATGTTTTGCTTTTCTATTTTAATTGTAATACCTAGCTGTAAGTTGTTGTATTTATAGAATTAATTTTCCACATTGTGATAATAGAGTAAGGTGTAAATAGTTGTCCAATAAGATTGTATCTCTTATGATCTGTTATTATAATACGTTATAGTTATAGTATTAGTAATATATACCTGTAAGTTCTTTTATTTTATAGATGTAATTTCTGATGTGTCCTATATAAAATATGTATTGTATACATGTAATTGGACAACTGGATGGATAAAAATCTAATCTAATCGTCATTGCCCTGGAAATTCTTTGTAATCTGAAAAATTTGCTTTCTGGCGCAGTGGTTGACCGCATCAAGAGCAGCTACTTCGCATTTCTGAGTCTGCCCTCCGTCACTGCGCGTTTGAATTAGTTCGAGAGAAAAGAGCCACGGCTCGACGTGCTGTGGTCTGATTTATTGGCTTCAACACCTTCCTCAGTTCCTGCCAAAAACGATCTCACAAGCTTCGTTAAAATGATACTGATTTTGTATCACAGCAATGCAGCTCTAGAGAGAAGTTTCTCCCTGAATATGGAGTGCATGATCGTCAATCACAAAGAAGCAAGTCTGATTGGCATGCATACTGTTCACGACGCTGTGATGGCAGCTGGTGGAGTAGAAAAGATAACCGTGAGCAAGAGCATGGTCCATGCTGCACAGAGCTCCTATGCCGTGTTAAAGAAAGCAAAACAGGTGCAAAGCCGGGAGTTAAAGGAAGCGACGGCTAAAGTGGCAGTGGAATGAAAAGCCACGAAAGATCTCCAGGAATTGGCAAAAAAAAAGAGGAGATAGTGAACGACACCCGTTCTGAAGCAGAGAAAATTGTAGAGCAGATGAGTTCCCTAGTGAAGCTTTAAATTAATAAATCCTTGATTATTGTTTGTTTTATCTTATTTTGTGTGACTTAAGTTCCTAACCACAATCTAGTATTGACAAAGTGACTTATTTTATTTTGTGTATGACTAGCCTACAGTTCCTATTCAGAAATTAGTACTGTCAAAAGAACTTAATTTTGTGCTGTGTGTAACTGAAGTTCCTAGTAATAATCTTGTATTTGCCCAAGTCATCATCATCTTGCACAGTTTCCAGCCACTGGCCGGGTCTGTTAGGAACACAAGCTTCTCCAACGTCTTCTGTCTTCCCACCATCTCTCATCCTCCACCCTTGTCCAGTCTTCTCCTCTCTTCTTCATGCTTTCTTCCACCCCCTTCAGCCACCTGTCTCTCGGCCTCCCTCTTGGTCTCTTTCCTTTCCACTTCGTCTCGTGTATCCTCCTGGGTATCCTCTTCTCCACCATTAGTTTTACATGTCCATACCATTTCAGTCTAGATTTCTCTATACCATCCTGTAATGGTTCCTCCTTCATTAATTCTCTGGTCCTCTCATTTCTTATTCTGTCCCTCTTTGTAGCTCCACTACTGCTTCTCAAGAACCTCATCTCACTGGCCTGTATTTTGCTCTTCTCCCTTCCTTTCGTAACCCAGGTCTCCGAGGCATACGTCAGGATAGGGACATAGTACGTCAGATATATGATCTTTTTGCTGTTCTGAGGGACATCCTTGCTCCATAACATGCTTCTCACACTCCTCCGGAATGCTTCTGCCTGTCTCCCCCGCTCATTTATTTCTCTATCGTTTCTTCCATTCTCTTGTATCAGGCTTCCCAGATACTTGAAACTCTCCACTTTCTTCAGCTGTTCCCCACCAATTGTTATTCCTGTTGTGGTTCTTTCCTTCTTCCTTGTTGTGATCACCATCTCACTCTTATTTATGCTAAATTTCATCCCATACCCTTGTATTATTCCTTCCCACACGTCCAACTGTTCCTGTACCTCCTCCTCCTTGTTTCCCCAAATCATCTAATCATCTGCAAATACCATTGCTTTCATCTTTCCTTCCCCAATTACTTGTGCCACTCGGGTCATTATGTCATCCATCACCACAATGAAAAGTAACGGTGACAGTGCACTTCCTTGTTTCAGGCCGTTTCTCTGTTCCAACCAGTCCAATCTCTCTCCTCCCACTTTCACACAGCTCACGCTTCACTTGTACATCTCCTTTATCCTCCTTATAGTCCATTTTTCTACTCCTCTATCCTCCAGGGACTTCCATACTTTGCTTCTGCATACACTGTCATATGCTTTCTCAATGTCCAGGAAGGCCATCAGTAGATCTGTTCCATACTCATAGTGCTGTTCTTGTAACTCCTTACAGCTAAAGTCAAATCCACTGTGGACCTTCCTGCTCTGAAGCCATGTTGTTCTTCCCTCATCCCTCCTCCTATCCTTGTCCTAATTCTCCTTTCCAAAACTTTCTCAAACATCTTTGCACAATGACTCATCAGTGTTATTCCCCAATAGTTTCTGCATTCTGTTCTACTACCTTTCTTGAAGATCGGGACAATTATTCCCTTTTTCCAGTCCTCTGGGGTCTTCCTTTCTTTCCATGCTGTCTTCATCACTCGGTACAACCTTTGTATCCCCACCTCTCCTGCTGCTCTCACCATCTCCACACTCAACTCATCCACACCCGGTGCCTTACCTCCTTTTATCTTCCTCAATGCATCTTCCACTTCTTTCCATGTTAAGTCCTTTTCTGTTTGCAGTTCATCTTCCTCTTCCCCTATTTCTTCCTCCTCACCGTGGTTTCCATTTGGCTTCAGGAGTTCTTCAAAATATTCTTTCCACATTTTGTTCAGTTCTTCCCTATTTTCTATCTCTTGTCCCCTTTTGTTCACCATTCTAACATAATCCGTAGGACCCTTCCGTCTCTTATATTTTACCATCCCATACAGGACCTTTTTTGTACCTTCACTATCCTCCTTCATCATCTTTGTCCACTCTTCCGTCCACTTTCTTCTCTCCTCAGCCACTACTCTCTTTGCCTCCTTCTTTCTTTCCTGGTACTCTTCCCTTATCTCTACCGTCCTATTTTGATACCACCTCCTAAAGGCTCTATTCTTTTCCCTTACTATTTCTTTTGTCTTCTCATTCCACCATGGTGTTTCCTTCCACCTCTTCTTACTACTTGTCCTCCCACATACTGCTTCTGCTGCACCTACTAGTGTCTTCTTAAATCCAGCCCATTCCTCTTCCACCCCTCTTTCTTCATCTGTTGGAATTCCTTACTTTACCATTTTGAGGTACTCGACCCTTCTATCTCCTTCTTTCAGATTCCATATCCTTATACGTCTTTCCTGGTTCTCAGTCCCTTTCTTCTCCTTAGTCCCTCTCAGGTTCATTACCAGCAATCGATGGTCGCTATCCAGGTTCTCCGATGGTATAACCTTGATGTCCGTGATGTTCTTATTTAATTCTTTCTCATACAGTATATAGTCGACCACCAACTTTGCCCAAGTGACTTATTTAATTTCGTTTTGCATTATTTTATTTTCTATTGCCTACTTTGATAAAATAAATATAAATTAAAAGGTATTCGCGGCGTGTCGCGTGTGGAATTTTACTGTTTTTCGCCTTTCCATGGTCTTCTTTCGCAGGGGAGATGCACATACCATTGTTTTAAAGTCCGTGGAAACACTCTGCAAATGCGTCACACATGCATAATTTTCAAAAAACTACAAACAATATCTCGCAGCTCT
Source organism: Meconema thalassinum (assembly GCA_946902985.2). Taxonomy (NCBI): domain Eukaryota; kingdom Metazoa; phylum Arthropoda; class Insecta; order Orthoptera; family Tettigoniidae; genus Meconema; species Meconema thalassinum. Next base: position 627,000,180 of record OX336390.1, on the reverse strand, counting down.
CGACATTTTACTATCTAACACCCATCACCAACATGTGGCCACAAAATACACCACCCAAGTGATATAATTCTCGTATGGGCAGGCATTGTTTCAGTCGCTTGTTAACCACTGTCTGTGTAGGATTTCCTTTCCTTGTCATTGTTTTGTTACTTTTACTTCGCCGAAGTTCGACCCGAGGACTGGTCTCATCTCGTACAGCATGTACAGAAAGAAATACTGGATATCGCGGTGGATGAAATGATTATTAACCATGGCAATTCATCAAGCTCTGACGAAGACAATGATGGTGGTGATGATAGGGACAGTGAAGGGATGGAGTGTGTCAAAGAAACCCTTGCCAAGTGACTGAGGATAATTTATTTATTGGTGTCAGTTCGCTTGCGTCAATCTATAATAGAGCACAGACTATTGTTTCCCGGCATAGTGTTCAAAATACCGTCTGTCATTCAATATCAAACCACGGCAATAATATTGCCACAGAGCGGCTTGTTTGAGTGCTCAGTGCTAAATATGTCTTTACCTTAACTTTACTTTTGTATTATCACGAAAGCTAATATTAACCCTAGAGAGTCGCGATTCAGTGAGTGTGCATGGTGTTATCTGTCAACTACTGTAGTAAGCTGTGAACGACCTCCACTCAGACTCATGTTTCATGTTAAAGGATAATCATTGCATGGTGAGTGTTTTTATATTCATTAGCTGTAGAGTGTTTGCCCTGTTTGTCATATTTATTGAATTGAATGCCGATGATAAAGGTACCATCTAAAAGTATCGTATTTATCTGTCTGAATGTCTCGGCGTTGACTCTGGATCGATTTTTAAAATATATTACGTATAATAATACAGAAATAATGTCTGAAGTGTAGCGCTGTGTATTATTCGAATCAGTTGATTTACAACAACACTTAAAACTTAGCAACACAACTCAGCTGTTTCAAGCTCCCGACATATCATTCGCGTTGTTTCCTTCGAAATACAGAGTGTAGGTGAGAAGCATGCTCAGAATTCTTGTGTGTGGCGGTTAGACGTAGGGTCTTGTTATGTGGCAACCGTGGGTTGCGGAGAGGAAAAGCGGGGCAAAGTGACAGGAATGCTGTCAGTACCGAATGCGCGGGGTTAGCAATACTGCATTTGTCCCATAATGTACGCGTGTAATAGCGGACACACCTCCATTTTTACTATAAGAGTCGTGATCTAAAAAGGGATAGTGGGTGGGTAACATCTATTACTACATGACCCCTAAATGATTATTCATTATTACGAAGTGTATTTTGACTATTTTCAGTAGTGTAGAAAATTGTATCGCCTTGTTCCGGGCTCCTATAGAGCTTACATTTTCTTTCGATCTTTCATTTGCCATAGAACGCACCACTGGCATACACGGTTATGCATTACCAGCTTCCGGTTTAGTAGTCAGGTAATGGAAGCATGGGAACTGTGTACTAATATTTTCCTTGCATGTAACTAAGCAAATTATTGTTGTTAGGAGAATGTAAAATGCACCAAGAATGATATGATCTTCAGCTATGTGCAGTGAGAAAGCTCTGCATGTTTTCATTCCTTATGTATTAATGATGCGAAATGTCGGCTAACGTTGTGTCACATATCACTCTCGTAGTCTTTAAATGTTGCACATTTTCCCGTAAATTTACAACGGTTTATGTTTGAATTGCTTATAAGATCGTGACAAAGTGTTTCTCCAATTGGATGATTGTATTTAACTGTATGCACGTCGTATAATCTTGGAGAAGTGTTAATTTTTCACAGAGCAACTTTACACCGTAGTAGGCACGCAGCTTTTAGTATTTAGTTTTCTGGCAACTTTGTAACAGTTCTTAGTGCCCCATGTTGGTAGCGACAAATGTAATGGTTTCGCTAGCCCACACTGTTGGGAGATAAATGTAACTGTTTACCTTTGCCTAAGCTATGTTGTTTTAATGGGCGCCAAGACCTCAATGCAATGTTGAAATCTAAATTTGTATTTAACAACGTCTAGCTCTGGCAGAACACATTCAAGACTCTATTCACTCAGATCGTGGTATGATTTGATCATTAACCCAACAAACAATTGTATCAGGAGAAGGAATTGGTCTATATCTAATGCTACCTACTGAAAGCAAAGATTGCATTGTAAAAGAAATGAATTTATTATATAAAACAAGTATAGCAAAATTAATAATAATAATAACTATAAAATTTAAATTGGAGCGTTGTGATTTTAATATTACCGATAGAAAATTACGTGAAAACGGAGTCTGATAAATTGATTTTACTCTTATTTCCAAGCTATGAAGTTACTGAATTATGAAATATAAAACAAAGAAAAATGAGAGATTGCGTATTTCTGCGTCATTAGCGCTTACCCCTGGAAATTGCCAAAGCATTTCCCTCGTTCTTGATGATGCTGTGTGCTTCCCACAGTCTCCTGGACGTCGTCATCTCCGTCGAAATTTGATGATATTCTGGTAGATTAGATAATTCTATGGTCCGTACATCGGACCCAAACTCTCGTAAAACCGCACTGGTTACGTTTTACAAAAGTTCGTCGCTAACTCCACTGAACATCGGAGCGTCACGCACTTGCGACCGTACACTGCAAGTTCTACACAGATTGTCCTTAACTCCACCGAACATCGGAGCGTCACGCACTTGCGACCGTACACTGCAAGTTCTACACAGATTGTCCTTAACTCCACCGAACATCGGAGCGTCACGCACTTGCGACCGTACACTGCAAGTTCTACACAGATTGTCCGCGTTTCACGGCGCGTCGAACGATATATCCACATGCCGGCTCCCCACTCTTCAGTCCCAACTAGCTTACGTCGTCTCCCCTGATTGGCTGAACCACCACGCGATCTTCTCCTCCTCCGGGTCATTACACTCGGCGACAGGGTTCCGTTTCAACAATTCGCCTCTTCTTGACGATGCGACCCAAGATTGCGTCATGCTTCTCGACAGGAATCAGCTTGTATTAGAATTCCCAGTGAGTCACGTCTCTCAATCTACCCTAACTGACGAAAACTCCGTAAAATTCCGTAATCGCATAATTTTCTATGATATCGTCGTTCGTAATAATTTGCTTGTTAGCGTTTTCTAAGACATAGAAAACCTATCTGTATGCTTATAATTTTTATAAAATGCTCCGAAAATATCTTAATAATAATTATAATAAATTAATAATAATAATAAATTAACATGAAAAATTATCTTGGCTGAACAATTTGCCGCGTAAATAAATATAGAATGGCTTCCTACTGACTTATGCCAGTTGCATAAAAAAACCTCGAAAAACACGTTACATATTCGCCTCGGATCATCGGATGATTTACCGTGACGACGGTCCATTATCCGATTATCCCAGACACGTTAATAAACCCCATCCAAAATACATATTACATAAATGAAATCACCCTAAATTACAGATATATACACTCATAATTTTTCTTCACGCACTTTGCGTCAAAGTTTGTTGTCACTATGGATTGCACTTTGCAACCAGTCCAATGTTTTACATATAGAATAGTGTTCCATGGATATTTCCGCCTCTCAAATTGCTCTATGTTGGAGAAATAGACATAATTAATGTGTGAGCACTATGTATTTATGATGTCATATCACACGCATTGAAGGTGTTCTGATATATTTATATCATCATTGAACTTCCTAATTTCACTGGAGGTCCCTTCCTCATGGTGAAATTTAATCTCACTTATCACTGAGCACACGATCACACTATTGTGGCAGCGCCTCGTGACCATAATACTTAATCTCTCTTTGAAGTAGATTAAATTAATATTGACTTCTGAAAAAAAAACAGTAAATGCGCATTACATATAACACCAAATATTTCTGTGCCGTAATCGCCCTGTCTTCTTAAGTTCCCGTAGACCATATTCTACTTAATACTAGTTCTCAACACAGACCATTTCTCCTGACACAAATAATACCTTTGTACAAATTACCTTAAATTACACACTTACAAATCTTACATGGCGAGGCCGTAAACAGAAATCACGTGTGCTGATATGTATGAGTTTCATGAAGGACTGTCTCGCATTCTGATGGCCCATCTTTTATCTCGTGGACGCCTTAAGCTAACAAGCCCTATACAAGCGCTCCCCCATCTCTTGGAGATAAATGGGAACCCATCAGCGCTGCCAAAATGGCCTTGGTGCATCGAGACAATTTAGTGCTCAACAGCATCCGACAATCCCGTCATATTTCCCTGTACCTTAAAAACTCTCATTTACTTACATACTACCCCCCTGTGTGACTTCCGATACGCCTGCCTTAAGACCAGATCCTCCACGCACCAGATACCACACTTACTCATTTGATAGGCTGGCTCGCCAGCTAAACACTCTCACTTTATGACACATATTTTCGTAGACTATGTATATTATACGTCCCGTATAATCTGTTTCCCTCACTATTCTCCAGCACATATGCTGTTTTCCCAATACGTTTGGAAACTATAAATGTTTCTCAGTCACCTGCTTCCAACCTTGCCAGTGGCTCCCTTAAATGAACGTCATCACGTTGCTCTACCTAGCATATTTCTCAGTGTCTGTAACGATGCCCTGTTGCTACTGTCCACACATGCACATATTAAAATACCATCCTCTGCTTTAACCACAGGATAATCCCTACACAAATTAGTGTCCCTCGATAGCATGTCTGCAAGAATGTTATCTTCACCTTTAATATATTTTACTGTGAATTCGTATTCCTGCAGAGCAAGAATCCACCTACTAACTCTGTTAGAACTGAGTTTACAAGTCCTCATATACAGTAATGCATGGTGATCTGTGTGGATCTCAAATTTCCCCCCTACTAAATACATTCTAAATTTCCCTAAACTGAAAACAATACCTAAAAGCTCTAACTCAGTAATCGTGTATCTTTTCTCTGCTGCAGTCAGTCCTCGCGAGGCTAAAGATACAATGCACAGATTACCCTCATCATCCTTCTGACATAATACTCCAGCAATGCCTATATGTGAAGCATCTGTCATAACCACATATTCCTTATCTTTTAACGGATATTTCAGCACTACAGCTTTCTCAAAACCTTCCTTCAGCGCTCTAAAAGCCTGTTCATGCTTGGACTCCCATCTCCACCGAGTCCCACTTTTAAGCAATTCCCTGAATGGTTCTACCAACCCTGAGTATTTAAGAACGAACCTCCTGAAAAAGTTGCAAATTCCCAGGTAAGTTTTTAACTGTTTAACATTCTGTGGCACCTCTGCGTTAAGTATCTTATTAACCCTACTTTCTTCTGGTGTTACACCTCTACTCGACACTCTATGACCTAAAAATGTCACTTCTGACTGACAGAATGACGACTTAGACAGCTTCAAAGTGAACCCTGCCTGATCTAACTTCTGAAAAACTATATTTAAATGATGTAGATGCTCCTCAAAACTGCGTGAACTAATTACCATATCATCTATGTAAATGGTTACAAACTCTCCTGTGTCATCCCCTAATGCGATGTTTAAAGCCATAATTAAAGCAGCTGAACTACTCTTTAACCCATAAGGTGTTCTACAAAATTGATAAAGGTTATATTTATGACTAAAAGCTGTAAATGGTCTATCTTCGTACATAAGTGGCACTTGCCAAAAACTGGAACTCAAATCTACACAAGTGAAATACTTCTTCCCCTCAAATGTTTGCATTAATTCCTCTATTGACATAGATTTCAGCTGATCTGAACTAATTCTACTGTTAACCAAACGAGCGTCTAAACAAATACGAACAGTGCCGTCGGTCTTGGGTACCGTGATCAAAGAATTAACATATGGACTGTTCGAGTGCTCAATAATCCCATCTTCAAGCATCTGATTAATTTGTGCCTCAACTGCACTCTGATAAGCGAAAGGTACAGGATATCTATGTCCTGTGAATACTGACCTATCAATAACGTTCAATGAATGTGTATAGCAATTGGCCATACCAATGCGATCCTCAAACACTCTCCTATTACACCATAACACATCATAGAGCCGAACACATTGTTCCACCTCTATATCTCCCTGAAATGCAGCATCACGTAACGAGTCCTCTAGACTTCCGTTCGTAATCACACTGCCCACAAAACATGGAGAACCCCGCTCTACGGCTGGCGATATCTCATTTAAAGTACAAATCACACCTACAACACTACTTCTCTGAATTTGGTCATTGAACGCTACTTCTACTTCAGAATCTCCCCATTTAAATTTCAAACTCCCTACATCATAACATAAGTTACCAGACACTCTACTTAGCCACTCTGAACCCAAGATAACACTGAATACTAAATTTGGAATTACAAGGCAAATCTGCTTCTCTACATGATTATTAATTTTAATGTCTACTAAAACTTGCTTAGAAATTACTTTAGACCTCTTCCCAACAGCTGTGATAACAAAAGTGCTTTTAATTGGCATCTCCTCAAAATTTACTTCAGTTCCTTTCATTTTATCATAAAATGCACTACTTATGCAACTCTTCATACAACCACTATCAATTAAAACATCTGTGTACGCCTCGGACACGTTAAATTTAACTATGGGGCTCTTACTAACCACTTCCTGAATAATACCTTCATCATTTAGTTCATGTAATAATTCATTTCTTACATTTAGGTCATAGGGTTCCTGTATAATTGTATGGACAGGGCATGCTACAGACTGAGATTCTGACCTTACTTCGCAGCCTGGTTCGCGTTTAAAGAACCGCTACAGCTGGCCGTAGTACTACTAACTACTGAACTAGTCTGGTTGTTCTGGGCTGTGTTGTCATTGTTTGGCTGTATATTACTACCACTAGGCTGTCCTCTTCCTTGACCCCTATTCTGGTTGTAATTATTGTCATTATAATTTCTCCCTTGATTTCCCCTGAAATCATTGTTTCTCCCTTGATTTCCCCTGTAATCATTGTTTCTCCCTTGATTTCCCCTGAAATCATTGTTCCTCCCTTGATACTGATTACCATAGCCATTTCCTCTGTTCTGATTTAGCTGATTATTATTATTTCTATTTTGAGCGTTGGCCCCTTCGCCACCGTTCCCTTGAACTTCTTGATGCCTGGCTTCATTAGGTCTATTATTATTATTACCCTGGTTCCGATTGAAATTGTCATCATAACCCCCTCTCCCATGTGCATCAAATGTGCTTAACAAATTTTCTACTTGTGATATTGTCTTTACATTCTGGATACAAGCAGCCTCCTTGATCCTATAGGGAAAGTGCCTAAGTAGCAACCTCACCACATCACTTTCCTCCTTCAAGCCATCCAGATATTTACACACTAATACCTGCCCTAAAAAGTATTCGGTCATGGTGGAGCTTCCTTTAGGGTTATATTTACCACACACTACTCCCTCACGATGCTGCGACTGAATAACCTCATTCCAGAACTTTTCACAGAATTTCATTTTAAAATCATTGATATCAGTAAACTTGTCTCTGTAGACAGCAAACCAATTCCTCGTTTCCCCCACAAACACTTGTTCTAAAATTTCAACTACCTGGCACCACTCAATACTACCATTTTCCAACCTTTCCCCGAATTTATTTTCTATAGTGTTCATGAACTCCATTGGGCACCCCTGTCGATTGCTGAACTTACCCAGTTCTACCTCCCTGTGTGTGCTATTCACAAAAACTGGCCTATTCTGACTATTTTCTTGCCTGATCCTAGCTTTTAATTTTAACTCTAATTCTGCGATTTTCTCCTCAGCCTTCCTCTCAATACTGTTTACTGTTAATTTAATGTTTCCTTCTGATTCTTCTACTTTATCATATAGCTTTGCTTGTTTCTCCTCAATCTTGCTAATGCTTTCCCTATTACTCTCTCTTAAATCATTTACTTCTGCAACTATTTGTGAGTGGACTTTCTCCATTCTACCCCCCAGCTGTTCCTTAACCTCTTTAGTAGCTACCTGAATTTTGTCAATTTCTCCCCCCAATTGCTTTTTGACCTGCTGTGTTTCCAGTTGCACTAGTTCTTTTAAATTTTCAGCCTGTGTACTGATTCTAATTTCCAACTCCTCCTGTACTTTTCCTAATTTTCTGTCTACATCTGCAATAATCTCTTTAGCCTTTTCTTCCATCACCCCCCTGATCTCACCTCTAATCAGTTCGAATTTGTCACTCATTTCCCTACTGTTTTGTTCTAATTTAGCATTTAAAGTTTCAGTACTCTCTCTATTTTCCTTACTGTTTTGTTCTAATCTTGCATTATTCTGTTCTAATTTTGCATTTAACGCTTCTGTACTTTCTTTATTTTCCCTACTGTTTTGTTCTAATTTTGCATTATTCTGTTCTAATTTTGCATTTAAAGCTTCTGTACTTTCTTTATTTTCCCTACTGTTTTGTTCTAATTTTGCATTATTCTGTTCTAATTTTGCATTTAAAGCATCACTACTAACTTTGTTCTGATACATGAACTCGAGAAGTAAAGTTTTTAATTCTGGTTGGCCGCCTACACTCCCTGTTTCAGTATCGGGATTTACCTCCGCTACCCCGGTACTACCATCACTCGACATACTGCTCGTATCATCATTCTCCAGTTGATGACCACTACGTAACCTCATCTGTCTTTCTTTCTCATCCCCCATAATGATATACACTGATAAAGACAAATAACCCCCAAAATACAGGCACAGAAATATATACCCTTCTCCTTCCACAAATGTTATTAGGTTTTCAGCCCCAAGTTGTCGGCGACAAATGTAGCAGTCTTGCTTAGGCTGGGATGACAAGTGAAACGGTATTTACTTTGCTCCACGTTGAGCGTACAAATGTAACAGTTCTTAGTGCCCCATGTTGGTAGCGACAAATGTAATGGTTTCGCTAGCCCACACTGTTGGGAGATAAATGTAACTGTTTACCTTTGCCTAAGCTATGTTGTTTTAATGGGCGCCAAGACCTCAATGCAATGTTGAAATCTAAATTTGTATTTAACAACGTCTAGCTCTGGCAGAACACATTCAAGACTCTATTCACTCAGATCGTGGTATGATTTGATCATTAACCCAACAAACAATTGTATCAGGAGAAGGAATTGGTCTATATCTAATGCTACCTACTGAAAGCAAAGATTGCATTGTAAAAGAAATGAATTTATTATATAAAACAAGTATAGCAAAATTAATAATAATAATAACTATAAAATTTAAATTGGAGCGTTGTGATTTTAATATTACCGATAGAAAATTACGTGAAAACGGAGTCTGATAAATTGATTTTACTCTTATTTCCAAGCTATGAAGTTACTGAATTATGAAATATAAAACAAAGAAAAATGAGAGATTGCGTATTTCTGCGTCATTAGCGCTTACCCCTGGAAATTGCCAAAGCATTTCCCTCGTTCTTGATGATGCTGTGTGCTTCCCACAGTCTCCTGGACGTCGTCATCTCCGTCGAAATTTGATGATATTCTGGTAGATTAGATAATTCTATGGTCCGTACATCGGACCCAAACTCTCGTAAAACCGCACTGGTTACGTTTTACAAAAGTTCGTCGCTAACTCCACTGAACATCGGAGCGTCACGCACTTGCGACCGTACACTGCAAGTTCTACACAGATTGTCCTTAACTCCACCGAACATCGGAGCGTCACGCACTTGCGACCGTACACTGCAAGTTCTACACAGATTGTCCTTAACTCCACCGAACATCGGAGCGTCACGCACTTGCGACCGTACACTGCAAGTTCTACACAGATTGTCCGCGTTTCACGGCGCGTCGAACGATATATCCACATGCCGGCTCCCCACTCTTCAGTCCCAACTAGCTTACGTCGTCTCCCCTGATTGGCTGAACCACCACGCGATCTTCTCCTCCTCCGGGTCATTACACTCGGCGACAGGGTTCCGTTTCAACAATTCGCCTCTTCTTGACGATGCGACCCAAGATTGCGTCATGCTTCTCGACAGGAATCAGCTTGTATTAGAATTCCCAGTGAGTCACGTCTCTCAATCTACCCTAACTGACGAAAACTCCGTAAAATTCCGTAATCGCATAATTTTCTATGATATCGTCGTTCGTAATAATTTGCTTGTTAGCGTTTTCTAAGACATAGAAAACCTATCTGTATGCTTATAATTTTTATAAAATGCTCCGAAAATATCTTAATAATAATTATAATAAATTAATAATAATAATAAATTAACATGAAAAATTATCTTGGCTGAACAATTTGCCGCGTAAATAAATATAGAATGGCTTCCTACTGACTTATGCCAGTTGCATAAAAAACCCTCGAAAAACACGTTACAACTTGTTTTAAATTATTGACTAAAATATTTCTAAATGCAGACAATCCATACCTCCATTAGGTTTCGGGTTCCATAATTCATGCAAAATGAGGTTCGTTCGTTTGTGAAATTGAGGTCATAAACCCCCCCCCCCCCCTTCCCTTTCAGTTATTACCGTATGGTACTTTACGTAGACTAGGGTGAAGATGTAAATGAGCATTTAAAAAATTGTCGCTAGTTGTTTGGTTTATTAACTTACGGTAATATTTTCAATAGGTACTGAAAACTAGGCACGGTTGGATTTTTAGGTGGAACCGCATGTGCTATCAAATATCGCTTTCTTGCAATACCTGGAAATATATATATATATATAATCATAAAATGATTATTGGTTAAATAAGTGTTAATAGATAGGCTAGGCTATTATAATTATGATTAAATAAAATTAAAGAAGAAACGACGTGCTGTTAGTAAATATTAGGCCTACGGGTACGGCTAATAGCCTGTAACTCATAGCTTTCGTCTCAATTTAGCATTTAAACGGGTCACGTTAATGCATAATATACTAATATAACAACCGGATAGCAAATTATAATAATATTCTCACATATAACATATTTAATTTGCACCAACTTAATCCAATTGTAGTCTAAGATATGTTGGACCACTGCCGTTTGAAATGTGCAAATCGCACACTTTGTAGGCATGCTGTTTGTTATGGTCGTCTCTGATGCGAAGTTTTACTAATTACTCTTTTAGGAGACACTTGTCTTTGGAATATTCATGAAAGGCCAACCCTCTAGTTCTTATTTCATAATTTGAACACCTAAAAACAAAACCACAATCCGAAACAATAAAGAAGATAATCACGAATGAACGATTCACTGCCAATGAAAATCAAATGGAGATTCGCTGACCGGAAGTTCGCCATGCATAAGCTTCGGTGCCATTTTAACTCGTGGAAGCTCTATATAGTTACGGTACCATACAATTCAGTCACTTCCCGTAAACATTTTATGTGACACTCGTTTTCTCTACTCTCTCAACCCTCCTCAGCAAAACCAGTCATTTATATCAGCTCTTCTCAGGTAAACTGTATTTTATTTGTGTTCATAGCATCTCATCCCATCTGCGAGAGAGTTCACTCGCGTGCGCGCTTTGCTCACGCTACGGATTAGGCCTAAATCTCGCCATCACCCGTGGGCTGCGGAAATCTCCAAAAATGCAGTTACACGTACGCCGGAAAATCTTGATTCGCGCTTTAAGATTCATTTTCTAGCCATTCGGTATGCGAACTCTAGTCTTAGAGAGTTCTAAAATATACAGGAATTTGGTGGATTTTCGTACAGGAAATACGGGAAATGTACGGGAATTTAAAAACAGGTCATCGCTCGACACCCTGGACAATCGGAGGTTAGAAATAGAATCAAGGAAAAATTCAAGATCAATTGCATACTTCAATAACTTTTGAATCATTTTTGACACAACGAAAGTATGTTGCTCAATAGTCTTGCTTAATAATAAATTTGTCTTTACTTTTTTATGTGGTTCCATTGAAATGATGTTCGGATGTCCTGGAATTTCGGATTTGAGACTTTCGGATTTCAGGGGTTGTACTGTAAATACAACCCAATTAAATAAGAATCTCACGGTTTGATTTCACAGGTATTTCTATGCTGCCTTGTACCGTTAGGATACATCTGTACTGTCCTTTTAAATTTCTGAACAGAATTTTATGAAAATTTCTTTGCCAACTCTAGGCTTAGAAATTAACATATATACCAAATTTGTTATTGTTCAATTAATTTTCATAAAATATTCATGCTAAGAAACCTGATAACATTGCAATTAAAAACTCACGCAAAATTACTTTTTCTTTGAAATTATTGTGTTAATTAACATTTCATTCTAGGAGCATGGTGCATATTTTATAGAACTTTATTTTCTTCAGGGTACATTGAAGAGGTCTCGCAGTCCATCACCTCCACCTCCTAATTATCATCAAGGATATGGATATAAGCCTGCTACAATACCAGGATATCCACAGCAAAGTTAGTATCACTTTTGTTATTGAATTTGGCTGGCATAAAACTGAATTGCATAAAGACTTAAAGGACATGTGGCACTGAGAAAATGTACATTTTGATTATTATTATTATCTTCATTATACATCGCAGTTGAAACGAGAGTCCTTGTGGCAACAAAAAGTTAACAGTAATTCGAGGCTGCCACCAGTATAAATTTCAAATCCTAGTCAAGTACCTGAAAAATCAGTGAAAATCTGCAAAAATGAATAATATATGAAGAAAAATAAAGACAGACCTCTAGTCTGTGCCTGTGCTCATAGTACCCGTCCTTAATTATTGAGAGTCAAAAAACAACATTCTTGGAAATTGATGAATTCTTACAAATTTTTAAAATTAGGCCTACAACTGAAATTAATTCTCTTTTTTGACAAAAATATTTTTCTTGTTTTATTATTTTGTTTTTCAGGCGATATGACCGCCATTTTGCTTATATGTACCGCGTACGCGATTGGGCAGGATATCGAATTGTGTAGCCATTAGGCTTCACCCGATATCCAATAGAAGATGCCACATTATAGGCCGAGTAGAAGCGCCAAGTTTAAAATCTGCTAATGAAAATTATGGTCTCATATCTTGCCTGCATTATTTTGTTTAGTATTCTTTATATTGCGATTCAAAGTGGTGTTTGCAACAGTCTTCTTAGTTTTATTTTAAACACATTCATTTGATGTAAGAACCATCGGCGTTTGTGTGACATGTTATTGGTATATTAATGTGAAATATGTGTATAATACGTACTCGGTTGTGTTTACAAATGTTAGTGAGATGTGATTATTCAGAATCATCAGTCATTCCCTAATTGATGCATTCTCCCTCCCTATGTTCAAATAAAAATAAAATTTGCCTTTTCATGTCTGATGCTTTGTCCATTCCATTCCTTTGATAGATTTTTGCTTTGCAAGGGTTAGTAGTGAAAGTAATTGCGGGGTAGCCGGAAATAGTGGTGGATAAGTGAAGTTATGGCAGTCTCATAATGGACTGATTAATGATGTATACTTCGTTTATTTTGTTTGAATATATCGTACTATGTGGCATCAAAATAAAATGGCTTATTTTTTCCCCTCTCCTTTTCCCAAAATAATGGATTTTTGCGAAGTTTGTGTCTATAGTATCCCCCCTCAATTTCGGAAGCAAAAATTTAGCAAAAGGGGGGGGGGGGGGGCGGGCCTATAGCCGCGTAAATCGGTAATCTCTCCATCAACGTGGGACATCAGTTGGATCTCTAAGTACTGTAGTTGGCATCTGCAAGCAAGATGGCGTCACAGTGAAAGTGTAGTGAAATAGCAGCTAGTGTAAATATTTGATAAAAGTGGTAAAATATTATAACAGAGGCTTAAAATCTATAAAGTTACTTTCCTTAGATCAAGTGTAATACGGAATATTGATAGTATTTAGAAATTCTTGTTGATAATTTAATAAACTTAAACTAAGTTGTGGGAACGTGTATCCAAAGATTCGGTGACTTCTTCAATCACTGTTTGAACCAAGTAGAGCAGTGGTGCTTTTACGAGACTTCACCCGATTGGAAGATATACGTATTTCACATTCTTCTTTATTGGTAGGTTATTAGATTAATTCTATTAGGTAGTAATAATTAAATTAAATTTAGTGTAATTTGGTGTAAACATCTAGGCTCACTTAGATCTCTAGTATGACGACTGTCAACAGTGTTAGTATCTCGTCAGGTTGTGTAACCGTAACGGATTTATGCTCGTCGTGCAAAATAAAAGTAAAAAATGCAAATAAAATCATCACAAGATCTCAGGTAAAATTGAATGAGGAGAAAAGTGAAACCGATTGTCGTAATGTAGGCCTACCGCTACCGTCATGCGAATGTCATAACCTGAGAAACGAACTGTCCTCAAAAGACGAAATTATAAAGCTGCTAAAGGAAGATATTGCTAAGTTAATGGAAGAGTTGAATAAATTAAAAGGAAACAGAGGGGAAAGCAAGGAAACTTGGTCGACAGTGATTGCTGGTAAGGTAAGATTGAATAAGCCTAGGCCTATAAATGGAGTACATGTAACTGAAATTCCCGTCTCAAATTCATTTGGAGTGCTTGTCGAAGAAAATGATGACTTTCCTCAAGAAGAAAAGAAGAAAGTGATAAAGAGAAAATCCAGGAAGATGCGGATATTTGCGGATAGCCACGGGCGAGATGTAGCAGCAAGCGTTTTGGAGAGAAGCCGAGAAATGGAGGTCACTTCGACAGTGAAGCCAGGAGCTCAGATTGCAGAAGTCACGAACGGGATGATAGGAGAGTGTGCGTCCCTTACTGCAAAGGACTACGCAGTGATCATCGCTGGAGCAAACGACGTCTATAGAAATGAGAGTAAAAAGGTAATCAAAGATTTAAAGGGTACATTGCCATCCATGCAAAAAACAAATGTCATTATTGTAAACATTCCGCAGAGACACGATTTAATTCCCAAGTCATGTGTAAATATAGAAATAGAGGCTACAAATGGAAAAATTCATAAAATTTGTAAGAGTTTTCCAAATGTCCAAATTGTAGATGTAAGTAAATTAGACAGGAAGTTCCACACTCGGCATGGCCTACACTTAAATAGATTAGGAAAAGAGTATCTTAGTGATGAAATCTGCAAAATTGTAAATTCAAATGGTAAGAATAATTCGACAGTAATATCATTAGAGTGGAAGCAGGGAAACTGGTAGAAGAAGCCAAACGTGAGGTTTGGCATTCACATCTTTTGAAGTCAAATTTAACGGAGTGCAACAATGGTATTTCGGATTTGTCTAGCAACAATAATAATAACAATTATGATAATAATAATGTAAATAAATCACCAACACAAGCTTGCAAAAGTAACAAATTTAAAATTTACCACCAGAATGTCCAGTCTCTTTATAATAAAATTGATTACATAAATCTAATGCTTAAAAATGAACTTAAAGACATCTCAGCACTATGTATTTCAGAACATTGGCTGAAAGAGGAACAACTTGAATTAATTCAATTCCCAGGGTTTATACAAGCTAGTAAATACTCTAGATCTAATATTAGCCATGGTGGTACTTGCATCTTCTTAAGAAATAATTTAGATCATGAACAGATAACAGCTTATGATTATCTAATTATGGAACAGGATTTTGAATTCTCTGCCGTAAAAATTCAGCAGTTTAAGTTAATAATTGTAAGCGTATACCGTTCTCCGTCAGGAAAGTTTCCTCTATTTATAGATAAACTAGAATTGTTACTCAATAACATGAGCAAAGTAAATTTCGATATAATAATTTGTGGGGATGTAAATGTGGATTTCTTAAAACTTGATAGAAATTGTGAATTATTAAACCAGTTACTAATTTCCTATGGACTGAAACCTACAGTAAATACACCAACAAGAATAACAAAATTTAGTAAAACCACTCCTGATCAAATTTTTATAAATACAGATAAATATCACCATTCAATAGAAGTCTATTGTCCGGGTTTTAGTGACCACCATGGACAAATACTGAGTTTTGAAGTATCCGAAGTAATCAATAATAATGATAATGGAGTAAAATCAAAGTGCAGGTCATTCACTGAAGCAAATGTTACATATTTCAATGACTTATTAAATAAGGAAACATGGTCAGAAATTTATGAACTAGAAAATGTAAATGATAAATTTAATGCATTTAACAGTACCCTAAAACACTATTTTGAAATAGCATTCCCCTTTAAACGAAGAACTGTTCAAAATAACAAAACTAGCAATTGGATAACAACAGGGATTATAAATTCATGTCAAAGAAAGAAATTTCTACACAAATTATATAAACAATACCACACAACACCTGAATTCAATTTATACTACAAAAAATACACTAGCATATTAAATAAGGTAATAAGACTAGCAAAGAAAATGCATAATGATAATTTTATTTCCCAATCATCTAATAAAAACAGGGCTATGTGGTCCGTAATAAAGAAAGAAACTGGAAAATATGCTAAAATACAAAGGAACATTACACTGACCAGAAATAATAAAGTGATTAATAATCCAGAGGAAATAGCAAACACTTTTAATGACTATTTTCTGGAAATTCCGCAAAAATTATTAAATAAATCACAGGTAAATACACTAAATTCTAATAATAAAATAAATATATGCAGTGATTCTTTATTTATAAATCATGTCACAAGTGAAGAGGTAAGAATAGTTATAAAAGAGCTAAAAAATAAATTCTGTGCTGGCATTGATGGCATCCCTGATGCAATTTTAAAGAAATGTGCCGAAAATATAATAAATCCACTTACGCACTTAATAAACAGTTCAATTCTCTCAGGAACTTACCCGGATATTTTGAAGTTATCAAAAGTAATTCCAGTGCACAAAAACGGTTCAAAAGATGAATTAGATAACTATCGTCCTATTACCTTACCAACTGGTATTGCAAAAATTGTGGAAAAAATTATGTATAAGAGACTGATAAGTTTCATAGAAAAAAATAAAATATTATCAAACTCACAACATGGATTTAGAACGGAAAAATCTACACAGACAGCAATTTACGAATGTAGTAATAGTATACTGAAATTAATTGACAATAAGGAACATGTAACTGGCCTATTCTTGGATTTATCGAAAGCATTTGATGTAGTTGACCATAAAATCCTCCTTACCAAACTAAATCAATATGGTGTTAGAGGTCTAGCTAATAAATGGATAGAGTCTTACTTAACAAGGCGTAAACAAATAGTAAGCTTGAGACACAAGGATGAGGGAACCAAATTACTTAATGAAACATTGTCCAATGAGGGAATTATTGAATTTGGAGTACCCCAGGGATCGGTTTTGGGCCCACTACTCTTTCTTCTATATATCAATGATATAACACAGAACGTTCATTCACATAAGGAAATTTTGTTTGCGGACGATACAACACTCGTAATAAAAGGTGAAACTAAACAGGTCATACAGCAGTCTGCTGACTCCGTTACAGGAGAGTTAACCAAATGGTCACAAGATAATCGCCTCATAATAAACTATAAAAAGACAGTATGTCTAAATTTCCACACTATACAGAATAGGAATCCTGCGATGCCCAATATAACATTAAATGGTCATCAAATAGAAAATAAATCAGAAACAAAGTTTTTAGGACTATGGATACAACAAGACTTGAAATGGAATAAACATATACAATATCTGAATACTAAACTGAACTCGATGTGCTTTGCGTTACGTATTTTGAAAACCTGCACTAGCATGCACACATTAAGAAATACTTATTTTGCTTATTTCCATTCATACTTAAGATATGGGATCATATTTTGGGGTATGTCGCCAGATGTACTAAGCACGTTTAGGATACAAAAGAGAGCGATTAGAATTATGGCAAATGTAAACTCGAGAGAATCATGTAGACCTCTGTTTAAAGATTTAAACATTCTCCCACTGCCCTGCATATATATCTTTGAAAGTATTATGTTTTTTAAAAAGAATTTAATGAATAAAGATGTTTTTCTTAAAACAAACAATGATGTTCATAGGCATAACACAAGACAAAATCAAAACATTCATATTTCACACACACACACAAGCATATATCAAAAAGGAACTTTTCACACTGGAGTTAAATTATACAATAAACTACCCCAGTATATAAAACTGGCCCCAAAAATAAAAACCTTTGATAGAATGTTGAAAGCTTATCTGCAGTGCCATTGTTTTTACTCAGTAGTTGAATATTTTAGCGTATAGGAGTGATGGAATCTATAACTATATTTTACTTTTTTAATTTAATTTTAATACCTAGCTGTATGTTGTTGTATTTATAGAATTAAGTTTTCATATTATGATAATAGAGTGAGGTGTAAATAGTTGTGCAATAAGATTGTATCTATTAAGATTTGCTATTATAATAAGTTATAAATAGTTATAATCTTAGTAATATATACCTGTTAGTTCTTTTATTTTATGCATGTAAATTCTGACGTGTCCTATATCAAAAATGTATTGAATGCATGTATTTGATCAAATGGAATTAATAAAAATCTATCTATCTATCTATCTATCTAGTTGGTGATTAGTTAGAAAAGTATTCGACCTTTTTTTTGCAAAAACCTTAAGATTTGACCCTTTGTGCGCATGCGTGAATATTTTCCCGCCTGTCGATATTGTCTGTTGCTGGCAAGCAGCATTTGAGTGAGGTAGTGTGTAGTGCTCTCGTTGGTTTTGAAAATGACGGAACGACTGGACGGGCGCTATTGCATCAAATTTTGCCAGAAACTGGACGACAGCCAGGTGGAAACCATTCGTAAGATTCAGACGGCTTTCAGTGACTAGGCTATGGACACCACACAGATTAAGGAGTAGTACAACTGGTTTAAAGATGGCTGCACTTCGATGGAGAGCGAGCCACGCTCCAGTGTGCCATCAACATGCCGAAATGACCGGGTCATTGCCAAAGTGAAGGCTGTGGTGATGCGGGACCATCGTGTGACTATCCAAGAAATTGCGGGAAGAGGTGGGACATCAGCACTTCGGCACATTCCATTGTGACTGAAGATTTGTCTTAACAAATTTATAACTACTCCTTATTTCCGCCCAATCAATACTTTATAATCGTAAATTCAGTTACATTAATAAGTTAGGTACATGTTTCGGGATCCATTATGTGTCCCTTCTTCAGCCTTAATTGTTGTAGTTAACCCATATACACATAGTCAATAACATTGATTCAAGACAGCAAACACCCTCAAATTATGAACAACACAGACCAATTACGCTTACATATTATAAAACATCATTTGAATAAAATAGAAAACAATTAATAAAAGTGGTTTATGGTAGTAACAAATTGGAGTCATGAAATGTGAATTCAAGAACACATGACTCTTCATGTTTATGAAGAATATGATTGACTGCTGCTATATGCTCTATGTAACAATTGAATCATCAAATATGTATCTAATTATATAAGCATTTCCATTCTGGTAAAAATGAACAGGAAAAACTATACATGGTTCGCAGTATAGTCTATTATATGGTTGATGAGTCGAGGATTTAATTTGTTAAGCAGTCAAAGTAATGCCCAAAAGTCATATTGATTGGACGAAATGTTGGCGAGAACTTCTTTCTTCTTATGAGAACGAGAGTAGAGCGCTTTGTAGAAATGGGCCATATCTTTATAGTTGGTATTCAAACAATTCTGGTGAACAGACTAGCAGTTGAGTGATAAATATATAAAAGAGAAATGGAAATTTGAATTTAATTTATTTAGATGAAAACTGAACAAGCCGAGGGGAAGATAATATTGATCAACTTGAAAACTTACTATGAAAATCCAATTGGTCGACATAGTCAGAAATGTGGGGCAACTTCATGATCCCATGTTAGAGGACTAGACCTTAAGTCTATGTCGGCTGGACTATTATCTGATGGAATAAAGGAGAAAATTATTATAAGATACTTTATGCCAATGCTACGTGAAAAGGAAAGTATGTTACCTTCTGCCCAGAGTGTTGTGCATGTGATGGCGGTGCCAGAATGAAACTGCGTAATGATAAGTGCGGCACCCGCTTATAAGGAAGACGGAGAAACAGGGCGAGCGGGGAGGGCAAAGGGCGAGCTTGCTGCTGTCCTTCCTTGTATCAGTGAACTCGCAAATGTTTATCTATTGCATGGGAGGGACATATACAAATAATCGCTATGCTTAATTCAAGGGGTTTTTCTTATGCTGTAACATGGACTCAAGCAATCCCGAAGACTGAAGGTTTGGCCATGAAGAGAGTGGCGGCGAAATTCGTGCCAAAGCGAAAGGAACTTCATGTTGAAGTCTCACAGGACAAGCTGGACTCCACAAACAGACTTCATGAACTCTATAATCACTGGTGACGATTCCTGGGTGTATGTGTACGACCTGGAAACCGAATCCCATTCGTCACAGTGGAAGCATTCCTAGTCACCAAGACCAAAGAAGGCCCCCGCCCAAGTGCTCAGTGATGCTGACTGCTTTTTTTGACTCCCACGGTGTGGTACACCACGAGTACGCTCCACAGGGTCAAACCATCACCAAAGAGTACTACAGTTATGTCCTCCGTCGCCTACATGATGCTGTTCGCAAGAGACCAGAGTTGTGGTCAACAGGAAATTGGTGCCCCCATCACGACGATGCTCCAGCACATTCCTCGGACTTGATTCAGACTTTTTTGGCGAAAAAACAGACTCCTGTGGCTCAACGGGCTCCTTACTCTCCTGATATAGCCCCCTGCGACTCTGGCTGTTCCCCAAACTCGAGGCCATTGCAAGGAACTCTATTTCAGACTAGAGAGGACATTATGGCAGCAACTACAGCCGAGCCAAACTCCATTCCGAAAGAGACTTTCTCGGAATGCTTCCAACAATGGCAGCACCGATGGGTCATGCCTAATTGAAATTTGTTCATCCTTACGCTCGGTTGGTCAACCCTCAGTGGAGGTAAGTTCAAACATCGGAGCACAGCGCTTGCTCACTTGTGTGTGTAGAACAACTCTCACTGGCCTGCGCCAAGTTCAAAGCTGCTTCAAGCTGTGCGTAACAGTATGGGTACAATGCGTACATTAATGAAGAATCACGAGTTTATTTTTATCCATTACATTCATATAAAATGTTTCAACACACTGTTCCTTTAAATACAATTCTGTTTTTATATTATTTTTTTTCTTCGTCTACATCTTTGTTATGAATGAGTCTCTCAGGACCCCGTGGAATCAACATCGGTTGGCCTTCCTTTTAGCCCAGTGTTTCTTCATACACAACGAATGAGTTTGTTTTCGTTACATGGACCATATGGTGGTTAGTCCTTATCTCTGTGTCTTTGAAACCCTGTCTGAGTGCAAGTGTCTCGATTTCTGTTCGGTCTATTACATTTGGCGATCCTAATTCTTTCCGGTCTTACTCAGTCCGCTTGTACCAATTTGATCTAGTTGTTTTGTTCTTCAGGTATGTGTGAATTTTATAAGTTTGGGTCCATTCTTTCCAAGTGCCTCATGAATTGGATTCACCACATACGTATTGCGTCTGAGTGTTTGGAAATAATTTTATATACGAGGGTGGATCGAAAAGTCTTTGCCCCTTTTTTTTTTTTTTTTGCCAAAAAGAGATACATACTGGCAATTACAAATACACGTACTGTTCTACGTACCTTACACTATTTTTCCACATAGTCTCGACATTTGTTCAGACATTTGTCCCATCGCAGCACTAGATTTGAGATACTCCTGTGGTAGAAGTTATCCAGCTTACTGTGGAACCATTGTCAGACTGCTGTCTTGGCGTCATCGTTGCATGTGAATTGCTGTCCTGCCAGGAACTCTTCAGCGGACCGAAAACTTGGAAATCACAAGGGGCAAAGTCAAGACTGATGGTGGGTGGTCCAGAGTCTCCCAATGAAATGACCGGAGCTTGTTGGCGGTTCTAGTTGCCACTTGTGGGCGCTAAGTCGGGACTGTATGGAGGATGTTGCCATACCTCCTACTTGAATCGCTGCGCCATGCGATTATCATGTCTTCGGTAAGATGGAAAAGAATCTCGGTGGACGACGATTTCGAAACGATGAGGTGAAAACAGCTGTATCCAGGTGGTTACATAGTGCTGGAGGTGATTTCTACGCATCCAGAATCGATTAGTTGGTTGCCCATTCCGAGAAATGTTTATAGTGTCTTGGGGACTGTGTGGAAATGTGAACTTACATTATATGTTGTCATAGCCGTGTTGCCTATGTGTATATGGTTTAATAAAGGACCATACCTGGGAAGTGTAACTTACTTTTTGATTTGCCATCATACTATGAACAAACTTTAGTGGTGACAAAGGTTATGAACTGAGCCGATTGGTTTCGACTCACAATACTTTCCCCCCGATGTGTTCCCCCTTTCGTCCTGTCGGCGCCCCTGTCGCTGATCGTTGGCCGATCGAGGATTTCAGCAAACTTCGGCAATGGCCGTGTATTTCAACTTCTGATCCAGCTCAAAAACCCATGATCACTAATGGTGACTAGTTCCAAAATGAAATAAGAAGAAATAAACATTAAATACAAATTATCTTTCAATGGCAATAGATTAATTAAATTGTTTCGTTCTACATTTAATGAATGTAGCCCATTGTTGACTGTTTGGTGAACTTTTGATGTGCTGGGCTTTACTGCTAGTTTGGCACATTTAATTCAAAATAATTTGGAGACTGTATAACCAGTCATTGCTGGACACATAAATGCTAATTGTGTTACCAATTTTACTTAAGTTCAGAAGTTGTTGTTGTTTCCTATGGCTAGCCCGGATTCCAATCCATCAGCTTTCTTGCGTTCCAATAGAGTTGTGTAAGGTTTCCAGAAGTTCTAGCAGTCACATCAAGTTTGTTGCAATGTTCAGAAGTTGTTTCGGCCACCTAAATAGTGGAGAAAGTTTTGTTGAAAGGTTGGCAATTAAAACAAATGCCACACTTTTTTCGATTCCTTGCTTGCTGTCCTTGTCTCACTGGAGGGCCAGGAATGTTTCCAGTGCATGTTGTGCATGCACGAGTTTGAAATTGTATTGTCGTGAAGCCAAGCACAAGCAATAACAAAAGACTTCACCATGTGAACTTGAGGAGGAAAGATGTTGATTGTAGTCGGCTTCGGAGCCTCTACAACTATTCAGGCCGGATAAAAGGTAAAACTGTTATTTATGAACTGTAGGATGTCGTGGCTGATCAAATAAAATAACTTTCGAACATTCTTGGAAAATATGATTTTAAGCTGCAAAATCTTAATAGGTCAAGTGTCGTTTGGTCGGCAACATGGATTTGCTTTCTATTCCAAAAGGGACGCCATCCTTGTTTATGCTAAGGCGTTTTAATTAGATGTGCTAACTTACTGATTTCATATTTTACAGGCCTATTATAATTGGCCTAAGATTATTTTATTTCTTTATACGCCTTCTCTTATTTTGAAAGCAGCAAAAATGCACTTGGTTTCAATATCATCTCTCGAGATGTGTTTAGTTTTATTTAGAATATTCTCATGCTGCTAACGTGCGTCAGGCCTCGGCAGCCGGCACAGTTCATATCCTCGCCGCTTAGATAGGGGCTTCATTCATTCCATTCCTGACCCGGTCGGAGACTGGAAGCAGGCTGTGGATTTTCATTTTCATTCATGCTGCTAACGTGACAAATTAAATGAATTTAAGAATGTAATTGGCAGGAATTTTGGTGTGGGTAAAATCTTAATAGTTTAAATATGGCAAACGGTCCTTTGCTTTCGTTTGTCAGAGGTGGCATTTTAAATGGTCTAGCATGACCGCATAAGTTCAGCATCAATGCTGTTTAAAACTCATTTTTGGAAATCCATTAGAAAGAATGTAAGGATTAATTGATTGGAAAAGGTTTAAAAGAATTTAATGATGTAAATGTGATGCAGTTGGTATTACGCGTTGCCATTTAATTCGGGGTTATTGTTGGCCTCCATTTTATTATTATAGTAGGAGTGCATTTTAAGTGTTCCCTCCCTCAGCCATCTGGCATTGTATTTTAATCCCTTGGAGAATATATTTTCTATTTATCTTGTATTTCTGAACCCATGGTTATATTTGTGTTGTGCTTCTAGAATGATACTTAACATAGCTGGTAAAGACAACTTTGGACTCGGGTTCCAAACCCACCCTCCACTCTTCTTTTAATCTATCGGTAACATGAACACGTGTATATTTAATGCATCATATCATTCTTGTATTAAACCTATTAAGTAAGCAAGCTGTAACTTCATGTCAGTAGATATACTGGCACGTTAAAGATGCCACTTAAGCTTATCTTACTGAATGGGTAAGAATACTAGAGTAATCATGTTCAGTGTTTTATGTTGTATGTATTCTTAAAGTTAGTATCTTCAATTGTTTTTGTTTCAGAAATGGATGATGGTCGGAGGGGTCATGAGTATGTGAGAGCAGTATTGTGGAATAGTAAGTTATATTGGTTAATTAATTAGCCATCTTATTTACAATAGATCAGTTGTGAAATTGACTTGTTGTTATAAGTGCATGTCAGAACTGACAAACTCACATTTTAAATAATTGCTATAAACAAATTTACAGACTTATTTTTGCAAACAACTGGACGAGTAGAGGTCTACAAATCAATACAGATTTGTACCAGGGTGTGGTGCAATGGATGTTATCAATGCAACAAGAATGCTACTAGAAAAACACAGAGAAAAGATCAGTAAACTTCACTCGGCTTACCTCGATTTAAAAAAAGCATCTGTCAGGGTACTGCAAGATGTGACATGGTGTTGCATTATGAAAAAGAAAAAACAGAATGCCTGAAGAAGTAATTAAATGAGTGAAACTTTTGTATGAAGTACCAGCAATCACATCAGTCAGGTGCAGTCATGAGCGACATTATTTTACAGGAATATGTTTATTAGAGAGATTTTCTCCATTATGTTCTGGTGTCCATCAGGGATCACCAATCTCTCCATTGCCTTTCTTCTTGGTAAAGTATGCAATCGCTGACAGATATCCAACGGCCTGTCTCCTGGAATTTGCTATAAGCCTATAATTAACCCCCCAAGCCGGCATTAAAAGTTTGTCTGCAGAGGTAATTACATTTAGAAAAATATCACTATTTTACATGCTGTCACAAGTATTGCAATAACATATAGACAACTTATCGATCTTGTCCAAGTTAAGAAAATACGAGGATCATACTGAAAGTCATGAGCAACATTATTTTACAGAAATGTTTATTAATTGAGATACACTGATAGCATCATTTCAAACTATAAACTTTTGTTTACTTTTCAACATTCCTTTGGTCACGTTTTTCCCACCATTGTGAAAGTTTGAAAATCCCTTGACGCTAGAAGTCCGTTCCGGCATGTCGAAGACACTGACACACTACTCAATTCACGTCCTTGTTCGTCTCATAGTGATGGCCAGTGATGGGTAGATTCAGACTTTGGCCCTTCAGCAGCAACGCACGTGTCTGGACAGCTCTGACCTATCTCATCATTGCAATGCTTAATGTAGTGTTCTTCTTGTTTTATGTATAATGTGCGCGAATGTGTTTATATCTGCTAATTGTATATATCGCAGGGGGTGTCAACCAGATAGGGATTATTTGGTACCATCGGTGTAGTAGCGCGGCCAGACGTAAGGAGCGGATTAAGCGCTGTATATCGTCTTGCCAACATATGCATGATACACGTTTTAATTGAATTGCAAATATATCCCTATATTTAGTCAATAAATATACACATAATTCCTAATTGACATTTCCTTGCAATTATCTTGCTCACCGACGATAATTACGTCACTTATCATTAAATAAACATTATTTCTACTGGGTTGGCGGCATTGACCAACATGGATGCTCTGTTTATGTCGTGTTTGATGTAAACAATATTGGCCGTATATTAATATTTTATAATAAGCTAATGTTGTGTTCTTTCTCATCTTTCTTTCATCAAATCGTCTTCTTGGTAATGAGAAGTGAACAGTTCTTCTTCTGATACGCCAAGTAAGTACGCTTATTTTAAGAGTTTAAGTGAAAACTTGTTTCGGTAGTGCCTGTGAAAAATATATCGTACCGGTAGCCTAGTTTTGAATTGATATTAGATGCAGTGTACAGGTGATATTCTACTTGATATATTAATTAACTTTCACTATTATTTATTCCACAGGTAGGCCTACCAAATTCTGTGAACAAACAAATCGTAAATTGCTGTTCTCGAAATAGCAGATGAATGTGGCAATTTGGCCTACTCTCCTGAGAAATGACCCAGGTAAGAGTCTATGTTGCCGTAATGTTTTCAACTTGATACATCTTGCAGAGATACATACAGTATCATGAGCCTATTGCATATGTGTACTCAAGTTCTTGAGGAGATCAGTTCTTGCACAGCCATTCCAAAGTAATGGAGGTTACAAGCGTACAACTATATTGTTTAAAAAATTAATGTTAAAAATTATATATTCTGAAACCAAATATGTTGCAAGTATAAGTTTTGTTTTTATTAAGGTTCAAGCATAAATCAATTTCCATTCATCAAGTAACATCCAAAATATCACCTTTAAAAGAGGGTAACGGAGGTTACTCACACATATGGCTAAGTCGTGACTTCTTAACTATTTCTTAAATTTTCTGTGAATAATAATGGTAAAAAAAATATTTTAAATTAATCAAATTCTTAAAAAGTTGGGCTATTTATTTGCAGTACTCCCATGAAAAATAATGTATGGAAATTAATATTAACTATTTTACAAAAAGTAACGGAGGTTACAGCCTGAGTAACGGAAGTTACATGTGGTTTCTGGCTGTTTATGGCTCAGATTAGAGTAATTTTTAATAAAGTGTAATAGGAAATGAAATTGCTAGGATCATAAAGAAATGCAATTTAGTTTTGATGGAAGAAACATATATTTAATAGTTTTAAACAATTAGCCTAATTACTACTAGGCTACCTTACAGTATCTTGTCTTTAATGTTGAAAATAATACTGAAAATTATATTATTTGAGAGAAAACTATTACAATATCTTAATAAAGAAATTCAAATAGTTTTAAGAAATAAAACATGTTGAAAGTAAACAGTTAGCCTATCTATCAATAGTCCCAATGGTACGATGCAATGTCTGACCCAGAAATCGTTAAGCCTCCCACACATCTCCGATAGACTCATGAAAAACATACTGGACACGATTAAGACCACTTATCTTTACTTCTGGAGTTTTCAATAATGTTTTGATTTGTTCAAACTGAATAAATTTAATGTCATTTTCATCCGTTCGAAATACTTTCTTGGAACTGTCGCACGTTCTCATGAACATTACTTGAACCTCCCCTTCTTCTTCACAGACACAACTTTGGCAAACAGCCACATAATTATAGACATTATTTTTTACTTGACCTTTTATTTCCACAAGAACATAGGTACCACACGTGATGTTTTTTGCCGTAAGTTCATATCTGTTTGGTTGAACTGATGATGATGTACCTGGTTCAGCTTTGGTCTCCTCCTCACTGTCTGATGGAAATACATCAGCATATTTAATCCTTTGATGTTGACTCTCCTGTAAGTATTCTCCTTCTTGTTCTGTGTCGGTATCTGAGTCTAAAACCTTAATTTTCTTTAGTTTAGACTTTGCTGTGATACCAGCAAGAACATGGCTGTCATCATGCTTCTCAAAATAATGCAGTGAATTGAGACCAATTACTTTTTCCTTCTTGCTCTTCTGTTTTAGCTTGTACTGTACTTTTCTTGCTTTTTTCCATCGAGTGTTAAGCAGGTCTTCATTTTGTTTGATGTCTTCTTTTGGAACAAAGAAAACGTGGGTTTTCTTGCAGGTCATTGTGGCAAGTTCATAATACTCTTTCGCAGAATTAATATTGAGGTTTTCCGCTTTAATCTTGTGCCAAAGTAGATTCTTAACTACGGCTCCGACGCCTTCTACAGCACCTTTGCCATGAGATGCAGCAAAAGTTGTCCATTCGACGAACTGACAGTTGAGATCGTCCTCTAGTTTGCAAAGGTTTGAGACTGTATACTTGCTCCGAAATTGACTTGCAGCATTGTCTGAGAATATAATTAGATGGTCAACTTGTGGAAATTCTTCTTTAATGAAATTGCCTATGAGTTTCAAAAATGTCCACACTGCATATTTACTATGGTCTAGGTTGTCACTAATTATTACAAGCGATTCAGTTTTACTTGTGGACCATATAACACAAGTAAAAACAGTGACATGGCGTTCTCTCCAATGCGCACTTTGTATTTGATTCTGTGCGGTCAAAGAAGCGTTTTCCGCAAAATCAACTTGGAGGCCATGGTCAAATACAAGGTATTCTCTGCATCCCATGCGCTCTGTTCAGTATATAAAACTGGTGAAATCTCGACAGATATTTATGAATATTTATGTTCGAACATAAAATAGTTATAATTATCGTCGAACATAAACAGTCGTATGCAACTCGTCTATAATTGTAATTAAGACACTCGTATGGAAATTATAAAAATTGTGTCTTAATTATTGTCATTATAGGCTCGTTGCATAATGTACTATTAAGTTACAAGGTGCACATATAATAAGCCACTACAACAGAGATCTGAGTGAAATCACATGAAATTTTATTAACTAATAGGTGCAGGCTAGAACTATTACCACTGTGTTGTATTGTTTCTTCCAGTATCACAGTAAACAATTTGTTTTAAAGGACTCTTCACCTTGTATTATGTTATATCGTGGGATAGATAGATACAAGATAAATATAATTCATTTATTATATGCCAATTTAATGGTTGACATACCTATTGGTAGTATTTTATTCCTACACGTTACTTACAATATTTTTCAACACGTAGGATGCTAATGTCTAAGCCAGTCACAGCTCGTGCTCAGTAGCGGCTGGTGTAGAAAATTAGTTGTGTGTAGAGATGGGCAGCAGTCGACTGAAAACAGTCGAATTAGTCGATAGTTAAAACAACTGCTTTTAAAAAACAGTCGAATGAATTCAACGACTACTCACCGTATCATAAACAAGTCGTTTGCAAACGACTGATCTCAAAACAATCGTTGGAAATCATTGGAATGAAACAAGTCGTTGGCAAACGACTAATTCCAAGCGAATGGAATCATTCGAATTGAAGGAGTCGTTGTAAACGACTGATCCCAAAGCAATCGTTGGAAATCATTGGAATGAAACAAGTCGTTGGCAAACGACTAATTCCAAGCGAATGGAATCATTCGAATTTAAGTAGTCGTTCTAATCAAACGACTTCTTCAGGATAACTTCATGCTACAATTCATTGTGCTGTATGTTTATTGTAGAGCTTTAATTAATAAGTTAAGTATACCTGTAGGTGCCTATAGTTTTATACAGTTCGTTGATTCTTTCAATGAAATAGCCTAAATCCAGTTGTCCAAGTTATTGGAAATGTTAAGCATTCAATATTTAGGTTATGCTTGAACTCCCGGTTTTCTGGCCCATCATCCCAGGCAAGCCTCCCAGTCAGATGGATCATTTGGCTGTAATTTTGAATTAGAGTAAGGTTGTAGTATGCGTGGTCAGATTTAGACAATAGCCTACTCCATGAAGGGGTCATGGCTACGCCTTCTATGTTTGTTTATTGAATAGAGTAATGGAAATGAGGGATGTATACTGATTTTAAGATTTGTGGAATGAGTTTATGAATTTTTAATAGAATTTAATGAAGTCTCAGTAAAGTTGAAGGAGACATGATCGTGTTTAGACAATAGCCTACTCCATGAAGGGGTCATGACTATGCTTTCTATGTCTGTTTAAGGTGTAGTATGGCTGAAATGAGGGAGGTTTACTGATTTTGGTGTTTGTGGAGTAGTCTTTTCGTTTATAATTTAGGTTTTGTGAAGCTCGTTGCGGAGTTGTTTTATGGATTTTATTGCTCTGCAAATGAAGTGTATTAGGGGGTTCTGGGTTTGGTTTAGCTGTAGTTTACAGGGTTATGGCTGAGAGTTGTTGTAGCAGGCCTAACAACTGTGTCAGAGCAGTGGCGTGCTGTGTGGGAGGGGGGGGGTTAGTGGCAAAGACATGAGGGCAGGGATGGAAGAGTTTATGTGTTTCCTCACAGTTGGCGCACTTAGGCTTATCTCGAGGTACCGTACAGATAGAGTGGTGATGGAAATCTCCAGCGGGTACTGTGAGGACAGCTTGACGGCTGTAGGTGCCTATAGTTTTATACAGTTTCTTGTTCGTAGATTCTTTCAATGAAATAGCCTACGTCCAGTTGTCCAAATATATATGTATGTCATTTCATTGGAACTCCTTAACACAGTCCATACACTTTTAATGAGAATTGGGTGCATTCTTGAATTATTACACAACTTGAACATGGGCTTACCAATTATGGCTTAGAGTTCTATTTATTTTATGATTGAATTTCATTCATTTATTCTACCGCGTGATAAATGAATTACAAGAAAATTATTATGAAATTCTCCCCATAGCGTGATGGTAATGATCGATGCAAACATAGAATAGATTTTCCAGGAAAATTAAATCAGAAAATATTTTATATTGGGATCCAATATTAATAGCATTTTAGCAAGTCGGAGGGTGTGTACGCTCAAATTGATTCTGGTTGTCAATTGGTTTGTAGAGATGGGCATCAGCAGTCGACTGACAAAAGTTAAAACCATCGACTTGTTTGACTGCTTTTAGAAAACAGTCGAATGAATTCAACGACTACTCACCGTAACATAAACAAGTCGTTTGCAAACGACTGAACTGATCCCAATTGTTTTAACATGCTCTGAGCGTTGGCATAGTTTTACGTTCTGGTCATAAATTGTTTGTATTCACATGGTTGCCAACATCTCCACTGAAAGTTCGCTCTCGTTACTGTTCTAAAGTGCTCTATTGTCGTGTTTCGTGTGTATTTATTCTAGGCTGTCGTGAAACAAGTAGGGTAGTCGTATTCATTCATTCCTATTCATGAGCTTAAATGGCACTCTGTCAAACGCATACATGTGTCAGAATCCAACACAACACAAAATAACATAATGACTTGATTTTGTCTGCTGTTAATTTATTTTATGGGCTTGGGACATCTTGGTCATCAGCCCCATGCAGTTGGGTGTGGGTAGAATTGCTCCGATAATGTGATGACTGTAGTAGTGTGTGTAGCTTTATAAGGGACAGGCTTGGGGAGGTGCCCCAGGAGTTGAAATAAGGTACTACCGGATTTCCATCAGGAAAGGAATAAAATAAAATAATGTTGAGACCCACAGGAGAGATCTGCAGAATATCTTGGCTGAGTGGACAGGGAATTTGTAACTGTTCCTGTTGGTATTTCAATTTCATTTTAGTACATATTATTAAAAATTCTTAAAAATAAATGTCCCTAACTATGGCTGCCACCTTTCCAGTCCTCATCTGAATTACAGAAAGTATAGCCTACACACTACTACAGATACCACAATAACAGAGATTATCATATAAATCCTATACACTTCCAAATATATGGGGCTAAATGAATATGTTATCAAAAGCCCTAAAATTAATATCAAAAACACAATGATTCTACAATAAGAGATTCTTTTAAAATATAGTTATAGTAGGTGCAAACATACACATAACAGCAAATTCAAGTTCTCCATTTCAAGCATTACACATTTATTAAGTTAACTGTTTCAACATACAAACTTGCATGTGTTGTAGGAATTTGCGGTTCATCGGTGTCAGCCATGGCGTCAAGGAGGTAATAGGTCCATTATCATGTGCTGTAGCCTACCGTTATACCTTGGCAAGAAAGAAGAACATGCCTCAACACATACTTTTAAAAGGACCAGATTTGATTACTGTATTTTTGCTAAGTTTGATTTTGTCTCTCTCTGTTATTTTTTCTTCGTGACAAACTTTTTAAATAAAACGATGATTTCTAGCAGTATTGAGTGTGTTTCTTGTTTTTCATTGAAAGCCCTATTTCTCCTTTCCCATTCACAGCATGTCATAGAATTTACTGTATTAGTGTGCCATGAAATTTGTTTATGTACATGTACTTACTGTATTTCACCCTTCAAAATTGGTGGACTGGATATATTTTAAAGGGAATATCAAATGAACTACTGTATATACATTTTGTGATATCAAATTATTTTTCTGAAACTAATGAATTACACTAACAATTTTAGTGTGATGAGGATCAGGTTACACCACCTATTTCCTTAGTATTCTCTCTTAAAATTTTCCTGTTATTGCGAACAGCATCAAGCATTTTAAGATATGAATATTCTCCCTTCCCAGTACTTTTACTTTCTAGTTTTATCTCGGAACTAATCGGTTATAATTGGGCCTACAGTGGTTAATTGGAAGGGACCATTTTTTTAAAATTGAGTAATAATATGCTGCAGACCTTATAGTAGCCTAATTCCTGTCAATGCAATATGCTCCAATTGCAACTGAAAGAAATGTAAACATGTAAATTATTGATGAGGTCATGTCCTAAATGCTGTGATTGCTCATTTCAGAGTTCCGGAATTCACAATTTCCCACTTTGGTATTATTAAAAAAAACTGTTATTGCTATTTTGAATGTGATTTATCTCGTGTAGATCATATTATTATCTCCACACTTAAAAACGTGTGCTATAAGTATTGGGAAGATTGTGATTTTCGGAACATTGAAGTGGGCAGAGCAGTTAGGACGAGAATATTTAGCGGAACGAGGGGAAGGGGTGGGGTAGGCTACCCGCACGGCCGTGCTCAACTAGTACCGCGGTCATACACCAGACAGCGCTGAAGTCTTAGGTGCCAAGAATTAGCATGGCTGTCGGCTATCTGTAGTAGTGGGTAATCTGTGATATATCGTGTGTCAGTGACATGTTAAATTAATAAATCGGCTGGCTGCGTGGCTTAGCGGTAACCTTCTCGCTTGCTGTGACCAAGGTTGCAGGATCGAATCCTGGCGCGCAGTCGGCTGGCATTTGAGGATTCGCAAATGCGAGGGAGCCGTGTCAGTAGATTTACTGGCACGTTAATGATCCCCCTCTAAAGGCCGCTGATGTTGAAATGGACGTAAAACAAATAACATTTATTTAATTTCAATTAGTAATAGTTAGTTAGTGCATCCGTGGATTGAATCACCCTTAATTTCAATCTAGAATGAAGACTTAGTTTTCCTTTCTTTAGCGTATCAAATGCAACAGCTATGTTACGTAGTCAGGGCTGCACTCAGCTGATCGACAAGATTTAGTTACACATTAGTGTCGAAACCTTGCATAAGGACAGTGTGACCACAAGTATAAAAATGGACCCCAAATTACGAGAAGGTTACCGTCCCCATAAGACAATAAAATGTTAAAGATATGTATAAAAAGACGAAAAACAAAGTTAATTAAGCTCCAATTGTAAAATACTTTCTTGCAGTGAGGTGTATAAAATGAGGTCTGATCCTTCTACGAAAACCTCCATATTTTGCCTATTTTTGCCTATCTCCTAGTTTGCCCAGTGAAATCTACCTCTGCCTTCCGGCTTGTTGAGAGGGATTTTTTAATCCTTCAATGGCCCAAATTCCTAAAAGCCACAAAAAATACCATTTGAATTCAGGAATTTTTGTATGTAATGTTGCTGTTTTTAAATATAATAGACCTTCTGTACGACATATCGCACGTGTAAATCGCGTGGAAAAATTCTAGGGTACCCGTAGACCCTCCTTGAACTTGGAGAATATCAGGTGGGATTTCGACCTGGAAGAAGTTGTCCCAAACAAATCATCAGTCTTAAGTGGATTAAGAAATATCCAAAAATGAGAAACAGGAAGTTTGTTATCAGTTTCGTTGATTTCAGGAAAGCGTATGGTAGTATCCATCGTGAGTTATTACTTAAGGTCCTTAAAGAATTTTCATTACACCAGAAACTTATCAATCTCGTTGGTGTTACCCTTAAGAACACTAAATCTAAAGTTAAAATTTGAGGTAATAATAATATCGTTTGGCCTCGGGTGCTGGGTGCAAGCTTTGTTATATGACACCCAAAGGGTAGCTTGCTTGTCGAATTTCGTTGTTCCTTGAAGCACTATGAAAGTCAAGGAGGTTAGATATCTAAGCTCCTTGAACACTATAGCACTTTCTAGTAGAGAAATGAGGAACTTTGTGTTGGCAGAAACTCCTGAGATTAATTTTGCCATTATGAACACGGCCTACTGAATTCAAATGGGTTCTTTGACATGCCAACATCGTATGACATGGTGTCGTAATTTTTGCCGCCTTTCAAAAATCATTTACCACGGCCAGGAGCGAACCAGCAAGCTTGGGGTTAGTAGACCGACATGTTGACCACTCGCCCACCGTGGCAAGCTAATTTAGAGGTGAGTTGTCTGAATCATTTGAAATCCGGACTGGACTTCAACAGAGGGACGGTCTCTCACCATTACTATTTTCCTGCATATTGGAATAAATCATGCGAGAGTGGTCTAAGAAATGCCGACCAAACATCAAGATTGGCAAAAATATCACACTCAATTGTCTAGCATTTGCTGATGACCTTGCGCTGCTGGAAAGTAGTGTAGAAGAGGGCGACATTACAAATTGAAGAATTAGAACAAATAGCAGCAAAAGTCGGTCTACAAATCTCATTTGAAAAAATGCCATCTTCAAGGTAGAAACACCAACTATCACACTGACTAATAACAAACAAATTAAGGTTGTCAAATTCAAATACCGTATTTACTCGAATACGACCCGCCCCCGAATAAGACCCGCACCCTGATTTTGAAGAACAAATTTTTTTTTAAAAATTTTTTACTCAAAATTATTTACTATCTTAACTAAATAAACAGAATTGCATTTATCCAAAATAGTGTCCAACAGTTTTGAAGTCGTCCTAAAATAACACACATCAAACTATTAAAAATACAAATAAAAGTACACAAACACGTCATTCATCGTCATCAGAAGTACCAGCTTCGGAACTTTTATCACCATCACTTTCCCACTAAATGTCGTCATCACTGCCTCCATAGCATTCGAAATACTACATTTCTTGAAGCTCTTCAATATGAGATCTCCAGAGATACGATTCCATGCCGTCAAAATCCACGAACACAGCCGCTGAACTTTCGGGCGCTGAATACGACCAGTTGGAGTCGGTGTGTGCTTATCGGCCGCCATCCGCTCCGTATACAGCTGTTTCAAGGCTGCTTTGAACGGGCGGTTCAGGCAGATATCCAGTGGTTGTAGCATAGACGTCATCCCGCTCAATCACGAATACATGACTCGTCAATATCATATTTCCTACCGGGCACGATTTCCAATAACTTCAGCTTCCCTCACAACTTTCAATTTCTCACTCACAGTAAATGACCGCAAACGTTTCGTAGCATTCATGTTTACACTCGCGGGACCTGCGCGGGAATGTATGACGCCGCGTGCGTACGGTAAAACAAAGTTATAGCCGGAAGAAGGCTAGCACCATCTAGCGGATACTCGCAACACCCGATATCGCGCGCGGCGGGCAATTTATATCTTTCAAATTTGGATGACTCAAATAAGACCCGCACCCCAATTTTTCACGTCCGAATTTGTTTAAAAATGTGCGGGTGGTATTCGAATATATACGGTATCTTGTGGAGACTATAACTTGGAACTTAACCGGGAGAGTATCAGTTGAAAATAGAATAACTAAATTGAAACAAGCACAACGTATCACTTGGCCTACGGACAAGAAGAAATTTCCCTCTATAAATGCAAAATTTCAACACTACAACTCTGTTATTAAACCTGAAGCAACCTATGCTAGTGAAACCCTATTCAATCTCAACACAAAATCAAATTACAGAAGATAGATAGACGAATCCTCAGAACAATTTTGAACACCAAGTAGATGGCCAATGACGATTACTACCTAATGAAATTGTATACCAGGAAACTGAGTCAATAATAGATACAATAAGGAAAAGGAGAGTTGCTTTTTTCTGTCACATATCACGATTACCAGAGACCGGAATACTCACACAGCGATTCCAATACTTTTGGAAAAGTAAAACCAAAAATCATTGGTTTAAAGAAGTCCTAGATGATCTAGATGAATTAGTTACTGTTGTTTTAAGCGGCGGAACTACGAGGTCATCTGCACCTAGATGAATTGGGCTTGACAATGCAACAAATTGATAACCGGGAAAAGAAGAGGATCCTGAGAAACAAAGACTTGAGACTTTGTCTAAAAACTTCTACACGCAAACAATACACCACAACGGACGAAGAACGGGCTGCCAGGTCAGACAGAATGAAAGAGTTCTGGAAGAAGAAACTTAAGCCAAATTTGTAACTAATATTCCTACTTGACTTATATTGATTGATTATAGTGCTCGAATGTGGGCGTAAAATAAATTTTAAAAAATAGGGATATAATAGACCTTCCGTACCACACCTGCACGTGTAAATCGCATGAAATAATTCTAGAGTACCCCTTGACCCCTTAAGCGCATTATAAATATTATTGATGAATTTTACAGCTTATTTTGGTTTCGTGATATCCTTGCAAACTTTCACAGTAATGTAACATATGAAATTGCATTGAGTCTTTGAGAAATAGATGGTGCTCTTAGATTCTGTTGCCATGGTTACCAGCTTGCATTCTTCATTAGTTTATTAAATGTATATCTCAAAAACTGTTGGTTTTGTATCTCACATTGAGGGGCTGAAAATGAGCTTTCTCTCGCCCGTCTACGCCTATTTCAGCATTTAAGGGGGTATGCCCCCTTTTATGAGTGGTACGGAGAAGAGTTACATCAATGATTGGTGTCGTGCCACCGATGGATATCTGTACCAAATTTTACATTGATCCACCCAGCCGTTCTCGAGTTATAAGGGAACAAGGTTGTCATCAGACAAAAAAAAATACTTCTGTGCGCATCCGTCATGAAACAATCTGAAACGTGTGAATAACGCAAATTTCCATAGAAATTCAGAGAAAACGGACACAGTTTCATTGTTATATACCGTATTTGCTTGCATATATCTCGCACTTTTTTTCCTGAAATTTCAACTAAAAAAATGGGGTGCGAGATATACGCGAGCCGAAAATACGAGTGAAATTTGTCGGTGCGAGATATACGTGGGGAATTTCCGTATTCCTCTTGTATTGTTTGAGCTTTGAAGATAAGGAAATCTGTGCTATACCACTCGCACCAACATGCTCGTATGTTTCGAAGATTGCGCAAGTAGGCCTACTGTTACATCGCAGAGAAACGCAGTTCAGTCTTCTCGAATCTCAATGATTTCGTCTTTACATATTGCGTTGCTCCAGAGCTCGGCCGTGTGCAAGCATGTAAAGCGGCGCCGCGTGGGTGTTAGCAAGCTTCAGCCGCTCTCGGCTAAGTTCGAGCTCACTCGGGCATGTAGCGAGGAATCGATATGGAAGATATCGATCGTATCGATCGCTATGCGTCTGCGCTCTAAATTCTGCCTTGAATCATCCTTAACGAGCTCATGACGTCTTTTTCATAGGTTCTTAATGTCGCATAACCATAACACACGAACTGATGCAAACTTGCGTAAACTGACGCTATACTGTAGTGCCGCTACGAACGTACAAACTCGGACAGACCTCGCGCAAGCATGCGATGCGGCGCCGGCGTGATTGTTAGCACGCTTTAGGCCTACATTGTGTCTTCAGCCGCGGTCGGGTAACATCGAGCTCGCTCGTACATGTAGTGAGGAATCGATATGGAAGATGATCGATCGTATCCAATATAAATGCTGGAGTTCCTTTTCTGCCTTGAATCATCCTTAACAAGCTTATAACGTCTTTTTCAATGACTTGTGGCGCGCTAAATCGAACGTGTTTATACCTCAAGGTTATTACGGTCATTTATATGATGGCGTCAAAAATGCGAGATATATGCGAGTACTTTTTTTTCCTGAAATTTCAACTAAAAAAATGGGGTGCGAGATATACGCGGGGGCAAGATATACGCGAGCAAATACGGTATATAGGGATAAAGTTATTCAGTCAACAATACACATCAACATAGCAAGCTTTATAGCCATGTATGTTTTTTGTTCTGTAAGCAAGTGTTGGGCTAAAAACCACAGGCTTGGATTGAAATGCCATCTCCAAAACAGAATATATATATATATATATTTTTTACTAACCCTCAAACATACATCCTAGAGACTCCCAGATACAGTATTACTACAGATATTCCCACAGAAAATTTGCATGACAGAAAACACAACAAAGATACAACACAACGCTTGCATTCATATGTCCCTACATTTACTCAAGTTTACGAAGTATATCTCAACACCAAATAACAAAATATGAAATTTGCTACACAATTTTATTTCATATCCCAGGTACTCACTCTTATCCAGACGATAAAAATAATGCCTACACCAGAAATGAAAACAAAATGTAACATACCTTACATGCCTTCATCCCTTATTAGCTAATTCCCTGACTTTGGTGTGAGCACAGAGTTAATAATGATAGCCATGGTGTTATGTAGGTCAATTACAAAGTCATAACGGCACTGCAAATTCACTGGCAGCAGTAGGATTTTGTGTAAAGATTACAGAAATGTTCCTTTCAGGGCTCCAGGATTTTCTGGCTAAGGGTGGCATTTCTCTCAACAGTATTGCTGTTGAAGAGCGACACTATACACCTATTTTATTCCCTCATGAAAGTTCAAGTCTCGGGCATCAGGTAATTGTAGAAAGTGAAATATATACTGAAATAATACAATTGTGATAATTTGTGATCGTGTTCATATTTTGCTTTAAGGATGTTACTTCACAATTGGTAGCCATTGCTTAGTATGCACCTCCTTATCTGTGGAAACTAAAATTGGTTTTATATGTTGTAATTATTGTTTCCCCTGTGTTAGAACTATGTGATATGTTTATTTCAGAAAATACACAGTATGCAAGTTCACAGCCATTCTATGCTCATGGACCACAGCAGGTTCCAGCTGCCACTACTGTGAGCTATGCTCCATCGCCAGGTCAGACCATTTATACATATGCTGGACAACAATACGCACAACCACCACCGGCTGCAGCAGTTACACCAAGAGATGATTCTGCAAAGCAGCCACAACATGGGGTCTACATGGGTCAACCTCGAGCCAACTTAGCTACATTACCTCCACATAGTCAAGGTACTGAGTGTACTTATTATTGCCCATACTTTAAATAATGTACAGTGGCCAAGTGACCAGAGGGACTTAAGTGGAGCAGTGAGGTTGAATATATCCTAAGAAAAAATAACAGCTGACAAACAGTCACGTTTGGGATGCAACCACTTGGGGTACCTTCTAATTGGCCATGACTGTCTTCTTTCAACCCCTTGACCAATCTAATTCATCTTCATTTCCTCTTACTAACTCCTCTAATGCATTTGACAGCAGGAAAGGCATCTGGCTGTAAAAAGAAATCTCAACTCATTTCACCTCATCCCCAACTCCATAGAAATAATAATAAAGGGTAGATATAGAAAGATATGAACTTAGTGATGGTGGTGGTTCTATATTAACTTAAATTTTGTATTATTAACAGTATTTCTAAAATAAGTATGAATTTATGATAAAAGTTAAATCAGTACACTTAACAATATTTAGAGGATTAGAGTTTGTCCACTCACTTACTCAGAAAGTGAATGTGCTGAAAAATCTGAAGTCCAGTTGTACAGTGCCATGCATTGGTGCATGCAACCATGATGTTATGGTTCCTAGTTCAATACTTGGTGGCAGTGAAACATTACTCGAAGTTGCCATTATAACTGGAGTATACTGTATACGAGGGTGGGAAGCAGTTGGATAGCACTGTTCCTAAAAACAGCCTAAAATAAGAGCGAGGTAGAAGGTAGCAGGCTGACTAATAAGTATGCTATGCTTTTCTTTTCTGTTTGTTGAGGTGCCATAGCCTAGTGAATACAGACGCAGGTCCACTGTGAGAAGGTGGCTATACTCTGTAAGCTTGTAGAATGGGATTGATGTTTGGCCGTAATACCCTATGTTGCAATCTCAAAGCCCATGTGCTTTCAGTGTCTGGTCAGCTGTGTGGCTTGTACCGTGTGATCACTTGTTGATTCCAACATTACTGCAACTGTGCATTGGTGCTTTAGTAATAGTCTGTAGTAATAGAACAGTAGTCATTATAGGAGACAAGTAGTTTCTATATTTGTGACTTTATTCAGTTTTCGTTTACATTAGCAGTCTGTTTACATACAGTAAAACTCTGTTAAGAAGTTTTTCAAGGGACCATTAAAAAAAAACTTCTTAACAGGGAAACTTCATAAAAGGGTAGCAGCCTAAAATGCATGTGAAACGCACACATTTTTGTTGTTCGTGAAGGATCCTACAATATACTGTACATAGGACTATATAAAAGCCAGAAAAAGAGAAGCCACAATATTAAAATCTGACTATCACACCAGAGATAAAGAGGTGAAGTTAGGGCTCTAGGCTCTCTCTTACACTTAACCACACACAATGCAACTTACATGAATACCCGTATATGTTATTCTTAACCTACCAAACTTAAATACTAGAATTAAA
Organism: Meconema thalassinum; assembly: GCA_946902985.2. Classification (NCBI taxonomy): domain Eukaryota; kingdom Metazoa; phylum Arthropoda; class Insecta; order Orthoptera; family Tettigoniidae; genus Meconema; species Meconema thalassinum. The sequence continues at coordinate 626,959,846 of OX336390.1, read as the reverse complement.
GTGGGAACTGTGTGATATTAACTAAGCTATACCAATTATATACAGTAATAACAATACATGGAGTTTTAACAAAGTTTTACTATGGTCATTCGCTCACACATTCATACACAAATTGTTCTAGTTGGCCTACGAATTCAAGAGGAAATCTTTATGTTCACGTTTGAAAGTTGTTAGAGATGTAAAATTTCTAACGTCACGAGGACAATTATTCCAAATTCTAGTTCCCGACACGAGGAAAGAGTTACTGAAGGCAGATGAATGATGTAGAGGAATTGCAATTATAGATTCAGACCATGTGTGACAATCATGTAAGGAAGAAAACTAAAATTACAAGAGATAGTGAGGTGTACTTACATTGAGAAGTCGATAGATGCGAGTACATATGTTCAGGCTTCTTTGTTGTTCTACTATTAACCAGAAAAGTAGAGCATAAAAAAGAGGCACGTATGAGGAAATTTTCAAGGAGAAAATAAACCTAATGCAGGAACTTAAAGCTCTCTGAAGTTTCTTGTTTTGTTCTCCGGTAGCATCTACTAATGCAAAATCGCAGTAGTTAAATATAGGGAGTATCAAGGTCTCAACGAGTCTTATTTTCAAGTTATGGGGTGGAACGGAATGGTGAATCTTAAGTGGATGAAGTGATGAGTAAACTTTCCTGCATGTATTGGTAATGTGCTGATCCCAATTCAATGTTTCATTTAGTGTGACTCCAAGCTTCAGGATACATTGTAGCACTGAATTAACACTCTGAAGTACAAAGTAAATGCTCGGTGTTAATTTTAATTTCACTGATTTCACTGGTGTATCAATTTTATAGAATGTTACCACCTCTTGCAGTGAAAGATATTTATGTGACAGCGTGCTCGTCTAATCCACTGAATATCAAATTAATCTGGCTTAAACTTTTCATTTATGCCAATCCACACACACGTTTATAATGTTTTGTTTTGTTACAGTATTTAAGTAGATTGCAAGAGACTGAATATTACAGAATTTTAATGTTACCGATGTCTCACCATGCAGCACACACAAATGGTGATTAATACCGCAAAATATCAGTGATTCGTACCAAAACTTTTACTTCAATGAACGCGACGCATCCCATTATACCTCGTATTGGTATTATAACACTGTACTTCACTCTGTTTATTCATGATGTTATCGACCATGCGATTCAGTTTCAAATCTTATACACCATGCGTCTCTGAATGCACACAAGAAAGCAATTAGGTGAGTCAGATTCTCCATCTTTGGATCCCACGATGTTCCATCAATCTGGGTTCTTCTTTTCATATTCGGTCTAAAGAAATACATAGAGAAATAAGTCAAAGATGTTCGGCTTCTCAGTCCTCCACCTGCCCACCCTGGACAATCTCAAGAGGGAAGATCAGCTGTTCAGGCCGACCGATCTTGGTCCCGTTGGCCATCTGAAGGAGGAGGGTTCGTATCTTGTCATCTCTGCCTGGTCGTCTTTCAGTAATTTGGACCTTCTGCCACATATATCTAGGCCGCAGGTCGTCCTGCAGCAGTGCAATGTCTCCTAATTGGCACTCCTTTGTCTCTCCATTTGGGCAGCGTACTTCGTGGTAGCTTCTCGGATCAAGAAGATACTCATTCCTCCATCTCGTGAGGAAGTCCTCCTGAATTTTCTCTCCGAGTCTCGTCTCCTTCCTCAGGTCTATTCAGGTCGTGGGTTCGGAGACGTTGGGCAGGGTAGTCAGTCGTGCACCAGTCAGGAAATGACTCGGAGTCAGTGAGAGCCATATTGTATTATAGATCGCCCCCCAGGGGCTCACATCTAGTTGAACGTGGGTTGGCGACCACGGGACCCCAGCTGAGACCGGCATTGATTCCACTTACATGTGCTTGGCTCCTCTCCGTCTTCTTACCTGTCGACCTCTCTTGGTCGACCCTTGTTCTCTTCCGACCCCAATGGTATTAGGGTATCCGAGGCCTAGAGAGTATCTTCCTTTCCCGCTTTCATTGGCCCTTCTCTCATCTTTCCTGATCCCTTATTCTTCTAGGGATCAGCCTTCTATTTCTTTTTGACACGCGTGGTAACCACCAAACCATGCACACAGTCGATGGCGAGACTGGGGAACCGAAAATGCTCCCCGCGTGTACGGAATGTGGACCGGCCCATGGATCTTAAAACCTATGTTGAATTAGATGGAGAACCAACTACGGAATGACCACACTTTTGGAGTAATGGTTGAATAAATTATCTAAAGTACAAGGCATAGTAAAAGGGGACGTGAGTAGCGCATGAAATGGTAAAATTACAGATGATGCCCGGGGCTGTAATAAAATTGTACACATAAATATAAAACAGTAAAACAATAAAACATAAGACACTCAGTAAAGAACTATAAAAGGAGAAGATGATCACGACGGGGAGAAGCCTAAGTGATTGGAGATCGTTCGATAGAGGGGCAGAAATTAACAATAGTGTGAATAGTACATTTCGTCCCACCATAGGCTGACTACCCGAAAGTAGTCAGAAGGGTCATTCTGAGGAGTTCATGAAAACGTGTCTCCCCCGAACCGTCTAACTGGCCACCCTTAAATGTCACGACAAGAGACCCAAAGAAACAAGAACTACACCAAGGAACAATACGACCACACTTCATGAAACGTCACGTGACATACAAACCCCACTGAGAAACATAGATCGGTTCAGTAAAATAAAGACAAAGGCAAACTCCCAAATGATGACTAAACAAAACGATTTCATGGACTGGTAAAATAAAACTTCTCTCCAACGAAAGCACGAGATTCGAGTTATCTTACTTGAGAGGACATGAGCACCAATTACTGTCCCGGACACGTGCAAGAAGTACGCATATCTCTTTTTGAAAGAATAACCGATATATCTTATATAATAAACGTGAGTTCACACGTTGCTTCTTGACTGAAAGCCACAACAAAACAGAACTAAATATGACCCTCGGCCTTCAGTCAAATTCCCACTTACACAAATGACATTAACCCACCCTTAAACATAAGTCTAGAACCGTGATTATAAATGAAACATATTTCTGACACATACATGGTTAGTGTCTGCCCAGTCTCTTAAGGATAAATAAATACCCTGCACGGCCATCCTTAGAGTGCACGAATGACAGACACCGAAACAATAACCCTTAAAACATTTAAATAAAATTGGTGTGTGTTCCAACCATACAGAAAGTAACATCTAAGGCAATGAACAAACCTACCCTCCCTCGTCAAGGCACAAACCGCGAACTAACCTAAGGATTCCAGCCCCTAAAGATCCTTGGAAAAACCCATACTCTTACAAGGGGTTAGGAACTGGTAAGAAACATCTTTCAGAAATACAATCACGTTTCATGACATAAATCAACCGCAAGAACACGCACTAAATAAAACTCTACAAGATACAGAAAATAAAGCAACAACAAGAAATCCTTAAGACAAATAAACCCATTTAACAAGCAACTCGATTCTCCACTACGTACGTATATAACAAAGTAGCAAGGGACAAAAGAACACAAGTTAACCTCAAGCAAAGACATGAACGACCTCCAGTTTAACCCTACCTTTTGCAGGTTAAATAAAGGAATCATTTATCACTGAAACTTGGGGTATGGTTTGGTAATAAATCTTCTTCAAAGCATGCACGATTATACAGTGTTATAAATAAGGACTATTTTCCACTTAGCTGTATCCTCGAGACGTTCCGGACGATCTCCGATGATTATTTATGTTATAATAATTGCATATTCCTGGAATTCTTAACTGTAAGATAAAATGTCGGAAGCCCACCGTGTCTCCCCAACATTTACAACTTCGTAGATCAATTTGTAATAGACAACACGGAACATTTTAATAGAACTGAAGGTAGTAGTAGTTATGTCGGCTGACCATCTTCTATTTCTCCTCGTCATAACAATTCTGATGCGATAACAATTGCTCAAGTCGAGTTCCTTAGTTTCAGATCGGATACTCCATAGCGGGCGTTTTCCTTTTCACGAGATGTGCCGATATTACGATCTGTAGACATTTTCAGAAATGACTGCTAAATGGACGCGGCCTCAAAAGATCTAAAATAGTAACGGGTCACTTTCCATTATTGTTACTTTTCTCTTTAAGATTTCTGCCCTGTTTTTATGAATTGGCCCCGTGTTTCTAAATTACATTTTGTGAGTATTTTGAATCTCAACCACATTTTGTAAGTATTTTTGATCTACATTGCATTTTGTAAGTATTTTTGATCTAAACTTCATTTTGTAATTATTTTCAATATAAATTACATTTTGTAAGTATTTTGGATAGAGGGCCGACATATTGTGAGTATATTTAATCTAAATTACATTTTGTAAGTATTTTCAATTTAAATTGCATTTTGTAAGTATTTTCAATTTAAATTGCATTTTGTGAGTATTTTCAATTTCAATTGCATTTTGTGAGTATTTAAAATCTATATTGCATTTTGTAAGTATTTTGAACCTAAACTACATTTTGTGCATATTTTTCTATCTAAATTCCTTTTGTGAGTATTTTCCTTCTAAATTACGTTTTGTAAGTATTTCCACTCTGCATTTTGTGAGTCGTTTCAATCTGAGTTCCATTTTGTAAGTATTGAGTTCTGAGTGCCTCCTCGCTAATTAGAGCCTTTCTTAGAACCTTTCTTAGGCATCATTTAGTCATCCCACCAATCCGCCTGTGGTGCTATAAATTTGCACTGGACTCCATTGTGACCGAAGTGCTGGCTCGTTTGTGGGTCAGTGAGGACTTGGCTGAGTTGTGTCATTGTATGCTGCCTGGAACGTTCTAGTGTTGTCCCAGTAAATGGTGTTTGGAAGTCCTCTTCGTTCCACAAATCGTCTGAGAGCCATCTGAAACGTCTCCGTAGTCATGTCCAAAGTCAGTTCAAAGTGAAGGGCCTTTGTAGTCACACATGTGAAAAGATCAATATACGATTTCTGTACGAGGTCCCCACCTTAACGAGCAGTGGTCCTGCAAAATCCACACCAGTAACTGCAAATGGCGTAGTATATCGCACACGGTCTGGAGGCAACGGGGCTTCGATCAAGTTACCTTGCTGGCTTCTGGCGATCTTACACGGTAAGCACGTGTGAATGACCCTCTTGACAGCCTGGCACAAAATACAGAGAGAATGATTCGTACTCCCAGGTGGTGAAGCCGTATGTGAGTCTAGAGGATCAGAAACTTAGTGAAGTGGTGTGCATCATCGAGTACTAGAGGATGTTTCTGCTGCATTGGCAGGTCTGCATGGTGGAGGCACCCTCCTAGTCGAATAAGGCTGTCCTGTGAGAAGGGGTTGTAGCGGGCAATCCTGGACTTCCCTGACAAGTTAGGGTGTCTACCGGTAACAAAAGTAATGAAAAAGTAACTAAAAAGTAAAGAAATTTACATACGGGTAACGAAAATTTTCCGAAGGTGGATTGGATCATTTAAACTCGCGCCTCTAGGCTCAGAGATTGCGATGGAGCGAGTTTCACTCAAGCGGCGCCGATTGCATAAGCTTTATTTCCCGTGCCCGACCTCGAGGAAATGCATACTGAGGATACCCTGAGTGCAGTAGCGGCTATTCAGGTGAAGGGAGTGAAGAGCCTCTTCACTAGCATCTTGTAAGATAAACATTATATTTTCTTATTTAAATGAAAATGTTGCAGTTGTCTTGCGCTATTTTATCGTGTATTTTTTATAGTGTACTGTTATTTCTACAGTCCGTTGCCAGAAGGTACGCAAGCGAGGCTCACAGATTACCTACTGGCGAGGCTCTATGACGGCCTTGTGTCAGTTGAACTCCCTGTCGCTAGATTGTGCTATTGTAACTTTGAGGAGAATCTGCAGGAGACGAAGTAACGTGTTTACGTCAGCCACTTCGTCTCGTTGCCATGGCAACCTGACATCGGGTGTGACGTCATTACCTGCTGTTAGACAGTCGAGTGAAGACTTTGCTGTGTCTCCAAGCCAATACGTCAAGTCCAGTTGTTGAAAGTTGGCGTTGCGTCAGGCTTCTTTTCTTTTATGCTGAAGCTTGTATTTATTTTCCCAATAAATAATATTTATTTTCCCAATAAATAATATTTATTTATTACGTTACTTACCCTGTTGTTGATGAAAGTTGATGGCTTTTAGTGTAATATTTCCAGTGAAAGACACGGTATTACTTTTATTAGAAATTCCGTTCAGTAGGTGGAAAGACGAAGACAAAGGGGAGTTATTAAATTGTGGACGGCCAAATTAATTAATAGAACTGTGTACTAAAAAGATATTAAGAAACCCGGCAAATGTTATAGCCTTCATTGCAAGGGATCTTGGTTCGAGCAGTTCACATGCTTGTGCAGTAGTTGTATTCTTAAAAACAACCTGTTCTGTTAGCCTTGCTTACTTTTTAGTAACAAATGTGGTGTGTGGAATCAACAAGTTTCGGTGATTTCCAAAACATTAGGCCTACGCGCGGGTTGAACAAACACAAAGACAGAGAGGAACATTTGAAGTGCCAGTTACAGATTAGAACACTCAAAAGAAACACTACCACGTTATCTGACGCCTTGAGGGAAAATGCAAGACTACAGTGCTTGCAGAAAGTTTAGGGACATGTCTAAATTTTGTTTGATGCACATTTGTCCCTAAGGTAACACCATTTCAGTCATTGTTTTACTTGATATTATTAGTCATCTATATGAGGGGTTTTCGTTTACAATTTCGCTGCTCTAGATCTAATACTTTTGGAGGCGGAATGTTTTTTGTAAACAAAGCTAAAAAAAACTGTTTTTCTTACTAAAATGTTTTCTTTCTCAAAAACTGCTAGTCCTACTGCTATGAAATTTTTACTGCTGTTTTTCTACTATATAGCAATCATAAAAATAACAACCTTGGAAAATATACTACTTATTTGGTCGCCTCTCAAACAAACTTTCTTCCCCAGTACGGTAATTTTGTCGGCAAAATTGGTCAATTTCGTTTCGCAATAACTTCCGATTGGAAACACTTCGAGCTATTCTACGCAGTTGTTTTCTCCGTGTCGTGTTTGTGATGGATCGGCTGTGGGTACTTTCTCGAAATGTTGCCAATCGGAAGTTATCTTGGAACGAAATTGACCAATTTTTCCACCAAAATTACCGGAAAAGAAAGTTTATTTGAGAGGCCATCAAATGAGTAGTAAATTCTTTACCTAGGTTGTATTTTTATGTTTATGATTGATATATTGTAGTAAAACAGCAGTAAAGATTTCATAGTTGTAGGATTAGCAATTTTTGAGAACGAAAACATTTCATTAGTAGGAAAAACAGGTTTTTTTGCCCTGTTTACAAAAAGGTAAAACATTCCATCTCCAAAAGTATTAGAGCTAGAGCAGCGAACTTTTTAATGAAAACCCCTCATATAGATGTCTAATAACATAATGTAAAACAATAACTGAAATGCTGTTACTTTTGGGACAAATGTGCATCAAACGAAATTTAGGCCTGTCCCTAAACTTTCTGCAAGCACTGTATGTGGAGTTAGATATAATGAGAATGTGACTTTAAATAGGCTTGTAATTGGAGTTGTTCTATACTTGAGGTCTCACTCTCGTCATAACCTCTGGAAGAGAGTTCCTATGAACTTTAAACTTTACTGTAACTCGTGGGAACTTGAAGGAATTATATTAATTCTATTAATGCAGGCAATGGCCATGCATTTTCTTTGCAGGGCGGGTCAGGGAAGGGATTTTGGAAGGAAATCGGCCGTGGACCTATTGAAAGGAACCATCCCAGCATATGCCTGGTGGTGAAAATGAGAAGTCACAAAAATCATTTTCAGGACGACCGAGTAGATATTTTAGCTTTAAAATACGAAAAAAAAATCAATATTCACAAAAGCAATCAAGCACTGCTGAAATTAGAGTTTCGCTCTTCACCTGCTTTTTCATCTACGAGCCGCCACTGCCTGAGTGGTATACATCGTTCAGCGTATATTTTCGGCATCAAGATAACTTTTTAGTTTTGTGTGAAATATTTATCTGTGTTAGGAAACCTGACTTTTCGCGAGACGTTTATTCGCGAAAACTTCTGAAATTAATCAAAACCCCGCATTTATTTGGAGTCTATGTCAAATTGAAGTCCAGAAATAACGCAAAATAATTTAATGTCGCTATCTTGCGAAATGTTACCGTTTCGAAAAAGGATTTTGAAAAAGCTTCGAAATACTTAGGCTATAAAACTTATTTAAAAAATCAGTCTCGTAAATTTGCGACATCCAGTATGGTTAATTCGAAATTCCGTTATATGTCGATTTCTCCTTCGAACTTTGGTTCCATCGGATATATTATTATTTCGAAAACTTGTTAAACTTGTATAATTCGTGATTCACATTCGAAAGAAAACGTGTCCTTTAGTCGTATTATTCGTGCAATCCTCTCAGAATAATTCTTAATATTTGATACCTACTTCGAACATTCATACTCAAGACGGCCGGCTGACTGCACGCACGACTTGCCTGCAGGAATCTCGTCAAATGGACCAAGATCGACGTCAGTAGCGTAAAATCATAAAACCCGTCCCCTTTCGTGAACTTGTGCCCACGAGGACTGCGGGAATCCCATCAAAGATGATTGGGCACCAACCACGAAATATTCCGAAACCTACTCGCTACCTTTCCCTTGACCATATACTTAAAAGCGTCCAGGGAGTGAGAAGTGCATCAAACCCACTTAGAAATGACAGCATACGTAGCATTGCGATACTAATTTCTCCTCGTGATCCACCCTGAACTGATGAGCTCCCAACCACAGCATAGGAACAGCGGGAATCATGGAGCCGGCCATACAACTTGTCCATAACTACTCGTGAATTTTAACCATGTCCTGAGCTTCCATCCACCATTCTGTCAGGACGAATAGACAATCATTCAACGGCCGGGTGCGGCGCGGTATGCATAATATCGCGAGGACAACATGAATCTCGTAAAACGGCCGAGAGCGGCAGCGATTGCGATACATCGCGATATTTCTCCGCATTCAATGACTAGGACAACTGGATTCTTGTCAAACGGACAGCAATTGGCGTCGATTGCGTCATAATGCTATATTTTCTCGTGCCCGAATTTATCCGTGTTCTATCGCGATAACAACGGGAATCTCGACAAACGGGTGAGACCAGCGCCGATTGTGTAACATCTCGAAATTTCTCCACACTTGACTGTGAAGACAATTCGGTTACAATCACATAACGTCCCATAAATTTATTCGTGATCTAACGTGGGGACAAAGGAAATCTCGCCAAACAGTCGAGAGGAGAGCAACCTGTTGGCAGTTAATTATAAAAACGCCTTGTGCACAAGACGACATATTAGCTGAAACAACTCACTTGATAATAAATATCTAGTTTTTTTTTTTTACTCCCTAAGTGAATTGTATTTACCGCTTTAAACACAGTTCATTGCTGTTTTTCTTCACTGCGTGATGAGCCCCTGTGCTTGCAGACCGCAGACGTATCTTGAATTCAAAGGTAACTAAAATTAACTAAAAATTAACTGATTTTTACTTCATCCTTACAGTAGACACCCTGCAAGTCTATTTCTTTTGTCAGAGCGTCGTACTCTTCGGAAAAGCACTCACGTTGGACTCTGCATTTCCAGTACAATCGGGAAGCCTCTAATTCGCGTTCAGTGAGATTACCGGAAATTATCTCTGACTGTCTGATGTTTTGCAAGGAGCGTAAAGTCCAACCCATGAATGTGCAGAATTTTCCAATAACTGCTGAATCTGGAGGCAATGATGAAAGGTTCCATCATAACGACATTAAGTATTTGCTGATGCTTCTTTTGAGTCTCTGGAAGTGAGGCGTTAGGCACACTACTGTGAGGCCAAGATGTAGGATGATCGGCTAGCCATAGGGGCCCATGCCACCAAAGTGAAGAAGACTGTAGTGCTTTTGAGGATATTCCTCATGATAAGAGGTCGGCTGGATTATCCTGGCTCGGGCAGTACCGGCAATGACCTGGACTGAAAATAATCAATAATCAAGATGAAATGCATCAAACAGTTTCTTTAATATTATAACACTTAAAGCATGTAATAGAATAAGATATATCCCTTTAGAATGTTATTTCTTAAGACTCAAAAGCTGAAGCTCCTTCTCATATGATATTTTTTATTTAATAGGCTGACAGAAAAGCCATGTAATGGCTGCCATCGCTAGGATACGTTCAACAAACAAACAAAAAAAAAACTCTCCATGAATATTTAAAGTTTAAAAATGAATAGGCCTATAATTTTTATGGATCGAACATATTTTTTGTTAGGTTAAATTGGGCACTTGGAATTCGTACGTATGTGTTCCCATACTTGGGCAAAATTTGTCCACGCACATAACTTCCCTACATAGGCTCCTGGGCCACAGCTGAAGGCAAGTTACATCGTCAAAACACAGAAAGAGAAAATTAAACTTCATTAGCCATAATTCGAAGATCAAAATCACTTAACATAAAAGAAATCATAGTAGAAAATGAGGAATAATATCAAAAAACACAGGGTTCCATTCCCTTTTCAATTACAAATTGCGTAACATTAAACAACAAGAAATACAGATCAAATTTCAAACAAGTTTATATGCTCGGGCAGATTTGCCAAGACATGCTAGTTCCCAATTACGTACTTAAAACATTGAGTATATTACCTTATACTGTAACTGCTGCTAAAACAAATTAAATTTTCATCTACCCATTATGATCTTTTGTATATCCAAACCGAAAACATGCCGAGGCTCCGAATCAAGCTAAAGCTCGCCCCAATAACATACGTACAATAAAATTTTGACATATTTCTTGTCGATCAACCAAGATGGAGTGTCGCTGTTATCTTGTCTGCATTGTTTTCAATAAGTCTTCGTTGGGAAGTGCTGCCACCACATTTTCAGATTAGGCATAAAATATAACCCTCTTCTTGGTCTAAATTTTCTTCTCCAACACTTGTCACCACTTGCCAGAGGCCAGTGATTAGATGAAGTTTTGATCTGGTAACGGACCAATCACCGTTGAAAGTACTATGACATCAATTCACCAGCTAGTGATTTTTTAAAAATTTTGCCCAATTATAATTTTGAATAATTTTGTTTTCATGTGCACAATCTTGATCAATTTTGAAACGTTTTCATATTTTTTAAATCTTTAAATAGTTCTAAAGGTTCGCCGGAAGTAGTAGAATGTCAGGAGATGAGTTATCATGCAGGTTGGTTTTAAGGGTTCAATTTCAAATTGTAAATGGTTTGGAATTCAGTCATTGTAACCTGTATGTAACATTACATTCCTAATGTGCAAACTCTACGTTATTTGAAGTGCTGAAGTTGGTGTCCTCCCACAGCTAAACAGGCATTATATCGAGAAAACACATTTTGATTAACACAATTAAGATTGGGCTCTGAAATGTTTCTGACTTCGTGTGTTATGTTTCCAACATTCCGTGCGATCACGGTGAGCAGATTCATATTTAAAGTAACTTTTTTTTTTAAATGCGCTGCTTTAACCATCTTAAGCGAGAGAATGTACACTGAGTGTGATAGTGGGATGATTGTGTGGTGACCGATGCAGCTGACAAGATGAGTGCGCGTAGAGTTAACATGGAGAATTTCATCAGCCTCGGTCGGCCGATGCACGGGGAACAGCTGAGTGGAATATCCCTGCACGTGATGGTGCTGATATAACCCTGTACATACTTCCAAGACAGCTGCTAGATACCCTAAAGATTGAAATTCCACAACAGTCGAGCGTAGTGAAACTGAGAAGAAACTAGCGAGAGATAACTGCTACAGCAGTCCACTGGCTGAGCGGCACAGGTTCCTCTCGAAGTTTACAGGAGTTCACCAGAGCAAAAGAGTTAAGCAATGATTACTCAGAAGTGTTGGTTATACTGAGGATGGACTGACAAGTTTGAAACATATATACCCCTCGGTAAGAACGGGGTAAGTCCAATTTCTGAAGAAATTAGTTTATGGCGTATTCTAGTGGCCAGCCATTGTCACTACAGATTAGTTGAAATTCATTTCAAATAAAGTGGAATGTCACCGAGATACAGAGGTTTTTATTTTTAGTGGAAACAGAAAGAACATCGCATATCGTCTCACTTTTTTCATAATTTAGCTTTAGTTGTTATTTGTTTTACATTTTCATTTATTAGAAATAATTTTGGCAAAAAAACTATATTGCTTACCCTTAATTGGGGTGTTTTTAGTATATCTTTTTAGTGTTGAAAGTTTAAATTAGCTGTCCTGAAAAAATTATAGAATGTGACTTACTCCGTTTTTCCCGTGGGGTCTTCATATACAAACTCTAATCTTCCAAATATCATAAATTGTATTGACAAGGTGGATGTAATAAATTTATGTTTATTTTAGAATTAATTAGTACAAGGGGCAGAAATATATAACTTAAACAACTTATGAAATTTTGAGCTTAAATATAATGATCCTTTGTTAACTTTCCAGCATATGTAACTCCATTGCACCAGCCCATGGAACATTCAGCTCAGAAGCAGGGTTTCCAAGAAGCTGCAGATAAATACTATGTTACACCAGCACGTCCTGCCACTCATGTTCCCATACACGGAGGAGCTATTCCCATTCAGCAGCCTCCTCAGGTAAGGCAGAAATCTTGCTTTGAATCCAGTTTCTTTTTTCCAGATTCGGTCCTAAATTACTATATTTATTCTCAGTCCATCTCCTCGTTTTTTATGCCAAATTCAGGGTCCCAAAATAGGGGATGCAGAAGGAGAAACCCCATTCGAAACATGACCAACTCGCATTGCGACGATAAGATAATTGAAGACGATATATTGGCTTTAACGACCAGTGAATTAAAACTCAGTAATTTTCTAGGTTTGTGCCGTGTCTTGTGTGAGGTTTCGCCTAGAACACCAAGCTGGCTCACCAGCGGGCTCTTGGCGTCCCAGTCCGGACCCCCACAGGAGTAGCAAACTGCACGCTACCTCCCTTTTTATGAAGCGCACCTGCGCCACTTTACTGCGAGAACTGAAAGCTCAAGCAGCCATAACCTCCCTGTGAAGCCTTCCTAAAAGATGGTACTGCATATTGGCTTTCACGGCCCGCTTAACTGTCTAATCGGGTCGCGTCGCGAAGTGAAAAATGAAATTGGCCAGACTATAAGCCTCCTAATCCCTCTATCCCCATTTTCCCTGTTACTAACACACTTAAGATAGTCAACTTGTTTATTTATGTTTTCTCTCTATGAGGCTTGGTCTGTTAAGACTCTTCAGTTGGTTTATGGTTGAAGAGAGAAGAGCGTACACTTCTTCTCCATACTCTATGGTGAGCTGATACGTCACAGACATTCTGCGTCCGCACATCCTACCCCTTATGGCACAGCACCCGGGGACAGTGTTCCAACAGGATAAAGCACGTGTGTCTATGGACTGCCTAGAGCATGTTGAGGTCCTCCTGTGGCCAGCAAGATCCCAGAACCTCTCCATCATTGAACACATGTGGGATGACATCCGGAGGGATAGATGCAAAAACTGTGGACGAAGGTGCCTCAGGAGAGGATCCAAAGGATCAGGCTGTTTGACACCATTCCGAACCGCATAATTAGAGATACGGGAAAATCGCAATTGCGATAAATGCGAATTTTACTTTTTTCTTGTTTTTTCTATTATTTGGTAACTATTATGACTGTATACTCAGAATTTGCAAAACTGAATGTGCGACAAAGTGCAATAACTAAGGGTTCTTGCGAATTATTCCCATAAATGCGAAAAGTGCCAGATTTACCGAAAAATATTATGTTTTATTACATATTTGCGCCGCAACTTTGAAATTTGTGACTTCGTAGCAATGGAAATATCGGCTAAATAATCGATATTTACGAGTAATAATCAATGTGTACTAACATCGATTATTGTTGGGAAAATAATCGATTACGGTAAATATCAATTTGAAAATGGCTGCTGTTATTGCCGCACAATATCCACTGTTAAATCGCCAATAAAGCGATGTTTTTGGAGAAATTATTTTGTTATCTAATTTGGTTGTGCTAATAAAAGGAATATTCCAATCGTTTGTGTCGATTCCTTTTTAAAAATTAGAGCAATAAGGTTATGTTTATATTGGTTTATATTGCGCCGGCCCTCATTTCGAGTATTTTACCATTATAAATAAAACTGTAAAGTACGTATCGTGATATGAATAGACAATGTTGGTTAAGCTTTCTCCTCACGTTGGGGTATGTTGTATAATATGATGAAAGCATTCTCTACAATGTGAGAGTTATAGGTTATGTTTGCATATCGTCCGGCGATTTCTCCTTGAATTCGGACAGATTTACAGATTGTCAATCAAGAGTGGCAAAAAGGTATATCAGTAATTGAGTGTTTGCATAATTCTGTTTAACTTAAATTAAGAAAACCTTTGAAACTGATTAAATGCGATCATTTAAATCTTTGGAGTAGATATGAAAGGTCCACAACAAAAGTTCACAGGATTGTCAACATTCATCTATAAAAGTTGCATTAGCAGCAGTATTACCGGTAAGTCTCCTGTTGGGTGTGTGTTTTATTTTACTAAGGGAGTGTTAGAAGTACTAAAATCCCAATATCAGTATTAAAGAAATGTAGAAACTTGACACCATACTTTTTTCAGAAATGTGAGATTTCTGAAAATAAAGGCATCAGCCTGGCTACTTGCCAAGATTGAGCTCAAGTGCTGTCGCTTGGTTGTATGACGTGAGACGAGGGCACCTGAACTATGCTGAAAAGATCCAAAGGTCATATTCTCATTATGCAATCAACTATATCAGGTGTTGTGCAGCAACTCAAATTACCCTGAGCTGCTCGTGTTACCAGTACAGTACAGTACTAACTCCACAAGCGAGATGGAGAGAACGTCGAGGGCCGGCGTATACAGTGGAATCTCGTTAGCACGTTCTCGGTTACGACGTTTTCCCGCTTAGCGCGATGATTTTCTCAAGTCCCAGTCCCAATTCTACAAAATACATGTTGATATATCCCCTTAATACGTTCTCTATTCCCGCTTATGACGATCAAATTTCCGTTGTACTATTTGTACGCGAACCGGATTTTATTCTTATTTCATTATAAAATTCGGCTTCTGGAAAACACGACGCGATATTGCCTCATATTCTCTGATAGTTATTGACAGTGTAGATGATTTCATTGTGTTTGACGGCGTAGAAGTGGCTATAGCAATGACGCAACACAGGTGACGTGTGTCTCTCCCGCTGCCCTTTCTCTCCTTTCTCAAGTCCCTATCCTACTAAATTTATGTTGATATATCCCCTTAATACGTTCTCTATTCCCGCTTACAACGATCAAATCTCCGTTGAACTATTTGTTAGTGAACCGTATTTTATTCTTATTTCATTTTAAAATTCGGCTTCTGGAAAACACGACGCGATATTGCCTCATATTCTGTGATAGTTATTGACAGTGTAGATGATTTTATTGTGTTTTGACGGCGTAGAAGTGGCTATAGCTATGACGCAACACAGGTGACGTGTCTCTCTCCCTCTGCCCTTCGCCCCCTTCCCTTTGTTTATTTCTCACGTAGGCACATTATTGTCTTCGTGTTCCGCACTATTGTCTTCTAGTTCTTAGTGTTCACGTCCAGTTATGACCTATTTTATTGCGTGTTTCATATTGGATAAGAAGAAAGTACGGCAGATAACTAATGACGAGAAGATTAAATACATTCGAGACGTGGACTGCAATCCTCACATGAAGCGTGTGATTATAGCGCGAAAGTGGAACATTCCTCCGTCTACACTGAACACGATTCTCGGCAAAAGGAAGGAAATTGAACGTGCATTTGAAGAAGGGGTGAGTGGCAAAAGGAAACGTGTGCGAGAGGGACAGTTTCCTGAACTAGAAAGCGCTTTATTGAAGTGGTTCAAGCAAGCACTTGCTTCAAACATGTGTGCGCGGTTGCCGGCGATAGAGCCGTCACTGGCGGAGTGCGAGAATGTCCTTGCTGATCAAATATAAGGAAAGACCCTGTATTATATGTGTTCGGAAGCGGATGGGGAACATTTTCAGCATCTACTGTAAATCATGGCCAATAAAACTGCATGGTAGGCTACTGATTTTAAGCACCGTATTCTGCCGTAGGCCTACATATGCGTGCGCAGTCGCCGCCAACAGAGCCGTCACTGGCGGAGCGCAAGAATGTCCTTGCTGATCAAATATAAAGAAAAACCCTGTATTATATGTTTGGAAGCGGATGGGAAACATTTTCAGCATCTACTGTAAATCATGGCCAGTAAAACTGCATGGTAGGCTACTGATTTTAAGCACCGTATTCTGCCGTAGGCCTACATATGCGTGCGCGGTCGCCGGCAACTGAGCCGTCACTGGAGGAGCGCGAGAGCGAGAATGTCCTTGCTAAGCAAAAATAAAGACCCTGTATTACACTGTAGTGTAGAGGCACAGTAATTAATTTTTATGTTATTTATTGCGTGTAAGTTACTGATAACCTATGTTTATGTCGTGACTGTAGTAGTGCATACAATCACTTACTAAGGTCGGCGATTGAACGTCCATATATACGCCGCGTTCTTTCTTATACGTTGTAAATGCAGTATGGCGTTTTTCTGTAGTACGTTTTCCCGCATATGACGTCCAAATTTTTCAGTCCCTTGAAAAACGTACTAACGAGATTCCACTGTAGTTGTATTAATTCATTGATACCAAGGTGCCGATTGTTAGAATAAAGCGAGCTGTGGTCAGACGACAATGCTTGTCTTATGAAATTTACCGTGTGGCAGGTGGAATGACGACAATATCGGGCTGTCCTGGACTTGGTGGACGAATTGGTTCCAATTGTGTGAGATGTCTGTGAAATCCCTTTTGTGCGATTTCCCTACTAACTCCTTGCCAAGTTCCCTTCATTTATTTTAATACTGTACTGATAACTTGTTTTATGAGGATGGATTCAAGAAGTGCCATTTGACCATTAAACCACCCGGCAAATAAAAATTAATTGCACCTCATCCCTGGCCCCTATAGAAAAGGGAATAATGAGAAGGTAAACATACGTTTAAATATTTAGTTAATTATCCGTTGTATGGTATTTACTTTACGTTAAGTAAATGTACGATTCACATTATTATATTAAATGCTTATGCCGTTGTTCAGAAACACCCATATTTCCAATCCTGCTCATGTTTGAATTAGTTTCCGTCCATATTAATTTTGAACCTGTTCAATTTTTATCGTACCTGGTGCCGAACTTTTAAATGCTACAAAATGCTAATTTTTAGCCTATTTTCAATTTTGAAAAAATAGGCTTATGAGATCACCTTTTGTCCGTGTGTGTGTGTGTGTGAGGTGTGTGTGTGTCCCCACCTAATAAATTCTAAACGGATGGAGCGATTTCAATGAAACTCAGTAAGTTCATAGCACTATTCCGGACGAACCCGACCGTGCCCTTCAAATTTTGTTACGTCTCACCAAGCCAACATGGCGGCTGTGCAAAATATTTCACCAGCATTCAATATCTCCGAAACTATTCCCGATATCACCCTGAAATTTTTTAGGGTGATAATGGAAACTAGTGGAAGTTCACCTATGTGACTTTTGAAAACCTGGTAACTACAAAACCAACATGGCGGCCACACGAATTTGCGACGTTTAAATAGACGTTTCTCGCGATTTAACCAACCAAACGCAATAAAACTTGGTACAGTACATGTTTATACACATTGTAATGCACCGACATCTAACTTGGTTCAATTGTTTACATAACCACAAGATGGCGGATGTGCAAAATATTTCACCGGCATTCTATATCTCTGAAACTATTAGCGGCATCACCCTGAAATTTTGTACGGAGATAAAGGGCGCAACTGGAAGTTCATCTATAAGACTTTCAAAAACCGGTTAACTACATAACGAACATGGCGGCCAAGCGAATTTGAAAATTTTAAATAGAACTTTCTCGCGATTTAATGTTCCAAACGCAATGAAATCTGGTACAGGAATGTTTATTCACATTGTAATGCACTGGTATCTAATTTAGTTCAATTGTTTACATAACCTCAAGATGGCGGCTGTGCGAATTTTAAAATTATGTTTTTATTTCTTGTGTTGTAGTCATGCGATCGAAGTGAAAGTTTGAATAATGAACCTACGCAATAATTTTCCTTTAATGGTATCTGACTCTATGGTGTATACATTTAACAATCCAGCATGGCGACCATCCGAAATATTTAGACGGCTCCGAATATCTACGAATCTATTATAGCAATCAAAGTGACTTATTTCATGTTCGTAGGGGCTATGAACTTAAGTTCACCTATAGGACTTTAAATAACCTGGTGATCACAAATCCAACATGGCGGCGACACGAAGTATAAATATTCACATGGACGTTTCTCGCAATTTAACCATCCGAGTGCAGTGAAACATGATACAGTAAATCCTTATTCGAATGTTAATCCACTGGCATCTAATTTATTTCAATTGTTTCCCTAACCAAAAGATGGCAGTGAGCGAAATTTTAAAATCTCCTTGGGGGCGGTTTTTTTTTTAAGCGAAACGCGCAGCGATTCAGCAGTGGCGTACGCAGCGCGTT
The DNA here is from genome assembly GCA_946902985.2 of Meconema thalassinum. NCBI lineage: Eukaryota > Metazoa > Arthropoda > Insecta > Orthoptera > Tettigoniidae > Meconema > Meconema thalassinum. The sequence continues at coordinate 626,941,277 of OX336390.1, read as the reverse complement.
CTTTTATTCCTGCTGTATTCTCTGCTGTAGGCGCCGATTTACCCCCACTCTGAGCCCTCGTGCAGCGTGGTTTTACTTTGCTACTTTGCTTTGCTGGATAGCTGTATTAATCAACATGGCTCCAGTGGAAGATGTTCCCGCTGTGATTCTTGAAGATTTTCTTGAAGGCGTAAATGTTGAGGTTCCCCTGGCGGAATATCAACGCCTGTTCCAGAATGGTAAGATTTTAATCGTTAGATTATTAATACCAATTAATTTAGATAAATGCAAGTCTAGTTTTAATATACGTTAACTTATTGTGTTTTATACGGACACGTGGAGTAGGCACCTATTATTATTCTGCAGTTGTATTACCGGTAGTGTTATATAATTAGTGTATTTATTTACTTTTTATATTTCAGAATCATACGCGAATCGAGTTCGTGATTGTATCAGGGAAGCCTGGAATTACACCGGGCAATACACTTATCCCGAAGAAAGAGGTTAGTGTATCAACGATATCATGTGATACTAATATTGTAGTAAAAATTTGGCAGCATTTAGACGAGATTCGAAGTTAATATAAAATTATTGTACTCTTTCCTTTTTTAGTACTGACCCTGTTGTACGAGGAAAGCTCTCCCAGAGCTTTAGGCCTTACAACGGACAATCCAATTGAGGAGGCTACTAATATGCCACCTGTGGGTAAGTAATGATATATATATCAGTTTTTAAAGAGTTACTTGATCTTGAAACCTATAAATCATTGATTATTAAGGTACTACTATATAGAAGTGAATAAATCTTGTCACACTAGATATAACTATCACAGTCAGATAATAGTGATAGTCATTGCACGTCTAAACAAGCCTAACCCATTTTGCTATGGTAGATTCCTGTGTGTGATACCCACAGCCTAAGAACATTAAAAATCTAGGCTTTTCCAGTAGTGTGATATTTCTGAAAGTTTAGGTTATAGGCCTAGATCCCTATATATTCCAGAATCCCCAAATAACTTTGATCCAGTTAGGTATTGTGCCAACCATTAACTATTTAGAGTTCACTTTAAACCATCCTCCCTTTTCATCACTTTTAACACCTTAGCTTATTGAAAATATATCATTTATGATATACATACCTTTCAGGGAGTTGTTGGGTGTCGTTTCACAATCGCTTCATACTCAATAGCCACTGCTGCACCGCAATAATTGTTATTTCACGGAAATAATGCAATTTTCCTTCACTTACGGACGCCATCGTGGACAGTCATGTGACACCCGAATGACGGATCATGTGACCACGTTACCAACTTGAATAAAGAAATTCACCACACGCCTTTTTACTAAGTTAGGCACTGTCTTGCGGAAAATTACTGCTAGTACCACAAGTAAGGGGGTCTGGGGCGTAAGCCCCAGGTTAGGTTTGTTTTTGTAAGTAAAACATTAATAACATAGAATTTATGTCCGCTACTACGTTAGGTACTGCCTGGTCGAAAATTCATGCTAGTACCACAAGCAAGGGGGTCTGGGGCGTAAGCCACAGGTTAGGTCTGTTTATGTATGCAAGACATCAATAAGATAGAATTTATGTCCACTGCTAGGTTAGGTACTGCCTGGTCGGAAATTAATGCTAGTACCACAAGCAAGGGAGGTTAGGTCTGTTTTTGTATGTAAAACATTATAAATACATAAATAAACACTGTAATTGAGTTCACTTTCCACTGAGTATAGTGATTTCATAAATCACGTGCGAAATAGTACCAAACGCGTGGGGTTGGCATCACTGACTCGGTGAGAAAGATGGGTAAAACTTCACGAGAGGGTTTCACAATGGTTTTGCCTAGACCAATATTTTCGTCCAGACCAATGGTGGAGTGATAGCGCGGCCCTCTGGTTTTTGTCACGCACAGTGGGGGAAGTCACGCATCAATAATCTTTATCCAGGCCAATATTTTTGCCTTTTATTTCATGTCGTGAAACCCTCTCGTAAAGAATTAATGAAAGATGGAGGTCAGAACTTCGATTTCAACTATATAAGTCCTGTTGCTATTTGGGCGGGATGGTGGGTCTATGACAGCGGAGCAGTGAACTTCTAATTCTCAATCCTCTCCTGATATCCTCCCGACTATTAAATCAGGTAATTTCAGTTTTTAAAAATTTTTATACAAAGGATGGTCTAATATGAACTCTCTTACCGCCTAAGTTATTTTACAAGGCTGGAAGATGCCGCTCCTTGACTGGGTGATGCTGGAGTTCAGTAATCCTCAGCTAGGATCAAGTTGTAGCACCCTTCATATGAGCGCTCTACCGTATATGAGTTTATTATTGAGATGAGTGGATGTCCTTACTCTTATTTTCAACTTTCTGGTTTCTCAGTGATATCTACAACTCTCCGAAAGATCATAACAAACATTGGAAATCTTGTAGTGTACGGTGTGACAGGCACCAGCAAAATCCCCATTTTTTTATAGCAATAGGTAATGTGAGCAAGATAGTGGAACATTTTATCACTTGAGGGTGTTATTGGACTTTTCAACAGGGCCAACATTATTGTTCGGTTCTAGTTTTCCCACTTAGTTCGAAACATGGAATATAAGTTGTTAATGCGGAATAAGGTTATACATACAAATCTAACCTGACCCTGGTCCCCTTGCTTGTAGTACAATTAGTAATTTTCGTCCAGACAGTCGTCTAACCAAGTAGGTTGGTTGGTTCCTCAGTTTAGGGGCTGCGACAACGCGGTCATGTAGTCCCGTGTACTTTGGGTGTGTGTAGAATCTGTCTGATATCCGGTGTTAATTGTAATGACTGGATTAGTGTGTGTTATCTGTTTTTAATTCAAGTAAGTACTGCAGACATTGAATTTTTTTTCAAGTAGTTCCTACTTTTGCCACCAAACGCCACTGTCAATGACTACTAGTTCATAACTTGGTTACCAAATGCCACCGCAGTCTGCTCCTGGCAACTAACATCGGAACCTATAGTAAAGCCATCATTACTTCCGACTTGACGTTTCAATGTTACCCTAGAGTTATCTAGCAGTCAGAAGGAAAATCACTTTAACTAGACAATCACAGGCAGCCATTCAAATCGATATATCACGACAAATCTAGTTTCGCGATGTATTGATTGATGGAGTTTTTCCTCGAATTGTGGCAGAACAATAGTACGCCGCATTAACTGTTTGCCCTGGGGGATCGGTATGTTTTATGATCACACCATCCAATTATAGGCAATAATCAACATTACCTTCACGTTGGTGGGGGTTTGTCGAACTGTTTGTTTTCGTGGTGATCCTTGGTGCGGTTACTCGTTCGATTGGCGTATCAACTGTGGCTCATAAGATTTGGCCCACGTTTCGTCAATGGTTATGATACGCCATAAGAAGTCCTCTCCTTCGCGCTTATAACGCTGCAAGTGCGTACGAGAAGCGTCATATCGCAGCCATTTCTGCATGTCAGTTAAGTCATGCGGAACCCATTTTGACACAATTTTCCTCACTTTCAGGCAGTCCTTCAGGACGTTCGTACAGTTCTCGAAAGGCTGCAACCCATCTTGCTACCGTTCTGTAAGGTAACGCAGCTGCACCGCACGCCTCATGCAGTCCTTGGTGGCACTCTCGAGCCGTGCGACCTCTAGCACACTGAATTTTTATCCACGTTCCCTGCTTCGAAAACATTGCGCCCGTCTTGTGCGAGCGCTTGCCCACAACTACTCATCTACTAGGCGCCACTGCATACGAATGGGGGAGGGGACGGACGAGGTTATGTGCTCTAAGGGAGGGGATCCAGGTAAGCAACTTTTGGTAACAATGGCGGAGTCCAACACCGTTGCAACATAAAGCAGCAGCATCGTTGCCAAAACTTAAAAAGCAACCCTCGTGTATGTGCTAAGTTACATAAATACTGCTAATTTAACAACGGCAGTCATGTTCGACAGTATATTTAACTGCCATCAAAGCACACACATTGACGTCAGTAGCTGACAACATGTAGGATACAAAATACACCATGACTAAAAATATTGTCAAAAACCATAGATCTGGGAGACTTAGGCAGTGACTATTGTCAAAACACATCGGATTGGACAAAACGAAGGTTAGACTGGTTGGGTTGAGGTGCGGCCTTGGCCTCGGGAAACTCGTGGGGCACTGTTGACGGCAAAACCATTGGATTGGATATGTTAGGCTGTAACCATTTGATTGGACGTCTGGGCACTATTTAGTTGCTAAAAGTGTACGATATGTCAAACATTTAAGTAAATATATTCTTTTTTCTTACAGGTAGCATATGGAACTCTCAAACAACAAAGCTACTGATCCACCTGAGGGAGGAAATGGATGCAGATTTCCAAGTCCCGAGGGCAAAGAAGTCAAAATTATGGGCCTCCATCAGTCAAAAGATGGAGACTCATAATTGCAGTTTCTCGGGGCTCGAGTGCGACAGGAAGTGGAGGAACCTGCTCGCAACATACAGGAGGAGGAAAGACCTTGGGAAGAAGACAGGAGAAGGAAGTCTGCCCACCTGGGAGTTTAGCGAGACCATGGATAGATTCCTTGCGTTGCACCACAGTGTGGAGCCTCCCGTTTCACACTTGCTGTCGTCTCTCCCCAGCACCCGGTCCGCATCTCCCTCCATAACCCCAAGTCCCTCCACCTCAATTTCTACCCCAGACCCCGCAACTTTAAATTCTCCAAATCCAACCCCAGGTCCCTCCACATCAAATTCACCCAATCCCACCCCAGGTCCCTCGACATCAAATTCACCCAATCCCACCCCAGGTCCCTCCTCCTCAAATTCCCCAGTGTCTTCCCGCAGGAAGAAGCAGAAACGGGGGCAAGACGATTCCCCCCCTCCCACCTGGTTTCTAAATTATGTGGGGAATAAGGACAAATTAGAACAAGACAGGTGGGAAAAATCTGTCGAAATAGAGGAAAAGAAAATACAGGCAGTGAATTCGCTTACTGATGTCATAGCCAAATTAATCAATAAATAAAGGTTTATTCATTGGTAAATTGTATATACAATACCCTTCCATATCCTGTTCCCAATTATAAATCCTGTGTAAGACTGCAAAATTCAATTATGTACAAATCAGAACTGTTCATTTAATCGGACCGATTAACCTATCAGTGTGCTTTGGTCGATCAATCAAACCGATTAAAATATTAGTGAGGTGTAGGAAAAGTAATTTTCTTATGGCAGCACAAAACCTGTGTATTTTATTATTTGGCGTGCTAGCATCAGCTATTGTAAGATTGACAGGTCATTAAAGTTAGCTGATGCTCATACCCTTTCTTTAGAAAGATAAGAGCGATAAAATTTCCTGAATTCCTTTCTTCTAAACTGAGGGATTTGCCCACCTCTTTCACAAACAATACGAAAGGAAATACCCGACAGGTTATTATTGTCTTATTACCGAAGATTACAAGTCAGTGGAACTAGAACTTCGCACCCCCCTCTTCAATGGTGGAAGATATATTCAGTCCAACTTCCACATCTCGCACGCATAGCGAAAAGATTGCTTTGCATTCCAGCTGCTCGAGCTCCGTGTGAGAGTGTTCAGTGTCTCTGTAAATATTGTTACTAAGAGAAGGGCAGCTCTTAGTTCTGAGCATGTCAACTTAACGACATGTCTGAAGTCCTGGAGCAAAGAAATGAGCAGTAAATAACTGTGAACTTCAACTTGAAATGGTCTGGCTCCGTGGCTAAATGGTTAGCGTGCTAGGCTGTGGCCTGAAGTACTTCGGGTTCGATTCCCGGCTGAGCCATCAGGGATTTTAATCTCCTGGGGTTAATTCCCATGCCTCGGGGACTGGGTGTATGCGACTTGTCATTACAACGCGCAGGTCGCCCACTGGCGTCAACTGGAGGGACCTGCACTCAGCCTCTGTGGAGGCCCCACGAGCATAAAACTTTAAACTCGTCATTAAATAATCAATAATTAACTATATTTTAAATAATAATATTAACTTAAATGCTTTTGAATTTATTTATTTTTACTTGTATGCAACCAATGCATTTAAAATTATATCTTCTTCATAGGAAGTGGAATTGTATACATTTTAAAATATTCTATTGAAAGATTTCTTTTTCTCGAACTGATACTGTGTGAAACCGACTAAAATTCGATTAATTAACCAATTAAAGGCATTCGCTTAACTGATCAAAATTTTTAATCTAAGACAGCTCTAGTACAAATATTTGTTTCTGCAATAGTCAATATATTTCTGGGGTGCATATTTAATCTTGAGAGTGCTATCGACAATATGGTTCGTTGCCAATTCTGCCATGTGGTGGTGGTAATGCCGAAACTGTTCGTCGCTACATGCTCACCTTTTTAGTTTCACATACCAGCTGTTTGAGGCAATATTATTTGAAAGTAGACTTACCTGCTCTTTGGCGATTGCCATAGAGTCCCGGATTTTTGGTTTTAACGATATCCACTAAATATTTCAACAAACATGTTATATATATGATCGTGTGGCCTCCGGAGAGGCCGAGTGCAGGTTTTTCTAGTTGACGCCCGTGGGCGACCTGCGCGTCGCAATGAGGATGAAGTGATGATGAAGACGGCACATACACCCAGTCCCCGAGCCACGGGAATTAACCTCAGGAGATTAAAATCCCTGATGACTCGGCCGGGAATCGAACCCGGGGCACTTTGGGCCAAAGCCTAGCGCGCTAACCATTTAGCCACAGAGCCGGACAACAAACATGTTAACACGACGATATACCGTGTATACCCGAATGTAAGACTAGGTTTTTTCCCCACTTTTTGTGTTATAAAAATTTGGGGTCGTCTTATATTCAGGGTATTAAAAAAAAAAAAATATTATTATTATTTGCAAAGTAGTATGTGGTGTTGGCATCTTTTAACTCGCAACAAATCAATGCGTTAATGACTATTAAAATATGGTTTGTTATGTTTATTTACCATGCATATACGAATAGCGTACATTTTGAGGTTAGGATTTACGCTTACACGTCATTTTAAGCGGTAAATTATATGTTCGAAAGCATACGGAAATATGTTTTAAAACAATCTTTACAATGACAACCAGTCAGTTTTACGAGCAGTAATTGAGTGATCAACGTATCTTAATTCAATAACGTCTCCCATTCTTGAACAAAGAAATTATAGAGTGTGTCTTGGAAAAGCGGGCAGAGGGATTTCCGATAACACGTGACGTTATAAAAATGAAAGCACGACCTTAAGGGCATATATTGTGCAAGTTATGAGTTAGAGAGTATTTTTTTGAAAAAATCTGTAAGAGGCAGTTGATAACTAGGCCTAGTCTTACATTCGGGTATATACGGTATTTACTCCTAAATAAGCCATTTTTTCTAATTTTAAATTTTTGTTATTTTCACCCTAAAATGCTAAATGCCAATGAAACGCTGCTAATAAGATAATTTTTAAAAATATTTACCTTAAAACTAATTGAAATAGTCCCTTCATAGAAAATAAGAAACCTTAAAAATATAAACGTTTCCTAAGATGTGGGATAACGAAGTCCCTTCTTAGACTTGATTGGTTGAAGTCCTGAAAACTCGGCATAATTCTGGGGACAACAGACGTTTCACGAGTTAGTGAGAAAAGGACTATGGTAGTCGTGGAGAAGTAAGAGTTTTAAGTTCTTTCGAAAATGAAAAACTCGAGAATAAATTGTTTGTTACTCCGCCAAATGTTTGTATAGTGTTCATTATTTGACCAAATCCTGTACTGTACACATGGTTATTAAGCACTCACACCTCGCTTTTGTTATTTCACCACTTTGAAGCCTTTTATAGTAACATAAATCAGCATCCCTATCCATAGAACCTTTTTACTTTGCATTTTTAATCTATATGGTGTTGCGAATTACACTATTCAATTGTTCAAAGGGATGGACAAGTTTGACTTATGCTTTACTTCTCTGCGCTGTAATGGCTGACGGAACAGACCCTGCAGTAAAGTGTAGCGGCGTTTCTTAACGTTGACTCGTTCAATTGTTGCGCATGAAGAGTTATTGGACAAACATCAAGGCCAGTAAGTGTTGATCTCGCGTGGTCTTAGGAGACCCATTCGTGCAGAAGAACCAATAGCATTGGTGGCAACAGACTTAGCCTGGCATGTTAATTTAGCAGATAATTTATTAATTAGTATATAATCTTGCTTATATGGTACCTCCCCTCTTGCATGATTCATTTAGAGAAGATTTAGTCAGCGAGGGGAATTGCGCTACATTTTTGGCCGCGTCAGATTACGGCTGCATAATTCTCACTTGCTTGATGCAAAATTTGTTTTTCTGCTTTTACGGCCTCATTGGACCACCTCAGTCAATCATTTCTTGGCCCTCTTCTTCAGAAAGTTTTCTTTCCAAGTTTCCCAGTAACTTTTCATTCGCTCTAATCTTCTCAGGCGTTCCTCGTCTAAATACCCTTTTTACTGTATTACGTTTGTCTATTTTTGCCCAAATTTTTATTTTTTTTATTTTGTTTGTCATCCAAGGTTTTATTTTAGATTTTTTTTTTAAGTATCTTCAAATTTCCCCGACATTTACAGGGAGATAAATTTTCCTTACTTTCACGTTCTGTCGCCACCATGAATAGGAGAAGGGTGAATATGTTAAATTGATTTAGTACCTTGATGTAATACAGCACTAAGATTTGTGAAAATAACTCAGCACTTGGGTGTTTATCTGGAAAATACCTAGCAGTTAAAAGGCTAAAGAGCTTGTGATGGCCCCTGTGTAGCTGCTCTCGGTACAGTTAGCCGTGTTTAGCTGTGCACTTGACCTTTAGAGCAGGGAGTTTGCCAATGACACGTGTGACAGTAGGTTCTCACAATCAGCGTGGCAAATGTTTTATGCAGCAGTAGTATACTGGGGTAGCAGGATGGGGAAGTGCAAAGCTAACTGCGAGTTACTGTACTCCAGCCTCAATATGTATATTGTTGAATTGTTACAATCAAGCTGAACATACAGTATATTATTTAGGAAAAAAGAAAGCTTCTAGTTTTACGTGACCGTTAATCTCTCGATCATGAGCCACGGGACCTCCTTTTCTTTTGCGTTTAATCCAAACCACAGGACATGGCATTTCACTTCGAAAATCTCACATGCATTGACCAGGAATCGAACCTTTGTGAGAGGCAAAGACCTTGACCGCATCGCCACCACGCCCCTTGTCATTTAGAAGATGCAATGGGAACTGTATATAGATATATTTAGTTGCAAGGATATACATAAAATATTTATTGCAGTTCATAACCATACAAAGTAATCAATAAAATTAGCATACAAAAATACAGTAGGCCTACATTGTGCATCTTACATATAGTCCATCCCAGGCTGGTGAAATATTTAGTGATAAAAACCATGCCTACATAATGGGATTATTTTCTAGTATGCCTGTTTTCTAAATGTCTAATTGAAATAATATATATGGCCTAGCAGAAAGTTAAAATAACTGCATACAAGCTAAAAACATACAGGGTGGTTATAATTAATAACACATGGCAAGTGTTGATACTTAAGTTTTCATTAGCTGTAGATTGTTTGCCTCTCTTTTCTACATTTGGACAGGTTGATGACGCAAGATCAATCCAGACCAAGTATAACTAATCAGCTGATTAAAAGCTCAGCAGTGGTGCAGCGTAGCTGTTCCAAACTCACACCAACTTAAGATCATTCACTTGACAGGGTATAGGCCTAATGAAACAATTTTCTTGCAACCATGCTGAATGCCTATATCAAGCCTCCCAAAATTTACACTCCTCCATGCGAAGAAACAATACAGTAGACCACCAATCCTATTGTAGGCAGTGAAGACCTGGATGCCAGTGTGTTTGTCTGGTGGGGACTGGCTACTGTGACTGATTTATTGGCCTGCAGTATAGTGCAAGCTAAGAAACTATTTACTGGTCTTCGTGTTTTATTGGGCGACTGCCAGGGCTTCCCGATTTAATTTAAAATGATTACATGCATATAAGTTGGCAAGATTTTTTTTTTTCAAGTTAATGCAACAAGGACAACATTTGTCACTAGCCTGGTTGACATCAACCACGGACTCAAATTGCTTACAGTACATTTCAACATTGCAGTTCTCAGAACATGAAACATACGAGTTGTAGAAGTAAATTCGTTGTATTATTTATCCATATACATATATATGTATTCGTTGTATATGATAAAATTTGATATTATGAAAACTCATTAGGATTTTCGGATGATACATACGTAAGCGGTTGACCTCGAGATCATCTGCTCCTCTTAACACAGATTAAAGTATGCAAATTTAGAGATGGATATGAAAAGACTGAAAATTAATAAACGAAAAAAATAAATAAAACTAATTACAACAAACAAAAAATTCACAATTTCCAAAAGAACAGTCTTTGAGTTATGTACAGTTGAAAATTTAGATTACTGGCCCTAACCCACTCTCACTTATGAAGTGGTTGATTAGATAAGCAGCCAAGTCACCGGCTAAACACAAAGCGCATTGTTGCCACGTCTGTTTGCATAAAGGTTTTTTTTGTATCCAAGTGTAGTGACGTTCTGTAGACCTATTGCAACAATGGACCACGTAAACAAGGCTAAAAAGGAAGACTAATAAGAAAGAAAAAATTACAGTGGGAGTTATTTTAATGACAATGCAATGTCATATTTCTGTGAAATCCTGAAAGGATGCCAAATCAACTCATACAATTGGTTTTTGATTAATGTGGCACGAAAAGATGTCAGTGAGCCAATAGTTCAAAGCGATCCCATTGCCGCTAAACAATAAACCCTTCTCTCTTCTATCACGTGCCCCTCTGCACAGGTACAAGACCTAGAGTACTGTATTTTGTATTAATTATTCTATATAAATAGTTTTGTTGTGAACAAATCATTTGCATTTCAGTTATATCTTATGGGAAAGTTCACTTCGATTAAGAGTGTTTTGGATTACAAGTACGTTTCTAGAACAGATTAAACTCCCAGTCCAAAGTTTTACTGTACTTCTTACATGAACTTGCTGCTTTAGAACTTATTAGTTTGAGAAAACAAAATTCAACTTTTCGACCATGGGCTTAACTACCTATTAATCAGAACAGTGTTATTTAATTTCTGATTCTACTTACATGAACTTACATTAGTTTGAGACATGTAGTTTTCGTATCTATACAGACTTACTGTGTTTTTTGCAAGTTGTCCATGTGGACAATTTTGATTTTAGATTTCCATTAATGTCACGTCAATATGGACTATTACCAAACCACAAGTAGATTTGTTATGCCATGTCATATTTATCAGCTATTGCAACTTTTCAGTCATTTGATTACAAGAAGAGGGAGAAAATACAGGATCAGTACCAATAACTTTTGGTTCAAGTATATACCGCGATAACGTGTGTGTAGAGGAATTTTTTGGCGTACAGACATTGAAGTTAGTATGATGATGTGCCTTGAATTTCCGTCATATCACTGAACTGTATGAGGTTTCAAAAAGTGGATCGTTGCATGCGGATACAGGTACAGGAGTACCTAGTGCATGATTTGGTCGTGAGTTACGAATGTTCATAAATTACTTTCAGTTCAATTTAATTGAAACGATACACTGCACTCTTCTAAAGCCATTGGTTGCCACTAGGTTAGATGACTGTCTGGACGAAACCATTGGCCGCTACTAGGTTCGACGACTGTCTGGACGAAACCATTGGCCGCTACTAGGTTCGACGACTGTCTGGACGAAACCATTGGCCGCTACTAGGTTAGACGACTGTCTGGACGAAACCATTGGCCGCTACTAGGTTAGACGACTGTCTGGACGAAACCATTGGCAGCTACTAGGTTAGACGACTGTCTGGACGAAACCATTGGCAGCTACTAGGTTAGACGACGGTCTGGACGAAACCATTGGCCGCTACTAGGTCAGACGACGGTCTGAACGAAACCATTGGCCGCTACTAGGTCAGACGACGGTCTGAACGAAACCATTTGTCACTACTAGGTCAGACGACGGTCTGAACGAAACCATTGGCCGCTACTGGGTTAGACCACCTTTTGGACGAAAATAATTGCTTTCACAAAGAACAAGGTGGTCTGGGGCATGAGCTCAGGTTAAGTTTGTGTTTGTCTGTAAAGCCTTATTAAGATGGAATACATGTGGGCAGTATTTAAACCTTTAGTGTCATCCATGACGTCTTGGATGCTGCCATTTCGTGTTTAGGGGACTTTTGTAGTGTAAGGTATCAATCTATAACACACCCTAACTTTTAATCGCGTGTAAATTTTTTCGGGTTGTTTCGCATTTCGCAGTCATTTGGATTATATTGTGTTCACTGATTGAAAAGTTGCAATATCAATTGCCAATAAGGCAACACTGAAAAATAGTTACTTATGGTTCCTTTAAGGGGCAGAAAAGCGAGGACATGTGCCAGACACTGGTAAAAAAAACACCTCAAAGCTTTCTATATTATTAGCTAACAAGCCAAACACTCAACTCATGTACTTTAATGCATAATGGTCCAAGGCTCAGCAGGAAATGATACAGCCTAATAACTCTAAAGAGAGAAGACAAGTGAAGCAAAGATATCAGTAGCCATGCAAAGAAGCTATGGAGATGTAGGGGAGACGAATGTGTGTGTTTATTCAATCCTACGAACAGAAAATGTGGGTTCAAGTCTGTAAAGTGGGACTGGTTCCATAAAACAATAGAAGGAAACAAAAATAATAAATAAATGTGGATAGGACACGGGAGGTCAGAAAAGCAACTAAGAGACAATAAAACAGATTAGTGAAATAATAATAAAACCTACCACAGTAGTGCTGCAAAACATGAGTTAACTATACCCTGTATTTCGAAAGAAAGTATTTGAAGCATTTGATGGGAGCTATATAAAATGGCCTCCGCCATTCTCCTATTGTTTGTAGTTTGACAGCAAGCACAGGTTCATTCTTTCAGATGATGAAGGAATGGAAGGTGTCAAACCCTTGCCAAGTGACTTGAGGTTTATGTATTTTATGGTGTTAGTTCGCTTGCGGCAATCGATAATAGAACAAAAGTGGTTTGAATTATTTTGTTTCCCATCATAATGTTAAATATCCTGTCATCGAATACAAATCTACAATGCAAAAAACATGGCAATAACATTGCCACAGAGTGCTCAATGCTTTTGTATTATAACGAAGGCGACATCAACCTTGAAGAGTCGCGATACAGCGAGTGTGAATGGTGCTATCATGACCTGATATTTCTGTGTAAACTATGAACTTCCACTCGGACTTCTTTAATCTGGAAGGATAATCATCAATAATAACTGCTTATTGCATAGCGAGAGATTATATTCATCAGATTACTTTGTATTAGCTGTAGAGATTTTGTCGTCTTTATTGCATTTATTGGATTGAATACCAGTGTTAAAAGGTAGACATGAAGCTTGGCTTCGGTGTGTACTTCATTTATTAATAAATTTTTCAGTTTTAATGTAGGCTACTCGGCGTTGACTTTAACATCAACTTTAATATGTATTGCATATTTTACCGATATAATGTCCCAAGTGTTGCCCTGTGTATTATTCGAATCAGCGGAAATACAACGATAAAACTTTAGCAACACAGTTCAGCTGTTCCAAGCTCCACCATATCCTTCATGTTCTTTCTTTTGAAATACAGAGTATAATAAATATTATGTGGTGGCAAAACATCCACAAACAGCAACTGTGAAAGTCTTAATAATTTAGTTCAACCCCATAAACAAATCAGCCAGGGCTTCCCTCTTTGCTACACCTGCACCAGCGGCTATGACATGGACATCCTCTGGTTGATTGTCCATTTCTTCCTCTGGCAGAACCTCGTCAGGCAAGACATCACCCAGAGAGATGCAGATGTTATGTAAAATGCAAGCAGCATAAACTACCTTCCCAATTGCCTCGACCTTAGCCATTTCCAAGAATCTAAGCCTCCGGAATCTCATCTTCAACAGTCCAATGGCTTGTTCAATTATAGCTCGCACACATGACAAACGATAATTAAATCTTCTTTGTCTCCTCGAGAGGTGGCCATTGTCCTTAAATGGAGTAAGGAGATATGTCTCTAGTTTGTAAGCACCATCACCCAATAAATGGTACGCAAACTGATTGTTGCCTTGGAGCTTCTCAAACAAAGGGGATCTCCTAAACACACGGGCATCGTGTGTTGACCCAGGCCAACCACAAAAAATGTCTGTAAATTTCTTTTTTGAGTCGCACACAACCTGTAGCACTACGGAGTAGAACCCCTTCCTGTTGTAATAACTCCTCCTGTCCTGCTTTGGAGCTGGTATCTTGATGTGGGTCCCATCGATACAGCCCACCACACCAGGAAATGGACGGTCACGTCTAAGAATATCAAAATCGGCTACAGTTCTAGCTGCACTATTCCCCTCAGGCCAAATGATAAATTTTGACCCAAGATCATTTATGGCTGCTATGAATAGCAGAAACTGCTTATGGGCATTACCCTTTGAGAGGCCAAACCTGTCGGCTACATCCCTAAAGCAAATTGATGTGGCTAGAAGCCACAAGGACATCAACATAATGGTGGAGGCAGGAACAGGTTCCCTGCCAACACATGCTTCCTTCCTCGACAGCGGACATTTAATCAATTTCAGCAGCACCTGAGAAGAAAAGAAAATATTAGTACATAATCACACAATCACTCATTTTATTGTATGGCATTCTTACAGTTTTGTAACATTATAGGGATTGCAAGATTTAACAAATAACAGTTGTAGAGGATAAGGCAAGCATAGCACACTGGCAAAAGTACTACTTCATCAGGAACAATCATTCTTTGGGAATGATTAACCACTTAGCTAATACGGTGATTTTCATACTGTATTTGATATTCCGGGAGTAATTATCAATGGCTCAAACTGTTACTGAAAGATCCACATTATGCATGTTCAATTCTTACTGAGATGTAATTTCAATGTTGCCAATGTATGGTACATAAAATACACGACACAGGCCATGCATAGCAAACTAATCTGTCTATCCAAAAATGACGTTCTACTAGGTTAGGCAATGCCTGGCCGAAAATTGTACTACAAGCAAGGGTCGTTAGCCCCAGGTTAGGTTTGTTTCTGTATGTAAAGCCTTCTTAACATAGAAACAAAACTAAGCGAACGAATCGACCGCAGCATAAAAGAAACACCACCCGGTACTGTTGGGTTGGCAACATTTTATTTATCCTATAAATCACGCCCACAATGATCGACGCAACTGAAATTTCACTACTGTATATAAGTTGTCATAAAAAGGGGACGGTGGATGGGTTATAGACAGCGGAGGAGAAAACATCTATTAGGATATCATTTCCACAATTATTATTCATCATTACACAAGGTAATTCGGCTAATTTAAGTAGTTTAGTACTTGGTTCATCACTCGCAAACTGTTACCCCGTTAGTTCCACTAAACCTTCTGGTGGAAATTTCCTGGCACAATGCTTGGCTAGTTGTATATCAACGGTTCACGATGAAAGCTCGAGAAAATTATTAAGAGTTCAAAATGAATGTTTATAGGGATGCATTGAAACACTCGACTACCCAGTTGAAACCAATGATAGAAGACAAAGAATTCTACATTTATCAGTTATTAACCTCTTGCATGAAAATCCGAAGTAGTTGCTTGGGGAGGTGTATGGCCAACAGCTTGGGGGGACAAGAAGAATCTAAATATAGTCAGGGAAATAACCTAAGAAAAGGACAGGTTTCTCAACTTTCAGTTGCTACTTTGCAGGCTCTGCATTAGGCCTACTTCAAGTAGCCTAGGCCAAGTTGCAGCAAATTATGCCAAATTCACTCCATACTTGACAAGGTAATACCAATATAAAAGCAAGGATTATATGTTGCTTTTGAAGAACACTGAAATCTTGAACTGCAGGACTGGTTGAAAACACATCATTGATAGAAAAACAGAGAATCGTATGGGACAATTTGACGAAATTCTAAATTCTGTTTTTAGATATGGTAGTAATAATTTATTTAGTTTAACCAAGAGTAACAAAAACTCACAAGAACAAGACAGTTTCACAAAAGAATCAAACAAAAAACGCATATTAACCTTCACACAACGGCAAAAATATGGCAGCGCCTTGCAGCAAGTCGACGAAAACGTCCAACATTGGAGCATCAACAATTCATCCAGGACTGTCACCGAGGACCCTAAAAATTCCACTAAAGGAAATTTATCGCAATGTGTAATTGAACCAATATTTTTCCATTAAGTTATATGTAGTTTAACGGCACGAAGTAATTATTCCGATTCTAAAATCATTATATTTTGGGCACTTAATTCTAAATTGCTCCTGGCATACTCCAACCTTCTACGACACATTACATCAGCTTATGATGACTGTGTCTGCGAGTTGTGCGGGCAGAGATGCACACAATATCACATCACACAGTGTTGCAACAGATCAAAATCAATTTCAGATTATAGTAAAGAATTGAATAGCCATTCGGGTTAGCCATTCGATTGATCCTTTCATCTATTGTATTTTTCCAAACTGATATTACATCAGCTTAAGAAGGGCATTGGGGGTTTCGAAAGTGACAAGATCTTGCCTTGTATACTTGCTTGTTAGCTAGAGAAACTTTCCTCTTGGAGGATTTCAGAATATCTTTCGTCCTTCCATCGAATACAGCAAGAACTCCAGAGTTTAAAGGTTCGGCAAACTGAAATCTGGCCAGAATTCTATCAAGGCTGTCTGTGTACCATTTTCATCACTACCTATGCACAAATTTAACATTCCATATACTAGTGGTTACATGCTACGTGGGAAAATGTGAGAACGATATCACATCAAACAATCGATGAACACGCAAGCTCAGTGCAAATATTAATTTTTTAGTTACATTAGCCTATGTACCAGTACTTGTTTTGTGGCACAGTTGTGCGCATTTCTTTTAATAACTTCAGCTTATGAGTCCTGCTGTCGACATGATATTTGAGGGGAAAAGAAAGTAGCTTACTGTAACAAGAACAGAGGCAAATGAGACTCCAGGGAAATATATCACTTAAAAATATTGTCAAATTCAGAATTAAGTAGGCTATAGGTTAGCAATTTTTTAAGCCAATGTATGGCTAAGCAATGCAAGGGATAAACTATTGTAATTTTATATAACTACACAGGTTGATGAAGGAAAAATAAAGAATCTCTGCAATGCCCCATTCAACTTTCACATGAAAGCAGTTAGCAGTTCTTTGTACACAATATCGCATCGAGTGCAGAAGTCCAAATTTCTATCTATAAGCTTACATACAAAAAAAATAATTATACTATTAATAATAACATATTCAAGGAAATATTGCTCTTCACATACCTCTGCCGAAGATCTGCTGAGTCGAAAGTGACCCTGGAAGTCGTCATCGAAATAGGATGGAACTGTTACTTCTCCAAATCCATCAATTTTACTCCTCTTCCGACGAGATTTTTTTGTTTTCCGAACAACCGGGAATAAACGTATAGCATCTTCCGAGGGAGGTCGCCAAACTGGCTGAGACATTAAAACATTTATTGCAGAAGCAGCAGCAGCAGAAACGAGGGAAATCAAATTGTCCGCCATGTTCAGTCGAATGCTGCAAGAGTGGCGTTCTTTTATGACCGAGCTTTGGTCCACAGCGAAACCCTCCGCTGGGATGCAGCGCTGTAACCTTCCGCTTAAAAAAAAAACGCGCCCCTTGTTACTTCTTGTGTCCTAATCATGCGATTTAAGTTTTAATGCTACACGTACACAGTAATCTTCATGTAACAGTACATAACTCTAGGACCTACATATATAAAATCCAACATGGCGACCATCCGAAATATTTATCTGTTCTCAATATCTACGAATCTATTACAGCAATCAAACTGAAATTTCGTATGTTGACAGTGGCAATTAACATAAGTAGGATATATGAAAATAGGCTGAATAGTTCTTCACGGAACTACCGTATATACTCGAATACCACCCGCACATTTTTAAACAAAATCGGACGTGAAAATTTGGGGTGCGGGTCTTATTTGAGTCATCCTGATTTTAAAGATTTAAATTGCCAGCCACGCGCGATATCGGGTGTTGCGAGTATCCGCTAGATGGTGCTAGCCTTCTTCCGGCTATCACTTTGTTTTACCGTAAGCAGGCGGCGTCATACTTCCTCGCGCACGTTTTCCGAGTGTAAACATGAGTTGTAGGAAGAGTTTGCGGTCGTTTAATGTGAGTGAGAAGCTGAAAGTTGTGAGGGAAGCTGAAGTTATTGGAAATCGTGCCCGGCAGGAAATACAGTGCACTCCCGATAATTCGCGTGTGGATAATTCGTTTTGCGGTTAATTCGCGGGTCTCCATGAGTATTTTTTAAATTGGGAATTCTCACAGCAACTAATCATCACGCTAAGTTAAGCAATCTCTGTCGTTTAAAAGAATTTTGATGCGACGCAATGCGTAAAGACGAAATCATTGAGACTAGGGAAGACTGAACTGCATTTCTCTGCGATGCAACAGTAGGCCTAATTGCGCAATCTTCGAAACTGACGCGCATGTTGCCGCGAGTGGTATAGCACAGATTTCCTTTGTCTTTGAAGCCCAAACAATACAAGAGGAATGCACTTTCACTCGGAACCTACCCTCCCTTTCCCAACAGCCACGCTCCAAGGTCGCTGATCTGTGAGTTGTGAAGGGTGGATGTGCGGACAGCGTATTGTAAACAGCGATTATTGCGTAATGGCGCAAACGCGCACGACATCGAGAGCGTGTTTGTTCGATGCTCTTCATGCAGTCAACTAGTCGGGAGGAAAGTACCGCTACTCCGTTCGTACAAAAGCAAGCGCTTGCCGACTTTTGTAACGACGATATTTCGAACGGGCAAGTTAGACGTTGATAAAGACGATTATGATTTACTACAGAAAAGCAAAGAAGAAATAGCATGGCATTTGACTGTTGGTGAGGAAAACGAAAATCCAGTAGATTTCGAGTGCGGGAGTGATGCAACGGAAATCCCGAAATTTTCCCACAGTCAAGCTAGTGTCTCTAGTCACACTTATCTTTTATATAGAAAAACGAGATGAATTTTCTTTTCATATAATATTTTCTTTGGAAATGTGCAATCGAAAAATAGAATAAACGATCTAAGAAACAAAAAGTAATGACGGCTTTTTTTAAATATATTAATGAAGGCATAATCCACATAGGCCTACCAGTAGCCTAGCATGTCGTATAAGACACTACAATCAGGAGTTAAAATTATTATTTCGCGTGTTCAAGCCTATTTCAATATTTTAACCAATAGTTTTGTTTTTCCTAGGCTTAACAAAAATAACTGCGGATAATTCGCGGAAGTTCGTGCATTAATTACCGCGAATTAACGAGAGTGCACTGTATGATATTGACGAGTCATGTATTCGTGATTGAGCGGGATGACGTCTATGCTACAACCACTGGATGTCTGCGTGAACCGCCCGTTCAAAGCAGCCTTGAAACAGCTGTATACGGAGCAGATGGCGGCCGATAAGCACACACTGACTCCAACTGGTCGTATTCAGCGCCCGGAAGTTCAGCTGCTATGTTCGTGCATTTTGACGGCATGGAATCGTATCTCGGGAGATCTCATACGGAAGAGCTTCAAGAAATGTAGTATTTCGAATGCTATGGATGTCAGTGATGACGACATTTAGTGGGATGGTGATAAAAGTTCCGAAGTTGGTACTTCTGATGACGATGAATGAAGTGTTTGTGTACTTTTATTTGTATTTTTAATCGTTTGATGTGTGTTAATTTAGGACGATTTCAAAACTGTTGGAAACTATTTTGGATAAATGCTATTCTGTTTATTTAGTTACGATTGTACATAATTTTGAGTATTTTTTTTTTTTTTTAATTTTGTTCTTCAAAATCAGGGTGCGGGTCGTATTCGAGTAAATACGGTACTTGTTGAATTTCAAAATGATATTTTTCAAAATGAAAATGCTACAAAATCAATTTCAAAATGCTATTTTCTCGTATCTTCACGCATAAGGACATACATTGCGGGGGGGGGGGGGTGGCGACACCGTACTGACCTGGCAACAATATTCCACCTGTGACTGCCAATGGCCTTGTTCAGTAAAGGCACATGGTCTTTCCACATATGTAGTTTCTTTCACCTTCAACCACTCCTTCTTGGTGCTTAACTTTTTTTTATCAGGTAGTGTATTTCAAAGTACTGTACCTTCCAAGGGGGCACAATGAATTAATGAATTCATGAACAATTTAATTGTATCTCATATTTTCACTTCACACTGGTGATCTTCCTCCAATCTTGGGGGTTTCACAGACTACAAGGAGTTTTCCTGAATTCCAGCTGCCTAATTTTAAGGCTCAATTTCCTCTGGAAGTTTCAGGAGTTTTGGAGCAAAGTAGTTGAGGGTTGCATTTTCATCAGTGTGATCAGTGCCACCATCCTTGAGATTTTGATATTGTTGTCCTTTCTAGTTACCGGTCTCGTTCTCTTTGTACAGTGGATATGGGCTTTGTACCACAACAGGGCAATAACAACACTCAGTTATCCACCCAATATGCAATGACTAACCCTTCTTGTTTACTTTTATCAAATTTAGCTCACAGCTCAATATTTATATACCAAAGCTCATTCATCATCCTTAGCAGGTATTTACTTCAGCCTGGGTTGGTTCCAAGACATGCTGAACCTTCTTGAGTTTGAGACCACTAGAATGAAGTGCCATTGTGCATACGCAGGTGTGTTTGATAAGTCCTTCGTAGTACACCATGTAGTACTGCTGTAGTAGAGATACGGGAAATTCGCAATTGCGATAAATGCGAATTTTACTTTTTTCTCCTTTTTTCAACTACCTGGTAACTAATATGACGACCGTATCTCATAACTCAAATAATGAAGGAGATATTCTGTATTTTCAATCATCTTGCCACATAAAGTAAGTGAACAAAAAAAATATGCAATGCTTCTTTCACCAACACTGTGCACTCGTTATTTGAAAGGAAATTGTATGACTAACGGATAAATGAACTAACCGGTATATTGCTTACGATACTGCTTAATCAAAATTCAAATTGACAATAAAAACAGAGAAATACAGGCAAGTTTGCCGCTAATGTTGATGTTCAACAAGACAAATAAAAATTCAAAGATCCTATGTTTCTAGATTTTTGTTATTTTTAGGCATGGAGCAGCGATGTCATCTGCCCCTCTGTGTTCGTAAGAATATAAATGTACTGTAAATAAAGGTCAACGTCTCTTAGCGAGCCCAATGTGAGTTCTTTTGTTCTTTCTATTTTTTGTAATCGGCTGCCACTGGTACGTAAATACAGTGGAATCTCGTTAGTACGTTATCGGTTACGACGTTTTCCCGCTTAGCGCGATGATTTTCTCAAGTCCCAGTCCCAATTCTACAAAATACATGTTGATATATCCCCTTAATACGTTCTCTATTCCCGCTTACGACGATCAAATTTCCGTTGTACTATTTGTACGCGAACCGGATTTTATTCTTATTTCATTATAAAATTCGGCTTCTGGAAAACACGACGCGATATTGCCTCATATTCTCTGATAGTTATTGACAGTGTAGATGATTTCATTGTGTTTGACGGCGTAGAAGTGGCTATAGCAATGACGCAACACAGGTGACGTGTGTCTCTCCCGCTGCCCTTTCTCTCCTTTCTCAAGTCCCTATCCTACTAAATTTATGTTGATATATCCCCTTAATACGTTCTCTATTCCCGCTTACAACGATCAAATCTCCGTTGAACTATTTGTTAGTAAACCGTATTTTATTCTTATTTCATTTTAAAATTCGGCTTCTGGAAAACACGACGCGATATTGCCTCATATTCTCTGATAGTTATCGACAGTGTAGATGATTTTATTGTGTTTGACGGCGTAGAAGTGGCTATAGCTATGACGCAACACAGGTGACATGTCTCTCTCCCGCTGTCCTTCACCCCCTTCCCTTTGTTTATTTCTCACGTAGGCACATTAATGTCTTCGTGTTCCGCACTATTGTCTTCTAGTTCTTAGTGTCCACGTCCAGTTATGACCTATTTTATTGCGTGTTTCATAATGGATAAGAAGAAAGTACGGCAGATAACTAATGATGAGAAGGTGAAATACATTCGAGACGTGGACTGCAATCCTCACATGAAGCGTGTGGATATAGTGCGAAAGTGGAACATTCCTCCGTCTACACTGAACACGATTCTCGGCAAAAGGAAGGAAATCGAACGTGCATTTGAAGAAGGGGTGAGTGGCAAATGGAAACGTGTGCGAGAGGGACAGTTTCCTGAACTAGAAAGCGCTTTATTGAAGTGGTTCAAGCAAGCCCGTGCTTCAAACATATTCGTGCACGGTCACCGGCAACGGAGTCGTCACTGGCGGAGCGCGAGAGCGAGAATGTCCTTGCTAAGCAGAAATAAAGACCCTGTATTATACTGTAGTGTAGAGGTACAGTAATTCATTTTTATGTTATTTATTGCGTGTAAGTTACTGATAACCTATGTTTATGTCATGACTGTAGTAGTGCATACAATCACTTACTAAGGTCGGCGATTGAACGTCCATATATACGCCGCGTTCTTTCTTATACGTTGTAAATGCAGTATGGCGTTTTTCGGTAGTACGTTTTCCCGCATATGACGTCCAAATTTTTCAGTCCCTTGAAAAACGTACTAACGAGATTCCACTGTAACAAAATAATCAATAATAGAGGCTGATAATGATCCATTATTGTGTCCTTGGGAGTCATGTTTACCTTGAGAGCCAAAGAGGCTTAACAATGTGTGATTTATGATGCAATTGAGAATGCAGATAATGGAATTCAAGGCAATGTAGTTTTGTACTGCATGTCATTCCTGTATTATTTAACAGTCATCATCATCATCGAAGTCCCACTCCAGTCACCTGGGTGTGGTTGTTATTTAACAACACAACAGTTATGTATTCAAGGGAGAGAACAGCAGGTTCAGTGACTGAATGTTGATGACATAAGAGATGATTATCATTATTGAGTGAGTGAATATGGGAACTTTGTTACTAATGTCATGAGTGTTATATTTATTTATTTTATTAATCCTATTCTCAGTTTAAGCTGGCTTGTAATTTGAATTGTGTTGCTGCTGCAGGGGGCGAAGACAGGTGGTATAACATCTGGATACCCCATTCGAGCACAGCCAGTGTCGTCTAGCCCTCATGTCACCACTGGGAACTACCAGCCCAGCGTTTCCACACCACATGTTAGTACTCACATACCTTGCAAACATCTTATAATTTGTTAAATGTGGACCTGTGATGGAATGTTTCTTATTAACTGTAACTTCTCTTAAGCATGTCAATAGACATATTAAATGGCTGAAGAAATTATTTATATAGGCAAGTCTTCAAAACTTTGGTCTACTGCTGACTTTCAAATCTATTTCTGTTAAGTAGAGATTTGAAGCCATTCTTTTTCAGTGTTGCCTATACAAAATTGTCATTTGTAGCTCTTCAGTTGGTCAACACGATTGTGCCCAATGAATATGTAAACACACTCCTGCAAAAAATTACATTTATTAATTAGATTATCACATTTATCAATCTGTATTCATCAGATGAATGTGGGAGGAATACCATGTTTATAAACCCATTGTTCTATGCCTGCTTTCTTTAGGTGTCTCTGGAAAATCGGCCTCTCATGAGACCACACGGAAAAAAAAGCACTATTATGCAACATCTTTGGATTAGAGCTTAACAAGTAAATGTAAGAGTAAATATTGTGTGCAACACCCTCAGATTATGGAATAACACCTCAGCTTAAACATATCCTAGAGCCCAGATAATTTGGTTTTTAACTGTTTTGTTCCTTACAAATTTACTATAAACATTTAACATGATCTCATGAATCTCTTCAATTCTATAAACCCTAAAAATGGCTAAGTAAGTTGAAACTCAATCAACACTTCATTGTTATTTCTAAAAAAGAAAAAGAAACAAGGAAAATTAAATTATTTACTTTGAAGCGCGACTGTTGAAAATGAGATCAGCATCAGGACTCAAACCAAAATCTCCTGTATTGTGAGCAGGTATGCAAATTATCTTCAATATTAGGTAATATTTCAAACATTTGAAACTTCTTACAAGGCTGCTTATAAATTACAGAATGTTTCAAAATAGTGGTTCTACATTTTCAGGTTATGTGTCTTGTGGGAACATGTCTAAATATGAAATCACAACTTCATGACAGAGCCAAGAATAAAACTTGGGACCTCCAGGCGAGATGCAGAAGAGAAATCTTAATTATGCCTATATTAATATTAAGTCATTGTGCAAGAGCAAAAATATTATGCCTACTTAGTATAAAACAAAGTCCCCGATTCTTGGATGTTACGGGTAAACTCGAGAACCACTGGATGGATTTTGATGCAGTTTTCACCATTCTATAAAGGATATCTCGGGGATGATTTCTGTCGAAAATAATTTATTTATGATCAAAGGAAGCCGAGCAGTAAAGATTTCAGTGGAAAAGTCGAAAAAAAAACTGGCGTCCGAGCGTTTTGTAAGCTCACGCTGGGCAAACCGTTAAAAATATCTAAATACTATGAGTGTAAGAATTGTTCAGCATGAAAAGTTCTACATATAAGTCCGCAAGAGCATATGTCTATCTTCAATCCATCGCCCACTAAAAGTGTTTTTACGTTTTAATTTCCTTATGAAATATAAGAATTTCCAAAATTTTCCACCTAATCAACACATTTTTTATTGTTATTTTACTGTCCTTGAGGGTACATGTTTTGGAATTTTCTCAATTCCTTCTTCAGCCCATCACACTTAATGTTAGGAATCATCCATAAAAGACAATTTTACAAACCCTTTCAAATGTCAAAAACACATATTTATACAATAACGAAAGCACATAGAAATTGTTTAAAATATAAAATAACACATGCAATTTTTAAATATAAGACACTTCATGACTTCTTACAACCTTTCCCAACATGAATGTCATATTGACATCCATTGTACTATTTCGTATATACGAATAAAGTCCTTAGGTGTGAATACATAAAAATGGAACATTATCTGAAATGCTGTTCGTGTCCTTGAACGAAATCACTTTCTTAAACTTGTGATGTTGACAGCTGAGTTCTGGTAATACATGGCATTTAAGTCTCTCAAATGTTGAGGCATTGTCAAATGTGCTGATGGTTGAGGTCTTGTGACTATGTTGCTGAAAACATTATTCTCGGAAGCTGACTCAACCTTGTTGATCAAATGTGATTTTTGAGAAGAACATTGAGATGATTTTTTAGAAATCTTGTCCTAATTCTGCTTCACGGACCTGAAATGAATTTGTTGGAGGGTAAAGTTTGAAAACAAAATGTTTTTTTAACAAATCACAGACTAATGGATTAATTGAAATAAACTTACATTGGTCGAAATTTAAGTTGGAATGCGCCTGATGAAAACTAATGGATCAATTGATTCTCATACCTGAAGAAGAAGAAATAGACATTGTGATGCATCATTACGATACCTTTAATGTCAACGCGGACTAGAAGGTTAAATATGAACTACTTACTGACGCCGGTGAGAGACAACACGTCGTGGTTCACTGGAGGTCAAGCTCCGTGCTGCGGGCAGGACGGAATAAACACAACTGACCTGCTTGGCTCTGTGAGCCGGCTACCTGCTGTGGGGGGAAAGGATCATGTGGGTGGCGGGGGAGGGGGTGGGGGTGAGGGTGAGGTGATGGATGCAACAAGACGCTTTGAAGTAAACAGCGAGGCCGGGGGGGATACTGATGTAATGTAAAACTTTGAATCCCTATGGCGGTTTAAATTTTTGGGGGTTAAGGTGGTCTGCTAACATATCAAACAAAACATTGGTCTCAAAATTAATTTCGTTCAAGTATTTGTGCGAGTTAGATCTTTGAAATGTGTTGATATGTATGTTCTCCAATATGTTCATTAAACTGCCTTTGGACACAAAATGCAATGCGTTGACGTCATTTCCTATGCTGGTAAACTCGTGTCCACTTTCTTCCATGTGTGACACCATTTCTTAAATTTTTTTTTTGTTTCGTTGCTGAAACATGCTCAGCATAACGAATGCGAAAGCTCCTACCCGTTTGTCCTACGTAATTAGCTGTGCATTTATTGCATTTGATTTCATACACTCCCGATTTGGAGTATTTGTTGGTGGTGTTAATTTTGCTTGAGTTTAAGAATTTTCTGAAGTTGGAATTGCTCGTTTTGAACGCGATACTAAGTTGTTTTTTTTTTTTTTTTTTTTTTATGTTAGTAACGGTATATAAGCTTTGGTCTACATAGGTGAAAGTGGCAGATGTTTTCTTGACGGGTTCATTTTTGACTAATTTAGTTGTGGGATTGTTTTTTATTTTATAGATCAGGTTGTTGATAATAATAATAATAATAATATCGTATGGCCTCGGGTGCCTGGTGCAAGCTTTGTTAATTGACACCCAGAGGGTAGCTTGCATGTCGAATTTCGTCGTTCCTTTGAACGCTATGAAAGTCAAGGAGGTTAGATATCTAAACTCCTTGACACTAAAGCGCTTTCAAGTAGAGAATGGAGGAACTTTGTGTTGGCGGAAAATCCCGAGATTAATTTTGCCATTGAACACGGCCTACTGAATTCAAATGGGTTCTTTAACATGCCAACAACGTATGACATGAGTATCGTGATTTTTGTCGCCTTCAAAAATCACTTACCATGGAGGTTGTTGATGTAATTGTGACTATAACCATTGACATTGGCTATTTGATGAATAACATTTAATTCTTGTTGTAAATCTTGTTGGAACAGTGGCAGACTTAGGGCTCTGTTTATGAGGCTGGTGAAGGTTGCCTTTTTATGACTACCAGGGTGGTTGGAGTCGTGACGTATGGTTGTGCTTGTTTGAGATGGTTTCCTATAGATTTTGTAATGAAGTCTGTTGTCCTTTCTTGTTATAGTAAGATCCAAATAATTGATTTCATTGTTGACTTCAGATTTGAGGGTGAATTTAATGTTGTTGTCAATTTTGTTCAATATCCCTAATATATGCTCTGCGCTACAACTTTGTTCGTTAATGATTATGAAAACTTCATCGACGTACCTGCCTCAAAATTCAATCCCATCAATGTGGTTGACTATTGTTTCAAATTCCAAATGATCTAAATATATATTATACTCTGTGAGCTACCAGAAAGGGATTGACAGTTATCGCCTAGCCATGTGGTCTGAGAACGAGGTTGCCAAACTGCTCGCTCCTACCGCGCGCGTGTGGGCAAATGAGTTACTGCAGTACATTCAACTCGCTATAATATATTTAATAATATTATTTCAGTGAAAAGCTACAGAATTATTTAGAATCTAGAATAGTTGCTACAGATGTAGAATATACAATATCTCCTTATTTTTTGCGATAATAGTAACGGCTATTAGAAAACGCTGAGTTCGATAACTTACAATAATGTTAGCCTGCATTTTTTCTGTGACAATCTACTGCTTCAGGCTTAAAAGAGGATTTTGCTCCTATATTGCGAACGAAATAGTTAGGCCAGGTTTGCACTTAAACCCGAGAAATATTTATTCACATGCTTTCAACGTGTTTTTCTTACAGCTTATTAAGTACCGTATGTTCGAGTAGAAGGTCTCGGCATTTCATCAGCTCTCACTACCATTATTGCTATACGCACTAGTCATAACGCTGACAGTAATCTTGTTAGTTTTCATTGTGGCATCATTAACATTCATCAAGTCGGCTACTTAGCTTAACGTCTCAAGCTACGCCTTAACTTTGGAGAGAGGAATTTGTTACTCAAAGCAAAATCATGGTTAAAAAAACACACACACACAAAGTGAACTGTCAGTTCAGAGATTTAAAAAAAGGAAACTTACCATTTGAAGGATAGCATCAAGGACCTTCCAACTGGTAGCTAGATGATGGGTGACCCACTAAGACTGACATTACTGGAAATTCTCGTTGCAGGTGTATCCGTAGATTTATTTCCAACTAGTCATTTTAAACGAAGGTTCAGGTAGGTAGTTATTAGAGTTTGACACATTTATTTTGACTTTCCTCCAGCTGGAATCTCTCCTTGCAGATATTCACTACTGTATTTTTATTGATGTTTAGGGCATCAGAAGTTCTCTCGATAACTTTACTAAAAGGCACTAAAGGACCGCCGTTATCTCTCTCCTCGAAATATTCCCGTAAAGTACATACCAATTCACGGGACTGACCCCGCAGAACGATTCCTCGCCCAGTGGTTTTCAGTTTACCCTTTCCCTTAGCCAAATCACCCGCCTCCGACATAGTAAAATATAATAAGAAAATAGACTGTTAATGTCAATGAAAACTGAATAAAGTCACAAATATAAGTTTCTAATTACTTTTAACTACTGCTGTTCTACTCTACAGTACTACACAAACAATTATTAAAGCACTATTATTATCATTAACACACGGTTAGAATAACAAGCGTTCACACTGTACAAGTCAGAGACACAGCTAACCATGCACTGACGCACGTGGGCTGTGATATTGCAACGCAGAGAATTATGACATCAACTATGCGATCATGGATTGGTCAAGAGGCAGAGAGGTGATGACTGAGGTGAAACATCCCGCCAAATGTCAATCCTATTCAGGCAGCTCCCAGAGTATAGCTAGAATCCCGGAGAGGGGGGATCCCATTGCGAGACCTTCGGATTGTTTGTATATTTTACCATTAAACGTGAATACGTTGTTGTTGGTCACAAGCTCTAGTATTGATGTTAATTCCTCAATTTCTACTTTTGAGAGTTCACTATTGTTAATCAACTGATTGTGGATGATTTCTATGGTTCTTTTTACTGGTATGTTGGTGTACATGTCTTTTGAGTCTATTGAGTGTATGGTATTGCTTTCCTTTAATTTCAAACCTATTGTTTTTTTGCAGAAATGCAAAGTATTTCTGAAAGACATGTTGGCCTTGAACCTGTAGTGTCTGTTGAGGTACTGTTGTGCAAATTTTGCAACCTTGTAAGTCGGGCTATTTTTGAAATTGACTATTGGTCTAATTGGTATGCTTGGTTTGTGAATTTTTGGTAATGACCTTAGTGTGGGGAGGCTTGGGTTCATGCTCGTGAATTTGGGAGCCTGTTTTTCATCTGCAATGAAAATTGTGTTTTTTTAAAGTTGCTTAACTTGTTTTTGGATGGAGTTGGTCGATCTTTCTTAATTTCTGTGAAATTCGCTGTGTTGAGAAAATTGTTCGTTTTTTTTTAATGTAATCATCTTTATTCATTAAATCAGTGGTGTTTCCCTTGTCAGCTTTTGTTATGATTATACTATTGACGAGACTCTTGAATTGTGCCCTGTTTTGTTTGTTCTTGTGTTCGTTGTTTTTGCTTGTGTTTAATGATTTTTTTTATTTTCTTATTGGTATCGAATCTTGCTGCGTTTTGTTCCTCAATCAGAAATTTTCTTATAGCCGCTTCGGTCTCTGCTACTAAATTTATTAATTCATTGTCATTGTAATTCTGTCTCAATTGTGTTTGGGCCCTTTCTGAAGGATTTCCGCTTCGTTCTGGTCTAATGCAATGTTAGTGAGATTTTTGACCGGGTTCTGGAAAGCCTGTGGGTTGTTTTCCCCTGATGGGTTCTGGTTTGTTTGTGTTTTTTGTGTATTCAACAGGTTTAGGAATTTGTGATTAAGAGCATTGACCTTCCTCGTGACGCACGCGTGTGCCACCTGACGTACAATATTCTGGTGAATTAGCCCTGGCATTTTAGGATTTAAGGTTGAAAAAAATCATGTAAAGCTAATTTTTTGAAAATTTGACAATTTGACCCTGGGGAACAACATACTAAAATTCTCCAAGCTTCAGATGCCGGCTTCCTTGTTTTCCAGGCCTAGAAACCTGGAATTCCAGGATATTCCTGGAGCGCCCGTAAAAACCGAATTGTTTATCCAGCATTGACAAAGTATGGTATCAAATGAAAGAGGAGAACATGCAGGTTCGAAAAAACGTAAGAGAAGCAACATTCGGTCACTTCCGGTCGATTAAAAAAAACGAAAAAAGCGCAAAATACCAGTTTTAAAATGTTGTTTTCAATCAACGCGGTTTTAAGTAACCAAAACATGGGGTTGAAGGAAAACAATCTAATCAGAACGAAAGAGCATGTTTTTAGCTTTCCAGAAGGGTCTTTTGTTTGTTCGTACGTCTAATAATGCACGAGCTACAGCCAGAATAAGTTGAACGCCATGTTGTGTTGGTTACGCGACGCCCATGTAAAAATCATAAAACGATGCAAGATTTGCTAAATGAAAATGAATAACAAAGACCGACCAAAAAAACCACACTCAATGTACAGTTGATAACATTTGTGAAATTTATAAAATATTTGGTGCAATATTGTACATGTAGGGTCGACTAATGTCCTACTTCGGTGTCTATGACTGGCATGGCCTCCTCCTGGAAAGTAAAAAGAAAATTAATAGCTCTTTTTCGTGAAATCGTTCGAATGATTACAATGACAGAAATATGTATAATATAAAAAAATACGTATAAATAAGTCCTAGGCTTATAGACACACAAAAGCATGTTGAAACATGAAATCTATAAACTAAATGTTACAGCAGCAGCTGATATATTTTGTTGCCGTGGTACTGCTTTCCGAGGTAGAGTAGGGGCTGGTGTAGACATCATAACACCACCCATGTTGTGAAACGTCCCGTGTCCGGTCTGCGTGCGCACATTAACGTCAGTGTTATCAAAGGAATATTGAACAAATTCTTTGTTCGGCTCTGCTTCGCCAAACTGTTCTTCACCAGAGTCATTTTCACTGGTCGTGAAAGCTATTACGTTATTCTCGTAACAAAGAACCTCGTTGTAGGACACGGAGAAAACCATGTTATGAAGAAGGTCTACAAGCTGCCGCGACCCGTAGTGTCGGTGGACGTAGGCTACACGCCAACTGCCAACAAGATAGGAGATAAAAAGGACTTCGGACGGCAAGCTGAAATAATAGGGATGTAGCGGGAGAAAGTTCGCGCCAGATAGCGCTCGTGTAGTACTGGGTAAGCGCAAGGCGATCGTCATATGTTTCTCCCAGTCAGCTGCGACGAGTGTATAAATTGTGACCGAGTTCTCTAAGCTAAAGTAAATTATATCTTCTCTAATTTTACTCCAAGACTATATTAATTAATTCTATAGGTATATCTCCTAATATATGATAAACGATTTTCAGCGTTTAAGCGTTAAACAGCTGCAAAATGAGCTACGGACTAGAGGCACTAAAACCAGCGGGAGGAAGGAAGAATTAATAGCATACAGCGGTAATAATAAAATTCTAACACGCTTTATTATTCAAATAATGAATATGAGTCAGCATGCTTTCTCCTAAAGAGAATTGTAGGCCTATATTGATAAATATATCTCCAAAAGACTTAAATCATAAATTGAGATTTAAATATTCACTTGTTCCCCCTGCTTACAGACTTCGATTCATGTATTTTTTAGGTTGATAGCTTACATGAAACTGTCGTGTTTTAAGGTAAACATAATCAAAGAAAGTTGATACCGGTAATTAAATGTGTACCTCGAAAATGCATCGCAACGTTTGGTTCTTATCTAATTTTGTCAATTTCGCAATAAGAATCGTTCCCTTACCCCTGGGAAAGGACTTGAGGGTACAATTTTTTTAAAGTTTGAGAATCCCTGCTTTAGGGCCACGAACTGTTTCCATTCATCTGAATATGTCTCAAGAATGTAGAAGTCAGTCGCTACCACATTCTCCGTCAGGCAGATGGAAATTGACGATTAATTCCGATTTCAAGAAACCAACCATAATACGTTTGTGACTGTTAATGTTCCGACATTTATTCTTGAAGTATTTGACCGAGTAGCCTATTGATGTCTTTGAAATGGGAGTCAGAAATGTTACTTTCATTTCTTCGTGTATATTGACGATTTCTTCCCGTACTTCAATGGAGATGATTTCTGAAGATTCCGATATTGTAGGCTTATCGTGATAATCCGGCAATTTTCTTGTGTATGGCCTCTTCCTAAATAATTATTTTTGTTGTGTTCGTGGTCCACGGAAAAAGCGGTAGAACAGCGCCCGGTTTTTATCTTGCTCTCTCACCTTCAAATAGGCCTACAAACGCATAAATTCAGTGGATGTTATCGAAATGTCTAATCAGTTTATAGGTACAAAATAGGAATTATTTTCCATTGTAAGTCACACTTATCGAACACTGTTTTCGTTAAGTCATCGGGTTGTAAATGATGGAAACACACTTTAATATATTCGGTCAGATTTTTCTCACCGAAATGTTTCCTTCTAAAAGCATGTGACCATTTCTTTATTTTGT
Organism: Meconema thalassinum; assembly: GCA_946902985.2. Classification (NCBI taxonomy): domain Eukaryota; kingdom Metazoa; phylum Arthropoda; class Insecta; order Orthoptera; family Tettigoniidae; genus Meconema; species Meconema thalassinum. The sequence goes on along the minus strand of OX336390.1, from coordinate 626,908,955 downwards.
GGAAATTGGTGAAACCAAAACGGGCTTCCCTGATTTTTGCAAAGAGGAACACTGCAATAGCTCGGCATAGTTACGAAAATAACAATTTAAACAACTTAAATTCGTGGATATTAGCGGCATGAGAACATAGGAGACAAATGAAGAGCGCCTTGCGCTTACCCAGTACAACAGCAGTGCGCTCTATCGGTGCTAGTTCTATACATCCCTATTGCCTGCCCAATGGCTTTTTTCTTGGCGGATTTACCGGTTGCGCCCTCTAGCTGGGCCGTGATGATCCGATCAAGAAACAGAGCTAGATTATTCGGTAGAACGTCGGCATCTAACGACTGCTCTTCTGCGGACTGATATTCCTCCAGATTATATGCACGCGTCCCAATATCTTCTTTTATAATTTGAGCGGCCTTTTCTACAATTTGCCGACGTTCATCGCCCTCGGACTTCCCACGTTCCTTGTACCATTTGTCGTGCATGATGTTTTATGCCGTTTCTTTCATATTTACAATGCAGTTTCGACCTGGCAGCTCAGTGATGAAGATTCGCTGTCCATAGTGGCTAAGTAGTTTTTCTTTGAGATACTGTTGCGCGTATGGGCCATATTCCATTTCTTTACTTACTTTCTCAAGGTAGTCATGAAGATCACCAAGCGCGAACTGGCAATCTTCATTGGTCTCCAAGAACGTTCAAAGCTTTTAAAAGGCGTCGTGTTTTTCGGGGTCCGAAGGACGGCCACGGCTAGTCTTGACGCTGCTACCATCACCCTCCAAAACGCCTCCAGATACAAATCGGAGATGACATTCTCAATGATATTTGGCCTCGGCAGCAACAAGGTCCATTATGCTGTCCACACGAGCACATACAGTACGTCCCCATACATCGCCACGTTTGATTGCTCGGAGTCGGATGCCTGTAATAACCGTAATCGTTCGGATCTCATGGATAATACGTCTGTACTTAACTTCCATTTTCGTCTCCTTCCGAGACGAGGCCTCTTTGCCACAGGACAGACAATCTTCTTCTATGTTGAAAGGGTCAACAGATGAACGAAGAGTAGGTTTTAAGAGCGTTTCCTCATTGGATAATTCTCCTTCGGGCCTTTTTCCTAGAGATGTCTTTATCGAACCAGGCCGCGTGTAAGCGATCCTAAATGTCATCATCATCATCTTGCACAGTTTCCAGCCACTGGCCGGGTCTGTTTGGAACACAAGCCTCTCCAACGTCTTCTGTCTTCCCACCATCTCTCAGCCTCCACCCTTGTCCAGTCTTCTCTCTTCTTCACGCTTTCTTCCACCCCCTTCAGCCACCTGTCTCTCGGTCTCCCTCTTGGTCTCTTTCCTTCCCACTTCGTCTCGTGTATCCTCCTGGGTATCCTCTTCTCCTCCATTCGTTTTACATGTCCATACCATCTAAGTCTAGATTTCTCTATACCATCCTGTAATGGTTCCTCCTTCATTAATTCTCTGGGCCTCTCATTTCCTATTCTGTCCCTCTTTGTAGCTCCAATACTGCTTCTCAAGAACCTCATCTCACTGGCCTGTATTTTGCTCTTCTCCCTTCCTCTCATAACCCAGGTCTCCGAGGCATACGTCAGGATAGGGACATAGTACGTCCGATATATGATCTTTTTGCTGTTCTGAGGGACATTCTTGCTCCATAACATGCTTCTCACACTCCTCCGGAATGCTTCTGCCTGTCTCCCCCGCTCATTTATTTCTCTATCGTTTCTTCCATTCTCTTGTATCAGGCTTCCCAGATACTTGAAACTCTCCACTTTCTTCAGCTGTTCCCCACCAATTGTTATTCCTGTTGTGGTTCTTTCCTTCTTCCTTGTTGTGATCACCATCTCACTCTTATTTATGCTAAATTTCATCCCATACCCTTGTATTATTCCTTCCCACACGTCCAACTGTTCCTGTACCTCCTCCTCCTTATTTCCCCAAATCATCCAATCATCTGCAAACACCATTGCTTTCATCTTTCCTTCCACAATTACTTGTGCCACTTGGGTCATTGTGTCATCCATCACCACAATGAAAAGTAACGGTGACAGTGCACTTCCTTGTTTCAGGCCGTTTCTCTGTTCCAACCAGTCCGATCTCTCCCCTCCCACTTTCACACAGCTCACACTTCCCTTATACATCTCCTTTATCCTCCTTATAGTCCATTTTTCTACTCCTCTATCCTCCAGAGACTTCCATACTTTGTTTCTGCATACACTGTCATATGCTTTCTCAATGTCCAGGAAGGCTATCAGTAGATCTGTTCCATACTCATAGTGATGTTCTTGTAACCGCTTTACAGCAAAAATCAAATCCACTGTGGACCTTCCTGCTCTGAAGCCATGTTGTTCTTCCCTCATCCCTCCTTCTATCCTTGTCCTAATTCTCCTTTCCAAAACTTTCTCAAACATCTTTGCACAATGACTCATCAGTGTTATTCCCCGATAGTTTCTGCATTCTGTTCTACTACCTTTCTTGAAGATCGGGACAATTATTCCCTTTTTCCAGTCCTCTGGGGTCTTCCTTTCCTTCCATGCTGTCTTCATCACTCGGTACAACCATTGTATCCCCACCTCTCCTGCTGCTCTCACTATCTCCACACTCAACTCATCCACACCTGGTGCCTTCCCTCCTTTCATCTTCCTCACTGCATCTTCCACTTCTTTCCATGTTAACTCCTTTTCTGTTTGCAGTTCATCTACCTCTTCCCCGATTTCTTCCTCCTCGCCGTGGTTTTCATTTGGGTTCAGGAGTTCTTCAAAATATTCTTTCCACATTTTCTTCAGTTCTTCCCTATTTTCAATCTCTTGTCCCCTTTTGTTCACCATTCTAACATAATCCTTAGGATCCTTCCGCCTCTTATTCTTTACCATCCCATACAGGACCTGTTTTGTACCTTCACTATCCTCCTTCATCATCTTTGTCCACTCTTCCATCCACTTTCTTCTCTCCTCAGCCACTACTCTCTTCGCCTCCTTCTTTCTTTCCTGGTACTCTTCCCTTGTCTCTACCGTCCTATTTTGATACCACCTCGTAAGGGCTCTATTCTTTTCCCTTATTGCAGGTTCGAAACCTGGCGCAGTCAGCTGGCATTTGAGGGTGCGCAAATGCAAGGGAGCCGTGTCAGTACATTTACTGGCACATTAAAGATCCCCTTCGGGGCAAAATTCCGGCACCCCGGCGTCTCTAAAAGCCAGTGTAGTTAAAAGGGACGTAAAACCAATAACATTATTATTTTATTTCTTTTCCCTTACTATATCTTTTGTCTTCTCATTCCACCATGGTGTTTCCTTCCACCTCTTCTTACTACTTGTCCTCCCACATACTGCTTCTGCTGCACCTACTAGTGTCTTCTTAAATCTAGCCCATTCCTCTTCCACCCCTCTTTCTTCATCTGTTGGAATTCCTTCCTTTACCCTTTTGAGGTACTCGACCCTTCTATCCCCTTCTTTCAGTTTCCATATCCTTATACGTCTTTCCTGGTTCTCAGTCCTTCTTCTCCTTACTCCCTCTCAGGTTCATTACCAGCAATCGATGGTCGCTATCCAGGTTCTCCGATGGTATAACCTTGATGTCCGTGATGTTCTTATTTAATTCTTTCTCATACAGTATATAGTCGACCACCGACTTCCTGGTCATGTCATCACTGTACCATGTGATTGTGTGGCTCTCTCTTTCCATGAACCAGGAGTTCCCAACTAGCAGGCTGTTTCTTTGGCAGAAGTCCAATAGTCTCTTTCCTTCCTCATTTCTTCCGCCCCAACCCTCTGGTCCAAGGACACTCTCATACCCTTGTCTTTTCCTACATGGGCATTCAGATCTCCCATAACAATCATATTCCTTCCTCCCAGCTGCTTCAGCAATTCCTCTTCAAACTCCTCCTTCTCTTCTGAGGCGCAGCCTACTTGTGGAGCATACACTTGCACTATTTCTACGGTCTCTCCCCTCAGTGCTACTTTCACTTTCATCATCCTATCACTTATTCTCTTCAGTTCTTCTTTTAAACCATCTCGTACTACTACTCCCACTCCATTCCTCTTTCCCTCTTCATTCCCACTCCAGTACAGTCTATAGCCTTTTCACAGTTCTCTCCTTCCTTCCCCTTTCCACTTTGTTTCTGCCAATCCCAGTAAATCCAACTTCCTTCTTTCCATCATATTCACTATCTCCTCCACCTTCCCCGTCAGCGTTCTTATGTGTAAAGTTCCAAATATTAGTCCTTGTTTACAGCCGTGTCGTCGTCTATTATAGCCATCATGTCCGAGGCTCGTTCCATTCTTGAAAGCATTTGGTTTCATCCACTACTGGCTTGCTGGGCCTATCGTAGCTTCACCAGAGCCCCGTTAGCCGTCACTTTTCAGGGTTCCTGTAGTACCTTCACAGCTACCGTAACGGTCCCAGGGCACACAAAGTCCCCACTGTACTTCGCCCCTACAGGCAATTCCCTACTTTGTGCCGTTGCCCGTCTCCCACAACGTGGACGAGGGGTTGGACTTATGGGAGATGATCCTAAAATAAGTAAAATTAGTTAAATATTTACCTGGTTCTGCTACGAGAAAGTGGGTCCTCAGTTAGATCTAAATAACCAACTTTGAAGCAGAGCTTTTAAGATCAAAACAAACTCCTGGTCAGTTTTCCTAAATTAAACTTCATTACGCCCTACTTCGACTAAAAACGTTACTAACATGCACAAAAAGCTGTAAAAACTGTAAGAAGTAAGCTATAAAAGAGCTTTGGACGGTATCCCAATTTCTAACGTAAAAAGATAGCTGGATTTTACTTTTTTCAAAAACCCTTACCATTGCATAGGTCTCGTTAAGGCGAACACGGTGGTATATGATAAAATTCCAAACGCTCGAATTTAACGGATTTAGAGCCGATTAAAAACATGAAATTCACGTTTGCTTTGTCGCATAAGCAAAGTTATCCCAGCAAGCATCGCTTACAGGTGTCGGCCTGGCGGCCGCGGGTGCTAAGGCGCTCCCCTTTTGCTTACAAAGCTTGAGAGCGTCTTGGGTTCAAATCTCACTCCAACCCAGCAATTTTTTTCTCTCTCCTTAGCACTTTCAGCCGCTAGGCCGACGGCTGTGCACATACCTAGCTGGCATACCTTCCCTTGCGCGACAAAGCAAATGTTAATTGTGCAATTTCAGTTGGCTCGAAATCCGTTAAATTTCAACTTTTATGACTTTATCAATGAGTGTAAAGATCGTATTAAACCCCAAATCCCCACATATACAACTGCCTCAATACCTTAAGCGACTGGTAATAAGTCCTAGGCTTATAGACACATAAAAGCATGTTGAAACATGAAATCTATGAACTAAATTCAACGGTAGTAATTTTTTATTTGTGTTTTAAGGTACGTCCGTTGTATTTTATAGTATATAGAATACAAAACACATCCTTACCTGCAATGAAGGTGAACTTGCAGAAATTCCGGTGAGGCAAAAGTATCCACAGAGCCATCATTTCGCTTCACGCTTGCGATTTTTAAACTTTCGAGGCCTTTCTTTTTCACTAAACTTACAACACCAACATTTAAAGGTTCTTTACATAAAACGCAATTCCACATTTTCACACAACCTTCTTCACTGTACTTTTATAGTAGGCCTATATCGCAACGTACCACCAATAAACGTTAAACTCAACAACACAATAGCAACAACAAGCCTTCCCTTGCACAGCGTAAGCCGCAGCCCAGGAGCAGCAACGAGCTTTCGACCCAACAATGTACGCGACGCGATGGCGCTACCAACTTAATTTGGTGTTCAGTTTATTCTGGCTGTAGCTCGTACACTATTAGACGTACAAACAAACAAAAGACACTTCTGGAAATCTAAAAACATGCTCTTTCGATCTATTTAGCCCCATTTAACCCCATGTTTTGGTCACTTAAAAGCATGTTGATTGAAATTTAAAAAATTAATTTTGCGTGTTATTTTGTTTTTTATTCTTGCATTTTTTAGAACCTGCATGTTCTCCTCTTTCATTTGATACCATAATTTGTCAATTTTGGATAAATGATAGGGTTTTTGTGGGCGCTCTAGGAATATCCAGAAATTCCAGGCTTCCAGGCCTGGAAAACAAGGAAGCTGGCATCGGAAGCTTGGAAAATGTTGTTCCCCATGGTCAAATTATCAAATTCTGAGAAAATTAGCTTTACATGATTTTCTTCTAGGTTTTGACGATTTTTAGACTAAAATGCCTGGGCTAATTGTCCCATTCTTTTTTGTCGGTCAACTTGGCTGCTTCCAAATGTGCACGGTATAGTAAGTTATTAATGTTACTCTTCTTCATGTGTAAGAATTTGATTTCCCGTTGGAGAACTTATCGTTGGTCAAAAACTTAGTATGCCTGTCATTGGTTCGAATGACCCTTTTTACATTTCTTAAGGAATTCAATATCTTTTACGATGTTTGCTAACTTCAATCTGAGATCTTTGTATTTAAATTTCAACCTGTTGGCTTGGCTAGCCTTAAGTTTATTCGAAGAAGTATCCATTTCAGGTTCCGTGTTGACAGTTTGATTATGAAATTTCCTCCAACCATGTCCATTCAACTACTGAAGCGACAGTTTACGAGCTAACTAAGGGCGAGTCTTATCATCCCTGTTACAGCCTAGCTAGCGGGCGAACCTATTGCCCCAGATACACCCAGCAGCAAACCATCCCTGGAAGTGCAACTCTCATTTCGCCTGTGAACTTTTTGTTCCGCAAAATTCACAGCCAATTTAAGATTGGACGGAAGGGGAATTATATTATATTAAAGTATACTGATTGGCGTATAATCTCTACTTAGTATAAAACAAAGTCCCCGATTCTTGGATGTGATGGGTAATCTCGAGAACCACTGGATGGATTTTGATGTGGTTTTCACCATCTCCAGGAAGGTTTTTGTAGGAAATAATTTATTTATGATCGAAGGAAGCCAATCAGTAAAGATTTCAGTGAAAAGGTCGAAAGAAAAACCTGGTGTCTGTGCCCTTTTTAAGCTTACGCTGGGCAAACCGTTAAAAATACCAATATACTATGAATGTAAGAATTGTTCAGCATGAAAAGTTCTACAACAAATGCCGCGAGGGCATATCTCTATCTTCAATACATCGCCTACTATAAGTGTTTTTAGATTGGACGGAAGAGGGATTTGAGTTTCATGCACCTCGCCATTCTTAAATTACGTCTGACAAGAATTCGTTGCACATGCATCTCCATGATAATATAATTAATAGTCCAGTCGGTGATTTTAACCCATCATGCTGAGACGTAAAACGGATATAGGTCGTAGTTCATTGACATCGACATCACGTAATGCATTCATAACTGTTCCCTGGCGAAGCCGGGGTGGGTTGCTAGTGTCAATATAAATTATTACTTAAAATGAGGAAGTGGTGAATAGTCTTTACCTCCAAAGGATGCCTTCTTCAACAATTTAGGTCAAGTAGATGTTTGTAATGAAGACTATGAACATGCAAAAAAAGTATGTAATCAGTTCAAAATTACCTAACTTCAGATGTACTCCTCGCAGACAGCTTTGAAACTTTTAGAAACAAAACACTAGAAACACAGAGTGGATGCAGCACACTTTATAACTTCACCAGGTTTAAGTTTCGAGATGATGCTTCTTTACACAGGAATTGAACTAGAGTTGACACTGGATTACAAACAGATTCTTTTAATAGAGTCAGGAATATGTAGAGGATTGTGTCAGGTTTCTCATCGGTATACTGAAGATAACAATAAATGCATGGAAACATTTGATTCCGAGAAACAGTCACAGTTTATTACCTATGATGCCGACAATCAATACGGGTGGGCGATGTGCCACCCCCTCCCTTCGGATGATTTCAGTGGGACTCCAGATACCCTTGATCTAGAAGCGATAAAGAAAGACTACCCCCTCTGATATATTCTAGACGTTTATGTAGATTATCCATCTGACCTTCATGATCTTCACAACGATTTACCTTTCCTACCAGAGTGTATACAACCTAAGGATTTGTCTCTAAAAAAAATAATCGAAGGTGATACGTTGCTCATTATCATGGCTCTATATCATGGACTAAAGTTGATAAAAAATTCACCTTGTGTTAAGGTTTTAACATTCACCTTGGCTAAAGTCATATGTTGATTTTAATAACCTTCGAAAACAGGCCAAAAATGATTTTGAGGAAGATCTGTACAAATTATGGAAAATATTCGTAAAAGAATAGATGTACGTCTTGTAACTGATAGCAAGATGGCTGAGAAATTGATAGCTAAACGAACATTCATAAGCTTATATATATTGGAATGTGTATACTAGATATTTCAAAAACTCTCATGTATTCCAACCACTATGATTTCCTGCTACCTCATTATGGGATCGAAAATCTTAAACTCATGTACTGTATATGGACACGGATTCCATCATTTATTTGGTTAACACCAAAGATGTTTATGAAGACAAGTTGAATTTCCTTGAACACCTGGATACATCTGATCATAATTAAGTACTAGTTGTTCGAGCTTGTAGGCCATGGTCAAAACAGGATATCCCCTGACATTTTACCGGAAACTGCATCCGGCATTTTCAAGGGTTCCGCTCCTTTCCTTGGTCCACTGCTGACCTGTCTGGACCACGGCCTACAAGCCCGAACATCTTGTACTTCATTATGAACGCCGGCCGTGAAAGCCTATGCTCTTATAACATCTGATTATCCTACTAATCGCATATGCTACTCGACATCAAACAAGAAAACTTTGGGAAAATTTAAAGACGAGGCTTGTGGACGTATTATTCAAACAGCTAAAATGTACGCTTTAGACATAGATGGAACAGAAATCAAAAAGATTGTAGGTATTAGCAGAGGCATTGTTAAAAATTGTATAGGTTTTCAAGATTATAAGTATTGTTTCATGAAGAACGAGTTAAAGAGAATACCGATGAACATTATTGCTTCTACTCAACATAACATGTCATCTATAAAACAAAACAAAATTGCTTTGTGTCCTCGTGATGATAAAAGATTCTGATGGTATTGCTACACATGCTTATGGTCATTACACAACCATTGACATACTTAAATGGCTAAGTTATGTATATCAAGTCAACAAAATAATACATAGAAACTACTTAACATCGAGACCACCTCATGGTGTAGCGGATTGCGTTGTTAGTTTTCACCCCTGAGGTTCATAGTTCGATTCCCGGATCTGTCGAGCGATAAAAGGAATGGTATGGTCTGGTAAGGTGTCTCCCAACTTCATTGGGTTCAACGGAACCTGCCAGATGTGATGGGATGAGGAGCGGAAAGGAAGGGGCCATCCTACCGCATGTAAACTCACGCCTTGTAGTTAAAATTGAAAAGACCTCTGGCGTGAGATTAATTTCTCTGCAAGTCTGTGTGTGAATGAAAAGGCTTCTGGCGCGAGATTGATTTCTCCGTATGCTTGTGTGTGAATGCAAATATGAAAGAAGTATTACTTTTACAATTTTCCGCCTAATCAATACTTTACTACCAAAAGATAATTTTAGGGGCACATGTTTTGAAACCTAATGTGGTTTCTTCCTCAGCCCACACCTATTAGTACACATCATATATATAACATCGAAATTCTTGTTGATGACACAAAAAACACATTTCATAATTTAACACATTAAAAATAACATGTAATGTTCCAAGCAGCTTGTGTCACTTATTTTATCCTGTATTTTAACTTGTGTCATTAGACACTCCTAAAACTTGTTGCTTATGGTAGATACTTTTTATTGAAATATTTTCAATGTCTTTAGAAACATTAAAGCTGCATTCTATAGCGAATCTTGTATTGATTAGATGGACCATAATGAACAATTCAAAAATTTAGTGGCTGGTAAGGTTTGATGGCAAATGGCAGTCACATGTAAAGCTTCAAAAGGTGACTGTTGATATTCAGTGGCAAAAAATTGCAAAAGCTTCCCCTTCTCTCTCATTCTGCATGTGGTACCTGAAATGAGTGAGTTAAGTATTTAATGGTCTCAAATGTTAAAAAGGTGCAAGTGAAAATTAAAATCTTGGCTTCGGACAAGTTGAATTGACTTAAGAAAACAGTAACTTGGGAACTGCTTGCCAGTTTCATTAAAGGCTATTGGAGTGTTCCAGGTTTCTGAAGAAGAAAAACGGCAATTAATACCTCGACGCGTGAACTCAAATTTGAGGACTTATACTTAGAGCCTTAGAGGTTTTTTGGAAAATGACTTACCGATTTTGAATGAACACATCTGTTGCGAGACCAATTGGAGGTCAACGTACGTCTAAGTTCACCTGACTATCACTAATGGACTGCTTGCGTGTTGTGTGTAACAGCCAGCGCGGTGGCGGGGAAGGGCGGCGGAGGGGAGGTGGTATGACGGCGATAGCGGGAGTGTGGGTGGATGTAGAGTAGGGGAGTGAGGAGGGATTGGTGAGGTATAGGGAGTGAAATTCGATTATTAAGGCGGGGGTTGAGGGGACGGTTTGCGTTTTTTATCATTTAAGTGATCCGCTATTGTGTCAAAAAATACATTAGTTTCAAAATTGATTTCATTTAAGTTATTGTAATCATTTGACCTCTGAAAAGTGTTAATATGAATATCCTCCAAGATGTTCATGAAGTTGCCCTTAGATACATAATGTAGAATGTTGACGTCATTGTCTATGTTAGTGAGCTTGTGTCCCGACTCTTCCATATGTGCCGCCATGGCTGAAAATTTTCTGTATTTTATAGCTGATACATGCTCAGCATAACGAGTACGGAAGCTTCTACCCGTTTGTCCCGCGTAATTTGACTTGCAAAGACTGCATTTAAGTTCGTAAGACACCCGATTTTGAGTGTTTATCCGTACTATTGATTTTATTGGAATAAACAAAATTGAAATTTGAGTTGCTAGTTCTAAAGGCGATGTCTAATTTATGTTTCTTTAGGATGTTGGTCACTGTGTATACACTTCGATCTGTGTAGGTGAAAGTGGCAAAAGAGTGCTATCCCTAATAAGCGTAAGGGTAACCAAGCCAATAGTTTAAAGTTCAAATATAAAGATCTGAAAATCAAATTAGCTAACATAAAAGATATCGACTTTCTTAAGAATTGCAAAAGGCACAGAATAGTGCCGCAACATCTTAAGGGTTACCAAAGGAAAGGACGCTCTAACCCGTACGAAAGACACACACAATTTTTAGTCAACAACAAAATTCTCAAACGTGAAATAAAATTCCTATATATGAAGAAAAATAACCGTCAGTAATGCTTTGTACCGTGTTCATCTAGAGGCGGCCAATTCAATCGATAAAAAAGAATGGGACAACTACCAAATCATTGCATGTTGAATGACACACTTTTGCGTCATCAAAAAGATCAACACTTTAAACAACAAATTTCGAAATTTAATGAATACACAAAAAACTCCCATCAATCAGAACACACCAGGTGAAGGCAATGTCCATATCTTCCAAAGCTCAGTAAAAAAACCTGACCAGTGTCACGTTCGACCAGAACGACCTAGAAATCCTCCGGAAAGGCCCCAAACACAACTGGGAACAAAATCTTAATAAAAACAATCTAATCAACTTAGTAGCCAAAACAGAAGCAGCCATTAGGAAATTACCAATGGAAGAACAAAATGCCGCCAGATTCGAAACTAACAAGAGAATTAAGAAAATAATGAACTCGAGTAAGAATAAGATCAATGTTAATTGGATTATTAATACGAAGTTCAAAAGTCTCACCACCAAAATTAACAACAATATAATAATAACAACAAAAGCTGATAAAGGCAACACCACGGTTTTAATAAACAAAGACTACGTCAACTAAACAATCAATTTTCTAAATTCTGGTAAGTTTATAGAAATCAAAAAGGACCCAACGAACGTCCTTCAAAAACGATTAAAACCACTATTAAAGAACACCATCTTCATTATAGAAGAGAAACAAGCTGACAGGCTCATAACCATGAATCCCGGCATCCCCACTTTAAGATCGCTTCCAAAAATACACAAACCAGACACACCAATTAGACCGATCGTCAATTTCAGGAGCAGTCCAACTTACAAGCTTGCGAAATTTGCTCAACAATTTCTAAACGAGCATTACAAATTCAAGGCCAACCTGTCTTTCAGTAACACTATGCATTTCTGTGAAAAAACTATAGACTTGAAACTAAATGAAAATAATACCATGCACTCAGTTGACATTAAAGATATGTATACAAATATACCGGTCAAAATAACAATCAAGATCATTCAAACTAGATTAACCAATGAGAGCGACCTATCTAAAGTAGAAATTGAGGAATTTATTTTGATTTTAGCTTTTGTCACTGACAACAATATTTTCGCCTTTAACAAGAAAATGTATAAACAATCTGAGGGTCTCGCGATGGGTTCCCCTCTGTCGGGCATTTTAGCTAATATTTACTTAGATCACATGGAACATGACAAAATCATCAACCAAATTAAAGGTATCGAGTTCTGGGGCAGGTATGTGGACGACATTTTCATCATTATCAACAACCAAGTTCAAGTAATAGAACAGATATTGGACGATTTCAATAAAGTAGATAGTAGTATCAAATTTACCTTAGAATCGGAAATTGACAATAAAATAAATTATCTAGATTTAACTGTGATTAGAAAAGATCTAAATGCTTGGAACCACCAATTTAAGGAGTTTGGCCTCAAAATCAGTCATACAAAGACAGTAGCAATGGCAGTCAGCAGACAGAGGTTGCATACAAGCATTGAGCTGGATGGAGCGAAATTAGAACAAGTCGATTATTTCCAATACCTCGGTAGCATTATGACTGAAGATAACAGATGTTCTGCTGAAGTCACTAACAGAATCCAAAAAGGAGCTCAGTTTTATCACCAGGTTAGGAACCTCCTTTGGGACCAACAAATTCCTTTAACATCCAAGAAAATGTTGTATCAGGCCTACTTCTTACCTATAATGACGTATGGCTTGAAACTTGTATTATCAACAGAAGAGATAGTAGCAGACTTCAGGCTACAGAAATGAAGTTCCTGAGAACAATGCTTCAGAAGACCAGAAGAGACAAGATCCGAAATGTGAAGATTCGTGCAGAGATTCAAGTGAAACCACTTCATGAAGCAATAGCAACATCAAGGTTGAAATGGTTTGGTCATGTGAAGAGGATGAATCCAAGCAGAACGGCAAGAGTATGGCTTGAACAAGATGTGGAGGGCAAGAGACCAAGAGGCAGACCACGGACACGCTGGATCTCCCAAATAAAAGAAGACCTGCAGGGAAGAGGTGTCGATTGGTACCAGGTAGAGGAGGAGGAAATATACCTGAATAGACAAACATGGAGAGCGCTCTTATACCGCACCCGGGAAGCTGGAGACGGTTAATGATAATGATAATAATAATAATAATAGAAAAGATCTGCAGTACAAAGTCTATTGAAATCTCTCGCAGACGAGTACGATCATACGGCAGGACTCAACCATCCAGGTGGTCACAAAAATGCGACATTTATAAGTCTTATTAACAGAGCATTAAGAATCCCTTCATCTGACCACGATTTGAAACAAGAAATCGATATAATATATCAAATAGCTAGAATCAATGGATACAGCCACAACTATGTCAATAGATTAATTTATAAATTAAATAATAGACCTACTACAAAGTTAATTAGAGACGGCGCTACAAAGAAATCTTTTGCCACTTTCACCTACACAGATCGAAGTGTATACACAGTTACCAACATCCTAAAGAAACATAAATTAGACATCACCTTTAAAACTAGCAACTCAAATTTAAAATAAAATAAAAATATTCCAATAAAATCAATAGTACGGATAAACACTCAAAATCGGGTGTCTATGAACTTAAATGCAGTCTTTGCACGTCAAATTACGCTGAACAAACGGGTAGAAGCTTCCGTACTCGTTATGCTGAGCATGTATCAGCTATAAAATACAGAAAATTTTCAGCCATGGCGGCACATATGGAGGAGTCGGGACACAAGTTCACTAACATAGACAATGACGTCAACATTCTACATTATGTATCTAAGGGCAACTTCATGAACATCTTGGAGGATATTCATATTAACACTTTTCAGAGGTCAAATGATTACAATAACTTAAATGAAATCAATTTTGAAACTAATGTATTATTTGACACAATAGCGGATTGCTTAAATGATTAAAAAAAAAAAAACGCCCGCTCAACCCCCGCCTTAATAATCGAATTTCACTCCCTATACCTGACCAATCCTTCCTCACTCCCCTACTCTACACCCACCCACCCCCACTCCCGCTATCGCCCTCATACCACCTCCCCTCCGCCACCCTTCCCTCCACCTCGCTGGCTGTTACACACAACACGCAAGCAGTCCATTAGTGATAGTCAGGTGAACTTAGACATACGTTGACCTCCAATTGGTCTCGCAACAGATGTGTTCATTCAAAATCGGTAAGTCATTTTCCAAAAAACCTCTAAGGCTCTAAGTATAGGCCCCCAAATTTGAGTTCACGTGTCAATGAGGTATTAATTGACGTTTTTCTTCTTCAGAAACCTGGAACACTCCAATAGGCTTTAATGAAACTGACAAGCAGTTCCCAAGTTACTGTTTTCGTAGGTCAATTCAACTTGTCCGAAGTCAAGATTTTATTTTTCACTTGCACCTTTTTAACATTTGAGACCATTAAATACTTAACTCACTCATTTCAGGTACCACATGCAGAATGAGAGAGAAGGGGAAGCTTTTGCAATTTTTTGCCACTGAATGTCAACAGTCACCTTTTGAAGCTTTACATGTGACTGCCATTTGCCATCGAACCTTACCAGCCACTACATGTTTTAATTGCTCATTATGGTCCATCTAATCAATACAAGATTTGTTATAGAATGCAGCTTTAATGTTTTTAAAGACATTGAAAATATTTCAATAAAAAGTGTCTACCATAAGCAACAAGTTTTAAGAGTGTCTAATGACACAAGTTAAAATACAGGATAAAATAAGTGACACAAGCTGCTTGGAACATTACATGTTATTTTTAATGATTTTTATTGATGTTAAATTAGTGTTTTTAATGTGTTAATGTATGAAATGTGTTTTTTGTGTCATCAACAAGAATTTTGATGATATATATACACTATATATATATGATGTGTACTAATAGTTGTGGGCTGAGGAAGAAACCACATTAGGTTTCGAAACATGTACCCCTAAAATTATCTTTTGGTAGTAAAGTATTGATTAGGAGGAAAATTGTAAAAGTAATACTTCTTTCATATATACGGACAATACGGAACCTGACATGAGTGCTATTCCTAATATGTGAATGCAAAGGCCCCTGGCACGAGATTAATTTCTCCGTAAGCCTGTGTGTGTGTTCTCTCCGCCTCTAGGGTTATGCCCTAGTGCCCGGTCTCAAGGGACAGAAAATAAGTTTTGTTGCTAATTCATTTTAGGGTCTTTGGACATCTTGGTCATCAGCCCCAGAAAATGTTTTCCTGAGCTGTTATGAATTGTCAATTTAATTGTTTAGTGCATCTTGATGTTCTTTGAAGTATTAGAAGCCATTTTTCAGTGTTATCTAATTCTATTAAAGAAAGCCTTCCATTCGGTCAACACAAATTGTGCCCAATTACATTTGGCGGGAAACAATTATTTATATACCCTAACCTGAAAGAAATGTTACATAAGATATTTATCACAAAGTAACACGGTTTTATTTACAAAAAATGGGGGATATTTAATTCAGGTTAGGGTGTGTAAATGCTAGTTTCCCACCTAATGTAATTGGGCACAATTTGTGTTGACCAACTGGAATATTTTCCTTAATTGATGCTCTTTGTTAACATTTTAAGACAGATTTCTTATACTTTGGCACGTTTGCATCAGTCTGTGCCCAGTTCTTCTTCTTCTTCTCCTCATCCTTCTCCAGTTATGATTCGAAATCAAATGCATGCCACTAAAGTTCTTCTGGAGTGTATTGCCGTATATTATGTTGAACTGAATCACTGTTTCAGAGTATGTATATGACTCAGGCCCCAGGTGGACGGCTGCTGTTCAGTCAGGCAGGACCTCCCGGACATCCTCCTGGCCATCAAGCTCCTCCACAGGGTCGTTATTCTGTATCGAGCATGCAGCGGGAAGTGTGATGTCAATCAACAGGTGTCAAGTTGTATTATCTTGTTAATTAATATTCATAATAAACAAAAATGTACTGTATCATTTATCATTTAAGATACGACATAGTTCCTTCTCCCTCTTCTATCTCTCTGTTGCATTTCTTTCTTTCAGTTTATCAAATAATCAACATTTCATTCTGTTTGTGCTGGGGTCTTCAGTCCTTGGACTGCTTTGATACAACCCTATAAAATTCTTTCTTCTGAGCCTATCATTTGACCTCGACACTGCTAACACACACTACATCTGGAGCAATCTGATTAAGATATGCCAACCTTGACCTTTTCCTATACTTTTCATCCTCCCTTCTTTCTGTATCGCTCAGCGAAAGAATACGGACAAATGTAAGCACAAACAATTGACGAGGTGACATGTTGCAACGCCTGCAGGTGTAAGAGGAGATACACAAGCATACTTACCTCTCTCCGTTCCGCTGCGCCGAGTAGTACTCTTATACCCTGACCCTCCAAAGTTCACCCCAAGAAAACTAACCCACAGGACCGAGACAGAAAGTAGGAGTCTGGACACAGCCAGGAGGTGGACGGGTATCCTAAATGAGGCCGTTTTGGGGATAGCTGCCTAGGGATCATTTGCTAAGAAATGAAAGGTAGGACTAGTTAACAATAATGCATTAGGAAAAAACAAGAAACCAAATACAAATGAAAAATATAATAATAAACAAATAAAACCTAACGTAATGTGCCTGATTATATTAACTGAATTTAGAAAAGGGGATTTAGAATTTAATACAGAAAGAAATAGCCTGGAAAAAGTTGCAAAGTAGATGTGACGATCCAAAACAGAAGAAAGATACTTTAAAAGCAAGGCACAAAACTTAATCTACGCTGAAAATATAGGAAAACAAAATCTAAATTGATCCCGCTCCCTGGGTGCCCCTCAACACACATTCACACAGAACCCATTGCACATCCCACATTACCAAACAATACAAATTCAGTATTGTATGTTATAAATTGTGTATTGCTTCATCTTGGACATATCCAGTCCCAAATAGGTTTTTGGAAAATATGTCTATATTTGTATTTTAACCGCTTTGCTGCCTAGGTACAGTTCACTCACCCGGCCACGGGAGAAGCTTTCTTGGGATTTGGTGTAGAGCTAGGCAGATGACAGGATCGAGTGACCAGTCAAGGAGAAAGAAGGCACTGTAACAGCTGACGGTGGAGATCCGTTTGATTTGGTTGTGGAGAATATACTTTTGTTCTGATGGAAGTTCTTCGTTGTGGTTTGGTGAATGAGATTAAGAGACCTGTCCTGGATACTCCATAGAAGGGTCTATTTAATTTGGTTCTTATGATGTACGGCTGTCCCATTTCCACTGGGTGACTCACAAGTTGACAGATAAGTAGTGCTGCCTGCAGAGAAGGTCTCGTATATCAGCAGGTGACGTATTGGGAGGAGAAGGCAGTCTAGATACAGTGGATCATTGAAGAAGAGCTGCACGGCACAGGTTCTACATTTGACTCAGCACATTGAGGACGGTTTTGAGATGAAGATCACTGGTGTGGCATTTGTGGATCTATCCGCTGCCTACGATACGGTTAATCATAGAATATTATTACACAAGTTCTATAGAATGATTAAAGACATCAAGGTAACTAAGATGATAGCTACTCTCATGGAAAATCGTCGCTTTTTTGTTGAATTTCAAGGACGCCGAAGTAGATGGAGAAATCAAAGGAATGGTCTCCCTCAAGGCAGTGTATTGGCTCCTATTCTTTTTAACATCTACACAAATGACCAGCCATTACCAGAAGGCACTAAAAGTTTTATCTATGCCGATGACCTTGCACTTACTACTCAGACTGATGCTTTTGATGAAGCTGAGATTTCTTTAACTATAGCATTAGAAGACCTAGGTATTGATGAGAAAAATCACCTGAAACCAAATCCAGCTAAGACCCAAATTTGTGCCTTCCATCTACGGAGCGCACAGGCCTCTCAGAAGCTCAATGTATTCTGGAAAGGGAGTTTACTGGCACATTGCTTGACACCAAAGTACTTGGGAGTTATACTGGATCGCACATTAACATACAAGAAACATTGCCAAAACTTAAAACATAACATAGCTGCTAGAAACAACATCCTATGCAAATTGTCAGGAACCAGTTGGGGAACACAACCACAATCAGAATATCAGCTCTAGCTCTATGCTACTCTGCAGGCAAATATGCCTCCCCGGTATGGTACAGATCAGCCCATGCGAAGCATATCGATATCTCGCTCAACAAAGGTTGCAGGATCATTACAGGATGCTTAAAACCAACACCTATTGAGAAGATCCAACTTCTAGCTGGTGTTGCTCCTGGTGAGATTCGTAGGGAGGTAGCAGCTAACAAAGAGAGGCTCCAATCATCCACTTCAGAAGCATATCCCCTTTATGGATACCATCCTGCCACACGGAGGCTGAAATCTAGAAAGTGTTTTCTCCGCACAACAGTTAAGCTTCAAGGAAAAGCAGAGAATGCTAGGATCAAGATGTGGAAAGAAAGAACTAACAACCTTTCCAACTGGATGGAGCTGAAGGAAAGTCTTCCATGTGGACACCAGGAAAAGTGGACAACTTGGAAAGCCCTTAACAGACTCCGTACAAGAGTAGGCAGAACAAGAGTAAATCTCCGGAAGTGGGGTTTCTCAAGCTACTCATCACTCTGTGACTGTGGGGAGCTGCAGACAATCCAACATTTGTGTCAGTGTGACTTATGTCCGTCAAAGTGCACTATGAAAGATTTGATTGCAGCCTCTTCCAGCGCTTTTGACGTCACCCAATACTGGGCAATAATCATCTAGCTCAAATATGTTGCTTCAATATTAGATTTGTTTTGTATAATAGACCTGTATATATGTATGGTAGAAATGTAGATATTCTGTATTCAATATTCATATTGATACTTCTGACACGAATAAAGAAGAAAGATTGAAGAAGAAAAATCCTGTGGAGTTGAACCCTCAGTTAGTTGAAATGAGGTTGATGAAGTGTTGAAACAATGAAAAGATTTAGAGAAGTCATCGAACTAAAAGGTACAGTATTCTTCTGTTACTATTCCTCTTATCCAAGGATAAATGTTACATGTATCTTCCCCACGTCTCAGTGCGCATGTTAGGCCAATAGCTTGTACATGACAAGAATCGTTGCCTGTACAAGTTCGACAGATTATATCTATTTTTAAAAGAGGTCAAGGATTAGAATACACCCACGGTATGCCCTGCCTGTCGTAGGAGGCGACTAATAGGGCCGACACGGCCAAATAGCTTGCCAGTTATTGATTTTTTTCAGACCCCCTGTGGATGGGGAGGGCAGAATTCATCCACGGTATCCCCTGCCTGACGTAAAAGGCGACTTAGAGGGGGCCTTATTAAGGTCGATTTCGGATTTCTGGTCCCAGTTCTGGTTTGACCTATCGAAATAAACATGCGCCATGTACCCTACAGTAGTATCCGCTTTACAACGAAGGTCCCTGCATGGCCGAATACTGGAGCTGCATAAATCACTGTGCATGTCGAGGAGGAAGTGCCTATTCGAGGCACTGGGACCCCGGGCAAATACCTGCTATGCCAGGTAGGTATTGCCTTGGCTGGGTGGCGCCCACAGTGATGGCCCCCGTTTGGAGTGGGCAGTATTGGGGAGGATTTCTTCCGGGATGTCTTAGCGCTCTCGGAAATCTGTACAGGGTGGCCCCCTTAAAAAGCCGTCTCTGGAGTGTAGACCGGATCCCAAGGTGTATTCGCCTTGGGATGAGGCATTTAATAAGAAGTTCCCTGTTGACAGGTCTCCTCGCTACCTGGTAGCTACCAGGACAGACGGGGGAGATTTTAAACAGGTAATATCGATCCTATTTTCAGAGGAAATCGAGGGGAAATATCGCGACCTTAACGGGATTTTCAAGCTCCGGAACGGGCAGCTCCTGCTGCATACCTTTGACCGGCAGCAAACCGAAGCGTTGCTGGAATGCACGCATTTTTGCGAAATTCCTGTTAAGGTTGAGAAGCACGATACGCTAAATGAGATCCGTGGAATTATATTCCATCGCGACCTCATTTTAAACAGCGACACGGAATTGATGCGGGATCTGGGGAAGCGAGGCGTCATCAGGATTAGGCGCATCACCCGGAAAATTGGAAATGATAGAGGTGCAGTTGCGTACTCAGCTAGAGGCAGTTGCAGTTCGTACTTCATTGCCAGCGTCAATACTGGCGCTTTCATTCTCCATTTTGAGGGTGATGTAGTGCCTAAGCAGGTGAAGGTCACGTCGTACCATTGCAACGTTAGACCGTACATCCCTCCACCTATGCGCTGCTACAATTGCCAGAAATTCGGTCATGTTTCTGCCAGGTGCACTGCCAAGGCAGTGTGTAGAGAGTGTGGCAAGGGGACACATAACGGTGTGGGGTGTATGCCTCCCACGACGTGTCCTAACTGCCAAGGAAGTCACTCTCCGCGGTTGAAGCAGTGCCCTGAGTTCTGCAAGGAAGCAAAGATCCAAGAAATCAGAATATTGGATCGGCTTTCATACCACGACGCTCGAAAGAGATACCGTGATATGACTGCACCCGAATTTCCGGTATCTTTCGTGGCTAAGGTGACGCCACCTATCACCCCTGCCACTTTCGTTCCCCGTGCTGTACCCTAGACAACGAACTACTCTGAGATCGTAAAGTCTCCCCTCGCTGTCCAAGCGAGACCTGTCAGCCCGAAGAAGGTCTCACAACCTTCTTCGGCCATTGTGAAAAAGGCGCCGGTTATACCATCTAAACCGGCGCAATCGGAGAAGAAGTCTTCCCCTGCCAACGAGGCAAAGAAGACTTCTGCGACCGGGGCTGGATCGTCATCCAGCCCACCTGATAAGACAAAGATAGTGGAGAAGAGGGAGACGGTGCGGCGCCGTCTCTCTCGACCTCCGGCTGATGGGATGGCTCCTTCATCTGCTGGGCCTTCCGCTCCCTCGACCATTAAGGGAGTGATGCCCGCAGAAGCCAAACCCATTGGAGTGGAGGAACTCCCCTATAGGAAAAATAAGTCACTGGCAGAGAAGAGAGGGGCGGTTCAGCGCCGTTTCTCTTCCTCTCCTGCATACAAGGCTGCTAAGCCATCTGCTGGCCATTCCGCTCCTACCATCACCAAAGGAGCGGTGCCAGCTGGAGCGGCCTCGTTTTGCAAGGAGCTGACATCTGTGGGGAAGGGACCACCTACTTCCCCGAATAGACATCTGCGTCGGTCTAGAAAGAAGCATGCTCGGGGTGTGTCGGGGACAAGCACCCAGTCTTCGGACAGGGAGAATGTCCCTAGACACCGCTCTCGGTCTTCCCCAAGAGCGAGACTCGTGAGGTCCGACGACGACCGCGCGCAATCCAAGAGAGCGCCCGCTCCATTTTCTTCGTCTTCGGAAGGAGATGTGGAGATTGAGGTGTGCTCTCCTGCCCCATCATCTCCAACTAGAGATGGGGAAGGGTGGCAAACGGTCAAGCATAAGTAGAAGACCCACTTCTACTTAAGTCCACACCATGGCACTATTACAATGGAACTGTAATAGCTATTCTGTTCATCTCGCTGAGTTACGTTAATTAATATCTTCTTTTTCGGCAACCATTGTCTGTCTTCAGGAATCCAGGTTTCGTCCTGGACATGAGATAATGCGTCACTTCAAACTCTTCTCTAAAGACCGGGTGGACGGAGCTGTGGCCGCTGGTGGCGTCTGCACTCTCGTCCACTCTAGCCTCTTTAGTGAAGAGGTGCCGTTGCGTACTCAGCTAGAGGCAGTTGCAGTTCGTACTTCATTGCCAGTAATGGCAACAGTATGTAACGTGTACATCCCGCCTGATTCTCAACCGGATTACAACCAACTGGTGGATCTAGTCTCTCAGCTCCCCCCTCCTTTTCTCCTTCTGGGAGATGTTAACGCCCACAACACCATCTGGGGCTCCGCTACCACTAGCGGTAAAGGGAGAGATTTTGAGAGGCTGATCAGGCGGCTGGACCTGTGTCTGTTGAACACAGGGGAACCTACGCACTTCTCTATTGCACACGGTACTTATTCAAGTATCGATATTACCTTGTGCAGTTATGCGCTGGTTCCCCTGCTACTATTACCTTTGTAATAGTGACCATTTTCCAATTATCATTACTCTTCCGAACCAGAGAGCCATCGAGTTACCAAGTGCTGTTACCAAGACCCACGTGCGGTGTTTGCCGAAGATACCTTTGAGAGTGTCGATGATCATACCATTCACATAACGAATGGTATTTTGGCTGCTGCTGAGGAAACAATACCTTCCTCATCCGGCAACTCACGCCGGAAGCTTGTCCCTTGGTGAACAGCCGAGATTGCAGCAACCATTAAAGATCGTCGACGTGCTTTCAAATGCTATCGGAGGCAAAACACTATGACCAACCTTATCACCTTCAGAAGGATGCGTGCTAGAGCCCGATATCTGATTCGGGAGAGTAAGAAAACGACGTGGGAAAAGTATGTGTCGTCTATGTCGGCGCATACTCCTTCATCTCAAATGTGGACTAAGCTTCGTCAGATCTCCGGACTCCCGACATCACTGTCGATACCCGGAGTATCCATCAATGGAGATATCATCACGGACCATCTCGCCATTGCCAACAGTATTGGCTCGCACTTCTCCGATGTATCCTGCTCTGGGAGTTACGATCCTACATTTCTGACTCTGAAGCGGGAGGCAAACTCACCCCTTGTCCTTTGCCACTGCTGCTTCGGAGTCCTATAATGTACCATTCTCTGAATGGGAACTGCGCAGTGCACTTGCACTTGCTCCTGGACCGGATAACATACATAATCAAATGTTAAAACATCTGTGCGAAGCCAGTATAAAACAGCTGTTGATCCTCTTCAATCGTATATGGATTGAAGGGGAGTTTCCATCTCAATGGCGAGAGGGGATCGTGATACCGATTCCCAAGGCTGGAAAGGATCCCAAGTTTGTAAGCAGCTATAGGCCCATTTGTCTGACAAATGGCCTGTGTAAGCTGCTCGAAAAGATGGTGAACCGTCGACTGGTGTGGTTCTTGGAGAAGAGGTCTCCTGTCTGAGTACCAGTGTGGATTTCGCTCTCTGAGGTCCACCACTGATCATCTGGTGCGACTTGAGAGCGCCATACAGGGGGCATTTCTCCGGAGTTCGTTGCAGTCAATTGCTACAAGTTTCCCGCAACACCCCCTAGTGCAGCGAATCCACGACCTACTAGCCGGGCTGTGCCACGCTGACACTCGAATCACCTTTCTGTGGCTTCCAAGACACATGGGATTGCGAGAAATGAGTCGGCTGATCAAGCTGCAAAAGAGGCGGTATCACTACCACCTCGACCAATGGAGGTACCTCCTCGAGATATTCGCTCTCAGTTACGCCTACAAGTTCTGGCTTTTTGGAAGAGTCAGTGGCTAGCTGACCCACTGCCCAGTAAACTGAGAGCGATCAAGGGAACTACTCGCATGTGGCAGAGCTCTTTCCGGTCACGGAGAGAGTCCGTTATTTTGTGTAGGCTAAGGATAGATCATACAAGATCCACCCACTCGTATCTGATGAAAAGGGAAGACCCCCCCACTTTGTACCTGTGGAGCCGTTTTCACCGTGGCCCACATTTTCACCGAGTTTGTGGATCTTGCTGACTTACGAAGAAACCTTGGTTTGCAGATGACACTCAAACATATATTAGCCGATGACGCGGTGGCTGCTGATCGCGTTATCCGCTTTATAAGTGAGAGTGGGTTAGGGCCAGAAATCTAAATTTTCCAGTATAAATTGACTCCACGACTTGTTCGTTTTTGAATGATAATATTTTATTTTTCCGTAATTTTTGTTTATTTTTATAAATTTTATTTTTTTATTTAATGTTTTTGTTTTATTTATTTTTTGTCTTTTTAAATTTAGGCGTCCACCTCAAAATTTTAAATTCAATTCCAAATTTGTATTCTTTAATCTATGTTAAGAGGGGCAGATGACCTCGTAATTCCGCCCCTTAAAACAACAATAACTAACTAAATATCTAATTTCATAGAATTACCCAATTTTTTGTTAGATGCTTCTAAACAAAATAAATAAATAAATAAAGAACAAGACGTCCTGAAAACAGAAAAATGCAGAAAGCTACAATATTTAGGTCATGTAATGAGGAATGAATACAGGTATAATCTGCTGCAGAACATTCTTCAAGGAAAGATTCCTGGTAAAAGAGGACGGGGAAGAAGAAGAACATCTTGGCTTGGAAACTTACGAACATGGACTTCACACACGAGTGAAGAACTATTCAGAACATCCAAAACTGACATACCTATGATGGTCACCAACATCCAGAACGGATTGGCACAAGAAGAAGTTAGATGCTAAAGTTTATTCTTGTTGTGCACGTCTCTTCGGTGTCCAACCCCCACTACCTGAACTTAGGTTATTGGAAGTAGAGTGGAGCTACTTATAACCGTTCATATAGAAGTAAACCTTACAATAAATGCTGCAAAATTGGGCAGAAGCATGAGAAGTCACAGCAAAAATAGAATTAGCACATGCCAATAGACACAATAAAAGAAGGTAAGTGTTACCCTTTTGGATGAAATGTGCTGGACCGTTTTCGACCATAACCTAAGGTTGATTAAATTTGAGAGTCAAGAAAGAACACAAGAAAAATTTCAAGACAATATTATTGAAGAAACAAAACATTACAGAGGCAAATAATATTCATAAAGTAATAACTGAAATAATTAAAATAAATTATAACACATAAAAAACAATCATGCGAGGAATCTGAATTAGGAAGGACGATCACATAACAGCTTAATAAGGTCAACCTCGAAGTACAACCCCAATGAAAAAATTTAATAGTCGCCGATTAAATCAAATAATTCAAGAAATTACCTCAGATGTCCATATGGGACTAGACCCGAAAATCATAAGTTCAGTTAAGTATTAATTATCCATAAGAAGTATTAAATTTTCCAATTATTTGCGAAAGCGAGTATTAATTATCCGTAAGAAGTATTAAATCTTCCAATTATTTGTGAGAGCAGATGAATTTACGTCTTGCTTGTAGCAAATCAATATCTCTTCTCCCATAATAAATTTCCGAACGTTATTGTTAACCCAGAAAAACGAAAAGCCATAACAATACTCGGCTCGTAACCCATGATAACGAAGACTTACATATAATAAAATATGTACTGTCAGGTCAGGAGAAATCCTGCTACCGTATGACAGTAGACGGTACTTTCTGCGAGGGTCTGGCGGCCAGTACCAAACTAAGGGAGAACCAACGGCTACGGGCGGAGGAGTTTTCCTTTAGCAGGTTTGATGAAACCTGTGTGTAGGAAATGAGACAGAAATTTATCACAATGCTTCTGCCTTGCAGTCTATATAGGGGACTATCAAAGGCTAAGGGAGTTAACCCCAACAGAAAATCTTCCTCGTGCGTTAGGCCCAGCAAGCCAGCTTGAGGAATAAAAATTGTCAAAGTGCTTTCAACAATAAAACGAGCCTCGGATGTAAGAAACGAAAACCAAGATATGGAAAACCTTCTACGTGTAGTTTTTGTAAGGATGACGGTGGTAAGCCCGAAGTTAAACAAAACTATTCAAAGAAGAAAATTACTGGACGGAGGAACAATAAATTCAAAATAGCAACATTAAATACCATTACCCTGACCGCCAAATGTGAGGAGCTCGTAGATCTCAAGGCAAGAAGAAAGATTGAGGTCCTTGGACTGAGCGAAACGAAGTGGAAAGGGAAAGGAACTAAATTGCTGAGGAAAGGTTATCAACTCGACTGGCATGGAAATAAGACGGAAGCAAGAAATGGTGTGGCGTCTGTTATCAGCAAGAACATCGATGCTGTATCTGATGTAGAATATGTAAATGAACGAATTATCAAGCTACATCAAAAAATTGACAAGAACACACTAACTATTGTACAGGTTTATGCTCCACAGGTTGGGTGTAGTCAAGAAGAGAAAGATGACTTCCTTCAAGCATTAGAAGACCACGTAGAACAAGATAACATTCTTGTTATGGGTAATTTAAATGCTCATGTGGGAAATAATAGGACAGGATATGAGACAGTGATGGGTCCCCATTGTGACCATTTAGATGAGGGCCACAGATTGTTTTTCTTAGAGGAACCACCTGTTTGAAGAACGCGCGGAGCTGAGGTATTTTGTTTCATCAAGTTAACGCTATATGGAGAGAGCGTCGATATGAGAGGACTCATATGGTATTTTTACGAATTTCTATGTGAAGAGGTTGAACCACCAAAACATCGGGGGAACATGCAGTACTCATTACTGGGAAAATTACCGAAGAGATCAAGAGAATCCGTCGTTTGGATCAGAAGATATTGGAGTTGAAGAAGCCAGGCGCAAGGATTATTTTTCGCATCGGAGTGTCTGAATGAAGTAGGCCGCACGCCACAGGTGAAGCAGAGAGGCGAGACCGTATAGCGACTAACACCGCGTGCTCAAGGTCTACGTGCTTGGCAGATATTTGTGTTGAAAGATACCAGTCTTAAAAGAGTCGGAAGGCAATCAGCGTATATGATGGTTGGTTGGTTCTTAAGTTTAGGGGCTGCGACAACGCGGTCATGTAGCGTATATGATGTGGGCCTTAAAACCCTGATATCATAAATAAGCTAGAGGGGCAAGCCATTGCTTTGGTGTGTGCAAAGTATTGGGGAATTCCTTACTCATCTAAGGAATATCTTATATATAAAAGTGAAAGTCTGTATGTATGTGGGTATGTGGGTGGGTCTGTTCCGTATACAAATCTACACCGTTCCACCAATCTCAACCAAATTTTGCATACACATAGTTTAGGACCCAGAACGAACCGCTGGCTACATGAATTTTCGATAGTCTTTCTCATTCTTCTGATTTCGGCCCTTTTGCACTCAAGCACAGGCAAATCAAATCATAAAATATACTCATGAAGGAATGGCAAGGCAGATAGTTTCCATGGCAACATAGCTCAAGTCGAGACACGGCCGGCTGGATGCCATTCGCGCTCTGCACTATAGAAAATGAGGATCTTTACTTGAAATCCCGTTAGTTACTCAACTACTCACACAGCACTGTCAACCGAGTTTAGCATAACAAAGACTTGACACCATCTTCTACTATATATTTGTCAAATACCACTCACTCACTCACTCATTCATTCATCACGAAATCTCAGAAACCACCGAACGGATTGGAATGAAATTTGGTATGCAGCTTCCTCAAGGGACGCAAATGCTCACTAAGAGAGGATTTTTGCATATTCAGGTTCTAAAGGGGTGTTAAGGGGGTAGACCTGCATTTCATTCAAAAGCAATATCTCCCGATTGGTTTCATTGGGGGATGTGATACTCGGCATATAAACTAATCATTAAAAATAAGAATACATGTGTCTGAGGGTTTTTCGATGTGGTGTATATTATGAGGTGAAAGGGGTGAAAAGTGGGGATTAAAAGTTTCCTAATGGAGCCTTTTTTCTCTTAAACGACATAGGCGAGGAGTTTGAAACTCAGCAAAAAAAAATCAACATAAAAAAGAAGTAAATATGTGTTTGACCGGTTTTTCATAAATCCAATTTATGGGGCCCACGGGGAGGGAAGAAATTCTGGGGGGGGGGGAACAGGAAAGAAAGTGACCTAACTGATTGACTGACTGACTCACTCATCAAACTCAGGGGAAAATTAAGTAAGTAAGTAAATAGCTGTTTGACAGTTTTTTTCTTAAATCAAATTTAAGGGGTTCATGCGGAGGGGTGAATTTCTGAAAAAAGAAAATTGAAAGAAAATGTCCTGACTCACTCACTCACTCATCATCGCCCAGCCAAAATTATTGATGTTAGAAACATGACAGTTTGGGGATATATTCATTGTTTGTCAAAACCGTCTACTAAGGGAGGATTTTCGGATAATCAGGTTCTAAAGGGGGTCTTAAGGGGGTTAAACCTGCATTTCATTGAATAACAATATCTCCCGATTGGTTTCATTGGGGGATGTGATACACGGCATATAAACTCATTATTAAAAAGTAAGAAGACACCTGTCTGAGGGTTTTTCGATGTGGTGTATATTATGAGGTGAAAGGGGGTGAAAAGTGGGGATTGAAAGATTCCTAACGGAGCGTGTATCTCTTAAACGACATAGGTGAGGAGTTCGAAACTCAGCGGGAAAAAAATCAGGATAAAAATACGTAAATATGTGTTTGACAGTTTTTTCATAAATCCAATTTAAGGGTCCCATGGGGAGGGGTGAAATTCTGGGAGGGGGGTGGCAGAAAAGAAAGTGTCCTAACTGATTGACTGACTGACTCACTCATCAAACTTAGGGGGGGGAAACTGCTTTAAAGTAAGTAAATAGCTTTTCGACAGTTTTTTGAACAATCAAATATAAGATGTTCATCGGGAGGGGTGAAATTCTGAAGGAAAAAAAATTAAAGAAAATGTCCTGACTCATTCTCTCACTCATCATCGCCCAGCCAAAAATATTGAAGTTGGAAACATGGCAGTTTGGGGATATGTTCATTGTATGTCAAAACCGTACACTAAGGGAGGATTTTTGGATATTCAGGTTCTAAAGGGGTCTTAAGGGGGTTAAGCCTGCATTTCATTGAATAACAATATCTCACGAGTGGTTTCATTTGTGGATGTGATACTCGGCATATAAACTAATCATTAAAAATAAGCAGACATATGTCTAAGGGTTTTTCGATGTGGTGTAGTTATTATGAGGTGAAAGGGGTGAAAAGTGGGGGTTGAAGGATTCCTAACGGAGCGTGTAGGTCTATCTCTTAAACGGCATAGGCGAGAAATTTGAAACTCAGCGAAAAAATCAGCTTAAAAAGTAAGTAAATCGGTGTTCGACCGTTTTTTCATGAATTAATTTAAGGGGCCAATGGGGTGGTGTGAAATTCTGGGGGGAAAAAGGAGAGAAAGTGTCCAAACTGACTAACTCACTCACTCATCAAACTCAGGGAAAAAAGACAGCTTAAGAAACAAGTTAATAGGTGTTCAAGCGTTTTTTCATCAATCCAATTTAAGAGGCCCGTGGGGAGGGGTGAAATTCAGGTAAAAATAATTGAAAGAAAATGTCCTGTCTGACTCACTCACTCATCACGCCCAACGAAAACTATTCAAGTTGGATACATGAAATTTTGGGAATATGTTCGCTGTAAGTCGCAAACGTTAACTAAGGAATGATTTTTGTTTATTCGGGTTTTAAAGAAGTGTTAAGGGGGTAAACGTGCATTTCATTGAATAACGATATCTCATGAGTTGTTTCTTTGGGGATGTGTTATTCGGTATATAAACTAATCATTAAAAATAATCAGACATATGTCTAAGGGTTTATCGATGTGGTGTATATTATGAGGTGAAAGGGGTGAAAATTGGGTGTTGAAGGATTCTTAACGGAGCGTGTATTTCTGAAACGACATAGGCGAGAAGTTTGAAATTCGACGGGAAAAACAGCTTTAAATACAAGTAAAGAGGTGTTCGACCGTTTTGTCATAAATCCAATTTAAGGGTCCCTTGGAGAGGGGTGAAATTCTGGGGGGAAAAAAACAGGAAAGAAAGTGTCCTAACTGATTGACTCACTTACTCACTCATCAAACTCAGGGGGAAAACAGCTTTAAATAAGTAAATAAGGTGTTCGACCGTTTGTTTCATAAATCCAATTTAAGGGTTTCATGGGGAGGGGTGAAATTATCAAAAATAATTGAAAGAAAATGTCCTGACTGACTCACTCACTCACTCATCATCGCCCAGCCAAAATTATTGATGTTAGAAACATGAAATTTCGGGGATATGTTCGTTGTATGTCGAAAACGTCCACTAAGGAAAGAGTTTTGGATATTCAGGTTCTTAAGAGGTGTTAAGGGGTAAATGTGCATTCCATTGAATAACAATATCTCACGAGTGGTTTCATTTGGGGATGTGATACATGGCATATATTCTAATCATTAAAATAAGCTGACACATGTCTAATGGTTTTTCGATGTAGTGTATATTATAAGGTGAAAGGGATGAAAAGTGGGATTTGAAAGATTCCTAACGGAGCGTGTATCTCTTAAACGACATAAGCGAGGTGTTTGAAACTCGGAGGAAATCAATCAGCTTAAAAATAAATAAATAAAATAAATAGGTGTTCGACCGGTTTTTTTTTTTCATAAATACAATTTAAGGGGCCTATGGGGAGGGGTGAAATTCTGGAAGAAAAAGGTCCACTAAGGAAGGATTTTTGGATGTTCACTCTCATCGACCAACCAAAACTATTAAAGTTAGAAGAATGATATTTTGGGGATATGTTTGTTGTGTGTCGAAAATGTCTACTAAGGAGGGATTTTTGGATATTCAGGTTCTAAAGGGGTGTTAACGGGGTTAAACCTGAATTTCATTCAATAACAATATGACACGACTATGACGCGAGCGAAGCGAGGCTAAAAATGAGATGGTGTGTGTGTATTACTCAATCACGCAAGTACCACTGGTCCGATTTACATGAATTTTACATGGAAGTAGCTGATTTACCTGGTTAACATATAGGTTACTTTTGATTTCAATAATTTGCACTATTTAAAGATGGCGACCATTTTAGTGACGTCACTACACCCTTTGGTTTCAAACTTTCATATTTCCATTTCAAATAAAAAGAGAACGCTAAGAAATAGCAAACTTTTGATGGCATATACGAGTTTTAAAATTATATTTTCTATCCGAAAGGTATCTCCAACGGTTAGCGAGAAAAACCTAAATTTGTGCTATAAAACACGGTCAACGCCGAGCGGTGTAGTTGGACAAAATGTTCCATCCTTAATATCCCTCTGCGCAGCATCTCGCCTATCCCCTGTTTTAACTGTCACCTTCACATTTTAATTTATTTATGACGCGTAGCGAAGCACGGGTACTTCAGCTAGTAGCCTATAAACTAGAAATGGTGCTAGCATGCTACGTAAACCACTCTTAAGATTGTCAGTGTACCGTTCAAATAGCAAGGCCACAAGCAGATACCGTACGCGAGGATCGAAAGGAAAACAGTATTGGTTGAAACATGATCTCATACCCGGAGTTGATATTTTAGAACGGGAAGTTAACCAGTCGAGTTAGGAAGTTTTCTGTGGCACAAAGCTGCAAGTGTTAGCTTGGGATTCGAATACTTTTAACATTATGTTGCCAGACATGCATCATATTAGTTGGAAAATGGTAGATCGGACCGTCTCCATGAAGTGTTAAAAGAGCTGGAGGTAAGATGTCACGGGATTGTTGGGAACATCTTCCGGAATAATGGAGTATAGGCGAGTAGGGACTCGGAAGATCTGTCCACTGGAAAGAACGTGTGCCAGCCGGCCTACATGGATTCTACAGCAGAAGGACTATTCCTACAAGATCTTCACGATGTAAGCCAACTTTATTATTAAGTAGCTAGTGTATTGCATTCTCAATTTCGACTATACTGTCTGCTAAGTAGGTTTACGCTTATGGATTTTTATTTCAAGACGTTATTGCACATTGGAAGATTTATCAGCCGAGTTATTTCGAATGGATCTCTTTGATGGAAATCTAGTGCGTTTGGGATGTCAACCTGATAAGCTTCGATATAGCAGTAGGCTATTGTGTGGAAGATATTTTACACCATTCCACGCCTAAACCTTATGTTAGGGGACTTTGAAATAATTTTTGGATTTGTTCATAATTAAATGGTTTATAATTAATTATTTGCTTATAATATTTTCTCGATTTTGTTAGTAATTTCTTCTTTTGAATATGTTGATAGATGAGGAATGTGTATAGCCACATTACGTTTAAATATTATTCCTTGGGAATAATAGTTCGAAATTTTCTGTGAATTTATAAATTTTTATTTGAATTTAAAATAATTGTAAAATATTTTCTCGTTGTAAATGAAGTTGAGATATGACATCGGAAGGCTGTATGACTGATAGTCAAGCCATAATGATAATAATTATATGTAAATGATTATATTGTTTGGAACATTTTCCAATAAGAGTGAATAATAATAATAATTCTTGGTAATAATAACGGTTAATCATTGGAGGAATAATGGATCGTAGTTGATATTATGGGAGTTGATTTTGAATGGATGGACATGCCGAAAGCGTGATCTTTGATACTGGGAATGGAAGGTCATTCATATACGAATTTTTGTATAAAATGAGGAACTATGTATTGGAATTATGCGGCAGTTTAACCGAGGTGTATTGGGGCAGACTTTAAAAGTTTATTACACCTATGCGAAAGGCCGAGATATTTGAATTTTGTGAGGGAGCGGATGATCCCATGTGTTGGTTGATTAGAAGCCATTGAACCCAGCCTGCGTAGCTGAGGGGTCGTTATAAAAATAAGATTATAATGGTCAAATGTGAAAATAAAATATGAATTAATAATGGATGTTTATAAAGTTGAGTTGAGGGTCAAATATTTGCTCCATGCTCAAATATGATTAGAATGAGGACAATGTAGTCGCTCATATGGGAAATTAGTGGCCGATCGTTGGTGAATTTCTACATTCTTAGACTGTTGTATAGTCGCCCGCATGGTGTAGTCGTTTATATTTGAATAAGTTGATGTCTCGTCCTAGTTTTTGCTGAAGGCCTTACCGTGTCCTATTTAACGAATTGATAGCATGAGAGGCATTTTGTCTAGAGATTGGCTGGTGTATTGAAAATTTTAAGCTGATAGCTGATTGAATTTGTGGATCCATTAATTTTCGTAAAGTGCCAATGTGGATTATTCTAAATAATATTTTCTTTTGCAATGAATTAAATTGAAATGAATAACATAAATAATTTGAATTACATGCAGATTATCAAAGAAGTTTAATCGAAGCGATTAAATCAGAGGATTTAAATATTATGTGAATTGGTGAATAAAATTTATTTTTGGTGACATAGTGGAAATGTCGGAAGTTCAGACGATGTTTAAAAATCTGTTAAATGCTGTCTTGGGGTTTTTGTTCTTTTGATTTCACGCCGTTTTGGGAATGTGATTTCCCTGAATTAAGTTGAAGATGTGTGAAATTCCCCGCAGAGGTTGAAACATTTCAAGGAAAATTTGATTCAAGTGATACTCTTGTAAATATTAAAATCATGGTGTCAGGATGGACTAATATTTTCCTGCACATCAGTGATAATTGTACAGTTTAAATAATTCAGTGAAGCATATGCTGAGATGGACTAATGATTTTCTCAGACATCAGTAATTATTTTTGAGAAAAGTGAATTTACTTTTGAATAGAGGCTGAAATTACTTTATTTTATGCGTTATAAATTTGTATGTAGACAAGGGACCAAGGGGGTGCGTAGGATGTCTTTATTTTCAGGTCTGGAATTTTAGATTTCTCCCTTGGGGATTATTGTATTCAAATAGGACCAGCAGACAGTTAAATTAAACTGAGGTATTTTAAGAAATTGGTGTTATTCACAAATTATTTGCACTACCTTCCATCCTTTATGGAATGTGAATTTCGATATCCGTCCGACTGATTTTTGGTTAGACGTTTTTGCTTTGCTATACTCAGTTTGACCCCGAGATTTTTTTTTTTTTTTTTTTTTAGTCTTATGCTCGGCGGATGTTGAAATTCATACTCGTGTGCACGTGGGACATAGGTCAAACGGTCACACCATGGATATGGAAATAGAAACCAAGAGGGTGAATGCCTTCTTGACTTTTGCTTAAGAAATAATCTGGTTATTAAGAACACCTGGTTTCAAAAACAGCTGAGCCATAAGATCACAAGGTACAGCTGGAATGGAGAACAGAAATCAGTTATTGACTATATTATTGCAGATAAAGAAGCTGGAGCATTTATTAGAGATGTGAAAATACTGCCAGGAGAAAGTTTGGATAGTGACCACAGGTTACTAGTAGCCATCCTAGGAAACATCCTGATAAGAAAGGCGAATACCAAACGTAAACCCAGGATAAAAGTTTGGGATTTTGATAAACCAGATAAGAGGTCTGAATACCAGATGACGATTAGAGACCAACTGCCTAAATATGAGACTGGAACAGCTGAAGAAGAATGGCTTAGATTTAAGAAAATCCTGGTAGATACTGCAGTAAATATTGTTGGCAAAAAAGCAGCAGAGTAAGAGAGAGAGAAACCCCGTGGTGGAATGAAACTGTCCGAGGAGCAATAAAAGAGAGAAATGATGTGAGAAAACTAAGGGGCAGAGAAAGTCAGAAAGGAGAGAAATTTCAAGAACTCAGTCAGCTGTACAGGGACCTCATACTTAAGGTGAAAATAATCATTTCTGCAGAAAAAGAGAAATACTGGACAGAATTCACACAGAAATTAGAAGAAGACTGCAGGAACAACAGGAAACTATTATTTCAAGTGGTGCGGAGTAAGAAAAACAGCTATGAACCATTAAAGGCTGTGGAGAAGGAAGATGGAAAAATCACATGGAATGAGAAGGAGATTCGAGATGAGATGGGACAGTATTTCGAAAAATTATATAATGATCAAAATTCAAATACCAAACAAGAGGAGACTAAAAGAGAAGAAAACATCCCAGATATGGAGTATCCTCTAACATGGATGGAAGTGGAAAATGCCCTAAAGAACATGAAAAATGCTAGGGCAACAGGCATTGATGATGTAAGCGCTGACATGATCAAGGCAGCTGGAGTACAAGGATTGCAGTGGTGGTTTAGAGTCCTAAACACTATTTGGAAAGAAGAAAAAATACCAACAGACTGGACTAAAGGTGTTATCGTCCCTCTATTTAAGAAAGGAGACAGACGGAAACCTAGCAACTACAGGGGAATTACTCTTCTATCTCATGGCCTGAAGATAATGGAACGAATCATAGAACACAGATTAAGAATTATCATTGAACCACAGCTTGAAAAAGAGCAGTACGGTTTCAGACGAAACAGGGCAACAACAGATCTGATATTTTCTGTCAGGATGATTATGGAGAAGCACTGGGAAAAGGGGGAAAGACATCATCTTCATTTTTCTGGATGTTGAGAAGGCTTACGACAGTGTACGGAGAAACACAATCTGGGAATGCCTTCGAAATAGATCAATACCATGCACTTTAATAAATAAAGTGAAGATGCTATATGAACACTGCCATAGTTGTGTCCAAATAGGTGATGGCTATTCAGAGTGGTTCGACACTAAGCAGGGTGTACAGCAAGGCAGCGCTCTATCACCGCTTTTATTCATTACTGTAATGGATGAAATAAGGAAAATAGTTAAGAGACTCAATAAGACCAAAGTCAACCCCTGGCACCATCCAGCCCATGACGGGCTAAGGCCGACCAAGCGACCGCTGCCCAGCCATTTGGCCTGCAGATATTGGGGTGACGCGTGATCAGCGCGTCGGGTCCCCTCGGCCGTTAATCTTGGTATTCGTGATCGGGGTGCTGTCTCACTGTCAGACAGCTACTCAATTGTCCTCACGAGGCTGAGTGCACCCCGTTCCAACCCTCACGTCAGTTTTAAAATCCCTGACGGAGCCGGGGATCGAACCCGGGGCCTCCGGGTGAGAGGCAGGCGCGCTACCCCAACACCACGGGGCCTCTGAATTTAAAGCTTTAGTGTTTGCAGATGATGTTGTAATGTGGGGTGAAAATGAGGCTGAAGTACAACAGAAGCTGAATTATTGGAAATGCTGTATTCAAGCAATTTGGTCTGAATATAAGCAAGTCCGAAACGGTTGTGATGCCCGTTAGTCGACAAATCATCTGTACTAACATCACTCTCAATGGTACAATATTAGAACAAGTACATCAGTTCTGTTACCTTGGCAGTGTAGTGTCCACAGATAACCAGCCGTCTGCAGAAATCACTAGTAGAGTTCAACATGGAGCAAAATTTTATCATCTCGTGAGAGGGCTTCTTGGGGATAAGCAAGTTCCTTTAAGATCAAAACTAATACTCTACAAGAGCTTCTTTGTACCTGTTACTACATATAGCTTAGAAACCTGTACCCAATCCAAGAGAAATACCAGTAAACTGCAGGCGGTGGAGATGAAGTTTTTAAGAACTATGATTCAGAAAACAAGGAGGGACAAAATAAAAAATGATGAGATATGCCATCTTGTTCAAGTACAGTAGAACCTCGGTAGTCCGAGGTAATTGGGACAAAGAGGAGCTCGAATTTGGGAAATCTCGGATTACACAAAGTTACGAAATTTTAAGGGCTTTAATTTAAAATTAGATGCACAAGAAACTTGTGTTTAAATATTCTTACAGTAAACGGCATTATTTCATCAGTTATCGTATAATGTGTTGCAATTGGCTTTGTTTCAGAAATAAAAACAATATTCTACAAAAGAAATGCAAATATGTACATATTTACTTTAAAGTAGGTACAGTCTGAGCAGACACTGTCTATAGTTGGCGGAAGGGCGATAGCGGGCAGAATTGTAAACAACGCATGCGCGCACCTCCACCAAAGACCTTGGGTAAGCTATGCGTCTCACTGTCATCCACCTCGGATTAAACGGAGACTCGGATTACCGGGGTTCTACTGTAGAACAATCTCTTAATGAGATCTGTGTTGAAGCCAGGTTGAAATGGTTTGGGGGAATGGGCACACAAAGAACAGCTAGAGTGTGGTTTGAGAAAGAACTAAAAGGCAAGAGACCAAGAGGTCGACCGAGGAAGAGATAGATCGAACAGGTTAGAAATGATCTTGCAGGGAGAGGTCTGGATATGCAGCGGATCATGGAGGAGGAAACATTCTTGGAAAGAACTAAATGGAGAGCGCTCATTCACCGCACCCGGGACACTGGAGCCGGTTCATGATGATGATGATGAAAATACGTACCATAATACGCGATACTTTTCACAGAGCTCATAAGGAGCCAAACTAAATGAGACAAGGAAGTGAGAGAAAGACATTACAAAAAAGATAATTAGGTTAATTAATTAAAAATCCTTGCTCAATGAAAGATGAAGTTCCGATCCATACACAGAATTGGTAGGCCTGATACCAACGTTAAAATAAAATCCCTTACAAAGTTTTAAACTTGAAACAACAAAATAGGTTACTGGAAACTATATATTTAAGTAGTTGGAACATACATCACCATACTCGTCGACACTTAACACATTGTAGGTTAGTCACTCCACAGCAAGAAACTGTAAGATATATAATAATACCAAGAAATGACATAACGAAGACAATATCTCTTTGACGCACACACATTTCATTAGAACTTCAAGAAATTATTCCAGTAGCCTAACCTTTTAAGAAGAATTACAAACCTTTTGAGTAAATATACATTAGGCCAAGTACTGATGTAAGTTGCTAATTTAATGTTTTCGATGGAAATAAAACTTGTATAAATCCCAAGGAGGTCAAAATACAAATCCTGGGGAACACCTCAGGTTTGGCAAAAGCCAACCCCGGGCCCCGTAATTATCAGATCTTGTAATTTACATCCTACCCTTTCAACAAATCCAAGCAGATTATTGTTTTTAACAACAGTCGTCACCAATAGGAACGATTTTCAGATGTTTTCAACCATAGTCACATAACTTTAGCACAGAAAGGAGAGACGCGTGCTATCTCCTGGTTAATCTAGCAAGCCCTCGTTGTTACGACCACTCGCTGCAAGGTGGCGCAACGTACCTTTTCACTTTACGCAAGTAAGATACGAAGTCATCTTATTCCATATAAGGTAATAACGTATCAACCCTCCCTCGCTACGATAGTGGACAATAGTTCACTAGTTGTTCACAAAGTCTCTAAGGGCAGGGAAGAATAGATCGTCAGTTGTTTGCTGGAAGGAATACTATGTAACAGTTCATCCATTCAACATTTTCAAGGGTACACCACACTAGTCGATTATAGAGATAATACCCTATCAAATATTCCTGAAACCTGAAAATTCCCAACATGCTTAGAAGTTCAACATCTTACTTTTGGGCAATTTCACAATCTGGATTTTGTTTTACACAATATGAAGAATACATAATAAAAGAAGGATGGTGTCAAGGTCAGTTCCATAACGAAGAAGATTTTCATCACGACGTCCTGGCCCTAGACATTCGTAACAGTCTTCAGTCTTCAATTTTAATACGCTCGAATCGCCGACTTTCTTGATCTGTAACCCAAATTCACTTGCGACAACAATAGTCCTTTGCATACATCTTAATGACTGACGACAAAGTCTTAGTTTGACACATATAGACAACTTATAATCCTTTTAACACAAAAATGGCCAACGGAATATACTATTTGCTTAAAACTTATCACCAAGGTTAAACTACATTCAAATAAATGATTCCTCGCTTTTACAATTTCAAATACACTAATTTATGACAATTTCTCTTTTGAAGGATCACCACCCTTCTTAACATGTGACAAATGAACTCTAAATATCCTCTTTCTCTGAGGATCACTCACTAATTAAAAAAAAACTTACAACCCTGCAAGGACCACGGAACCTAGTGATCAGCTTGCCAGACTCCCTCGACCAGGCTCTTTAAGAGCGAAGTTTTTAACATACACTACATCGTCAACCTGAATTGACGTGTGTTTTCGTCCATTATTATACCTTTTCTGTAGCTTTTCATGTGCTACCTTCTTATTTCTCCTAGCCGTATCCCAAACACTACGAACATTTTCAGGAATAGATGGATCCGGCAGGAGTTGATTAAAGGACCAAAGATTGGAAATAGGAGAATTAGGTACAAATGAGAACATCAGATTGAAGGGTGTAGTACGATGTGATTCGTGGACTGCCTGTATTGAAGGAAAGCGTCAACCAAAGTATACAATTATCCCACAACTTATGATCCGTATGATGATACACAATTACCGCCGCACGTAGATTCCTATTTACCCTTTCAGCATATGAACCATTAGGATAGTACGCTGTCGAAGTTACATGGCATGGAATCAGGGGCGGATCTAAGGGAGGGCGAGGAGGGCGACCACCCAGGGCCCCGTGGTCCTGGGGGCCCCGTGCCATGATTTTGTTAAATTTAATTAATTAATTTTACTTTTCAAACTAATTTATTTATTTTTTTCAGTGCAGCTATGATCTCTGTTGACCGTTTAGCAAGTTTAGATTTCGGTGAAATAATAGAAGACTTCAGCCGGAAAAAAGTGGCAGAGTAATATTTTATTGTTTACATAATCTTCTTCAAGGGGACTTAAAGGTTTCTTTCATATTATACAAAAATTACTGTAGTGTACTCAAAATATTGTAACTATTCTGTATTTTATTATTTTTACAAAACTACTTTCCATTTGATTTCATATTTTTTATTTCCTATTGATGTGGGCCCCGCCTTATCATATCGCCCAGGGCCCCGCAAGGCCTGGATCCACCACTGCATGAAATGGAGCCACACCAAATGGAGCTCGAACATTGTCATTCCTGATGCAATCCAGGCTAGTAAGTCCCTGTGTCCAGCGAATCATCTTCATCTCCATGACATGCAGTTGTAGTTCATGTCTCTTCATTGAAAGTTCAAATAGAAAATTTTGAAAAACATGGGACTTATAACATTTTGCATTATCTGTAACCAAAAATTGACAAGGACCAAATGAAGCGAAAATCTCATTTAAACATGTTATCACTACTTGCATTGTCACTGATCTAGTCGAAACAATCCAGTTAAGGGGAGGTTAAAGGCCCTATGCTTATAATGTTAAATTTACCACATTGATGACCCATTTTCTCATGAACTATTGCAGGTAGAGGCTTGAATTTTTTTCTGAAGGCTATTGAGTACTTATAATGTACACTGATCTACACTCAATACGATAGCTTACTTGGGAAATGTGTTTCAATTTTTTTACAAATTATTTTTTTTTTCCAACATTTTGGAACGTTTATTAACATAACTCTCAAGATATAAAAGCAATTTACATGAGTGTAGATCCATTGTACTAGCAGATGTTACTTACAAGGGAACGGATCGCGGTGTAAAATTCTGATCTGGTTGAAATTTAGTACACAATAATCCTACAAAGTTGTAGAATGACGTAGTGAAAATCGCACGGGCCGGTTTCAATTTTGAACGCCAATATTGAACGCCGAAAATCTGCCGGACGACGGCATGAGCGAGGAGGTGAGAAGAGGTAAAGCTGGCCTTCAATCCTAGCAGCACGTGATACCTTGTCCATGGGTTTGGAGCTACACCGCACCAACAGCTCTATTGAAAGCATCAGTTTGGACTATGAAGGTGTTGGAGAAATCATGGATGGATAGAATCAGTGCATTTATTATTGCTAGATTCAAATCCTCAAATGCTTCTTCTTGCGAAGGTCCCCAAACAAAATCAACTCCCTTCTTTCTCAACATAATTATTGGAGCAGCACGATGAGCCAAATTACTAATACATTTCTTGAAATAGTTCAGCATCCCGATAAATCTTTCCACTTTTACTTTCTTGGGCGCTTTAAAATCACGAATAGCTTGAGTTCTAGAATGATCTATAGAAATTCCTGACGATGATAGAATGTGAACTAAGAAGGAAATCTGAGATTTAGCAAAGGAAACCTTTGAAAGTTCTACAGTAGGCCAGCTTTCTTAAAACGAGACATTACTGCTGTTACGTGTTTCAGGTGATCATCGAAGTTTTCACTAAAAATAGCAACGTCGTCAAGGTAATGGTAAACGAACTTGAATTTGATACCGTCATACACCATATCCAGCAAACGGCTTAGGATGGTGGCACCCGTGGAGATACCAAAGGGCAAACGATTAAAGTGAAAGAGATTCCAGTCAGTAGAGAAGGCTGTTAAATGTTTAGATTCTTCAGCTAACGGAATTTGAAAATAGGCACAATTTGAATCAAAAATGGTATAGTAGTTGGCACCCCTGAACCAAGCGAAGCATGATCTTAGGTCAGGAAGAGGTATGGACTGTTGAATGACCTTTTTATTAAGAGCACGGTAATCAACTACCGGCCGAAACTTGCCATCAGGTTTTGGCACTAAAAATATCGGTGACGAATATGAAGAAGTAGATTTATTTATGATTCCCTCATTTAACATCTCATCAATGATTTCTTTCAAGATTTTCATCTTGGGAGGAGTTAATCTGTAAGGAGGAGAACGGACCGGAATGTTATCGGAAACATCAATCTTGTATTCTAAGAGATTGGTCATTCCTAACTTATCTGTCAAAACTTTTGGGAATGAGGCATACACTTCACGAAGCTGATCGGCTTGTTCAGAATTCAAATTTTCAAAATTAAGGTCTTCGATGATGTCCGAACTAGATTTATTTTCAGAACAATTCACTCCAGAAAAACTAACACAGATTTGAAATTTGTTTTTAAATTAGGCTTGAAACGGAACCAACATTACCTGGTTCTAAGGTCTAATAACAATCAAACATGTGACAAAAATCAGCTCCCATAATAACATTACAAGATAAATTATTTGCAGCCCAAAAATCAAATTTCCAAGTAAAATCTGATATTCTGATTTTTTAACTTTACCAACCCTAAAACTTCAAGACTAGAGCAGTTTGCCGACACAAAATTATTTAATTCCTTAATACGTTTCCCAAATTTGCATACTGATCTGATATTTTCAAACCAACTTTTGTTTAAAAACGACTTTACACTACCAGAATCGACCAGTGCTGTCACAGATTCGTTGTTGACAAATATATCGATAAATGGAGAACAATGTTTTGATACTTCGGTTATTTTAGTACATAACCTCTCATTTAGTTCTAGACCTTTGTCATCATCAAAATAATTATTTTCCTCCTTTAAATTCATTACAGTACTATTTGATGCACGACAATCCGACGAGGTCTCCTTACTAGTCAGTCATTGACTAGGTTTAGGTCTCCTCGTACACCACCTAGCAATGTGATTATACGAACCACATGAGTCACATCTTCTATCAGAGATTGGCTTACGACGATCAGAAACAAAAGAATTTCTGCCCTGTGCATAATTACCTTGAAGGGAATTACTTTCAACTCGGTATTTCTGAGTATTACTACTTTGAGATGTCAAATAATTAGGAGAAGGTGGAGGAATATCTGCTACTCTTAAGGAATCCGAATGTTTTACAGCTTCAGCAGCCATAATAACTTTGTTTAGTTCAACATAATTCACAGGTGCACTGCACATAGTCATGTACGATCTACAGTATACTCTGAATGAATGCCATTTAAAATGGATGATACATTTTCAAGTTCAGTTAATTGCACCAAAAATACTCTCGTATAAGCTTTAATGTCCATGAAATACTCATTTAA
Organism: Meconema thalassinum; assembly: GCA_946902985.2. Lineage (NCBI taxonomy): Eukaryota > Metazoa > Arthropoda > Insecta > Orthoptera > Tettigoniidae > Meconema > Meconema thalassinum. Next base: position 626,866,572 of record OX336390.1, on the reverse strand, counting down.
TGACTCATCAAATCTCTGTACTCGATAGAAGTACTTAAGCATCAGTACACTCAAGGCACGACTGGGAGAAAAGGAAGATAGGCTAAAACATCTTGTTGAAAGTGATCAACAGAATAATGACACCTAATAGCAATAATTAATCTTTCTCTCAACAGTCCAGTATTGTAGGGGAAAGCCAAATTAAAAATTTGTGTATTAGAACACCCAAAAACATCAGCATTATCACATAAATCAGTGAATTGTTTTAGAAATTTCACCTGTTGGACAGTATCGTTACCACTGCACATCTGTAGACTCTGAATATATGAGGCCAAGGGATGGGGGACACTGCCAAACTTGATTTCCATATTAAGATTTGCACAAGGTATATCACGTTTGGGCGATACATCAGAGTTAACATTTAAATTAATAGGACTGATACGGTTCCCACTAGGTTGACACGACAGTATTCCACCATTTGGTCTAATATCAGATAAATTACCAGCCATTTGATTATTTGAGAACCAGAAATAGAAATGTTACCAGAGGAAACATCGAAATTTTCATTGGCCGAGTTCGGTGGAACTGATTCTGTTCCCATTTGACTGTTGGCAGACCTAGCTTCTGTGTTTCTGCATGACATAAGGTTATTATGAGCATTACCAGAATACATGGTTGTAGGCTCGATAGATAATGACTCGGAATTATTCATTAAATTGCTTTCAACACTGATAGTGTCAATTATTTCATAACGCTCACTTTAGAAGGAACCCCATCAACTGAATACACAACCGGATTAACTTTAGTACGATCCCTATTATTAGGAAACAACTTAAAAATGCACTGGACTAGCTTTGCTCGTAGATAAATTAATTCAATGTGAAAATCAGGATCTTTTTCCTGCCAAATTTTAATCAAATCATGGAGACGATAATACCAGTGTAATGCACGCACCTTGAATCTTATTAAATTGAGAAGAAGATGAAGCACTGTTTCTATTAAGACAATCATACACTCCAAACAAGCCTTCCAGAGATGGTATAATTAATAGACTTACCCAACGTCTAGTCTAAATTATCCCAGGTAGGAACAAGTACAGGAACGTTATTCAAGGTTTTCAACAAACCAGACGGAGTTCGACCTCGAATGATCAATTCATAATTATCTCATCTTTGTTGAGACTGGAAGCTGATTTCAGGGTTCTTGGTTCCATTCAGTTGCAGTTTGACATGAAATAGGAAATATCACAGAGTATTAGTACAGATTTTGTTAGGTACACATGCCTGAAAAAATTTCTTATGCTCTCTCCAACCCCAAACTCAGCATGACAGTCTCTCAAAATGAAATTAAATGTAGTATACCGAAACCATGATCTGCATAAAACCACTCTGTTACCCTTTTGGATGAAATGTGCTGGACCATTTTCGACCATAATATAAGGTTAATTCATTTTGACAGACTATACCTTACTAAGTCTAGTGTCAAGAAAGAACACAAGAAAAATTTAAACACAATATAATTGAAGAAACAAAACATTACAGAGACAAATAATATTCATAAATTAATAACTGAAATAATTAAAATAAATTATAACACACACACAAAAACAATCAAGCGAGGAATCTGAATAAGGAAGGACGATCACATAACAGCTTAATAAGGTCAACCTCGAGGTATAACCCCCATGAAAAAATATAATAGTCACCGATTAAATCAAATAATTCAAGAAATTACCTCAGATGTCCACACGCCTGCTATAGATGGCGCACGCTGTACAACGCGAGTAAACGTGCTCCGCAATTCACCTGCCATAACAGCAAGATAAGTTGCATTTGAATATTCGTGGGCGTGCTAGTGTTCTACTTAATCGTTTACTCGAATAAAAGTGAAGTGCTATGACGCTGAAGGCCGTAAATGAATGAATAACTAAGTTCGAAGAGCGAATGGCTGAATTCCAAGCAAGCTTGGAACAAGCCATGGCTGCTAGTGCGACCAGTGCTGCCAACCCCTGCGACACACTCACCGGCCTTGCTTCAGACTTTAAGGACTTTCGTGAAGCTATATCAAGTGAATTAGGCGAGATGAAGAAGGAAGTAAACCATCTGCAGGAACGCATCGACCAGCAGGACATTCAGATTGACGAGGCAGAGCAGTATAGCAGAAGGAACTGCCTCCTCCTTCATGGAGTAAGTGAGACCCCTGGCGAGGACACCTACGCTGTGGCATTCGGAACTTTAAAAACCAGACTGAACATCGAATTGCCTATGGACAGTATAGATAGATGTCATAGACTGGGCCGTATGAAGAGGACGACAGCTGAGGTGGTATCCGCAGGAAACAGGCCTATCATCATTAAATTTCTCAGGTACCATGAGAGAGACCGCATCTGGCGTGCCAAGCGAACTCTTAAAGGTACCAAACTACTCGTTACCGAATCTCTGACGTCCACAAGGAAGGAAGTGTTGCGTAAAGCACGAGACTTCTGGGGTATGCGGCGGGTTTCAACGCAGGATGGCCGCATTATCGTCCATTTAGAAGACGGGAAGAAGCTATACATTAGCACACCTAAGGAATTGAACTTTCACATGGGGCGGTTAGGTGGATTATCAGAGCGATAAGACCATTGTGATGTGCCCACTAAACATTACTATTATTATTATTATTATTATAATTATTATTGTTATTTTTATTATTATCATTATTACTAGGTTTACGTGTGTGATTGTGTGTGTGTGTGGTATATTAACCAGCAAGTGGTCCAGTTCTCCAGGAAATCCAGGTAAGATTTTTTTTTTGTCTCAGTTAAAGTATGTCCGTTAGTCAGGTAGCTACGGTGTTTTCCAATGACAACGACCTTAGCTCTAAGAATAGAACTCTCCTCACCCCCTCTCCCTACCTTAGACGCCAGCAGCTTATTGAAACACGAACTTTCACCATATCCTCACACCCTCCAGTGTTGTCACTTAGACAGCTTAAGTTTGCCCGCACACTTTGACGAAATTCAGGCTATATTTAGCAAAACTAGTGTCCAATTGATAGGAATGAGTGAAAGCTGGTTATCGCCTTCAATTCCAAAGAGCATGGTTCAACTTGATGGTTATAATGTACATCGTCATGACCGCACTAATAAGAGGGGAGGAGGTATCGTTCTCTACTGTAGAGATGAGCTGAAGAGCCGTGTCATTTGTACCTCATCGACCGGCGATTTGCCGAGGACGGAGTTCATGTTCGTTGAAGTAGTTGCTAGTGGACAGAAAATACTTATTGGAGTGGTTTACCGACCACCTAAAGTATCTTATATGGCCGAGTTTGAAACGTATCTACTTAACTTGCTACCAACGTACGAACATATCATTATATTAGGGGATGTCAACACTAATCTACTTACGAAGAATTACAATACTAAGAAATTAGAAGACATGTTTTCCTCATGTGCCTTGACTATCCTTCCTTCAAATCCTACTAACCATGTACATACTACCAACAACATTTCCCACACCTTAATAGATCTCAAAGTGACTAACAACCCTCAGAAAGTGGTAACTCACGGACAGATTTCAGTACCGGCCGTGTCCACCCACGATCTTATATTTCTCGCTTACTCACTACGCGTTCCAAAATATAAACCTAGGTATATAACGTGCAGGAATATGAAAGATATCGATATGTATGAACTAAGGTACGATGCCTACATTCTTCCGTGGAATGACATTTTAAATCTGAAAGACATTGATGCAAAAATAAATAAATTTAATTCGTTAATACACAGTCTATACAACAAACATGCACCCAAAAGACAGATAAGAATATCACGCAAACCTAATCCATGGTTAACCTCTGATGTTAAACATATGATGTCTCAACGTGATACACTCTACCGACATTACAAACGTACCCAAGACCCAAGTGACTATGAAAATTATAGAATAATGAGGAATAGAACTAAACAAATCATCCGTAATCTTAAGTTTAAATATGTTCGTGAATCAACAAGGAATCTAAATACGGCTAGTGCTTGGAGGCATCTCCGAGCCATGGGGATAGGCAAAACACGGGAACAGCTTCAGGTACCTGACATTCCACTTGACGATTTAAATGCGTATTTCACGGAAGAGAGAGTTCAGTCTAATCCGCTTAACATACCTCATGTAAATAATGACCCATCATTTGTCCCACAAAGTCGCCCATGCTTTGCTTTTCGTACTGTCAGCACTAATGAAGTTAAGAAAGTCTTGTATTATATTAAATCGAAAGCTAGTGGTGTCGACGATATTCCTATAACTTTCATACATAATATCATTGGCGCTATTCTACCCATTCTCACCCATATTTTTAATCGCTGTCTCAAAAACGGCACATTACCTGCAATTTGGAAGTACGCTAATGTAATCCCACTTCCCAAGAACCCAGGCTCTAAACTTCTATCCGATTACCGTCAAATTTCTATTCTCCCCGTTCTTTCCAAAGCGTTAGAACGGTTGGTACATACTCAAATACTGGAATACCTGCACGCTCAGTCTCTTCTGGATCCACTTCAATCTGGCTTCAAGAAGGGCCATAGCACAGCAACTGCTTTACTAAAAGTGACTGATGATATCAGACAAGCAATGGACGAAAGACAACTGACAATACTCACACTCCTTGACTTCAGTAGGGCTCTTGACACGATACATATCCAGACATTGTTGAAGAAACTTGCATGCCTTTTCGGTAATGAGGCTTTAAAATTTTTCACCGCATATCTTACAGATCGCATGCAACGTGTAATAACACAAGATACTGCTTCACAGTGGCAACTCAGGAAGGCAGGAACCCCTCAGGGTTCCGTTCTTGGTCCTCTTTTGTTTGTCCTTTATATTAATGACATCTCCTCAGTAATAAAATATAATAGATATCATCTTTATGCGGATGACCTCCAAATTTACTGTCACGTTGGTATCAAAGATATATCGAACGCGATACGAGATGTAAACACCGACCTGCAACAACTCAGTGTGTATGCTAGTGATAACGCTCTCCTTATCAACCCCAAAAAGACCCAAGTTATTATAATCGGCTCACAGGGATTATTGAATTCCATGTATAAAAACTACACTATCCCTCCTGTGACTTTAAATGCAACCGTAAACCCGTTTAGTAAAACAGTGAAAACCCTCGGTATGACTCTGACTGAAACTCTTGACTGGTCTGCACATGTAAGTAATACTTGCAGGAAGATGTACGCGACGCTACACCCACTCAAACGGCATAAGGACATTTTACCACAAGACGTGAGGATAAAACTTATTGAGACTTTGATACTACCAATAATTGACTATAGCGACGTGGTCCTTGTTGATGCAACTAGCCAACAAACTAAAAAACTGCAACGAGCATTGAACTCTAGTCTTCGGTTTGCTTTCAACTTGAATTACGATTCTCACGTAACCCCTAGCTACAAAGCTCTTTCTTGGCTGAAACCTGAAGGGCGTCAAAATTTTCATATTTTGACGTCGGTATATCGAACCCTAGACGAAAATCTCCCACTGTATATTTCTTCGAAATTTCATTTCCTGTCCTCATTTCATAATATTAATACTAGATCTGGCTCTTCCCTCGCTATTCCCGTTAACCACTCTTCCAAGTACAATAAATCCTTCGTTGTGACTGGGTCGCGACTTTGGAATACACTCCCAGCTGACGTAAGGAAATGCAAGACCTACACAAAATTTAAGACTACTTGCAGAGATTTCCTTTTGAACACCGCTGTCTGTTTCGTGTGACTGGTGATGGATGATAGACAGCATGATTGAGCCATTATGGTATATAAATAAAAATTAAAATACCCAGTTATTTACTAGATCTAACACTATCACTTATTATTATAATTATTATTATTATTATTATTTCTACATTCATTTCACCACATAAGTGGGACATATCAACATATCGTCGGCTTGTTTGCAAGACGGTATGGCTAATTCTCTTAAGGTGGCACATTGAGAAACGAGCGAACAATGGAACAGGTCTCCAAGATGACGGCCTTCTGCATGGTGATATGTAGACCAGGATGTATTCCCAATATTTGTAGATTGCGAGCCAATAATTTGGGGATGATGCCGGTAGAAGAAATTACTATGGGCAGAACCACTACACTTTCCTGTCTCCACATTTGCCGTATTTCCTCAGCCAAAGGCAGATATTTGGTGATCTTATCACAGCAGGTTTTTTGCAGATTATGGGAATTGGGCACTGCAATATCAATTAGGAAGGTTCTCTTCTGCACCTTGTCTACAAGAACGATATCTGGTCGGTTTTCTGGTATGGTTTTATCAGTAATAACTGATCGGTCCCATAACAACTTGTGACTGGGATTTTCCAAAACGGCGTCAGGAACATACTGATAGTAAGGCAAAATATTATCAGATAATAAATGCTTTTGAGCAAGGTGTTGGTGCATTATTTTGGCCACTTGGTTGTGCCTTTTCATGTAATCAGTACAGGCGATTGCTTGGCAGCCTCCTGTGATATGTTGAATTGTTTCCGGTTCTAGTTGGCATCTTCTGCATTTATCATCCTGAATATTTGCCTTAACTATATATTTCAGGTAGTTTTTGATAGCCACAACTTGATCCTGGATTGCAACCATGAATCCTTCAGTCTCAGTGAATAGGTCCGCATGAGTCAACCAGCTGTTCGACGCATCAATGTCGACATGTTTCTGGTTGAGATCATACGGATGACGACCGTGCAGAGCTTTCTGCGTCCACTGCTGAAGCTTGATGGCTGAACATTCCTCATCAGTGGCTAACTGTATATCCCTTACGCGAAGAAGATCCAGCGGTGTGCACTTGTCATCTGCCTTCACAGCGGCTTGATGTATGGGAGAGTCATGTCTTCCCAGAAAATATCTCTGAAGCTTCCTCACTTGCCTTGCATGCAATTGGTTAATGTCCGTGAGCCCTCGTCCACCTCTTTGACGCGGGATTGGTAATCGCTCAACAGCTGACTTAGGGTGGAGACATCTGTGTTTTGTTAAGATGGTACGTGTCCTAATTAGGATGTTCTCCAAGTCAGTCTGCGTCCATTTGATAATACCGAAAGTATATGTCAGAGCAGGAACAGCATGGGTATTAATAGCCTTAAAGGTGTTCTTTCCATTCAACTTTGATTTTAAAATCTTGTTAAGGCGTTGATTGTAGATAGCTACGGTTCTATCTTTAATACCTTTATGATCAATTCGATTAGATTGCAGGAGACCAAGATATTTGTAGGTCTCATTACCTTCCATATGCTTTATGAAACAACCGTCATCAAGTTGAAATGCTCGGGCCTCTAATTTTCCACGCCGAATGGTGAGGGTGCGACACTTATCTAATCCGAAGGACATTCCAATATCAGAAGAAAATGAAGCAGTAATTGCAATTAGATTGTCGATGTGTTTCTCAGAGGATTCATATAGTTTAATGTAATCCATATACATCAAATGAGAAATTTTGTATTTGACTATACCATGGTGCTTAATTGGAAAACCACACTTTGCATTGTTCAGCAATGATGATAGTGGATTGAGCGCCGAAAAGAACCATAGAGGGCTCAAGCTGTCACCCTGAAAGATACCTCTTTTGATTTGAATAACTCCCGTTTCCATACATGTGTCTCAATTACACATTAATAAATTGGTCCCCCAATGGGACATCATACGTTGCAGACTTATAATGATGGCAGGATCAACTTTATATATCTTCAGGGTTTGGATTAACCAGGAATGTGGCACTGAATCAAAAGCTTTCTTGTAATCAATAAAGGTCATGTAGAGGTTACGCATCATATTTCCTGCTTGTTCCATAGTAACTGCATCGATTACAAGTTGCTCTTTGCAACCTTGAGACTTCTTCATGCACCCCTTCTGCTCTTCAGCCAGGATGTTATTAAGATTTATGTGTTCACAAATCTTACGTGCAATGCAAGATGTAAATATCTTATACAGGGTGCACAGACAGGTGATAGGTCGATATTTGGAAGGATCATTGGTTCTATCACCTTTTGGCAGAAGGTATGTTTTACCTCGCATCAAGTAAGAGGGGATAAGCTGTGGATTTTGGATGAAATCTGTGTAGCAGCGGGCAAGATGCTCATGAGTACAAGTGAAACGTTTGATCCAAAAGTTGTGGAGTTTGTCTGGTCCTACCGCTTTCCAATTTTGGGTCTCCTTAACCACACGGGTCACATCTTCAGTTGATACCGAAGAGTCACTCATCGTGTCAATTTCTGACATTCTCTCCTCCTCCTCCGTAATCCATTTAGCGCTGCTGTTATAATCTCCAGCATTCGACCATAGGGATGACCAGAAATTCTCTACCTCTTCTTTTTGCGGTGAACTGCCCATTTGAGTTCCAGGATCGTCAAGATTCCTATAGAACCGTTTCTCATTGGTAACAAATAGCTTGTTCTGTTGCTTTCGTTCGTTCGATTCTTTATATCGACGTAATCTCTGTGCCTTTGCCTCAAGTTGTTGCTTTAATGTGTCTAGGATCTCAAGGGGGCTACAGTTCAGAGGATTATACTTTGCATGTTTACTCTTCGTATGGCTCAACATTTTAACACATTGAACAACCTTCTTACTTCTATTGCCTGCAACATACTGATGCATTCTTCCGATATTTACTCTCAGTTCATCAACAGACTTTCGTAAACGTATCTCCCAAGCTGGCATCTTCTTCTGTCGACCTGACGTATATTTAGGTCGCCATAATCTTCCTCCTGTCCCTCGTATCACAGCTATCGCTCCAGCGTAAATTGCAGTCTGAACATGGTTGAAACAACATGATTTCTGGGACAGATGCTGAGAGAGAATGTCGTTCATTGTTACAACAGCGGTAGCAAGTTTCTTAGAGCAATGTTGGTTCGTGATCATGGGCCGCTCTATTGGATCAGTCCCTTCAAATTCTATGAGAGCCTTCCCAAATTCATCTTCGAGTTGTTTCCGCACTGGATCTCCGAGTGCTTCCGGCGATATTCTTACATCTTTGTCATCTGAACGATGATCGGTGTGCCTTTGTTCATTGACCAAACGTGTACTCTCCTGATCTATGGATTCGTCTACAGAGGTATGAGTATTGTCGGCAGTTACGTCAACCATTAGCAGCTTGAGGTGATGTTCTGGGATAAGTTTCTTCAAAACTATAGCACGGCGCTGATCTGCTATTCTCTGTTCCGTAACATTAATATCAGGGAATTTCTGGCAGAATGCAGCGTGCAACTTCTGTCTATATGCAGTAGTGTCAGTTTCCATATTCGTTATCTGATAATATGAACGCATGATGTACATATTCATTTCATTTGTCCATTTCATGCGCTTTCTCGGTTTGCCTGCTCTTGTGGTCTCCTGAGTATCAGAAGAAACACTAGGAGCAGGTGTAGCGTTGAATGCTGTTAGGATGCTACTATCAACATCGGCTGTAACATGTTCGGGGTGTTCCCCGATCAGGGCCCACCTGTTCAGCTCCTGATCACCACCGGCTTGTATGCTGTCACCCCCAGCGATGGCTCCAAGGGTGCCCCGACGCTCCTCGGGTAGCGGCCTTTTATTTCCACTTTTCTCATTTGATCTCATCATGATGATGGTGTGCCTTTTATAGCTACGGCCAGGCTATGATTTCGACCGCCCCTAACATGGGGAACAGACGTCGTTAGCAGCCGCCCGCTGCGGGACAGACGCTGCTGCAATGAGTTTGATTTCGGGGTTTTCATCCCCTAGGCAGGTTGCCTTCACTACGGCTGAAGAGTTCTACATACCCTAAATGATTAATAGTCTAGTAATCGTTTTTGTAAATTTTGCCGACGCTTTTGAAGCTGATATCGAAAGAGTATGAGACGAGTTATCCTTAACCTGCATTGGAACTGTCAGATCTTAATCGACCTCTTCGTGTTAAATATTTACGCAATTCACCAAAGTTGAGCACATGCAAGCAGTATAGAAATGCATAAATACTCACTGTGACAGGAGGGGCGAAAGTAACTAGCTGTGCTAGTAAACTAAGGTTACAATTTATACTCGTAGATCCTGGGTTTCATTATTATTATTATTAGTAGTAGTATTAGTATTATTATTATTATTGTTTCGGGTAACAATTTTATATATTTCTTTGTTTGATGTGCATTGCTATCTTTATTTTTTATGTCCTGTATTATTCTAACTTAATTTCTAGTTTACGTATCTTATTCAATGGTAGTATTTGTGTATTTTATTATAACTATGTGGTTAAATGTAAGAGAGGGTCACGAGCCCTAACTTCGCCACTGCAAAAGACATAAATAAATAAATAAATTTATGTTGCTATTAAATCTATAACAGCAACTGCTTGATAAGATTAATAATTGCTTTTATTTCTTTCACACTCAATACAAACATTTGTCTCGGAATTTTTAACACTCTTCGGTGGCGTAGTTGGTAGCATGCTGAGCTTCTATGCCCAAGATAGCGGGTTCAAACCCAGCCGAAGCCGTCGGATTTTAAGAGCGCTAAAAATCCCTCAGTATGCCTTCCTTCGGAGGGGAAGTAAAGCCAGCGGTCCCATGTCATACATTTATGGCATGTTAAAGAACCTTCCACTAATTGCACCTGTGTGAAGTTAAATTGGATAGGTTAAGAATGTAAACAACGCTCTTAGGTTTCTACGTTCGTTGCCAAGAGTCGACTGCGGTGGCATCTAGTAGCTAAGTTCTGAACTTGGCCTAGTAATCGTTGACGGTGGCGCTTGGTGGCAAAAGTAGGAACTATTTGAAAAATTCTAAGTTGCAGTACTTAAATAAAAAAACAGATAACACACACTAATACAGTCATCACAATTAACACCGGTTATCAGACAGATTCTACACACACCCAAAGTACACGGGGCTACATAACCGCGTTGTCGCAGCCCCTAAACTTAAGAACCAACCAACCAACTCTTATCAATTACCAAATATAAACACTTACAGACTAAACCATGGAGTCAAGTCTCGAAGCTATTTCATATGTTATCCACTAGGCGTGCCTACACCACTCATGAGACTAGACCTGAAAATCATAAGTTCAGTTAAGCATTAATTATCAATAAGAAGTATTAAATCTTCCAATTATTTGAGAGAGCAGATGGATTTACGTCTTGTTTGTAGCAAATCAATATCTCTTTTCCCATAAGAACAAATTTCCAAACGCTAATTGTTAACCCAGAAGAACGAAAAGCCATAACAATACTCAGCTCGTAACCCACGGTAACGAAGACTTACATATAATAAAATACGTACCATAATAAGCGATACTTTTCACAGAGCTCATAAGGAGCCAAACTAAATGAGACAAGGAAGAGAGAGAAAGACATTACATAAAAGTTTTTTTTACGAGCACACATTTTTATTCACTGACAGAAAACATGTACATATACAGATGTATCAAAATACAGGGTGAATCCCACATAAGATAAACTTGTGCGTGGGCTTCATGAACACAATTTCTTTATTTATTTGCAACATGATATTTGACTGATAATAATAAGAAAAGTTTATAGTAAAAGCATTAATTATAAGGATACTAAAAATAAAAGAAGATGAAACATTACTTATTTGTGACTGATGAGTTGGTTAAATATGTTGGTGAAAATTTATAAGTTCATTTACTCTATCAAAGTTATTAAGGAGCCATATAAAAAGCCTTTTCTTCAATATATTCAGAGTGTTATTTGTCACATTTACTGGCAATATATTGTATATCCTAGTGCTAAGACAACTTAAATTCCTTTGGCCAAGTAGTGTGTTTCGACGAGGGATATTTATTCCAGTTCTGTCTTGAAGTCTAGTGCACATTTCAAGTTATTGTCCATTAGAGAAGAGCTTCATATTTTTTTGTATAAATATGATTGATGACTGAACAAATAACTGTCGTATGTTAAGCAACATGCTTTGTTGATACAGTTCACATGTTGGAAAAGTTGGTGGCCTTTTGTACATAACTTTTAGAATGAAATACTGGCAGGTATTTACCTGAGCCAAATGTGAATCAAGTATTCCACCCCAACCATTTATTCCATATTGTAGTTGTGACTGGACTAAGGCAAAATATACAGTTCTCAAGACTTTTGCTGAAAGGATATTTCTGATTCTGTAAAATATATAAATTAACTTTTGGAGTTTATTGGCCAACTTTGATGCATGCATATTCCATTTTAAATGACTATCTATAATAATCCCTAAATATGTAGCATTCATTGACTTCTGTAGGGTATAGCAGTTGCATCTTTCGCCATTGTTACAAATTGGTGTGTGGATCTTTAGTGTTAAATTGTCTGTGGGTTGTAATGTTTTGTTGTGTGAGAAGCATAGGTATTGTGTTTTGGTTTCATTTAAGGTAACGAGGTGGTTTCTTAGCCATTTTTGGACTGTAGCAAGGGTTTCTTGAGTTCTATTAAAAGTGTCCTCCCAAGTTGTTCCTGTGACTGTGATGATAGTGTCATCAGCATATGAGGTAATCATCGCATTACAGTTCAGCTCACACAAATCGTTAATATATAACAGAAAAAGAATTGGACCTAAAACTGTTCCTTGGGGAATTCCAATTTTTACTTCAGCACTTCTACTTAGAGTATCTTTGATTCGTACCTTTTGCAATCTGTTAAAAAGAAAGCTTTTTATTAGTTCTTGAGGAGTACCACGAATACCTTCCTTTTCAAGTTTTCTAATGAGTATATTGTGGTCTACGGTGTCAAAAGCCTTTCTTAAATCCAGGAACACAGAAATTGTTCTTTTAGAATTATCAATGGATTTATACAAATAATCAGTAAAGGAGAATATTGCATCTTGTGTACTAGTGTTTGGTCTAAAACCAAACTGATTTGGTGACAATATGTTGAACTTACTCAGATAGTTAAGTAATCTGGTTTTGATGCATTTCTCTGGTAGTTTAGAGAGGTGGGTTGTGAGGGAAATTGGTCTATAGTTATTTAACTCTCTTTTATCATCTGATTTATGGACTGGGATTATGATGGCAATTTTTAATGAGTTAATTAAAAATCCTTGCTCAATGAAAGATGAAGTTCCGTTCCATACACAGAATTGGTAGACCAGATACCAACGTTAAAATAAAATCCCTTACAAAGTTTTAAACTTGAAACAACAAAATAGGTTACTGGAAACTATATATTTAAGTAGTTGAACATACATCACCATACTCGTCGACACTTAACACATTGTAGGTTAGTCACTCCACAGCAAGAAACTGTAAGATATATAATAATACCAAGAGATGACTTAACGAAGACAATATCTCTTTCACGCACACACATTTCAATAGAACAACTTCAAGAAATGATTCCAGTAACCTTTTAAAAAGAATTACAAACCTTTTGAGTAAATATACATTAGGCCAAGTACAGATATAAGTTACTAATTTAATGTTTTCGATGGAAATAAAACTTGTATACATTCCACGGAGGTCAAAATGCAAATCCTGGGGTTACCTCAGGTTTGGCAAAAGCCAACCCTGGGCCCCGTAATTTTCAGATCTTGTAATTTACATCCTACCCTTTCGATAAATCCAAGCAGATTATTGTTTTTAACAACAGTCGTCACCAATAGGAACGATTTTCAGATGTTTTCAACCATTGTCAAATAACTTTAGCACAGAAAGGAGAGACGCGTGCTATCTCCTGGTTAATCTAGCAAGCCCTCGTTGTTACAACCATTCGCTGCAAGGTGGCGCTACGTACCTTTCCACTTGACGCAAGTAAGATACTTGGAGTCAACAGATGTCGCAGGAGTACATTTTAAACTAACAAGTAGAAGTCTTTTTTATTCCATACAAGGTAATAACGTACGGTATCAGTAAGGTAATTCTTTCTGTATTTAAGGAGTATGTCAACTTATGACAGATTGCAGTTAAGATCTAGGGTAATTGGAGAATAAGAAGTTATGCAGTAGTGAAGGAGGAGTAGAACTGACAAGGGTAGTTTCGAAGACCATTGTTACTACCGAGTCACAGATAACCGACAGCAACAACATTCTTAACAATAGTGGGGGGGGACTCTTAATTTGCTCCAAATGCTGCTGAGCAAAATTTGTCAGACATTCAGGAATCTATGGATCAGCAAGTAGTGTCTGTAATAGGGTCAATGAAGGAACAAATAGAATCAGTAAATGAGTCTGTGAATAAGCAAGTAGTCTCTATGAAGGAACGAGTAGAGTCGGTTCAAGAGTCAGTCAAAATGATAGTTAAGGAACAGGTAGCTGCTACTAATGCTAAAATCGATGAGTTGAGTAGGGAGATTCACGAGCATAAGATAGTCATGAACAGCAGGCTTGAGAGTATAGACAGGGAAATGAGCGAGAAGATTAAAAGTCCAAGGAGATGGGTTGAGTAGGAATCGGGATAGCCTAAAAATTAGGTTAGATGGTGTGGGAGGCCAACAGTCAAGCAGAGGCAGGAATTAGGGAGTTAAGGAATGAGATAACCATTAACAGCAATTTAGTAGAACAGTGGGTAGAAGGACACTGTGAGGAGATTCCAACGTTGTGAGTCGCAGGGACCCGAAACAAAACAGAATTTCGTCACGTTATGTATACCACACCACGACCCGAGCTGACTTGCGGTATCATTCCGTCCCACTGTAACTTGGAGCTGAGTACGAGAACGTGGAACGGAACACTAGAATTTCGACTTCGAACTATACTGAGCGCCAAGGTACGTGTTAGCGGAACGTTCCGTCTGAAACCTTACATAACTGGAACGATACGTTAGTTTGACCGGTTGGCAAGTTACTCTGCGTACCGTTCTTGGTTCTCGAAATGAAATAACATTTCCACCAGTCAGCCGGTTACCCTATGTACCGTTCAAGGTTCTACCAACCAGTCACCGGGTTTCTATGCGTATCGTTCTAGGTTCTCAGACAAAAAATGTTGCAACGAAACGTGAAACGGTACGGAAGTGGAACGGTACAGAACTGGAACAGTGCATCAGCATTTCCCATAATGTGTGTACAGACTAATACAGAACTATTACACAGTTATTACACTGCTATTACAACCATTACGGCCTATTTCACCGATATTTTCTGTAGACTATTACGGCTATTACACATATTACGTCACCACGGCATTTGTACTACAGTGTTTATTACGCTGGTTATTACAAACTGTTACATAATAGCCTAATTACACAATAATTATTACATCAAATTACTTACCTGTTATCTTATCTAGGGGCATTTCTTTCAGGATATCCTAATACTCTGGTTGGTTCATTAGTTTAGTGACTGCGAAAACGCGGTCATGTAGCCCCATGTACTTTGAGTGTGTGTAGAATCTGTCTCATAACCGGTGTTAATTGTGATGGCTATTTTAATTTGTGTTATCTGTTTTTAATTCAAGTAAGGACTGCAGTCGATATTTCAAGTAGTTCGTACTTTCGCTACCAAATGCTACCATCCACGACACCTAGCTGTGAACTTCGCTACTACTAGATGCCATCGCAACCAGCGCCCGGTGATAAACGTTGGAACTTAAGAGCATTAATTAAACCTAACCTACAAATTTTGGCTTCATAGTTAGTGGAAGGTTCTTTTTCATGCCATAAATCTATGACATGGGACCGCCGGCTTTATTTCCCCTCCCAAGGAAGGCATACTGAGGGGTTTTAACGCTCTTAAAAATCCGACGACTTCGGCCGGGTTTGTACCCGCAACCTTCTAGCCTAAGTATATTTTTCAGTATCTACTGTACTCTGTACTACCTAGAACCCTGATTCCTCATTTTGGAGTATGCAATTACATATTTAAGATTTAGAATCTGTTCCACACAGGATCTGCTCTTCTCCGATCTGACTGTCCAGCTGACTTTCAGCCCATGTTAATAAGGCCTTGGAGAAATCCCACAGTAATTATTTAAGTCATTAAAATTACCTTTCTTGTGGAGGGGATGAATGATAACTGATGTCCAATCAGGTGGTAGGACGTCCGTTTTCCAGATGTTCAATATAATCTCAGTGAGCTTGGTTTAGGCATTGCTTCCAGCACATTTACAGACTTCACCAACAATTGAATCTTCTCCTTCTGCCTTATTATTCTTAAGATGTTGGTACTCAAAGCCTTTACTTGGTGAATCACAATTGAGCAAATGAGTAGGTTGTCCTTGTCATTAAAAATCATTTTACCCTGTGAATCCCTGAAATGAAGACTTGGTGGAATGTACTTTTGGAGTGACTGTTTGAAGGTCTTGTAAAAATCCCTGGTGTTATTTTTCACAAAGTTCTCATCAATTTGGGTTAATTGATTGTTAGTGTAGCTCCGTTTTATTCTGCGAATTAACTTGCAAGTAAGCTGTCGTTGTTCTATAAAGATCTCCCAATTTGCCTTGTTTTTATTAGAATTTCGTTTCAACCACACCACCTATCTTTGAGCTATTGCGTGGTCACAATCTTCAGTCCACCAAGGATGTTTCTTTCTTCACATGGAGCGGAGCAAGCTCACTGGCTGTGTTAACAAGAGCATCTTTCAATTGGTCCCTGTTGTTAACTCCATATTATTCAGTCTTTGACTTACTTCTTGATTGTCTTTAAGTCGCTCTTTGCCAAATTTGATCGCCTTAGACATTCTGCGCAATATTGTGTTCTTTGATCTATTTTAAAAATACCGTAGTAATTTAGAACTTTTCTCACCAATGCAGCGTGCGTCAATTCATCTTAGAAGCAAACAATTTTAAGATTGTATTAAAAGAACGCAGTTTCTCTCTGTATATGCAAAGGAGAAAATATATATGAATGATATATAGGTATATTCAGGCACTTTCTTATTTATTTTAATCGTACACTGAGTGTACCTTAATTATACCGACAAAAAAAATCAGGGACGCTCTGCTTGTTATGTAAAAGACGATGCCACAATCGGATTAGTGGAGAAAATTTTTCCCTTCGAGAAAATGAGGTTACTTTGTTATACTCTGTGAGCTGCCAGAATAGGATTGACAGTTCTCGCCTCGTCATGTGGTCAGGGAACAAAGTTGCCAAACAGTTAGAATAACAAGCGATCACACTTTAAAAGGTAGAGATACAGCTGACCAGGCACTAAAGTACGTGGGCTGTAATATTGCAACGCAGAGTATTATGACATCAACTATGCGAACATGGATTGGTCAAGAGGCAGAGGGGTGATGACTGACGTGCAACTTCCTGCCAAATGTCAATCCTATTCAGGCAGCTCACAGAGTATACTTCCGGGCATGCGATTCAAATCGAAGAACTCGCCGTATTTGCTGAGCCAGAGCGCAAGCTGCTGGCCACTGCTGTGCTTCAGGCAAGGGAAAGGAGTGTGATAGAAGGATACAGATATATGCTGGCGGGAATGCGCAAGTTTCCTCGTTCGCCTCGCGCAGAATTGTCCTTGTCCCTTTCAGGCAATATCCAAATTTGTTTACTAAGCAGCCGTAATCACAAACACAGTACAACGACACACAGTAATAAAGACACACTTGTCAGTCATGAAATGTACCCGATATTTCCTCTTCTCGTCTGTTCGTCTCAATTAGCCTACTTTCTTTATTATTTGACATACACAAAGATGCCGTTGTATTATCGTGCATTCATTTACTCACAACATTGTAACTGGAATGAAATACTAAATGAAAGAAACAATACACCCAATGGTTTGATTACAGTAAATGTTCAATATGCCTCCCCTCCAACTTCGATGCACAGTTCGCAGCGGTGTATCAGTGACATTTGTACTCTGTTCAGGATGCGTGGTGTGTTACGAATGACCTGGAAAGCTGCCTGGAAACTTGTTATAAGTTCATCTTTTCTTCTACGGGGTTCGCATACACTAAAGTCTTCACGTAACCCCACAAGAAAAAGTCCTTGGGAGTTAAATCGGCCAAGCGCGGAGGCCATTTAATGGCGCACCATGATCCGAGACGATATGTTAATCAAATTTCAAGAAGGTTGAGAGTTGCTAGTTATACCAAAAGGCATGCAAGAAGAAGAGATTTATCAAAAGTGCGCACGAGAAGGGACATTTCTCAGCTAAAAGAACTGAAGACACTGTCAATGAGGAGTTTTACATTCCAGATCTGAAGAAGAAGATTGAACGTGTTTTAGCCAATTGTGTAGGCCTACTATGTATTTTGATCAATCGAAAAGTAGGCAAACAAGAAGGCTTATTACACCCACTTTTCAAGGAAAATCTACCATTACATACTTACCATCTTGGGCCTCTGGAGTCAACGCACAAGATTTACAAGTATATATTCTCAGTAATAGACGGATTTAAGAAGACTACAACTGCTGGAGAAGGATTGCTAAGTTAGTGTTACAAAAGACAGTGTTTGGAAATCCAGCGCAGATAATCACCTATCGAGGGTCAGCGTTCACTTCAAAGGTGTTTGAAGAATATTGTGTGTCTGAGGGCATTTCGCATTGTCAGCTGATAACCACCGGTTTACCACGCGCCAATGGACAAGTAGAAAGGATCAACTCGGTAGTTGCGCCAGCCTTAGCCAAGATGTCAGCCGAGAACCCAACAAAATGGTACAAATATTTTGAGGCTGTACAAAGAGCCATCAACTCATCGTATCAACGAAGCATCAACAGGACTCCCTTTGAGCTTCTGACGGGGGTTAGTTAGTAATTGTTGTTTTAAGGGCGGAACTACAAGGTCATTTGCCCCTAGACGGGGGTTAGAATGCGCCAGGGGCGGATCCAGACACTGATCTTGAGGGGTGGGGGCGGGGCTGTCATGCTAATCTGTCCTCAAAATGGAGGGGGGGGGTAATATACCATAATTAGATATGCAAATTTAAAAGTTAACAATAAACATCGAATTATTTGCGCATACTTTTTCCAAAATGTGAATTTTTTTCGAAATTGGAAATTTTTCGTTACTTTCCTACTTTCTGTGTGGTCACTAAACAATATTTTGTTTGCTCATACTTACCTATACTTACGTACACTCTATCAGTATCGAACTGGCCCTAAGAGGGCTCGACGGGAGCGGGAGAGTAGGGGACTTCCCCCTCCCCCCTCCCCAGTGACATGCTCCAATTTTTACGCGGGAAAATATTGTTATGCGGAGTTTACTGACACGGGGATCGCGCGCATTGAAATACTGTGATCGTAATGAGCCTCCTTCGGAACTTACCCCCACCCCATATCCCCATATTTAGATACAATATGATAAGCTGATGTCAGAGGCACAAAGGCCGAGGTAATTAATTGTAAGGCCCCGAGGCCCCTTGATGCCTCAGATGCCTTGAATTGTCCGAGCGGGGTCAAAAGTCCCCCGGACCTCCTCATAGGTAATGATTGAATTTTTCCCTTTTTCGAGTAGCCCTCCCTCTCTTAAGTTGTAAACAAAGACGCAGATTATATTAGCTAGAAAATAACTGGGGTCACAGGCCTATTTGCGCAAGGGCCTAAGGGCGGGCCTCGGCACTCAGAGTCTCCTGGCTCGAGGCCTCGATGGAATCTCCTGTTCTTCCGAATTGGCCAGTCCAACACTGCACTCTATTTTAGCATTGGCCATGCCAATAATATCGCTAGAGCGCTTTCGTAAAGATAGACTTTTAATTTTATCCAAAACGCTATCATACCGGGTTCATAGTTTATAGTTACTGTATTAATGTAATTAAAGGGTAGGAGAGTTAGTTTGCTGACTGACAACCGTAAAAAAATAACTATATAGCTTAGTCAATAGCTTCAAGATTAAATAGAAACCCGGCTCGAGGCCCAAGGAATTTTAATCGATCAACGAGAAAAAGATCGTTAAAGACACGATTTAATCATTTACGAGAGTTTAAAACCATACGGTATTTAACCTTTATTTTAGGGGTATAGGTTGAGCGAAATAAGAACAAAGCTACCCGAAATTATGACAGGTACACGTGTATTGCTAATTGTACGTAAATATTACAAATACGGCAATTTTGTTCATAAAACCAATTTTAGCCAAACAACAAACTCTAGTCACCTGTTTGTTTTTTTCGCGTAGTGATCAATCACTCGAGATGGGTCAGCATAAACATTGTAGTGGACGTGCAACAAAGCAAGTTCGTTTAATCGTTCATCGGACATAGTTGACCGCAACCACGTCTTTAGCCTTCTCAAAGAAGAATATGACCATTCCGATGAAGCGGCGCAGACGGGTAAACTAGCATAAATCTTGAGACATCGATGAATATTGGGGTACAGCTCTTTATCGCAGACAATTAAAGCTTCCATAGCTTTCTTTGGGATGGTTGACCCCGATTCAAGCTCGCGGGACCACTTTGCCTTCCACATACGAAGTTCGGCCTGTAGAAGCCTTGCCGCAGACGCGGCAGAATGTTGATGGAGAAGTTTGAAGTACTTTGCTGCGATTATGTCCACATCCGCTGACGTCCATGATGATACTGGCATCATTGCTGATAGGCAGTGTAACTCCTGCGATGCTTAAGGGAAGCGAGTGTTTATGTCTTCTAGGATGCAGTCTAAAATGGGTATGAAAACGGCCCGACGATAGTACTCTTCTACGGTTGACGCTGCATAATTTTCGCGGTGCTTTTGCCGTTGTGCGATGCGTGGGAGCAGAAGTTCGGTTCCAAGTTGCTTTGCCAGAGGTTCTGCTTAATGGAAGAGCTCAGCAAATTGTGTTTCGCACTCTTTGCGCCTCTTGCTCAACACAGTAATAGTGTCGTCTAGCGCATCCTGGGCTTCCTTCAAGTCTATTTGCCCTTTTTGAAACAAAATGCTGAGTGTTTTAATGTATCCAAGGATTTCTGACAAGCAAATGACGGCAACTATAGAATCACTCTCACAAAGAGCAGCTATGGGCGTTTTTGCCTTAGAAGCACTTTCTGAGTCCTTCCATAAAGTTCTGGAGTAAAGAGCTTAATTCTACAAAACTGTCGTGCCGTTCGATCCACCGCGTCTCACTAAGTCCACATAAAAGTTCACCTAGAGTTACTTTAAATACACAGGAGCGTTTTGAGGACGAATCAATGAATGCAGAATGCAATAGTGGCCTTCATAACTCCTATTGCATTTCGCACGGCGACGACTTTCGAGGACATCGAAATAGACAAATTCAGAGCGTAGTTATAAAAAGGGCACCTAACGGCATGCTCTGCTTCGGTTTGCACCTCGGCGACAGCACCACAAGCTTCTGACGCCATCATAGCGCACCCGTCAGTACCAACGCCAACACACCGACATAGGACAAGACTGTGATGCTTGAGAATACTCAACACAGTTTTACCCACGTCTCTGTCGCTTACGGTAGGCTCTGGGACTCCTTTGATTTCTTGTTTCTTGCTGGTTCTCTCTTTGGTTTGCGTTTTCTTCTTCTCCTCTATAGTTCTTGCATCTGCATCTTCATCTCTTGTTTGTTGTTCGTATTCATCTTCATCCTCTGGTTCTGCTACATTTTTATTGATAGTAGGCTCTGCAATTTCTTTGGTTTCTTGTTCCTTCGCTTTACTTTTGGCTTGAAATTTTCTCTTCGAATCCTCCTTAGTTTTTTCTCCATCTTTATATCTTGCTTGTATTTCTATTTCTGCTGTTCTATTAATTTTGTCACACATTTGGATTTACATCGTCCTCTTCTGTTTCCGGTTCCTGAGGTCTCTTCTTTCCAGCGGCATCTAGGATTTCTTCTTCGGTTTCTGCTTTCCTTGGTTTTTTTCCTTCCTGTAGCTCTCGCTCGGTTTCTGTTTCCATCACGCTGTTTGCTTTTTCAGTATTGTCATCATTTAGCTTCTCTTCTCCAGTTTTCGGATTTGTCGATTCTTGCGCGAGCCCTTCAGTATTAATTTGATTTCTCTTTCCATCGACATTCCCTTCGTTTCGGGCGATATCTTCCTGTTCTGATACTGGGATTTCGTCTTTTTTTCTTCCTGTTTGTTTTGTATTTACATGAACATTCTAGAAAGTGCTATGTTAACATGAACATTCTAGTCAGTGTTGTGTATTTAGGCTACTTGAGTTAACACGAACATTCTAGTCACTATGTCCAGAACATTCCAATCTGGAACATTCGATTCTGGAACTTTCCAGCTACTATGTATATATATGCACCCGCGGACTCTAGACGTTAGTTCCGCTCAAGTTAGTTCACATTGTGTTTCGTTGTGTATCGACTAGTGTTCAATAAACCGTTGTGTTATATTAACAAGTGTATGTTACTTATCTTGTATCTCCCTCGACATAACAGTGGTGCCAGAAGAGGGATAAGATAAATAACGTTGTGAAACCGAGTGACTTTCTAACCTCAACGCAAGTGTTGCACCGAACGACGTTCATCGCAGTGCGTGTTGGAAACTAAACCGAGTGAACTTTCTAACCTCAACGCAAGTGTTTGCACCGAACTAAGTTCATCGCAAGTGCGTGTTAGATATACTGTTCTCCACTCATCTTCACCATGCCGGACTTAACCTCTGAGCTACTCCAACAATTCTCGGCAATCATCGCCGACGCTATCCGACAGACAAGTTCAACAACGTCATCATCACAGCCTCGACCGCCACAATTCACAATGCAACCGTATCGTACAACCGACGGGACGACTGTAGCCGACTATTTCACTCGCTTTACCTGGGCGCTCAACTTGAGCAAGGTACCCGCAGATCAACACGCACATTTTGCACGGGTTTACATGGGATCTGAACTCAATGATGCCCTGAAGATCCTGGTGAGTTCTAATGATCCGGAAACTCTGTCATACAACGAGATTCAATCTAAGCTGAAAGGCCACTTTGACGCCACACGCAACAAGTTTGCTGAGAGCATCAAATTTCGCAGTGTAATGCAGAAGCAAGGAGAAACCATCGCTAGCTTCACCTTAAGACTGCGGCAGGCTGCAACGTTTTGTGAGTATGGCACATTTCTTGATCGCATGTTAATTGAACAAATGCTCGCAGGTTTGGAATCACGAGCAATGTGCGACGAGATTATTGCAAAACAACCAGCACGCACTCGAAGCTACTCGCATTACCACCGACGATTTCAAAACAGCTGCCGCTAAGTCTGAATCAACCAATCGGATTGGATACGAGAAGCCTCTGTCCAGGAAGAACATCAACCAGCAGCCGCCACGCAGCAAGTCAGCTCATCGAAGTCAAGGGTCTTACAACCTAACCAGACAGCACCAATGGCCACACCAGGCAAACCAGAGTGCATCCCAGGACAACCAATCAACATGTACAGGGTGCGGTGAAGCTCACCCTCGTAGTCAGTGTAGGTTCCTGAACGCAGAGTGCCTGAAGTGTGGCAAGAAAGGTCACATCAGAAAAGTTTGCCGATCGAAATCGAGGAAACATCGAACAACAAACCATGTGCCCGAAGAAGAGCTTCCAGCAGAAAACCTCGACGTTGTGGACTACCTCAGGAAAATCGAGGTCATCGGATCGGTCGACGCAGCACCTAAGCCACTGGTTGATGTCAACATAGAGGGAACCACCGTCAAAATGGAACTCGACACCGGCGCCCCCTGCTCAACCATGAGCAAATCAAAGCTAAGTATGATCAAACCAGGTTTTGTGTTGCAGAGAAACGATCGTAACTTCGTCAGTTACACTGGCCATCCGATTAAATGCATTGGCAAACCACAACCAGGAACCTGAATCTCTACGTGATTGACGATGAAGTCGAATCGCTCTTTGGCCGAAAGTGGATTTCAGAGTTTGTACGGGAGATCGACTTTGGTCACCTCTTCGCAAAACCCGACCCAATCCACAAGCTCTCAGACAAGCAGGCTCTGACCTTGGAACAACAGAAGCAGCTCGACAACATTCTATCTCGCTACCAAGATGTGTTCAGCGACACCCCCGGGAAGATCTCAGGTCCCCCAGCGAAGATGCACCTGAAGGCTGGAGCCACACCTGTTTTCGCCAGAGCTCGAGACGTACCCGTTGCCCTCCGCGATGCCTATGCCAAGGAAATAGACAAGAAAATTGCATCTGGCTTCTACAAAAGAGTGGACTACTCTGAGTGGGCATCGACAACGCACGTCGTCGCCAAGAAGAACGGCAAACTGAGGATCACAGGCAACTACAAACCTACTCTCAACCCGCGGATCATCATCGATGAACATCCGATTCCCAAGGTGGAACATCTGTTCAACCGAATGCGCGGCGCCACTCTCTTCTGCCATCTGGATATCACCGACGCGTACACTCGCCTCGAGGTCGACGACGAGTTCAGCCATGCTCTCACGCTTAACACGCCAACTCACGGTCTGATCCGCCCAACGTGAGCAGTATATGGAGCAGCTAACATCCCCGCAATCTGGCAGCGGCGAATGGACACAGTCCTGCATGGTCTCCCAAACGTCGTAAGTTTTTTCGATGACAGTATAGTTTTTGCTGATAGCTTTGAAAATCTGATGCAGGCCCTCAGCACCACTCTGGAACGGTTTCGGCAATACAACCTCAAGCTCAACCAAGCCAAATGCGTTTTCGCTCAAACTTCTCTGGAAGCCCTTTGCCTCAAAATCGATGCGTCAGGCATCCACAAGTCGGATGCACACATCCGAGCTGTACGTGATGCACCGAAACCAACTACACCAGAAGAACTCCAACTGTTTCTTGGTAAAGCAACCTACTACAGTTCGTTCATCCCCGATTTGTCCACCAGAGACAGACCACTCAGAGACATGCTGCTCAAGGACCCTCTCATCTGGACACCATAAGGCGACAGGGCATACAAAGACATCAAGAACGCCCTAACCTCACCCCAGGTACTCATGCAGTATGAACCAGCGTTACCACTCCTGTTGGCCACGGACTTCAGCAAGACCGGCCTGGGCGCAGTATTGTCACGCCAGCGCAGCAACGGGCAAGAACGTCCAATCGCTTACGCCAGTCGCACGATGACAGCAACGGAGCAAAGGTACCCTCATCTCCACACGAGACTCAACTTGACCAGGCCACGTCGAGGTCACCGCACAACCGACCAAGTCACCGTGCAACCGACAAGGTCACCGTGCAACCGACCAAGTCATCGTGCAACCGACCAAGTCACCGTGCAACCATCCAAGCCACCGCACAACCGACGGAGTCACCGCACAACCGACGAAGTCACCGCACAACCGACCAAGCCACCGAGCAACTGAGCCTGAGACGAGTTCGCTTCACCGAGACACCAGCAACAGTCCAAACACCATCAGCCACACCAGCTACACCTGTAAACAGGACACCACCTATTTCCCAGACTACTTTTATTCCACATAGGAGTACTCACCAGCGAAGACCACCATTGAGATACTCTCCTGATTAAGTTTCCTAAATCATCCATTTAAAAGAGGGAGGAAATGTTGTGTATTTACATGAACATTCTAGAAAAAGCTATGTTAACATGAACATTCTAGTCAGTGTTGTGTATTTAGGCTACTTGAGTTAACACGAACATTCTAGTCAATATGCCCAGAACATTCCAATCTGGATCATTCGATTCTGGAACTTTCCAGCTACTATGTATATATATTCACCCGCGGACTGTAGACGTTAGTTCCGCTCAAGTTAGTTCACATTGTGTATCGTTGTGTATCGACTAGTGTTTAATAAACCGTTGTGTTATATTAACAAGTGTATGTTATTTATCTTGTATCTCCCACGACACAACACTTTTACTTTCCCTTTAATTACGTATTTTCCCTTTAAACGGTTGTGCACTGTTTCTCGGAGATTTATAAGCTTATGAAGTCTTCATACAATTTGCCTCGATAAACATGATCTCAGGCGCGGGTGGAGCGGGCCGAAGAGGATTGTTCGTTTGTACTCGGCTCCGTTCGGACAGGCGCGGGCGCGTCGGCGAGGTGTCGCGGCGGCTGCGCTGTGCTCAGTCAGCTCGGCTCATCACAACAATAGCAACAGTGCGTGTGGGGTAGCGAGAAGAGAGCGTCGCGGCTAGGTAATGTAATTTATATTGCACGATTATTAACTGAATACTATTTAGGTTAAAATCGTTGTTTATAGTTCGTTTTGTGCGTCTCCTCCTTCGCTTCTCTCCTCCCCCTTCTCTCCTCTCCTTTGCTTTCCCCTTTTTCCTTTCTATTTTCCCCTGTTTTCTTTTCTCTTGAAGGGGGGATCCCCCCCCCTGGATCCGTCCCTGGAATGCGCAATAAAGCTGACAACAGAATAAATTAACTCATCAATGAAGAGCTTGTAGATGACTTTGAGGAGCAGAGAGATCACATAAGAGGCACGCAAAGAGTCAAATCTTGAAAATCCAAAGAGAGAATCAAAAAACCTTCAACCGTCACCGATGACCTGCACGTCAGTAGGCCTATCAGCTAGATGATTTGGTAGCTATAAAGCGAACTCGGGCTGGCCTAGGCATTAAGATCAAAAGCAAATACTTAGGACCCTACAGAGTAGTTACGAAACCCAACAACACCTACGATGTTCTACGAGAGAGTGATCACGAAAGATGGCATCTATCTACGAAATCTGTGAAGTAGGTTTGCGCATGACGTCACACAGAGGAAATGAAAAGGGAATGCGATAGGTGGAGCTTGGCAGCCAGCCGTTGCGTGAGTTGGTAGAAGCCAAAGTCGCGCCTCCCACCTGCGCTAATTATTCAGTGGCATCGCGCTTCATTGGCCAGTCAGCCGAGTTACTCCTGTGCGCAGACTACGTGTTTTCACATTGGCACTACGCAGATTGCTTGGATGGAGTTTTTTTACATGTGCCAAATTCATGAAACCATGGCCGGAAGAATAATTTTTTTTTCAGCCCGAGCCTAGCCACAGTATGTAATTCCGAGCCTCTTATTGGCTGTTTTGTCATGCCATTCTCCTGGTTCCGAATCATGACGGTAGGTACTATACTGTGGTAGGTAGTAGCAGGGGTCACATCCGATCAAACATGGAGGAAGATTATCGAGTGAGATGTGGGTAATATTCGATGCTGAATTGCATTATTAGCGTGAAACAGGCATGAAACTTGCTTTAGATCAAGTTTAAAACAACCCACGCACTAAATGAACGCGTTCCAATCAACATTTAAGGTCTAAGTGAAATCATTCGACATTTAACCACATGTATTAAGACCTATGATAATATACTTCCTTTGCGGGCGCACGTGTGCACGAGAGGTATCGTGCGAGCTTGGGAACTTTGTGTTCCGGGTTCAAGACTGCTCGAGGGCAGAAGTTTTTACTTCTTTTGAATTATTTTATTATATCCTCCCTCTTTTTTACAGCATGTTTTATGCCATGCTTTATTGAAATTATCTGTATGGGTGATTGAAATAATAAACATTGTTAGACGGAAGGGTCGAGAACTGTACGGGTAGACAAAGGTTAGAATATATTAAACAGATTGCCTCGGATGTAGGGTGTAGTAGATATGTAGAGATGAAAAGATTAACTCAGGACAGGGAGACATGGACAGGTGCATCAAACCTGTCAAAAGACTGAAGACTCAAACACACAATCTCGCGATCATTAGACACGGAACCTCCAATTTAGTTAGAAACCAAAACTCAGAACGTGATTATTCCCTTCGTAAATCTCACGTGAATTGACCGGGAATCGAACCCAGTCCACCTTGGGGAGAGGGAAGCAGAAGTTGACGCTGATGTTGCTCTTGTTAATTTGATCAAATTGGACATGGTGGTCATTGAGCCCTCCTACTTGTAAATAAATAAATAAATAAATAAATTTCTCCGATAACCTGTGTTATTGTGGTGTCTGTAGTATGGTGAGTATTTGATATTCAGGTGAGGATTCGCAAGGAGGCGGTCGTGGCATTGTTATGAACAATTTCGGCATTTGTCTGGAGTAGAAGTGGAAATCTATGGAAAATCACTTCCAAGATCGCTGAGGTGGAAATCGAACCAACCTCTACTCAGTTTTGGCTCATGAGGCTGAATGTACTGCCCCCGTAAAATGAATTATAAGGGATGAAAATGGGAATAATACATTTTTTTTCGAACCCATGATAAAATTTAACTAAGGAATATGATGGCTGGATCTTGGCAGAAACCAGTCGTGAGGCGACGTTGAGCAGGAGGGAAATTCCGTCACGTGATGGTATTGCGCAATGGAAGTTTTCAGAAGCTTAGAATCGACCTAGCAACAGCGAATATTCCCAAGATTTATTTAAATATTGTTATAAATTATCCCATTGGATATGAGCTTACAGCCAATAGGAAGAAGTTTTAGAGAAGACGGGAGTTCCAGCAACTAAATTTTTAAGGATATTTAATTCATTTAAGCACTTTGAGAGAGAATTTATATATTGGAAAAGAGAAGAATATGATAATAGAACATTGGAAATATTTTATAAGTCAATTGCAGGTCGCTATTGGAAGGAATAAGCGATTTGCTAGAGCCCGCGCGAATTTGAGAGGGAACTCAAAAAGGTGGCGAGAATCGGTAGACTTGGAGGGGAGATGCCAAGAAACGAGGCTCTTTTGTATCTGAATGTCCGAGAGGTCAGACGTGTGCTATTGGAAGAGAGAGGAGTTCCGAGTGTTTCACCGAGCGTGTAAAAGGTGACTCGTGGAGACGAGGCATAAGCGAGGGTCGAGTTAGGAGATTACCACGCCTTGAATCTAAGTGAAGTTGCGAGGGACTTTTATGCCGCAATCACTTCGTTCTGATCGACTTCAAAGACATTATTTCAACTACAGATTGTAGCTTGCTATCAGATATCGTGTATTACGAACTTTCAGAAGTTCGAGATAAGTATTTCAGCAATTATAAGCAGTTTTGCGAAGCGCGAGAAAAGTGTTTCGTTCCAGCGCGATAAGACACTTTTGTCCGAGCGACGACAGCGCATGCAGCAGCCACAAGTGAGTGCGGGTGGATGTTAGCATTGCTTGTGTGGAACTGTATTACAACACTTAGGATGGAGAGGTATTCCATATTGAAGAAGATTACTCAGTCTACTATTATGAAGAGTATGATGGACTGAATTAATATGTGCACCAGGAGTATAAGCAGATAGAAGCAGTATAGTCAACGATGGAGCTTCGGTAGAGGAGTCTGTTCGTGAATGTCTACTTAGTGAGCGATCATGAGACTTGATGCACAACTCTATTCTAGTGCATTCTCGTCAAACATGAGCTTAACATTAACATCAGCGACTACTGAACGATGTTCATATTCCATCTACATGAATGTTCGTTATGCGAGTGACGTCCATGACTTTCTTTTCGGATGCCTTTCGAAGTGGAAAGCCGAACTTTCGACGCTACTCGCTGTTATGATGAAACTGTGCTGTGACGGAGAAAGAAGAAACATCAAGATTATCAAGAGGTCCAGGGTTATCCCGGTCACAAGGAAGATGATGATTGGAGGCCCGCAGTTCGATCCCGGTCGGAGCTTGTTGTTTTCCAGTAGGGGAATTCGTTCCTTTCCTGAGGTCACGAGTTCTTGGAGACGAGCTAGGATCCAGCCCAGACCTTTGGGAGATGTAACATCCGAGTATTTTGTTATACACTATCTTGATCTTCTATACTTCGAGACCAGGTAGCAGTGTTCACCAACCTTGTAGTTAGAGCTTGTAGTGACATTTTCTGAGCAAATCCTTTATCCGTATTTCGACACCATATTTATGTACTCCATGTATAGCATTTTTATTCTTCGAAATGTATTGTAGTGATCGTCTTGCGACGCTTTTAACTTCGTTTGTAAGGAATCCAGTTTCTGAACTGAGATTATTTTACTTGTTCCAGGAACAAGCTTTTGCCATATCCTTTAAGGAACAGTAATTTATTTTCGACGTTTATGAATTCATTCTGAATGCAGGTGATAGACATTTTCGTCTATGTTACCCATTAAATTAATTTTTATTAGTTTAATTTGGGCATTTTATCCGTCGA
Source organism: Meconema thalassinum (assembly GCA_946902985.2). NCBI lineage: Eukaryota > Metazoa > Arthropoda > Insecta > Orthoptera > Tettigoniidae > Meconema > Meconema thalassinum. The sequence goes on along the minus strand of OX336390.1, from coordinate 626,836,791 downwards.
GAAGAAACGTCAAGAAAGAATTTCTTGGTAGTGATATATTGTGAAATATCATGTCATTTTGTGGAAAGGAAACATTTAACGTGGAAACGATTATTATCGTCAGATCTCATAGACATTCGTTCTGAATGGAGAGAATACGAATATGACTAATTGTATGCTTTATTGAAGAAAGCTATGAACTTTCAGTCATTTAAATTTATTTGAAGATAGAATCTTCTTGGAAGATTTCTTTATTATCATCCGGCGTTAGGGTAGTTATCGTTTGATATCCTCGTCGTGATCGATTCTTGTTGGACACACATATAATCTTGTGATTAAATATTTACGAGGAGTAATATCATGTCACGTTGTAGACATAATATTCCTTCTTCGATTAAAGTCGAACCCAGAAGTATGAAGATGAGATGTAGTATTTTTATTCAATGTATGCACGACAGTTTATACTTATCAGAGTATCGTTTCAAGAGTAATAAGTGAGGAGGTTAGTATCGTAAAGTCCTAAGGTCGTTAAGATGTATAAATTAATGATTTAATTGTTGTTATTGTTCATTGGACCAGCGATTGTTGTGACAACGCTGAGGAATTATGCCCTTTTTAAGGAATGCCAGTTGAAAGAAGTGAAGGTGATAACCCTTTGATAGTGGTTTTTATGTGTATGTATTTCCGTATGTAGTTGGCATACGAGGGTTTTGCGAGGGTGTGTTCCGCATTTTATAGTACAGTCATTGCGTGGGCATGACTTGAGTTTGGCAAGGCATTAAGGTGTGAGTAGAGAGTACTCCTTATTTTGTATACACGACTTTGGACTAGAGAGGACATGAAGGGTCACGGTTGAAATTGAAACAGGAAATAGATAATGACTTCTGTTATGTTATACTCTTATCGAGATTATTAAATCCAAATATGTAACGACATATGTTTCACCTTGAGTGGTCGAATGTACTTAAACTATTTTGACACCAGATCAGAGAGGAGAGACTGGTGGTGGTTATTTCTGGAGAGGTAGAAGATTTTATGGACCTCAGTTCACTGTATTTGACTTAACTGCTAGATCGGAGCACAGGCTCGAGTGTATAGACGCAACATATTTTGAAATGACTATAGCTGATACTATAAGCGTCATTATAAATTCTTTTAGTGTTAACTTTTATTATTTGCCAATCGAGTGTATAACATGTTACCGTAGTTGTAGGAGGTTTATAGTTTGTTTAACGTAGAGGTTAGAGTATGAGTGAGTATGTGACTGGATGTGGTTTGTTTCTTGTTCAGCGTGAATGAAATGAACTCCATTAGGACGTCACAATGCGAGAGTATGAATGAAAGTGTGTATAGAAGTTTTATCTTAATAGCATGTAGGATTTGCGTACAGTTCACGTGTTTGTCTGACGTGAATCTGATTAATTTTAACACAGCTTTCATTGTTATGGAGAGTGCATTTGTGGGCCAGGATTGGAATAGCGAGGGGTTGATTAAAACTCGTTTCCAGCCAAGGCCACGGCAGATCGCACAAATGGAGAGAGTTGTTGCAGGCGGCAGGCTTGTACTTTTTTAAACCAGCTAGGACTGGAAATGTAACGGGTTATGTTATGTCATCGGACGCGTGGCGATGGTCGCGCGCGCCTAGCGCCCAGATGTTCTTTGGAGCGTGCCAGAAGAATGTAAATACACAGGGGTGAGTAATTGTTGTACAGCTTGATGTGTTGACACAAGCTACCCCGAATTTTATCATAGTGTCCATGGAACGCAGTTCTACCAGTGGCGTGAATGCAAAGATGAGAGAATGGGAGTGTATTTTTATTTTATTGTATGAATATTTAGCCCTAGTTTACATTTTGTTATTAAATCGTTTAGTTTTATTAGAAGCCGAGTCGTCATGATTTATTTTAGATATAAGGAGATGCAACTGTGAAATCCATTATAGGTGCAGAGGCTGACGACGAGATCCCCGAGAATAAAGGTAGGTGTTCTACTTCGAGCTAAGTGGTATCGTGCGAGGTTGGTAACTTTGTGTCCCGGGTTCAAGACTGTCCGAGGGCAGAATTTTTTACTTCTTTTGAATTATTTTATTATATCCTCCCTCCTTTTTACAGCATGTTTTATGCCTTGCTTTATTGAAATTATCTGTATGGGTGATTGAAATAATAAACATCGTTAGACGGAAGGGTCAAGAACTGTACGGGTAGACAAAGGTTAGAATATGTTAAACAGATTGCCTCGGATGTAGGGTGTGGTAGCTATGTAGAGGTGAAAAGATTCAGGACAGGGAGACATGGACAGGTGCATCAAACCTGTCAAAAGACTGAAGACTCAAACGCACAATCTCGCGATCATTAGACACGGAACCTCCAATTTAGTTAGAAACCAAAACTCAGAACGTGATTATTCCCTTCGTAAATTTCACGTGAATTGACCGGAAATCGAACCCTGTCCACCTTGGGGAGAGGCAAGCAGATGTTGACGCTGATGTTGATCTTGTTAATTTGATCAAATTGGACATGGTGGTCATTGAGCCCTCCTACTTGTAAATAAATAAATAAATAAATAAATACATTTCTCTGATAAACTGTGTTATTGTGGTGTCTGTAGTATGGTGAGTATTTGATATTCAGGTGAGGATTCGCAAGGAGGCGGTCGTGGCATTGTTATGAACAATTTCGGCATTTGTCTGGAGTAGAAGTGGAAATCTATGGAAAATCACTTCCAAGATCGCTGAGGTGGGAATCGAACCAACCTCTACTCAGTTTTGGCTCACGAGGCTGAATGTACCTCGTTCGCAGGGGCGCACAGACGGGGGGACGAACGGGACCGGTCCCCCCAGGAGGTTTTCAGGAGTGGTCCAGAAAAGTATTTAACGTACAGAATTAACGAAAAATGTATTATATGACACGTGAAAAAATAAACAAGACCAGTGGAGAGAGCGAGATTGTTACCGCGTGAGCCTAATTTTATTTACTCTTTCGTTTTTTTGTTTTTTTTTTTCAAATCTCATTTCCGTGGCAACGTGGATTCTCTGAATTCTCTGCTCCCTACCACTCAAACCGGTTCAAACTACTTTCGTCACTTAAAGTCCATACATCACGAGGCTATGCACGGCGACTACTTACTGTCTCGCTTAAGGTCATTGCCCTGTCCCCTCCCCGCTTCGTCTACCGCCCCCCAGTACCCTCCCCTGCCCACTCACCTTCTGCTTCGTCAAGTCAAGCAGGCTGGCTAGCCTATAATAGTCAGTTCTGTCTAAACTCTCACGGGGAGCTTTTGCCTGTTGTTAATTAAGAAGATTCCTTTTGACAGTGATAGTGACGTTGCGTAACTTTTATAGTTCATTAAACACGTGTGTGATAGTAAGATGAGTGTAAATAAAAAGAAAAAACTAGAGCAATCTAGTTCAATTTTGTCCTATATTAAAATTATAAAAAAGAAGACGAATTCCAACCTCAGCCAAGTTGCAGTAAAACTGTACCAGAATTAAGTGCAAATGTGAACACTAACGAAGTGTTGGAGAAAGAAGAGGCTATGATTGTTGACATATGCCGACCAGCTGTCCCGACGCCAATGCGAGAACCAGACGCATCCAGTCACCTTCCTCATGACAGAGGCAGTTTTATTGGGCAACAGGTAAGGAATAATATTTTTGCCCATATCCGTAAATTACTTTGTACAGTTATTTTACTTTTAGTAATGTATTTCCACACCTCTGTTTTAAGAATGATATTGCTAAGTTAAATCCTTGTAGCCAGCTTACCACCAATCAATTAGACAATTACATATAAATAATTTTCGCTTTATTACCTTAATTAATGTTCATATTTATAATGTATTTCAGAAAATTATTTAATATATTAAGACAAATTATTTGGTTTTAGGTTATTACGGATGAAGACAAGCGGAAAATTCTGACAGATGAACGTTACGTTTTCCCAGGTTCAGAATTTGGAAGGAAGAGGTTAAAGTTTCAGCATAGCTGGTTAAAAGCAAGAGAATGGCTTGTTTATTCGAATAAATTAGACGGCGCATTTTGCAAATACTGCGTTGGTTTTGCACCCAGTGGAGCTGGTAAACAAGGTTTGCCGCTAGGCAGACTTGTTAGAACTGAGTACTCTGATTGGTGCCATGCACAAGAAGACTTTCGCAAACATGAGTTGACTGCATATCACGCAAACAGTAAATTGGATGCAGAAAATTTCTTAGCTGTTCATAACAGGCATAAACTAGATATTGTGTGTCAAATAGACACATCTATTAAAGAAAAAGTTGAAGAAAATAGACGCCTTTTATCTCCAGTCATCAAGACGGTGATATTTTGTGGAAGGCAGGGCTTGGCATTGCGATGACACAGGGATGGAAGCCTATTTGACAACGTTGAAGGGGAACAAATATTTACGGAGAATGAGGGCAATTTCCGAGCCCTTCTGAGGTTGAGGGTTGAGAGTGGAGATGATATATTAAAACATCACTTGTTCACTGCTAAAAGAAATGCTACATACACAAGCTGGAAAATACAAAATGAAATTGTCTCAGCTTGTGAAGACATTATTTTACACAAACTTGTGGACAAGATAAATGAGGCGAAATGTTTTTCTGTCATTGCCGATGAAACAGCAGACATTTCCAATATCGAACAGTTGTCTTTGTGTGCAAAATATGTAGATCAAGCCAACAATAATGTCAGAGAAGATTTTCTTCAATTTGTGCCAATATATGACCTGAGTAGTGTGTTTGTGACAGTTCTGTGACCTCCACCTCCACATTCCTCCACACAAGATGGCGGCGGCACGATATCTCTCGAACCCCTGGTTGTATTTTAACAAATGAGGTGTTGTTGAACTCGGGCTGACACCCTCTATCCTATGGACAACATATTTTCACCCCAAAATAAAACCTACCCCTACTAGGGGGTGAAATTGTAATTTTTTTAGAAAAATCTCTCTTTCCAAGTGCAACATGTGAGAGTTTAAATGCCAATATGGAATGAAACGTTGTTCTACACAAGAGATATGTATACGGTGGATAGTCACTATGAATTAACATGCTTGTTTTTTGTTTTTATGCATGCCCACTCATAGCTTTTGTAAGAGGGTGGGGGAGCGGATCCCTGTGGACGGGTCCTTGTTGACAGGTCCTTGTGGACAAGTCCTTGTTGACTGGTCATTGATGACAGGTCCTTGTGGACGAGTCCTTCTTGACAGGTCCTTGTGGACGAGTCCTTGTTGACGAGTCCTTGTGGACGAGTCCTTGTTGATGAGTCCCTTTGGACTGATCCCTTTGGACCGGTCCCTATGGCCTGGTTCCTACGGACTAGCCCATGAATTTATTTAAATTATGGCAAAGGGCCTAACTACATTTTGCGTGTAAAGCAGTGTGTTGAACTGACGTTGTTCACCAGTCCCCCACTACTATAATGGGATAACGATATGAAAGGAAAGTGACGAAATACATGTGAACATACAAGGGATCTAACTTGGTGGATGGATGTGTCATTTGTAGTTGAAAGAGAATAATACATGTTCTTAAGGTGTTAAAACTGTGGAGATGGTACGTGCAGTAAACCGACTTGTTACTTCCTGTGTCATATTACAGACATGGCAGAGAGCGCGCAGATCTGTTGCTATGACTAACGCTGCAGTAATTTGAAACCGCAAGTGTTCATGAAGACAATGGGTGATGATCATGCAAAGTTAGCAGTTATTGGATATTACACAGGTGTTCCTTCCGGTGTCATGTTGCTGACATGCCAGAGAGCACACACTGCTGTTGCTTTGACTGACGCTGCAGTAATTTGAAACCCCAGGTGTTGATCAAAACAATGGGTGATGATCATGCGAAGTCAGCAGTAATTGGATACCACACAGGTGTTCCTAGTGTACTTTGGACTCTCAGCTGTATTGGGAAAGGAATTGCAATGATCTGCAAAAAACTGCTGACACGAGCGATGAGAGTTTATATAAGAGAGGTGTCATATATTTCCCTACTGTCAGTCTTTATTACTCGCTTTGAGTGAACAGTGCTCTATTACTGCTCAAGAGTTGTAAAAAAGCCTTTTTTGGTAGAAAATCATTAAATTATTTTGCATGGTAAGTACTTATTATTAATGGATTGTAGTCTTTTATTACTAATTGATGTTGAAGTTATTGATTGGAATGTATTGATTGATTGATTGATTGATTGATTGATTTGTTTACAGATAATTGGGTACCTGTAGGTTACCAGATTCCTACAATCTGTTCATTCAGTGGCAGCAGTTGATAAATTATAAAAAGGTAAGTGCCCCTCTAATAACTTTTAAACAGTTAGAGTGATATTTTCCAATGTTCACCACTACATGTTGAAAATGGTATATTTGGCAGTCAAAAGTTGGAACTACTTGACCATGGTGTGTAAAGCTAATTTTGTAGGTTAGATTTTGATTACCGCTCTATTAAGTCTGAATGTTCATTGCTAGGTGTCAGTGACAGAGGGAATATTTAAAGATTTAACCTCAGTTCACCTAACATAACCTAACTTTACCTAACTTAACCTTATCACGTGACATGTTCTACAAGTTTAGACTTGCTTTAAGACTGGCTATGACGACACACTTAGCTCACTTAACTGGCGATCGCTGGTTTCTATCACGTGACATGTTCTACAAGTTTAGACTTGTTTTAAGACTGGCTATGACGTCACACCTAGCTCACTTAACTGGCGATCTCTGGTTTATATCACGTGACTTGTTCTACAAGTTTAGACTTGTTTTAAGACTGGCTAATACGTCACACCTAGCTCACTTAACTGGTGACCGCTGTATTCTACCACTCTATCAAGTTCCAATGTTCACCGCTAGGTGTCAGTGACAGTGGTATATAGTAACCCCCCAGTTAGAACTACATGAAGTTAGACTTGCTAGGAGTTCACAGATGATCGATTTAAATACCCTGCTATAACCATTGACTGGAATGTAATTAAACTATTTATATTGTACTTTGTTTTATCATTTATTAACATTTATGATTTCTTTCTTTTATAGGTAATTTCGAACGTGATCATAATGTTCAAGTGTGGTGACTGTAAGAAACAGTTCTCAAGACCTGACAACCTTCAACGACACGCAAATGTTAAACATGACATTAAAATGTTTGTGTGCAGTCATTGTGCTATGACAGTTAACAGACAGGATAGTATAGGGCGGCATGTAAATTTAAAGCATGTCAGTTCAGCACCTTTTTCATGTTCAGTTTGCGAACTTGGTTTTTCTGCTGTAAAGCGATATCAGTCCCACATGGTTGAAGTGCATGGGGAACAACAGGAATTAAAAACTGTAAAACCATCAACTAGCACGGAACCTTTAAACGAATGTGATGCTCAAAAGCGTAAACGTTCTCAAGATTGTGAAAATAGTTGTGCAACAAAAAGAAAGAAGAATGGTGAACCTTCGATAACACATTGTGATGTATGCAATATTGATATACCTTCTTCAGTCATAAAAAAGGTCATAAAGTCTTGGATTCGTTTAAATGCAGGTGGAGGGGGGGGGGAATGCTTAAGGTAGCCTACCTGCACCAAATGAAGCATCAGCAAGAGGGCTACTGGGTGGACGGGGTAAGAAGTGTACTGGAAAGATTAGGAATGGGTTATCTATGGGATAGGGACGTACAAAGAGAGGAGGGTAGGGTGTGTAAAAAAGTGTGTAGAAGGGTTAAAGACGTAGAGTTGCAGGTGCTAAGAGAAGAGTGCACCAGTAGGAGAACCTTAACGGAGTTCTGCGAAATAAGGAACTTTATGAGCATAAAGCCTCAATGTCTAATGAAAAGAGAAATGAGAGGGATAATTTGGTGGTTAATGGGGGTGTATAAGAACAAGGCGTTGAGATAAGTAGGAAAAGAGGACATTTGCCTGTTTTGTGGGAAGGTTATGGGTGCAGCGCACCTGATCAGGGAATCCAAGGAAATTAAAATGATAAGAGCAAAATTTGTAGACTAAGCAGATCTAAACAGAAATGAAAATGAGTATCACACTTTAACTAAATTACTAAAGAGGGAATGGGGGCAAGCAGGTCAATTAGCAAAATATTTTAATATCATCAGGGCAATGTGGAATAAGAAAGCGTCGGATGAGATTCAGGACAAAGATGCATGTAAATTAAGCAATCAAGTACAGGAGATGGCTTCCTAAGCTATAAATCTTGTTAAAGCCTAGGAGAGCCTATCTGTATTAACTAGGTATACGATTACTACAGTACAGCCACATATTGCTGTCTGTAGATTTTTCCTGTGAGTTTGATGATTTTTTCCCTTACTACGAAACTTATCAGACTCTTACAGTCAGTGAGGGCTCGATAGGGAAATAAAAGTAATTCTTTCTGTGATGTGTCTCCCATGGAGAACTGTCAAAATATGAAGAACACTGTGTCCACATTTATGATTAAGAAAGAACTTTGTGCAGTCTCCATCAAAAAAGTTGCCCAGTGATATTGTGATTGAAGATAACTACTGCAAAGCATTATTAAGGTTTGAAATAACAAGGAAGCTATGAAATGCCGAATGAACATTTGGTTTAATTATCTAATGCCATACTGTAAATTTATGTTATCTATGTGTTTATTGTCTGTATGTCACGATATGACTCTCTGAGTTAAAGTGACAATTAACAAGTAGATTTGGTTTAAATAAATCAATAATAAATACCAGTTAATAGCGAAGAGGTTTTAAACGAACTTGCGAAAAAACCTCGCCGTCTTGACATCAAGATTTAAATATAGTCTTATTTTATTTTGGTTTTATCTACAAATAATCTGTATTATTTACCAATATATTTGTTTCAGTATAAATATACATTATCTTAATTTGATTTGGTAATACATATCTTATTTCTTCCTGTATTGTAGTGATTGGTGGAAGCTTTTAGTGTTGTATTACGTAATTATTGATCAGCAATTAACTGATGAAAAGTATAGTTAACTACGACAGACTTTGCGGTTCGGTTTACATTAATAAATTTGTAATCTATTAACCCAGTAAAACTTGTTTTAACTTTTTAATAGAAGCTAAGTTTGATAACATTTTTCACGTCTCAGGATAGATAAAAACGCAGTTTTCTGCATCTAATTTTTTAAATTTTTCCGGGGGCAAACCCCCGGACCCTCCTCTCAACTGGGGGGTATTCCATACCCCCCAGACCCTCCCCGGACCCCCCCCCCCCCCCAAAGTAAAATCCTGGGTGCGCCACTGCCTCGTTGCAGTCCTCACACCAGAATTGAAATTTATCGGCAGAGCTGGGAATCGAACCCGGGCCACCTTGGTGAGGCAAGCAGCTTGACCACTGCAGAAGTTGACGCTGCTGTTGCTCTTGTTCATTTGAGCAAATTGGACATGGTGGTCATTGAGCCCACCTACTTGTAAATAAATAAATAAATACATCGGCAGAGCTGGGAATCGAACCCGGACCTCTGGGGAGACAGCCAAGAACGCTAGCCGCGTTGAACAGTAAGCAGAGGAATATAAATTCAATGAAAACAGGGAAGAATTCCGCCTAACAATGTTTATTATTTCAATCACCCATACAGATAATTTCAATAAAGCAAGGCATATAACATGCTGTAAAAAGGAGGAAGGATATAATAAAATAATTCAAAAGAAGTAAAAATGTCTGCCCTCGGGCATTCTTAAACCCAGGACACAAAGTTACCAAGCTCGCACGATACCACTTGTGCGCTCTCAAAGGAAGTATATTATCATAGGTCTTAATACATGTGGTTAAATGTCGAATGATTTCACTTAGATCTTAAATGTTGATTAGAACGCATTCATTTGCTGCGAGGGTTGTTTTACACTTGATCTAAAGCAAGTTTCATGCCTGTTTCACGCTAATAATGCAATTCAACATCGAATATTATCCACATCTCTCTCGATAACCTTCCTCCATGTTTGATCGGATGTGACCCCTGCTACTACCTACCGTCTCGATTCGGAACCAGGAGAATGGCATGACATACCAGCCAATAAGAGGCTCAGAATTACATACTGTGGCTAGGCTCGGGCTGAAAAACAATTATGCGATCGGGGAGGCAGTGGATATAATATTATAAAAACAAAGGAAGAGAGGACTCATGCGCTAATAAAAGTGGAATATTGATTGTTTTTGGTCAATAACTTCAAGCATACAATAGGATAGAGAGGACGCTGCCAGCGGAACATGGGGCCAGAATAAAACCAGCTAATGTTGGTATAGCATGGCGCCTACGCCCGAATGTCAGCATGAGCGGGAAGATAATACATAATTATCATCGATATACAAGACCATTTCTGTAGTATATTATATTGTATGTATGTCTACCCCTTATTATTCCCGTTTTCCAACGGGGTCGGGGATGAGATGCGATGGAAGTCTTTGTGGCGATGGTTTTTACGGCCGGATGCCCTTCCTGACGCCAACCTCATGAGAGGAGTTAATGAAATATTAAATGAATGATGGTGAACGAAACTAGGCAAGGAAGTGGAAGGAACCGGCCGTGGCCTGTCAGAAGGTACCGTCCCAGCATTTGCCTGGTGTTGAAAATGGGACACCACGGAAAACCATTTCAAGGACGGCCGACGGTGGGGCTCGAACCCACGCGTCTACCGAGTCAGCAGAGAGCTTGGCCCCATGACCTAATGCTGCGCTTTAGCCAGCGTAGTCACTACTGTAGGTGTAGTATATTATATTACAAATATTATAAAATATGTATTTTCCTGAATGCAAGAAACTGAATGTGAAGAATTATTATAGCAAAAATGGTTATATCTTGCGCTGCTTTGCAGTCAACAGTTTGAAAAAGGTAGCAGGATATCTTTTTACACTGCCTTCATTGCATCTATTTCCCCAAAACAGCTGGCACCCAGCGGCGTAGACGTGCTCGTTAAATCGTGCACCACGCAAGTTTGTATCCCGGCGCTGACAGTGGCTATCCTGAGTGTGGTTTTCCCCCACTCCCTCCAGAAAAAATGCCGGGATAGGACCTTAGTTCAAGTCTTGGGCTCCTTCCTCATCCCTGCCCCTAACAAAGTTACTCACACTACTGCAATCATCACAGAAATATAAGTTATCAGATAAGTTCAACTACGAAGTGAAAGAGACTGAACAAATCTTAAAGTTACTGCAGTCCACGACAAATACTAAGGAAATGCGAATAGGTGTGAATTGGGTGAAGAAAACCCTTAATAAAAGTGTAGTTATCGAATTGAGGAATGATGATGAGTGTAAAACAATGGTAAATGTTATAGAAACTAGCAATCCCCACCTGAAAATAACCATTCCTCGTAAAATTAATCCCAAGATAATCAAGGACCATGTAATATAAGAGATTCGTCACTTTTGGTTATAGAATTTCCGAGAGAGAGTACCGCCTGAGGTTATGTACTGCTCAACCAAGTCTGGCAACATAAAAAGTAAAAAGCCATATGAATGCCGCCTTTATTACACGTAATTGAACAGTATGATCAGCGAAGAGTTATTGATTATTGATGAAAATAATAAGTTTTGATACTATATCAATGTTTGCAATAGATTTGTCACCTTAATTCACCTTTAGGCTAATTAAGCATTGCTCTCCTACTCTACAGAATTGTTCGGATGATCGATGAATATAAAGAAAACTGTCCAAATGCACATACTATAATGCCATAACCTCACTTTTCGCCTACCATACCCACCAAGACCAACGACAAGTAGCAAGCAAGCAAGCAAGCGTGTAGTTTAACGTGACCGTTAATCTCGAGATCATGAGCCACGGGACCTCCTTTTTACGTGGAATCCGAACCACAGGACATGGCATTTCACATCGAAAATCTCACATGCATTGATCGGGAATCGATCCCGGACCGTCTTGGTGAGAGGCATACAGCTAGACCGCTGACGACAAGTAGCCTACAAGTTGAAGTATGTAGACCTAATATTTACTGTTACTTTTTCTAAATGGTCCTATCCGTTAAATGTACATACACAAATATAGAACACACACACAATTTTGAAATATAATTTCAGTGTCATTCTTGAGACAAATGGAAGACTCATTGGAGTGCATCTATAGCTATATTTAAAACACTAAGGGGATTTTTGTAACATCTATTAATATAATATGTTGCAGCCAATGGCCATACAGTAAGTAGGATCATGTTATACAATATAGCAACCGTTCAGTCATTTGCATAGTGGGACAGAGGTAATGTTATTTGCTTGCACTCAATCAGGTGATACGGTGGACATTGTAGACCACAGATTACACACACACAGTCTATGGATGGTTCATGAAAGCACTTCCTGCTACAGATGCGATGATGAAACCCATGTATTGCGCCTCTCGTGTAGATGTGGCGTAGCTCGAAGTTTGCTTCTTTCCGTTCTTGGTTGATCATGGCCGGGGTTCGATAGAACTCCGGGTTTATTTCTTCTGTTTTCAGAAGTTGTTCCTCAAGGAATTTTGTGGAGGCTGGGATTGATGCCAGGTTGTGGGTAGTCATTACATCTTCAATTAAAGATCTAGTACCTGCTAGCTGGTACGCAAGTCGGGTTGGCGCGAATTTGGAAATGCAGAGAGCTCGCTTTAAGTGTCTGGCCTTGGCTCTGTCGAGAGACTGTAGGTTTTTGTGGCTTAGGTGTGGCCATATCATCTCGATGGCATATGACACCACTGGGGCGACTTTTAGCTTAAATAGCGCCATTGCGGTTCTAAGGGATAAGGTTTTCAGGTTTCGGATCTCCATTGTGGCCTTTATCGCGGCGATGGTTTTGTCCTCTATGTGTCCGGTGAAAGTCAGTCCGGAGACCTGTAGAGTCACTCCTAGGTATTTGAACGAGTTTACTATTTCCAACGTTTGATTTCCACAGGTGAAGATGTCCTTGGATGATAGTTTCCCTTCCTTGCGGAACTTCATAATCTTGCTTTTGTCCTGGTTTATGTACATGTCGTTGTCTTGTGACCACTTCTCTAGTTTGATAAGTGCTGCTTATAGTGATGCCCTGTTGTTGCTTAGTAAGACCATGTCATCTGCATAGAGGACCAAACTTCACGTCTGGTGTTGTTACCATTTGGGCGACGTCGTGCGTGAACATATTGAACAATATCGGGCTCGTGGGGTCGCCATGCAATACGCCGTTCGTTTGGATGATATCTGTTGATTCCAGAAGACCATCGCTGATCCTTATTACATTCATTTCCATGATGTTGACTATGAATCTAAGGAGCTGGTCTTCGGGCCCTAGGACTGCTTTGAGCTTCTGGACGAGTTTGTTTCGGTTTATTCCATCAAAGGCTTTTGTGTAATCAATAAAGGCTGCCAGGGCATACCCTTTTGGGTTGCTTATCGAATTCATTATATACTCCAGTACGTGTTGCACTGCTGTAATTGGTTCTTTCATGTGATATAAGTTTCCGGGAGGGCGCCAATTCATAGATAGAATACTACGAATGAATATAATCTTAATACAGACACAAGAACTCATTCATCTCAAGGTGTGGTATGTCTCCGACACCAACCAAGACACTTCAGTATATAAGGGCAATAATGTTTTACCGTAACATACATATATTTCATACGGTTGCTACTTACTTTTATGATGAATAGGGAATGTATAAAGATTGTGACATTAATCCAGTCACCATAAAATATAACTTCCAAATTACGTAGCACCATTCACCATTATTCGTTAAAAGAATCGGAAGAGCTTTATTTGAAATATCTGCCATATAACCATAAAGATGCTGCGAAGAATATAGAATAAATTTACTGTTACTTTCTTTAACAAATATTATACATTCAGTATGTGTTCATTAAATTTGTTTCGATACTTCATGTATCATCTATAACCTCTAAGAATCCTTTGTCCCACTTTCATACTCTCTGTTGTCATTCTTGTCTCTATCCCCTCTTTGCTATTCCTAGAGTTGTCACTTCATATAAAAGTTCATGTTCTCACCACTCTAGCGCTCCATCACCACCAAAGAACACAAAACAATCCATAGATAAATACTTCATGGTAACTCAAGACCCTATAACTATTACATCGCCCCCAGAAATCCTGATAATAGTATTACATTAGAGGGATATATGAAACACATTCAACACAAAACATATTAAATCTTGTTCCATTGGGACCTGGTCTCCCATCCAAGCTTTCCTAATGTATTCTAATCCACCATGGGTTGCATAAATTTGCAACTTTTTCTGTCATAAAGTCCACAGGTACCAAGGCCTCCTCATCATCACGTTATTCCAGGGTATTCTTTGTCGTCTCCACGAATACACAGAGAGTAAATTTACCCTCTAGATTTGGCTCAAATGTAAAAACAACTATACAGTACGTTCCATGGAAACGTAGAATCTGTCCACACATTTTTATGCACACATCACCTTGTATGGCAGGCTCATTCAAGCTGTTGCGATACAACGACTTGCACTCTTGTACACAAATAATTCCTACAACCATCTGCTGACGATCTCATAACTCACTCTTCTTTAAACACTTTTTCTTTTTTAAACACTTTCAATATTTTCTTCCATCATGTTCGGACAAGTACAGATCTCAAGACATCGTACAAATTAAAGGTATTTAAGGACCCCATGACTTGAAGATCGAACATTCAGAATGCATTCCTCCAATATCTAATGACTTCCCATAGATCCAAGACCTCTTCTCTTCCAAGCAGACATAATCTTTTAGCAGAAACCTCAGATAGCACACTTCAAATTCCCAATGACAATCAGATGAATGTAAATATTGCTCCTCCATCATAAACTTGACAAAGCTCACCACATTAGAATGCAATGTAGGGCATTCCTTGAAGTATTCTGTACAATGTTCCAACTTTAATTCGATGACTTAGAAAACTTGGAAATTATATTTTAATTGTTCAGAATTACTACACAAAATGAAGTAAAAAAACAAAAGCTGCTATAATATGAATGGACAAAAGGTTAAATAGAAGATAACGAAAAATATCCACAGCATAACTCAAAATTAAGAAAGATACTAGGTAACACACACAATGAAAAACATATACATTACAGCATACAAACGAATACATATACATTGTGCAACTGTATCAAAAATTAAGAAAATAGACATATAGGCTACTGCATATGCCTCCAATACTGAATTCAGAACTAGAACAACAAAAAGCGGCACGCGCCCCCAACACATTAATTTTACGTCCAGATAAAACATGATCTTGACAACTTCCTATAACCAAATTAATATAACCTTTTCTTCTCGTTCTCTTAATTCAGTGTCTCTATGGACTTTCTTCCCAGCTTTAACTTCCAACTTGACTCTTTTCTTGACATCAACTTTATCAAAATTGTCAATACATTTAGGCTCATTATCATCATCATCATCATCATCATCATCACCATTAGATTCATTATAGCATTGGGCTGTATATCTTGTCCATGCTCTAATATATCGAACTCCTACTGCTCTTCTAGACCTATCTGTATCATTTATTCTAAAAAGAGACGTATCCCCAGTACCATTTTCATCGTTATCACGCCTACAATATCCATCCCCTCTATTTCCATTAAAGCGTCATCCTCTGCTGTGTCGGCGGCGACCTCTACGTCTACCTCTACAACCTTTCTTTCTTCTTTGCCTATTATGGCCTATCCCACGCCTCCCTCTACAACCTAAGCGATTTCGACCTATACAACCGTGGCGTCTACCTCCACATCTGATTCCTCTTTGACGCCTACTATGTCCTCTCCAATATATGCCTTTACAACATCGCCTTATCTTATATCGTAATTTTACTTCAAGCTCAACTATCTTCCTCTCATCCACTCTATTCTGCCCTACAATTTCCTCTAACTCTATGCTACTTTCGCGTAACGTCTCCTCTAACAAATTCTTCCTCTCCTCTACTCTATTCTCATTTACAATTTCCTCTAACTCTATGCTACTTTCATCTACCATCTCCTTTAACTCCAAACTACTTTCACCTACAGCCTTTTCTTCCTTTATAATACTTTTAGCCTCTTCTTCTAACATATTCTTAATTTCACATCTGATCTCCTGTTTCACCCCCTGAATACTCTCCTGCATAGTCCCATACTTCCTATTTAATTCCTCATTTTCCTTGACCACATTGTCTAACCTTTGATGAATTTCCTTATTATTTTTATCTATCGTCTCTCTCATCTTCTGATTTTGCCTACTTATTTCCTCTCTCATATCCTGATTTTGCCTACTTATTTCCTCTCGCATCTCCCGATTTTGCCTACTTATTTCCTGATTTTGCCTACTTATTTCCTCTCGCATCTCCTGATTATCTTTCTTACTTTCATCAAATCTTTCACTCAGCATTCTCATGATCGCAGCTAATGAATCTTCCGAAATTCCTTTCTCTTTACTAGTATTCGGGTTACTCTCTGACATCATAGTATTATCATCTACGCTCTCTTCACTATCAAGACCACTTCTTAGCTTCATATCTTTCTCCGACATACTGAATTACACTTCTAAACACATGCCCCAAAATCACTCGCACAATATATAAGCATTCCTACCCCTACACTGATGTGTCCTGGTTCTCGTGCCCAACGTTGAGGTGTCATTTGTAATTGGTTCTTTCATGTGATATAAGTTTCCGGGAGGGCGCCAATTCATAGATAGAATACTACGAATGAATATAAACTTAATACAGACACAAGAACTCATTCATCTCATGGTGTGGTATGTCTCCGACACCAACCAAGACACTTCAGTATATAAGGGCAATAATGTTTTACCGTAACATACATATATTTCATACGGTTGCTACTTACTTTTATGATGAATAGGGAATGTATAAAGATTGTGACATTAATCCAGTCACCATAAAATATAACTTCCAAATCACGTAGCACCATTCACCATTATTCGTTAAAAGAATCGGAAGAGCTTTATTTGAAATATCTGCCATATAACCATAAAGATGCCGCGAAGAATATAGAATAAATTTACTGTTACTTTCTTTAACAAATATTATACATTCAGTATGTGTTCATTAAATTTGTTTCGATACTTCATGTATCATCTATAACCTCTAAGAATCCTTTGTCCCACTTTCATACTCTCTGTTGTCATTCTTGTCTCTATCCCCTCTTTGCTATTCCTAGAGTTGTCACTTCATATAAAAGTTCATGTTCTCACCACTCTAGCGCTCCATCACCACCAAAGAACACAATACAATCCATAGATAAATACTTCATGGTAACTCAAGACCCTATAACTATTACACTGCCTGTACTGCGGACCTCCCAGGTATGAAGCCGTATTGCTCTGATGGCATGACCTCAATTAATCGATCAAAAATCCTGCTCCGGATTATATTGGATAACATCTTCAATGCGGCGCATTCGAATGCTATACCCCTGCATGAATCGGGAGAATCCTGAGGACCTTTGTCTTTATATAACACCTTAATAGTTGACCTTCTCCAAGCGTTTGGAATAGTTTGGAGCTCGATGCACTTGTTGAACAGTGCTGTCCAGATACAGGTGGTGTAGGGAATGGATTCTATGATTAATTCGTTTGTAATGTTGTCTGGTCCTGCCGCTTTGCGGGGCTTACTTCTTTGTGCAGTGTGCCGCACTTCCTCTTCAGTTATATACCGAGATTGAGAAAACGTCTTAACCGATTGACTTCGTAATGCATTCTAACGAGAGCTCTTGGCATGTAGATTTGCAGAGTGTCTTTAAAAGGAAGATATATGTTAGGGTATATTTTTAAATGATTAAAGAAAAATGTAATATTTGTGGCAACTGCGCGTGCGCACAATGGCGTTCTTTCACGAGAGAAATGGCGGATAAAATACCCACTGCATCGTAGTGTGATCTTTGTTTATGAGAATTAAAAGGAGGGAAAATATCGCATTATGATGTTCTGACGATATATACTAGAATAGATAAATAAAGGAAGGGATATATTGAAGAACTTCAACTGGCATTTGAGTGCGTTTGATGTTTAGATAACTTAATATTGCAATCGAAGTCGGTTGTCCAGTTGGCTCAGGGGTAACATTGCGGACCCCGGAATGAATTCTTGCATAGTCGAAGGAGATCCTAACCCACCTCAGACATGTATTTTTATTTCCCAATTATTATTTCTGGCTATTGGTAATACATTGTCTTAACATATTTTAATTTTATTATTCCCGTAAAGTAAGGAATTCTCCATGATTTACGTTGTCATCTATATATTTAAACACAAGGCGTATTCTTTTGTAAATCGCCAACAACTCACCAAAACGCCGTTTGAATATCTGCAATCAGTTCCAGTAACTGACAACAGATGGCAGTACCTCGCCCATATAGTTCCAGTAACTGACAACAGATGACAGCAGCATTGCATCGATATATTTAAAACACATGACATGGCGCATTTTCACGTGATAGTTATTCATGAGAATTATAAAGGAGGGGAATATTTTCTATGATGCTTCTACGATATGTATACTGGAATAGAGTTATAAAAGAAGGGAAATGTTGAAGAACATTAACTGACAGTTGAATGTGTATGTTGTTTATGCACCTTAATATTGCAATTTCTTCCCAATGCTTCGGTGGTCAAGTTGGTAGCGTCCTAGACTAAAAGATAAAATTATGCATCGTCGATATACTCTTAAATTATTAAAGAAAAAAGTAGTTTTCCAGGAACTCGCGCGTGTCTACAATTGCTTTCGCCATGAGAGACACTTGGCAAACATAATTCGTCTCAAGGGCTCCGACATCGTGGTCACTCAGCCCCGTATACTTTGGTGTGTATGTGTAAACTTTTCTCTAATAACCTGTGTTATTGTGATGGCTGCATTAATGTGTGTATTTGTAATTAAGGTGGGGCATGGCAAGGAGACGGCCGAGGCCTTAAGTTAGGAACCATCCCGGTATTTGCCTTGAGTGAAAGTAGGAAACCATGGAAAACCACATCCAAGATTGTTGAGGTGGGAATTGAACCTTTCTCTCCTTAGTTATACCTCAAGAGACTGACTGTGCCCCATTTTTGCCCTCAGAACAGAATTAAATTTCTTGGCAGAGCAGGGAATGTAACCTGGGATGCGGGGCGATAGCCAAGAATGGGTGGGCTTCCGTGTGTTAATACGATTTTTGACATGTACGGGACATATAATTCTAAAACTGCCTCCTTTAGGGTGACTGCCGAAGTGAGTATTGAGTATAGGCCTATGCTCATGCCAGTAGTTGGCGAAGTGATTCTATGTTCCCCTGCAAAATGTAGTGCCATAAACTATAAACAGGCGATGGAAATTTCTGATTTAGAGCAGTTTCGTACTGTTTATATCAAAATGAAGAACGTCATTCTGAACTGCGTTTTCAAGCTATTGTAAAAAATTTCGCTGGCAGGAACAATTATAAGGATTTTATTATAGGCGATCAGTCTCATCGCATTCTCCACAGCAACCAACTTGAGTATGAAAATCTCTGGACGGTGAATACACTGGTCATGTAGAACTTCATTGTATAAGACAATTGTTTAATGATTATTTGTTTAGAGTAATGAGTCTAACTACGCTGTTGATTTCAGCAATGGAAGAATTATTTGCCATTTAATATTTAGCGGCCCCGTTGATGCAGGATGCACCGCCTTGTGCTTTTACGTTAAACAAAATAGCAGAGGCATGAGGAATACAGTGGAAGCAAAAACAACAACTTAAACAGGATCGCTAAGGAGCGGGGAAAGGATGTCCCTTTCGATGCGTGCTGGGCCCAAGATTCCGGATCGAAAAAAAGATACTTTCCAAAAAAAGGAAACGAATGAATTGTTTAAAACAAATCAAAAGCGGAATTAAATTTATCTAATTGATTGAAGAACCCAGAAGCGTGTAGGTCGTGACTGCGTTACAGTACGAAGCCAAGACCGACGAAATCGAACGAGAGATGAGGGAACTTAAAATTACAAATGAAAGAGGACGAAACCAAAGTGAACTACTTACTAATGCATTTAAAGTAAACTAAAACAGGTGCGCATAAGAGTAAGGATTAATCTAAACACAAAATGAAAGGTAAACTTGAAGAGGTATTAAAATCACTTAATAACAAACAAAATAAAATTAATGACTAAAGATGGTACCCAAGAAAGGGGTACACAAAAACAATATCAAGAGAAAAGTGTATAAATGAACTTAAGCACAAACAAAGATGAAACAAGATTAATTAAAATGTACTTACAATCAATGTGCAACTAAACCGTAAGCGCGACTCGATAACCAAAATTTAAAATACAAAAAAACAAAAGATAGAGAGTATGGACGAGTCGAATAAGAGAACACCTCTACTTACGAGGATGACCTGGACTAGAAAGCCCCGCGCCAAAAACAGAACTAAGACGCTCATGATGTTGTGAAATCATGGGGTAGGGGGTGAAAGTGGTGGGGATTGGAGGAGTGCGTATGTAGGAAACGGGGGTGGGGGGATGACACGGAGTTACGTAATATAACGAAGCCAGAGGAAGCAACACAAAATTAACACATAAAAATAAAGGAAATGAGCATTACATTAAATTAATTGACATTACCGGGACAGGAAATGAAAGGATAAATCAATCAGCTAAGAAATTTGCTTTGTAGGAAAATATAGGCTTACATAGAGGTAGTAATGTCTAAATATAACGACATACGAAGAAACAAAGGAATTAAGGTATGGCGAGTGGACGGTGACTAACACAAAGACCATCGCTCACACACTTTTCCTAAAACAGAGGGAAGGATCAACTTGGAGGCGAAATGAGACATGGCTCCGTTACTCCAATGATACCTTGACCCAAAATAACAAACTCTGATACGACAATCAAATGAAAGATGCCTCGAAAGAGTGCACATCAATTTGTGACGTAATACAGAGCGCTAGAAAGCCTCGCAGAAAAATAGCATATATTTCAGACCTGAGAGATTTGAGTAAAAATAAAACCGATTACATGAAAGGTAGGGATGACAAATAAACACAGAGGCTTCGCTAAACTATCGTAAACAAAGGCGAAGGGACTTGGGTTCATGGATCGAATTCACATCATCATAAGAAAGGGAAATTGTAAGTGAATCAAAGGAGACACAAACATAAAATTAAAAATGGATAAACTGAAATTCAAAAATGATAGCATGCCAGATAAATCAAGTGATCGAATCGTACTTACGCTTAGTTGCGTTGGGCACGGGCGAAAGCCCGACACACACGGCTGTGACCGTTTCACATGACGGTCAGAAATGGAAGGAAGCAACCTTCTCTAAAGGAACGCAGTAACGCGCTCGAGAAAAATAAGTCGTAGAACACCCCCTCTCCAGAACATAAAGGGGGCCAATGGGAGAAGCAAAGCTTAGCAACAAGTTATGCTTCAACCAATGGTAAAACTGTGTCAGTAGGGGTGAAAAGTTTCACCATCTGGTGAAACGTTTACGCAGAATTACAAAGTTTGAACGCAGTAGGTGAGACAGAGAAACGTATGTCACAATAATGCGACATGAAGGAAATGATGATAATAATAATAATAATAATAATAATAATAATAATATGACAAAAAATAATGAACCTGATAAAAACGGTTCAAGGACACTATAGTGTTATCGAATAATACGAAGCCACTTTTAAAATCCAATATAAATAGACAATTTCAGAAACAATTCCAGATATTATGCAGTACAGTGTAAGGACCTTGACGATCAAATGTAAACATTGTACTACATTGTAATTCTCTTGCGTAAAATCTACGCGTGGTTACTTTTGCCTTTACTGTTGTGATGGTAAAATTGATCTGCTGGAATATAAAATATTTGACAGGCTGCAACAATGTAATGATATTAATTTAAAAGTCATTGAACTTATATCCAGTAGCTCCAACACATACATCAGCGTTAACAGATTAGATACTGAAGATGAAAGCCAGCTACTTCATTTCTCTACTATAGAATTCTTCAATTCCTTGGTATTAAGTGATTCGCCTCCACATACTCCGAACGTTTGAGCCATAGTTATGCTCCTTAGAAATCTGTTAGTTTCCCAAGGACTCTTATATGTAAACATGTAAGAAATTGTAAGAAATTGCTTGGATTCGGATATAATAGGTGCAGAAATATTAAGCAGAGAGCTCAAATCCTACGACTTGATTTATCACCTTTCGATAAAACACTTACATGTACATTACATTTCCTTTCAATCGGCAACAATTCCCCATTTGTTCGGCATGCTTTATCAAAATCAATAAATCTCAAGGAGATACTATGGAACGTATTGGTCTATTTACCTCATCACGTTTTCAGTCATGACCAGCATTATGTTGCAATGTTTAGAGTGCTATCTTTTGACGCCCTTAAAGTTGCAATAGTGCCAAAAAGTAATCGTACAAAGAATATAACTTATATAAGAAGCTTCTTCAGTAAATATTTTTGGCATTGCCCGTCATGTTTTGACGGGTTTCAACTAGTATTGTATTAAGGCACTTGTTCTTCTCGATTGCAACATGATACTCGTACACCTTTCCATTCCTTTGTCAGTAGCAAGAGCTCCAGAACCTGAAAGTAAATGAAATACTGTATTAGAGTTGGTTGGTTTTTAAGTTAAGGGGCTGCGACAACGCGGTCATGTAGCCTCGTGTACTTTGGGTGTGTGTAGAATATGTCTGATTACCGGTGTTAATTGTGATGTCTGTATTAGTGTTTGTTATCGGTAATTCAGGTAAGGACTGCAGACATTCAATTTTCAAGTAGTTCCTACTTTTGCTACCAAATGCTACCGTCAACGACAACTACTTGTGATTTCTAGCGTTAATGTAGTGGCATTGTAGTGGCAATGTAGTGTGCTGGCATTGATGGCATCCCTGATGCAATTTTAAAGAAATGTGCAGAAAATATAATAAATCCACTTACGCACTTAATAAACAGTTCAATTCTCTCAGGAACTTACCCGGATATTTTGAAGTTATCAAAAGTAATTCCAGTGCACAAAAACGGTTCAAAAGATGAATTAGATAACTATCGTCCTATTACCTTACCAACTGGTATTGCAAAAATTGTGGAAAAAATCATGTATAAGAGACTGATAAGTTTTATAGACAAAAATAAAATACTATCAAACTCACAACATGGATTCAGAACGGAAATATCTACACAGACAGCAATTTATGAATGTAGTAATAGTATACTAAAAATAATTGACAATAAGGAACATGTAACTGGCTTATTCTTGGATTTATCGAAATCATTTGATGTTGTTGACCATAAAATCCTCCTTGCAAAACTAAATCAATATGGTATTAGAGGTCTAACTAATAAATGGATAGAGTCTTACTTAACAAGGCGTAAACAAATAGTAAGCTTGAGACACAAGGACAGCAGGTCTGTCAGGTCTGTTTCAACGTCCACGTGGGTAAAATTAAGAATCAGGCAAATCGACATGACATTTACACAGAGTACTTGTAAACGATCCTAAGCAATTCATCGTATATTCAGCTGCGTGTACCTGCATGCCACATATTCAAAATAATATTTATCGCACTTTCAACTTTGAGGTTGTGCAAAGTTCTTTTCTCTCAAGCCCAGGACAATATTCGGTCATCGATCACTACCCAATGTGTTTTAAATCTTGAAACATTTTATTATATTTGAACTGTGACTTTTAAAATTATTTCCACATTCCGTCAAGATGGACCCAAATCAGTTTCAACAATTACTGAACATTTTTACCGACTCTCAAGAGAAGTTACTTAAAAGGTATCAAGCTCACCAGTCCGTCACTTACATCACACCTTTTGAAAATTTTGATGCTGAAAAGGAAAAATCTGTGTCGTATTTAGAATGAATTGAAAATTACACAAACTTCAACAATGCCACCGATCCAACAAAGAAAGCGCAACTCTTGTGTACATCAATAGGGGAAATGCATTATAACAATCTCTCTGCATTTTTAGGCCCTGATAAACCAATCAAGTCTCTCAGTTATAATGACCTAGTAAAACATTTCAAGCAAATACTGTCACCTGAAGACTCAACCGTGGTTTCCCAACACTATTTTTTGAACGTCAATCAAAAAGAAAGTCAAAATATTGCAGGATTTGTTGCCACTCTTAGAAGCCACTTACTAGACTGTGACTTTTATATTCAGTGTACAAGTGACGCCAGAATTTCAATCGCGGATGTTTTTCTTCGTGCACAATTTATACGTGGCTTGCGAGATAATTGGATCAGAGAGAAACTTCTTCAGTCTATTGACACGAAATTTGATGATCTCCTGAAGAAGGCTATAGCTTTGGAAGCATCACGGTATGAGAGTAATCATCTGTGAAAACAGCTCACTGCACCGTCAGACACTGTAGAGGACACAAACAAAGTAACAAAAGGCACAGGTTCCTATAATGACCTAAGTATGAATCAATATAGCAGTGATACTCAGTCACGTTTTGTTCAACACCCTAGCCCAGGCTAATACTTACGTTCACAGTCCAGGGGCCGCCGTAGTTCTGTCAATTATAGAGCACTAGGTATTGATGGTTTATGCCTGAATTGTGGAAATTCAAACCACAGGTCAAGAGATTGTCGCACAAACAGAAACTCTCTCAAATGTAGGTCATGTAGGAAAGTGGGACATGTTGCAAAAGTTTGTATCACTACACTTCTTCAACAGTCAAATACACACTGAGAACATAGATGACAACTTGCATGACCACCCCGAAATCAATTTCGGGATAGGACATCTGGAATGCATCGAAGATCTCTTTGTCGTAGGACAAGAATCGGATAAATATTTTATCACTGTTAATCTCAACAATAAACCACAAAGATTTGAAGTCGACACGGGAGCAAAATATTCACTCATCCCAGAGAACGAAAGTTCAACCTTGGGTCTTGGTTTGCCACTGCAGCCAACAAATGTCTGTTTTCGATCGTATTCTGATCATGTTATCAAACCCAGAGGAAAAATTGTTGTCACAGTATCATACAAAGGAACATAAATTGTTGCAGATCTTTTTGTAGTTCCGCAAGGCCATGCCGCATTGCTTGGTCGTGTTGGGTTCAGAGGCCTCGGCCTTGATCTGAAGGAAATTGATAAAGACACAAATCAATCACTTCACACTGAATCTGTCAACTCAGTGCAGTCAATTCAAGATGTTTTACATCAGTATAGTACAATCTTTGAAGAAAAAATTGGATGCGTTCCCCATATTGAAGTAAAGCTGCAACTCAGAGAGGGGGTGAAACTTGTCTTCAATCGTGAGCGTGATGTCCCTTTTGCTCTTCGGGAGCGCGTGGAAAAGGAACTACCTACATTGGAATCAGAAGGAGTTATTTCTCCCACAGTTTTAAGTGATTGAGGATCGCCTCTTGTTGTTATTCCAAAACCGCATGGGGTAGTTAGATTATGTGTCAACTACAAATGTGGAGTAAATTCAAGGTTGATTTCTGCAAACCATCCCATAAGACCAGTTAATGATGTTCTACATAGTTTTAGAAACTCTACATTTTTCTGCAAGGTAGACTTATACAAGGCATATCTACATCTGAAGGTTGATGAAGAAGGTAGTATGATTCAAACTATATCCACTCAAAAAGGAACCTTCAGGATGCACCGACTGAGTTTTGGCATCAAAACTGTCCCCTCAAAATGTAATAGGATATTAAAACAGATCCTTCATGGTCTTCCAAAAGCTGAAGCTTATTTTGACGACATCATAATGCATGGTATTACGAAGGAGGAGTGCACCAAGAACTTAATAGCTGTCTAGAACGGCTTTCAAAAAATAATCTGCATTTGAAGAAAGGCAAATGCTTATTCTTCAAGGAAAACATAGACTACCTAGGGCATATTGTATCATATAATGAGATCCGCAAGTCACCAGAGAAAGTTCAAGCTGTGTCACAAATGCCACGTCCTAAAGACATTGAAGAAGTGAGACGCTTCCTTGGTATGGTGACTTATTACGCAAAATTTATTCCTAATTCTTCAACGAAGTCCCACCCATTACGAAATTATTGCGGAAAGGTGAACGGTTTTTCTGGTCTACAGCCTGCGAAGCAGCTTTCTTGAATCTCAAGTCCGAGTTATGTAGTGCACCCTTTTGAAGAAATAATGTATGGTCATACTTCGATTAGCTCAGTCACGTCGGGGTGGTACATCCATTCGTACATATTACACATACATTTAGGATCATAAGTATGATGATGATGATAATTGTTGTTTTAAGGGGCCTAACATCAGGATCATAAGTAACAGGTCAACGCTTCAAAAATGCTCAAAAATCCTCACTTAAAACCAATATTTATTTATAGCTTAAATGCCGCTACAACACACAAACAAAATCAAAACAAATGACACAAATCACTCGAAATCCATAATACGTGAATATTCATTCCTTTACAATAGGAATCTTCACTAAACACAATGCTCATTATTATTTCGGTTCCACACGAACCTATAACACTCTAGTTCCACTTCCATAGAGCTTCCCACCTTGATGTTTATTTTACGAGTTTCAATGACTCCTATATTATTTAACATCTATTGTTTTTATCATTAACATGAATTTCTTCCCTTCTTAGCCTTGGGTTCCTAAAAATTGGTGCAACCAACATTTAATTTTATTTAATAATAACAATCTAGGTTTTTGCACGCATCAAATTCTCTCTCTCTCTCTTATGTTAAGTACAACTTCCACCCATGGCGATCGTGCTCTCCTTTATTATACAAATTACTGACAAAGTCAAATGAATAAGACTCCCTGAATTACTCATATTTGTTTAAACAATAGAACACCTTTCAACCCCGATCTGTCACATACGAGAATTTACAATTATCTTCGGATAGTAATATTTTATTTGACGGCATCTGAATTCATAACATTTGCAAGGTATTCTTCTCATAATCAAGTCACGAGATCATATCTTCGTGCCACAACTAACCTATATTACCAGTTCATTAACACTGGTGTGTTGACAAACGAACATGTGGTCGAGCCAGGCAATATCTTGGCCAGTGACCCCTCTCCTAAAGTGCAGAGCTCTCAACAAGATTTATGACTCCGAGACAAACTGTCTAGCTCCAACTGCTGGCTGCCTTACTACATTCATGTGTTTCTTAACTCGAAAAGCTTTAAAATGTACACCCTAGGATTTACCTTGTCGCGGCTATCACACCAGCCGATATTTATCTTATGCAGGTAAGGTTTTTAATGTATGAGGATCCACATTGCTTGGTATGAGGGACGAGAATTTATTTATAAGGGGCATACAACTTGACGTGGCCCACGGCTCACGTATAATCCACTCCTAGGGATGACCCATATTCAGAGGATTCGACGATACATATTTTGGAGTGGGAACATTTAACCGCTACCCTCCATATCCCTGCTGCCTACAGAGTAGTATTGCATTCAGACCTCTGGGCGCAATTATAACAAACAATAGTGCTTCCTTCGCTGATACTTTTACATTCGTTCCACTCACCCACAGACAATTACTCCCATCATTAATTCTTCCTAGCATTGTTTATAGCAATCATTGGATTCTATAAGTCACATTCGCTTCTTTCAGCGTATCAATCAATATCCCTGTAAAGCTTTTCGAGAAGAATTTCTTATTCCACGCCGTTCCGTAATTCCCTTTACTGACTTATCTGCACCCTACTCATTCTTTAAATTTGACCAGTTATTCAATAATTTCACATCATTAATTTAAGAAATTCCTATTAATTTCACAAATTGCTAGAATTTAAATTTAGACTTGCACAATTTCATTTCCTCTTGCAAAAATCGATTCAGATCCGTATCATTTTAACACTATGGTGTACAACATCCACCATCGGTTCAATTACAGCAATATGGTGCACAAAACCCACCATTTGATCAATTACATAAATATTCCAATTCTCATACATGTGTGACATTTCGATCGTTTAAGGACGCGCGACCCCATTATACATAATAAAATATAAGGGTTGCACTCATATTTCTATCTCGGTGGTGGTCGCCAATGGAGAAGGACTTGTTCGTCCACCATCTTGTATCTAATCTTCCAACATTACTACCGTGGCACTTTCCACGTACATTTCAATAATTACACAACTTTTTCTTTTACCTAAACTCCCTTTCTTAGAGTTTTCTAACATATTAAACACTACAATACACTTGCAAACACTTAAAATACTTATAAACACTTTAAAAAATATTATTTCACACGTTATTAATACACTTGGCACAAATTAATGCTTTACACATATGTGTGATCTTCTCCTAAGTCACAAGCTCCACTCTTTCCTCTGCCTCCTCCAAGAATTGCAGGTTTTCACGGATCCCTATCCTGGTCCTAGCATCTACTTGAGAAGTGTGAAAGTCTCTGATCTGCTTACCCGTTGCTTCACTATTCACCTCGGATAATCTTTCTTCCAAATGTTACTTTCTGTCCTATCAGCTTTGACGTGATCGTACTGGCACGATATTATTGGTGTCTACGACTACGGTAACGTATCCCACCGTGTGTCTCTATCAGAAATTTCTTCCCCTGAGTCGTGGTCTTACTAACGCTCTAAATATAAGTGGCTTTCCACTACAATTCACGTTTGAATGTCTCCACCAAAGTTCCTTCACTAAAGTTCCTCTATTTAGCGATTTGAAGATTTCTACATGCCTCAAATTATTATTACTACTTTCCAACTTGCAACACTTTGCACTAACACCCTAATGTCAAGAATTTCCCAAGCACGGGCCAATTCTGACGCTATTATTTCTGACAAACTCCACATGAGTTTAAATGTATTTCGCTGATACTGTTAAATACTCTCGGGGCTTCAAATTCGTGACTATCGGTGTAACGTGGTCTCGATTTGGACCCATTTGTTGAAACAGCGTGACCCCACCAGATACTGAATACTTCCTGCTCGGATGGCTGGCTATTTATCTAAATCTGGCTGAATATAGGGCGTTTCTTCCCACTTTGAAACTAACTTCCAAAGTAATGGTCCTATCGGCTTATAAAAATTATTTCCCTACTCCTTAGAGTGTCTAAATTCCAAAATTATTTTCAAATCCAAAAATCGATCATACATTTAATTGTTAATAATTTCCAAAACTGTCTGGCTTTATGTGGGCGTGGACTCTTCACTCAAATATGTCCGCGATATCCCTACGCACCAGCAAGCTACGTCATGCTGATATAGCATTTTCGTCCTGGGTTATATTTAGATGATTTTATTTTCCTTAAAATTCTCATCCCCAGGATCAGACATTCTGGTGTACTCTGAAGCTTATCTAGTATAATTTAGCATATTTTTGAAAACGTAGAAATTGCGCCATTGTTTTGGGTACTCCCACTGCCAAATATTCTTATGTTAGCAATTTATCGGGGAAGCCCCTCTCTGCTTGTAGATCTTATATCGGAAATAGTCCCTTGCAATGTTGCGCTGTGTGAATCACGGGCTTGTTATCGCGGCGCACGTAGGCCATGCTATCATCCCTGAGTCACACGCAGCTGCGTCGTAAATTAGATTACGAGCTATGTCTCAATATGAAGACATCTCAAGCCTTCTCCAACCTCTAGCCTGGGCT
Organism: Meconema thalassinum; assembly: GCA_946902985.2. Lineage (NCBI taxonomy): Eukaryota > Metazoa > Arthropoda > Insecta > Orthoptera > Tettigoniidae > Meconema > Meconema thalassinum. The sequence goes on along the minus strand of OX336390.1, from coordinate 626,807,271 downwards.
GTAATTTCATTTATATAAAATAATATTATATTCTTTTCTTAAAAGGTCACGGGTTCGATCTTTGTACCTGTCCATAAGGGTACAATTCTCCCCTCCTTTGTTAAATAAATTTCTGAACAAATGATGAAATTTATTTATTTATTTTTTCTTGAACAATTTCATTCATTTCAGAATAGAATCCGTCTTCTTTCTTTCTTTCTTTCTTTCTTTCTTGGATCCTAGTGTTACCTTCTGGTGTTACAATCTCCAACTATCTTGTCGTTCTCTAGGCTTCGTTGTTCCGTTCGGACTTTAACTTCAGTCTGAACTCAATCTGGGTTCCTAGTTCCTTTCTTGTCATATCAAGTACATTTTTCCGTAACTGGGACAACCGGTCCTTACCCGTATATCCTGCTCATTTTCTCCATTCACATCTCTTCAAAATCCATTATTCTCTACGGGTGTGTTCCTTCCCTACCCGTTCCTTCATATCATCATTTTCCACTCTTAGGTTGCTATCCTCATGCTCAATTTGCTCTATTAATTCCTTCAATCCATAATAGGTATCTTTCAGCTCACACTCGCATTCGAGCTGCTGCCATCTCTTTTCACGATCTTCGTCGTTCTTCCATTTTCTTACGGTGTTCAGAGTTTGTTCCTTTTCTTCATTGCTCTCCTCTATTTTCAATATCAGGGCTTGTACATTTATTTCATCGCAGTCTTCTGAAGCGTAATATAATTTTAAATTTGCCGAATTCATTGTGAGTTCATGGTTTGTTTCACAATTTTGTATCCTATATGCGTTATTCCTTAGATTCCCTACAATTCTGTACGGACCGTGGTACATTTTCTGAAACATTTTGTACCCTTGGTTTCCTGGATCTGAAATGGTTGGTCTTTTCACTTACACCATTTCTCCCACCATTAAGGGTCGATGATATTTTTGTGCCTATTCCTCCTTTGTCTCCTATCTGCCTGTTTTTGCAGATGTTCGAATATTCTCCTGACTCGAACCTCTGTTCCAGGTTGAGCATCTATCGGTACAGCTATCACCTGACTCTATGGTATCTCAGGCTGTTGATTACAATGTTAACTTATCGGTACCTCCCCAGTAGCTTCATGTACTGCATTGTTGATACAAAATTCAATAATTTCAAGGGTATCTATCCATTTCCAATTTTCTTCGGCACAGTATATTCTACAATATTTTGCCGTTTCCCTAATTACTCTTTCCACGGGATTTGCCTCAGCATGGCGAATACTTGATAGTATTTGTCGTATCCCTAAATTATCAAATTCTGAATTCCACACTAGTAAAACAACACCTTATTCAATAACCACAATAGAAGAATATACACATGGATGAGACCAGGAGATACAGGGCGTTACCAAATCGACTTCATTATGGTCAAGCAGAGGTTTCGAAACCAGATTTTGGATTGTAAAACATATCCTGGTGCTGACATAAACTCTGACCACAATCTGGTTGTAATGAAATGCAGATTAAAGTTGAAGAAACTGAAGAAAAGTCAAAAGCCAAAAAGGTGGGCAATAGACAGACTGAAAGTAAAGGATGTAAACGAAAGATTCAAGAAGAGTATAAAGGAAGGACTAATCAAAACCCCCAAACAAACTTCAATTGCAGACGAATGGGCACTTTTGAAGAATCAAATAACAAAATCCGCAGAAGAAAACATTGGTAGGAAAGAAAGAATAGGTAGAAAACCGTTGATCACTCATTATATACTAGAATTGATAGATGAAAGGCGGAAACACAAGAATCTAAGAGATGAAAAGGGGAAAGCAGAATACAGACGTCTGAGAAATGAGGTTAACAAGAAGTGCAAGGAAGCGAAAGAAGAATGGTTGAAAGAGAAATGTGCAGGTATAGAAAATTGTCTGAAATTAGGAAGAGTAGACACAGCTTATCGAAGGATTAAGAATACTTTTGGGGAAAAGAAGACTAAGTGCTGTAATATTAGGGACACAAATGGAAAGCCTCTAACAAATAGGGAAGAAAAGGTTGAGAGATGGAAAGCTTACATAGAGTGCTTGTATAAGGGAAAGGAGATCGCGAATCGTGTAATGGAAAGGGAGGAGGAAATTGATGAGGATGCAAAAGGAGATTTAATATTGAGATCAGAATTTGACAGAGCATTAGAGGACTTAGGCAGGAACAAAGCACCAGGCATAGATGATATACCGATTGAGTTGCTACGCTGCATAGGAGATGAAGGTCTGATCAGGTTATTTCACTTGGTGTGTAGGATTTATGAGACAGGTGAGGTACCCCCTGATTTCAAGAAGAATGTTATCATCCCTATACCAAAGAAAGTGGGAGCTGACAGATGTGAAGATTACCGTACAATCAGCTTGATTACTCATGCTTCAAAGATCCTGTCTAGAATAATTTACAAGAGGATTGAAAGCCAGATAGAAACGGAGTTGGGTGAAGACCAGTTTGGTTTCAGGAGAAATGTAGGAACAAGGGAAGCTGTACTAAGTCTTAGGCTGATTTTGGAAGGTAGAATAGGAAAGATAAGAGAACGTTCATGGCATTTGTAGACTTAGAAAAGGCTTTTGATAACGTTGATTGGACTAAATTGTTTGACATTTTGAAATCTATTGGAATAAAGTACAGGGATAGGAGGGTGATATACAATCTATACAGAAACCAGACAGCAGTCATTCGAGCTGAAGGACATGAGAGAGAAGCTGGTATTCAGAAAGGTGTAAGGCAAGGCTGCAACTTATCACCCATACTTTTCAATCTTTACATTGAACAAGCAATGAAGGAAATTGGAGAAAAATTTAAAGTGGGAGTGAAGATTCAAGGAGAAATAATTTCTACTCTGAGATTTGCTGATGACATCGTCATCTTGGCCGACAAGCCTGAGGATTTGAATGAGTTTTTGAATGGTATGGATTCCGTCTTAGGGAAGGAATTCATGATGAAAATTAATAAATGTAAAACAAAAATACTGGAATGCAGCCGAAATAAATCAGAAACCTCTATGGAGATCAAATTGGCCGGTGAAAAGCTGAAGGAAGTAGGAGACTTCTGTTACTTAGGAAGCAGAATAACCAGTGATGGACGAAGCAAAGAGGATATAAAAAGTATGTTGGCTCAGGCAAGGAAAGCCTTTCTACAAAAAAGGAATCTGTTGACATCGAATATAGATTTAGGTATTAGGAAGTCATTTTTGAACGCCTTTGTCTGGAGCGTGGCGCTCTATGGAAGTGAAACTTGGACTATTGGTGCAGCAGAAAAGAGGAGAATTGAAGCATTTGAAATGTGGTGTTACAGGAGATTGATGAAGATCAGATGGGTAGATAGGGTTACAGACGAAGAGGTAGGCGAGTGGGAGAGGAGAGATGTTTCTGGCGACTGCTAATGAAGAGAAGAGATAGGCTGGTAGGACACATACTAAGACACCCAGGAATAGCAAGCTTAGTTATGGAAGGAAGGGTCGAGGATAAGAACTGTAGGGGTAGACCAAGGTTAGAATATGTTAAACAGATTGCCTCAGATGTAGGGTGTGGTAGCTATGTAGAAATGAAACGATTAGCTCAGGACAGGGAGGCATGGACAGCTGCATCAAACCAGTCAAAAGACTGAAGACTCAAACAACAACAAAACAACTTCCGTGATCCGACAACAAATTTTCTGGCTTCCCCAGAATAGGTATCACTCTTTCCTATAGTCGCTTGAATACTTGTTTCGTACTAGTCTTCTGTATGGGAGAGAGAACAACCATCTTTGTGAAGACATCCATAGCCACCATTATATGTTTGTTTCCTCTTCTGGCCTTAGGCAATGGTCTAAAATTATCTACCGAGACAATTTGACCTGGCCGCTCTGGTAAAAGTGGTATTGGCTTCTGTCTCATCAAAAACGAATTTGGTTTGATCCTCTGGCATGTATCACATGTCTTCAATACATCCCTTACAGTTTCTCTCAGTCTCGGCCACACAAAAGCTTCCTTTAACATCGAGACTGTTTCTTCGACTCCCATATGTCCAAATGATCTATGGGCTTACCATATCGTTTTTCTCTGCAAAATCGCAGGTACAACAATCCTTAATTAAGTATGGTCAGAGTTCGCAAACTTATGTAATAATCCATTATAAAAGTTGTACTCTGTAGCTATCTTCTCCGCTTCCACATACGTGGGTGTTCCTCTTGTTAGTTTACCTTCAAAATATGAGATGAGCCTGTTCATCCATGGATCTTCGCGTTGTCGTTTACCTATATTTCTTAATTCATCCAAAGTGCGTTGATCCCTGTCCTCCAATTCTATAGCCATTACTTCCTCTTCTGTGGACTCTGGCTGTCTACTTAAGTAGTCTGGAACTATATTTTCTTTTCATGGGCAGTATTCTATATTTACGTCGAATTGCTGAATGTGTAAGGCCCATCGCATTAACCTCTGACTAGAGAAGTCGGTCTTCATTAAAAAGGTTAAAGCCTTATGATCTGTTCTCAAGGTTACTGGGAATCCGTACACAATTTTCCGCCATACTGAAGAGCATGCAGTATCGCTAATAGCTCTATCTCGCTGATTGTGTAATTCTTCTCATGCGGCTTTAGTCGTCTACTCGAAAAAGCTAGGTAGTTTTTTATCCCAGGTTTTTCTGGGTCCTCCTGATATAACATTGCTCCAATTCCAACTTGGGATGCGTCTGTTTGGACCACAAATCGCTGATTAAAATCAGGATATCCTAACTTTACGTAATTTAATAGCATCTCCTTAGCTTCAATAAATGCTTCTCTGGCCTCCTCTGTCCATTTCCAATTGCCACCCTTCTTCAGAAGGTCTTGCAACGGTGCAACTGTACTGGTATAAGATGGGCAATGTCCAGAGAAAAATCCTATCAATCCCAAAAATCGTCGGACATTTTTTACTTCATTGGCCTTGGAAAATTCCTTATCGATTCTAGCTTGCAAGGATTTGGTTTCACACCATGTTGGTCAATCACGTGCCCCAGAAACGTGACTTGCCTTTGACAAAAGTTAGACTTCTTTAAATTGATCTTGAAGTTTGCTTCCTTCAAATCTTCAAGTAGCTTCTTCAAATTCCATAAATGTTCTTCTACATTTTCAGATGTTAATAAGATGTCATCCACATAACGAATAGTGCATGCTTTGACTTCTTCTGACAGGTTCCGATCCAATCAATGCCGATCCTGCTGTCTTCAATCCAAATGGACATCTTCTGAAGCAATACGTTTGCTGGTCGAACTGAAATCCAGTTAACAGGCTGAATTTCTCTTCCAGTTCGAGGTGATGATATGATGAAGTAATGTCAATATTTGTAAAAATTGTCTTCCCTTTAAATTCTCGTAAAGATTATTTAATGGGTGGAGCTGAATCTTTTCAGGAATGACCTTAGCATTAAAATTTCGTGCATCCAGGCACACTCTTACTGAACCATCTGGTTTGCTCACAATTACTAATGGACTTACATATGGTGTAGCCATTTTTTCTATCACCCCTGCATTCATCATCTTCTGCAGTGTTTTCTTAGTTTGAGCATAATGTTTCTCGGCAACCGGGTACGATTTTTGTCGAAATTTGAAATGTTCTATTCTTCCAGGCTTGGAACCAAAACGTGTCTATAATTCTGTAATAAGTTTTTCAGCAATTCTCTATCTTCTGGTGCCACCTTAGCTTCCTCAATCTTGTCCATCAGATTGGCATCGAACTCAGGTTCTAGACTTTCTTCGATTTCCACATTCAAAATCTCAAATGCCTCTTCTGTGGCTTCATTACCTTCTTCGGTTATAGCTCCTACATGCCACACTTGTTCATTTGTTCTCGACTCGTGGTCTTGTAAAAATATATTTTGCCCATCCACATCGGCTTCTTGGAATCTAATGCAATTTTGCGCAAGGTCTATCACTACCTTGTTCTCACGAATGTAATCGATACCCAAAATGATATTATATGGCAATCGACTCACCAGCAAAAAGCATTGTGAAATTTCAGCGTTCCCAATGAGCATCTCGATAAACACCTTAAATTTACATGTGAGTGTTTTCTCTGGAATGATTCCCTTTATCTTCACACTTGATGTGGGAATTTTTAACACTCGTCATTTGGTTTCTATTTCATTCAACAAAACTTGAGTAATCAAACTCACAGTTGACCGTGTATCTATGAGGGCTCGAACTAACAACCCTTCTATACTTATCATAATTATTGGCAATTCCCTCCTTATTGGTGGTATTCCTTCGGCTTCCTCCATAACAAGTTCATCTGGTCTTGCTATCCAGTTGACTCTCTGAACATCCTCCCAGCAACAGTTATTTCTTTGCTCTGGTCATTCTAAATTTAAAGTTTTTTTATCCTGAGGGTTCATTTTCCCTTCGTTTCTTAATTGAGCTTGCAACTCCAAGCTTTGAGCTCCTCCGTGCCTGTCGGGTGATTGACGATTCTTTATCGCTTCACTCCAACGTACTTTTTCATTATCAGGTTTATCAGTCCTTTCGTCCATATAACGGTGAGATTCCTGATATCGTTCCTCGATCTCCTGTCGGTATTCCTGGCTCCTGTCTTCGGGCCTTTCACCTCTTCTTGGGTTGTTTCCCCAATTCCTCCGGGTATCTTGCCTCTGATTGTTCTGCTGACTCGGGTCGGGCCGTTGATAACATGTCTTCCTAGGATGTCTTCCTTTATAGCCTCCCCTATTGTGATACTGTTGTATTCCTCTTGGCTCATTATGACCATATTCACGACCAAGTCCACACGTGTCTGTGCTAGTGGATTTATTTAGGGGGTTTGTCCCTATCATCCTGTCTGCTAACCATGTGTACCTGTTCCATGTTTCTGTTTTGCCTTGGGGTAATGTGTGCTGTTCTCATGTCAAGTTGACGCAACACACCCTCCAGTTCAACGGGGTTCTTAGCTTTTGATGAAATTAGCAACCTCTGAATATCATATGGAAGCTGTCTGGCAATGGCGGCGCATAAATCGGTCTCTGCTGGAGCTATATCTAATTCTCGAAATTTAAACAGCTGTGCAGTGAAAAATTCGGAATATTTCGTCGGAGCATTTGTACTATATTTCTTAGAGTACAAATTTAGACGTAAATTCTCCTGGACGTCGACTGCCCAATAACGTTTTAAAAAGTCTTCCCTGAAACCCTCAACCGTGTCGAAAGTATATCGGAAGCTCCGATACCATGTCAAACAGTCTCCTGCCAGCAGCTTCTCAATTGCTCTCAACCTCTTATCGGGTGGTATCTTCATTTCGTTGAGATATTCCGCCACATCTTTTAACCAATACTTGGGAGTAATCGACATATTGTTTCCTGTGAACTTCACAGGGCGGTCCTCATTCGATTTGATAATGTTTATCACTTGCCCTGTGGTCTGGTTTGCATGCGGGGTTGACATTGCCAATGGTATTCCTGGAATTTTATAATGGCTCTCCCCTCCTAATTCCCTATCTTTCTCTGTGCATTGGGTCTCTGAATTTACCCATACGGTTTTCCTAAGGTCTTCCTGACTTCCGAAATGTAATTTTCGGTTCCGAAGTACACTTTCCTCTTGCGACATGATTTGAATCTCCATTTGACTATTCTTCTGTTCCGTCCTTTCAAGACGTGAGCAGAATTCATTTTCAAGTCTATCTTGTCTGACTTAACTTGCTTCCACTTCCTGCTTAATTTGGAATTTCTATTCCTTTAAGGTTTCTTGGATTTGTGAGAATTTATCGTCCACCTCCTTCTTGATCTCCAATACCTGTTTCTCCACAATATCTTGATTGATTTCATCTCTTGCATCAAGTTCTTCCTGGATATTTTTCACTTTCTTATTCATTTCTTCCTGACCCTCAAATATAATTTCCTGGTGATTTTGAGCTCCCCTTGAGTCTGCTCTTGGTGTTTGTTTAACACTCCCAGGTCACGTCAAACTTGATCAATTTCCAGGTTGTTTTTTCTCACTTGTACTTTCAATTTTGTCATCTTTTCTAGTATGTCCTCAATGCCTACCTTAATTTCCCCTATTTCCTTTGTTTGTTCCTCACTATCAAACATTCGCTGTGTACTCTCATCATCTAATCTCTTTCCGTAAGCACCTAGTATTTCTGCCAAACTCGCATCATATTCCCCTAGTCTCTCATCGACATGTATGGTAAACACGGTAAATTGTCTTTCCCTCTCTTCCACATCAACCTCATTCAGGAGTTTCATGTCCTGAATATCTACTTTTACTTCATCGAAACCTATTTCAAGTTTTCCTACTTTATCTTCGACGTTAAAAACCTATTTTCAAACTTCTCAAAGCTTTTCTTAATCTCTTCGCGGGATTCCTGACATATGCTCATGTTAGACTCTATTTTAGCATCTAGTTTGCCCTGCATTTCTTCGATTCGACTTACAAGATTCATTTTGCATTCTTCTACATTGGCTTTACAATCAATTTGCATAGCATCCAATTTACCTTCCATAATTTCAAAGTTTTTCCTACATTCGGCTTGGGATGCTTTTGCCTCATCCTTTACTTCCTGAAATTTACTATTCATACTTTCTTCAATCCTATCCTGAGCCTCCTTCAGAATTTCTTTAAAATCTGCCTTTATCTCTGTTTTCATAGTAATTTGAATTTTCTCTAGTTTATCCCTAAACTTACCGTCCATGATTTCAAATCCACTATTTAAAGCAACCTGCATTGTTTCATCTATGTTATTTCGCATTTTAAGAGCATCCTCTGCTGCTCTATCCTGTGCTAACTGAGCAGCTTCTTTATTCTCTGAAATTATTTCTGTTTGAAACTCTTTTAATTTATCATCAAACGTATTGTCCATGGTTTCAAACTTACAATTCATAGTCTTTAATTCTTTTCTATTGTCCTCAAACCTGAGGTCAAATCCATAGATTCGAATTTACTATCCATAGCTTGCCACGGTGGGTGAGTGGTTATAGTGTCGGACTACCAACCCCAAGATTGCAGGTTCGCCCCTGGCGACAAAAATCACGATACTCATGTCATACGTTGTTGGCATGTTAAAGAACCCATTTGAATTCAGTAGGCCGTGTTCAAATTAATCTCGGGATTTTCCGCCAACACAAAGTTCCTCCATTCTCTACTTGAAAGCGCTGTAGTGTCAAGGAGTTTAGATATCTAACCTCCTTGACTTTTATAGCGTTCAAAGGAACGACGAAATTCGACATGCAAGCTACCCTCTGGGTGTCAATTAACAAAGCTTGCACCAGGCACCCGAGACCATACGATATTATTATATTATTATTACTATCCATAGATTCGAAAATATCGTCCATTAGGTAGAATCTTTCCTTACTGTTTGCTTTTATAGCGTCCACGAGCCTTTCAAGCGCTTCACTTAATGCCATAATGACAACAATACAATCTGAGAATACAGTGGACTACTTAAGTCCCACCATTGGCTCATGCATAATAGAGAGAGATTATTTGATTCTATTACCATAACTTCCCATGATTTTACTGCTTTATCCAGTACGGGTAAAGCCTTAGACGTATCCGTCTTATACTTCAATTCTTAAACACAAACATCATATGGAAGTGATTTCCTACATAAAATTTCAAAATTTCGAAAATCCATGAAGTTTCAAAAAAGAAAACGCTGGTTTTTCGTCGGTTTTTTTCCATAAAAAGTCGGCCCCTAAGTCCTGCGCGCCAAATCGTTAGATTATAGGGGATGGTACGGGGCTACTTAAATGGAGTTCTTTATGGAAACCCTTGTGCGGTCATTATCTTTCACTTAGCCGGCTATTACGATTAACTTTATTTCAGTTTAGACCGTCTTTTAGTGTTGCCATTGACTTAGATCCTGGTGCATATTTTATAATCCCCTGCACCCTTTTGAAGAAATAATATATGGTCATACTTCGATTAGCTCAGTCACGTCGGGGTGGTACATCCATTCCCACATATGACACATACATTTAGGATCATAAGTAACAGGTCAACGCTTCAAAAATGAGCTCAAAAACCTCACTCAAAACAAATATTTATTTATAGATTAAATGGCGCTACAACACACATAGAAATCCAAATAAATGACACAAATCACTATAAAATCACTCGAAATCCATAATACGTGAATATCTATTCCTTTACAATAGGAATCCTCACTAAACACAATGCTCGTTGTTATTTCGGTTCCACAAGAACCTATAACACTCTAGTTTCGCTTCCAAATAGCTTCCCACCTTGATGTTTATTTTACGAGTTTCAATGACTCCAATATTATTAAACATGATTTTTTAATCATTTAACATGTATTCCTTCCCTTCTTAGCACAGGGTTCCTAAAAATTGGTGCAACCAACATTTAATTTTATTTAATAATAACAATATAGGTTTTTGCACGCATCAAATTTTCTCTCTCTCTCTCTCCCTCTTATGTTAAGTACAACTTCCACCCATGGCGTTCGCGCTCTCCTTTATTATACAAATTACTGACGAAGTCAAATGAATAAGACTCCCTGAATTACTCATATTTGTTTAAACAATAGAACACCTTTCAACTACGATCTGTCACATACGAGAATTTATTTGACGGCATCTGAATTCATATATGCAAGGATCTCTTCTCATAATTAGGTCACGAGATCGTATCTTCGTGCCACTACTAACCTATTTTACCAGTTAATTAATACTGGTGTGTTGACAAACGAACATGTGGTCGAGCCAGGCAATATCTTGGCCAGTGACCCCAGTCCTAAAGTGCAGAGCTCTTAACAAGATTTATGACTCCGAGACAAACTGTCTAACTCGATGATACTGGGATTCCAACTGCTGGCGGCCTTACTACATTCATGTGTTTCTTAACACGAAAATCTTAAAAATGTACACCCTAGGCATTACCTTAACGCGGCTATCACATCAGCCGATATTTATCGTATGCAGCTAAGGTATTTAATGTATGAGGATCCACATTGCTTGGTATGAGGGACGATAATTTATGTATAAAGGGCATACAACTTGACTTGGCCCACGGCTCACGTATAATCCACTCCTAGGGATGACCCATATTCAGAGGATTCGACGATACATATTTTGGAGTGGGAACATTTAACCGCTACCCTCCATATTCCTGCTGCCTACAGAGTGGTATTGCATTCAGACCTCTGCCGTGTGTCTCTATCAGACATTTCTTCCCTAGAGACGTAGTCTTACTAACGCTCTAAATATAAGTGGCTTTCCACTAGAATTCACGTTTAAATGTCTCCACCTAAGTTCCTTCACTAAAGTTCCTCTATTTAGCGATTTGAAGATTTCTACACGCCTCAAGTTATTATTACTACTTTCCGACTTGCAGCACTTTGCACTAACGCCCTAATATCAGGAATTTCCCAAGCACGGGCTAATTCTGACGCTATTATTTCTGACAAACTCCACATGAGTTTAAATGAATTTCGCTAATACTGTTTAATACTTTCACAAAGTTAGCTTTGCCTCTCTGGGCTTCGAATTCGTGACTATCGGCGTAACGTGGTCTCGATTTGGACCCACTTGTTGAAACAGCTTGACCTCCACTAAGGTCCTTGGTAGACTACAGATCTGTAGAAACAGTATAACCCCTTGGGGTTCCACAAGATACTGAATACTTCCTGCTCGGCTGGCTGGCTATTTATCTAAATCTGGCCGAATATAGAGCGTTTCCTCCCATTTTGAAGCTGACTTCCAAAATAATGGTCCTATCGGCTTATAAAAATTATTTCCATACTCCTTAGAGTGTCTAAGTTCCAAAATTATTTTCAAATCCAAAAGTCGACCATACGTTTAATTGTTAATAATTTCCAAAACTGTCTGGCTTTATGTGGGCGTGGACTCTTCACTCAAATATGTCCGTGATATCCCTACGCACCAGCAAGCTACGTCATGCTGATATAGCATTTTCGTCCTGGGTCATATTTAGATGATTTTATATTCCTTAAAATTCGCATCCCCAGGATCAGGCATTCTGGTGTACTCTGATGCTTATAATTTTGCATATTTCTTGAAAACGTAGAAATTGCGCCATTGTTTCGGGTACTCCTACTGCTAAATATTCTTATATCAGAAATTTATCGGGGAAGCCCCTCTCTGCTTGTAGATCTTGCTATCGGAAATAGTCCCTTGCAATGTTGCGCTCTGTGATCGCGGGCTTGTTATCGCGGCGCAGGTGGGCCATGCCGTCATCCCTGAGTCACACGCAGCTGCGTCGTAAATTAGATTACGAGCTATGTCTCAATATGAAGGCATCTCAAGCCTTCTCCAACCTCTTGCCTGGGCTGTAATTTCATTTATATAGAATAATCTTATATTATTTTCTTAAAAGGTCACAGGTTCGATCCTTGTACCTGCCCATAAGGGTACAGTAGTAAGCGTGTACTTACCCCATTCTATCCATCATTGCCTATCATCTTGTCAACCGATGCCAGTCCTACCGGTGTTGGAACAGTATTAAGTCATGAAATGGATGGCCAAGAAAGGCCCATCTCCTATGCATCTCGTGCCCTAACACCAGCGGAATGTAATTACAGTCAGCTTGACCGGAAAGCGCTGGCAATAATTTTTGCCTCAACACATTTCTACAACTATATTTTTGCAAGAAATGTCATTCTTCTGACGGACAATGAACCTCTGTCTCGTATTTTTCATCAAAACAAGGGCCTGCCACAAATTACATCCGCAAGGCTCCTAAGATATGCATCGTTTCTCTCCGGATTCGACTACAAGGTCAGAGTGAAAAAGGGAAAGATGACGAAAATGTTCATTGCCTATCCCGAGCCCCTGTTGCATCTACCTCGCCAAACATTTAAACATCAATAAATGCAGAAGTTTCACAACTCTGTGCTGAAACGATTCTTCAAGTGTCAAGTGAAGCCAATACGTACGAAACTATCCGTGATGAGACTATGTTAGACCCATAACTTAGAGCCACCCTGTAACGTCTTCAAACTCAATCCTTCGATGAGCCATATACAGTTGAAAATGGTATTCTATTCCGTCAAGACCGAATTGTTATTCCAAAGAAACTACAAAGGAAAATTTTGGAAGAGTTGCATTTAACACACCTCGGCATTGTGAAAACGAAACAGTTAGCAAGACGAGATGTCTACTGGCCGCAATTAGACAAAGACATTGAGAAGCTTATCAAATCTTGTGAAGAGTGCACGCAGACTCGATCAAATCCATCAAAAACTCCAATAACCCCTGGGATGAATCAGAAGAAAATTGGGAACGTATACACATTATCCACCAAAAACTCCAATACACCCCTGGGATGAACCAGAAGAAAATGGGAACGTATACACATTGACTATGCGGGACCATTTGATAACCACCATTTCTTAATGTGTGTTGACGCGAAATCCAAGTGGGTCGAAATCCGAATAGTGAAAGACGCTCCATCCACTGCAACTACTATCAGTCTGCTTGACAATATCTTTACCGTACATGGGTACACGAATGTCGTTGTGTCAGATAATGCCACTATCTTCACGAGTGATGTATTCAGATCCTATCGTAAGGAGAGAGGGATTTTTCAGAAATATATTGCACCAAGGCACCCAGCAACCAATGGGCTAGCCGAGAGAAACATCCAAACTTTGAAGAGACGACTTCGTGCTGCTCTAAATGACCGGCACCATTATCGACTAAGTTACAGAACATCTTGTTTCAATACAGAGCAACGCCATTGGCATGTGGGCAAACTCCAGCTGAACTATATTTGAAACGTCGGCTACGTATCCGGTTGGATGCTCTACTTCCATACCAAAAGAGCTTGACTACATGCAGTTTCTCGCCCCCTGTTCACCCTTTCAAGGTACCTGTTAAGAATTAGTAGGTGCAATTTTCAATGTTTTTACTTCATTTGAAGTAGGCCTATGTGGATATCAATATTCTGGCGAATTCATCCATTGTTTACAATAGCCTAATGAGGTATTCTGCCATTAAATTATTACAATATAAAGCACACTAAAGAGCATACAGGTTATTTTTAACTTGAGTCTTTGCTATATTACGACATGGTCTTCTACCATTAAAAAATGCAACATACTCTCAGGTGGTATCACAGGAATAAAGTATCACCTAATATTATTAATATATTGAAAGATAATAATTACTAAAAGATGACCGTTATAAGGCGGGGGAGAGAAAGGAAGGCATTGAAAAGTAGTGGGTGAGACGGTAAACAGGGGTGGTAGGGGAAAACTCAGGACGCGGAGGAACGAGGGCAGTTCATGATGGATGGTTTGCGCTGAAAAGTGCATCGCCGCGCCATCCTGCGCTGTCTGTCAGAACTACTTGCACCGAGCAGTATTATGTCGTCAAAAGTTTGCATTATAAGATGCATCTCTATGTATTATAATTATCCTCTTTGGTGGGCGAAGAGGCATCTGTGTCCAGCAATCCTACCATAACAACAACGACAGCTTTTGCTTTACTAGATTCATTGATCCTTGACTAGATTTGCCTACAGAAATTTGGAAATCAGGTAGACCTTGATTCTTTTGTGTCTACTTGTTGCGGTACTTGCAATTGTAAAGTGTAACTAAATTTATTAAGTTGAATAATAGGTAGCACTCATACATAGGCTACTATATTTTCAGTAATATACCTTGTTGAAAGTTACGACGGCTTGGTCTCCTGTTCTGTAGTTTTAATGAATAATATTAGGCTACACCCGTGTAATTAAAAATGTCATAATGACTTCTCCCTTGTAATAGTTCTTTCTGTTTCTCATTTCAGTCTACTTGTGGGCTACCTAAAAATGTCATCGGAGAGAGATGGTGTTTGTTATCCTCAACCACCCCCACCCCCACCTCCTCTATTACCTGTACTTCTTAATATACCTCAAGTTTCCAATCCATGCGCAGTTATTCCATTACGAACCAATTGCACTTTGGTGAGTTTAGTGCCTTATCAATGTATCCAAACACCAGAACAAGAGCTGCTTACAGTTAGAAATCGCCTATGGAATATTGAGGGAACTGAAGAACCTCCTGCCATTCTGTGCTATAGGCACATCAAACCCATGTTACAAGATGGACCTAAGTAAGATTAATGGATTTTCATTTTTAATCAGTGATAGATCTGTCAAGAGCTAATAATTTGAATAAGCCACTGAGGAAGGTTCTGTGGTAAAACTGGAGGAGACCTACTCCTGGGGGGAAAAAAAATCCTTAACTACTGAGATAACCAAAATACCTGTGGTAATGATCTGGAAAAAATCTGGAGATGATGTAGTAATAGATGTTTACTCCTCTGCTGTCTATAACCCACCCACCGTCCCTTTTATGATCACGACTTATATAGATGAAAATCCAACTGACTCTGCCATTATATGCCTGATTTAGGTACAAGTACAGTGTTGCCAACCTCACTCAAACAGTACTATTTCATATTCTGTATTGTAAAACAAAAAAGCGCCGCCAAGTTAATGTGAAAGTGCACCAAGCTCCAGTCTGTTATTCTTTTAAAGGGTGGAATAGCGAGGTCATCTGCCTCAAGCTCCAGTCTAAGTCTGACATGGATTGTGCGAGTTGCAAGTTACAATTTCCAATTTCAATCGGGGATATAACAATCGTAACAAGTTACATAGCTATTACAACATAATTTAATACCGGTAGCTAAAACACTACCGTGCCCGAAATGCACTGTGAACTGCAAGTACAGGTATAATGGATGAAATAGAATAACATCGGATCTATATCCTCCCATCTGCTAAAACTCAACTTCAATTAATTTTCAACCAAACCAATGGTTTTTTCCTAGACCACGTGGCCACGTTAGCCAATATAAACACCCCTGGTTTTTGTCACACATAATAGGGGTAGTCGTGCATTAATCATCTTTATCCAGGCCAATGGTTTTGCCAATTATTGCTTTTTTCACATAATTAGGTTACGTGTGTCAAGTGGTGTATTTTGTATCAAACATGTGCCTATGAAATGTTAGTTAAACTTGATATTACTTGGTATTATACTGTTTATAATTCAGGTTTAGTTAGGCTCCAAGTAAAATACGCATACTACAGTCAAGGCACAGGAAAATAGAATGAGTTTATTCTTAGATGTACATTATTGTAGCGGCTTCGGTGGCGTAGTTGGTAGCATACTGAACTGCTGTGCCCAAGATAGCGGGTTCAAACCCGGCCGAAGTCGTCGGATTTTTTAAGAGCTTTATAAATCCTTCAGAGTGCCTTCCTTCGGAGGGGAAGTAAAGCCGGCGGTCCCATGTCATAGATTTATGGCATGTAAAAGATCCTTCCACAGACTAAACTTGTGTGAAGCTAAATTGTTGGGTTAGATTTCGTCGGAACTCTCTATCAAAGTTCCAACGTTTACCACTAGGTATCATTGATATCTGGTAGCGAAAGTTGGAACTACTTGAAATTGAATGGAACTTGTAGCTCACCCTAAGGGTGTCTGCTGGAAGCAGCTACAGACTCAGGCAAGCCGAACATTTCCTCGGACACTCCCGGCACTAAAAGCCATACGATAAATAAATTGTTATTCTTAGATGTACATTATTGTAAGATAGTCATAGCCTTCTAAAATGACTTAGGCTACAAAAAAATATGTTTATATTATGAACTTAATAAAGTGTCATTTGTAGCTCTTCCGTCGGTCATCACGAATATGCCCTATTAATGGGTGGGGTACAAAGTATAAAATGTAAATAGACTCCTGGAAGAAATTAAATCATCTTCATCATTTCCCAGTTCCAGTGATCTGGGTCGGGGTGTGAATCAAGACCTCCATACTTTTCTGTCTCTCCACCACTCTCATCCCTCTTCCAGTACAACCTCCACTTTCACTCCTCTTTTCTAAACGCTCTCCCTCACTGCATCCATCCACCTCATCCTTGGCCTTCCCCTTTGGCACCTTCCCGTGACTTTTGTAATCGCTTCGGGACTCTGTCTTCTCCCATTCGCATCATATGTCCATACCATTTTAGCTTACTGATCTCGATCTTGTCTTGTAACTTCGGGAATCCTGTTTTCTTCCTAATTTCCTTGTCTCTGGTCCCTGCGAGTCTTTCCAATTATACCTCTAAGGAACTTCATCTCTGTTGCCTGGATTCTACTTTCATCCCGTTTAGTTGTTGTCCACGTTCCTGCTGCATAAGTCAATATAGGTGTGTTAATATGTTGAATACAAGATTTTTTTTTTACATTTCTCGGGAACTTCCTGGTTTCACACCAGATCCCTCACACTCTGGTAAAACCCATTTGCTTGTTGGATCCTCTTACCAATTTCCTCACTTATCCCTCCATCATCTGTTAGGACACTCCCTCAGTATTTGAAGCTTTTCACAACTTGTAATTGGTTTTCCATCTCCTGCAATATTCCCCCTACCATCTTGCACATTTCTTGTCATCACCATCGTCTGACTCTTCTCCACACTGGTTTTCATTCCATGCTCTTCTATCTCCTGGTTCCAAACATTTACTTGTTCTTGGACTTCCAATTCATCGTCCCCCCATATCACTATGTCATCAGCAGAGAGTAAGGCTTTCGTCCCTTTACTTCCCTTTTTCCGTTTCACTCGCTTATGAATTTCATCCATGACAGTGAGGAAAAGTATGGGGGACAATACACTCCCTTGTTGGAGACCTGTCTCTACATTGAACCAGTTTGTTTGTCCAATCTTGGGCTTCATGTTACTGACACACAGACGATACATGGCTTTAATAATTTCTACTTCAGCTCTACCTAAATTACATGTATTAGTTAATTGTCACTATTAATGGGGCAATTTAGGATTGCATTTTGACCCTCAAGTGGCCATCATCAGATCCTGTTCACTGTGTTGAGGTTCAAATTTTCAATAATATCAAGTCACTACAGTACCAGGGTGTCTACCGGTAACGAAAGTAACGAAAAAGTAACGAAATTTACAAATGGGTAACGAAAGTAACGAAAAAGTAACGAACTTTACAAACGGGTAACGAAAATTTTCTGAAAGCGGGTTGAATCATTTAAGCTCGCGCCGCTAGGCTCAGAGATTGCGATGGAGCGAGTTTCACGCAAGAGGCGCCGTCCCTATTGCATAGTACTAAGCTATATTTCCCCGTGCCCGACCTCAAGGAAATACATACTGAGGATACCTTGAGGGGTATACATCGGTTCAACGTATATTTTCGGCATCAAGAAGACTGAAGTTTCGTGTGAAACATTTTTCTGTGTTAATGTATTAGGAAACCTGACTTTTCGCGAGACCTTTATTCGCGAATACTTCCGAAACTAAAAAGAAATCTCTCATTTCTGTTATTTGGAAATTATGTCAAATTGAAGTCCAGAAATAACGCGAAACAATTTAATGTCGCAATCTTGCGAAATGTTACCGTTTCGAAAAAAATGCGAAAAATCTTTGAAATATATATAACTTATTTAAAAAATATGTCTAGTAAATTTGAGACATCCAGTATGGTTAATTCGAAATTCCGTTATAAGTCGATTTTTCCTTCGAACTTTCGTTCCATTGGATATATAATCTAACCGATTATTTCGATAACTTGTAGATAATTCGTGGTTCTCAGTCGAAATAAAACTTGCCCTCTTGTCGTATTATTCGTGCAATCCTCTCAGAATAATTCGAAATATTCGATACCGTACCTACTTCGAACGTTCATCCTCCAAAATCGCCGGCTGACCGCACGACTTGTCTGCGGGAATCTCGTCAAACGGACCGAGATCGACGTCAGTTGCGTAAAATCATAAAACCCGCCCCTATCGTGAACTTGTGACCACGAGGACTGCGGGAATCCTGTCGAAGGTGATAGGGCACCTATCACGTATACTTAAATGCGTGCGGGGAGCGAGAAGTGCATCAACCCACTTAAAAATGGCAGCCTACGTAGCATCGAAATACTAAATCCTCCTCGTAATCCACCCTGAATTGATGAACTCCCAACCACAGCCTAGGGAATCACGGCACCGACTGAACAACATGTACATAACTACTCGTAAATTTTAACCATGCCCAACCTTGAGCTTGCCTCCGCCATTCTGTCAGGACAGATAGACAGGCAGACAATCGTTGAACGGCCGGGTGTGGCGATGATTTCAGAATATCTTAAGCGGCAGCGATTGCGATACATCGCGATATTTCTCTGCATTTAATGACGAGGACAACTGTATTCTTGTCAAACGGACAGCAAGTGGTGCCGATTGCGTAATAATGCTATATTTTCTTGTGCCCGACCTCAAGGACAATGGAAATCTCGTCGAATGACTAAAAGTGACACTGATTATATAAATCGCGATTTTTCTCCGTGTTCTATCGTGAAAACTATGGGAAGCTCATCAAACAACTGAGACCAGCGCCGATCGTGTAACATCTCGATATTTCTCCGTATTTGACTGCGAAGACAGAATTCGGTGACGATCGCGTAACATCGCATACATTTCTTCGCGACCTACCGCGGGGACGAAGGAAATCTCGCCAAATGGTCAAGTGCAGAGCAACCTCTTGGTACCGTAATTATAACAACATATTGTGCACAAGACGACATATTAGCTGAAACAACTCATTGGATATTAAATATCTAGTATATATTTATTATTTTTAATTTTTTTATGACATCATGTGAATTTCATTTAAAGCGGCTTCGGTGGCCTAGATGGTAGCATGCTGAACCGCTGTGCCCAATATAGCGGGTTCAAACCCGGGCGAAGTCGTCGGATTTTTTAAAAGCGTTAAAAATCCTTCAGTATGCCTTCCTTCGGAGGGGAAGTAAAGCCGACGGTCCCATGTCATAGATTTATGGCATGTAAAAGATTCTTCCACAGACTAAACTTAGTTAGTTATTGTTGTTTTAAGGGGCGGAACTAAGACTAAACTTGTGTGAAGCTAAATTGCTAGGTTAGATTTCGTCGGAACGCTCTATCAAAGTTCCAACGTTCACCACTAGGTATCAATGATATCTGGTAGCAACTTGAAATTGAACGGAACTTGTAGCTCACCCTAAGGGTGTTCGCTGGAAGCAGCTACAGATTCAGGCGAGGTGAACATGTCCTCGGACACTCCCGGCACTCAAAGCCATACGATAAATAAAAAACCTCTTTAAAAACAGTTCATTGTTGTTTTTCTTCACCGCGTGATGAGCGCCTATGCTTGCAGACTGCAGACGTATCTTGAATTCAAAGGTAACTAAAATTAACTAAAAGGTAACCAAAAGGTACCTAAAAAGTAACTAATTTTTACTTCATCCTTACAGTAGACACCCTGAGTACCTTGTTGTAGCTAGTCTTAGGTGTTTATAATACGATTCGCAATTTGAATTTTGAACAGGATCTGATGATGGCCATTTGAGGGTCGACACGTATAATCCTAAATTTCCCCATTAATAGTGATAATTAACTAATACATGTAATTTTTTCCAGGAATGTATTTACATAAATATACTTTGTACCCCGCCTATTCATTGGGCATATTCGTGTTGACCGACTGAAGAGCTACAAATGAGAGTTTGTATAGGCAGGACTGAAAGAATGGCTTCAAATCTTTACAGCTTAATAAATGTTATTTATTATTCAACATCCCCTCTTAATATTAAAATATTAACCAGTTTATTACGCTTCATTCACAATTTGTTTGGGGGCAGATGACCTCGTAGTTCTGCCCCTTAAAACAACAGTAACTAACAACAATTTGTTTGGAAAACCTTTTAAATTTACATTCTAGTAAGGGTTTAGTAAGAACATCTACTATCTGTTTGTCTGTGGGACTATACACATCATCATAAAATTTCATTTCATAGACTTCACTTATGATGTATTATTTTAGATCAATATGTCTGCTACGCTTAGTGAGCTGTCCATATTTGATTGCTTTAATGGCACTTTGATTGTCAATGTTTAATGTTGTTTGTGGATATTTATTGGTAAGTTCAAAGAACAAAGTTCTCAAAAAAATTATTTCCTTTGCACATTCAGCAGCAGCTGTACAGTCAGCTTCAAATGATGAAGCAGCAGTTGTGTCTTGTTTCCTAGAACACCAACCTATAGGTCCCCCAGCATACATGATAATAAAACCTGTCCTACTCTTAAGTTTTTGTGAATAATCACTTGCAAAGTCTGAATCACAGAAGATAATAATAATAATAATGTTATTGGTTTGATGCCCCTTTTAACTACTGCGGCTTTTTGAGGCGCCTTGGTGCCAGAATTTTGCCCCGAAAGGGATCTTTAACGTGCCATTAAATCTACTGATACCGCTTCCTCGCACTTGCACACCCTCAAATGCCAGCTGACTGCACCAGGATTCGATCCTGCAACCTTGGGAAAAGCAGGCAAGAACGTTACCGCTGAGCCACGCAGCCAGCCTTGAATTACTACAGAAAACACTAACAGGTCTGTGGACGTTAAAAAGTTTTAAACAAGAACTCTACCTCTATCTTCAATTCATCGCCCACTATAAGTGTTTTTAGGTTCTCATTTCTTCCAACAATCTCCATTCAATTACTAGCTTCGAGACAGTTTACGAGCTAGCTGGCTGGCGAGCGGCTATCACCCCAGACACTGTCGAGTCGTGTCAAGACTTCAGAGAAGAGTGGATTGCTGAGTTTTAATTCACGGGCCGTGAACGCCAATATACCATATTTTTAAGAGTGGATGTGTTTGGAGTTTCCCTGGAAGTGCAACTCGGCTTTTCTTTACTTTGCCTGTGAACTTTTCGTTCTGCAGAATACACAGTCAAGTTAAGATTGGATGGAAGGGGGATTTGTGATTCATGCACCTCGCTGTTCTTAAATTACGTCTGACAAGAATTCGTTCCACATGCTATCTCCATGATAATATAATTAATAATCCAGTCAGTGATTTTAACCCATCATGCCGAGACGAAAAAAAGGATGTAGGTCGTAGTTCATTGAAATCGCAAAATATATGCTTATCACTTAACAGTGAAACTGAGCAACAAATAATATCTTGATTGTCACAAGGGAGAGAAAGAAGGAATTCCCAAATACAAAGGGAGTCATCCCCAAAGTTCCTATGACACAGGGAAGAAATGTTCATGGTTTGTGGTCTGATAAAGAGAATTCTGCTATGAATTATGATTCCTCTATAAATTATATAAAATTAATGATGCTTCAGTTTCCGAGCATACTAGTCAATTGCTAGTCAATTAAATAAAAGGTTCGAATCATTTCAGGTGTGAATTTGAACATACACATATTCTATAATCTGAGTATATAATAACTGTAAAAACTGTTTTAATCGATGTATTTTAGTAGTACTTACAACTTCATTAGACTTGAAATTCCAAAGAAAACAGTGAAATTATTCAATGAAATGGGCATCAGTGAAAGATGTATACACTATATAACTTACAGTATATATGAGTTGGAGAAAATGAGTTGTATCATGGAAACAAAGTGTTTCCAGACCCATGTCCATGTAACACAATTTCTTCGTCTACGTGTGCGGAATGTGTCCTGCATTTTGTGCCGCACATTTTTGTTACATCATGTATAATGTTGGATACATTGTGTGCATTGCATTCCGGGAGTTATCGGAGACAACTATCGGCAACTGTGTGGTAAGAAATCTAAATGGTATTGTCGTATTTGGAGATGGCGAGATTTTAAGCAAGGTTGGCGACACTGTGCTGACACAAAAAACAACTTAACTTCAAGAAATTCGACCAAAAACCAACATGCATGTAGGCATAGGGGATGGATGTTAAAGTTAGCTACATTGTTATCGTTTAGTAACTTATTTTAGCTGGCGTGGACTATAACCATCTTTCTGCTGGTGTTTTGTTGTAATTAACAGTTGGGACTTCTATTTAATAGGTAGGTAGCGAAAAAGAACTGCCTACCCCCACATTTGAATTTCTAACCCTGAGTCAAGTAATAAACCCCTTGCTTTTTCCACGAGTGATCTGTTAACCCTCCAGCGGGCGCAGCTGGCCAGACAGGTGCCGCAAAGCTATTCTTGCTCCCCCATCCTCCCCAAGGACACCTATGCGCCTGCTCCTTTTAGTACCTTTCTATCTCTAGGTTCCGTTCCAAATGCTCCCAGTTATTTTTCCCGCCGCCTGCGTAAAGTGCAGTAATTACCCTCCAGGCCTGAGAGGCGCATTGCGCCCGAACTCGTTCGACTTTGGAAGGTTCGTATTTCCTTAATATCCCATTGCAATGCTTATTTTATCATTTTATGTTGAAAACAAATACATAGATTGTGGTTATTTCGTGGAATAAAGTAAGTTTGTCGAAGGTGGCCACATAGGCACACTGCACCTGAACGTGTACTAATGTTCATGTTTTACATTTTTCGCTCCAGATTTTTCACTAAAATGGCTTGTAAACCTATGACTTGACAAACAGGAATCACATTGAAGAAATTCAAAATTTGCTGCTGAATGATGACGAGGAAACCCCATTAACTTATTCACTGAGGATATGAAAGACGAGTGTCGTTGATTCTCAAGATGAGGTGGAAGAACGTGAAGCAGATACAAATACGGTGCAAGATTGTGAGGAATCTAGTGATGATGAAGAAAAAGATAACACTATTTTTTGGAGGAAGTTCTGGTTTTGTATGTCTCGCGTGAGAAGAGAAAAGTCATTCTTATATCTTCATTTCACGATGACGCCATTGATCCTGATACTGGGGAGCAAAATAAACCAGAGATTCTCACATTCTAAAATTTATCCAAAGGTGGGGTTGATACTGCTAATCAAATGTGCACGACGTAAGCCGAAACATCAAGCGATGGCCGATGGTCATCTTCTACCTAATGCTCAAAGTGGGTGACATTAACTCTTAAATCAGTTAGTGTTAGTTGTTGTTGTTTTAAGGGGCAGAACTATGAGGTCATCTGCCCCTAACTCTCAATTCACAGAAGAATGTTGAATTATGAATGTCACAAAACAATCTGCCTGCCTCATACAAATACAGTATGACTTGCCAACCTTGCACTTTACTAGGCCAATGTATCTTTACTGATGAACAAAAGACTTCCTATTAAGGAATGAATAGCCCATATACAATAGTCTTAAGCAATGCAATGTATCATACCGAATCATCTCTGTAAAGTTAGTCACTAGCAATCTAATATAAGTTACTATTAAATTAAACAATAATGTTACAAAAATTGTATATATGCCATTCTGTAACTATGTTACTTGATTGTCCCTAACACGAGCTCAGGCTCATTGGGACCTATGTAAATAAATAAATAAACAGTGATTCCAGGTAAAAATGACTCTATTGTGCTGTATTTTGTAATTGAAACATTATTTAAGTTTTGTTCATAATTTTAATGTTTGTTTGAATTTTTCTAATTAAAACTGAATTCAATTTGGTGGTGGGTTGTAAATGTGAGGTGTTTTTTTTTTTTTTGTGAGCAATAAATTATAGTAAGTTTTTAAAAACCTGATGTTGAATAAACTCCCTATGTATATCCTAATGATTGCCACTTTCCTCTTTAAAACCAATTGTGTTAATTGGGTGTTAATGACGTCTTTACAACAGGCGCACTGTGCCCAAACTTGGAAGTCGCAGAGGTGCGCCCGACGTAGGGTTAAGTCTTTCTGCCCGTCCATTGAGTTGAGGAGTGTAAGGGATTGAGTATTGTAATTGTATGCCTTTTTCTTTACACCAGCTTGTCAAATCTTTCTTAATATACTCACTTCCATAATTAGTAAATTACATTTGATTCTTACTGCTTTAGTCCCTAGCATATTTTCTAACAACATAATATAGACTACTGCTTTAAAAGCTCACACACTTCTGATTTGGCATTCATTAAATAGACAACACCAAAATGGGAATGATCATCCAAAAAATTCACAAAATATTTCTTATCGTAATATGTTACTTCATTGATAGTACAAACATCAGTGTGAATGAATTCCCTAATGGTCTTTCGGCCCTTTCACTGTTTGTTTTGAAAGAGTTTTGCAAAGACAGAGCAAACAGTTTTGTCACTTTTGTATACCGTACTTTTTAATACTGCTGTTTTTGGTATTCCTACACACAACTCTGGAAGTTTAGCAAGATTATGAAAAGATATATGACCTAGTTTTCTATGCCAATTCAATACATTATCTTTTTCTTTCAGCATGGACTCTTGTCTATAGGGTTTCAGATTTATTGTGCATAGCCCATTATCTGATTTTCTACCTGTGAGATATTTATGTTTTCTTTTAAAATCTGGACTTTATCTTTTATAAAAGGACTGGATAATTATTTTCAGTAACTTTGTTAACTGACATGAGGTTTTTGGTTAGGTCTAGAATGCACAAGACATAATTAAGGTTACAGTTTTCTGTTATGTTTTCATGCTTTTTTTTTTTTTTTTTTCAACTTTAATGATTTCACTGCATTCTTTAAACTGTGATAGGTTTGAGGGTTCCTTGTTCATGTGGTTTGTGCAACCACTATCTACAACAAATTCATCTAAGCCTAGTTCAGCTTCATGCATCTCTGCTTCTATATGATATGCTACTATATCGCTATAAGAGGAAATTTTTACCTTTGTCCTTGAAAATATAATCTTTTGCTGAATGATTTGTTCTCTCACATATAGTGCAAGCTTTACAATCTTTCTCATGTTCATTTGAATTACAATTGTTACATTTGAATGTTGCCGGCCCCATGGTGTTGGGGAGGCGCGCATGCCTCGCACCAGGAGCCCCGGGTTTGATTCCCGGCTCAATCAGGAATCTTACAAACTGACGTGAGGACTGGAACGGGGTGCACTCAGCCTCGTGAGGATAATTGAGTAGCTGTCTGACAATAAGGTAGCGCCCCGGTCACGGATATCAAGATTAACGGCCGAGGGGATTCGACACGCTGACCACGCATCACCCCATAATCTGCAGTCCAAATGGCTGGGCAGCGGTCGCTTGGTAGGCCTAGGTCCTTCATGGGTTGTAGTGCCACGGGGAAAAGAAAACATTTGAATGTTACTCTACAGTCCCTTTTATAATGACCTGGGTTTTTTTTTACATCTGAAACAGTTGCCTCTATATCTGACAAAACTAGATAATGTTCATTGAAACTTTTCCGCCCAATCAATACATTTTATATTCTGAACATAAGATCTACATAGTTCTTAGTAGGTACATGTTTTGGCCTTACATTTGTAATATCTATACATACCATATTGTTAAAACATGCAAAACACATTAAAATGCACTCATTCTTAATATAAACTTTAAAAACATTAAAATATTCTCTATTGTTTGAATAAAAACACTCCATGATAGATTGATTATTTTTGTGGAAAGCTCATGTCTATTTCTTATTGATATATTGGTGACAAATAGAAACGAAAGATAAAATTGTCACATTTTGTAGCGTGTTCAAAAGGCCGAATAATCCTTGTGTTATATAATCTTGTAGAATATAAAAATTATAGTTGGGGCGAAAACATATACGAATCATTCCTTTCTCCTACTTTGAATAGAGAATGCTGTAACCATGAGGTTACTTCCTTGTTGTGACAATTGTGTGGATCCAAAAATATAGGTTGAAATCGAGAAATTCAGGAGGAGAGCAAGATGTAAACATTGATCTAATGGAAAAGATAAACCAACAATTAGTATTTATCTTATGTCTGATAGATGTCATTAAAAGAAGTATAAATTAAAAAACTAGAAAATCTTACTACATATCCCATTAGAAAAAATTAATAGACCGGAAAAAACATGGGAAATTCTATAATTCCCTGTGAATGGGAAAACTCCACATTGTGCCTGGCGCGTAACTTGTTGAATCTATAGAGAAAAGAAAAATTTGTGATGTTGAAAAATTAAATGAAATTTAATGTGCACAGGAGCTATTGGAGTGCAAGAAGAAGCAGAAGAAGACATGGAGGCAGACATTACAATGACAAAGGTGGAATTGGCTATTAGGAAGATGGAAATGGTAAAAGCTGTGGGAGTAGATGAAGTAGCCATGGAAATTATAGAGGCTGCAGGACCTTTTGGAATATACTGGACTTTTAAGAGTACTCAAGAGTGTGTGGAGAGCAAAACAAATTCCAGAGAATTGGCAGAAAGGGATTATTTACCAATATTCAAGAAAGGAGACAAGCAGGTGTGTGGAAACTACCGAGGAATTACTATAATCTCTCATGCTGCAAAGATCATGGAGAGAGTACTAGAGGAATGAATCTGAAAAAGGTTGAAAACTAGGAATAGTTTGGGTTCAGAAGGAGAGATCAAGAGTGGAACCTATTTTTGTTGTAAGAAAATGGAAAATATTGGGGATATGGAAAGGACATGGTAATGACCTTAGTTATTGTTGTTTTAAGGGGCGGAACTACAAGGTCATCTGCCCCTAATGACCTTCATTAACTTCGAAAAGGCATATGATACCGTCCCTAGAGTCAGAGTTTGGGAAAGCCTAAAACAAACAGGTATTGGAGAAGAAATTAAACAAATGATAAAAGCAATGAACAGTAATTGTTACAGCTGTGTCAAGACTCAAGTGGATAAAACAGGATGTCTAATAGTTGCCCAGTTTACTTTTGGCCTAAATTTGTAAATTTTGTAAATTTTTTCAAGGATATAATTCTTTAAAGCCCTTTATTAGAGGTTTTAAAGCGGCAATGAAATGTAACGCTCGTTTAAATATAACTCAACTGATTTATTTAACACAAAATACATGAACTGTTTAAATGCGTTGTGCCGTGAACAGATCATAAAACGAACTGTTTAAAAGTTAGTTGAAGGCGCTAGTTGCGCCTATCGATCAGGATGGAGGTCGATACCGGCTGGTGCCGATCTCACCAACACGCTTCACTCTTGGAATAGTTTTCTTTCGCAGCACTGGGTTTTTCCCAGTCTTAGGGCACATCAGTTTTAGAAACAATAATAATATAATAAATCACCGCAGCAATATGCTCACAAGTATTTCCAAACCAGCTGGACAAGGGCAAATAGCGGCAACAACATTTCGCTCAGTGCCATTCTGTGAAATATAATAGTAATTATTGCAATTTATGGACAATTAAACCACAACAAACTACTTTCACATTAATCATTACCTGATAGAACGAAATAGCCTGTGGTTCCATTTCTTTCCCATATGCAACAGTGCGTAGTGAACGCCCCTGAGGTTAGAGTCTTTCTTGGTACCGGTACCATTCTGGGGACTTGCCCTGTTCCAGAGTTGTCATGGAATTATGAAGTACTTTTTCACTGTTAACATTGTTCCCAAATACCCATTGTTCCCTCTCATTCAAAGGTGTGAAAAGTATTTCTCCATGCATGTTGCACTGATTCTCGAGGAATTCCAAAGTAACATTATCACACTCCTCTTTCGAAATGAAATTCTCAGCAGAATTTTGTAAATGTTTTTCAAGGATATAATTCTTTAAAGCGCTTCACTCTTGGAATAGTTTTCTTTCGCAGCACTTACTGAACTGGGTTTTCCCCAGTCTTAGGGCACATCAGTTTTAGAAACAATAAAATATAATAAATCACCACAGCAATATGCTCACAAGTATTTCCAAACCAGCTGGACAATGGCAAAGAGCGGCAACAACATTTCGCTCAGTGCCATTCTGTGAAATATAATGTGTAAGTAATTTAATAAACATGTAAGATATGTATATGTAAACATTCAACAAAGATGGAAACGAAACAGATGTTTGCCTAATCACTTCTGCTTTCAGAAAGCATACATCTTCTCACTTCAATTCCCCCACTTTATTAACATGCCAACTTATGTAGATATTTCTACCTCTTCCAAGAGTTGATTCACTAAAATTCGGGTTTCTAATCAGTAAAAAGCCGCAATTGAATTGACTCTCGCACATGGCTTTTAAATGATTGACACGCCTTGACTTCCTCCAGTCCCCTTCCCTTGTTTCGCAATCCAGCGCAGTGCGATGCCACTAGCACGATTTCAAGGCTTGTTCACGGTGCCTATGTTGTGTTGACCTATTGAAAAGTTGCAATATCAATTTTTTAAAAAAATTATTATGCTAATAGGTTTATTTTAAATTAGTACTTTAACTTAGAACATATTTTGTTTCTCTTTGCTCAACAGACCACGCCAACATAGGGGAAGACTAAACTACCACTGCTGGAATGGTATCGCTTTCATAGATGATTATTACTTCCAAATTCCTTGGCAAACTTATCCTGGGTCTCATTCTAATAAAGCACAGTCACAAGTTATTTGAGCAATAGGCTAATTCCCCTCCCCAATTATGATGATGACCATCGGTCGACAGTTCCAGTTACCTGAGTACTGCGAAAAAGATTCGGTTCTATATATGCCTGAGACATCGCAGTCTAGATGTACTGGCTTGGTTTAGCAATAATGTCTTTATCCCTACTTGCTCATCATCTTGTCCAACTTAGTCTTTGGGATAGTGGACCTCAGGAACTTCCTTCATCTCTGATGCTGAGAGTCGTTACAAATCTCTTATGGTGAGGGTGTATGTTTCCATACCAAGTATGTCAAAATTAGTACATAGTAGCAGTTGAACATAATTACCTTAGCAATAGCTTGCCATGGTGGGTGAGTGGATATCGTGTCGGTCTACTAACCCCAAGATTGCAGGTTCGCTCCTTGCAGTGGTAAGTGATTTTTGAAAGGCGGCAAAAATACGATACGCATGTCATACGATGTTGGCATGTCAAAGAACCCATTTGAATTCAGTAGGCCGAGTTCATAATGGCAAAATTAATCTCGGGAGTTTCCGCCAACACAAAGTTCCTCATTTCTCTACTAGAAAGTGCTATTGTGTTTGTTGGTGCGATTCGGCACCCGCCGGTATCGACCTCCATCCTGATTGATAGGCGCAACTAGCGCCCTCAACTAACTTTTGAACAGTTCGTTTATGATCTGTTCACGGCACAACGCATTTAAACAGTTCATGTATTTTGTGTTAAATAAATCAGTTGAGTTACATTTAAACGAGCGTTACATTTCATTGCCGCTTTAAAACCTCTAATAGGTTATGGCCCAGAACGATTGGCTCAGATTTAAATTAACTGAAAACAGCGAGATCAAGCGGAGACACAAAGAGAAGAACGCGTCGAATCGGCAGACATCTTGCTCCTTCGAGAAACTTCTGGACATCGACAAAGCGAGAAGGAACAAACGCCGTCTTCTCGAATATTGTGTGCTTGATCGTGAGTGAACAGTGAAAAAGCCAATCGTGAGTGTTCCGGACATTAACACGCGGCACGATTTAAGTGAGACAATGAATTCAAACGGTATAGTGCGCATCGAGGCCTTAGGGCGGGATAATTACGACACCTGGAAAATGCAAATGCGCGCCTTTCTGATAAAGAATGACGCGTGGGGTTATGTCAACCGCAAGATCGTCAAACCCGAGCCGGGTGAGGACAGTGCAGCCCAAGTGACTGAGTGGACGACTAGGGATGAAAAGGCCATGTCAGACCTAATCCTATCCATCGGACCAAGCCAGCTCAGGTTGGTGAAGAACTGCAGGTCATCAAGCGAGATATGGCAGAAACTTGAGGATACGTTTCAGTCGAAGGGGCCGGCTCGCAAGGCCACGTTGTTGAAGAGTCTAACCTTGCAAAAGATGACTGAAGGTGGCGACATCCGTGAGCACCTCAACAACTACTTTGACTGTGTCAACAAGTTGGCTGACATAGACGTAGTTATTAACCCAGACCAACTTACCATCATGATGCTGTACAGTTTGCCGGCAAGTTTTGAAAATTTCAGAATTGCCATCGAGAGCCGGGACGATCTACCGAAGCCTGAGAATCTACGTACGAAGATAATCGAAGAACACGATGCTAGAGTTGCCTCGTCAACACCGATGGAAAATCAAGGCGCCATGTACGTGAAGAAGAAAGGTCCTTCAAGGAAACCACAGTCGAAGCCTCAAAACAAAAACCACGGCTACTCCGGTGGTAAGAGTGACAAGGAGAAATCGTTCAGAATAATATTATCCATTTTCAGGTCCATATTGAATATGTTTACTGATAAAACTATCAATTCTCCGTCTTTTCAATACAATATTAATAGTCTATTTATACAATTGGGTACATGTTTCGCACAAACGTTAGTGCTTCCTCAGCCCAAATATGCATTAAGACATAAACAAATATTACGCACTTATCAAATACATACAATGAAAACATTCCATAGATAAAACAATGCAATAGTTTGTGACATCCAAAGAAACTATTGCATTGTTTTATCTATGGAATGTTTTCATTGTATGTATTTGATAAGTGCGTAATATTTGTTTATGTCTTAATGCATATTTGGGCTGAGGAAGCACTAACGTTTGTGCGAAACATGTACCCAATTGTATAAATAGTCTATTAATATTGTATTGAAAAGACGGAGTGCGGAATCAAGGGACATAAGGCAGTGGACTGCAATGTTAAGGTCAACAAAAATCAGCTGTCGGATGCGTCACTCTTATCAGTTGAGGAACCTGATACGTGCCAGATCGCGACGAGCAGCGTCGAAAACCTGTGGTGTCTCGACAGTGGGTGCACGTCTCATCTGTGCGGTGATGCGACTGTGTTTACAGAGATGGACAAGGGCGAGACTGGCAAGCTGAAGTTAGCGAGTAGCACAACCGCAGAGATAAAGGCCCGAGGAACTGCAAAAATTGCAACAAGTGTAGACGGTAAAACTTGCAACGTTACTCTCAAAGAGATTTTGCACGTTCCTGACATCCGCACTAATCTCTTATCAGTCTCAAAAATGACAGACCGTGGTTTCTCAGTTGTTTTTGGCAAAGAGAAGGCGGAAGTTTTTGACCAGAATGGACTGACGAGGTTAGTTGCACAGCGCAAGGACAATCTGTACTATGTACAGGGCACCCCACTGGAAAAATGTCGAAATGCAGTGTCAGAAGACAAGCGCGACGAGAATGTGGCGCAGCTGTGGCATCGAAGGATGGGTCACGTCAACTTTCGTGATCTAGATACGGCAGTGAAGAGCGGATCCATTCGAGGTGTGCAACTAAAAGGGAGATGTGGAGATCTAACGTGTGACATTTGCACGAAATGCAAAATGACTCGAATACCTTTCCCGAAAGAGTCAAATCGTGTGACCGGTAAGCTCGATATTATTCACACAGACGTTTGTGGCCCTGTGGGTGTTGTGCCGAACGGTGGATTCAAGTACATGATCACGTTTACGGACGACTACTCGAGATGGACAGAGGTACGGTTTATGAAGACGAAGTGCGAGGCGTTGCAAATGTTCCGAGAGTACAAGGCTTTCGTCGAGAAGCACCACGGTCTGAAAATAAAGTGCGTACAGTCCGACAATGGCCGTGAATATGTCAACAGGGAATTTGAAGAGTTCTTGAAATCTGAGGGGATCGAGCGCCGTCTCACAACACCATATACGCCTGAACAAAATGGTGTGGCCGAGAGGAAAAATCGGACTCTTGAAGAGGCAGCACGATGTTTACTCCTGCAATCTGGCCTACCGATGACATTCTGGGCGGAGGCGATCAACACCGCAAATTATCTGAGGAACCGATGTCCAACCAAAAAGCTAAATGGGAAGACTCCATTTGAGCGCTGGTTCGACAGAACTCCGACTGCACACTATTTCAAGGACTTTGGGAGCAAGGTGTTCTGCCTGGACAAGACCCCAAACAAGGGGAAGTTTAGCCCTCGCTCAAAAGAGGGAATTTTTGTTGGATATTCGGAGCAGTCGAAGGCTTACCGTATCTGGATTCCTGAAACGAAGAAGATCGAGATCACGAGAGACGTTGTTTTTCGTGAGGAGATGACCGCGCCTAAGAAATCAGTCGATGATCTGTTCCCGCGTGACTCTCCGGACAAAGTATGCATTGAACCAGAGGATCCGATCCATGAACTGGAGTTCGAGCTGGTATCGAGAGACGAAGTTCTGGCAGAAAACCAACCTGATGTTGCTGAATGGGAATTCCCCGATGGCTTCATAGGCTTTCCTGCCGAC
Source organism: Meconema thalassinum (assembly GCA_946902985.2). Lineage (NCBI taxonomy): Eukaryota > Metazoa > Arthropoda > Insecta > Orthoptera > Tettigoniidae > Meconema > Meconema thalassinum. Next base: position 626,774,402 of record OX336390.1, on the reverse strand, counting down.
GATTACTTTGTTGAACCGGAGATCCAATCCGATGAGCAACAAGCGGCGTCATCTAGGAGAAGAGGCGGACGGCCTCGTTTGATTAGAACTGGAAAATCTGGGCGACCCCGCAAGAACTACGGTGATCGGCCAGGGGAAGCGGCTAACGTCGCTGAAATCCCAGTGACCCAGGCTATCTCCGGAGAGGACTCACCTGCGTGGATCGAAGCAATGTCAGAAGAAGCAGTTTCACTGATTCGGAACAATACGTGGAATCTGGTCGACCGTTCCAAGGGACAACGTTTGATAGGAAGCAGATTCGTTCTCCGGAATAAGTTTAACCCTGACGGCACTATCAGCAAGCGGAAGGCGCGCGTGGTAGCAAGGGGTTTCACCCAGAGACCAGGAATAGAGTTTCGCGACACGTTCGCTCCAGTCGCAAGGCTGAGCACAATAAGGACTGCGGTGGCGTTAGCTGTACAAGATAATCTAAAGATCCGACAGCTAGACGTCAAGACGGCGTACTTGAATGGAGAAGTCGAGGAGCAAATCTTCATGGAGGCCCCGGACCACTTCGAGGACGTTCTTGCCCATACCGTTCAAGACGAGTCGGTTGACGAGACTGTGCGAAAGACCGCAGATGATATGCTGGAGAAGTTGACCAATCGTGACATGGTGTGCTCACTAAACAAAGCGTTGTACGGACTGCGACAGGCAGGAAGCGCTTGGTATCACCGTCTCGAGGAAGAGATGAAAAATCTCAAGGCGACTCGCTCGGATGCAGATCCATGCATGAACCACATCGGACCGGTCGAAGATAGGATTTATATAATCATCTATGTCGACGACATGATGATCATGGCTCCAGACGACAAGAAGATCGACGTGGTGAGAGACCATCTGAATACCAAGTTCGAGATCAAGGACTTGGGGGACGTGCGGTATTGTCTGCGGCTGGAGTTCGAGAGGAGGGCCAACCTGATGAAACTCAGCCAGAAAGGATACATAGACGAGGTCCTGATGAGATTCGGAATGGCAGAGTGCAGGCCTGTCAGCACTCCCATTGATCCAAGTACGAAGCTGCAGAAGGAAGACGTGAACCCTGGCGTACAAGCGGAGAGCGTCCCCTACCGACAGTTGATAGGAGCTCTAATGTACCTGTCAGTGGGAACGAGGCCGGACATATCCCATGCAGTCAGTTCTCTCTCTCAGTTCAACGACTGTCATGGACAGCAGCACTGGAAGGCTGCAAAACGTGTCTTGCGATACCTCGCTAACAAACGTGATCTCGGCCTCATGTACTCCAAATCCAGGGGTCCAGCGGTGATGTACGTGGACGCTGACTGGGGAAACTGCCTGGTTGATCGAAAATCGTACACCGGATACGCGTTCACACTAGGCAGCGCTGCAGTGAGTTGGGAGTCCAGGAAGCAGCCTACTGTGGCCCTGTCATCGAAGGAGGCCGAATACATGGCCTTGACAGAAGCAACCAAGGAAGCTCTACACATGCGGAAACTCCTGAAAGACTTCGGAAAACCGATAGATGTTGTCCCAGTGAAGAACGACAATGTAGGTGCGCAGAAGCTGACGTCGAATCCTATGTTTCATTCACGGACGAAGCACATCGACATCAGGCACCATTTCGTCCGAGATGCCGTGGCCAAAAAGGTGGTTTCGGTGGAGTACACTCCAACGGATGAGATGCCTGCCGACATATTGACAAAAGGATTGTCAAGGCCCAAGCACGAGAAATGTGCTCAAAGCCTTGGCTTGAGACCACATGCACCAGGATGACTCCGGCTGTTGGTCGAGGGGAAGTGTTGGTGAGATTCGGCACCCGCCGGTATCGACCTCCATCCTGATTGATAGGTGCAACTAGCGCCCTCAACTAACTTTTAAACAGTTCGTTTTATGATCTGTTTACGGCACAACGCATTTAAACAGTTCATGTATTTTGTGTTAAATAAGTCAGTTGAGTTACATTTAAACGAGCGTTACATTTCATTGTCACTTTAATACCTCTAATAGTGTTCAAGGAGCTTAGATATCTAACCTCCTTGACTTTCATAGTCAAGGAACAACGAAATTCGACATGCAAGCTACCTTCTGGGTGTCAAATAACAAAGCTTGCACCCGGCACCCGAGGCCATACGATATTATTATTACTATACCTTAGCAATCTTTGGAACTTCATTGCCTTCAAAGGGGCATCTTAACTTGTTGGTAGAAGGAACTCTTATTGGTGACTCTATCATGGTTAGGCCATCCCCAGTTGTAACCCTGATTGTCAGCAGAAGCTGATACTCATGTCGGAGTATTCATATCTTCCCTGCAATTCTTCAATATCCATTATCAGGCATGGAGATTTCTTTGATGGCCAATACGTGCATGAAACATTCGACCACATTATTGTACCTTATAGAGGGTAGAGGATGTGGTTGAGCCTGGCGTAGTTTACGCCTCTGGCATTTATCTACTTCCTACCTTCGATGTTCATGCTCAAGTTGTGCAACATCAGTTGCCCTAGTCAAGCACTAGCAAGGGCGATCCACCGCAGCGGCCAACCCTGGTAAATCATAAGTTAACTCTTAGGGTAAATCTTGGAATATGACTGGTGACTAAACAGGAAATGAAATATTGATCCCAATCATCATTTAAAGTGACTTGAAACACAATAAAAATATGATTTCATCTGAAAATGACAGACAGGAGCTTGAATTTTATGAACCATATAGCTTATACGAAAGTTGTTATTCTTGTGTTTTTATTGTTACTTAGCAAATAAAAGGTAAGCGCCTATGTCTTTACCTCAAGTGGGACTCTACCTGCCATAGCCCTTGGTGTTGGTTTTAGTCTGTGCCCAACTATCAGCAGTAATAAATTCACTTGTTTCAGGTGTGGACTTGTAGCCCTTAGCATGGCATCCTCATGCACATCTCAACCTATCGCTGTGGAGCATTTCTTTCAAGAAGCTCTTCATCGTGGTTTCACTAACCATGGTGAAATGTTTTCTGTTGACGATATGGCTACATTGGCTCGAGATATGTTCAGTCAGAATTGTCGGCAAGTAGAGATTCTATCTGGTGGCTTAGGGCAAGATAGAAGTTATGTTTTGAACCAGCTCATGTTGGGCAGCATTCTCCTCATACCGTATCCTTTTCTTTTTTGCTTACTTAAAACTATAATAATAAAACTGACTTGGAAGTTCAAGCACTAAAAATGGCAAAATATGCTTTAATTTGTGCTTTAAAGAGGCTTGAAAATATATAAAGAGTAGTGCCAATGTGTAAATACCACTTCTAGATAGTGGGATTCTATTTTTCTACTAAGGATAATCTCTTGTAAGACCTTAGCAGCCTTTTTCTCAATCCTAGCCCAATTAGAAGTAGAGTACAAATACCACTGTAACTCAGGTTACCAGACTGATTCAGCATACACCTAACTGCACAAGTCTGGCAACCACTATGACCCATGCTCTTAAATAAAACAACATAAGAGCTTTTATGCTTGACTTTTCCTTTGGCATTTTGACATCAGTTTTAAAACACTTTAATTAAATTGCCACACAAGCACATTGATTAGGTACGGTACTTATTTATTAGCTTCTGATCCTACACTTCTGACAGGAGACCACTAAAATGTGGTTCAGAGGAAAGTGTAGACTGGCCATCGTGCTACGGTACTCATAACATGAACCTGTGTATGTTGGGCAATACCAGAAATGTTTGTCAATGATATTATGCAGTTGCTAAACCTTTACGTAGCAAATGGGAGAAAAGAGGGCAGTCAAATATTCTAATTTTAAATTCAAATATTTTTAAAGGTTTGCATGGAAAAATGCACTTATATACACTGACCGGCACGAAAAACGCAACACCCAATAAATTATGTGAAATTATTGTGTAATTATCTATTTAATCAAAGTGAAGCACTTTAACCTATTTTTTTTAGACGGGGTATGTTATTGGCATTTATTTGCAAGCAAACAATGAATTGTTGATTGCATTAGCCTCAATTGTTTTTTCCCGCGCAACCTGGGAATCACATCACTGGATGTAACCCAATAATGTGTTCCCGCTCTTATAGCGCTTAGTGTTGTACTTTGAATTGTTACCTTTTCAATCACATGTGTTTGTGGGATCTTTCTGTGATGGTCGTAATTAGCTTTCTCGAGCAAACAGGCCCTTAAGCCCTGATCAAGCTGCAAAAGTTGTTGCTTTGGTGGAAGATGGTCGCAGCATGGATTACATTGCTGAAGTGTTGAGGATTACACCTTCCACGATTTCCAGAACCGTACGAAAGTCCAGGGAAACTGAAGGCTTTGCAAGGAGACCAGAAACAGGCCCGAGAAGAACAACATCGAAGAGAGATGTCCGCTTGTTACAACTCTAAGTTCTTCACGACCGTCACACCACCGCCATTGAAGCATAAAATGGACTCCACCAAGTTCGAGGGGTCGATGCTAGTGAGAGAACCGTCTAAAGAAGGTTGGAAGAAGCCAACCTTCAATCCAGAAGACCAGTTACAGGCACAGAACCTACCAGAGAACATCGCACAGCTCGGCTACGTTTCGCAAGGGAACATCATGGCTGGACAGTACAACAATGGGAACAAGTGTTGTTCACCGATGAGTCGCGGTTTGGCCTCCGATCACCTGACGGAAGAGAGAGGGTCTGTAGAAGGCCAGGGGAAAGGTATTCCCCTTGCACATTCTCATCCAGGACACCTTTTCAGGATGGTTGTGTGATGGTGTGAGCAGGAGTCAGTATGGCTGCAAGGATGGATTTGGTCTTTGAGGAGAATGGGAGCCTTACTGCACATCGGTATGTGGAGAAAATCCTTCTGGAGCATGTTGTGTCTTTCGCTCCATTTATTGGTGATGATTTCACACTAATGCAAGACAATTCACGTCCACATGTTGCGAGAGTTCTTGGGTGAAGCAGGGATTCATGCTATGGCTTGGCCTGCTCGAAGCCCTGATTTGAATCCTATTGAGCACGTTTGGGACCGGCTGGGGAGAAAAGCCCGTCAGTGCTATCCAGAGACCCTACAGGACCTACGGAATGCCCTCCTGGAAGAATAGAAGATGATTCCTCAACAGGACATTACAGCATGAATCAGGAGCATCCCTGAAAGGTTGAATGCCGTCATTGGTACAAGAAGTGGCAAAACATGCTTTTGAAGATGCGAACAGAGTTCTCCGAGGTCTGTGAAGTAATGTGTGAAGTGTATAAAATCAAAACAGAAGTGAGGACCTTTAGGACCTTACTCAAAATTTCCCACTCTTTTAGCGCTCTTTCCTTGAAGTGTGCATCACTGGCTTAATTTTTAAATTTGTGTATAATCGTCTTTTTTTCTTCATTGTTAGTCACCTATATGGGACCGTACTACAATATTTCATCATCATATAGTAGATTTGTGTTATAAAAGTGTCATAAATTTGAAATAAATTTCAGTTTTTGTAAGAAATTGAAGTGTTGCGTTTTTCGTGCCGGTCAGTGTATAACCAAAATAAGTGTGTATGTGTGCAAATAATATAATTTAATAAAAATTAGTGTTTAAAACCAGGGTTATAAAGGTAAGAATCTAGGCTGGAAATTATAAGGCAATGGAAAAGAGGGTTCGGTGGGCAATCATTTTCGTTTTTCAACTTATCTTCATAATATTGATTTTTATGAATAACTACTGTAATACAAAAATTGTTAAACATTGTTGTTTTTTACATTTAATGTTCTACTCTTTTTTTCTCATATGACGACTTGGTATAATGTTATGATGTTAAATACTGGGAAGATGACTGACTAGTGAGGTGTGATTTTTGTAAATTACTGTCGGATGTTTTGTTGCATCCTGCCCTAGGAAATGTGCGAAAAGAAATTCCAATTTCTGCAATCTATTGCAGTGGAGGGATAAGTGGGTAATAATGTGTTGTTGCTAGAATGGTTTCTTCATATCTATTTACTGAACCCTTTCTTAAAAGCATGCTATCGAAAGGTCAGAGGTGCAAGCTGAGAAGAGCCACAGGGCCTAATCACATACAAGGATACTGCAGGTACTACACATGCCATGCCAAAACCCAGTTATATTAGGAGAGAACTGAGTCGAGCATGCACTAACATTGAAATTGAATATTTTATTACACCAAAAGAACCAAGTAAAATTAAGAGAAAATAAAATGTGGATAATTACAACAAAATTATGGACTACATTTTTTTAATGAAATATTCCTTAATAACCTCATAGAAAACTTAATTTTTACTGTAATTTTTAGTGCTTTATTTATAGACAGATGACCTTGCTGTTCCACCCCTTAAAACACTAAATAACTAACACTTCTCTAAAATTGAAATAAACTATTTCCTGCAGGATCCAGGATATTTTAGTACTCCAATTGAGCATAATGGCCTTAAATCAAATTCCAAACCAAATTGAAAAATTGATCCTTTCATCTAAGTTTGTTTGCCACTGTATCATTGGACAGAGTGCAAAAATATCCTGAATTCATTCGAAAACATTTAATTTAAATTTGATCTACCAGACAGACAATTTTTTGCATTGAAGGGACACAACTTCTTAGTTCCGCCCCTTAAAACAACAATAACTAACTACCAACAGCTTCTTAGTACATTGGCAGTACAGCTCATGGTTCATAAGAACCTTGCAGTCGCCTTCTCAGTATGTACTAGCCAGTGTCTTGGTGAGGTGTACCATACCAACTGATGATCCCAATGGTACACTGGGGCAAAACATTGGCAAGCAGATCGAGATAATTGATCAATTTTCACATTTTCTTTGAAAAGTTATGCAAATTTTCTACAAGTCGCCCTGGAGGCAAGACTTCTTAAGAAACCACTGAGGACGTCTACTTTACTTTAACAAATCACCAATTAAGACTTAGAAAATTATCGACAAGAACCAACACTTCGTAAAATATGTATCATGAGCAATGGTATTCTATGAAAGGCAAAGCAATCTTTCAATATTGAAATTATGAGGAGATATAAAACATGTTGATCAAGTTTCTTATACAGTACAAATATGTAGTTCGAGAAGCAGCAGTGGACTTCAAGTTTTGCCTAGTATATGAATAACAACAGAATGGAGTATACTTTTATCATAATGGACTTTACTGCTACTATGAAAGCTGAACATACACCGCAATGGAGGATTTTTTGATGGACAATGTTGTGAGAGCAGTATGAAACCATGAACAGATTGACTACAAGAGATGTTTCTACAAAATCTAGATGCTAGCACAATGCTAATGAGAAAGGGTGGCTGCACCAAACCGAGAAGATGGAAGGAGAACTATATTAGGTGAAACGTGTTTCTACAGATTCAACCCAGGATCTTGTTGCACCAGCAGAAGTCTGATGTTCAAGACACAGTAACCACATTCATCATGGTAGAATGGGGCCAAACATCACCCAGGCTTTGAGATGACAGCTTTAAGGTAGAATGAAGATCCATACTTACTCTTGTAGTAGCTAGAATTTGTAGTTAAGATGTTGACAATATACGTACATACTTTTAAAACTGTTTTGCCTTTCATTGTCCAGTCTAGTCTGTAAGCCTCTGATTACGAACAAGTCACCTCAGTGATCCCACATTAGCAGTTAGCACTGCAGCAACCTCTGCTTCACTTACCCTCCATGACCAAGCTCATTAATCTCTTATGTAATCTCTCCTCCCCATTCTCTTCACATGACCCCACCATCTGAGTCGGCTCACATGAACAGCTTTATCAAACTTGACCTTTATCTCTTCTTTACTCCCACCTATTTGTCCCGGCAATCATTCGTGTTATCCCCATATCAGTTACCTCTCACTTATGTATCAGATATCCTGAATATACCCAGCTCTCACTTCCATGCAGGAAGATTGGTCTAAATACTGAGAGTTTTAGGGAGAGTTTCGTCACTACACTAACTTCTTTCTTGTAGTTTGCTGTAGATCACAACTGAGAACTCATTGCATTGGCTCTTCTTCACGTCAACTCCATTTCTTTCCCCATACTATCACCCTGAGAGAATACACAGCCCAAGTATTTAAAATGGTCCACCTGCTCCATTTAGTTCCTCCTATCTGGCATTCTATTTTCTTGTGTTTCTTCCTGACAGACATAACCATAGTTTTTGGAATACTGACTTTCATACCATATGCCTTACATTTCTGTTCAAGTTCTAACATGTTGGCTTGTAAGTTTTCGACAGTGTCTGTCGTTACAACCAGGTATCAGCATAAGCCAGACTACTTACCTGTTTTCTGCCTAATTGAATCCCACCCAGTCAGTTTATCATCATCATCATCTTGAGCAGTTTCCAACCGCTGGTCGGGTCTGCTTCAGTCAGTTTATGCCCTTTGCCAAATGATCTATATATAAAATAAAGAGAAGTGGTGAAAGATTAAAGCGTTTTTTTTTTACTCCTGTAACAACTTTAAACCAAGAGCTAACTCATCCTACCATCAACTCTCACTGCAGCCTGATTATCAAAAATACTTTTGATTGTCTGTAGCACCCTTCCCTCGATACCTTAATCCCTCAGGACATTCAGTATCTTTTCCCTTGGTACTCGATCATATGCCTTCTCTCAATTTACAAAACATAAACACAACTGTCAATTCCTCTCCTAGCATTTCTCAATAACTTAGTGCATACAAAAAATTTCATCCTGGCATCCTCGTTGTGGTCTAAAGCCACATTGGATTTCATCTATCGAACTCTTCTTTCTACAATGTCTGGGTATGCTCTGCCTGGGACACTTATCAAAGAAATACCTCTATTAATTTTGCAATCTTTCTTCTTGCCTTACTTCTAAATTTGAGTAATTACTGCTTTTGTTCGGTCAGAGGGTAACTTTCCTAAATCCTATACCAAATCATTTATCCTATGCAACCATATCATCCCTGCCTTCTCACTATACTTCCAGAAGTGTCTCATAAGGACTGTATTAAATGTGCCATTTATCTGCCCCTTAAAACAACAATACCTAACTAACTATCTGCCGAAAGAACACTTCAAAAGGTCGTATGAAACCTAGCATTGAAATGTAAGTACCGGTATGGTGGTTATTGGTACATCTTGATCATTAGCCTCATGTATTTGGGTACATGTTTAATTTGTTTGATAGCCTATGTTAGTGTGGTGTCTGTTATAATATGCATAGCTGTATTTACTGTATTAGAGTCTAGGATTGAGCAGATGCCCTGGCACTTAAAATAATGTGCCTAGAGGGAAAATCTACCAATACCACATCCAGGATGGCCATTGTCAGTGCCGGAATTCAAACCTTGGATCTCCTTAATAGCCTTAAATAGTTGCTTACATTAAGAAAATAATAATAACCATATATATGTTTACCCCTTATTCCTATTTCAGTGGAGATTATAAGTGCTGGAACTTGAAGTGGTACTGCAAATCTTCCAGAAAATGTTATTTCATCTCTTGAATTTGGCTACAGTCTTTCTTAGATGTTCCTTGATATATTAAGAGTTACACCCAGTGTAAACCCTACCTACATAAATGAAAAGAAATTCACAAGTACATGCGCAAAGTTATTGTACAACTACTATTGCTGGTCGGGTCTGCTTGGAACACAAGCCTCGCCATCATTTCCTGTCCATCCACCATCTCTCGTCTTTCACTGTGTCCCAGCACACTCCACTTCTACTATTACTACTACTAATAATCTCGGTGAATCCATGATAGAGTGTGCGCTTAGAGGCAGTTCTACTCCTTAGAACAACAGGTTCCAAGATCACGGGGTTAATTCCTGGCTGAGAAACTTGGATTTTTGAATGTTGGCAAAAAGTCCACGCATTCCTAGGTGTGCAATTTCAGTTCGTAAAAGATCTCTCATATCACATTTGATGATCACAAGACAAAATTAAATCTCAGCCAGAGTTCACCCAATACCGTTTTGGTTCCTCTGCATCAAAATTGGAGAGTGAATCACCTAAAGGCTCCAGTTCGAAATATCAACACCAGATAGCTTGGGCCATACGATAATAATTTCCCTGTTTTATGAGGATGGTGACTAGGTAAGGCGAGTTTCTATGTGGCAGTGGTTTTCACGGCTGGATGCCCTTCTTGATGCCATCCTCATCACAAGGCTTGATTGTAAACAAAATGACAATCAGGCAAGGTGTTAAAAGAAAGTAGCTGGGGCCTATTAGGATATACCATTCCGGAAAAAAAAGGCTGACTGTTGAGTTTGAACCCTACGACTTTGCAAGATAATACATGTATCTACCCCAATCAGTAATAACAATGGGGCAGATGACCTTGCTGTTCCACCCTTTTAAACTACAATAACTAATGATAATAATACCTACAGTAGTAATACCGGTATATTGTGGTTATTTAGAATAAGGGTTCATGTGTATTCACGACCTAGTGAAAGAACCATGGGTAACAATTGAGTGGCCTAGTAAGTGGTCATGACAATTTAGATACCAGTTACTATGGAATATGGCATCTTAGACATATTCGGAGTCATGGCCCTCCTTGTACTCAGATGGCTAGGACTACCCAACTCACTTGTTATTACTAGGGGTCGACGGTGCACCGATTTTTCGGTTTCGGTACGGTACAAAGGAAATTACCGACCTCGGTTCGAGACGATAAAAAAAACTCGGTAAAAAGTTCGGTTCGGTACAAGAGACAAATACCGTAATTTAAGGAAACCTTTTTTTTAGACATCCAAAGTATTGTCCTTTATCATCAATGTTTTACTTCAATAGTTAAATACAGTAAAACTTCTTGTATACGGTTCATATTTATACGTTTTCTATACGTTTTTTTCCTGGTCCCGGCAAAATGCCTATACTTTCCATGTTAATTTATCTCCGATATACGTTTTACATTTATTCGTTTTTCACGCTTATACGATCATATTTTAAGTCCCTTGCAATATAAAGCGCCATTTATACGTTGCGTGTTCTGAGAAAGTACGTATGTTCGAATGCAAACTTTTGTTACCGCCTGTACTTCCGTTCGTAAGGATGCACTGCGTGCTATATTACGTTACGATGGCCTTGAGCGACACCGGTGGTCACGGCGACACTCGCTTGCCAGAGTGTCGTAACAAGGAAGAACAGCTTGCGTAATAAGCAAGCGCTATTATTGTGTTAGCCTTTCAAAATAACAGGAAGCAGCCATAAAACAAAGTTAGACAGCATCTGAAGCTTAAGTTAAGATGAGCGGAAATGTTTAACGATCGCCGATATATTAAAAAAATATTATTTCCGCTTTTATAATTTTCATTCGTGTTTTTTTAGGACTTCTCGTCAAACCATTAAAAATACGCGATTGATTCTGTGTTATAATAATCTTGCGTCTTCAGACAAATGAAAATCCATTAATTTAGGCCTACACTACGGTATTTTATTAATGACGATGAAGAGCCGCAGAATAATACAGTGGATTTTAATGATGCTGTCAATGCTCTAAGGACTATCAAACATTTTGTGACGCACCATAACGTTTCTGAGGAAATAATGGCCGAATTATATCGGTTTCAAAATACTGTCCACGCCGTGGCCGCGGCCAACAAAAAACAAGTCAAGATAACAGACTACTTCGTAAAGTGACTCAATTTCTTTGTTTTGTTATATCTGGGTGCATTTCTCTTGTAGTTGTTTTGTTACATATTGCCGATTATAGTTTAACAATCGTATTATTATTTCTTGTTTTTCACTTCTTAACGGGAACCCTCGCTCGCCCGCCGCCCGCGTTGCTAGCCTGTCTCCCGCCAGGCACTTTGCCGTAATGCGTAGCTCGCGCGGCACAGTCATTGAGTAGACTATAGCCTATAGTTCACAGCTGGTGCTGAAAATGTTCGCCATTCATTGCTACACATCGCTGGCACCTCTTCATGAAGTTGTCATTTACGTTCTGAAGTTCCTCAGCACCGATTGACTCTATTTCAGCTATAATATACCTTAGTCCAAAGAATATGGACTGTTAAAGCCGTGGCGTCAAGAAGCGCATTACGGCAAAGTGCTTGGCGAGAACCGGCTCGCGGCGCGAGCGAGGGTCCCCGTCGCTTTTAAAACAAAGTCCCTGTATAACCCATATTATCACATACATTTTGCAGTTTTTATTTACCGACTTTCATTTACGCGTTTTTCACATTTATGCGTTTTTTTTTTTTTTCCTTTGGTCCCCTGGATATCGTATAAGTGAAGTTTTACTACTAGAGCACAATAACTCTTCTGATTATTAAAATTAAATTATGGACTTAAGTGTTCCAGTGTGAGCCTAATGTCTATTTAATGTATGCTTACTCCACACTCATAGGGCAAGTTTGAAAGTTAATGGAACATTGTATGAGATTATTAGCTGTACATTTTTTTTGTATTTTAAATAAAAATTGTGCTATTTGGCAAGTATTTGGTTTACTGTATAATCATTAGAATTCATGTGTTACTTTTTTCTTAATGGTTTACAAATTACTCTAATTTAGCATGTTAAAATCAGCCGAGCTGTACCGAACCGATTTAGTACCGAGAACCGAAGTACAATTTTTTTTACCGAACCGTACCGAACCCAAATTTTCAGTACCGAAGACCCCTAGTTATTACCCTGAGTAGTAACTCATGGGGTGCTGTGTAAGTAGGACTAGCAACCTTTTTTCTCTTGTACTTTCTAAACCTGCTAACAAAGTCTTGAGAAAGCCTCAGACCTATGGGAGTGATAAGAGTTCCACCCCCATCTGATGGTCCAGGGACTCCTTGGACACGAACATGTAATCAAACTGGTGTTATTAGCATCGAGGGGGTTCATGGAAGGAAGAAAGTAGAGCTAGCTGAGCCAGGAAGTAGGAAGGCATTGGATATCCTAGGGATCAGTGAAGTTCACATGGGAGGAGGAAGTAGGAGATTATAAGGTGTTGTCAAGTGTAAAACAAGGCAGGGCAAAGTGGGGAGTAGGGTTGTATGTCATGAAGAAAGTATAACATAACATAGTTTCTGAGAGGTACATAAATGAACGATTGATGTGGATGGATTTGGAAATGTCGCCGTGTATTCGCCATGTGAGGATCAGGACAGAGTAGACAGATTTTATGAGGCACTGAATGATGTGGTAGTGAGAGTTAACAATAAAGATAGTGTATTACTCATGGGGGATTTCATTGCAAGGATAGGGAATAGGACTGATTGATATGAGAAGAAAGTAGAGCTAGCTGAGCCAGGAAGTAGGAAGGCATTGGATATTCTTGGGATCAGTGAAGTTCACATAAAGAAAGAATGGGAGGAGGAAGTAGGACTATATCATTACTGACTTTGAATTTCGGAAATTGATAAGGAATTGCAGGGTATTTGGGGGGGATTGATGAAACAGGCCACAAACAGTACGGCTCCCAGCTCATGATCCCTGGCGGGTGGGGAAGGTTGAGGGAGGAAAATTAGAGTGGAGTGAGTGTTTGAGGGAGAGCGCTGTTGAGTGCAAGACAAGGAAACGTTTCCGAATGCTGTTATGAAAGCATTGGGCACGCAGCTGGCATTGTACCAAAATACACCGGCAGTGATTCGAGTGATAGTGATGTTTCTAGTTCTTCTGACAACACGGTTTCCAGTGAAGCTGAATCTGGATGTGAGTCTGAACTAGCAACTCCACTGTAAATATTTTCATCTGGTAAGTAAATATTTCCTGTACCGTTAGAAGTAGTAGTATCCCCTGTCAGGCTGTCCGCTGATGTGACGCAGGTGGTGCGGCACATTCCTTGTAGGAATCACGAGCTCAGAGCCGTACTGTAAGTGGGGTGAGGATAGGGAAGTGAATATCAATGGGAAATGTTTACTTGACTTCTGTGCTAGCATGTAGTTAACTGTTGTTAACTCATTCTCGAAGCTTAAAGAGATTCACAGATACACATGGGAGGGTAGAGGAACAAGGTTAATAATAGACTATGATTTTGAATTTCGGAAATTGATAAGGAATTGCAGGGTATGGGGGGGGGTTGATGAAACAGGCCACAAACTGGTTTGCTGTGAATTAAGCAGAGTTAGACCTAAAAGTGAGGGCTGTTTGCAGTTGGATTAGGATTGGAAATCTCCATGATAAGGAACTTGATCAGAAATACATGGAAATGATTGACGAGAAATTCCAAAGAATAGATGGTAAAATTGCAGGACATAGAAACAGAGTGGTCAGGATACAGGGATGCAGTATTAGAATCAGCAAAGACATGTCTTCGGAAAACAGTATATAAAGACGGGTATGCATATCCTGATTGAATGACATAGCAAATTTGTCTTGTAAAATCAAAAAGAAGGCTTACCAAATTGGCTCCAAACAAGGAATCTGGCAGACAGAGAGCTTTATGTAGTGGAAAGGAATAGAACCAAACAAATAATAGAGACCAAAAGGAAATTATGGGAGGAATTTGTAGATAAATTATAAACATTAGGTTAAGTGGCAGAAAAGTCCCTTTGGAGTATGATAAAGAATCATAGAAATTGAGGGAAAAAGTAGTGTTCTGGATAATTCAGGAAAACTCATTGTAGATACCAAGGAAGCACTGGGAAGAAGGCAAAAATACCTTGAAAACGTGGTAAATGTAAATGGAGACTCATCTGGCAATGTGACAGATTTTAGATTATGGCAGGTGCAGAATGAGGGCGAGAACGAGCTCACGGTTGAGGAAGTAGGCAGAGTGGCAAAATAAACGTCATCACAAAGTGGCAGGGATTGATGAAATTCGACCAGAAATGGTAAAGTATAGTGGGAAAGGAGAGATGAAACGGTTGCATAGGATAATCGAATTTGCATGGGTTTTAGGAAAAGTACCCTCTGAGTGGATAAAAGCAGTAATTTATAAGCAAGGTAACAGAAAAGATTGCAATTTATTATAGAGGCATTTCTTTGATAAGTGTCCCAGACAAAGTGTACTGAGGCATTGTAGAAAGGAAAGTTCGACATTAGTTCCATCTCTTAAGGTAGGCCTACACAATGCACATCAAAATTTGATTGAAGCTCAATAGATGGTATGGACGTTACATACAGTTAAACATTGAATCTGTCAGCTTACATAAAGGCAACACTGCCATAAATGAAATGAAAATCCACAGCCTGCTTCCAGTCTCCGACCGGGTCAGGAATGGAATGAATGAAGCCCCCATCTAGCGGCGAGGATATGAACTGTGCCGGCTGCAGAGGCCTGACGCACTCCTCTGGACTGCCATAAATGGATTGCTCAAAATTAATCTGAAATATTATGGTCTATATATGTGCTAACTTTGGAAGATATCCATTTGTTGAGTGTGTAAGTTACATGTAGTTAAACATTGAACCTATCAACATGCATAGAAATCATGTTGACAGCATTGTTGTATATCAGTTATTCAAAATGAATCTACAGTTAATTGTATGTACTATACATGTGCAATTTTTTAAACTTTTGTCTTGCATACACTCTGATATATTAAGACTAGGATAAAAAATTAGATAGATCCTTTATCAACAGTTGGCAGCATTGGTGACTCTTAAGAATAGGCATAATCATATCTGTTACAGTACAAAATCTACATACAAAATTTGGTTGAAATGCAATTGATAGTATGGAAGTTACATGCATTTAAAGAATGCAGCACTCGTAATATCATGTTGGCATCACTGTCATGTATGGGCTTCGTAAAATTAATTTGAAATCCGGTATTATTATATATAGGTGTGCAAATTTTGGAAGAGTTCGCAAACATACTTTCAGAGATATCCAGCATAGAGCTCAAATTTAAATTGTGATGTTTAAGCAGTCGGTAGCACTGGCATCCTTTTTAAATATGGTTGTGAGATGTTCAAGAACGGTATAGGTCTTTCTCATACCAAATTTGGTTATGATAGCTGCAGCCATTCAGAGTTGATAGAGAGGAGCACCCACACAGACAGAAGGACAGACATATGCCATGAATTACCTCATAAGTCTACTTTTTCATAATTTTTACAAAATGTGAAAAGCAGGCTAAATATTTGTATCACTGCCATTTCTGAATAAAAATGTTCTGTAACTGAGAATATTAAAAAATGATTTTCCTTAATTTAATGACCAGCTATGATGCCGATGCCAACCATTCTCCATGTTGTCGTAAAGGCCATAAGGCTCATTGGGCTGTCGTAACAGGAGTCGTGTCTTCCGCACTGCCTGAACAGATGCCTCATTTAGTTGCCAGGCAAGGCAAGAGTCGACACCTCGCACTGTGGCCTTACGATGAGCTTCAGAAGAGCAACGAGAACCTGGTAGAGTTGGACCCTGGACGCGCTGTCGACAAACGGGCATACATTCTTCCACTAGGAGGAGTCGCTGCTGGATTGCAGGGAAAAGCAATACTGCTTCATGGACTAGGGCTTGACCAACCAGTGGTACAAACATTATGAAGGAAGTGTGCTATGTTTAACTTTGTCCTGGTTAGCAGAAAAGTTGTACTTGTGCTTCTGGTCTGATGGATACTTTTGTAAGCTTATTGGCCTCCATATACAGTTGGAAGTGTTATTTTAAGATAGCAGTAAGGAGGTTGTTTTAACATCATGAATGAGTATGTAGCTATGCGGTGATAGCAATAATTACTCACAAAATGGAGCGTAGGGTTGTTGGTGTGACTTAATGGTAGTCTAGAACAGGAAAGTGTGAAGGCATTAGATATAACATCTCAATGTGTCTTTCAAAGCTTGAAATGGGCAATGTTATCTTAATTTAGAGTCTGTAAGAAACAACTTGAGAGATCATTCTGTGAGTTATGTCTTCTATTATAAAAGGCCTCTATTTTATTTATTTTTATGTACTAAGTCTATAATAATATTTTCTTTTTTTCGTTTAGCAAAAGCAATGACACTCATAGAAGAGTGGTAGCATTATTGAAGGTTGTGATTTATCCTGCAGTACGACAGGCTAGAGGAACTAAATGCAATAACCTTTGACAAAGGTAAAATAAAAGTGTTAGCAAATAGTTAAATACAAGTTTTTCGGGCTTGTAGGCCGTGGTTCAGACAGGATATCTCCCGACGTTTCACCAGAAACTGCGTCCGGCATTATCAAGGGTTCCGCTCCTCTGCTGACCAAGGAAAGGAGCGGAACCCTTGATAATGCCGGACGCAGTTTCCGGTGAAACGTCGGGAGATATCCTGTCTGGACCACGGCCTACAAGCCCGAAAAACTTGTATTTAATTATGAACGCCGGCCGTGAAAGCCTAAGCTGTTATGTTAGCAAATAGTGTTAGATGTAATTGATAGTGAGAAAGGATAACACTCAAAATTTGATTGTGGTTTTATTAAGAAGTACTGTAGTTAGAGGTACAAAACCTATATCAGAATCATTGTCATAGTTTGTACCTGGTCCATTTCTGTCCTCCTCAACAGGAACTTCATTTTACATTTCTTCATCTTCGTCGTCATCATCTTCTTCTTTTTCGAATCTCTCGCAGGTTTGTTACAGCTTAGGCTTATTGGCTGTCGTCTAGTGAGATTTGAGACTTAGGGGCAGATGACCGCGTAGTTCTGCCCCTTAAAACCTCAATAACTAACTAGATTTGAGATTCTCCCCCAGATGCCAGCCAACAAGCCTGGATAACTTGTTAATCCAATCTAGTAGGTACAGTAGAACGTGGCTAATTCAAACTTCTATAATTCGAAATCTTCTTTAATTCGAATTTTCCTCTTGGTCCCTAGCATTTTATATACAATCAATGCTAAAAAATCGTAGTTAATTCGAATTATATTTTGGATAACTTGAAGTTTTTATGTGTAAACAGCCGATCGGAAGCCAAACAGTTGGGTCAGGAATTTCTGAAAAACGACGTACCATTGGCATGCGGCCCCTACTCGATGGTTCTGCCTACATGACTAACAACACGCCTGCGACGCTCCTTCCAAGGTCAATGCCCAACCCCTCCCCCTCCCATTGTTTTGCAACGCTCCACATCTCATAACTCGAGTGTCATCCCTTACACCTGTCTGGTAGTGCGTGCTGAGTGGTCTGATTAGACTTGTGGTTGTTGTTTAGAAGTTTGGTATTGCCTGTGTTTTAAAGTGTGTGTACAGAACTAAGATGTTGCGCTCAAAGCCTCGGGTTCCATACAAAACTTTGACTTTGGCGGAGAAAATAGCGGTGATTAAAAAAGTGGAAAAGAGAATAAAGGAAAAAATCTGAAATTGCAAAGGCTTTCGGGATTCCTCCAAACACGTTGTCTACATACCTAAAAATAGACAAAATTCTCGGTTATGAAAATGAGAGTGGCAAAGGCCGAAGAAGGTTAAGGGAACCAGAAAATTTGGATTTGAATATTCTCTCTACCCTTTTCAAAGAACTTTCATAATTCGAATTTTTGGATAATTCGAATTTTTTTTCTGGTCCCTTGAGGTTTGAATTATCCAAGTTTCACTGTATTTTGATTCATAACCTTCCAAGTATTCCAAGAACAACATACCACTCCTTGAAAGGGGGTATAATAAGTGTAGGCAGGGCTAGATTCGTGATGGTACGCACCGGTACGCAGTACCGAAACCTCTGATCGGGGGGAAAAGTTGCATATATAACATTTTTTCTCAAATGAACCTCATCATAACTAATTCCAGAGTGTCTTTGTTTACACAAACTGTCTCCTCACTACTTTTCCTGAAGCTGAATGACCCACCACTCACTCGTTTTGACCCTTAAAAGTATGTGGAATCTTGACTGCTTCGGGGATGGCACTCCGCTCTGGATACTAACAGCAAGGTGAGAGAGAGAGAAGGCACATGCAACGAAAACTTTTCTAAACTTCGGACAATTTCATAAACTGTGAGGTAAAACATGTTTAAGTACGGTACCTTTTATAATAAATAATTATTTCAGAAAACTGGAAAGACAAAATTATAAAACAAGAAATAAAAGATTGTTGTGTGTATTTTCAAACTGAATGTATTTATTTTTTTAAATTATGTAAAAAAAAAAATTTGAAATAATGTTCATTGTTTGAATGGTAGCCTTGTTGGTCTACATTAAAATTTAATATAGGCCAGCGGCTATGGTAAGAAAAATGTTGCTACAGCAGTCTCAATTTAATTTAAAATTGCAATCAAAATTAGATTGCTATTTTGTCCACTGGTTAATTTTTAAAGGTTGGTTGGTTCTTAAGTGTAAGGGCTGCGACAATGCGGTCATGCAGCCCCGTGTACTTTGGGTGTGTGTAGAATCTGTCTGATAACCGGTGCTAATTGTGATGACTGTATTAGTGTGTGTTATCTGTTTTTTAATTTAAGTACAGACTGCAACTTAGAATTTTTCAGATAGTTCCTACTTTTGCCGCCAAGCGCCACCGTCAACGACTACTAGGCCAAGTTCAGAACTTAGCTACTAGACACCACCGCAGTCGGCTCTTGGCAACGAACGTAGAAACCTAAGAGCGTTGTTTACATTCTTAACCTATCCAATTTAGCTTCACACAGGTGTAATTAGTGGAAGGTTCTTTAACATGCCATATATCTATGACATGGAACTGCCGGCTTTACTTCCCCTCCGAAGGAAGGCATACTGAGGGATTTTTAACGCTCTTAAAAAATCCGACGGCTTTGGCCGGGTTTGAACCCGCTATCTTGGGCATAGAAGCTCAGCATGCTGCCGACTACGCCACCGAAGCTGCCAATTTTTAAAGGTGTTCAGAAAAACGTATAAATATCGTTTTTAGAACTCTATATTTCAATATTCTATAAGCCCCCCTCCCACCACCATCCGGTAGCCCACAGTACCGGAACCTCTTTTTTTACAAATCAAGCACTGAGTGTAGGGGTGAGTGGACCACAGTGAGACAGAAAAAAATTATTTTACTATACTGCCTTATTTTTCTATATATGAAAATGTCTCTATATACTGAAATATAAGTTGATTGTTGCTCATCAATTTCATACCCTTAGAATTTTTTAAACATACACACTTTTCTGTAAAAATAATAAATAGTGATTATGTTGCAGCCATTTCACTGTAGCCGACCTGTGGTCCACACTGAGACAGATGATGGTCCACACTGAGACACAATGAAAAAAATAATATTTTAACTGGTTAAGTACATAAATAAACACTGAAACAAAGAAATAATGCCAGAAAACTCTACAGCACATTCAGTTTCCCAAAATGTACAGGAAATTTGAGATATGACTTTTGTCTTTTTGTTTTGCCATATGCACATGGAACCGGCAACAGTGATCTGATGTCTTTAGCGGGGACTGAAGCAATATCTGCAACCTCTGGGTAAAATAAACTGCCTATCATTTTTGCACTTTTTCTAAAGAATTTGACTTCATAATTTCCATCATCTAAATCTCGTTTCACTTCCTCGATGTAAAATCTTGAGTGTTTCCCTGAAAACTCGACCAGAACAAGTCACCTTCCTTAAGTTTGCGAGCAAGTTGATGAAATTTTAGGAGCTCTATTTCTTCATTATCTGATGAATTAGAAGAATCATCATCATCATCCATTGGAATGTATGTAGCTAGGACTGCCTTCTTGGATTTCAAGTTCCTTTGGCAGTACAAACTCTTCTTGCAGCTCTTTTTATTTCTTTATTTGTGGACTTACGAGCAAGTTTGCTTTTTCTGGGCTGTCAGTTGGAATGAAAGATCTCCCCTTTTCTCTCCTAGAAGTTGAGTCTGCCTTCTCAGCTTTGGGGTAGCTCCATATATCTTTCTCACTGTCTCACTGTAGCCCACTCTACTGAGTCTCACTGTGGCCCACTTGCTACATGTAAAATCAATCATGTTTACTATCCAAACTACAATACTGAACAAGCTGACAATTCCAATAATTATTTAGTAATATGTAAGTATTTCGACCATATCATATTTATTAACGTACAATGATACACATAACTATAAAAAATCAAACAACAAAGAAAGAACATTTTACTTTTCTCACCTCAAAAACGACGATGTTGTTTAACTCTTACATAACATGCTTTTTTTTCAAAGAGTAAACAGGATCAAAATGTCTGTTACCAAGAGAGCCTTCCTCTAAGAGATATAAATAAATTTCCCTCTTTCAAAAAATAGATTTAATGAGCTTGTCTCACTCTGGCCCATGTCTTACAGTGGCCCACCCTCCCCTATAGTCCATGTAATTTTCTCCAGGTTATTAGGTAAGTTTTACTCACTAACTGAAGACCAATTTTAAACTAGATTTTTACTACGGCCAACGAGCCCGGAAACTTATTCATCCAATCCAGTAGGCATTATTGATCTATGACCTTCCAACTAGAGTAGAAGTCCAATAATCCGGCACGTTCGGGACCGGCTCGGTGCCGGACTACCGAAAATTCCGGTCTATTGGGCGGTGCCCCTTCTTTTTAGTGTAGGCTTTGCCGTAAAACAAATGTACTCTGTTTTTTTTTAACTACATACATACATAAATTGTAATTATAAGAACAATTAGGTTAATACATAATTAAACTACAAATACAGTATGCAAATACAGTACAACAAAGTTTATTTTACATTTCATATAATGTATGTACACGTACTGTAAAACATATTTCACTTAGATTTAAAAAAGTCACGAATGTCTTTTTGTTTTCTTGACTTTTGGCGTTGAATATAAAATTTATTTCTAATGATATGGAAATCAATAATTTCTGAAGCACTGTAGCTAGTACTAGCCTCAGCACTTATTTAGTGATTCTACAGCTTCTGCCCAGCAGATTTTTTCCTTTTCTTCCGTTTCGGCATCTGAGTCACTTTCTTCAAGATTTTGAGTAAGCTGAGGGTTTACTACACTGTTGATAATGTCCTCATCGGTTAGTTCTTGTTCAACAGGCTCATTCTCGTCGATTAGAAGTCACTCCTGTACCTCATCTTCAGGCAGGTTTTTCAAGGGATTGTCAGCACTTCTAACGACATCCAAGACTTTGGTCAGAGCGTCTTGATGGTTTTCTTCCTCATCAGTCTGTAGAGTTAGGTCAGATGCAGGGTTTGCAGCTGGCCAAAGTTTTCTCCAGCATTTTTGGAGTGTTGTATTTTTTACCTGGTTCCAAGACAGTGCAATAGCATCGACGACATCTTTTACTGTAAACTTTGTTTTGAAAATCAGTCACGTCACAGTCGGCATTTAACAGGCCTTGAATAAAAGACCTTCTATAAAAGCATTTAAAATTTTGAATAACCCCTTGGTCCATGGGTTGAATCAAATATGTTACGTTAGGTGGGAGCAGAGTAGCAACAATATTTCCAGAAACTAACTCATCTACTGGCGGGTGGGCTTTGCAATTGTCCAAAAGAAGGATGGCTTTAGTATCTTCTGGTAGACCAAGGCTTTTGAAGGATTCCTTGACCTGAGGCACAAAGTGGTGAAAAAACCAGTCTTTAAAGAGGGCGGCAGTCATCCACGCATTTGATTGAGCATCGTATTGGACAGGCAAGTGTGTAACATTCTTAAAAGTCCTGTTTTTTTTAGATTTACCTATCACAAAAGGGGTCACTCGGTGGTTTCCAGACGCATTAGCACATAGCTAAACGGTTTATCTCTCTTTGTTTTTTTTTTAAACCCTTGGCTGCTTTTTCTCCTCCCCCAGCTAGTGTAGATGTTGGTAAACATCGCCACAATAGCCCTGTTTCATCAGCATTGTAAATCTGTTCAGGTGTTAAATCATTATCAGCCACGATTTTCTCAAACTCATCTTTGTATTTTTCTGCAGAGTTTTGGTTTGCTGAAAGTGTTTCTCGAGTTACATCAAGTCTTCGAATTCCATGCCGAAACTTAAAGTTTCTGAGCCAACCATCAGAATAATTACATTCACTTTCAGCAACTCCTAAATCTTGGCCGAATTTCTTTGCCTTTTCAACAATCATTGGCCCTGTTACCGGCTTTCCTTCAGAACGTACTGCACTAAACCATTTGAACAATACACTAACTAGCTGTTCCAGTTTTTTTTTTTTTTTTTTTTTAATATTTGTCTAGAAGCCAATTTTTCAGTTGTTACCGATTGAGAAGCAAACTTCATTAGTTCATCTTTTTGTTTTTTAATGTCATAAATAGTTGATGAGCCAATGTTAAACTCATTCATTAAAACATTTCTATTCTCATCTTTTTCTAGCCGTTTGATGATTTCTAGTTTCTGATTGAGAGTCAGTGTTACGTGTTTCCGATTCTCTCCTTTTGAACTCGAAGTCTTAGGTTTTGAAAACATGGTCACTGTACAGTTAGAACGAAACTCACTTTGTTTATAAACAGTTTCAAAAGTTACGTACGTCACTACAGATGTACTGTATTACAGTAGAGAGTACTGAGACATTTTACTGCGATGTGAAAGGACACAAAACAACAACGCCCCAAAACTGGCGAAGACGCTTCGTGATTTGATTAATTGTGCTGCACTGCACTTGTTGTGATAGCTGAGACTAGCCGGCCGCTAATTGTTTCCGAACAATACCGAGCGCTTCCGGATGATCCCGAACTACCCCGAAAACTTCCGAATAGCTCTCGAGCGTTTTTATTTGCTTTAAAGACACACTTTTAGAGAAAAAGAAAATTTTTACAATTTTCCGGAGCGATGCCAGACTATCGGGCATTCCGGACTGTTGGATGCCGGACTAATGGACTTCTACTGTAATAGCATGCAGGCCACTTCTCGAAAGGGGTCATAAAAAGGGTATACAGTGGAATCTCGTTAGTACGTTTTTCAAGGGACTGAAAAATTTGGACGTCATATGCGGGAAAACGTACTACCGAAAAACGCCATATTGCATTTACAACGTATAAGAAAGAACGCGGCGTATATATGGACGTCAAATCGCCGACCTTAGTAAGTGATTGTATGCACTACTACAGTCACGACATAAACATAGGTTATCAGTAACTTACACGCAATAAATAACATAAAAATGAATTACTGTACCTCTACACTACAGTATAATACAGGGTCTTTATTTCTGCTTAGCAAGGACATTCTCGCTCTCGCGCTCCGCCAGTGACGGCTCAGTTACCGGCGACTGCGCACGCATATGTTTGAAGCAGGGGCTTGCTTGAACCATTTCAATAAAGCGTTTTCTAGTTGAGGATACTGTCCCTCTCGCACACGTTTCCTTTTGCCGCTCATTCCTTCTTCAAATGCACGTTCGATTTCCTTCCTTTTGCCGAGAATCGTGTTCAGTGTAGACGGAGGAATGTTCCACTTTCGCGCTATATCCACACGCTTCACGTGAGGATTGCATTCCACGTCTCGAATGTATTTCATCTTCTCATCATTAGTTATCTGCCATACTTTCTTCTTATCCATTATGAAACACGCAATAAAATAGGTAATAACTGGACGTGAACACTAAGAACTAGAAGACAATAGTGCGGAATACGAAGACAATAATGCGCCTACGTGAGAAATAAACAAAGGGAAAGGGGTGGAGGGCAGCGGGAGAGAGACACGTCACCTGTGTTGCATCATAGCTATAGCCGCTTCTACGCCGTCAAACACAATGAAATCATCTACACTGTCAATAACTAGCAGAGAATATGAGGCAATATCGCGTTGTGTTTTCCAGAAGCCGAATTTTATAATGAAATAAGAATAAAATACGGTTTACTAACAAATAGTCAACGGAAATTTGATCGTTGTAAGCGGGAATAGAGAACGTATTAAGGGGATATTTCAACATGAATTTAGTAGGATAGGGACTTGAGAAAGTAGAGAAAGGGCAGTGGGAGAGAGACACGTCACCTGTGTTGCGTCATAGCTATAGCCACTTCTACGCCGTCAAACACAATGAAATCATCTACACTGTCAATAACTAGCAGAGAATATGAGGCAATATCGCGTCATGTTTTCCAGAAGCCGAATTTTATAATGAAATAAGAATAAAATCAGGTTCGCTTACAAATAGTACAACGGAAATTTGATCGTCGTAAGCGGGAATAGAGAACGTATTAAGGGGATATATCAACATGTATTTTGTAGAATTGGGACTGGGACTTGAGAAAATCATCGCGCTAAACGGGAAAACGTCGTAACCGAGAACGTGCTAACGAGATTCCACTGTAATTACATGGATTAGTTATACTGTACACATTGTTATGGTGTTCATCATATTTCTTTTGATCCATATTGGCCTGGCAAATATAATTAATATGTTTTTTGTTCCATCTATCTTAGTACTGTGCCCTTCTATCAATGAAATACTTGCCAGTACCCGAGATGAGCAGGATCTCAGAATCTTCATGGTCCCCGGCTAGAAAAACCACTGAAAAAATGCCTGGCAAATAGGGTGAAAGGATTCTGCAGTTGTACTATGTTTCTATACTACTAGGAAAGCAACAAAATCTATAAGGAGAGTAAGAAACTTGCGCTTCTCGGGGTGTGTGAGGTGGAAAAGGTATTGGGCGCCTATCATTACTCCCATAGTACAGCTTCTATCTAATTAATATAAATCAAAAATGTTGAATTTATAAAAATATATGTTGGATAAATGAACCCCTCGTGTCCGACGGTTCATTTCTAAAGACGATACAATAATATTAGTAAAATGAATCATAAACTCTTCTGTTCATGGACGAAGACAATAAATTAAAATATAAAAAAAATGAAGTCAAACTTGAACCTACAATTCTCCAAATAAAATTTAAAATAAAATAAATCTATCTTAAAAAAATAAAAATAAACCAGTGCCATCTGCATTTTCAAAAATATTACCAGAGTTCAAATTGAAATTAAAAACCCCAAATTGAAACAATAAACCACCAATTTGGTTTGTCTAAAGTAGTTACAAATTATTATTTCACTCTATACAACAAACCTCTGCCCTATCTACATAAATATTATTTACATTAATTTTAGATTGAACAATGGTCAGCTGTTACCATTTTCACTCTCTGTGAACTATTAACACGTTATTTAAACCACTTTTACGGCATCTACATCGAGTCATTACCTGTATGCGAGTTTCACTACCATAACTGGTCTTGTAATCTTATTACAAAGGAACCACCAACTTTAAGTACTTTTCTCGTTTCTGTTACAGTCGTGATAGGCATGGCCTTTGAATGAAGCCTAGCTCATGCTTGATATATTCATTCCTGGTTAAATAAAATAATGATAAAACATTGCTTCAATACAATTACATTCGTGCGTTTTCCGACGATACATGACCTTCCATAGTCACTTTCTACTATAAATGAACGCATCTTCTAACTTATACAGCTTCTCATACAATAACCATGTGGAATAAAACTTCACATAAACTTTCAACATTGTAAAATAACTGATCTCAACCAGATTCAGTTCAAAATAATCTCTCATTTAAACTCTCACGAATTTCTACAATAAAAACAACTTCCACTTTCTTACTTCCTTCACAAATATTCCCAACATCGACATGACCGATCGGAATATAATTCTTACTTCAAAATAGTATCTTTCGTGCTTCCATATTACAATAATGTGTTCTTCCGTCAATTAAAATATGCAGACTATCTCTCTTCTACTTAAGACATGGTTCACTTACTTGCAGTACTTCAAAGAATTTAAAAACCCACAACATTACTCAACATAAATTAATAGTGATATATTTCCTGTCCTCCCTGCTTGTTGTTCTTAATTGTTGCACTCAACAATGCTTTAAGTTACTCCTCAGAATATAACGTAAACTCATATTGCACTAAAAATGCTCAAAATGATCCATTAGAATCAATACAACTTTCACAATTTACTTTAAAAGTGGAAATAACAAAACCTTTATCGGGTTTCTGTCACAAGTCAAAATATTCCTACGTGATATCGAGCGATCAGCTGTTCTCGTCAGATACTCCAAGAAAATCTTCTCTGACTGAATAAATGATCAAAGTAATTTTATAACATCAAAATAATGCAACCCTAACTTGAATCCTAATCTATGAATACCTATCATTTCCTACGTTAATTCCTAAAATTAATCCTGTTGAGTCATAAAAATCTCCAGCGTTAAAAATAATCATAGACCAAAAATACGACAAAATCCTAATCCAAAATCGAAATTCAAAATACCAACGAAGATTGTCGATCTAAAATAACTCCTAACCCAAATTCGAAAAAGCGAAAAATCTTATAATTAAAAATGACAAAAATCAAAAATTAAATATTGAAGAAATGGTTTCTCATGGAAATTCAAAGTTTCTACTGCAAAACTACATAATTGAAGATGAATTCTACCTTGTGTTGATTTCAGCTGTTGAAGAATATTACAGATGGAATACCGTTCATTGCTCTGATGTTATCAGTGATTGGATCTCCTTCTCTTCCTCCGCTCGAAATGCGTCTTCGGACCTCCAATTCCATTCTTGTTCGGGACTGGTACTGGATTCTTATCCTGGAAAAGAATTTTGTCTTCTTCATGCATTGAACTGGGATAGCCCTAGTTCCATCTTTCTCTTTTCTTCTTAGTGCTGACCTGAACTGATGTTCTAGAATTTCTTCCATCATTATAAATTTTGTAAAATGGCATTTACGTTACTCCTGAATTTTCCATCATATTGCGTAATGTTTTCTGGTTACTCGCAGGTTCTCCATAATTCTCAGTGTAGTGTTCCCTTCTGCATTTTTACTCAACCATCTGAACTCCCGTGTTAGTTTCTGAAGTTGTTCCTCATGCTGCAGTAATAAATTTCATTTTCGAAGTAATTTTCGAAACCTTGATGAAAATTCCACGTAGACTGTTGATTTTGCAAAAGTGTATGCAATATAAAACTCAGCAATTCTTCTAGGTTTGTGCCGTGTCTTGTGTGGGGTTTCGCCTAGGACACCAAGCTAGGCTCATCGGCGGGCTCTTGGTGTCCCCGCCCGGACTACTTGAACTTTTAGTTCTCGTAGTCAAGTAGGTGCAGTTGCACCTTATATAAAGGGAGGTGGCGCGCAGTTCGTCACTCCTGTGGCGGTCCGGGCGGGGACACCAAGAGCCCGCCGATGAGCCTAGCTTGGTGTCCTAGGCGAAACCCCACACAAGACACGGCACAAACCTAGAAGAATTGCTGAGTTTTAATTCACCGGCCGTGAAAGCCAATATACCATCTGTATGCAATATAATTGAACTTATTGACAATAGCTCATAAATGTTGAAACTTTCGGTCTTTCGAAGATAATCAGGGAACTTTTATAATAATCCCTCGTAGATTGTAATATCCAAGTTCAATAACTGTACGTAGGAATAAATATGCAATGTTCAATTCGTATCTCTATGATTATACAACTCGTAAATGTTCTATACGTTGCTAACTAAAGCACTTCGATATCTTGGAATTGTCTTTTAAAATATATGGTAACGCTTATTAACTGTATCAGATTGCTTTTGTAGTCACGAAATACACAAGACCGCACTCAAAATACTTTATAGTACGACTTTTCCCGTAGTTAACCGAAGATGCGGCTCCCCTCGCCGTCACAGTATTGTCGCCCGCACTATACTTGGGACTCAAACTGCGACACAGCCGTTTGCTTCAAGTGTCGAGAGTAATCGTCTCGCTGAATTGGCGTGTTCTCCAACTTCGTGGTTTTCATAGCTTCATTTTCCAAAAACGAGGGAATATTGGCACTCCTACTTCGTATAATAATTTCTCTTGCTGTACTGGATCCCTTAAATGAATTTCAAAAATTATAACAGTTACCTTAATAATATTCCGCTACTCTCCGTTTACTCAAATAACTTCTGTTTCTTCTGTAACAATTGTAATTGTTCATTAACAGCTTCGTTTAATAGCCGATATCACTCCCTCGTTGGCGGGTCACGTGATTTAGTTACCTTTCCATGATATCCTGGCTTGATCTTGACGCGTGGCGAGTCATACTTTTTTTGTACCGGGCCGCACGCGTCTAGTTTATTTTTCACAAAACCAGATCTGCCCGCTCGACTCGCCAATGACAACGTAACAGAGTTGATACCGCTGGAAGCCTTGTCACCCTTCCAGCCTTCAAAACTTTGGTTGCTCCAATGCTAATGAAATATTCAACTCCTTATAACTTTCAAACTAACCGACAGTAGTGGCTACGCAGACTAAAGCGCAGCGTTAGGTCATGGGGCCAAGCTCTCTGCTGACTTGGTAGACGCGTGGGTTCGAGCCCTACCGTCGGCTGTCCTTGAAATGGTTTTCCGTGGTTTCCCATTTTCAACACCAGGCAAATGCTGGGACAGTACCTTCTGACAGGCCACGGCCGCTTCCTTCCACATCCTTGCCCAGTTTCATTCATCCATTCCATCTCTCATCCCGGCGTGCAGGTCGCCCACGGGCGTCGAATAGAAAGACCTGCACTCGGCCTCTCAGGAGGCTACACGAAAAAAAAAAAAAAAAAAAAAAACTTTCAAACTGAAAAATACGGGGTCAGTACATGTTTCAACCATTTTCAGGTCTTCCTCAGCTATCATATACTAACCTTTATTCCGTTTAGAAAACGTACAACATCTGTGTTTTAGCCCAGTCTTGTGAAATCAAAGCTTGCACCCGGCATCCGAGGCCATACGATAATAATAATCGTAATTATCTTGTTATAGTTAATCTCATGAGTGTCTTTTTTTTATTATCGTTATAATTTTACGAATTATCCTTGGTTTGATCTCTTATGTCTAATAAGTACATGAGATAATCTAACATACCTCTCTTAATTGAGTTCAGAACTAGCTGGTCGTTGACGGTGGCGTTTGGTAGCAAAAGTATGAACTACTTGAAAATTCAATGTCTGCAGTCCTTACGTCAATTAAAAACAGATAGCACACACTAATACAGCCATCTCAACACCGTTATCAGACAGATGCTACACACACCCAAAATACACGGGCTACATGACCGCGTTGTCGCAGCCCCTAAACTGAGGAACCAACCATCTCTTAATTGAATACCAAATATCACACACTATGTACTTAAATTAAACATTATTACCCTTCATATATTTACATATTGTTGATCCACTCATTGTGAATGGCTACTCTTCTGAGACTACTTTATTACTTATTACTAGAGCAAGGATTTGTATGCACAATCAAATGGTGAAATAAGCAAACATATAAGCACAAAAAATAAGCAAATAAGAAATTAAATCATACATGGGTTGTTTTTTTTAGTTTTGGCACCAATGCTTCAGTGCCAAGTTGCAACCATGCTGGGCGCTGCCACTTTTACCGACGGTTGCTGCCCTGCATCCCCTCCCTCAGAGCACATGACCTCGCCCGTCCTCACCACCGCTCGTGCGCAGTCGTGCCTGTTAGATGAGTAGTGTGAGACCAGCGCTCGCGAAAGACAGTCGCAATGTTTTCAAGCAGGAGCAGAGAACGTGGATAAAAATTCAGTGTGCTAGGGATCGCAGTGCTAAACAGTGTCACCGAGGATTGCAGGAAGCATGCGGTGCAGCTGCGTTACCGTTCAGAACGGTAGCAAGATGGGTTGCAGCCTTTCGAGATGGGCGCGAACGTGTGAAGCACATGCCTCGATCTGGTCACCCACCAGTAAGTGATGACAATGTACAGATGGTGTCGGCATTAGTAGAGGTGGATCAGAACGTAACGATTTGTCAATTAGAGCAAGATACCGGACTGGCGCATTCAGCTGTCCTCCACATCCTGAAGGACTTACTGAAAATGAGGAAGATTGCGTCCAAATGGGTTCCGCATGACTTAACCGACATGCACAAATGGCTGCGATATGACGCTTGTCGTATGCACTTGCAGCGTTATGAGCCTTCTTACGGCGTATCATAACCATTGACGAGACGTGGGCCAGATCTTATGAGCCACAGTTAAAACGCCAATCGAATGAGTGGCGGCACCATGGATCACCACGGAAACAAACAGTTCGACCAACCCCCACCAATGTGAAGGTAATGTTGATTCTTGCCTATGATTGGGATGGTGTGATCATTCACCATACTGTTCCCCGAGGGCAAACCGTTAATGCGGCGTACTATTGTTCGTTTCTGCAAGACCATCTCCGAGGAGCTCTGAGAAGGAAACATCGCCACCACATGGTTACACAGCCCATCGTTCTGCATGACAATGCTAGGACACACACAGCAGGCGTTGTGTCGGCATTGTTGGATCGCTGGGGCTGGGAGGTCCTCTATCACCCCCCATATTCTCCCGACATTAGTCCCTGCGACTATGATCTCATCCCAAAGATGAAAATGACAATGCAAGGGGAGCGCTTCTGTACCACTGAAGACGTTAAGCAGGCTGCCGAGCGCTCTCTTCGTACCATCAATAGATTGGGTAGTGCCAACGGGATCCAACGACTTCCGCATCGCTGGGAACACGTTGTACGCAACGGTGGGGACTACATCGAGGGCCTGTGAAACTTGGAACCATCTAAGTGAGTTATTAATCCAGTTATAACTAAGGTCCCAAAACTAAAATCCAACCCATGTAAATATATTGTTTCGTAGAATTCTTACCTTACGTAAGCTTGTTACAGTACAGGAGGAAAATCATCTTGAGATTTTCTTGTTGAAGCTCCTACGTTGGTCAGTGAAGAATGTTTTATACAGTGAAAATTATCTCTCAACGTTGCATGATGTTACAGGAACAAGTGAAAAGCACCACAGTTCTTCTTGAGTGAATTCCTCTTCGTTATATGTTTCTGTACCATAAAGCTTTTTAGAAATTTTACACAGTGTTTCATAACCAGTTTTTTTTTGTTGTTAATACCTTACGGAGTTTCTCAAAGGCAAGTTTAGCAATACTGTGCCAATATTAACAAAACATTCCTGTGCTGTGGCAATGCCGGCTGCATCTTCTGCATTTAAGGAGTAAAACACTGTTTTTACTTCAGTGAAATGTTCTGCATAGTATGACACAGCCTTTAACCACGAACCTCATTGAGTTAAAACTGGCTGAGGTAAAGACAAATTTGTAAGGACTTCATGAAAACTCTAATCGGTGACTTCTCAAACATTTCTTCACACTAGAGACAAGAAGATCCACTTCTTTATATTGGCTCCTAACTGTTCCAGCGACACGATTGGTAACCGTGAGCAAGACACGTCAGGTGAACTAACTTAGGATAAAGGACTTTTAATTCAGTTCCTGCTGTAACAATATATGGAGCAGCATCACTGAGAAATAACAATACATTGTCATACCATGCCCCATCTGGCCACAAGATAGCTAACGAGTCATTGAAAAATTTTGCAATAGTGGAATGATTTACTCTGTCAAGTACTCGTATATTAAAAAGATATGATCTACTGCCGGCTTTCATAGCACCAACTACAGCATTACGTACACATTGTCCTGCTGCATCTGTGGTTTCATCAATAGATCCTTGCTTTAGTTGATCCCGAACATGACAAATCATGTCTTGAAAACCCCATTGCAAATAGGTTTTTCACAATGTAGTTTTGTCTGGCACCCTTCTGTTTGTGTATTCTTCTAAAAATCCCCCAAGCTGCTCATTATTTAATT
The DNA here is from genome assembly GCA_946902985.2 of Meconema thalassinum. Lineage (NCBI taxonomy): Eukaryota > Metazoa > Arthropoda > Insecta > Orthoptera > Tettigoniidae > Meconema > Meconema thalassinum. The sequence goes on along the minus strand of OX336390.1, from coordinate 626,742,060 downwards.
TCCACAATGGAATGTCCAAAATCACTAATGCTAAACACAAGTCTTTGAAGAATGTATCACTTCAACTCGATTGTTTGCCTACAGTGCCTGTCAATAGTTGCTGATTTAACTTAGATTTATTCTTAACCCTCCTTATGGCGGCTTCGGTGGTGTAGTTGGTAGCATGCTGAGCTTCTATGCCCAAGATCACGGTTCAAACCCAGCCAAAGTCGTTGGATGTTTTAAGAGCGTTAAAAATCCCTCAGTATGCCTTCCTTCAAAGGGGAAGTAAAGCCAGCGGGCCCATGTCGTAGATTAATGGCATGTAAAAGAACCTTCCACTAACAACAATTGTGTGAAGCTAAATTTGTAGGTTAGATTTGATTATCGCTCTTTAAGTTCCAACGTTCGCCACCAGGTGCTCGTTGCGGTGGCATCTAGTAGCCAAGTTCTCAGCTAGGTGTCGTTTGATGGTAGCATTTGGTAGCAAAAGTAGGAACTACTTGAAATTAATCATCTGCAGTCCTTACCTGAATTACAGATAACACACACTAATTCAGCCATCACAATTAACACCAGTTATCAGACAGGTTCTACACACACCCAAAGCACACGGGGCTACATGACCGCATTGTCGCAGCCCCTAAACTGAGGAACTAACTAACCAACCTCTCTTTATGTTGTGTTGTGTTAATAAGCTGTACAATGTCATATTTTTACTTTGTAGAAACACTTTTTTCACACACCAAACAAAATAAGACCCTAAAGTCTTCGCTGTATTTATCACTTCCAAACTCGTTTACGTATTTTACAACAAAGCCGATTGAGATGATTTTGTGGGTGGCATTTCTTAACTTACTACATGACCAATCACGATCATATACACCTTATCACACGAGCACGTGTTGCACGACTGAAAGAAGAATACTGATTCCACTACGAAAAGTACTGGGAGAAAAGTAAAACACTTATAACTGTGTTTCTGGACATGGAGAAAGCAAGTGACCAGTACCACGCATACATATAAGGGAATGTTTGAAACTTAAGAAAGTGCCCAAGGGCATCATAGCACAAGTACAACGATTATAGGATGAAACCAGGAGCTGTGAACAGGTCCTGGATGGGAAGTCAGGGTGGTTCGAAACAAAGAGTGGAGTCCAATAGGAAGTTGCCTTTCACCGATTTTATTCATTATCTGGATGAAGTTTTAAAAACAGTTAAAAGCAAGGATCAAGAAACTAGTGCCTTAGTTTTCGCCGATGATGTCTTGGTGTGGGGTGAGTCAGAAGAGAAGGTGCAAGCTAGACTAGATCTTTGGCAGAATGAATTTGCAACCATGGGTCTTAAAATCAGCAAAACCAAGAGAGTTGGTTTGGAGATTAGTAGAAACCCTTCAGCGGTCCATCTAGACTTGGAGATAAGAAGATAAATGTTGTAGACTAATTCCAGTATTTAGGTAGTATTCCTTCCTTTTTCAGATAATACCATACATCAAGAGATTAACAACAGAATACCGAAAGCTTCCAATTTCTATCAGGCGCATCAGCTGCTTTGAGACGAAACATTTCCACAAGCTTCCAAGATTAGTTTGTTCAAGATGTACCTAATACCTATACTAACGTATGGACTGGAAGCAGCAACCCTTACTGGACCAACAAACAGTCGCCTCTAGGCAATAAAATGAAGTTCCTCCGTTCTTGCCTTCAAAAGACGAAAATGGATAAAATAAGGAATGGGGATACCCGACAACAACTGCGATTGGAAAGGAGCCTGCTGGAGACACTCGAACTCAAGAGATCGAGATAGTATGGTCACATGAAGAGGATGGCTTCCCACAGGATACCTCGAGTGTCCCTGGGAAGAGACCAAGAGGAATATCTCGCAATGTGTGGGAGAAGCAAATTTAAAAGGACCTTGAAGCTAGAGATAACAACTGGCATCAAATACAGGAACAACAGTTATGGATGAACAGGACAAATTAGAGACGGCTCATATACAACACACCTGGGCTTGCTGGAGCGAAGAAACGATGATGATGATCAGCAAGCTGTGCCCTAACAGCTTGGGAAGTGGGGGATTCACCAACCAAGTGACAACATGTCGATACTGAATTGGACAGCTTAATCGCAGTAGAAGACTATCGGCGGGATATCCCAAGTTTCTCTTGTAATTTCTCCTATGCAGTGTTATTTCACAACCTGGGGCTTCCCCCTTTTACACTTATACCCTATTGCTTTTTAGTCGATATAAAATGGGGACGAATTGCTTGAATGATAAAAGGATGGCTAGCTGTGAAAATTTACTTTTAAATTTACATGTTTTGGGTAAAATAATCTATTTTAACTAAAAATCATAAAAATAATTAAGCAACCCCATATTTCAGAGTAAAAAGCATTTCTAAGAATTTTGCTTAGAAATCCGGGCTCTACTTATTACTAATTTGCTACGTATTTACAATAATCTATCTCCCATCATCTGTGATATATCAATATGGGCGGTCTATACACATCGGGCACTCACAAGTAACCGATTGTGCATTCAAAAGAAACAGAATTACCTGCATCAATGATGCAATCAAATCAGAAATCTTCTCTGGGACTCCAAAATACCACAAAAAGCAAAAACAATCATGTACCACACTTACAGTACTTCTTACCAATCCTCACATATGGTTTAGAGACATGTACCCTACTAAACAAAAACTACAGTAGAATTCAAGCAACTGAAATGAGATTCATAAGAACCTTGAACCAAACTACAAGAAAGGACAAGACCAGAAATGAAGTTAATAGGAAACTAGCTGGCATCAGTGTTCCTATTGCCAGTGTCATAAAGAAATGCAGACTTCAGTGGCATGGACACATTGTAACGTGTTTTTCGAGGGGTTTTATGCAACTGGCATAAGTCAGTAGGAAGCCATTCTATATTTATTTACGTGGCAAATTGTTCAGCCAAGAGAATTTTTCATGTTAATTTATTATTATTATTAATTTATTATAATTATTATTAAGGTATTTTCGGAGCATTTTATAAAAATTATTAGCATTCAGATAGGTTTTCTATGTCTTAGAAACGCTATCAAGCAAATTATTACGAACGACAATATTATAGAAAATTATATGATTACGGAATTTTACGGAGTTTTGTCAGTTAGGGTATTTGAGAGACATGACTCACTGGGAATTCAAGTACACGCTTAATCTTGTCGAGAAGCATGACGCAATCTTGGGTCGCATCGTCCAGGAAAGGCGAATTGTTGGAACGGAACCCTCCCGCCGAGTGTAATGACCCAGAGAAGGGGAGTATAGCGAGTGGGGTACAGCCAATCAGCGGAGGACGACGTAAGCTAGATGTCGGTACCATGGTGGGGGAGCCAACGTGTGGATATATCGTTCAACGCGCCGTGAAACGAGGTCTATCTGTGAAATACTTGCGGAGTATGGTTATACGCGGGGGACGCTCCGATGTTCCGTGGAACGAACAATCTGTGTAGAACTTGCAGAGTACGGTCGCAAGTGCGTGTCGCTCCGATGTTCAGTGGAGTTAGCGACGAACTTTTGTAAAACTTGGTTGTACGAGTGTTTGGGTCCGAGGTACGGACCATAGAATTATCTAATCTACCAGAATATCATCAAATTCCGACGGAGATGACGACGTCCAGGAGACTGTGGGAAGCTCACAACATCATCAAGAACGAGGGAAATGCCTTGGCAATTTCCAATGGTAAGCGCAAATGACGCAGAAATACGCAATCTCTCATTTTTCTTTGTTTTATATTTCATATTTCAGTAACTTCATAGCTTGGAAATAAGAGTAAAATCAATTTATCAGACTCCGTTTTCACGTAATTTTCTATCGGTAATATTCAAATCACAACGCTCCAATTTAAATTTTATACTTATTATTATTATTAATTTTGCTATACTTGTTTTATATAATAAATTCATTTCTTTTACAATGCAATCTTTGCTTTCAGTAGGTAGCATTAGATATAGACCAATTCCTTCTCCTGATACAATTGTTTGTTGGGTTAATGATCAAATCATACCACGATCTGAGTGAATAGATTCTTGACGGTGTTCTACCAGAGCTAGACGTTGTTAAATACAAATTTAGATTTCAGCATTGCGTTGAAGTCTTGGCGCCCATTAAAACAACATAGCTTAGGCAAAGGTAAACAATTACATTTTCTCCCAACAGTGTGGGCTAGCGAAACTGTTACATTTGTCGCTACCAACATGGGGCACTAATTACTGCTACATTTGGCGCCGACAACTTGGGGCTGAAAACCTAATAACATTTGTGGAAGGAGAAGGGTATATATTTCTGTGCCTGTATTTTGGGGATTATTTGTCTTTATCAGTGTATATCATTATGGGGGATGAGAAAGAAAGACAGATGAGGTTACGTAGTGGTCATCAGCTGGAGAGTGATGATACGAGCAGTATGTCGAGTGATGGTAGTACCGGGGTAGCGGAGGTAAATCCCGATACTGAAACAGGGAGTGTAGGCGGCCAACCAGAATTAAAAACTTTACTTCTCGAGTTCATGTATCAGAACAAAGTTAGTAGTGATGCCTTAAATGCAAAATTAGAACAAAACAGTAGAGAAAATAAAGAAAGTACAGACGCTTTAAACGCAAAACTGGAACAAAACAGTAGGGAAAATAGAGAGAGTAATGAAACTTTAAACGCCAGATTAGAACAAAACAGTAAGGAAAATAGAGAGAGTACTGAAACTTTAAATGCTAAATTAGAACAAAACAGTAGGGAAATGAGTGACAAATTTGAACTGATTAGAGGTGAGATCAGGGGGGTGATGGAAGAAAAGGCTAAAGAGATTATTGCAGATGTAGACAGAAAATTAGGAAAAGTACAGGAGGAGTTGGAAATTAGAATCAGTACACAGGCTGAAAATTTAAAAGAACTAGTGCAACTGGAAACACAGCAGGTCAAAAAGCAATTGGGGGGAGAAATTGACAAAATTCAGGTAGCTACTAAAGAGGTTAAGGAACAGCTGGGGGGTAGAATTGAGAAAGTCCACTCACAAATAGTTGCAGAAGTAAATGATTTAAGAGAGAGTAATAGAGAGAGCATTAGCAAGATTGAGGAGAAACAAGCAAAGCTATATGATAAAGTAGAAGAATCAGAAGGAAACATTAAATTAACAGTAAACAGTATTGAGAGGAAGGCTGAGGAGAAAATCGCAGAATTAGAATTAAAATTAAAAGCTAGGATCAGGCAAGAAAATAGTCAGAATAGGCCAGTTTTGGTGAATAGCACACACAGGGAGGTAGAACTGGGTAAGTTCAGCAATCGACAGGGGTGCCCAATGGAGTTCATGAACACTATAGAAAATAAATTCGGGGAGAGGTTGGAAAATGGTAGTATTGAGTGGTGCCAGGTAGTTGAAATTTTAGAACAAGTGTTTGTGGGGGAAACGAGGAATTGGTTTGCTGTCTACAGAGACAAGTTTACTAATATCAATGATTTTAAAATGAAATTCTGTGAAAAGTTCTGGAATGAGGTTATTCAGTCGCAGCATCGTGAGGGAGTAGTGTGTGGTAAATATAACCCTAAAGGAAGCTCCACCATGACCGAATACTTTTTAGGGCAGGTATTAGTGTGTAAATATCTGGATGGCTTGAAGGAGGAAAGTGATGTGGTAAGGTTGCTACTTAGGCACTTTCCCTATAGGATCAAGGAGGCTGCTTGTATCCAGAATGTAAAGACTATATCACAAGTAGAAAATTTGTTAAGCACATTTGATGCACTAGGGAGAGGGGGTTATGAGGACAATTTCAATCGGAACCAGGGTAATAATAATAATAGACCTAATGAAGCCAGGCATCAAGAAGTTCAAGGGAACGGTGGCGAAGGGGCCAACGCTCAAAATAGAGATAATAATAATCAGCTAAATCAGAACAGAGGAAATGGCTATGGTAATCAGTATCAAGGGAGGAACAATGATTTCAGGGGAAATCAAGGGAGGAACAATGATTACAGGGGAAATCAAGGGAGAAACAATGATTTCAGGGGAAATCAAGGGAGAAATTATAATGACAATAATTACAACCAGAATAGGGGTCAAGGCAGAGGACAGCCTAGTGGTAGTAATATACAGCCAAACAATGACAACACAGCCCAGAACAACCAGACCAGTTCAGTTGTTAGTAGTACTACGGCCAGCTGTAGCGGTTCTTTAAACGCGAACCAGGCTGCGAAGTAAGGTCAGAATCTCAGTCTGTAGCATGCCCTGTCCATACAATTATACAGGAACCCTATGACCTAAATGTAAGAAATGAATTATTACATGAACTAAATGATGAAGGTATTATTCAGGAAGTGGTTAGTAAGAGCCCCATAGTTAAATTTAACGTGTCCGAGGCGTACACAGATGTTTTAATTGATAGTGGTTGTATGAAGAGTTGCATAAGTAGTGCATTTTATGATAAAATGAAAGGAACTGGAGTAAATTTTGAGGAGATGCCAATTAAAAGCACTTTTGTTATCACAGCTGTTGGGAAGAGGTCTAAAGCAATTTCTAAGCAAGTTTTAGTAGACATTAAAATTAATAATCATGTAGAGAAGCAGATTTGCCTTGTAATTCCAAATTTAGTATTCAGTGTTATCTTGGGTTCAGAGTGGCTAAGTAGAGTGTCTGGTAACTTATGTTATGATGTAGGGAGTTTGAAATTTAAATGGGGAGATTCTGAAGTAGAAGTAGCGTTCAATGACCATATTCAGAGGAGTAGTATTGTAGGTGTGATTTGTACTTTAAATGAGATATCGCCAGCCGTAGAGCGGGGTTCTCCATGTTGTGTGGGCAGTGTGATTACGAACGGAAGTCTAGAGGACTCGTTACGTGAGGCTGCATTTCAGGGAAATATAGAGGTGGAACAATGTGTTCGGCTCTATGATGTGTTATGGTGTAATAGGAGAGTTTTTGAGGATCGCATTGGTATGGCCAATTGCTATACACATTCATTGAACGTTATTGATAGGTCAGTATTCACAGGACATAGATATCCTGTACCTTTCACTTATCAGAGTGCAGTTGAGGCACAAATTAACCAGATGCTTGAAGATGGGATTATTGAGCACTCGAACAGTCCATATGTTAATTCTTTGATCACGGTACCCAAGACCGACGGCACTGTTCGTATTTGTTTAGACGCTCGTTTGGTTAACAGTAGAATTAGTTCAGATCAGCTGAAATCTATGTCAATAGAAGAATTAATGCAAACATTTGAGGGGAAGAAGTATTTCACTTGTGTAGATTTGAGTTCCAGTTTTTGGCAAGTGCCACTTATGTACGAAGATAGACCATTTACAGCTTTTAGTCATAAATATAACCTTTATCAATTTTGTAGAACACCTTATGGGTTAAAGAGTAGTTCAGCAGCTTTAATTAGGGCTTTAAACATCGCATTAGGGGATGACACAGGAGAGTTTGTTACCATTTACATAGATGATATGGTAATTAGTTCACGCAGTTTTGAGGAGCATCTAGGTCATTTAGATATAGTTTTTCAGAAGTTAGATCAGGCAGGGTTCACTTTGAAGCTGTCTAAGTCGTCATTCTGTCAGTCAGAAGTGACATTTTTAGGTCATAGAGTGTCGAGTAGAGGTGTAACACCAGAAGAAAGTAGGGTTAATAAGATACTTAACGCAGAGGTGCCACAGAATGTTAAACAGTTAAAAACTTACCTGGGAATTTGCAACTTTTTCAGGAGGTTCGTTCTTAAATACTCAGGGTTGGTAGAACCATTCAGGGAATTGCTTAAAAGTGGGACTCGGTGGAGATGGGAGTCCAAGCATGATCAGGCTTTTAGAGCGCTGAAGGAAGGTTTTGAGAAAGCTGTAGTGCTGAAATATCCGTTAAAAGATAAGGAATATGTGGTTATGACAGATGCTTCACATATAGGCATTGCTGGAGTATTATGTCAGAAAGATGATGAGGGTAATCTGTGCATTGTATCTTTAGCCTCGCGAGGACTGACAGCAGCAGAGAAAAGATACACGATTACTGAGTTAGAGCTTTTAGGTATTGTTTTCAGTTTAGGGAAATTTAGAATGTATTTAGTAGGGGGGAAATTTGAGATCCACACAGATCACCATGCATTACTGTATATGAGGACTTGTAAACTCAGTTCTAACAGGGTTAGTAGGTGGATTCTTGCTCTGCAGGAATACGAATTCACAGTAAAATATATTAAAGGTAAAGATAACATTCTTGCAGACATGCTATCGAGGGACACTAATTTATGTAGGGATTATCCTGTGGTTAAAGCAGAGGACGGTATTTTAATATGTGCATGTGTGGACAGTAGCAACAGGGCATCGTTACAGACACTGAGAAATATGCTAGTGGAGCAACGTGATGACGTTAAGTTAAAGGAGCCACTGGCTAGGTTGGAAATAGGTGAAGAAGAGTCTGTGAAAGTAGGACGGTTCACGTACAAGATGCAGGATGGACTTCTTGCAAGGAAATGTAGGAATAATCGGTGGGCAATATGTGTTCCTGCCACTTTGCGGGAGGAGCTAATTTGGTTCATTCATAGGGAATTAGGACACTTTGGTGCTGCCAAGATCTTCTATGAAATTGGTCGTCACTTCATTTGGAGTAAAATGGGAAGGGACGTTAGGAGGATTTTAGCTAAGTGTGACACCTGTCAAATGAGTAAATATCCAGTTAAATATTTAGTGGGGGAGAGATCTGCAGTTCTCACCAGTAGTCCCGGCGAGCTACTGTGTGTGGATTTATTTGGCCCGATCGTTAAAGGACAGTACGGCTACGAGTACATTTTTATAGTTATTGACGCTTTTAGTAAGTATGTCAAGCTATATCCGCTAAGGAAAGCCACGGGACTAGCGTGTAGCCGTCTGATCATTAATAAGTATGTACCTGAGTTTGGCATTCCTCTCAGGATACTATCTGACAGTGGACCACAGTTTACTGCAAAGAAATGGAGAACCAGTATGCAGGAAGCTGGTATAACACACGTTCATTCCTCTGTAAGGTACCCTCAGGGTAATTCTGCAGAGCGTCCATTAAGGGAAGTGGCTCGTCTTTTTCGGACTCTAGTGCATGACAAGCATGCGGCCTGGGTTGGACATCTTCCCAAGGTCGAGACTTGGCTGAATTCTGTCCAGCATGAGAGCACGAAATTGACGCCATACGAAGTTCACTTCGGAAAAAGACCACAAAATGAACTAGCGAGGGTGTTGGGATTAAATGAGGGTAAGCAACCGGGGATGGATTACATTGTCCAGTTGGCGAAACAGAATTTATCTAAGTCAGCACAAAAGAGAATTCGCCAACAAAAAGAAACTAAATTTGACCTATTCGAGCCGGGAGACAGAGTCTTACTTAGAGTGCCGAAACAGTCAAATAAGCTAGAGAAAGTCATGTCCAAATTCTTTTATCTCTACGAGGGCCCATTTATAGTTTCCAAACGTATTGGGAAAACAGCATATGTGCTGGAGAATAGTGAGGGAAACAGATTATACGGGACGTATAATATACATAGTCTCCGAAAGTATGTGTCATAAAGTGAGGATGTTTAGCTGGCGAACCAGCCTATCAAATGAGTAAGTGTGGTATTTGGTGCGTGGGAGGAGATGGTCTTCCAGGCAGGCGTATCAGAAGTCACACAGGGGGGTAGTATGTAAGTAAATGAGAGTTTTTAAGGTACAGGGAAATATGACGGGATTGTCGGATGCTGTTGAGCACTAAATTGTCTCGATGCACCAAGGCCATTTTGGCAGCGCTGATGGGTTCCCATTTATCTCCAAGAGATGGGGGAGCGCTTGTATAGGGCTTGTTAGCTTAAGGCGTCCATGAGATAAAAGATGGGCCATCAGAATGCGAGACAGTCCTTCATGAAACTCATACATATCAGCACACGTGATTTCTGTTTACGGCCTCGCCATGTAAGATTTGTAAGTGTGTAATTTAAGATAATTTGTACAATGGTATTATTTGTGTGAGGAGAAATGGTCTGTGTTGAGAACTAGTATTAAGTAGAATATGGTTAACGGGAACTTAACAAGACAGGGCGATTACGGCACAGAAATATTTGGTGTTATATGTAATGCACATTTACTGTTTTTTTTTTCAGAAGTCAATATTAATTTAATCTACTTCAAAGAGAGATTAAGTATTATGGTCACGAGGCGCTGCCACAATAGTGTGATCGTGTGCTCAGTGATAAGTGAGATTAAATTTCACCATAAGGAGGGGACCTCCAGTGAAATTAGGGAGTTCTATGGTGATATAAATATATCAGAACACCTTCAATGCGTGTGATATGACATCATAAATACATAGTGCTCACACATTAATTATGTCTATTTCTCCAACATAGAGAAATTTGAGAGGCGGAAATATCCGTGGAACACTATTCCATATGTAAAACATTGGACTGGTTGCAAAGTGCAATCCATAGTGACAACAAACTTTGACGCAAAGTGCGTGAAGAAAAAATATGAGTGTATATATCTGTAATTTAGGGTGATTTCGTTTATGTAATATGTATTTTGGATGGGGTTTATTAACGTGCCTGGGATAATCGGATAATGGACCGTCGTCACGGTAAATCATCCGATGATCCGAGGCGAATATGTAACGTGTTTTTCGAGGGGTTTTACGCAACTGGCATAAGTCAGTAGGAAGCCATTCTATATTTATTTACGCGGCAAATTGTTCAGCCAAGAGAATTTTTCATGTTAATTTATTATTATTATTATTAATTTATTATAATTATTATTAAGGTATTTTCGGAGCATTTTATAAAAATTATTAGCATTCAGATAGGTTTTCTATGTCTTAGAAAACGCTATCAAGCAAATTATTACGAACGACAATATTATAGAAAATTATATGATTACGGAATTTTACGGAGTTTTGTCAGTTAGGGTATTTGAGAGACATGACTCACTGGGAATTCAAGTACACGCTTAATCTTGTCGAGAAGCATGACGCAATCTTGGGTCGCATCGTCCAGGAAAGGCGAATTGTTGGAACGGAACCCTCCCGCCGAGTGTAATGACCCAGAGAAGGGGAGTATAGCGAGTGGGGTACAGCCAATCAGCGGAGGACGACGTAAGCTAGATGTCGGTACCATGGTGGGGGAGCCAACGTGTGGATATATCGTTCAACGCGCCGTGAAACGAGGTCTATCTGTGAAATACTTGCGGAGTATGGTTATACGCAGGGGACGCTCCGATGTTCCGTGGAACGAACAATCTGTGTAGAACTTGCAGAGTACGGTCGCAAGTGCGTGTCGCTCCGATGTTCAGTGGAGTTAGCGACGAACTTTTGTAAAACTTGGTTGTACGAGTGTTTAGGTCCGAGGTACGGACCATAGAATTATCTAATCTACCAGAATATCATCAAATTCCGACGGAGATGACGACGTCCAGGAGACTGTGGGAAGCTCACAACATCATCAAGAACGAGGGAAATGCCTTGGCAATTTCCAATGGTAAGCGCAAATGACGCAGAAATACGCAATCTCTCATTTTTCTTTGTTTTATATTTCATATTTCAGTAACTTCATAGCTTGGAAATAAGAGTAAAATCAATTTATCAGACTCCGTTTTCACGTAATTTTCTATCGGTAATATTCAAATCACAACGCTCCAATTTAAATTTTATACTTATTATTATTATTAATTTTGCTATACTTGTTTTATATAATAAATTCATTTCTTTTACAATGCAATCTTTGCTTTCAGTAGGTAGCATTAGATATAGACCAATTCCTTCTCCTGATACAATTGTTTGTTGGGTTAATGATCAAATCATACCACGATCTGAGTGAATAGATTCTTGACGGTGTTCTACCAGAGCTAGACGTTGTTAAATACAAATTTAGATTTCAGCATTGCGTTGAAGTCTTGGCGCCCATTAAAACAACATAGCTTAGGCAAAGGTAAACAATTACATTTTCTCCCAACAGTGTGGGCTAGCGAAACTGTTACATTTGTCGCTACCAACATGGGGCACTAATTACTGCTACAACATAATGAGGATGAACATAGAAAGACCTGCCAGAAAATATTTTGACCTTAACCTCATAGGAAGAAGACCACGAGGAAAAGCAAGAAAACGCTGGATAGAGTCTGTAAGATCAGACATGGAGGTGAGAGGACACAAATGGGAAGATGTTCTGGAACAGAAGATGTCTTGAAGATAGAAGGAGATGGCGAGAGCTTGTACACCAAACCCGGGAAACTGGAGTTGGAGAATGATGATGAATGGTGAATTGCACTTTGATTTAATAAATATCTACAATTTTGTTTAAAAAGTGCGTTTAAGCAAATAAACAAGAAGCCCGCATAACAGTCAAGCTATTTTAACCCATGGTTCCTAATGGTTTATGCACATGCAAGACTTCTCGTACAAGTCCCCCTAGTATAATATAATATGATAGCTGAGGAAGGTCTGAAAATGGTTGAAACATGTACTAAGATCTAGAAGTGAAATTAAGAAATAAAATGTATTGATTGGTGGAACAAGAAGCTTTCTTTTTTCCAAGCGAATCGATCACTTAGGATCATACAACCATTTTATTTTATTTTCCTTTGCCTGGAGTTTCCTCTGTCTCCAACATTCCTTAATGCGGTCAATGGCGTGTTTCCTTTGATCTTCTGTCCAAGTTCGTCCACTTCTCTAAGGTCTTCCTGCATCTTGAAATCCTTCCAGATTTTCACTTTACCCGTAAATTTCTTTCTTTCTAGCATTTGAGACTCTGTTATGTTCAACTTTTCTAAATCTTTCCTAACTTCCTTAGTCCACATTGTAGTGGTCTTCTTCCTCTTCCAGAGATAGTCGAATATTTGCTTGGTTAATCTGTGTTTGTTCATTCTGTATAGATGCCTAAGGAATGACAACCTCCTCTTTCGCATAGTCTCTGAGCTTCTTTCCACGTTCTGGTAGACTTCTCTGTTGCTTTGCGGTTTCCATCCGTCTTCAATCTGAACTGCACCCATGATTTTTCTTAGAATTCTCCTTTCCAGAACTTCTAGTTTTTCGAGGCTATGGTTCATCAAGAGGCACTCGCTGGCAATGGACATTCTGTTTTTACGACAGTGTTATAATGCCTTATTTTGGTATTCCAGGAGATGCACTTCTTGTAGATATTTTTTGTAATCCATATGCTCTTTCCATTTTTAGAATTCAATCTCCAACAGCCGCTTTTTCTAACCCATTTTTCTGTATAGTCTCTCCAAGGTACTTGAATATTTTGACCCTTTCAATCCGTCCTATCTCCGTGTCAAGGAATTTTGGTCCATGTTTGTCGTAAATTTTGTTTTTTCAACTGAGATCCTTAGTCCTGTTTGGCTAGCGATATTTTCCAAGAGGTTGATTTATATGGTTGCTTCCTCCATGGTTTCCGATAGTACTGCTCTGTGGCTAAATGGTAAGCGCGCTATGCTTTGGTCCAAAGTGCCCCGGGTTCGATTCCCGGCCGAGCCATCAGGGATTTTAATCTCCTGGGGTTAATTCCCGTGGCTTGGGGACTAGGTATACGTGCCGTCTTCATCATCACTTCATCCTCATTCTGACGCGCAGGTCGCCCACGGGCGACAACTAGAAAGACCTGCACTCGGCCTCTCCGGAGGCCACACGATCATCATCATCTACAAACGCCAGGCAGTTGACTGTAATTCCTACCGACTTTCTCCCAAGGCAGCTTTGGTTTATTCCTCAACTCTCCAGTTCCGAGTTCCAAATTCTCACAATCTTCTCTAGGACACAGTTGAATAGGATTGGCGATAGGCCATCCCCTTGCCTCACTCCGGTCTTAATTTCGAACGGACAAGAGAGCTCTCCCATGAACTTCACCCTGGAAGTTGTGTTTCTTAGGGTCTCTTTGACTAATTTGCTAGTTTGGTTTTGGTTCCAAATTCCCTTATGACCTGTCCAAGGTCTCTCTGTCTGCTGAATCAAATGCCTTTTTAAAGTCTATTTTGGCGGCTTCGGTGGCGTAGTTGGTAGCATGCTGAGCTTCTATGCCCAAGATAGCGGGTTCAAACCCGGCCGAAGCCGTCGGATTTTTTAAGAGCGTTAAAAATCCCTCAGTATGCCTTCCTTCGGAGGGGAAGTAAAGCCGGCGGTCCCATGTCATAGATTTATGGCATGTTAAAGATCTTTCCACTAATTACACCTGTGTGAAACTAAATTGGATAGGTTAAGAATGTAAACAACGCTCTTAGGTTGCTACGTTCGTTGCCAAGAGCCGACTGCGGTGGCGTCTAGTAGCTAGTTCTGAACTAGGCCTAGTAGTCGTTGACGGTGGCGTTTGGCGGCAAAAGTAGGAACTATTTGAAAATTCAAAGTTGCAGTCTCTACTTGAATTAAAAAACAGATACACACACTAATACAGTCATCACAATTAACACCGGTTATCAGACAGATTCTACACACACCCAAAGTACACGGGGCTACATGACCGCGTTGTCGCAGCCCCTAAACTAAGGAACCAACCAACCAACCAAAGTCTATGAAGGATACCACAATGTTCTTATTACTCAGCATTCTAGGATGGATTATTGATTTTAAGTTGAAGATCTGCTCAATACAGGAGCGTCTTTTTCTAAACCCTCCTTGGTATTTGCCTAGTTGTTTGTCCAGGTATCTTCCATTCTGTTAAGAAGAATCTTCGAGAGAATCTTATAAGCAATTGAAAGGAGGGACATTCCTCTGTAGTTGTTAACGTCTTGCTTATCCCCTTTCTTGTGTAGCGGATGGATCAGCGCAGTTATCTCGGTTTCCCAGACTACCAAGGATTCTATGAAGGTCGTCTAGAATGTATGGCTCAGCCTATTTCATCATTTCTGCTGTTATCGAGTCTTCTCCACTTGCCTTGTTGTTCTTGAGTTTCTTGATGGCATCTCTGATTTCTTCTTTTGTTGGTGGTGCATCCTCTTGTGAGTCTGCTATTTCTAATCTAGAAGTGGGGTTGGGGAGTTCAAAATATCTTGAAAGTATCCAGCAAGTATCTTGCAGTTTTCTTGGTTGTTCAGTCCAATTTTTCTCTGCTCGTTTCTAAAACTCATACTTGGGACTTGGTAACCCTTAAGTTTGTTTTTGAAAGTCTGATAAAAGACTCAGGAGTTGTGTTCAACACAGTTGCTCTGAATATTTTCTAACTGTGCTGTTTCAATTGATCGCTCGGTCCTACGGAATATTCTGAATGTTTCTTTCCTCTGTTGTCTGATGTGTTTCAAGTGTTCCTTTTTTCCTGAGGATTTCCATCTTCTCCATTCCTCAGACCCCTTACTGAGAGCTTCATCACAGTCTTCGTTCCACTAGATTTCTCTTTTTATCTTTGCCAACCACAGTGTCTTCTTCGCAGCGTTATTGATTCCTGTACAGAGTTGTTGCCAGCTTTCCTTTTTGGTGCTGCGGATTTCTTCCCAAAAGTTCTTAACTATGTCGTGGGTAATATTCAATTTGCTCATGTTATATTTGGTTATTCTAGGTGGGTCTCTCTTTTGACCTAGCGGAAGAAAGCGGATTTTGCCTTTGGAAAGGTCTGAATCGAAGTCACCATTTCTAATCACCTTGACATTCATCTCTTTTGCGTTTTTCCTTGATATCGCTATATGGTTCAGTTGGAATTCCCCAAAATTTGGATTTGGGGATACCCAGGTTTTCGCTTTTTTGGGAGTTTCCTGAAGTTTGTTGACATTATTCTAAACTGGAATGCTTTGCAAAGTCCTATGAGCCTTTCCCCATTCCTGTTTGTCCTTTTATGTGCTGGATTATCTCCCACTATGTCTTTGTATTTTCTCTCCTTTCCTATTTGTGCAATAAAATCTCCCAGGAGAATTTCTATGTTTTTCTCAGGTATCTGCAAGATTTCATTGTCCAAAGGATCCCAAAGATCATCCACTTTCTGTGGATTCTTCTTGTTGTCTTCATTAATGGGGCATGGCAGTTGATAAGAGTGTACTTCTTGTTTTTACAATTGAATGTAAGTAGTGATAGCCTTTCTCATTTCGATGTGAAATCTGTGACACTAAGTCACTATCTTTTTCTTTACGTAAAAGGCAGTCCCTAGTAGAGTCATGTTCCCCATTATTTCTATTGCTGGCTTTCCTTTGAATACTCTGAAGTGTTTGGTGTGCACAACATTCTTGTCTAAGAATCAGGTCTCTTGTAGAGTTAGGATCTGGATTTGATTCTTGTCTAGAAGCGTTTCAAATTCATTTTGCTTTCCTACTCTGAGGAGTTGACATTTATGGTCCCAGTGAAGTTCTTCTGTTTGATTCTCAACTTGGAAGATGTTTCTTCAAGATGCTCCGACTCGTCTGCAGATGTTGGGACTCCCCAGAACCCTAGGTCCCAATGCATTGCATAACACAATGGGGATTCCTCTTTCGAGCTACCACCTGGGGTAGTGCTTAAAAATATATTATTATTATTATATATTATACACTTCTTGAAAGGGGGCATAAAAAGTGTATAATTACTTGGATTAGTTATACACTTCATCCAGTCTTGCAGTTTCTGTGTTATAGACTATGTATTTATTCCTGTGATTTCTTCTTTGGTAATTTTTCTAATACCTCCTCCTATATTTTCCTTCGGTTTGTTCATACCATGAGGATTGCTCCTTTAAGCTTTTTTTTAGAACTCCCCATAAATAAAAATCACACTCTGTGACTTCAAGGCCATAAGCATTTTGAAATAACCCTTATTGTAACAGAATCGTGTTGGAAATACCCATTGTGCTTTTCGTCATCTGATGACATTTCAAAAGGTAGCACGAGTATTATTTTGTATTTGGTATCTCTGTACATTTAACCTTTGGCGGGTGGAACCATGCTCCTCCACTTTTGTCCACCACGGGTGGAACTATATATATATATATATATACTGTTCAAATATTGTGCTGTAGAGGTCAATGAAGTATACCAAAGTCCTCATAGATGGCGAGAGCTGTTTATTTCAATCTTACTCGTGGAAGGATTCCCCTCAGCAGATCAGTAACCTTTCTTTCCTGGTAGTGTGAACTGATAATTACGTATGTTGCATGACACAATATTTTTGTGTCTTGGTATTTGACGTATTTTGGCGTTTTTTTTTTTATATAATGGCATCAGAAAATCGAGTTAGTGATGTTGAAATAGTGTCAGTACTTAATTATTCTGATGAAGATTTGTCAGATTTTATTTTTTGTGACTGAGATGGAAAATTCTTCCTACAGTTCATCCAAGAGCAACGACGACATAAGTGACACAGCTGGTTAGCGAGTAGATAACTGGACAGACGTGAGTGATAGGGATCATGAACCCACAAATACCATCCCCATACAGAACATTGATCAAGGGACAATATTACCGACTGTGCTAAGGCATAAGACCATGAACCCTACTGCTCCGGACTGAATAGACAAGGGGGTTCGAATCCCACCGTCGGCCATCCTTGAATTAAGTTTCTGTGGTTTCCAATTTGCAACCCCGGCAAATGCCAGGACGATTCCATCGAATAGACCACGATTGCTTCCTTCTAACTCCTGGTTCAGTTTCACTTATTTTCATCCATTTCATCTTGCATTACCTACTCTTTGAGGTCTGTGTCAAGAAGGGTATCCGAACCCGTAGAAATGGAATAGTAAGGAATAGACATACAGTGAGCAGCAAAATATGTGATCGGAAAGTGCAGTATCCCTTGTGCTGTTCTTCAATTGACAGACACTCCAAATTCTATATTGTCTTCAAACCTCTTCAACGATGGGATTCCAATCCAGGAATAGGTCTGTAGATATTTTGAACCATATTTGCATGGTTTTCTTAACTTTTGAAATATTTGTATGGAATTTTTGTTTTACAAAATCCTGTGCCGCCTCAAGCCATAAACTACTGCCGCCCGCGAAGGGTTAATGTATCCTCAAAAAACCTGGGCCCATTATTTACCTTGCTGTTCCAGCACACCATACACAAACTTTCTTTATGTATTGGAACCCCATTTAATTGGGGATTATCTATGCCCCAATATCTATAAATGGCTGCGTAAATAAAAATAAATCTATTGTTCTGTGAAGACCCTATAAATAAAACTGTGCTTCATCAGAGAAAACAGAGACAACAGTATCCCTTCTCCTACTCCTTACTCTACTTTATGGGGAGGTAGGATCAGGATCTTTGGACTAAATCCAGGAAGTGGGCTGCCTGGTTAGCCCCATGGCCATATATGGAATGCAATATTTTTCAAAATGCTGTTACCTACATCATGAGTCACTGTAATATGTTTTAATTTGTAATAGCCAGAAGGACTGAAATGCCTACACCTACTACCTGCGAAACATGTCTTAGAGAAATGGTGCTCCAATGTCATCAATTTTCTCACAGCAAAGATGCTTGTATAACTTTCAGTGTCTAATGTGCCTTAGTACATTTCCTAGCTATCTATTAGAGCTGGAGCCATATCATGCCCACATGGCCCCAGCCAGACTGCTCTGTATCTGTTGTTTGAGCAGAATTTTATTTTGAATCATGTTGACTGAAATTCTCTCAACAGTGTGGCAATTCACAGCTACGTAATATGTCAATACTTCCTAGTACAGCATAACGGATGACAGATGGTCCTAAATATTTGATATGTTTATGTAGCAATAAGCTCATCATAAGTTGAAATAGCATACTGTACAGTGCCCCTAGGATTCAATCACTTCTTTTTCCTTAGGAGCATTATGTACTATAGATGTTTTGCCACTTAGAACAACTTCCAGCTGAAGTCTGCATTAGTATGCCATAGGGAGAACAGACACATTTACTTATGGCCATATTTCGTCGTCGTCGGCTGCAGCTCGTTTCTGAGTATACAATTTTCTGACAATACACTTCCAAAATCAGGGCATTTTATGAATGAATTTCTGGTGACTAAACAGGCCGATTCATGCATGGAACATGCGACCACATACTAAGCATCTTATAGAAGGAGGAGAGCGTGGCTGGGTTTGACAAAGCTTGCGTTGGAGTCGCTTCATTTCTGCCAGTCTGCGACGTTCCTGTTCAAAATTATTTGCCGAAGCAGATATAGTTTGCTTTCAAAGTACACTATCTTCAGCCAGTGCCTCCCACGTTAGAGGGTTAATTTCTGTCAACTTGTAGGTTTGTTTCAGCAGGTCTTTGAAGCGCCTTAAAGGTGCACCCTGTGGCCTTTTACAGGTGCAAAGTTCACCGTAGAGGAATTGACGTGGCAACCTGGTGTCATTCATGTGGCGGACATATCCCGTCCATCTTAGTCGATGACCAAAGACTATGGCTTCTACACTCCTGGTACATTCTTTCTCAAGGACAGCAACATTGGATACATAGTCATCCCACTTAATATTCATGATCGAACGGAGCTTTTGCTGGTAAAACGCTTCAGTTTTCTGATGTCGCGACGATATAAGGTCCACGTTTCACATCCATAAAGTAAAGTTTATCTCAGCTGCAAATGAAGCGAGTTACGGTACTTGCCGAGAACCATTCAATGTTTTCCTATAAGTTCTTTGTTGCCTTCTGTTGTTTTAAGCTGTAAGTCTGAGTAAAGAGCTGGCAAGAGCATGGAGAGAAGGCACATTTTTTTCTAGCATCCAAAAAAGGAGGATATGTTTATTTTCCTGCAAACGTGTTCTTACATAATAACAAAACCCTTATACTGTGTTTACTGAAATTAAAATTAAATTTTAAAAAATATATATATTTACTGTGAGACAAACTAATTTTATTAGGTCTATGGAAGGCTGAAATCAGATTCAAAAGTTCAATAGTACCACTATAGCGAGATCACTGATAGGAACTGGGATACTTGGAAGAACAAATTTTCTCTTTCTCTGAAAACTCACTTCCACGTCATCTTTGTCATGCTTTTGCTTGAAGGCATTTCCAAAGTTAGGGCAATATCATCATTAGCAGGTTACCTGTCCAGTTTTTCAAATCCTGATTGTTCTAACTACAGACCCAATGTGTCAAACAATACTATCTCATTAGCTAATGAAGTGAGTTCCAGTACTTGCCGAGAATCATTTAATGTTTTCCTATAAGTTCTTTGTTGCCTTCTATTGTTTTAAGCTGTAAGTCTGACTAGTCTTTTCTCATGTTCTGACATCACACCAATACATAACATTGTTCTCATTGCGCTATTGTGGGCGATCTGTGAGACTGCTGTACTGTTATGTATTTAATGTTGAAAAGTTTGTTATCCAATAGAACTTAATAATTCAATATTGTGGACTTGATTGGTGCAAATATAAGTCTGATATTATACATACTGGTATTTAATGCTTGTCTTATTGCCTATCATTTATAGAATTAATAGGTAATGAAAATACACCAAGTTGAAAAGTCATCAGGCCACATCTCATTTTTTACCATCAGATTACAAACATGCTCCAATATTAACCATAATGGTTAATTGGAACGTATATCCGTATTCATTGAAAATTATTGAGAGAAATTAAGACTCAAAATCAAATACTATATGTTAGTGAAACTTATAGGCACTGTGCACAAGCCTTGAAATCGTAGTAGGGGCGCCACATTGCGCTCGGTTGCGAAACAAGGGAAGGGGGCTGGAGAAAGTCAAGCCCCGCCAATCGTTTAACACTAGAACCTCGGCAATCTATATACTGTATACCCTAGAATCCCGGCTCGGTCACTTATGACCCACATCTCTTGTTTTTTTAAATTATTAATGAATGGATGGGGATGTGGTAACTAAAGAATATACCAGTACATGCTCTAGATAATTTATTTGAAATTTAGAATATTAAGATTACAAATAAGGAACATTTAGACAATTGTCTGGCGAATGTCAATGATGTACAGTATGCTGCCAATCGTAGGAGGCGACTAACAGGGCCAACAAGACCGACTCACTTTGATTTGCAAGACCCACTGTGTTTGGGGAGGGAAGAATTCATCCATGGTATCCCCTGCCTGTCGTAAGAGGCGACTAATAGGGGGACCTTTTTAAAGGTCTGTTTTGATTTTCCAGTTTGGGGAAGGGCCCCCAACTTGGCCATCTGGCCAGAAAGCCTGGACGGTATTCCCATCCCGTCAGGTGGGTGCGCCACGTACCCTTTCAGCAGTATCCGCCTTGCCATGCCCCATGTACCCTTTCAGCAGTATCCGCCTTGCCACGAAGGTCCCTGCATGGCCGAATACAAAAGAGCTGTACAAATCACTGTGCATGCCAAGGGGTATGTGTCTGTTCCGAGGTACTGGAACCCCGGGCAATACCTGCTATGCCAAGTAGTTATTGCCTAGGCTGGGTGTCACGCAGAGTGATGGCCCCCGTTCAGATTGGGCAGTATTCAGGGGGGATTTTTTCGAGGATGCCCAAGCGCTCGCGAAACACCATACAGGGTGGCACCCTTAAAAAGCCGTCTCTCAAAGTTGATACACATCCCAAGATGTCATTTTATATTTCGAAGGCTCTGTATTGCCCAAGCAGGTTAAAGTTACATCCTATCACTGTGATGGTAGATGTTACATTCCACCACCGATGCGATGCTACCAGTGTCAGAAGTTCAGGCGTGTGTCTTCCCGCTGTATGCAGGGATTGCGGGAAGCCTGTTCATGAAGAGGAAAAGTGCACACCACCACCTGAGTGCACTAACTGCTCGAACTTCCACGCTCCTAAATCACGTGATTGCCCTGAATTCATCAAGGAATTGAAGATTCAGGAGATAAGGACACTGGAGAATCCTTTCTTTTCACGATGCTCGTAAAAAGTATCGTGATATGAATGCCCCTGAATATGAAGTGTCATATGCATCAGTATCGACTCCAGCAATTACACCTGAGAGTTTTGTCCCTCACGTGATACAAGCCACAGCAGCACAGATGGTAAAATCGACCGGGGCTAACAGTAGACCTATATTAAAAACTGATAGCTCAAAAAAGGTTCCGGGATGTTCTTCAGACCCAAAATTGAAGGCACCGGTGCATCCACCAAAACCGGCACCCCCAGAGATGGCAACTTCTCCAAAAAGTCTAGTGAAGAAGCCATCTCAGACTCGTTAGAAGAACTTCACCGGCCAGGGTTGGAACCTCATCCAGCCCACTTAAAAATGAAAAGACAACAGCGGGCCAGAAAGAGACAATTCAATGCCGTCTCTCTTGTCCTCCTTCTAGCAAGGCAGCTACTGTACCAGGTGGCCATCCCGCTCCCACGACTACCAGTGTAGTGGTGCCAGCAGAGGCTGCCTTGTTTTGCAAGGAGCAAGCGTCTGGAGGAAACGGACCAACTACTTCCCCGAATAGACGCCAGCGCCGTTCAAATAAGATAAAAGGTTGGGATGTGTCGGGGACGGACACGCAGTCTTCGTACCGGTAGAAAATCCCTCGATACCGTTATCGCTCTACCCCAAAAGCGAGAAAGGTAAAGTCCAACGCAGACCGCGCGCCACCAAAGAGAGCTCCCCCTCCTGTTTCTTCATCTTCGGACGGAGATATGAAGATTGAGGTGTGCTCTCCTCCCCCTTCCACTCCTTCCACTCAGAGATGGGGGCGGGTGGCAAATGGTCAAGCGTAAGTAGAGGACACACTATGGCACTATTGCAATGGAACTGTAAAAGCTATTTTCAACATCTTGCTGAGTTACGCCAATTAATTTCTCAGTTTACGGCAACCATTGTCTTCAGGAATACAGGTTTCATCCTGGAAATGGGACAACAATGCGTCACTTTAAACTCTTCTCTAAAGACCGGGTGGATGGAGCTGTGGCCGCCAGAGGCATCTGCACTCTTGTCCGCTCTAGTGTCTTTATTGAAGAGGTGCTGCTGGGAACTCGGCTAGAAACAGTTGCAGTTCGTACCAGTACCAAAAAAGTGACGAGAAAATATTTTTAAATTTTTAAATTTCTCAGGTGGTAAACCGCCGGTATATGTGATGTATGGGAGAATTCGCCACTAATAACAACGAACCAAAGCATACAGCAAGAATAACGCGAGAGTGGCTGTTGTTCTATGCCCGGAAAGTATTTCCTTCGCCACCGCTATCTCCGGACGTCAACCCCATTGAAAATGTATGCGCCTATTTCGAAAACAAAATCCGAAAATTGAAGTGTTCCTCCAAAATGCAACAAGTTTGCTAACCTGCTTAAACTGTAGCAGATGTTGCAAATAAAAGTGGCCCAGACAGTGAATTTGGAGTGTTACATTTCTAACATTTTCTGTCCACGTGGCAGCATTAACTGAGGAGGAAAAGATCTACTGTTACTTCCAACAGGATGGTGTAACTGCCCATACATCTCGCCGAACTATGGATCACATCTTTACTCCTGACAGAGTTGTTCGACAAGGTCAGTCTGACCCAAGTCACCAGATTCGTGTGCGATTACTTTTTGTGGGGAACCTTCAAGGTTAAGGTGTATCGGGACAACCCTCATAGTCAAGAACTGTAGCAGAACATTTCTGATCAGATTACAGCAATTCCAGCGTCCTGCTGCGATCTGACTTCCGCTACTTGCTGACCAAGGCTGAAAGGTGCCAACAGATGAATGGTGGTCATTTTCAACATCTGCTATACGCAGGTTAGTGAACTATCTCCATTCCTTTGGTGAGTTTCTTTGTAATGTGGAACACCGTTCCCCGGGCCACTTTTATTTGATCCACCCTGTATGTGTTGTTATTGACGGAATTGGCTGACGACGGGAGCTATTTTACTAATAGCCCCGAAACATTTATCAAGTTATTTAAATAATTATAAAATATTTAAAAGGTATTGACTAGGCGGAATTTTTTCCTAATTTACATAACCCTATTATAAGGGTATACATACCATCACCCATACTTGGTAGACATAGATTTAATAGCCCAAGTGTAAAAGATCAGATGTTGATCGCTTGATGATTGAAACTGGTCATCCAATTGTATTTATTAATCTCATGTAAAATTTATTTCAGGATTAGGGAACCACCTATTACAATTGGGTACAATCGTGTTGACCGACTGAAAAACATTAAATTTCGATTACTGTTCTATGGGAAAACTAAGGATATAGGCGGCTTCGGTGGTGTAGTTGGTAGCATGCTGAGCTTCTATGTCCAAGGTCGCAAGTTCAAATCTGGCCGAAGTCGTCAGATTGTTTAAGAGCGTTAAAAATCCCTCAGTATGCCTTCCTTCGGAGGGGAAGTAAAACTGGCGGGCCCATGTCATAGATTTATGGCGTGCAAAAGAACCTTCCACTAACTACATGTAAATCTGTGTGAAGCTAAAATCTGTAGGTTAGATTTAATACGCTCTAAGTTCCAAAGTTCGTCGCCAGGTGCTGGTTGCGATGGCATCTAGTAGCCAAGTTTGCAACTAGGTGTCATGGATGGTAGCATTTGGTAGCAAAAGTGGGAACTACTTGAAAATTGATAGTCTGCAGTCCTTACCTGAATTACAATAACACTAATACGGCCATCACAATTAACGGGTTATCAGACAGATTTTACTCACACCCAAAGTACACGGGGCTACATGATGGCGTTGTCGCAACCCCTAAACTAAGGAACCAACCATCAACCAAACCAAGGATAAATCAGTCAAATAATTTAAGTTTGCTACCAGGCAGAATTAATCAATTGAAATTCAATATTTCATTAGTTTTGAGGATTCATTGAGATAAGAAGTAAATGATGTAACAATTGAATCGCTCTTTGTTGAAAGGCACTAAGTCCACATTTTTGACAAATCCTCTTTACTACGATTTTGTGTCCTAGGAAGCAAGATGCATGTTTTGGTGTTGAATGGAACCATGTGTTGGCAGCACTTGTGCTATTACCACAGCTGTCAAGTTAGTTATTTCGTGTTGAAAGGAACTTAGTCCAGCAGTTAGTGCATTTCAACATGTAGAAAATAACAGTTATTACTTACTACATTCATGTTACCTTTTTTTTCAGGCTTCCGGATACAAATGTTCATTTAGAAATGAAGGAAATAAACTACGAATATGAATGATATTCCTCGCTCAAAGGTTCTGCTCGTTCCATGTTGAAATGATTTTGTCAATAAAATTGTTAGTAACAAACGGAACAATGCTATTTTGGTTTTATTATATCGGCGTTTGTGTGCACATTCCACATGAAAAAAATTACGTCTCATATTTCAGTACAAGAGCGGAAAAACAGTTTTTTGCGTTTATCTCGAAACTTTAAATATTGGACTTAGTGCCTTTCAACAACGAGCTATTCAATTTTATAATACTGACCTGCTCGTCGGTGTCCCCTGCTAAGCCGAGCTACCCAGTGGAAGGTTGAACAGACTAGTGTTTGGGGGGACTGGGGCTTGTTTACCTCAGTTATGACTTCCCGGACAGTTTACGGGCAGGTGTTAGGAAGGGCATCCGGCCGTAAAGCATCGGCCAAAACCAAAAAGTAAATATGACAAGTTCTTTAATCTTGGCCTCGGTAACAGTTAGGGCGTTCCCCACAGGCAACGTACAAGGAGATCGCATGCCCTTTGTGAAAAGTGAGAGAAGGCTACCGAGTCAAGGACGGGCTTGGTTAAAGAAGTTAGCTCACCTTAGAATAGGTACACTGAGTTTTGGATCAATGACTGGATAAGGAAGAGAATTAGCCAATTTGATGGAGAGGAGAAAGAGTTGAAATTCTATGTGTACAAGAAACTCAGTGGAAAGGAAAGCAAAAGAGCTTGGCAATGGTTACAAAATACTGTACAGTGGAACAAACAAGCTAGGAAGGAATGGTGTGGGAATGATTCTATCAAAAAGTGTGAAGTCCTGCCTGGTGACTGGTAACAGGAGAAATGACCGAATAATGAGTATTAAACTTTGTCTCAAGGGTATATTTAACATCGTATGCGTGTATCCCCCCCAAGTTGGTTGTGATGAAGAGAAGGATACTTTCTGGAGTGATCTGGAAGAGGAAATCAATAGCTTGCCAGCCGAAGAGAGAGTAATTTTAGGGGGTGATTTGAATGGTCATATGGGTAATAATAAAGGAAGAGAACTAGTAAGGAGAGTGCATGAAGGCTGGGGAATAGGTGAAAGAAATGTGGAAGATGAGAGTGGTAAATTTTGCACTGGGAGCAGACTTTGCTGTCTGTAACACCTTTTTTTAAGAAATGTGACCAGTAACTGGTAACATATAAAAGTGGAGGAAAGGAAAGTCATCTATTATGTGTAGAAGACAACTTCTGAAGGAAGTGCAGAACTGTAAAGTCATAGCAGAAGAACATGTAGTCCCACAACACAAAGTGTTAGTTATAGATAACCAGTATGTTGACAGCAAGCCAGTGCCAAAATTCAAATGGTGGAGATTAGAAGATCCAACTATGAGCAGAGAGTTCAGAACTGAAGACTTACAGCAGTATCAACAAACAGAAGGAGTACAGAAATGGTGGGAAGTGAACAGCAAAATAATTCGACAAGCAGGGGAAGCCGTTTTAGGTAAAGCCTCAGGTAAAGCTGCTCCTAGAGACAAAGAAACTTGGCGGTGGAATAATGAAGTAAAAGACGCAATTAAGGCTAAGAAGCTTGCTAAGAAAAACTGGGATCAATCTGGGACAGATGAAGACAGAGAGTAGGGGCAGATGACCTCGTAGTTTCACCCCTTAAAACAACAATAACTAACCATCTAAGACAGAGAGCTATACAAACAGGCAAATAAAGATTCTAAATGAGCAGTAGGAAAGGCTAGGGCAACTGCTTGGGGACATGTCTATGAGGAACTGGAGACTACCAAAAGGGTGAAGAAACTTTTCAGGATACCGAAGGCAAGAGATAGGGCATCGAAAGATTTCACCCATATTAAGCAGTTTTTTGTTGTCATGTAGCCTCCTGAGAGGCCGAGTGCAGGTCTTTCTAGTCAACGCCCTTGGGCAACCTGCGCACTGGGATGAGAGATGGAATGGATGAAGATGAATGAAACTGGGCAAGGATGTGAAAGGAAGCGGCCATGGCCTGTCAGAAGGTACCGTCCCAGCATTTGCCTGGTGTTGAAAATAGGAAACCATGGAAAACCATTTCAAGGACAGCTGACAGTGGGGCTCGAACCCACATGTCTACCGAGCCAGCAGAGAGCTTGGCCCCATGGCCTAACGCTGTGCTTTAGCGAGCGTAGCCACCACTGTCGGTATTAAGCAGATGAAGTGTGGTGAAGGAGTAGTTCTTCAAAATGACGACCAGATCAAGAAAAGGTGGGAGGAATATTTCAACCATTTACTCAACGAGGAAAATGAAAGAATGTTTCTTGAAGATGGTATCCCCAATCAGGATTTAACAACAGGAATTAGTAGAGAGGAAGTGATGGTTGCTGTAAAAAAAGATGAAAAATGGAAAAGCATCTGGGCCTGATGAAATTCCAGTGGAAGTATGAAAGTGCCTTGGAAAGACAGGAATAGATATGCAGCTCCTAGATCTACAAGGAAGAGAAAATGCCCATGAAGTGGAGGGAGACCTCCAGGACTGCTTTAACTACAGGGGAATAAAGCTTATGTCCAATACCATGAAAATCTGGGAGAAGATTATCGAGAAAAGGCTTAGAGATGAAACAATAATTGGGGAAGAACAGTTTGGTTTCATGCCAAGGCAATTTTTGCACTTTGACAAATCATAGAAAGACACAGAGGCAAAAATAAAGACTTTCTTATGTTCTTTAGAGACTTAGGTGAGGCTTATGATAGAGTTTAATGACAGAAAGTCTGGCGATGCCTGAGGACCACAGCAGTTCCGGAAAAGTATGTAAGAATTATCCAGGATATGTATGATCAGGCAAAAACAAGAGTAAGAAGTAGCGTAGGATTGGCCGATTGGATACCAGTTTGTGTTGGGCTGTATTAGGGGTCAGCACTGAGTCCTTGTAATGGATGTTCTCCCCGACGGCTTACAAAGTAAAGCTCCATGCTGCATGATGTTTGCTGATGATATTGTTCTGTGCAGCAGCAGTAAGAGAGAGCTGGAAGAAAGGCTGGAAAACTGGAGAAAATCCCTGGAAAACAGAGGCTTAAAAAACAGCAGGAAGAAAACAGATTACCTGTACCTTGGAGATGAGGGAAATGAATTGGTGGAGATGGATGGAACAAGCTTAAGGTCAGTGGGTAGCTTCAAGTATTTAGGGTCATTGGTATCGAACGATGGCAACTTAAATGCGGAAATCAACCACAGAGTACAGTCATCCTGGATGAACTGGAAAAGGATTTCTGGAATTCTGTGTGACAAGAGACTCAACATAAAAGTGAAAGGAAAAGCCTACAAGACAGCAGTAAGGCAAGCCATGTTATAAGGAGCAAAGACTTGGGCTACAACAAAGTCACAATGTAATAAACTGGATGTGACGGAGATGAAGATGCTTAGATGGATGAGTGGTGTCACTAATAAGGACCGCATAAAAAAATGAGAAAATCAGTGGAACTGTTAAAGTGACAGAAGCATCAAAGAAAATCCAGGAGAAAAGACTGTTGTGGTATGGGCATATTATGCGAAGGGACTACAGCTATGTAGGGAGAAGAGTAATGGATCTGGTTGTAGATGGACGAGAAATAGGGGCAGACCCAGAAGATGACTGACAATATCCGAGAAGACCTGAAGGAGAAAAAGTTAGAGGAAGATGATGTGTGAGACAGGAAAAAGTGGAGGGAGAAAAAATAAAAGGCCAGAAACATTAACCCCGTTTGAAGCGGGATAAGATGAAGAAGAAGAATAGTGACCTGTCTGTAAAAGCTTGGATTGGAAAAGCAGATTTGAATGTTGTTATTCTCACTTCCAGTGGGCTAAAAGCTAACAATCTAGAATTACACCATCATTACTTGCAAATTATATGGATTAACACCACCAAATAAACATACAGTACATAAATTATGACTGTTGTTGTTTGAGTCTTCAGTCTTTTGACTGGTTTGATGCAGCTCTATAAGAATGAAAGGGGAATAATAAGATCTGGCAATAACCAGGAAGAGGTTGAAATAAAAAAAAGAGTACGAGAAGGATGCTCGCTATCTCCTTACTTATTTAATTTGTATATCCAAGACGCCATAAATAGGATAAGAGAAGAGATTCAAGTTGGAGTAAATATACATGGGGAAAAGATTGACATGCTCCGATTCGCAGATGACATTGCTTTAACAACAGATAATGAAGATGATCTTCAACAGATACGGTACTTCATGTAATGAATAACATCCTTAAAAGTGAATTTAACATGAAGATGAATAAAAATAAAACAAAAATACTCGTATGCAGTCGGAACCAGGAAGATCATACAAGAGCAGCAGAAATTTATATCGAGAATGATAGAATACAAAATGTGAAGGAATATAAGTATCTGGGAAGCTTGATAACGTATGATGCAACCAGCAAACGAGAAATTAGTAGTGGAATTATTCAGGCAAAGAATGCCTTTTATAGAAAAAAGAATCTCTTCACATCCAGAAGTAAAGACCTAAATATAAGGAAAAGACTGTTGAAGACGTACGTGTGGAGTGTGGCTTATGGTAGTGAGACCTGGACAATGAGGGTCAGAAGAGAAGAAGTTGATGGCTTTTGAGGCTTAGTGCTGGAGAAGAATGCTTAAGATCAGTTGGATACAACAAATGACAAATGAAGAGGTATTCAGAAGAGCAGGAGAAAGAAGAAGCTTTATGAAGAGTCTGAAAACAAGAAGAGGAAATATGTTGGGACATATTCTCAGACATAATAGCCTGCTAGCAAGAGTCATCGAAGGGATGTTAGAAGGGAAAAACACGAGAGGAAGACCACCACTTGTATACATCACACTGATAATGACAGACACGAACACAAAATCATATTGTGAATTAAGATTGCCTGAAATACTGGTAGTCAGATGTACTGTATCCACGGGTCCTGTCAATAGTACACTACATGGAACATGAGAACTCATATTCCCCTATGGCTGAAGCAACCTAAGCATTTGATAAGCAAACTTTAAAATCATTGTTGGAGCATGGCCACATTGGTGTAAGTGGCTACACACACCAGTCTAGACAGTAGGAGATTCGGGTTTGAATCTGGAGTGCGAACACATTATCAAGTCTTGCCCTAAAGTGATGTCCCAGAACTAGCTTCACACCTGAGAAACTTTAAGTCATCACTACTCGCCTCCAGCAAAATAAAACCATCAAAGCGAGATATCACTGTCAAGGAAAGTAGCGCATGCCTGAGAAATGATGAGGCCAACAACCAATTCTGACAAACTAAATGTGAATTTAGACAAACATTTTGAACTTAATAAAATATTTGAAAAAGACTAAGTGCTGTAATATTAAGGACACAAATGGAAAGCCTCTAACAGATAGGGAAGAAAAGGTTGAGAGATGGAAAGCTTACATAGAGTGTTTGTACGGTATAAGGGAAAGGAGATTGAGAATCATGTAATGGAAAGGGAGGAGGAAATTGATGAGGATGCAAAAGGAGATTTAATATTGAGATCAGAGTTTGACAGAGCATTGGAAGACTAAAGCAGGAACAAAGCACCAGGCATAGATGATATACCCGATTGAGTTGCTACGCTGCATAGGTGATGAAGGTCTGATCAGGTTATATCACTTGGTGTGTAAGATTTATGAGACAGGTGAGGTACCCTCCGATTTCAAGGAGAATGATATCATCCCTATACCGAAGAAAGTGGGAGCTGACAGATGTGAAGATTACCGTACAATCAGCTTAATTACACATGCTTCAAAGATCCTGTCTAGAATAATTTATAAGAGGACGGAAAGCCAGATAGAAACGGACTTGGGTGAAGACCAATTTGGTTTTAGGAGAAATGTAGGAACAAGGGAAGCTGTACTAAGTCTCAGGCTGATTTTAAAAGGTAGAATAAGGAAAGACAAGAGAACGTTCATGGCATTTGTAGACTTAGAAAAGGCTTTTGATAACGTTGATTGGACTAAATTGTTTGGCATTTTGAAAACGATTGGAATAAAGTACAGGGATAGGAGGGTGATGCACAATCTATACAGAAACCAGACAGCAGTCATTCGAGCTGAATGACAGGAGAGAGAAGCTGGTATTCAGAAAGGTGTAAGGCAAGGCTGCAACTTATCACCCATACTTTTCAATCTTTACATTGAGCAAGCAATGAAGGATATTGGAGAAAAGTTTAAAGTGGGATTCAAGGAGAAATAATTTCAACTCTGAGATTTTCCGATGACATAGTTCTTTATGTGTTCTTACCTCCAACGAGTGACAACCATATGCCGTGTATCAAAAATCACAGAAAGCAGTTGTTTGGCCATGATACTCAGATTATTAAGGGAGTTTTCGGAACTCAACTGACGTCAATCACTCACCCTCCCGACCCGCTCGCCGGACCGGCCGGTGGCGGACAATGACTCACCTACTGGCGCTGTCCCACAGGACTAAAACATTTCTTATTTCAAGTTTTTTGAATTTTACATAAATTTCTGAAGAAAATGAGTCCAAACTCGGACTTCTTAAACTGTCGTTTATTGCATGTCATTTATGATTGTTTTGCAACTACTAGTTTTAAAATTTCAAACAAATA
This sequence comes from Meconema thalassinum, assembly GCA_946902985.2. Classification (NCBI taxonomy): domain Eukaryota; kingdom Metazoa; phylum Arthropoda; class Insecta; order Orthoptera; family Tettigoniidae; genus Meconema; species Meconema thalassinum. The sequence continues at coordinate 626,710,602 of OX336390.1, read as the reverse complement.
AAGAAAATAAATAAGTTTTGACCGACTATCAGACCGTGGACATTAAGCATTTCAGTCGCGTTTGGACTCATTTTCTTTAGAATTTTATGTATAATTCAAAAAACTTGAAAATTGTAAATTTAAACTTAAGTTAACATTGTTAGTAACTTATTTTATGTGACCCAGACTATATAGTATAGTGATGGGGAACACATGGTAAGGTTACATTATTATTATTATTATTAATATTATTATTTTTATTGTAGGTATACACTGCGCCTCAATTCTCAACAAGTTTCACCTTGTCAAGGCTTTCTATTATCTGCCTTCCTAAGTGAGCTTCAGTAGCATTCTGCTAACAAGCCCCAGCACTTAAAAGATTGGAGGGTTGGTTCAGCGTGAATGTCTAGCTCCCAGCGGGGGGCACATTCAGGTAGACCTCCCATTGAGACCACTGATTCGGTCTCCTACAGCATATGAAACTCCAAAACATAATGTTTATATTTTTATGTGAGATGTTCAAATACCAACATTAAAGTCTTCATAAGTGGACTGATGGGATGAAACAGGAGAGTTTCAGTAAGAGGAGAAACCCACAACAGGGGAACATTTACTGGTGCTATAATGATCAACAGACACAAGTAAATATCACACTTAATTTACAACACAGCACATACATTTTTTTTACAGATTACCCAAAGATAATAATACAAATATGTTTGCAATATTTTTTCTTTTGTTTTTATTCTAAAAAATGTAAGTTAAAACAATATTGCAAAGATACAGCAATTGTATGAACAATTTTTACACATTTAAAAAAGAATATTTCTCGAGTCTCCTCTGGAATGGCTGGCTCATGACTAATTACAAATATATGTCCATTGTGATGTTATAATGTACTACAATGAAGGAGCATTTACCTTGAGTATTAATATCAAGATCACAATACAGCAGACAGTATCCACAATACTGTAGACACTTTTTTCTTTGGCTTGAAAAAGGAGGATGGGAGTTACTTCTTCAACCACCATATCAACTCATAAAAATAAATATGGTAGAGCTTGGTTCAGTTCAGTTCACTCCAACAAAAAAAAATTAACAGTATGTACCGGTATATATACACATATACACATTTTAACTACAATGAGCTTGATAAAAATAACAGTGATTTACATGAGCTTTGGTTTGTATTGTTGTTGAGTTTTCCCCCTGCAAATGAGTAAAGCCCAGCTCTTTTCATTTAACATTTCTTTTTTTGTCCACAATACTGTAATGAGCATCAAGTAATTATACTTTAATATCCAGTGCAATAATTTTAAAACATTATGATGGTAACAAACTTGGGGATTATAAGACTGATATCGACTAATGACCATACATAACTCAACATTCTGTAATTGAAACAAGCTTCCTGAATATTGATTATTTGAATTAAAGAAGAATAAAATATATTTCTTATATGCTGAATATTGTAAAACATTACATGCATATCTCAATACAATGCAATACAAGGTGGTGAGAATGCAGCGCAAAGGAAAAGCTTTCTGAGTATTCCATCTACCCCTCAAAGTGAACGATAGCATAGTGTATCATATCAGAACAGCAAGATGGTGTTTACAAAGAATCAATTTCAGCTCTACAGAGTTAATTTGATTATACTAACGAGAGAGTTTTAACAAGTAGACAAAGTAATCTTGATGACAAACAGTATCTTTCAATGTGTTATTTTTGTATGAATGTAGTGCATCATTCCCTTCAAATGATAGAAAATAACTTTCTGAAATATTAATCATTTCTGATTCATATAGTCTGACTAGCCATTTACTTTGAAAAGATGAAATAGTCTGACTAGCCATTTACTTTGAGAGGATGAAATAGTTAAAACCTAAGTGTAAATTTATGAAAACCACAGCACACTTGTTTCCAAGTGAAATCGGCCTGGTTTGTTTGTTTGTTTTTTTTACCGCAAAAAGCTGTTTGTCTACATTTTCACTGCATATCGACTGTTGTTTCGTTTGTTCTCAAAGGAAGATGCTTCCCAGTGCACTCTCCATCTAAGGCTTGGAATTGTGTCCTAGTTGAGGCATGGTCACATTGATGTAAGTGGCTAATCACGCCTGCCCAGACAGCAGAAAATTTTAGTTTGAATCCTACTTACAGTAGCACTTCCAAGTCTTACTCAACACATTGTAGCTTAACGAGTCAAACACAGGAATTTAATGAGACAGAAATTTTCTATTGCTGTTAAAAACTTGAATGCAATGAAGGCAGCATATCACAGCTTTAATGTGTGTCTGATGAGTGATTTGCCAGACTGTATAAGAAGAAAAGTATCCTCACAGCATATCATGAAAAGAAAACATGTAGGGTAAGTGTACCATTAATCGGCACCTTAAGACGAACCGCGATACATCATCATGTGTCAAGTCTTTAATATCTACAATGCTGGTTGCAACTTACGTTGATATGGCACATACATACCTTTGTATTCGAAAGGATATATTCAAGTGCTTGCAAGTACAACCCGTTCATTTCAAAGTAATTTAATTTATGAGTTGCACCCTGTGTACCGATGATCGGCAGCGCAAGAAAAGCTGAGACCCGGTTATCGACACTCAAGTATACCATTAATCGGCAGTGGCAACTAAAATGCTGTTAAGTCAAGACAGATTTTATTTCTACCTTAATAATATAAAATTTCACCCTAAAAATTGAAACAGTATGTTTATTATTGAAGCACCATTAAATAACACGCACAAGGACACATTTCATTACAACACAAATTTGTGGCCTTAAGTAGAGTAAGCCTATCAAAACAATGTTTACCTTTGTCATAATATTATAATTATGCGTACGTTTCGTCCATAAGAAACACTGACACTGAAAGGTTTATTCATTTACACAACTGTGGATTGTGAATGTCATGGGAGCCCTTTTTTTTATTCATTCTGCAGCACTCTTCCTGAAACCATGTTTTGCACTGTACGCACAGTATCATAGGTAATTTTTTTGTCTTCTTCACATATTTCGCAATACCATGAATCCTCTGCAACATCCGAAGGTTTTTCCCTACTCCTTCTCTTCTGAACGTTATTTTGATGTACAGTTTCCTTATCGTTTGCTTCCTGAACCTTTTTATTACGAGTTGCTGTTTTAGGCAAAGTTTTCTCTTCCTCTCCTTGTTCTTCCTTTTTTTTATTTTGCTTGCTCCCTTTTCTTTCTACGTTCCTCTAGTTCAGTTTGTTTTTTTAGTTTTTTCATCTTCCTTCTTTTGTTAGTATCTCATCCATTGTACAGATGTTGCTACTACTGGTATCGTCTCCTTCTTTCTCTTCTTCAGAACTGGCTGATCTCTTGGCCATAAAAGTATGCTTTTAAAATGAACAAAACTACCTGAGACGTGGAAGGTGGAGTAGACAGGTGTTTAGAACCCAACTCGTTGAAATTTCTGGTGTTGCACTTATCCAGTGTTTGATCCGACGCTGTCTCCTGATTTGAACATGTAGGTCTATCGTCTATCATGTTGACCGCTTGAGAATTATGATTCAATGTATCTCCAGAAACTTGAGTTGCACTGGTTGCAGATTCTGAAACTATCACATTGCTATGATTAAAAAACGAGAAAGAGGGATAAATCTACTTTCTGACGTGGATGCATGACACTTGGATTCTTCACGATTTGTTACAGAGGTATCGATTCATCCTTTAACAGAGTTAAACTCTGGAAGCAAGCACTTCTTTGACATTCGAAGTGGTAAATCTCTGTTGAAGTTATCCGATTGTTCAAACAGTCCCCTATCTAAATCGGATATGTGCCCAGATAATTCTTCAATAGTCCCTCCTGAGTATGAAGTATTCACACACACACTTGGATGGGAAATCTCATTTGGAGTGTTAGTTAGGACTCCTTCAAATTCACTGAAATCGTGATTTTCTAAATACATCGAATGATCGGCACATACATGTCCTAGTGTTCGGCATTTCTTTCATCAAGCTATAAATAGAAACTGAGTGAAGAATGTATATGCCGATTACTAGTTCAACTGTTCTCAATGTATTTCTCTTTGATATTTCAAACGGAGGGTTATGATGCAGGAGTTATATATTAAGAAAAGGTGTACTTCCTGGAAGCCTCAGTTGCACTAGTTATCGGCACACCTGCCGATAACCGGTACGGCTATGATTTTCTTTGAACTAGTATTCGGCACTGACCTAAAATATAATATAAATAATTAAAATCATGTTCTATGTGTTCTGACTCATGCCACACATAGTTTCGCAACATAATAATTCAAAGTTCAACGGTACTTACATTGCAAAACACGCCAATGTTACGAACACTGAAGTCCTACTCCTTAACAAGCACGTTAGGCAACGACAGTGACATCGCCAGAGTTCACTTCAACTGGCAACGTAGCAGAACACCTTCGACACAAGCGCCTCTAGTGGAGTTTGAATGAATCATGTGTACCTAAGGTTTATGAAAACCCCAGCAGATGGCAAACCTATTCAGTTAAAGCCTTGATATAGGCATTTAATCGCAAATGTGCCGATCACTCGGTCAGTGCCGATTAATGGTACATCCACCCTATCACCTGGATTCTTCAATATGTTTAAGAACAGAAAAGCATGAAATTATTTGTATATTTGGCACTTGGGCTCAGTTGCACAGATTCTATGTCAAAGCCATACAATACCATACAATTTATGTAAAATGTTCCAAGCTACGGAACACAGAAGCTATTACAACCTAAAGGGAATGTATGTCTACGACTTTTGTCATGATTACCATTTTTTGCCCATATTGAAATCTACAATTACTTGTTGTATTGAAAAGTGGAACTTATAATTGTAATTAAAAACCTAAAGGGAAATCATATGATTTGATTAACTATTTTAAAAGCTATCTTATAGTTGCATGCAATCTTTCTAGTCCGAGAGCAACACAGAAGAAACAGCAGGTACACAAAAGTCAATGATACTTGTCTTAAAAAAAAAAAAATGTTATTGTTGTTATAAGGGGTGGAGTAGCAAGGTCATCTGCCCCTTTAAAAAGAAAAGTAGATTTTTTTTTCTAAAAAAAAAGTAGTCCAGAAATTTGAATGGACTGCCAAATTCGTGTGTGTCAATTGTCACTTTAGGAATTTTTATCAGCTACAATGAAATAAATATAGTCGAGTCCTGCTTACCTGACACAAATAGGCTGGCATGACATCGAATCATTGGGAAAGTCGGTTAATAGAGAAAGAGTAGAAAAATAATGTTAATGCTTGTTATCATTGATGCAGTTCATCATCATCATCTTGTACAGTTTCCAGCCCCAGGCTGGGTCTGTTTCATTGATGCAGTTGATATTTACATTCACAATACAATATAATTAAAATTTGAGCATATAACGAGGTGGATACAAATTCAAATTGTAAAGAAAGAAAAAAAAATGTTTGCAATATAAGAATACAGTGGTTTTGGAATGTTAAGAGAATGGACCCAGAGAGAGTAGTTAGCGAGTGGATGGAGGGAGATCTGGAAGGCAACAGACTTCGAGGTTGTGGACAAAGCAAGTAGAAAAGGACATGGCTGAAGGAAACATAAAATGGTGTCAGGTAGAAGAGGAGGAAATATACCTAAAGAGACATAGGTGGAGAACGCTCAAATACCGCACCTGGGCAACTAAAGACTGATGATGAATGGACTTGAACATCGAAAGATCACAAAGTTGCATGTCGAACACCATAATCCTGTGCTACTTTTAATGCTGCTTCTCCTTTACTAGCATTTCAATTGCTTTCAGTTAATCATCCATACGCCCAATACTCTCTTTATTTTCATAGCCATCACAAAAATTGAACAGTTTGTGCCAATTTCCTTTTTATGAATGTGCAGGATAAGTGAAGGTCTGTTGAGGGAACTTAACTGTATATCGGAGTACTGTGCAGACAGGTGGTGGGATAGAAGGAGGTACTGGTACAGTTGGTGTATCAAGGTAAGAAGTGTAGGTGTAGTGTAATATGTTTTATGGGCATAAGTAGTGATTCTTATCAGCTGTATAACAATTCCAAGCTTGGAATAGACAAAATTTATATTGTGTGCAATGGTTACAAACACATACAAGGGATGGGCTTTACTTGTAATTCATTACTCAGCAAATCTCACCTCAACCAAGCTCTGATTTCCAACCCTTAAAAACTATACAAAACTCTAGGGACATTCAGTACAGATATTGTATATCAAGACTTAAACAGTCTTACCTTTAATAATGGAACTATTTTGCTCCATTAGATATAGCAAGTGCCAGCAATACTACTTACTAACTTGTATTTTTCACCATATGCATATATATAAAATAATACAAAGGATTTATCCTTTATTAATACATTGTCAGAAATGCACCTTGAAATTCTAGGTTTCTTTACCTAGTTTTCCAAAAGGAAGATTCTTGCTGCACAGTGAGGTAAAAAATTATTTTACTAATTAATTATTTTCTAATACTTTTATGGAATAACAACAAGCATGTATTGTCCACGCACTCTACTTAGGGGATTTACACCTGTATAACATTGGGAATGAAGGAAGACTAGATTAACAGTTGCCTTCCTTCAATTACTCAGTCATTCATTATGAATAGAAATGGTTCTGCAACACGAATGTAAACCATTTTGCAGTTTTGTTCTCAAAATGTACAGAGAATGTGTTCAATGAAAAACCTTACTCTACAGTGGCATATCAGGATAATTGGCTTTCCCAGTTATTAGGGCTTGGGTGGTCTAAGCTGAGTAAATTGTCCAGTAAGCAAGGCCTACAATGATCTGTTTTTTCTACATTATCAGTGGTATATATGACATGGAACACACCAACAGCAATTCCACTTTTAATATTTTTTCTTGGATCTTTATATCCATTCCAAAGTATTAATTTTTTTTATCAGGAAGGAACTGCTGGTTGTAAAACATTATGCAGCTTAGTAAATAAAAAACAATAACAATGAATGCTCATCAAGAGACTATGGTGGGCATCCATTTTTATTGAAATGTTCCTTCCTTTTCATGAAGTTTCTGAAACTCTCTGTTTCAACCCACCATTCATATTGCAACTGTGACACTCAATGATGTCTTTCATAAGTACTGTATATCAGAATGCTTTAAATAATTGAAGGACCAAAAACAAAAGAGAGACGGGGGGAAATAATAAAAGGAACTCGGTAGAGCATGAGAAAATATGGGACTGATGCCGATGTTTCATCCACAAGGAGAACGTAGTTTAATCCTCAGAAAGAATACATGATAGTCAGAGCCACAGTTATTCCTGGAAAATATATTAAAAGAATTGACTATGGTATTTCATCAGTTTTAAAAGACATATTCCTTTAAATACTTAGCAAAATAGAATTCATTTCGTAATTTCATTGACCAGAATTGCAAACCAAGAAAAATATGAACCAGAACTAGACTGCACAGCATTCAGATGAACTGTATGACCTATAAAAGAAAAAAATTGCCATCAAATTGGAAGTAAAATATCTCATGACAGAAAAGTTCAATGAGCATTTCTTGAACCATCAGGAAATCCTCAGTTTCCATAAGTTGTCTTAACTCAATTCTTTACCAAGTTATATTACTTACCAGCAATCCAAAATTACTTTAAAGATGGCCCTGTGAATCTCATGTACAATATACACTACAGTAGAATGAATGATGGAGACATTTTGAATTCTGTAGAAGTAGTCGAGACTGATTTCTGCATAATTCAAGGGGATCAGATTTAACTATGTATAAATAAGAATTTCACACAAACCAAATCTAATTTTTTGAGAGATTTTTTCATCGAAATCTAAATTCAGTAAGTGCTCATAAAATTTATATTTGTGCTGCCGAAGTGTATTTTAAGTTATGTGTGTCACATTTAAAACAACAGAATGCCCAAGATTGCGGGTTCAAACCTGGCCAAAGTCGTCGGATATTTTAAGAGCGTTAAAAATCCCTCAGTATGTTTTCCTTCGGAGGGGAAGTAAAGCCGGCGGTCCCATGTCATAGGCTTATGGCATGAAAAAGAACCTTCCAAAAACTAAACTTGTGGAAGCTAAAATTTGATAATGCTATATTAGTTCCAATGTTCGCCGCCAGGTGCTGGCTGCAATGGCATCTAATAGTCAAGTTCACAGCTAGGTGTCATTGATGGTAGCATTTGGTATCATAAGTAGGAACTACTTGAAATTGATAGTCTGCAGTCTTTCTACCTGAATCACAGATAACACACACTAATACAGCCATCACAATTAACACCGGTTACCAGACAAATTCTAAACACACACCCAAAGCACACGGGGCTATATGACCGCGTTGTCGCAGCCCCTAAACTAAGGCACCAACCAATCTAAAACTACAGAATTTATATTTTATATAGGATGTTTAAGTATTCTCATAGATTAATTATTTATTTGTTTGGAATTCTTTGAATTTTGCTATAAACTGATTTGCACATTATGCAATTAGAAGACACGTTTAAACAATGACAATATTGAGATGAATTAAATAATCCTTAAATTTTTGTTTACTTTTAAAATCCTTTAGGTTTCGTCTTGGTAGTTTTCAAGCAGCGTGAATTCAGCGACTTTTCTGTAATAATCAAAATAGAAGCCAGCAGAACAGTTGCCTTAACGTCACTTTATATCGGCAGCGGCTTTTGTTTCTCTGTCAACACATTCATGTGTTTGTGTGGTTCGAGCGAAGGATAGTAAAAATAATGAAAGCCAAATGTAGATACGTACAGCTTAAGCACACTTTCAAAAATTACACATGTATAAAGAAAGAGTTACATGCAGGTTAGTTACCCATAACTCATAGAGATATTATACGTAGTTAAATGGCATATTCGTCAGGAATTAAGTAAAACTATGCACAAACCAGAATTATGTACAACTGGGTTACATATAAACCAGTTTACATTAGCCATCTATTAACATGAGAAACATTCTATGAAGAATTTAATGTCAGCTCTTATGAGTATAATTGGTATGTGTTTTTACAACTGCATAAAGCTCATGAATACAGCTTGTTGTAATATCGAAATAATTCCATAAAAACTTTCTTTCTCCAGAAAGGGCTCTGTCCTGAGTTCTATGAGCCAGCCAGTGGAATTGTGCACCGGGAGTTTGTTCCCTCTGACCAGTTCTAGTAGCCAGTTGCCATTGTTTACAATTGTATGTTTGATTTGTTGATGGTATGTGCAAGAAAGTTAACAACTTGTAATACTCTTACACTTCGGATGCAAGAGTAACTGATAGGGCGAGACATTGTTTATGCCACCTTCAATGTAACAAAGGGTGAAATCGTTTTGATGTTGCCCATTACTACAAAGTGATTTATAATAATTTTCTTGCTATTGGGTTGCATTGACTATTGCCACTCACATTTCGAAATCAAAATGTCTGCAGGCACTGTAATGCAACTGTTGATCATTATTTGTTTGTTGTATCATCCACAGTCGCCAATCTTCACATTCTTACAGATACTACCATACTGGAATGGAATATTCGATTGACACATAGTAGATAAATTAAAAGCTGAAAACTTCCCATAAGAACGAAAGCCGTATGCCTACGGTACTCATAATATTCATGACAAAAGTTTGATGGTGGTGATTGTTGTTTAAAGGAGCAGAACTTCAACGTTATCTGCTCCTAATTAGGGGAGATCATAGTATTCACAATGTTCAGACGAAACATGATAAAGATGATACAATCAGTATGTAGTTAGAAACAACAATAACATGAGTTGATAAATCTGATAATGATTAGTTTTGATAAGGTAGATTTCATAGATAGAATGGTCATGAACTTTTCAAGCTTAAACTGCTGCTTTGAAATAGCTTTTCATATTCATCTTTCATTAGCCAAATGACATAGTGTAACACCTAAACTGTAGAACACTTCATGTAGATCAGTGGCTTCCAACTAGCGGCCCGCAAAGCAAGATTGTGCGATCTGGGAAAGCTTTATTTACTTTTTTAAAATCATGAAAGAATATATTTCATTACTCGTTTTGAAGTACTATGTAGGCTATTTCTATTCAGCAAAAATGAACAAAGTAATTTGATGAAGAATTGATGGTGAACCGTTATACAACGTGCCACATCACACTGTGCAGGACCCAAGGACCCGGCAACAGCAGGTCACCAACTTCCCTCACCTTTACTCACGGAATAATGAACCCATTTTTTAAGGTATTACTGCCAAATTGTCCTTTTGTAAGTATTGTTTTAATAACATTATTAATTTAAATGTGTCTTTAGATTTTTGGCTCTGTTTGCCATTTTTATATTAATTCAAATATACTTATATTGTTGAGTGTTAATCAAAACTAAACTAGAATACTGTAGTTTTTTTTATGAAAGTTAGCCTATTATTAAAGTGCGGCCCGCAACAATACCCAAAGTTCCCATTTTGGTCCTCAAGCCCTTATAAGTTGGGAACCACTGATGTAGATACACTTATTGCAGCATGAATTTACAAGGGTTTTGGAAATTAATATCACTGTTAGCAGCAAATTCTGGTCTGCATATTTCTGTAAGGTTTGGAAGCCATTTTTCAATGTTGCCTGTACAAACTGTCTATTTATACTTTTCAGTCGGTCAACATGCTTTTTGCCCAATATGATTTGATGGTTCTACACTATACATGAAGGTGGACAAAAAAAACAACAAAAAAAAACGTACTGAGAGCGCACTGCCATTCGTGGGCGCAGTAGAGAGTTCTCCCACTAGATGGGGTTACTATTAATGTGTGAGAGGATGTGCGGAGGAAACGCCTGGAACTTTAGCGATCAGGCGACTGGTTTCTTCACCTTCACGAAACAACTGCCCAGACGGCATCAGTTTGTATGTGACAATTTGATCGTAATGATGTTTTTCTCTTACTGCTCTCGTGTTCCGCCTGCGAAGCCATTATGGCAGATTTAAAAGAACAAAGAGTGTGTTTGAAATTTTGTTTCCTGCTTGAAAAATCAGCAACAGAAACTTACCAAATGCTTCAACAGGCTTTCAAGGAGGATGATATGAGTGGTTTGGGCGCTTTAAACATGGTGAGATGAGTGTTGAAGACCATGCTCATTCTGGGCACCCTTCAACATCTCGAAATGATGAAAACGTTGAGAAAATCCACCTAAAAATCAACGAGAATCGTCGTTTTACAATCGACAAAATTTCAGAAGCAACAGGAGTGAGTTGGAGCTCGTGCCAGCAGATTGTGACTGAGGATTTGCAAATGAGACGTGTTACCGCTAAATTTGTTCCTCGCCTTCTCACGAAGCACAAAAAAAAAACCACTCAATTGCAGTTGAGCCACGACTTGAAAAACGAGATTGAAAGCGATCCAAACTTTTTGACCAAGGTCATTACAGGTGATGAGAGTTGGTGTTGTGCGTACGATCATTGTCTTTTTTGGATGTGCGGAGGAAACGCCTGGAACTTTGGCGATGAGGCGACTGGTTCCTTCATCATGACAATGCCCCCACGCACACGGCCTTATCTGTGAACCGCTATTTGGCCTCTCAGTGATGGTCTGTCGTTCCCCACCCTCCCTATTCCCTAAACCTAGCCCCGTGTGACTTTTTTCTGTTCCTCAGAATGAAAACAAGGCTAAAAAGGAAGCATTTTGATTATATGAAGGTGATTAAAACAGCTTTGCAAAGGGTACTGGATGATATCAAAGTTGAAGATTTCCAGAGGTGCTTCGAACAGTGGGAAAATGGACTTGACAAGTGCATCGCATCTAATGGAGAGAACTTTGAAGGTGACTGGAGGAATTTTGTAAACAGGTAATAAATACATTTTTTATAACGAAAATCCATTGGGGGGGGGGGGGGGGGGGGTCCACCCTCGTATACAACACTGGTCTGAAAAAAATGACATGTATTAATATTATTCACTGATGAATAAGGGGAGAATTTAGGATTACATGTTTCGACCATCACGCGGTCATCAGATTTTGATATTTATAATTGTGATTCTTTAAATTTATTTTACTTTTGTATAATTTGTCTGGTTAATATTAGTATTTACAGAATGATTTGCAGTGAATCTTATTTAGAAAAGGTTATCCTAATAATATTGTGCCATAGGTTTGTGTCTACCTATGAACTAACTATTTACATGTGCATTGTATGTCTACCCCTTATTATTCCCGTTTTCCAACGGGGTCGGGGATGAGATGCGATGGAGTCCGTGTGGCGATGGTTTTTACGGCCGGATGCCCTACCTGACGCCAACCTCATGAGAGGAGTTAATGAGAGATGAAATGAATGATGGTGAATGAAACTGGGCAAGGATGTGGAAGGAAGCGGCCGTGGCCTGTCAGAAGGTACCGTCCCAGCATTTGCCTGGTGTTGAAAATGGGGAAACCACGGAAAACCATTTCAAGGACGGCCGACGGTGGGGCTCGAACCCACGCGTCTATCGAGTCAGCAGAGAGCTTGGCCCCATGACCTAATGCTGCGCTTTAGCCAGTGTAGCCACTACTGTCGGTAACTATTTACATGTGCATAATATACGTAAATGCAAACCTATAACACAACATTATAGGTTAACCTATTTTAAATAACAAGATTCACTGTGAATCATAAATACTAACAATAACAAGAGGAATTATACAAAAGTATAATAAAAAATTCACAATTATAAATATAAATTATAAATTTAAACTTCAACACTAGTGATCAGGATCTGATGATGACCGCATGATGGTCAAATCCCATAATCCTAAATTCCCCCCCGTTATTTATCAGTGAATATTAATAAAAGTAATTTCTTTCTGGACCAGTAGTGTAACCACGGCCAATCATATTGGGTGAAAAGCATGCTGACCGACTAATAAGTATAAATTGACAGACTGTGTATTTATTTAAAGAATAAGTAATGATTTGCTTTCTTGTGTTAAATGTTTTATAACTCTGACTGCACCAGAGTGACAGCGGAGAGGTGGTGGGAAGAAAGGACTAAGTGGCGAGGCTTATGTTCCAAACAGACCCAGCCTGGGGCTGGAAACTGTACAAGATGATGATGACTATAACATCAGGTTCTTGGCAAGCAGTTGAAGGGAAAAGGAAATGTAGGAGATGATCTGCAGCTATGAAGGAAGAGCTATATTTTGTCTCACTTCCCAATTATCCAGCTATAGTTGACAGACAACTTCCAGCTGATGTCACATAGATTCTTCTGCCTGATCTCTGCACAATAATCACTGTCATAAATATTAACACCTCAATATTCACAGGTGCTTCCTTCAGAATAATGGTTTCTCTTTCCAAAGAGTAAATGTCAGTCATCCTGTTAGGCCTATTTAAAAGATTTAAAAAATATATTCTACTCTTGTAACTTTCAGCAACAGCAATCCCACAGAAACAATATTATGTAATACATGACTGAGAAGGCATAAAAAAAAAGAATTGCTATCACATTCTTAGAAGAGAGCACAGTATTATTCAGTGAAGGTTTGACTAGGAAATATGTTCCCCACAGCTATGCCACTCAGGATTAGATTAACCTCAGGTCCAAAGACCTGTAGAAGTTTCACTCACTTCAAATCTCCACTTCTCTCCACTAGAGTCAAAGATAACAGACAGGAAACTTCAAGGCAACACTATCATCCTAGGAGGGGAAAGAATGAAGGAAGAGCTTACACATTTATGCCCCTCCCTCTTCCTAGCTTGATACTGTTGCCTGTTCTTTGTCTTTTTATTATGGAACTTCAAGGCTTGGATTGGTCTGTGACCCCTCTTTTGTCGACTTAAGACCTGATCCTTTACCTTTGTTTTAGCCTTCCATACATCCTCATTTGTTCAGAATTTTTAATTAATTTCATCTGGTAGCATTTCTTTGTGGGCATAATGGCCCCACCATCATCTCCAAAGTGCTGTGGACAACAACACACAATGCTACTGCAAATGTCACATGCTACCATCAACACTATGGTCTCATTCCTCTCCAGAGTAACAGCTGTAAACTCTATACAAGTGAGGATAATTTGATAATGTGCCTAGCTATTTTTTACTTAAAAATCACCATCTCACAAATCTCCATATCTTCAAATGATTTTAAATATGACTGGCAGTCACTGATAACAGCAGGAATAAGGGCCTTATGCCAATTCTATATAATATATCTGGTTTTAAGCTATACTGAATCACCATCAATGTTTTCTTTTAACTATCAACGATGACAGTATTCAGAAGTTTGGTAAATTACATTATTATCCTGTATCCTCGTGCGCTATTACACTGGCAATGGTATAACAGATAAGGAACCAAACTTTCTCTCCAACAGAGCCTCCCTGCACTTTCTTCGGAAGTTGACACAGATACAACAGTAATTCAATCTTAGTAAAAAGCTGTTGAGTCCATGGATAGTGGTTGCTATTCCTTTCAGTGATCTGAATGGCCAAATTAAAATATTCTTCAGGGGATACATAAAGCAACACACTTGTGATGAATTAACACAGTGTGGTCATCAACATTCTCTGACAACATTGGTTTCAGTCACTTGTCGTAGCACATGGCAATGCTCCTAGATCACGAGACCAAAGACTAGAAGTACATGAACACTCCTTTAGTGCAAGTGGTAGAGACAGGAACCGATGCGAGCTGAACCATGCAGGCGTTACAGGCCCCCTTCTGGGAAACTAAACAGGCTGACTGGAAAGTGTTTGATGTGCGTCTGCCACTGTGCGGATAGCTGGAAGAACTTCACTCCAGACCATTCTGTGCCGTCAATCCAGACTAGAACAACAAGGAAAGACGATATGATAGAGTAGCCTAGCATGCATTACCACCTACATGAAGAAGTTTTCAGCTACTCAGATATACACTATGTGATCAGACATATCGGGTCACCCCTTGTTTTACCAAGTGAGCAATGAAATACCACAATCGACTGCAAGTGTCATTTGGCCAGTGGCTGTAGTAGGCTGCATACAGCGTGACATAGCAGATGGGCCATTTTGTGGAACTTGCCGACTTTCAACGTGAAGAGGTGATTGGGCGCCACAGATGTAAGAAGTATATGCACAAGGTTTCTATCCTCTTAAACATCCCTAGGTCCACAGTGTCTGATGTCATAGTGAAGTGGAAATGTGACAGGACGTGTAAATCCCAACAACGTGCACGAAGGCCACGCATGTTGACTTCCAGGGACTGTTGATGTTGAAGAGGGTCATACAAGATAGGCATCATAAGTGTTTTGTATGAGGTGCGGAAGCTTGGTTTCCATGGGTATAAGCCACACATCCCAGAGGCCAATGCCAAAGGAGCATCAAAACTCTACAGAAGAGTGGCAGAAAGCCGTTGTGATGAATCACTGTATACTTTTGACAATTTGATGGTAGGGTGTGGGTGTGCTGAATGCTTGGTGAACGCCCTCTACCGGACTGTACAGTGCCCACAGTGAAATTCGGGGGTGGAGGTCTTACAGTGTGGTCGTGGTTCTCTTGGAAGGGGCTTGACCCTCTCGTTGTTTTACATGACACAAGGTTATGTAAACATTTTAACTTCTAGCAATTGGTCCTGACTGTCGGGATACCAATTACTATGGAGTACGAGTGGGCATCATGGTAGTGGCCCTCCTTGTGCTCAGGTGGCTAAGACTACCCAACTTACTTGTTTATATGGGGCTCTGTGTAAGTAAGACTAACAATCTGCTTCACTTGTACTTTCTAAACCTGCTAAAAAAAGTCTTGAGCAAGCCTCAGACCTATGGGAGTGATGGAGTTCAAGTCCCATCTGACAGACCAGGGACCCCTTGAAAACGAACAGGTAATCCAACTGGTATTCGATGGAGTGCTATTAATATCAAGGAGGTTATGGAAAGAAAAAAGTAGAGCTATATGAGCCAGCAAGTAAAATGGCATTGGATATTCTAGGGATCAGTGAAGTTCAGATAAAGGGAGATAGAGATGAGGAAGTAGGAGATTACAAGGTCTACATATCAAGTGTAAAACAAGGCAGGGCAAAGTGGAGAATAGGGCTGTATGCCTAGATAACCTTAGAACATAACATAGTTTCTGTGAGGTACGTAAATTAACATTTAATGTGGGTGGATTTAGAAAGGTCAGGATTGTTTCAGTGTATGCTCCATGTGAAGGGGCATATCAGGAGGAAGTAGACAGATTTTATGAGGCACTGAGTGATGTGGTAGTGAGAGTGAACAATAAAGATAGTACATTACTAATGGGAGATTTCAATACTAGGACAGGAAATATAAGGTAAGCCGAGAAACGTTTACTGGACTTCTGCGCTACCATGGGGTTATCAGTTGCGAACTCATTCTCGAAGCATAAGGAGATTCACAGATACATATGAGAGGGTAGAGGAACCAGGTCAATAACAGACTATATCACTAAGGACTTCCAACTAAGGAAACTGATGAGGAATTGTAGGGTATTCAGGGGCTTTTTTTCATGAAATGGACCACAAACTGATTTCCTGTAAATTAAGCATAGTTAGACCTAAGGTGCAGAAAGTGAGTGCTGTTTGCAGACAGATTAGGGTTGAAAAACCTCCAGGATAAGGAACTTAGGCAGAAATACATGGAAATGACTGAGTAAAGTTTCCATTGAAGGATATTGAAACAGATGTATCAGAATTAGTGATGTAAAATGTCTGGGCATTTATAAGTCGGGGCAAATGCCCAGGCATTTTGGGCATTTACCTCTTTTAAAAACATATTCATAATGCAACGCTTATATAAATATTGTTTTAGCCATATATGTATCTACTGAACCCTTATTGATCTTCGATAAATAAGTATTCATATTTATTATTATTACTACCGCCCAGGCAGTACTTGAGGAAGTCGACATGGATATAAGGGAGGCTAGCATTTCGTAATATTGCAACAGGAGCTGAGCTGGTAGCTATTCTTGGGGGACGGTTAGAATTAGTCGGGTTCAAGGCCAAATTGAGCAACTACTGTACCAAAATTGGAAGCATAAAGGAAGGATCACGAGGCACTTGCAACGAACATACGATTGAATCAGCCAATCACAAGAGACCAAGCCATGACCACGCGGTGGACAGCGTCAGTAGTAAAAAGCCCGCGGAAATGGATATCTAGAGAACCGCCGAACGGATTAATCTCCGCACAAGTAAATTGAGACGTTTGATTTATTTGAAGAAGAATGACACTAGTCCCATCTTTGTGAGACAAAAACTCTGGAAGTTTTTATCTGACTCCACCCCACTCCTCCGCCCTGTCAGTTTTCTAATAAATAGTTTGGCCTGACGCCACTCTAAGTCAATCGTTTCGGAGCCGTGAGGGGCTTACTTCACGCCAGTTTGTATCGTGATTTTTAACGCTCTGAATTTGGTTAAGTAATTTTATTTGGGAGCTCTGAGGAGCTAAAGTCACAGAGATTGCATTATCGAAATTTAAAGCTCGAATACATTTTTCTTAATTCTGGAATCAACTTTATTTTGTGAGCTAAATATTTCACGCCAGTGCGTGATAACTTGTAACATTGACTTAAAGACGACGATTTCAGCTCAAAGGGGCAAGTCTTGTAACACCCTAATTAGCGCTCACCGGAGCAAAGGTCCACAGTACAGGACAGAAATACCGAGCAAGATAGCGACTGCTAGTGCAGCCAAGATCTTAAACTTGTTAACGAGCCAGTGACGTGGTCTCAAGGTGTATATTTATGTACATATTGCAGTGTATTTTATATGTGTTTTATTGTGCGTGTGTGCGAAATATTTAGGGCCAGTCTTCGCTATTAATCGCATTAGGACAATTGTGGGTGAACTGAGTAACCTGCAAGCGATTATAGATAGGTAAATAATTAACATTGAACTTTTCTGCCAAGGAGTCGATACCAAGATGATCAGCACGTGGTTTGGAGTTGGGATGAACTTCAACAGATCAACGCAGACGACTACTATGGAGTGCTAATTTGTCCATAGGGGCAATGGGTTGAGGAGGATGTCCTTAGTTCTACAAGCAGAGCGGTGATGTACAACAATTGGATTATTTCAATTATGTAGTTAGATTTGGCCGGGGAACTTTGTAAATAGTCATGTTTCTTTTCTTGTTGTTTAGAGTTTTTCTTGCACCGACCCTCAATGTTTTAAATGTCCGTTGGCGCGTGGCCAAAGTGTTTGTTAGATATTTGTTTTTCCTTGAGTCATATGTAATGCGCGCGGCGTGCGTGCGTGATTTTTATCCTTGCAAATGCGGAACCCGTTACATTCGATAAATGGTGCTTTATTAACGTTAATATTTTGAAATAGGAATGGGAGGAAATTACTGTAAGATATTTGCTGAACAGGTTATTATTCATATTAGGGTTGCCAAGCGCACCGACTTAAAAGTAATTTGTAGAACACCTTCGTTCTAATTTTGATAGATTTTTTTGAGTCCTTTTCAGGTTGACTAGTCACGGCATAGAACGGTGGCGCCAGCATGTGGATATTATTTGTGTCTTTTTATTTCAGGGTCTGTCAAAACCCATACGTGTGATTGTGTGTGTTACTGTGTCAAGTGTGTGTTGATTTTACGTGAGGAGGGGGTAGAGGTTCTACCGCCCTCATATTTTTGCTGCTGTTGTATTTTTGATGGAAAGACAGGGTGCTCTAGGGAGACCGCTGTTTCTTGTCCATATTTATTCTGACACACACACGTATTATTGTGCTTTGGGGCACACTTCTTCGAGATTCGACCCCATGTCCTGGGAGGTCGAGATATTTGACACGTGGGTTGACAGACATGCAGAGTTCCACAAACCGCCCGTTTTGCCTGGTGACTTATTTTGGTAGGCAGTCCTGATTTGTCCGACTGACCCCTGTAAGCTTTCATGTAGCAAACCTGTTCATTGTGATGGTGATTTTTAAGCCATAATTAATTGGGAGTTCGCCATGTGTGTAACAGCTTGTTGTACGTTGTATGGGTAAAATATTGTATTATTAATGTAAATGTTGGCTGTGTGCCTATTGCTTTGTTTATGACTCGATTCATGTATTTTGTGTGTCACACCTGTGCGGTGTAGTGGTAGAGTACTTGTAAATTTTGACAGCGGTCATTTTGTGTATTTTTATTTGGTCACGTGTTAATGTACTTGTGTTGATTTGTGTGAGAAGTCCTATGTTTTTAGGCAGTAAATGTTGCTACGGCAATTTGATTCCAATTTCACACGGAAATTTTGTGTTTGTTTATATTAGGTTTAGGAAGTGTCGGTTTAATTTTAAGTATTGTAGTTGTGTTCCCCCGTGTCGGTCTAGCTCTAAGAAATGTGGATTCGTTGTCTGAAGGATTATTCTGGATGATGACGAATCACGCATTCATTGTACACATCGTGATGCATGTAGAACGGCATACACACAAATATGGTCACTTTTGTATTTTATCTTAGGGACACTTGGTCCAGGTAATTAATCTCTCCAGAGATTTTCGCCTAGTTTTTGGCATTTTATTAAGTGGGAGTAAGAGGGGAGTTTTTGTTGTTTATTTGTTAAGTGTAAATATGGTGATTTTGTTATTAAATTCATTTGTTTTAACCCTGGCTTCACTCTTTCCTGCATGTTATTTTGTTATATGTTACCCTGCAAGTTAATGAAGCGCCTTGACAACAACTTACGATATGAACCGTTACACCCCCCGAATCTGAGTCTCATATGCTTCTTTGCAAGGGTTCACTACATATAATATGTTCTCTATATATTTATCCATACTAACATATATATTTGTATACAGTATACATATTTAATATACAAAATTATTTAATTTATATTGATGGAAAAGTAGTTAAGTAGTCCTTATATTTTTCTATAGCCTCTCAACTGAAGTGGATTTTTATACATAATTATGCGTATGCCTATGAATGTTGATTGTGTAATTGGGGAAAAATAATTCACTTAACACATCAACACATCTTTATAATTCTTAAATAAGTTTGATATATTACATCAAATGACTAATACTGAATACATAATTAATGTATGCTACGGGACGAATTCTATTCCACCGACGCAATGGTCATGACAGAATGGAAACAGGCCAACTACGACCTTCGACACATGATGACAAGGTTCGCTGTTCACGGATTTCACTTCAAATGCTGCAACAACAAGAAGCACCATGACCCAGGAGAACAGTGTGTTTGTGAACTATGCAACATGCATTGTGATCATTACCACATAAAGGTGTGCGGGAAAAGACAAGTATCCCTTACAGAGTACTGTACCAGAGAGTAATTTGCTCGGTGGAGCAAGGAAATTGAATAATCTATGTACATTATACGATCTTTTATTAAATAAATAATGTATGCTATTACATTAACTGTATAAGTTAAAAATTAGCGGCTTCGGTGGCGTAGTTGGTAGCATATGCTGAACTGCTGTGCCCAAGAGAGCGGGTTCAAACCCGGCCGAAGTCGCCGGATTTTTTAAGAGCGTTAAAAATCCTTCAGTATGCCTTCCTTCGGAGGGGAAGTAAAGCCAGTGGTTCCAAGTCATAGATTTATGGCATGTAAAAGATCCTTCCACAGACTAAACTTGTGTGAAGCTAAATTGTTAGGTTAGATTTCGTCAGAACGCTCTATCAAAGTTCCTATGTTCACCACTAGGTATCATTGATATCTGGTAGCGAAAGTTGGAACTACTTGAAATTGAATGGAACTTGTAGCTCACCCAAAGGATGTCTGCTGGAAGGAGCTACAGACTCTGGCGAGCCGAACATGTCCTCGGACACTCCCAGCACTAAAAGCCATACGATACGGTAGATAGATAGATAGATAGTTAAAAATTAAACAAATGAGGACATGAGGTACATTTATTTAAATATGAAATTAATAATAAATGGATGTTTTGTGTTCTTGGTTATCTTAAATCACTTTCTTCTGTTTCTGTATCCTCTTCGTCACTTTTTTCTATTGAACTTTCAAGTAGTTCTGGCTCAGATTCTTCTGACAGTTCTGATTCTGTCTGAATCTTCCTCTAGGCCTATAATTCGTTCTTGACTGGGTGTTGGGGTTTCTTCTCCTTGTTCTGGATTACTCAAGCGAGTGAAATGAAATTCCATAGCCCGATTCCAGTCGACCGACCAGGCCAGGGAATGGAATGAATGAAGCCCCCATCTAGCGGCGAGGATATGAACTGTGCCGGCTGCCGAAGCCTGGGGCATTGATTAAATGAATGACATGAAATGATAGTGGAGAGTGTTGCTGGAATGAAATTGTGACAGGGAAACCGGAGTACCCGGAGAAAAACCTGTCTGCATCCGCTTTGTCCAGCACAAATCTCACATGGAGTGACCGGGATTTGAGCCACGCACCCAGCGGTGAGAGGCCGGCGTGCTGCCGCCTAAGCCACGGAGTCTCTTACTCTGACGAGTCTCTTCAGTTATTTTGTCGGGCTTACGCTTCGATGTTCCATTCTCCCCATTCATCAACTTCCAATTGTAGGCTAGATAAGTCAACTTGGCAACCCTCTCAGATGTAAGTCAGTTCCTTTTTTACTATGAATCCAACCAAAAATGCTAAAGGTCCGCTCTGTGGCAGCAGATATAACAGGTGCCCCTACATTTCCTACATTTAAATGAGTAGGCCTGCAGGTCTAACTTAGTAATACAATGTTTTATTCAAACCAGATATACTCAATTCCCATTTAGATGTTATTAACAACATTGACACAAGATAATTAAATTATTGTTAGCAATATTCGGGCATTGCTAGTTTATTACTAGTCTCCCATAAGTCCAACCCCTCGTCCACGTCGTGGGAGACGGGCAACGGCACAAAGTAGGGGATTGCCTGTTGGGACGAAGTACAGTGGGGACTTCGTGTGCCCCGGGACCGTTACGGTAGCTGTGAAGGTCCTGTAGGAACCCTGAAAAGTGAAGGCTAACGGGGCTCTGGCGAAGCTACGGTAAGCCTAGCAAGCCAGTAGTGGATAAGACTTTTGCTTTCAAGAAGGGAACAGGCCTCGGACAGGACGGATACAATGGACGACGACCTAGCTGTGTTCATGGACTAAAATTTGGAACTTTAAACATAAGAACGCTTACGGGGAAGGTGGAAGAGATAGTGGATATAATGGAAAGAAGGAAGTTGGATTTATTGGGATTGGCAGAAACAAAGTGTAAAGGGGAAGGAAGGAGAGAACTGAGAAAAGGTTATAGACTGTACCAGTGGCGGCTGGTGATTTTTCACTTGGTGGTGCCAGCAAATACAAAATTTGCAATAAAATCATTCAAAGTTGCAGGTACCGGTAGTGCATATTTTATGCAATAAGTTATATGTTTAACATTATTTAACTGTGCTATTGTAGAAGACGTTTTTAAATGAAGTGTCAGCTGAAGTGAATTAAGAAATTGCGTAACTACTACGAATATTTTAATCTTGGGATTTTTCGCCAAAACAAAAGTTCCTCCTTTCTCTACTAGAAAGTGCTATAGTGTCAAGGAGCTTAGATATCTAACTTTCTTGACTTTCATGGCGCTCCAAGGAACAACAAAAATTCGACATGCAAGCTGCCCTTTGGGTGTCAAACAACAAAGCTTGCACCTGGCACCGAGGCCATACAATATTATATCATACACATATTTTGATCGATATGCATTTTAAATAAAAACCATTTTTAAGAATTATAATTGAACAAACATCTCAGAAAAATAATTTGAAGAAAACAACATATGCTAGGCCTACTCACCAAAAATATTTGTTCCAAAACCTCGATCGACACCTTCATTTGAATTAATAAGAGCGGTGCTGAAAGTCCATTCTTCGTTCTTTCTTGTAGGCACATACGTCTATCACCTTTGAATTGAAGTTCTCAATCTTGTTCACAAATGATTTCTCACACGACAACATTCCTAAGGCACTTAATCTCTCTTCCTTCATTGTGTTCCGAAGGAAGGTCTTTATCCGTATGAACATTGAGAAACACCGCTCCGCTTCCGATGTTGAGAGAGGCATTGTGATCAGCAACTTCAAGATTTTGATTGTCTCTTCAAAAGTATCACATAGCTCATCTTCCAGAATCAACGACAGAAATGGAACGGCACCAGAGACCGCTCTCAATTCAGGCCTAGCATAGAATACTTGCAGCTCACCCTTCAACTTTCTTTTATCAAGAAATGTATATACGCTCGTCATTTCGTCATGATACTGGTCTGGGAAGCTTTTGATATAATTGTCAAAATATTGAACTGCGAATAGGTTGGTAGCTGTGAGGAGTCCAGTGAACTGAAAGCGAATTTTTATATCTGAAAGGATAGCATCACATACTTCCAGAGCGTCCCTTTTTCTACAGTCCTCATCAATCCGGGGTCTTTTAGAAGGTAAGGATTCGCCTCTTTCGATAAAAGTCTCATTCATTATTTCATCAATATTGCCCCTGATTGCCTGTATGATGCCTTCAAAATGCTGAATGTCTTGTTTCACTTTAATTGGGTCAGTAATTCTCTTTTGCAGCTGATTAAAAATTATGTCAACATGAGGCATTATCTTATTGAAAAATGTTAGCCAGAAAATGAATTTCTTGTCATTAAGCCTTTGCTTGTATGCTCCAGCTTTTTCAATGGTGGAAGGTAACTTAATGAAGCCATTGCTTTCGATGGATTCCATAACTTTGACGAGGTGTTCCCTATTTTCATAAATATCTTTCACAGCACGCGAATGGTAATTCCATCGTGTGAGTGATACTCGAGGCAAACTTTTCTCTATGATCTCGCGCAACACTTTCGATCTTTGTGGCGAATGCGAAAAAATGAACAAATTCCTGTGAGATGAGCGAAAAAGATGCGAGCCTGTCGATTAACGGAGGCTGCTGTGGACATTATGAGATTAAGTTGTTGCGCATAGCAATGAATAACATTTGCATTAGGGTACTTATCCTTGATTAACTTTTGCACACCATTTAATCCATCACTCATAACGGATGCTCCGTCATAACTTTGGGCAATCAATTTAGTGGGTTGATCACCCACTAAGTGGTCGATTTCACTTAAAATGCTGTCTGCGATGACATGAGCATTTTGGCCTTCGGGATTAATAAAGTTCCAAAATCTTTCTACTGTTCTTCCTTCAACAACGTAGCGCAACACAATAACCAATTGATAATTGCAAGACACATCAGTTGTTTCATCAGCGATTATTGCTATATTGTCAGCCTTTTTTATTTCTTTGGACACTTCGTCGTGATACACCTGGAGCATGCATTCGAGCAGTTCGTTTTGAATAGTCTTGGAGATGCCTTTAAACACAGGCGACTGGCTGAGATGAACTTTCAAGTCCTTATCCAATTCAACACTAAACTGAATCAATTCGCGAAATACGCCTTTGTTTTCGAATGTTTCTGTTTCATCATGTCCCCTAAGGGCTAATTCCAAGGCACCACAAAAGCGGATACAGTTTATAATTAAATTTAAGACATACCTATTCTTATCTACTTGTTTGTTGTGAGTGATAATAGTTTGTCTGTACTGACTATCCAACCTGCTTTGAATGTTCGTTTTGCACAGAAATGAGAGGCTTAAAACATTATCCATATGTCGCTTTGATGATTCATGGACTTTAATTTTAGACCATATGTGTCCTATATCCCTAATACCTGTCTTACTCCAACTCCCATCACCGCCGAACAACACACAAGGAAGACAGAAGAATGCATTGTCTTCTTCGGAACCACAAATCCATTTGTTTTTGCTATAAATTTCCGGATTGAATTTGTGGCATCGATTTTTTGACCGTTGCTGGAGATTTAAATTAGGAAGTGGCCTACCCAGTTTTTTATGTCTCTTTTTTCCAGTGAGGGTCCTATTGCTAAATGGAGATTGTAACAACTCGCTTATTTTATTCACTGTTACACTTCCGAAAGGTGACACAGAGCCCATTGAGATTTCTACGGCTTCGTACGTCGCGCTCGAGCTATGCGATCTTCAAACATGAAACAAATCAAATTTTATTAAGGGACCTAGGTTGCATATATCGATTCAAAAAGCACACTTAGATTAAAACGGTGTTTATATGGTCAATGCCGCATGATACACAATGCTATGCAAGTTTAAGTAACATGTCTATATAGGAATAAATAAGCATGGCTATTGCTAACACACACGCGCGCACAGCCCCTTTGTCGCAATTTCAGTTGCTGTCTCTAAATAAATAGGTGAGATGAAATGAACACGATGACCTACCTCTAAGACAACCTTACTTATCGTACATACGGATTGATTGGAAAGGATAACCCCTGCATCTAATATAAATGAACACAAAAGCTATTTAACGACGGACACTATTCATACACATTTGCAGTCAAACTTGAGAATTTGTGTTTACGCTTGGGACGTGAAACTGTGCCGCCAAATTAAATTAACGAAACACAGTAAAACTCGTTGAAAAATTCCGAATTTTTACATTACAAAGAGAGAACAAATAATCCCCGTCATCAATATGAGCCTGAAAAAGTTGCTAAATGTCAAACAATAAAGAACTAAAACTATTTTGTGGTTTGAATTTATTTAATAGTCTAGACACAGTGATATATGGTCAAGCTGGTATCACTGGAGGTGTGTTGCCATATGCTGTACTCTAGTGGTTGAAAGATAAAGCAGTTCAGCAGTTCTAACGTGTATGTAATGTGCGCTTGAACCCAAGGAGTAATAAGGAGAGGCCCTAACGCCAAGGAAGTGAAGCCAGAAGTTACTCCTTCACATATGCTCAAAACATTGCGGTAGTCCCATAAGAAAAGCATGTAATGGTGTGACGTACGTACTTAAAAGTGGTGATATTTCGCGTGTGGGTTGAAATGTCGACATATGGGGCATATGTTTGCACAAACAGAACTCCCACCTGCCAAAGTAATGTCATTTCACAAGTAAATCCACTTTATTTGCCATTTATTGTGTTAAGTTTTCATCCTTAGAGTAGCCACCTTACGGCACTGTTCTAGTATCATTCGTTAGCTGTTCAAATAGTGGCATACGTGTCCACCAATATAATTATTTCGATTGCTAGGAATTAATTGCGGATATTTTCCTCCGTTTTTTACTGGAAATAGTTTCTGCTTGTCAATTAATGAACGGTATTACTGTAATCTAATTACCCCAATCTATTTTCAACGTGGCTTAAGTTCTAGATTTATTGCTCGTGGGTGTTAGAAGATTGATATGACATTATTTGCATATTTTAATGTGTTAATCTCAAACCTCAGCCTAGACCTTGTTTAGTTTGTTACCGGAACTGAACTGGCCTATTTTTTTAAAATCATCGTGCAATAAAAACAAATACGCCACCACCCAATTAGTTCGCATGCCTTTAATATTTTAAATTTATTTAATTTATTTAATACACATTCGTGAATATAATGGCAGGCCTACTGGTATCTCGGTAATTGTTTGCCTATTATTTGGTATAAGTTAAGAATAGTGATGGGTGTCTGGTTGCCTGAAATCCCACAATAATTACAGGTCATAAAAACTGCATATCGGTATAATACATTCATTTCCCATGTGCTATACTATATTTCAGATCGGTGTATTGCTCTAGTTTATATTGTAAAATTAAACGTTTTATGGCAGTTTACATGATTCTCGATTGCGACGAAAAGTATTGTGACTGCCGTACACTTCACGCTAGCCAGCAAAGATCAACAAATATTCCTTGATTTCCATCGTCATATAGGCCTACCTTACAATTTCGTAGTATAGGCCTACCTGCACACGAATCTTTTTCTTTCGTAGTTCCGCCCCTTAAAGCAACAATAACTAACTAACTCGAATCTTTTACTGGTAATCTTACTTAAATTCCACTAATAAATAAGTCTACGGTACCGTAGACTCGATTTACGGCTCGAGCCGGGCAAGTATGGGGGCGTGGTCAGTGCTTCAACTCTCCGCATGCTATTGGCAACTCAAACTAACACTTGGGGCGCTGCGGTCGGTCTGGATAAGTAGGGTTTAAAATACTCAATAACACGCGTTTGATATGGAACACTTTTTTATTTTTCGGTTATAATCAGTAAATGTGGTCTCTAAAGTAATGACAGTGTTATTTTTAATTGTATATATGTATAACTGTGCGATACACGTGATCTAATTTGTGTGTTCCACTGGATTTTTTGGTGTCATTTGCATATTATCAAGCATCAGTTTTTATGGTTGATGTAGATCAGCTGATTCAAATTTACACAGGGCTACACTTCGGACATTATTTCGGTACTATTATGCGCAATATAATGTAAATGTCGATCCTGAGTCAACGCCGAGGACATTCAAATAGAGAAATACGGTACATAAACAAATAAATAACACACCGAAGCTATGCTACTTTTTTCATTCCGAGACTAGCATCCACGCAAACCAGATTCCACTGTTCCAAGCTCCGAATTATATCGTGAATTGATGTCAAACTGATGATCCGCCAGCCTTTCCGCCAAGCCTACACCTCGTAATCGCTAAGTTCTTCGATATTCGAGCTATTCCACTATCAGTCATATAGGCCTAATTTGCCTCCCCGTGGGCACTGTAGAATGAGTGATTCCGCTACCATTCAAATATTCAACACCAAACCCACCTTTTAACCATCCAAATCAAGCAATTCCTGTCGCCCCACGAGTTTTAATACAAGTTAAACTCATCCCTTCTCCCTACCAAGCAGCCAATAATTAATTATTTATTTAATTATTCAAGTAACTTCAATCTTACCAGCGCGCCCATCGTAACAGCTGTTTTTAAACTGAATAACCTTCGCTGGCTTTACGTCGCAGGTCTTCTGTCTGTCTACCTCGACAAGTGTTAGATCCTTCCCGGGGTGGAAAGGTATTATTATTAGGTATTATGTATCATCACATTTCGGCTATTGCTATTTGCATCTTTTGGAAAGTGATGAAAAGGTATATCCGCAGCCCTCTTTTACATCGACTTACAGCCGTAAACTGAGCAATACACTTTGCTTTTACTCATTTTTCACTCTATCAACGAGTAAAACTTATTACTTATGTATAAAGACACGAACAATTTACCACGATCTGTTTACCAATACAAGAAACCATATACAAACAGTCACCACGTGACAAATGTACCCTACTCGGTAAGTTTCTCATTTTTACCGCTAGATGTCATATCAGATAGCTGGAGTTGCCAATAGCGCTGACAGGGCGCCTCCTTATTACTCCTTGCTTGAACCTGTGACGTGCTGCTATCTCGTGGATAGAATTGAAGCTCCGCGTCACGGGGCCGTTGGCTCTACCTCAGGGTAATATGCGTCTCAACACAACACAAACAAACTCAAGCCAAACTAGTCCTTATTGCAGTACAGTGTCTGATGCGGTCTGATGTTCGTAGGTAGTGCCGGTTGGCTCTGGCTCAGTAATTCAATAAAGCGCCACCAGAACGCATGTCAGTTTGACGCTCGTTCAAATAAATGCAGAATATGTATACAATTTCCTCAAAATGTAAATGTAATATAAACTGTTCTTGAGAGGGAAAAGTCACATATTCTCTCTTCATTACATTGGTGGTGCCATGGCACACGGGCACCACCTCAGGAACCGCCCCTGGACTGTACTGGAGTGGGAATGAATAGGGAAAGAGGAATGGAGTGGGAGTAGTAGTACGAGTTGGTTTAAAATAAGAAGTGAAGAGAATAAGTGATAGGATGATGAAAGTGAAAGTAGCACTGAGGGTA
Organism: Meconema thalassinum; assembly: GCA_946902985.2. Taxonomy (NCBI): domain Eukaryota; kingdom Metazoa; phylum Arthropoda; class Insecta; order Orthoptera; family Tettigoniidae; genus Meconema; species Meconema thalassinum. Next base: position 626,681,963 of record OX336390.1, on the reverse strand, counting down.
GAGACCGCAGAAATAGTGCAAGTGTATGCTCCACAAGTAGGCTGCGCCTCAGAAGAGAAGGAGGAGTTTGAAGAGGAATTGCAGAAGCAGCTGGGAGGAAGGAATATGATTGTTATGGGAGATCTGAATGCCCATGTAGGAAGAGAAAGACAAGGGTATGAGAGTGTGCTTAGACCAGAGGGTTGGGACAGAAGAAATGAAGAAGGAAAGAGACTGTTGGAATGCTGCCAAAGGAACAGCCTGCTAGTTGGGAACTCCTGGTTCAAGAAAAGAGAGAGCCACACAATCACATGGTACAGTGATTACTTGACCAGGAAATCGGTGGTTGACTATCATCGTCATCATCATCGGCTTTAACTCGAATCCGAGTATACATTCGGAAGAAGTGCCACTGGCGTGAATTTGTTTAGGGTGGATCTCAGCTTGCCAGGACGAGACCCACACACTATGATCTCGGAGCCTTATCCTGGGGCTCACAAAGAATGAGACATGCAGGACCGAACACAGAGACTGCAACGAACTGCCGCATACTCAAGTACTACTGAGGTGCGCCTTTACAGCCAGTCCGTCTGGCGTGGCCTCTTCCGCCTCTATGACCGTTGGGAGCCATGAGAGTGATTGGCTCCTCCTCCGCTCATTTTGCCGTTGGGCCAAAACCTGCCCATCATAACTATGGACAATAGTTTGCCCTATTAAACCTGAGCAATAGGCTGCCCCTTCCGCCAACCACACTGTGCCAGAGTTACCTCTTTCACTGCAGGTACCGTTGAGGACTTCACCGTAACCCTGGCAAGGGACCCAACAAGGTACTACCAGCCGGGCCAGCTGGACCAGTTTATTTTTTTTAAAGAGGTGTTACTCCTCTATCACTCCCTACTTGATGTCTGTTAGGTAGTCAGCCCGAAGACTGGTTGGATCCTCAAAAAGTACCGCCGTTACGTTATGTGAGTAGATACCCACAAAAACCCAAGGCAGCACTATTTTGAGGCGTTCTAGGCAAGAAGAGGAGTGAGGTAGTTTGCCATTGCTTTCCTCACTGAGTCAGAACAGTAGTCCTAACCCTATGAGTTGAACCTTTTACAGCATTCACAGGCACTGACTGTGCCTCGAATGCCATTACTAAGCCCCACCCATACCTCAGTAGCTTCCATATAATCACAGCCATAATACTTGATAATACTATATATATACATAATGTAACACTGTAGTGCCTATACTATATAAGATATCACCACTGCTCCATGTACTGTATTAGAGTAGTACTGTATAACATTACACTATGTGCTATGGCACCACACTGTGTCACTCCACTAGTAGTAATACCAACACGGTATAACATTACACTAAGTGCTATATACTGTATGAGAAAGAATCAAATAAGAACATCACGGACATCAAGATTATACCATCGGAGAACTTGGATAGCGCTCATCGATTGCTGGTAATGAACCTGAGAGGGACTAAGGAGAAGAAAGGGAATGAGAACCAGGAAAGACTTATAAGGATATGGAAACTGAAAGGAGATAGAAGGGTCGAGTACCTCAAAATGGTAAAAGAAGGAATTCCAACAGATGAAGAAAGAGGGGTGGAAGAGGAATGGGCTAGATTTAAGAAGACACCAGTAGGTGCAGCAGAAGCAGTATGTGGGAGGACAAGTAGTAAGAAGAGGTGGAAGGAAACACCATGGTGGAATGAGAAGACAAAAGATATCAAAAATATTAAAGGGACAGGAATTCCGCCTGTCCCTTTAATATTTTTGACTTTTAATCAATACGGAACCATGATTGATTCTACTGACAAAAGATATCGTAAGGAAAAAGAATAGAGCCTTTAGGACGGTAGAGACAAGGGAAGACTACCAGGAAAGAAAGAAGGAGGCAAAGAGAGTAGTGGCTGAGGAGAGAAGAAAGTGGATGGAAGAGTGGACAAAGATGATGAAGGAGGATAGTGAAGGTACAAAAAAAAAAAAGGTCCCGTATGGGATGGTAAAAAATAAGAGGCGGAAGGATCCTACGGATTATGTTAGAATGGTGAACAAAAGGGGACAAGAGATAGAAAATAGGGAAGAACTGAAGAAAATGTGGAAAGAATGTTCTGAAGAACTTCTGAACCCAAATGAAAACCACGGCGAGGAGGAAGAAATCGGGGAAGTGGAAGATGGACTGCAAACAGAAAAGGACTTAACATGGAAAGAAGTGGAAGATGCAGTGAGGAAGATGAAAGGAGGGAAGGCACCGGGTGTGGATGAGTTGAGTGTGGAGATGGTGAGAGCAGCAGGAGAGGTGGGGATACAATGGTTGTACCGAGTGATGAAGACAGCATGGAAGGAAAGGAAGACCCCAGAGGACTGGAAAATGGGAATAATTGTCCTGATCTTCAAGAAGGGTAGAACAGAATGCAGAAACTATCGGGGAATAACACTGATGAGTCATTGTGCAAAGATGTTTGAGAAAGTTTTGGAAAGGAGAATTAGGACAAGGATAGAAGGAGGGATGAGGGAAGAACAACATGGCTTCAGAGCAGGAAGGTCCGCAGTGGATTTGATTTTTGCTGTAAGGCAGTTACAAGAACAGCACTATGAGTATGGAACAGATCTACTGATGGCCTTCCTGGACATTGAGAAAGCATATGACAGTGTATGCAGAAACAAAGTATGGAAGTATGGACTAAACCCACCCATCAAATTACAGACCCATTAATATTATATCTGCCATCAGCAAGGTTCTAGAAAGCGTTGTTAAACGAAGACTTATGAATTTCTTCATGAAAAATGATTACTTTGCAAACTGCCAATATGGGTTTATTCCAAATAGAGGAGCTGATAGTGCTATATTTGAAGTAATAACTGATGTAGAAAAGGCATTAGATGAAAACAAACTAGCTGCTGGTGTATTAATTGACCTTCAAAAAGCCTTCGATCTGGTTAACCATAAGATTCTCCTTAATAAACTAGAATTTGCAGGCATCAGAGGAGTGGCACATGATTGGTTCAAGAACTACCTCACTAACAGAAAACAATATGTTGCAATCGATAATGTAAAAGGATCTCAAATGAGAATTGACACAGGAGTACCTCAAGGTTCTGTCTTAGGACCAATTCTTTTCTTGGCCTATATTAATGATATAGTATTATTAGAATTGAAAGGCAAGCTTAAACTATTTGCAGATGATATTTTTATACTCTATCTGGGAACATCTGAACAGGAAATTATGCTAAATATTAATTATGATCTCAATAAGCTGGTGGATTGGTTGAGAGCACACAAAATGGTTATCAATATCACTAAAACAAAATATTTGTTCTTCCATAAACCATCATACAAGATTGAGACCACAAACATAGTCAACATAGCCAACAAAGAAATAGAAAGGGTTAAATCGGCAACATACTTAGGTATCACACTAGATAGTACACTAACCTGGGAAAATCATGTAGAAAATGTAAAACATAAAATCAGCCCTTTAATTGGTATTATTTTCAGATTAAGATATAGCTGTCTTACTAGCCAACAATTGAAAAATATATACTTTGCTCTGATACATTCACATCTAATGTACATGAATTTCATATGGGGATATTTTAAGAAGGAGCTGATAAAAGAACTTGAGATACTCCAGAAACGTGCTACAAAATCTATCTTTGGATTACCTTGGCTCACACCCTCAAATGAATTGTACTCAGGAACTAAAATTATGCCACTGCAAAAACAAATAGCTATGTCAGCAACAGTATTTGTATACAAATTAGAAAACAAATTGATACACACACACATCCATTTTACCCATGCAAATGACATTCATCACTATGCAACAAGAGGAGTAAATCAAATATTCACCAGCCATTCCCAATCCATTAAATTTGGAACTAAAGGAATTATGTCCTCTATAATAAAAGAATACAACTCGCTACCATTAGGCATAAGGGAAAGTTTCTCTATAAAAACATTTAAGAGGGAAACAAAAGACTTCCTATTAAGGAATGAATAGCCAATGTACAATAGCCTTAAGCAATGCAATGTATCATACCATATTATCTCTGTAAAGTTAGTCACTAGCAATCTAAGTTACTATTAAACTAAACAATAATGTTACAAAAATTATATATATGCCATGCTGTAACTATGTTACTTGATTGTCCCTAACACGAGCTCAGGCTCATTGGGACCTATGTAAATAAATAAATAAATAAATAAATAAATAAGTCCCTGGAGGATAGAGGAGTAGAAAAATGGACTATAAGGAGGATAAAGGAGATGTACAAGGGAAGTGTGAGCTGTGTGATTGTGGGAGGAGAGAGATCGGACTGGTTGGAACAGAGAAACGGCCTGAAACAAGGAAGTGCACTGTCACCGTTACTTTTCATTGTGGTGATGGATGACATAATGACCCGAGTGGCACAAGTAATTGGGGAAGGAAAGATGAAAGCAATGGTGTTTGCAGATGATTTGATGATTTGGGGAAACAAGGAGGAGGAGGTACAGGAACAGTTAGACGTGTGGGAAGGAATAATACAAGGATATGGGATGAAATTTACCATAAATAAGAGTGAGATGATGATCACAACAAGGAAGAAGGAAAGAACCACAACAGGAATAACAATTGGTGGGGAACAGCTGAAGAAAGAGGAGAGTTTCAAGTATCTGGGAAGCCTGATACAAGATGATGGAAGAAACGATAGAGAAATAAATGGGCGGGGGAGACAGGCAGAAGCATTCCGGAGGAGTATGAGAAGCATGTTATGGAGCAAGGATGTCCCTCAGAACAGCAAAAAGATCATATATCGGACGTACTATGTCCCTATCCTGACGAAATGCCTCGGAGACCTGAGTTATGAAAGGAAGGGAGAAGAGCAAAATACAGGCCAGTGAGATGAGGTTCTTGAGAAACAGTATTGGAGCTACAAAGATGGACAGAATAAGAAATGAGAGGATCAGAGAATTAATGAAGGAGGAACCATTACAGGATCGTATAGAGAAATCTAGACTTAGATGGTATGGATGTAAAATGAATGGAGGAGAAGAGGATACCCCGGAGGATACACGAGACGAAGTGGGAAGGAAAGAGACCGAGAGACAGGTGGCTGAAGGGGGTGGAAGAAAGCGTGAAGAAGAGAGGAGAAGACTGGACAAGGGTGGAGGATGAGAGATAGTGGGAAGACAGTAGACGTTGGAGAGGCTTGTGTTCCAAACAGACCCGGCCAGTGGCTGGAAACTGTGAAAGATAATGATGATGATGATGATGATGATGATGACTAGTTTATCCATGAAATGTAACTTTGATTAATGGTTTTTATTATGTTTTAGAAGTTCTAGTAAAAATCACAAGTAGTAACAAGTAAATTAAAAAAAGTTTCTTTAATGCCCAGATTTTGGGTGCTTAAAACTGCTTTGGGCAAATGCCCATTTATAGATGTCCTGCCCACTGGGCATTTGCCCAGCCCACATCACTAATCAGAATACAGGGATGCAGCACTATAAGCAGCAAAGGCACTTGTGACAACAGTGTGTTAAAGACAGGAAAAAGCATACATCTGGTGGAAAACATAGTGAAGTCTGCTTGTAAAAGTAGAAAGAAGGCTTACAAAAAATGGCTCCATACAAGGAGAGCTATATATAGTGGAAAGGAACAAAACCAAACAAATAATGTTAGAGTCCGAAAGTAAGTCGTGGAAGAAATTTGAAGACTAATTATAAACATTAGGTCAAGTGGCAGGAAAGCCTTTTTGGAATGTTAGAATCTTAGAAATTAAGGAGAAAGAGAAATGAGTAATATTTTGGATAATTCTGGGAAACTCATTGTGGATGCCAAGGAAGTGCTTTAAGATCGCAGGAATACCTCGAAAACTTGGTAAATGTGAACTGAGATCATGCTTAAAGAAGTAGAGAGGGTGGTAAATAAACTACAATGTTACAAAGCATCAGGGGTAGATGAAATTCAGCCAGAAATGGTAAAGCATAGTGGGAAGGTAGGGATGAAATGGATGCAGAGGATAATCAAATTGGCAAGGGATTTAGGAAAGGTACACTCTGACTGGAGAAAAGCAGTAATCACTCCAAATTACAAGTAAGATAACAGAAAAGATTGTAACAATCAGTGGCGACCCCTGATTTTTATAATGTGTAGGACGAAATAGGATGAAGTCCAAAGATAAATTAATGAGAAAGGTTGAAAATTACAGTTTCCGGTAGGCTATAGCCTACTGTAGTTCGAATTTCTAAAGGGAAGAGCATGATAATAATAACAACAATAATAATAATAATAAAAGTAATATCAGTCTGTAAAATATATAGTGAACAACACAAATCATACCTGGTTAGTGGATTATTTGAATTTCAGATCGATTCTCCTGTCCTTATTTTCCGCGAAGATATCGATGATTGTGTCATGGAATTGTTTTTTTTTTTTTTTTTTCAAGTCCCGGAAGAAACCTTTCTCGATAGAAAGTGATGCTAACCATTGAGACGTTCTTGTGCTGTAGAATTTCTGCAGTATGTTTTAATGCGCTTCAACACAGAGAAGCTCCTTTCTGTTGAGGCACTAGTAGCGGGAATAGTCAGAATTAAGTTGATGAGTTTTGACACTTCCGGTAATGTGTCACCGAAATTGTTTGATACAATGTAGTCATTCAATTTTGATATGGAATTTAATCTGAATGACGGTGAACTGAAGACGTAAGACAATTCAGAATTTAGTCCCGGACTGTCGAAAAAGCTGCCATATGGCGATTTCATTAGAGAATGAAGATGATTAATGGGAAAACAGTGAGATTATTCCTCAAATTTCTCGACATTTAAAAGAGCGAAAAATGTCAAAGAATGAAGGTCTCTAAATCTCTCTTCAATACGTGCTGAGAAGTGATCAACTATTTCAAAGTATAGGCGGCGAAATGAGGTTTTCATGTCATCTTTATTGTCAGTTCGTTGCTTCTTTGTAACAGGAGCGTCTTTGTTATGCAGTTTAGCCCACAATTCATCAAACTCCCCACGGCATGACTTCAGAAACGTCACATATCTTCTTTTGCAAAATTTTGAAAAGTATTTCTGCTTTAGGTAGAACCAAGTGGAAAATTTCCAACATAAAATTGAACTCAAAATCAAGAAGGTTCTTAAGAAATCCTTTTGCACAAAATCGTGTTTCAGGATCGAACGGCATTGTGTCATTCTCAATTATTTGACTGAACAACTGAATCAGTTCTGTTTTGTGGTTGTAAATCATTTCCACTAGTCTATTGTTGTATAACCATCTGGTTGGAGCAACAGAAGGAAAACGGTCATTTACTATCTCGTCAAGAGCATGAGTTCTTTTGCTTGAATAGGAGAAAAACGACGCGAAACCGGAAACGGTCGAGAAAAATATTTTACAATTTCTGATCACTTTTACACAGTCCTGCAATACTAAATTTAGTTTGTGTGCATAGCAGATAGTGAGCAATGCTCGCGGACACTTTGACTTGACTCTCGCGGCTAGTCCGTTATATTGGCCCGTATTGACAGATGCGCCGTCATAGGTTTGAGCAATTAACTTACTACTGCATTGAAACTCATCTAAATGATTAAAGACATGTGTTGCTATTCTTTCGGCACTTCTGTTACTGCTCAAATCTTGAATTTCGCCCTTAGGATCAACATATCTGAACACTATACTTAATTGCTCCTTCCTTGATATGTCCATTGTCTCATCTACAATAATTGAAACAAACTGCGCAGCAGAGATTTCGGCTTTTATGTTCTGCATTAAGTGTTGAGCACAAGCATCGATTAAGTCATTTTGTATCATTGAACCTTGGCCTGAGAACACAGTACAATTTTGTAGGTGATTATGCAAATTCACGTCGCGTTCTGCCATGTATTGAATCAACTCCCTGTAATTGCCTTTATTAGCAGAATCTTCCGATTCATTATGGCCTCGAAAAGGTAGCTCCTGAAGCGCCAGGAAGCAAGTAGCATCTGTTAAACACTTCATAACGTACCTATTGCCTTTCACTTTTTCATTGTGTTTGTCTATTGACTCTTTATAGGCTTTGCTAAGACAGCATTCAATTCTAGTATCTGAGTTTTGAAACTGTTTCAGTGAGATTGCCGCTGCAATGTGTTCCTTACTTTGTTGATGCCGCTTTCGTAATACATTTGCTAAATTATTCAAATCAGCTACGCCACTGCTGTTCCAAACATTTTTCTGAACAGAAAATAGTTAACAAGGCCAACAGTAAAGCTTATTTAATGCCTTGCACCCACATAACCAAGGTATTTCTGCATATTTGGAAACGAAAACATTTAATTTTACTATTTTCCCACCTGTTTTTTTGAATTGACATAAGTTAGGTAGGGGAGGAGTAGGTCGTCCCTTCGAGATAAGTTCTTTCTTCTCCGCATGGCTAAATGAACTGAACGGATGCAGAAAAAGCCGCTCGATAACACAGTTACGGTCACATGACTCCTCTATTGCACCTGTTAGGCTACTGCTATTTGGTTCTGGTCCCGAAGTACCTGGCGTATTCACGCTGGCCATCATTTAAAAATACTACACACGAGATAAATCAACGCACTTTAATAGGCTACTTATTCATTTAAAATAATTATTATAGCTGGGCTAAATTGAAGATATTAGACTCAGTCTAATATTAATTATTCAGTCGCACAGCACTATTACGAACACATTACACAGCACAACACAATACAATACAATCGAACTACAATACCACTCAAATGATGTGCACACGGTGAAGACAGACTGCCGTATCCATTCTGACCGCGCGAAATCGTAACTAATAAGCCTGTAGTGCTGGTTTGAATGTAACCAATAGCGAGACTTGAGGATCTCAGTAGACGTCCTCAGAGCGCAATTTAACAGACCATACCTGCCCCTTCCCCCTCAAGGTCTCCCATGCATTTCTTAAGCTGTAAATACGTGCTTTGAGGATGCAAGGCTCTCTTCCTCAGTTTCTACTCCGGGTGGTGAAGGTCACACTTCACCCATCTAGGGGTGAAATGTAGAACTAGTTACAAGTCCTGACAGTGACAGACACAGAGCTTATCAAGAGGGCGCGCAAGTTAGCCCCAAAATACTATTTTACAAATTCCATTTTTAAAACAGTTACAGCTGAGAGCTGACTGTAGGATGATCCTCACATCCTACATGGAGGAATCGCCACTGGTAACAATTATAGGCACCCTGCATGAGCCTTGAAATCGTATTAGTGGCGCCGCACTGCACTGGGTTGTGAAACAAGGGAAGGGAGCTGGAGGAAGTCAAGCCGCGTCAGTCGTTTAAAAGCCAGAGAGTCAATTAAACTGCAACTTCTTACCGATTAGACACCCGAATTTTGGCGAATCAACTGTTGGAAGAGGTAGAAATCTCTACATAAGTGGGCATGTTAATAAAGCGGGGTAATTGAAGCGACAAGATGAGCGCTTTCTCAGAGCAGAAGAGATTAGGCAAATGTCTGTTTCGCTTCCATCCTACCAAATAGCATTAAATTATGCTGTGTTCCCATCCATTGTAGTGGCTACGCGGGCTAAAGCGCTGCGTTAGGTCAAGGGGCCAAGCTCTCTGCTGACTCGGTAGACGCGTGGGTTCGAGCCCCACCGTCGGCTGTCCTTGAAATGGTTTTCCGTGGTTTCCCATTTTCAACAGCAGGCAAATGCTGGGACAGTACCTTCTGACAGGCCACGGCCGCTTCCTTCCACATCCTTGCCCAGTTTCATTCATCTTCATCCATTCCATCTCTCATCCCGACGCGCAGGTCGCCCATGGGCGTTGACTTGAAAGATCTGCACTCGGCCTCTCAGGAGGCTACACGACCAAAAAAATAAAACCCTTGTTGAATGTTTTCACATCTTACATGTTTATTAAATTACTTACACATTATAATTATTATATTTCACAGAATGACACTGAGCGAAATGTTGTCGCTGCTCTTTGCCCTTGTCCAGCTGGTCTTGGAAATACTTGTGAGCATATTGCTGCAGTGATTTATTATTCTTCTTTATCATTTAGGCCAGCTATGGACCACGTCATTTCAACTGCTTCCGTCTTTGGGCCTTGATCTTAGCCCAGTGTTCACGCATTCGCTGCCAGAGAAACTCCTTTCTTTCATCAGACCACTTCTTGCCGGTTTTTAAATTCGCTTTTTCTTGGAATTTGGGGTGTGCTCCAAGCTTTTCCTTCAAAAGATCACGTTCTATAATGTCTGCGTGGGTGAACCCTACTTCTTGCAAATCCTTGTCTACCTCACAACATTTATAATTATTATTATATTATTATTATTGTGTTCCTAAAACTGATGTGCCCCAAGCCTGGGGAAAACCCAGTTCAGTGAGTGCTATGAAAGAAAAATATTCCAAGATGGAAGCACATTAAAGAATTATATCCATGAAATAATGTACAAAACTCCATAGCAACTTTCAATCCGACTGATGTTGATCTTTAAAAAATACCTTATCCTTTACGGAGAATGTTCCAGGCAGAAAATATATCAGAAGTCGAATGCACTTGTAGTACTGTAATTTTTTGTAGTAAATTCTGCTGAGAATTTAATTTTGAATGAGGAATGTGATAAGAGTTAAGTTACTTTGTAATTGCTCGAGAATCAATGCGACATACGTGGAGAAATACTTTTCAGACCTCGGAATGAGAGGGTACAGAGCCTTTTTGGAAACTATGTTAACAGTGACAATGCGCTTCACAATTCCGTGACATCTCGGGAACAGGGAGAGTCCCCAGAACGGTACCGGCACCATGAAAGAAAATGTAGAATATCGGCGAGTGGCATGGCTTATCACACCAAAACGAGGGAAAACTTTAAAAATTTAGCTTCTTCTATGATAATTGACTCTTACCTCACCGCGTTCACTACGCGATGTTGCATATAGGAAATAAATGGAACCACAGGCTATTGCGTTCTATCAGGTAATGGTTAATTTGTAGTTTGTTGTGGTTCAATTGTCCATAAATTGCAACCATGGCTTTGTGAAAACCCAGATAGAATCATTGTGAAAGACGGTAGAACATAGAGACTGTTAGAAGTGAAATGTCTGACCTATTGCAAGGATAGGGGAATAGTAGCCAAGTCCGCAAGCTAGGTGTCGTGAACGGTAGCATTTGGTAGCGAAAGTAGGAACTACTTGAAATTATCATCTGCAGTCCTTACTTGAATTAAAACAGATAACACACACTAATACAGCCATCACAATTAACACCGGTTATCAGCTTCTACACACACCCAAAGTACACGGGGCTATATGACAGCATTGTCGCAGCCCCTAAACTGAGGAACCAACCAACTATCCAGAGTTTATTACAATATCTTTTAAAATTAAAGTTAAATGTTTGTCATATTGTCAATCAAAATATTTAGTTATTGCCTTCGTTTAAAAAAAAATATTATTCTTGGATAACAAGTGACTGCATATTTGTCAGAACGCAACACATTATAAAAAAATGTCGTCAATAAGAGGCAGAAGTTCAATCGGAAGCATCTGTAAAATATTGTATATTTTAATGAATGCTAACACTAGCTACACTGTGTCTCTTCCCGACCCAGTGGTGGTGAAAATACGTGACACAGTTGTACGATGGACTCCGAACAAAATTCTCATATCAGAATGATACAGTGTCTTTATCTTCACTCAAAATATCAACAGATGATTTTCATGTCATACTTCACTCGCACGGTTTTTGCGAGATATTATTTTAAAGAAGTTAAAAACATGAAATGACACGCTTGTTAAATCTTAGATTTTGTATTTAGTCCCGAATAGAAGAATATCCTACGCTCATGCACTGCTATATGCCATACTCCCGCCTCGTCTTACTACTTTAGTGCAGCTAGAGCAATGCGCACGGTGCCTATAGAGGCATTTCTTTGATGAGTGTCTCAGGCAATTTTACTCAAGGATTGTAGAAAGGAGGGTTCGATCGTTGGCAAAGAGTAAGATGGATGTTAACAACTGTGGCTTTAGACAACAACAAAACAGTGCTATGGAAGCTCATAGCTCCTTTAGTAACAAGGCACAGCAATGTGGTTCAAAAGCTGGATTATAGCATGCAGTTAGCTATCCCAGAGAGATCCAGATGGTGTACAGATCTTCTATTGATGAGCCTAATGGCACACCATGACATAACCCATGGCTTCCTATAACCAGGCCTTGTCCTTGGGAGAGCGGCAACGCCGCACTCTCTTCCGAGTGTGGCGAGCAGTAAGCATGGTGATGAACGGTGATGAACGTGCGAGTCCGTATAAAATTGGATATATTCTTTTATCGCTTGCTGTTTTTGCAATAGTGTTTAGGTAGGCCAAAGAGCAAAGGCTAATCATCTGGGAAACGTAAGTACAGCTCCTAACACAACGTCGTTATTCTCTAATATTAAATGATAGTAAGCAAGAGGAACAGTATGGCTTCAGGAGTGGAAGATCCACAGTGGACCCAATCTTTAGCTTGAGGCAGGTGATGGAAAAGAACTGGGAATATGGAGAGGATTTGATCATGACTTTCATAGATCTAGAAAAGGCATATGATAGTGTCCCCAGAGAGAAGGTATGGGAAACCATGGTTAAGAAGAGACTGGGAAGAGAAATGTTGGAAATGGTGCAAGCAATGTACAACAACTGTGTTAGCAGGGTACTGACCCCAGTTGGAAAGACAGATTGGTTTAGGAACAAGACTGGACTAAGACAGGGGAGTGTGCTGTCACCTCTTTTATTCATAATGGTAATGGATGAAATTGTAAAGGAAACAAAGGAAGCATATTGTAACGTGTTTTTTGAGGGGTTTTTATGCAACTGGCATAAGTCAGTAGGAAGCCATTCTATATTTATTTACGCGGCAAATTGTTCAGCCAAGAGAATTTTTCATGTTAATTTATTATTATTATTAATTTATTATAATTATTATTAATGTATTTTCGGAGCATTTTATAAAAATTATTACCATTCAGATAGGTTTTCTATGTCTTAGAAAACGCTATCAAGCAAATTATTACGAACGACGATATCATAGAAAATTATCTGATTACGGAATTTTACGGAGTTTTGTCAGTTAGGGTATTTGAGAGAGACGTGACTCACTGGGAATTCAAGTACACGCTTAATCTTGTCGGAAAGCATGACGCAATCCTGGGTCGCAGCGTCCAGGAAAGGCGAATAGTGGGAACGGAAATCGACTTCATCATCGCCGCGCCGTGTGTAATGACCCGGAGGAGGGGAAGATCGCGTGGTGGGTCAGCCAATCAGTGAGGACCACGCAAGCTACAAGTCGGCTGAAGAGTGGGGGAGCCGACAGGTGCATATATCGTTCGACGCGCCGTGGAACCAGGACTATCTGTGTAGAGCTTAACGAGTACCTTTGCACGCGGGAGTCGCTCCGATGTTCCGTGGAGTGGAGGACTTTTTTTTTGTAAAACTTAACCAGTGTGATTGTACGAGTGTTTGGGTCCGATGTACGGACCAGAGAATCTTCAAATCTAGCAGTATATCATCAAACTTCGACGAGATGACATCCAGGAGACTGTGGGAAGCTCACAGCATCATCCAGTACGAGGGAAATGCTTTGGCAATTTCCAGTGGTAAGCGCAAATGACGCAGAAATACGCAATCTCTCGTTTCTCTTTGTTTTCTAATCAATATTTCAGTAACTTCATAGCTTGGGAAAAAGAGTAAAATCAATAATTTATCAGACTCCGTTTTCACGTAATTTTCTATCGGTAATATTCAAATCACAACGCTCCAATTTAAATTTTATACTTATTATTATTATTAATTTTGCTATACTTGTTTTATATAATAAATTCATTTCTTTTACAATGCAATCTTTGCTTTCAGTAGGTAGCATTAGATATAGACCAATTCCTTCTCCTGATACAATTGTTTGTTGGGTTAATGATCAAATCATACCACGATCTGAGTGAATAGAGTCTTGAATGTGTTCTGCCAGAGCTAGACGTTGTTAAATACAAATTTAGATTTCAACATTGCATTGAGGTCTTGGCGCCCATTAAAACAACATAGCTTAGGCAAAGGTAAACAGTTACATTAGTCTCCCAACAGTTAGGGGCTGTCAAACCGTTACAATTGTCGCTACCAACATGGGGCATTAATAACTGCTACACTTGTACGCTCAACGTGTGGGCTAGCAAAAACGTTACAATATGGACATAAAGAAATGAAGCTACTATTATTTGCAGACGATATTGTGGTCTGGGGAAAGAACACCGAAGAAGTGCAAAAACAACTAGATGCACTGAACGAAAATATTCAGAAGTATGGCCTGAAAATCAGTATAGAGAAAAGCAAGACCATGGTGATGACAAGAGGGGAAAGACAAGGAAAGGGCACTGTGAAAATTGGAAGTCAGAGTTTGGAAATTGTGGACACGTTCAAATATCTAGGAAGTGAATTGATGCAAACTGGTAGGTTGGACATGGAGATTGGCAGGAGGGTACAGCAGAGCAATGCATTCTATCAAAGTGTAAGAAAACTTGTTTGGGATAAGGAAGTACCAAGGAAAAGCAAGGAGGTAATGTATAAAATGTACTATGTACCCATATTAACTTATGCAGCTGAGACTTGGACCCTGACGAGCAGGCAAGAGAGTAGAATCCAAGCCAGTGAAATGAAATTCCTAAGAAGTATGATAGGTGAGACAAGGAAAGACAGAGTGAGGAATGAAGATGTTAGGAAGGAAGTTGGGATGGGAAAACTAAATGAGAGAATTGAGAAGAATAAACTAAGGTGGTTTGGACATGTAAAGAGGATGGAGGAAAATAGAATACCAAGACAGATGCTGGAGGCCAAGTGCAAGGGTAAGAGAGCAAGGGGAAGACCTAGAACAAGGTGGATCGATTCAGTGAAGAACAGCGTGAGAAAAAGAAATCTGGACTGGGACAAGATCGTGGAAGAAGAATTGTGGAAGGAAAGAGGAAAGTGGAGAAGTGCCATAAATACCCCGACCCGGCAGGAGCTGGATAAGGGGAAATGATGATGATGATGATGAAGCTCTCGAATTCTATCACACGTAGTTGCTCTTCTGTATTGTTCCAAAGCTTCATGCATGTTAATTTTTAAGCTTCATACACTTGTAAAAATTTAAATGTGATGAAACAACAATCGTATGTTGATACTAGTGGAGTCTTTATTCTCGTCGATAATCAGTAGGCCTACTTTCGATCGACCATTACCTACGATAGCTACTTTTCTCATGTCTTCGTTGGCATTTAAGCAATGTAAGTAAAACAGACACACATAAATCATTGATATGGGCGTACTAATTAGTTACTAAAACATAGATAGCGATTTATTGCATGAGGAAGTTACCTTCATCTATTTCTGTTTCATATGACGTCAGAATAAGAATGCCTGCTGGAAATGACAGATATGAATGACGGACAGGCAGCCTACCGAGCTAAATATGCCTGCTGTAATTAGCAGAGGCAAGGGATGTCTCATCATTATTATTATTATTATTTCCAAACTATATTATTGCCGTTTCTACAGGGTTGGGGTTAAACTAAGATGACTTTTCAAAATGTGGCGAATGGTTTTTACGGCCGGGTGCCCTTCCTGATGCCGGCCTCACCAGAATAGTTAATGAGAGATACAATGACTGAAACTGGGCAAAGAATTGGATGGAAGCGTCAGTGGCCGGCATTTGCCTGGAGCTGAAACTTGGAAATCAAGGGAAACCATTTCAAGAACGGTTGACGATGGGGTACGAACCCACTGGTCTTCCGAGTCCAGAGATAGTCCGGTCCCAGGGCCTTGCGCCTCAACGTGAGTAGCTACTCCGGTCGATATTATTATTATTATTAGTAGTAGTAGTATAGATAATCTGTACTGGATTTGCCGTCAGATTTGTGAGACATATCACATTAATGTAATATCAATAGTATTTAATAAATAAATAAAATAAAATTATTATTATTATTATTATTAATATAGACAGACGCATTGAATAGGCCTACTTCAAGTGAAAGTAGGAAACGGAAATTGTTAACACTTACATGAAGCATTCATTTGATTCTTGTCATGTTTAAGAATAAGTTAAATTTATGTGAAGTAATTTTATCAGTTTTATCGCTTTATTGACTAATTATTAAATAACTTACATCATCCTTTTGTCAACTAACAATATACGCACCTTCTCCCGCCCATACATATTAATGAACTTCTTTCCAATAACCCGATTTCAAATTAGAATATTGAGAGACAGCAATGTCTACCCTGCCCTAGGCGCACGGCCGGACCCGGACGTATGACACTAGCGAAGCGGTGTTGCAATTCGGTATGGCCAAGGCCTGTTTAAAGGGAGCTATGCATAACCCCACAACAGACATGGTCAGAATCTAGAAGATTTCCCAAAGTTCAATTGCCTTGCAAAAATGGTGATGTACACTTTTTTTTTGGAGAATATTCAGACAGATATAATTAACAGTTCAATGAAAAAAATATCTGAACAAAGTAGACTTTACCTTTCAGGGGAATGTTGTGCGTCTTAGCAGAGCAGATAAGCCTGGACACACCTTCTACAACCTGATTTTTTGGTTCCGTCTCCTTCTCTTTCTCCTTCTTCTTGCCCAATCTCATGACTGAAAAAAAGCAATATTCAGCATTTAAAGACAGAATCATGCACAGAAAGTTGGTGGCGGAAGTTAATCACTTAAAGAGTCACTTTACATTATCAAGAAAATACATTTAAATTTATCAATCTCCCGTCGGTCAACACAAGAGTGCCCAAATAGATTGGGCAGAAAGTGCTGATTATTTTATTTATATCTGAAAGAAATATTACATTAATTATTTATAGATTAACTAACTTCTCTAACAAATGGTGGGGGTTTAATTTATGTAAAAATGTCCTAAATGAATAAAACATGACCGAAATATTTCACCAAACTAAGCCCGAGTGTATTCCAAATGCTTTGTAACAAAGTATGCTACGATTTCATTCACTAAAATTGCCTTTTCCTGAAAATTATAAAATTTCATTTAGAATGGGTAGCTAAACATCTTACACAAAACAAAATTTGCTGGGACAAAATATAAGAATCAAAATACAATTTAATACAGCAATACCATGTAATTAAAGTGGTGCCCCTGAAATTGAACCCCTAAAATCTGAACATCTTAATTTTTAATGCACAGAGCTTTGAAACCATTTTTCAGTGTTGCCTTATTAACAATTGATATTGTAACTTTGCCTCTTAAGGGACATTCGAGACTGTACTTCTTTCTTCATCTTCATTGTAACTTACAGTCGGCCAACACAAATTAAGCTATCTGAGCTAATAACCTAGATGTTGGGCTCTCTTAAACCAACAGTATCATAGCTATCTGAGCTAATAACCCAGACGTTGGGTCTCTTAAAACAACAGTATCATAGCTATCTGGGCTAATAACCTAGATGTTCGGCTCTCTTCAAACAACAGCATCATAGCTATCTGAGCTAATAACTTAGATGTTGAGCTCTCTTAATACAGCAGTATCATAGCTATCTGAGCTAATAACCTAGATGTTGGGCTCTCTTAAACAATAGCATCATAGCTATCTAAGCTAATAACCTTGATGTTAGGCTCTCTTAAAACAACAGTATTATAGCTATCTGGGCTAATAACCCAGATGTTGGGCTCTCTTCAAACAACAATATCATAGCTATCTGAGCTAATAACCTAGATGTTGGGCTCTCTTAAACCAACAGTATCATAGCTATCTGGGCTAATAATCTAGATGTTGGGCTCTCTTCAAACAACAATATCATAGCTATCTAAGCTAATAACCTTGATGTTGGACTCTCTTAAATCAACAGTATCATAGTTACCTGAGCTAATAATCTAGATGTTGGGCTCTCTTAATACAGCAGTATCATAGCTATCTGAACTAATAACCTAGATGTTGGGCTTTCTTAAACCAACAGTATCATAGCTATCTGGACTAATAACCTAGATGTTGGGCTCTCTTAAACCAACAGTATCATAGGTATCTGGGCTAATAACCTAGATGTTGGGCTCTCTTCAAACAACAGTATCATAGCCTTCTGAGCTAATAACCTAGATGTTGGGCTCTCTTCAAAGAACAGTATCATAGCTATCTGGGCTAATAACCTAGATGTTGGGCTCTCTTAAACCAACAGTATCATAGCTATCTGGGCTAATAACCTAGATGTTGGGCTCTCTTCAAACAACAGTATCATAGCTATCTGGGCTAATAACCTAGATGTTGGGCTCACTTTAAACAATAGCATCATAGCTATCTAAGCTAATAACCTAGATGTTGGGCTCTCTTAAACCAACAGTATCATAGCTATCTGGGCTAATAACCTAGATGTTGGGCTCTCTTCAAACAACAGTATCATAGCTATCTAAGTTAATAACCTAGATGTTGGGCTCTCTTAATACAGCAGTATCATAGCTATCTGAGCTAACAACAGTATCATAGCTAACTAAGCTAATAACCTAGATGTTGGGTTCTCTTCAAACAACAGGATCATAGCTATCTGGGCTAATAACCTACTGTCGACCAAAGTATTATGTGCACTCGAGTTTGAAGGTTGTTTGTGAAGTAACCAATAGACCTACATAAAATCCAATAACATCATCCTTTTCGTCGTTCTATTTTACGTTACGTCATGTAGGTTAGGTATTTTTAATTTATATTTCAATATTTTTTATCCCAGTTGGAACACAAAATGTGCACGTTTTTGAGCGTGTTTCAACCATGCGTCACATTGACGAATTATTATCTCAAAAACCCGTCATCAGATCGAATCCAAATTTTAACACAATATACATTGGAATGTTGTATAACTGGTTGATTAATGTCAAAATTGTGTATGTCCAAGAAACAAATTTGTTATCATTTTTGTAAGGTAACTTTTTCTCGGTTCGGGGTAGTTGGAAAATGTAGTTCTTGGTTGCATTGTAATCCTTATACATCGAAAAGTTATGCTGTATGACTGTGAAATACGTAAATTAATTCACTTATTTTATATCGGTTTGTATTTCTACGGGGAAATAACACATGTTTCACCAGCTAGCCGCTCAGGGAACAGCTGTACAGCGTTGCGCAAATGGTGCCCACACGCATCATGGCGCGTCTCGCTCGGAAGTGATGGGTTCCATCTCAGCAACGCTGTACAGTTTTTCCCGGAGCGGCTAAGTGGTGAACCATGTGTTATTTCCTCGTACAAATACAAACCGATATAAAATAAGTGAATTAATTTACGTATTTCACAGTCATACAGCATAACTTTTTGATGTATAACGATTACAACGCAACCAAGAACTACATTTTCCAACCACCTTGAGCCGAGAAAAAGTTACCTTACAACAATGATAACAACTTTGTTTCTTGGACACACAAAATTGTGAAATTAATAAACCAGTTATACAACATTCCAATGTATATTGTGTTAAAATTTGGATTCGATCTGATGGCGCGCTTTTGAGATAATAATTCTTAAATGTGACGCATGGTTGAAACCCGCTTAAAAAGGTGCACTTTTTGTGTTCCAACTGCGATAAAAAAAATTAAAATATAAATTAAAAAATGCAAACCTACATGAACTAACGTAAAATAGAACGACGAAAATGTTGATGTTATTGGATTGTATGTAGGTCTATTGGTTACTTCACAAACAACCTTCAAACTCGAGGACACATAATATTTTGGTCGACAATAGATGTTGGGCTCTCTTAAACCAGCAGTATCATAGCTATCTGGGCTAATAACCTAGATGATGGGCTCTCTTCAAACAACAATATCATAGCTATCTAAGCTAATAACCTAGATGTTGGGCTCTCTTAAACCAACAGTATCATAGCTATCTGGGCTAATAACCTAGATGTTGGGCTCTCTTAAACCAACAGTATCATAGCTATCTGAGCTAATAACCTAGATGTTGGGCTCTCTTAAACCAACAGTATCATAGCTATCTGGGCTAATAACTTAGATGTTGGGCTCTCTTCAAACAACAGTATCATAGCTATCTGAGCTAATAACCTAGATGTTGGGCTCTCTTCAAACAACAGTATCATAGCTATCTGAGCTAATAACCTACATGTTGGGCTCTCTTAAACCAACAGTATCATAGCTATCTGGGCTAATAACCTAGATGTTGGGCTCTCTTCAAACAACAGTATCATAGCTATCTGGGCTAATAAGCTAGATGTTGGGCTCTCTTAATACAGCAGTATCATAGCTATCTGAGCTAATAACCTAGATGTTGGGCTCTCTTAAACCAACAGTACCATAGCTATCTGGGCTAATAACCTAGATGTTGGGCTCTCTTAAACCAACAGTATCATAGCTATCTGAGCTAATAACCTAGATGTTGGGCTCTCTTAACCCTTTGACCGCCAACGTCCGATTTTGGAGTTCAGCTGAAAAATGCCAACGTCCAATTGATTGGACGTTCTGAAAAATGTATTTTCCAAGTTACTTATTCGTTTTAATAGTTCACAATAAATGTTTTGGTCTATTACTGGATTAAATAAGACTATATACAACAAGTTTTAATGTTTGTCACACTGAGGAACTTGCTGCTGAGTAACCAAGTGCAAATTCAGCTATCGCGGGCGGGCAACGAACCCTTTCACCTTTTACCGTTTTTTTTTTTATATTTACTCAATTGTTCCGTATACAGCAAGATTAGTACAATTCGAGGTGGTAGAAGGAAAAAGACCAAATACAGTTGTAATAAGAGTGAACATCCTTTGTTCCTCTCTAATCACAATTGCTAGGGCTCGTAATAAACATGTGTAAATATTAGGTGATTAGTTTCTTTTCATCCAAAAAGTGAATTCTGGAGGGTTCAGTTTGTGTGAAGTAGTGAAATAGACATTAGTAAACATTTTTACTTAAAACTAGCCTGGAACTGCAGCCATTTGCATATAATGTAAGACTTAGAAAATTTCATGTTACAGTAATAAACTTCAGATGAGTAGAGAAAATCCCAATCTGAAAGAATGAAAAAGTACTGGAAAGAGCGCAAGAACCAAGCAGTACTACCTTCAAAGAAGAAGTGATTGTGGAACGACTCAAGTGGTCCAATGTGACCAATCAAGATAATAATAATAATAATAAAAATAATAATAAATTATTGCAGCTGTAATATTTTATAGAAAGCTCAAATTTTTATAGACTATGTGATATTGGAAACACCACCTCTGTAAAATAAAGCAGTTTTTGATAGTAAAAATATTTTTTATTCTTAACGATTTTTAATCATGAATTTTCTTTTAACATATTTAAAGTTAATATTTATTCCAATTATCACTCCATTTAATATAAATTATAGAATAAGATTACATTAAATTACATTAATAAAACGCCCAGAGCGTTACCTTCAAAACAAAAAAACGATCATCCAATATACATAAATATAAGATGCGTTCAAAAAGTAATGAGCCGGAGGCTGTAATACGCAAACCGGTGACGACATCGGCTAATTGTGGCGTGTGTAACGATGTGTGGTTCCGATCAGAGCGTGGAAGGTCACAGCCCATTGCTAGAGGACACGCGTGCACGTCATGTGATGATACAAAGCGAGCAGCAGCATGCATCAATCGTCCAACGTTGCATTGCAAAGAGTGACATGGAGGCATCAAACGAAGAGCAAAGAGGAGTTGTTCGGTTTCTGACAGCGAAAGGAGTAGGGGGAACGAACATTCATCGCCGAATATCACAAGTGTACGGCGAACACTGCATGTCCCTTGCAAGGGTCAAAGCGTGGCACAAGCGCTTCAGGGAAGGACGGGTGTCGTTAGCCGATGATGCCCGGTCTGGGGCCCGCCTCGCATTACCGATGACAACGTCCAGCTGGTTGATGTACTCATTACCCAGGACCGCCGAGTGACAGTGAACGCCATAGCCACCGTGGTCGGATTGAGCGTCCGAAGTGTGCACACCATCGTGAAGGAACGACTGCACTTGCGGAATGTGTGTGCCCAATGGGTGCCCCTCAGTCTTCAACTACACCAGGAAGCATGTCGAATGGCCTACTGTCTTGGTCTTGGTTGGACGATTGATGCACGCTGCTGCTCGCTTTGTATCGTCACGTGACGTGCACGCATGCCATCTAGCGACGGGCTGTGACCTTCCAAGCTCTGGTCGGAACCACATCTCATTACACACGCCACGATTAGCCAATGTCGTCACTGGTTTGCGCATTACAGCCTCCGGATCGTTACTTTTTCAACACACCTTATAGTTCAGAAGTTATTACGTATAATTTACCGCAGGGTAAAAAGTGCAGATTAGGCCTTGGCAGTATAGGGTACGGACACCGCATATATGGCTGGCAGTCAAAGGGTTAAACCAACAGTATCATAGCTATCTGGGCTAATAACCTAGATGTTGGGCTCTCTTAAAACAACAGTATCATATCTATCTGAGCTAATAACCTAGATGTTGGGCTCTCTTAATACAACAGTATCATAGCTATCTGAGCTAATAACCTAGATGTTGGGCTCTCTTAAAACAACAGTATCATAGCTATCTGAGCTAATAACCTAGATGTTGGGCTCTCTTAAACCAACACTATCATAGCTATCTGAGCTAATAACCTAGATGTTGGGCTCTCTTAAACCAACAGTATAATATCTATCTGAGCTAATAACCTAGATGTTGGGCTCTCTTAAACCAACAGTATCATAGCTATCTGAGCTAATAACCTAGATGTTGGGCTCTCTTAAAACAACAGTATCATAGCTATCTGAGCTAATAACCTAGATGTTGTGCTCTCTTAAAACAACAGTATCATAGCAATCTAAGCTAATAACCTAGATGTTGTGCTCTCTTAAAACAACAGTATCATAGCTATCTGACAAGGGGAGGATACGATGCATGGGTCACCGATTTGAACCATCTTTAGTGCACGTGTAGGGCATGACCAGACATATACCTGGTGCAAGTACTAAGGTGCGCTTGTCAGCCGTTTCCGAAAAAATAATTAATTGCAATTGCAGTGCGCTGTCTATGTGTGTTGTACGCTAGCAAGAAGCCAACGAGCGCGTGGTGCAGTGGTAAGAGCCCAGCTTCGCAAGCACGGGATCACTGGATCGAATCCCACCGGTGAGCCTTTGTTTTTCTTTTAAACATAGGCAATTCGTACAATTGTAGGTGTCATGAATAAGGTTCATTTTGCACTCAATTGTAATAACGTGTTATGTGAGCGGGAAAAGGGAGTCTGAATAAATCGTAGGAGATTGATGAAAGAATACCTTTATTCACAGTATTTGCTGTTAGTACAACTGCCCACCGTTATCGTTAGTTTGTGTGCAGGTGACCTCGCCAGGTCCGAACACTTTCCAACCAATACACATAGCATGAGACATTACTTGCGGGGTACGGGGTGGTCTGATGGTTCACTGACGTACAATGAACGGAACAGACTGGGCCTTCAGTGTATAAACGTATACATATAATAGAATACACCTGACCATGTATAATACCAATGTGTTTGCAATGCCCCGACTGTACATTATGTAATGTCACAAACTTTCACCCCCATACGATGATTTCAGAATCCCTTTTTCCGCTTACAAAACACGTTATTAAAATTGACTGCAAAATGAACATTATTCACGACACCTACAGTTGTACGAATTGCCTATGTTTACAACAACAAAAAAAAGGCTCACCGGTGGGATTCGTTCCAGTGATCCCACGCTTACGAAGCAGGGCTCTTACCACTGCACAACGCACTCCTTGGCTTCATGTTAACGTACAGCATAAATGAACGCCGTACAGCAATTACGAATGATTTATAATTAATTTCTCGGAATCGGCTGAGAAGCGCACCTTACTACTTGCACCTGGTATACACCTAGTCATACCCTACAAGTGTACTAAAGATGGTTCGAATCGGTGACCCATGCATCGTGTCCTCCCCTTGTGAGCTAATAACCTAGATGTTGGGCTCTCTTAAAACAACAGTATCATAGCTAAGCTAATAACCTAGATGTTGTGCTCTCTTAAAATAACAGTATCATAGCTATCTGAGCTAATAACCTAGATGTTGGGCTCTCTTAAAACAACAGTATCATAGCTATCTAAGCTAATAACCAATAGTGCGTCTCTGCCTTAAAAGACAGTATGGAATTAAATGTAGTATTTGCCTCTCACTCGCACTCCTATGTCCTGCAATTAGCTTCGTCCTCTTCTACCCCGAAGATGTTGCCATTTCCCAATAATTGAAAGTGACAAATCCAAGAAAATGTTTGCATGGTCTTATAGAGAATTTCCTGCTCTTTATGATGGTGTAAAAATAAAAGCCATAAATAATTAACACATGGCCCAATTTTCACAATTACGATATTTTAGCGCGAATCTATATTTTTGCATTTATAAAACTTATCACGCCATAGATAATGAACTAATGATCGCAACAGATCAAGAATTTATTTTTAGATTGCCTGATGTTGGTAGAAGGTACCCTACATCTCAGGGCATTAATTATTTTCATAATAAAAAAGTTATGATTTTTTTCTAAAATGTTACTTGAAAAATCTGGGATGGTGTCACAGAGAAAGTTTTTTTCTGTCGACTTAACGTTGGTGACTAAGCGAGAAGAAATGTTCATTAATGTCTGAAATAGTTTTTAAAACAAACCAGAGCTCAATATCAGGCAGCATTCATAAGTTATAGCACTTTGCTTAGACCTCCCGCTCAGCGCTGAGGCACCGGAAGTTTGTTTACTAATGTGGCCCGCAGGCTATCTCCCCCGACTACGTTTGAAGGAAGGAAGGTGATGATGTGAAGTAAAACTATGAAATGAAGTGGATCTTGTGTTCTTTATAAATTGTCCGCCTCGTTGCGTTCTTGGCTGTCACTGTGCTGTCACCGTGGAGGCCCGGGTTTGAATCCCAGCTCTGCCAAGAAATGTAATTCTGTTCTGAGGGCTGGAACGGGGTGTACTCAGCTCCATAAGACAAAACTGAGAAGAGGCGGGTTCGATTCCTACCTCAGTCATCCTCGAAGTGGTTTCCGTAGTTTGCCTTTGTTCGTCCCGGGAATTAACAAGGGTTCGTTAATGGTGCAGAGTTTACGTTTCTGTACCAAAAGAACACGGTAGTCACGACAAAATGAAGGTGAAGTATATGAAAAGTGGTCCGCCGAGCAATGTTGTTGCTCAATGTTCCCGAAGGATATATCCTAGTAATAGACAATGTAGGCTATCACAGCAGAGAAATATGTTCTTGCTTGTCACCTTACCACACCACCATACCACAGTGAACTTAATCCCATCGAAATGGTATGGGCGCAAGTGAAGGACTATATAAAATTGAACAACGTCTCGTTCAAGAAACAAGAAATGAATAATTTAATTTCGGCTGCATACACCCTCTTGACCACACAAAATTGGGTAAATTACGTGGACCACAATATATTAGACTATAATTATTATTATATTGTTATTATTATATGTCATATTATAATTTATTATAACCTATGTTATTCGAGAAAAAGGCCTTATCATATTCATGAATAATTGAAAATTATAAATTATTATAATGTGTGCATTAAAATCGCGCTCTGAGCTTCGGTGTATCATAATCTAAATATTGTACCGTCTTTCGCTTCAAGGCATGAGGTACAGTTATATACAATAAAAAAAATATTTGGGAAATTTACCGAGTTTTGAGTAAAAGCACGCCTGTATACGAGTTATGTTACATCATGTGCCCGGCCTTGCAGAACTTTGTATATGCAGCAGATCTGGCATCAGTGTGCTCCATTTAATGCGTACTGTCTTTTAAGGTAGAGACGCTCTATAGATGTTGTGCTCTCTTAAAATAACAGTATCATAGCTATCTGAGCTAATAACCTAGATGTTGGGCTCTCTTAAGCTATCTAAGCTAATAACATAGATGTTGGGCTCTCTTAAACCAACAGTATAATAGATATCTGAGCTAATAACCTAGATGTGAGCTCTTAAAACAGGAGTATCATAGTTATCTGAGCTAATAACCCAGAGGTTGGGCTCTCCTAAAACAACGGTATCATAGCTATCTAAGCTCTCTTGAATTTGCTGTTACTTGAACTTAAGTATTTTATAGTTTGTAGAATTTTACTATTTTACGTTAGTTGAATACGGTATTAATATTTTGTTATTAGAAAAATTTTAGGATTTTATCGTTTAGAATTTAAGGATTTGTTTGTTAGTAGAATGTTAGTATTATTGTTTGTAGAATTGTTTTATTACTTTATTCTGAAGAGAAGTAGCAGCATTTCAGAATAAATCGATTCTTCACTGTCTTAAAGACGGTAAATATATTGATAATATTAGCTAACTACTGTTGGCGCAGAAATTATGTGCACCCGAGTTTGGAGATCATCATCATCATCATCATCATGCACAGTTTCCAGCCACTGGCCGGGTCTGTTTGGAACACAAGCCTCTCCAACGTCTTCTGTCTTCTCACCATCTCTCAGCCTCCTCCTTTGTCCAGTCTTCTCCTCTCTTCTT
Source organism: Meconema thalassinum (assembly GCA_946902985.2). Lineage (NCBI taxonomy): Eukaryota > Metazoa > Arthropoda > Insecta > Orthoptera > Tettigoniidae > Meconema > Meconema thalassinum. The sequence continues at coordinate 626,655,504 of OX336390.1, read as the reverse complement.
CACGCTTTCTTCCACCCCCTTCAGAAACCTGTCTCTCGGCCTTCCTCTCGGTCTCTTTCTTTCCACTTCGTCTCGTGTATCCTCCTGGGTATCCTCTTCTCCTCCATTAATTTTACATGTCCATACCATCTACAGTAAGTCTAGATTTCTCTATACCATCCTGTAATGGTTTCTCCTTCATTAATTCTCTGGTCCTCTCATTTCTTATTCTGTCCATCTTTGTAGCTCCAATACTGCTTCTCAAGAACCTCATCTCACTGGCCTGCATTTTGCTCTTGGAGATAAATTGCAAAATAACCAAAAGGCCTACAGAAAGACAAGTAACCTGACCAGTTTCCTTGTTTATTTCTGCGTTGTTTGATGATAAAGGTAACTTTGAGAAATATCTTTTATAGTAGGTACAATGTAAAACGTACCGGTTTTTCACGGGTTTTGAGCGAAACGTTGACTTAAGACATTCACAACTCTCAACGCCGTTGTGCTACAGTAACCAAATTTAAATACCATTCTTCTCCCAGATTTAAAAAAATTAGAGCTTATTTTTAAAGCACAAGCTTATTATTACAGTACCATATTTATAACTTTCATCATAAATAAGATTTTAGGAATGAGAGATCTGAATACGTATATCTCAGTGAAGAACTAATATAGCCCATATTCATATATTCTACTGGTCCTTTCCATCATAAAACACTCCTGTCAATTAAACAAATTTTCCATTTATTGGACTAAATAGCTTATGGAAAAGTATGAAAAGTATAGGGCAACAATTTCAAACTCAAAACTCAATATTCAAACATTGGAGTCAATTTAGACAATAAACATAAAATTATTTAAAAATAGTAAAATGGTCATGCTTATCCTGTTTTAAACCAAAGCTTCCATTGTTACTCAAGATCTCAATTCAACATGCCTCCAGCAGTGGAAAACTTGTATCCACAAGCACACCAATACGTGAATACAACACTAAAGAATTGACGATGATGATGATGATGATTATTATTATTATTGTTGTTTTAAGAGTAACAGCAAGGTCATCTGCTCCTACTAAAGAAGGAGGCTATGTACTGGAAAATTTAGTTCATAGAACTTTCCCAAAGAGCAGTTCTATAGAACATCAGTACGAGATGGTCCTTTTCAGAAATTGACATGCGTATAATCTAAATTTACGATACCTGCACTAGAAAAGTGTGGCAGATGACCTTGATGTTGCACTGCTTAAAACTATCACCACTACTACCACCTGTATGATTAAACAGGATGTTCAGTAAAGAACATATAGCCAACTTTCTCCTAAATGCATGGGTATTGTTATAACTCTTTGTCCTTTTCAAAGAGTATAATTGAATGCTGGTTGTAGTAGCTTGTTGAAACACAACGTGCTATAGGGATATTAAACATGAATATGAGGTGCCCTTTGCTAGTGCTACCTCTGTAAAAAAATTCATTCAATTCGGTTTCACCGTGTTTGAATTGATCTGGGGAATGGATTTGCACACATACATGGCCGCTATTTGCAAACTATTGGGCTGATGACCTTGTAGTCAGTCATAAGATGCTTTCCACAAAAAGGCATGTTGTTGCAAAATCCGGTGGAGATCAAATTATTAGGATAGTCGAAATTTGATTTAAGCTTTTAACATTTGGGTGGCCGTCATTCCGTTTCCGTCAAGATGGCGGTGATATAAAACATGACACTGAGGTGCCTTTTGCTAGTGCTACCTCTGTACCAAATTTCGTTCAATTCGGTTTCACCGTGTTTGAATTGATAGGGGGAATCGATTTGCACACATACTTGGCCACCATCTGCAAACTATTGGGCTGATGATCTAGCAGTTTGGTCAGAATATGCTTCCCACATAAAGATTTGTTGTTGCAAAATTTGGTAGAGACTAGATTATTAGGTTGGTCGTAATTACATTTTAGCCTTTAACATTTGGGTGGCCGCGATTACGTTTCCGTCAAGATGGCGGTGATATAAAACATGACACTGAGGTGGCCTTTTCTAGTGCTACCTCTGTACCAAATTTCGTTCCATTCGGTTTCACCGTGTTCGAATTAATAGGGGGAATCAATTTTCACACAAAGATGGCCGCCATCCGCAAAATATTAGGCTAATGACCTATTAGTTTGGTCAAAGGATGCTCCCTCCATAATGGTATGTTGATGCAAAATTTGGTAGAGATCGGATGATTAGGTTAATCGTAATTTGATTTAAGCTTTGAATATTTGTGTGGCCGCCATTACGTTTCCGTCAAGATGGCGGCGATATAAAACATGACACTGAGGTGCCCTTTGCTAGTGCTACCTCTGTACCAAATTTCATTCCATTCGGTTTCACCGTGTTCGAATTAATAGGGGTAATCGATTTTGACACAAAGATGGCCGCCATCTGCAAACTATTAGGCTAATGACCTATTAGATTTGTTAAAGGATGCTTCCTCTATAAAGGTATGTTGTTGCAAAATTTGGTAGAGATCGGATGATTAGGTTAGTCGTAATTTGATTTAAGCTTTGAACATTTGTGTGGCCGCCATTACGTTTCCGTCAAGATGGCGGTGATATAAAACATGACACTGAGGTGCCCTTTGCTAGTGCTAACTCTGTACCAAATTTCATTCCATTCGGTTTCACCGTGTTCGAATTAATAGGGGTAATCGATTTTGACACAAAGATGGCCGCCATCCGCAAACTATTAGGCTAATGACCTATTAGATTTGTCAAAGGATGCTCCCTTCATAAAGGTATGTTGTTGCAAAATTTGGTAGAGATCGGATGATTAGGTTAGTCGTAATTTGATTTAAGCTTTGAACATTTGTGTGGCCGCCATTACGTTTCCGTCAAGATGGCGGCGATATAAAACATGACACTGGGGTGCCCTTTGCTAGTGCTACCTCTGTACCAAATTTCATTCCATTCGGTTTCACCGTGTTCGAATTAATAGGGGTAATCGATTTTGACACAAAGATGGCCGCCATCCGCAAACTATTAGGCTAATGACCTATTAGATTTGTCAAAGGATGCTCCATCCATAAAGGTATGTTGTTGCAAAATTTGGTAGAGATCGGACGATTAGGTTAGTCGTAATTTGATTTAAGCTTTGAACATTTGTGTGGCCGCCATTACGTTTCCGTCAAGATGGCGGCGATATAAAACATGACACTGGGGTGCCCATTGCTAGTACTACCTCTGAACCAAATTTCGTTCCATTCGGTTTCACCGTGTTCGAATTAATAGGGGCAATCGATTTTCACACAAAGATGGCTGCCATCTGCAAACTATTAGGCTGATGACCTATTAGTTTGGTCAAAGGATGCTGCCCCCATAAAGGTATGTTGTTGAAAAATTTGGTAGAGATCGGATGATTAGGTTAGTCGTAATTTGATTTAAGCTTTGAACATTTGTGTGGCCGCCATTACGTTTCCGTCAAGATGGCGGCGATATAAAACATGACACTGAGGTGTCCTTTGCTAGTGCTACCTTTGTACCAAATTTCGTTCAATTTGCGCTCACCGTGTTCGAATTGATAGGGGGGGACAGACATTCAGAGTACACACACTCACACACACACACACACACACACAGACTCACACACATACGTACACACACACAGACAGACACACTTTTTTTCGCCCTGTAGTGATCTCATAAGTCTACTTTCATTTTTTGCAAAAATCGAAAGTAGGCTAAAAATATGTACTAGAATGTAATAATTTTTAGTATCTGTTAGTTACAACTCCTCCCACAAAGCTTCACTTTGATCGCTCGACTAGGATACAAGAAATAAAACCATGTTTTTTAAATTCGCACAGCCAACCTCTTGAATTTTTCAAAACATTTTTATTACATTAGAAGCTAATATGTTTAAAGTCTAAACAAAGATTTATTGTGCTATGTTTCACTGTGGTCAGATGATTAAGTTGCCAGAGAAGCCCATTTACAGTATGTATTTGAAATTTGTGTGGCCACTATGTTGGTTTTGTAAGCATCATGTTTTTAAGGTCACAAATGTGAACCTACTTCATAGTCTTCAATCATCATACAAAACTTCAGGTGATTGCTGCAATACTTTCAGGGACACTGTAATGTGCCCAATTTGACCACTTTTATCATGTTTATTAATTCAATTTTACATGTCACATTATTATTATTGTTTATTTTTTGATATCATTATCACAGCAAATACCCGGTTTCATTTTAAATTACAGTCTGGTCGACCTAAGCCAGGAACCATCTGTACTGAAATACAATATATGTAAACTACACGGTACAGGAACCTCACATTACATTAACTTTGTGGCTGCAACTTAACAAGTCTCCTTCATTTATAGGATGAGCTAAATTTCCATCCGAGTCATCTTCGAGTCTTGCTGAGTGATGGACCGGATTATTATTATTATTATTCGAGCAGCTAGGCAATTAATTTTTTGTCACATAATTTATATCATGAATCTAATTTTTTTCACATATAAATTATTATATCACATTTCAATTTTCATTATTATTTGGATTTTATGAAGAATGGATGTACGTAAGGTAGGAACAGAGAAACTTGCAACACATGTTTGTTGACTCTCGTAAACAAAGGCAACGGGGTGCAGTTTGCTTTTAGCCATGGAACAAGGAAATATGTCACAAGTATTCCGAGAAGAGCTCACTCTTCGAACAATGAAGTATGTCGCAAGAGGACACAGGACCTCAGCCTTGAAGCAACTTTAATTTGGAGCAAGGAAAATGATCTTGGGACTGAAGAGGGAGTACGTCATGTGATTGTTCTATCAAATCACGACCAACATGATCGATCTATGCTACAAGTATCATCTACTGAAGTGTGAAAGTAGAACTCTACCACTTAACATTCTAATGAAAGATTGGTGAAATCCTTAATTAAATTCATGTACACATCGTGTTTACTAATTAAGTAAAAAATAAATGCTAGATTACTTACTTTTCTGTTTTTTCTCTTTGGTAGAATAACTCATGAGGAAATGCTGTGAGGGAGGTTCACCAGGTAGAGGCAGGCGTTGAATTTGCAAAGCGCGAAATGTAGTCTTGAGCGTTGACTTAGTTGTGTCACCTTTGCTACTTCGTCCCTGGCCTGGCATCTCGCTAACCTTACTGGGTACAAGCCAGTAGTCTAACTGCAATTCCATGGGCTCAGACAAAGCTTGATCCCTGTGAAAATAAGGTATATTAATCAGAACACACTAAAAATTCCAATTCAGGACGCCAGATATTAAAATACTGTATCCTCACCTGTTCTGCCCGATGTACAGGCTATTAATGTTTGGTGAACTTGGAGGTGTGATGCGCTCCTTCTTATCTGGCACCGTTCCTAATGAGGGAGGAGACCCAGATAGTAGAGGTGCAGACAACTGAGACTCATCAAGGTCAACAGATGCTGAAGATGAGCCATCAGGGGATCCAAGTCGCACATCCTTAAGAAAAAAATGTCACATCAATGAGCTATGTAAACAACAGCGTTCTACTAACAAGTTTTGTATGTTCCAGTTTTGCATCATTTACATTATCTCCTAGGAATATGAGGGACTTTGATTAAAAGACCAGGTAATTTCCACAAAGAGTCAAAACTATGGAAATTTTATTAGGAACTGACTATTTCAACCCTTACATTATATTCCCACCTGTTTACATGATGAATGCAGTATTTTTAGCCTACTTTCGATTTTTGCAAAAAATGAAAGACTTATGAGATCACTACAGGGCCAAAAAATGTGTGTCTGTCTGTGTGTGTGTGTGTGTGTATGTGTGAGTGTGAGTCTGTGTGTGTGTGTGTGTGTGAGTGTGTGTACTCTGAATGTCTGTCCCCCCCCCCCTATCAATTCAAACATGGTGAAACCGAATTGAACGAAATTTGGTACAGAGGTAGAACAAGCAAAGGGCACCTCAGTGTCATGTTTTATATCGCCGCCATCTTTACCAAAACTGAATGGCGGCCACTCAAACGTTCAAAACGTAAAATCAAATAACGACTAACCAAATCATCTGATCTCTACCAAATTTGGTAACAACATACCTTCATATAGGACGCGTCTTGTGACCAAACTACAAGGTCATCCGCCATACCATTTCAGGATGGCGGCCGTGCGAATTATGCAAACTTTATAATCCATATCTTGGGACCCACCAGTTCCGATTATCGAGCCGAGAATCGTTTTAACTGTTCTAAAGGAAGAGGCACGTTCGAAATTAAAAGTTTATTTTGTAATACTATAGTGCAGACGTGATTTTAAAAAGCTGAGATGTCTCAGTAACAAGACAAGATGGCAGCGGATATCTTTTGCCTGACTTATATTTCACTAATTTGAGTATTGCATGCAATATAGCGTACTGATACAAAATAAATAAACTTTGTATGAAATACTTTATATATAAATAATATACTCCTGTGATGAAATCGTTTAGTATAAATCATTATTTGCTAACAAGTTCTAAGTAAGTCATTTTATATAGAATGATGTTCGTTGGCACAATTGGCTCAGTGGTAAAGCGTTGGCCTATCGCTCATATGCCTATGGTTCAAACCCCATCAGAGTTAGGTTTTTTTGCTTGAAATTTTATATATTTACTGTTTTGTAATGACTCAGACGTTTTAAAATAAGCGTTATATTGTGCATATTATGGTGGAAAATATATATTTAATTAAAACATAATTCGCCAGCAGATTGGCTCGAGACATCTAGCAGCCAAAAGGGTAACTGCACGCCGACCTACTTATTAACTTCCAGATTTTATTGAAAACTTTCTTCTTATGGCCGCTAGAATGCACTCGCCCTGTTAGGATTATATTGTTCGATACTTCTCCACTAGATGTCACGACTGGTCTACATGGGACTCCATTGATTACTATACCATTGGCATTCTATGTGCATCGAATTTGAAGAATGACAAGATGATACTACAATACATTTTTACTTTTTATTTTAAAGGGTTTGTAACAGTCTATTGTGCGTTATTTGAAAATGTTATTTGAAGTAAAGAACAAAACGATTTCACATAGTAACTGAATTCTAGCCGTTGGTGCTAGTTCAGGTTATTAATTAATACTTCTATTTCAGGCAAATAGCAATCGAAAATATCCACATAGTTTGTATACACACGTCTCTGTAGGGTCATGGAAAGATTTGTTAATTCAATTAGGGTTGTGAAAGCCATGCACAACCAGATGTGTAAAGACATGCCTCAACTCAAAGTTGGATGTTGCCCACGGCAGGTCGATTATGTAATAATAATTATAATAATAATAATAATAATGTTATTGGTTTTACGTCCATTTTAACTACTGCTGCTTTTAGAGACGCCGGGGTGCCGGAATTTTGGCCCGAAGGGGATCTTTAATGTGCCAATAAATATACTGACACGGCTCCCTCGCATTTGTGCACCCTCAAATGTCAGCTGACTGCGCCAGGATACGAACCTGCAACCTAGGGCCCTGCAAGCGAGAACGTTACCGCTGAGCCACGCAGTCAGTCCGGTCGATTATGTCTCCAGATCCATAACATTCTTGAGATACTTCTTATCTTTCTTTCTTCAATGATGGTAGCAGTTTCATCTAGGTTGTGGCGTTTGGTAGAGGTAAATAGTTTCCAAGGTCTTCAACCAAGAAATGATTCTATTATACTCTTTGATAATAACAACTATACTCATACATTTAGGAGAAAGTAGGCTATATGTTCTTTACTGAACATCTTGTTTCATTTGTCTGTTGGCACATACTAGACAAAAATGTGGTCTTTCAGCAATGTCTTAGTCTCATACATGGCTGTGATTATATGAAAGCTACTGAGGTAATGAGTGGTGTTGAATAATGACATTCGGGACACAGCGAGTGACTGGATGTTGTGAAAGTTTCAACTCATAGGGTCAGTACTGACTCAGTGAAGAAACCATACCTAGTATGCCTCATTACAGTGTTGCCTTGGGTTTTTGTGGGTTTCTATATAACCTACGGAGGTAAAGTTTTGAGGATCCAACCAGTTACACATATTTTAGAGCCGAATGCTGAATATTTGAACAAAAACTTACTTCCATGGATTCATAACTGAGCAAGAGATTCATCCAAAAATCTCCTTGAAGGAGTTACCAAAGGAAGTGCAAAAACATTAAGTAAATTAATTTTCGACTTACTTCACAATATTTCTTTTTAATTCAGCAAAGCTAGGTAATATTATTATTGTTTTAATGGAGGCACTGCAATCACATAAATATTTTTCCTTATTCACAAAAACAGTTTTGCATAGATTTCATTCAAATCACATAAAAACTACAGTGGGTAATCTAAATACTGTTAAATTTATTAGGTTTTGTTAATCTTACATTGGACATCTGAGTACCATACATTATGCAACTAATCTGGGACCAAGCAAACACAGAAATAACGAATGCAGTTCGCTAAATTTTAAGTTATGGCATCTAAACAGCTGTGCTGAATTTGATTACATTTTCAGGAAGTTCTAAAATCACACCACATACAGGATAGGCTATGTTATAATAGCCAAGAATAATTTGAATGCAAGATTATTTTTAGACACTGGTGATCATTAAATTTTCCAGAAAACAGAATATGCACTAGGAACTCGATCTAATGTTTAATTCCTAGAAACATCATCATGCAATATACCACCTTTCCAAGCGGACTTCTAGAATATTTTCTTTTTATTATTTATTTTTATGTTAATTTAATTGCAGCCCTAATTATTTCCGAACATCATTTATTCTTGCCGTTTTCATAAGAGATTTCATAACAAAGTTATTATATTCAATGATTCCATCTTCGGACTCATCAAGATTTTCCAGAGATTTGACTACTTATGATGTTTGCTATGGATTCATTTAGGGAATTTGTGACACTGTGGTCATGTAACTCCATGTTCTTGGGCATCTTATAACCTGTGTCATTGTAATGCCTGTATTAGCATATGTGTTAGAAATTGAGGCTAGAATCTGAGTAGGGGGCAGCCACGGCTTTAATTTAGGCACCATTTGCCTGAAGAAGTAGGGAAACCACAGAAAACCACTTCTATGATGACAGAATCAAACCAAACTCTTCTCAGCTCCACCTCACAAGGCTGAGCTCTCAGATCAGAATTAAATTTCTTGGCAGAGCCAGGAACCAAACCTGGACCTCCACAGGGACAGCCAATACACAACGAGATGGATTTGATTACTTATACATAAGTGTTTCGCCTCATTTTTAGCCTACTTTTCGCATTTTGTAAAAATGAGGAAAGAGTAGACCTGAGATTGATCCAGGAAAATGTGTGTCTGTCTGTGTGTGTGTGTCCCCCTTTCAACTCCTAAACGGCTGTAGCAATCGAACCCAAATTTGGTATGAGTCAAGACCTCTATCTGAATATCTCAATGCCGTATTTGAAAATTACGTCAGTGCTACCAACTGCTGAAAAATTGCAATTGAAATTTCAGCTCCATGTTGTATATCTTGGAAGGTATGCATGGGAGCTATACCAAAATCGGCACACATATAGATAATAATATTTCAGTTTAATTTCCAGGAGGCCATACATGACAGTGTTGCCAAAATGATATTAAGCCTGCTGATAGGTCCAATTTTTAAATGCATATAAATTCTACACTATCAATTGTATTTCAACCAAATTTCGTATGTACTATGTGTAGATAAACAGATATGACTGAGCATAATCTTAAGAGCCACCAGGGCTGCAACTGTTAATCAATGCACTCTCTATTGTTTTTATCCAAATACCAATATACCAGAAAGTAGGCTATGCAAGTCGACAGCTTTAAACTATGCACACGTATAGTACCTGACATTCTAGATTAATTTGGAGTAATTAATGGACCTCAGTACTACCAACATGATTCTAAGCCTGCTGATAGGACCAATTGTAAATACATGTAACTTCTATACTATCAATTGGATTTCAACCAAATTTCGTATGTGCTATGTGTGCTATAACATATATGACTATGCGTATTCTTAAGAGATTCCAGGGCTGCCAACTGTTAATAAATGCTGTCTCTTTTATTTACCCTTTTACCCTAATATCAATATATCAGAAAGTATTCAAGCCAACAGCTCTCAACTATGCACACGTATAGTACCTTACATTCTAGATTAATTTGGAGTAACTAATATACGTCAGTGCTTCCAACATGATTCTAAGCCTGCTGATTGGTCCAATTTTAAAATACATGTAACTTCTATACTAATAAATGGATTTCATCCAAAATTGGCACAACAATAGATCATAATAGTTCAGATTATTTCTGACCAACTTATGCATGACATTGTTGCCAACATGACTTTATGCGCGCTGATAGGTCCAATGCCTAACTACATGCATATCCATGCTATCCATTGGACTTCAACCAAATTTTGTATTCTGTACCTTAAGAGATGGAACTAAGAATATATTCAGTCACCAGGGCTACATTATGCCAGTTATATTTCAAACTAATTAGAAATTTCGATATTACCAACTCCATTTCGTCATTATTCTAATTGGGTCCATATAGATTAATCATTGGAATCAAACTTACATTTCGAGAAAAGTAGGCTCTTTAGTTTGTCACGGAACTTCTTGTTATATTTTATTTTTGTGCGTTTCTACGTTCAGGACTTTTCAAGATGGACTTCACCTTTTCTACCAGGTGTCCCCTACTCATCAAAACCAGTTTTGCATGGCCAGGACCAATTAACTATGGAAACTTGTATAGCTTTGGGGGTAGAGCAAAAACCTATGAGTGACTGTTACATTGACAAGTGATGAGCGTGCAGTAACATTGCAGCATAGGGCTGACATAGGGTCTGGTTGCCGAGCGAGTATATGGCATGTTCACACCATAGGAAGGGAGATGGTGGTGGTGGTGGTGGTGGTGGTGGCAGTGGTGATGTGGATGATGATAATAATAATAATAATAATATATAACTAGTTGAAACCCGTCAATACATGACGGCCAATAAGAAAATATTTACTGAAGAATTTTATTATATACGTTCTTTGTACAATTATTTTTTGGTACTATTGAAGCTTGAAGGGCGTCAAAAGATTGCACTCTAGACATTGCAACATACTGCTGGCCATGATTGAAAACTTGATGAGGCAAATTGAGACCTATACGTTCCAGAGTTCCCCCTTGAGCTTTATTGATTGTGATAAAGTATGCCAAGCGAATCGGACAGAAAATGATTGTTTTATCCGGTGGTGTTAAATCAAGTCGAAGGATTAGACCTTTCTGCCTAATTTTAACTGCACTTATTTCCAAATCCAAGCATTTTGATGCATATTTCATATAATTAATATGGAATCAAGTCGAAGGGTTAGATCTCTCCGCCTAATTTTAACTGCACTTATTATTTCCAAAATCAAGCAATTTTCGTACATATTTCTTATAATTAATATGGTACCATTTAGATGCCCTTAGGAAACTTCAGATTTCTCAGGAGCATATCTATGGGTCAATCGTTTGGAGTATGTGGAAGCAAATCACTTAATTCCAAGGAATTCAAGAATTCTGAGGAGTCTAATATATACAACTGGCCGCAGGAACCGTCGCTTATAATTTTGGAATATACATTAACGAAGTTCTCTCTTAAATTCCTTGAGATATCATTTCTAGTGAAAAATTGTTGCAGTCTGTCAAATATTTTATATTTAGGAAGATTAATTTTGCCATTACAACACCAAAGGTCAAAGTAACCAGGCGTAGATTTCTCGCTACAGAAATACAGTGCAGAACAATGTTTACATTTGTTCGTCAAGGACCATACACTGTACGGCATAATATCTGGAATTGTTTCTGAAATGGCATTTTTATATTAGATTTTAAAAGTGGCTTCGTATTTTCTACGATTTCCCACTTTTTTGTGGCTAATGTTCTTTTTCGTCAAATGGGTATATTTATTGCAGCATTTCTCTCCAAATTAACGTCATATTCAATAACACTATAGTGGCCTGCATCAACGCAGTCGCCAAATATTCAGTGGCAAATAATACTTCCATTGCCAAAATCAACAGCGTGGTTAGACTCATTGTTATGTACTCTAAACAAATAATCAATAAACAATAATATTCACGTATACAATGAAGTTCAGATACTTTCATTCTCAAGTTTGTTGCTGATGAGAATGCGATGATACTGATCGCCAATAATAAAATCCTTATAATTATTCATGCCAGCAACAATTTTTGCAATTTGCTTGCAAACGCAGCTCAGGATAACGTCCTGCATTATGGAATAAACAGTACGAAACTGCTCTAAATAAGCAATTTCCATCACCTGATGTAGGTACAATCCCTTGCATTTTCATGACAGTAAATTAAGCAAGGGAGCATACTTCGCCAACTACTGGAATGAGCATAGACTCACTTCGACAGCCACCGTAATGGAGGGAGTTTAAGAGTTAGACTATATGCTCAGTGCTTGTCAAAAATCGTATTAACACAGGGAAGCCCAATCTGAAGGCTACATTCTCAGCTATCGCCCCGGATTCCAGGTTCGATCCCTGGTTTGCCAAGAAATTTACTTCTGGTCTGAGGGCTGGAACGGGGCACACTCTTGAGGCAAAACTCGGGAGAGCAAGGTTAGATTCCTATCTCAACAATCTGGGATGTGACTTTCCGTGGTTTGCCACGTCCACTGCAGGTAAATACAGGGATAGTTCGTAACTTAAAGCCTCGGTCGTCAATTCCCCATTCCCCACTTGAATTACAAATGCACACATCAGTACAGCCATCACAATAACACAGGTTATCAGAGAAAATTTTACACACACACACCAAAGTAGACGGGGCTGAGCGACCACGATGTCGGAGTCCATCAAATGAATTATATTCGTCAATTGTCTCTCATGGAGAAAGCGATTGTGGCCATCTTTTATTTAATAATTTAAAAGTATATGGCAATGTAAATCGTGGAGAATTCCTTACTGTACGGGAATAACGAAAGTAAAATATGTTAAGACGGTGAATTGCCAATAGCCAGAAAGAATAATTAGGAAATAAAAATACACGTCTGAGGTGAGACGCCTTCGACTATGCAAAATTCATTCCTGGGTTCGCAATGTTACCCCTGAGCTACCCAGTCAACAGACTGCTAAACCAATATTAAGTTACTTAAACAACAAACGAACTCAAACGCCTGTTGAAGTTCTTCTATCCCCTCTTTTTAATTCTCAAAAACAAAGATCACACTACGATACGGTGAATCCTTTATCCGCCATTTCTCTAGAACTGTAATTCTGGTCTGAGGGCTGGAACGGGGCGCACTCTTGAGGCAAAACTAAGAAGGGTAAGGTTCGATTCCCATCTCAACAATCTGGGATTTAGTTTACCGTGGTTTGCCACTTCCACTGCAGGTGTAATTCTGGTCTGAGGGCTGGAACGGGGCGCACTCTTGAGGCAAAACTAAGTAGGGCAAGGTTCGATTCCCATCTCAACAATCTGGGATGTGGTTTTCCGTGGGTTACCACTTCCACTGCAGGTAAATACCAGGATAGTTCCTAACTTAAAGCCTCGGTCGCCAATTTCCCATTCCCCACTTTAATTACAAATGCACACATCAGTACAGCCATCACAATAACACAGGTTATCAGAGAAAATTTGACACACACACACACACCAAAGTAGACGGGGCTGAGTGACCACGATGTCTGAGTCCAACAAATGAATTATGTTCGTCAATTGTCTCTCATGGCGAAAGCGATTGTGGCCATCTTTTATTTAATAATTTAAAAGTATATGGCAATGTAAATCGTGGAGAATTCCTTACTTTATGGGAATAATAAAAGTAAAATATGTTAAGACAATGAATTACCAATAGCCAGAAAGAATAATTGAGAAATAAAAATATGTGTCGGAGGTGGGATTCGAACTGCTTCTGTAACGTATTTTTCGTGGGGTTTTATGCAACTGGCATAAGTCAGTAGGAAGCCATTCTATATTTATTTACGCGGCAAATTGTTCAGCCAAGATAATTTTTCATGTTAATTTATTATTATTATTATTAATTTATTATAATTATTATTAAGGTATTTTCGGAGCATTTTATAAAAATTATTAGCATTCAGATAGGTTTTCTATGTCTTAGAAAACGCTATCAAGCAAATTATTACGAACGACGATATCATAGAAAATTATCTGATTACGGAATTTTACGGAGTTTTTGTCAGTTAGGGTATTTGAGAGAGATGACTCACTGGGATTTCAAGTACACGCTGAATCTTGTCGAGGAGCATGACGCAATCTTGGGTCGCAAGGTCTAGAAAAGGCGAATTGTGGAAACGGAAATCGACTTCTCCCTCCCGCGGAGTGTAATGAGGAAGGAGTGGGGATCTAGCGCGTAGGGTGCAGCCAATCATTGGCGACGACGTAAGCTAGATGTCGGTACCATGGTGGGGGAGCCAACAGGTGCATATAACGTTCGACGCGCCGTGGAAGAGAAGAATCTGTATAGTTCTTGCCGAGTGTGGATATACGCGGGAGTCGCTCCGATGTTCCGTGGAACGTGGACTATCTGTGAAATACTTGACGAGTATGGATGCGCGTGCGAGTGGCTCCGATGTTCGGTGGAGTTAAGGACTATCTGTGTAGAACTTGCGGTGTACGGTCGCAAGTGCGTGTCGCTCCGATGTTCAGTGGAGTTAGCGACGAACTTTTGTAAAACGTAACCAGTGCGGTTTTACGCGAGTTTGGGTCCGAGGTACGGACCATAGAATTATATAATCTACCAGGATATCATCAAATTTCGACGGAGATGACGACGTCCAGGAGACTGTGGGAAGCACACAGCATCATCAAGAACGAGGGAGATGCTTTGGCAATTTCCAATGGTAAGCGCACATGACGCAGAAATACGCAATCTCTCATTTTCTTTGTTTTATATTTCATATTTCAGTAACTTCATAGCTTGGAAATAAGAGTAAAATCAATTTATCAGACTCCGTTTTCACGTAATTTTCTATCGGTAATATTCAAATCACAACGCTCCAATTTAAATTTTAAACTTATTATTATTATTAATTTTGCTATACTTGTTTTATATAATAAATTCATTTCTTTTACAATGCAATCTTTGCTTTCAGTAGGTAGCATTAGATATAGACCAATTCCTTCTCCTGAAACAATTGTTTGTTGGGTTAATGATCAAATCATACCACGATCTGAGTGAATAGAGTCTTGAATGTGTTCTGCCAGAGCTAGACGTTGTTAAATACAAATTTAGATTTCAACATTGCATTGAGGTCTTGGCGCCCATTAAAACAACATAGCTTAGGCAAAGGTAAACAGTTACATTTCTCTCCCAACAGTGTGGGCTAGCGAAACCATTACATTTGTCGCCGACAACTTGGGGCTGAAAACCTAATAACATTTGTGGAAGGAGAAGGGTATATATTTCTGTGCCTGTATTTTGGGGGTTATTTGTCTTTATCAGTGTATATCATTATGGGGGATGAGAAAGAAAGACAGATGAGGTTACGTAGTGGTCATCAACTGGAGAATGATGATACGAGCAGTATGTCGAGTGATGGTAGTACCGGGGTAGCGGAGGTAAATCCCGATACTGAAACAGGGAGTGTAGGCGGCCAACCAGAATTAAAAACTTTACTTCTCGAGTTCATGTATCAGAACAAAGTTAGTAGTGATGCTTTAAATGCAAAATTAGAACAGAATAATGCAAAATTAGAACAAAACAGTAGGGAAAATAAAGAAAGTACAGAAGCTTTAAATGCAAAATTAGAACAGAATAATGCAAAATTAGAACAGAATAATGCAAAATTAGAACAAAACAGTAGGGAAAATAAAGAAAGTACAGAAGCTTTAAATGCAAAATTAGAACAGAATAATGCAAAATTAGAACAAAACAGTAGGGAAAATAGAGAGAGTAATGAAACTTTAAACGCCAGATTAGAACAAAACAGTAAGGAAAATAGAGAGAGTACTGAAACTTTAAATGCTAAATTAGAACAAAACAGTAGGGAAATGAGTGACAAATTCGAACTGATTAGAGGTGAGATCAGGGGGGTGATGGAAGAAAAGGCTAAAGAGATTATTGCAGATGTAGACAGAAAATTAGGAAAAGTACAGGAGGAGTTGGAAATTAGAATCAGTACACAGGCTGAAAATTTAAAAGAACTAGTGCAACTGGAAACACAGCAGGTCAAAAAGCAATTGGGGGGAGAAATTGACAAAATTCAGGTAGCTACTAAAGAGGTTAAGGAACAGCTGGGGGGTAGAATTGAGAAAGTCCACTCACAAATAGTTGCAGAAGTAAATGATTTAAGAGAGAGTAATAGAGAGAGCATTAGCAAGATTGAGGAGAAACAAGCAAAGCTATATGATAAAGTAGAAGAATCAGAAGGAAACATTAAATTAACAGTAAACAGTATTGAGAGGAAGGCTGAGGAGAAAATCGCAGAATTAGAGTTAAAATTAAAAGCTAGGATCAGGCAAGAAAATAGTCAGAATAGGCCAGTTTTTGTGAATAGCACACACAGGGAGGTAGAACTGGGTAAGTTCAGCAATCGACAGGGGTGCCCAATGGAGTTCATGAACACTATAGAAAATAAATTCGGGGAAAGGTTGGAAAATGGTAGTATTGAGTGGTGCCAGGTAGTTGAAATTTTAGAACAAGTGTTTGTGGGGGAAACGAGGAATTGGTTTGCTGTCTACAGAGACAAGTTTACTGATATCAATGATTTTAAAATGAAATTCTGTGAAAAGTACTGGAATGAGGTTATTCAGTCGCAGCATCGTGAGGGAGTAGTGTGTGGTAAATATAACCCTAAAGGAAGCTCCACCATGACCGAATACTTTTTAGGGCAGGTATTAGTGTGTAAATATCTGGATGGGTTGAAGGAGGAAAGTGATGTGGTAAGGTTGCTACTTAGGCACTTTCCCTATAGGATCAAGGAGGCTGCTTGTATCCAGAATGTAAAGACAATATCACAAGTAGAAAATTTGTTAAGCACATTTGATGCACTAGGGAGAGGGGGTTATGAGGACAATTTCAATAGGAACCAGGGTAATAATAATAACAGACCTAATGAAGCCAGGCATCAAGAAGTTCAAGGGAACGGTGGCGAAGGGGCCAACGCTCAAAATAGAAATAATAATAATAATCAGCTGAATCAGAACAGAGGAAATGGCTATGGTAATCAGTATCAAGGGAGGAACAATGATTTCAGGGGAAATCAAGGGAGGAACAATGATTACAGGGGAAATCAAGGGAGAAACAATGATTTCAGGGGAAATCAAGGGAGAAATTATAATGACAATAATTACAACCAGAATAGGGGTCAAGGAAGAGGACAGCCTAGTGGTAGTAATATACAGCCAAACAATGACAACACAACTCAGAACAACCAGACCAGTGCAGTAGTAACTAGTACTACGGCCAGCTGTAGCGGTTCTTTAAACGCGAACCAGGCTGCGAAGTAAGGTCAGAATCTCAGTCTGTAGCATGCCCTGTCCATACAATTATACAGGAACCCTATGACCTAAATGTAAGAAATGAATTATTACATGAACTAAATGATGAAGGTATTATTCAGGAAGTGGTTAGTAAGAGCCCCATAGTTAAATTTAACGTGTCCGAGGCGTACACAGATGTTTTAATTGATAGTGGTTGTATGAAGAGTTGCATAAGTAGTGCATTTTATGATAAAATGAAAGGAACTGGAGTAAATTTTGAGGAGATGCCAATTAAAAGCACTTTTGTTATCACAGCTGTTGGGAAGAGGTCTAAAGTAATTTCTAAGCAAGTTTTAGTAGACATTAAAATTAATAATCATGTAGAGAAGCAGATTTGCCTTGTAATTCCAAATTTAGTATTCAGTGTTATCTTGGGTTCAGAGTGGCTAAGTAGAGTGTCTGGTAACTTATGTTATGATGTAGGGAGTTTGAAATTTAAATGGGGAGATTCTGAAGTAGAAGTAGCGTTCAATGACCATATTCAGAGGAGTAGTATTGTAGGTGTGATTTGTACTTTAAATGAGATATCGCCAGCCGTAGAGCGGGGTTCTCCATGTTTTGTGGGCAGTGTGATTACGAACGGAAGTCTAGAGGACTCGTTACGTGAGGCTGCATTTCAGGGAAATATAGAGGATGAACAGTGTGTTCGGCTCTATGATGTGTTATGGTGTAATAGGAGAGTTTTTGAGGATCGCATTGGTATGGCCAATTGCTATACACATTCATTGAACGTTATTGATAGGTCAGTATTCACAGGACATAGATATCCTGTACCTTTCGCTTATCAGAGTGCAGTTGAGGCACAAATTAACCAGATGCTTGAAGATGGGATTATTGAGTATTCTAACAGTCCATATGTTAATTCTTTGATAACGGTACCCAAGACCGACGGCACTATTCGTATTTGTTTAGACGCTCGTTTGGTTAACAGTAGAATTAGTTCAGATCAGCTGAAATCGATGTCAATAGAGGAATTAATGCAAACATTTGAGGGGAAGAAGTATTTCACTTGTGTAGATTTGAGTTCCAGTTTTTGGCAAGTGCCACTTATGTACGAAGATAGACCATTTACAGCTTTTAGTCATAAATATAACCTTTATCAATTTTGTAGAACACCTTATGGGTTAAAGAGTAGTTCAGCTGCTTTAATTAGGGCTTTAAACATCGCATTAGGGGATGACACAGGAGAGTTTGTAACCATTTACATAGATGATATGGTAATTAGTTCACGCAGTTTTGAGGAGCATCTACATCATTTAAATATAGTTTTTCAGAAGTTAGATCAGGCAGGGTTCACTTTGAAGCTGTCTAAGTCGTCATTCTGTCAGTCAGAAGTGACATTTTTAGGTCATAGAGTGTCGAGTAGAGGTGTAACACCAGAAGAAAGTAGGGTTAATAAGATACTTAACGCAGAGGTGCCACAGAATGTTAAACAGTTAAAAACTTACCTGGGAATTTGCAACTTTTTCAGGAGGTTCGTTCTTAAATACTCAGGGTTGGTAGAACCATTCAGGGAATTGCTTAAAAGTGGGACTCGGTGGAGATGGGAGTCCAAGCATGATCAGGCTTTTAGAGCGCTGAAGGAAGGTTTTGAGAAAGCTGTAGTGCTGAAATATCCGTTAAAAGATAAGGAATATGTGGTTATGACAGATGCTTCACATATAGGCATTGCTGGAGTATTATGTCAGAAAGATGATGAGGGTAATCTGTGCATTGTATCTTTAGCCTCGCGAGGACTGACTGCAGCAGAGAAAAGATACACGATTACTGAGTTAGAGCTTTTAGGTATTGTTTTCAGTTTAGGGAAATTTAGAATGTATTTAGTAGCGGGGAAATTTGAGATCCACACAGATCACCATGCATTACTGTATATGAGGACTTGTAAACTCAGTTCTAACAGAGTTAGTAGGTGGATTCTTGCTCTGCAGGAATACGAATTCACAGTAAAATATATTAAAGGTAAAGATAACATTCTTGCAGACATGCTATCGAGGGACACTAATTTATGTAGGGATTATCCTGTGGTTAAAGCAGAGGACGGTATTTTAATATGTGCATGTGTGGACAGTAGCAACAGGGCATCGTTACAGACACTGAGTAATATGCTAGGTAGAGCAACGTGATGACGTTCATTTAAGGGAGCCACTTGCAAGGTTGGAAGCAGGTGACGCAGAAACATTTATAGTTTCCAAACGTATTGGGAAAACAGCATATGTGCTGGAGAATAGTGAGGGAAACAGATTATACGGAACGTATAATATACATAGTCTACGAAAATATGTGTCATAAAGTGAGTGTGTTTAGCTGGCGAGCCAGCCTATCAAATGAGTAAGTGTGGTGTCTGGTGCGTGGAAGATCTGGTCTTAAGGCAGGCGTATCAGAAGTCACACAGGGGGGTAGTATGTAAGTAAATGAGAGTTTTTAAGGTACAGGGAAATATGACGGGATTGTCGGATGCTGTTGAGCACTAAATTGTCTCGATGCACCAAGGCCATTTTGGCAGCGCTGATGGGTTCCCATTTATCTCCAAGAGATGGGGGAGCGCTTGAATAGGGCTTGTTAGCTTAAGGCGTCCACGAGATAAAAGATGGGCCATCAGAATGCGAGACAGTCCTTCATGAAACTCATACATATCAGCACACGTGATTTCTGTTTACGGCCTCGCCATGTAAGATTTGTAAGTGTGTAATTTAAGATAATTTGTACAATGGTATTATGTGTGTGAGGAGAAATGGTCTGTGTTGAGAACTAGTATTAAGTAGAATATGGTTAACGGGAACTTAACAAGACAGGGCGATTACGGCACAGAAATATTTGGTGTTATATGTAATGCGCATTTACTGGTTTTTTTTTCAGAAGTCAATATTAATTTAATCTACTTTAAAGAGAGATTAAGTATTATGGTCACGAGGCGCTGCCACAATAGTGTGATCGTGTGCTCAGTGATAAGTGGAATTAAATGTCACCATAAGGAGGGGACCTCCAGTGAAATTAGGGAGTTCTATGGTGATATAAATATATCAGAACACCTTCAATGCGTGTGATATGACATCATAAATACATAGTGCTCACACATTAATTATGTCTATTTCTCCAACATAGAGAAATTTGAGAGGCGGAAATATCCGTGGAACACTATTCCATATGTAAAACATTGGACTGGTTGCAAAGTGCAATCCATAGTGACAACAAACTTTGACGCAAAGTGCGTGAAGAAAAAATATGAGTGTATATATCTGTAATTTAGGGTGATTTCGTTTATGTAATATGTATTTTGGATGGGGTTTATTAACGTGTCTGGGATAATCGGATAATGGACCGTCGTCACGGTAAATCATCCGATGATCCGAGGCGAATATGTAACGTATTTTTCGTGGGGTTTTATGCAACTGGCATAAGTCAGTAGGAAGCCATTCTATATTTATTTACGCGGCAAATTGTTCAGCCAAGATAATTTTTCATGTTAATTTATTATTATTATTATTAATTTATTATAATTATTATTAAGGTATTTTCGGAGCATTTTATAAAAATTATTAGCATTCAGATAGGTTTTCTATGTCTTAGAAAACGCTATCAAGCAAATTATTACGAACGACGATATCATAGAAAATTATCTGATTACGGAATTTTACGGAGTTTTTGTCAGTTAGGGTATTTGAGAGAGATGACTCACTGGGATTTCAAGTACACGCTGAATCTTGTCGAGGAGCATGACGCAATCTTGGGTCGCAAGGTCTAGAAAAGGCGAATTGTGGAAACGGAAATCGACTTCTCCCTCCCGCGGAGTGTAATGAGGAAGGAGTGGGGATCTAGCGCGTAGGGTGCAGCCAATCATTGGCGACGACGTAAGCTAGATGTCGGTACCATGGTGGGGGAGCCAACAGGTGCATATAACGTTCGACGCGCCGTGGAAGAGAAGAATCTGTATAGTTCTTGCCGAGTGTGGATATACGCGGGAGTCGCTCCGATGTTCCGTGGAACGTGGACTATCTGTGAAATACTTGACGAGTATGGATGCGCGTGCGAGTGGCTCCGATGTTCGGTGGAGTTAAGGACTATCTGTGTAGAACTTGCGGTGTACGGTCGCAAGTGCGTGTCGCTCCGATGTTCAGTGGAGTTAGCGACGAACTTTTGTAAAACGTAACCAGTGCGGTTTTACGCGAGTTTGGGTCCGAGGTACGGACCATAGAATTATATAATCTACCAGGATATCATCAAATTTCGACGGAGATGACGACGTCCAGGAGACTGTGGGAAGCACACAGCATCATCAAGAACGAGGGAGATGCTTTGGCAATTTCCAATGGTAAGCGCACATGACGCAGAAATACGCAATCTCTCATTTTCTTTGTTTTATATTTCATATTTCAGTAACTTCATAGCTTGGAAATAAGAGTAAAATCAATTTATCAGACTCCGTTTTCACGTAATTTTCTATCGGTAATATTCAAATCACAACGCTCCAATTTAAATTTTAAACTTATTATTATTATTAATTTTGCTATACTTGTTTTATATAATAAATTCATTTCTTTTACAATGCAATCTTTGCTTTCAGTAGGTAGCATTAGATATAGACCAATTCCTTCTCCTGAAACAATTGTTTGTTGGGTTAATGATCAAATCATACCACGATCTGAGTGAATAGAGTCTTGAATGTGTTCTGCCAGAGCTAGACGTTGTTAAATACAAATTTAGATTTCAACATTGCATTGAGGTCTTGGCGCCCATTAAAACAACATAGCTTAGGCAAAGGTAAACAGTTACATTTCTCTCCCAACAGTGTGGGCTAGCGAAACCATTACACTTCCATTGCGCGATGCATAAATTAAGAGTTCTGAACTCTACCGCCTGAGCTACCGAATCACAGATAATAGAGTGCAATATTAAGGTACTTAAAGAACATTCGCTCTCAACAGTCTGTATAAGTTCTTCTACATTTCCCGTTTTTTATAATATTCTATTCCTGTTTATATCGTGGAAACTTCATAATCAGTATTCCCCTCCTTTATTATAATTCTTATAAATAACTATTGCATTAATACGCGCTGGACATCCGCCATGTCTGTCATTAACCAAGATGATTCTGCGCATGCGCTTGAACCAATAATTTTGCAGTTTTGTTTATAAATTTAAAAATATGTCGTAACATATTTGTTTATTTTAAAGTCACTCTGCAAATCTACAGGCCTACAGCTTTCGACAGATAGCTCTGTGAAGTCAATCGGTTCTACCGTTCCTACAATCTCGCGGTAACAAAAATCAGCTTAGTGTTTTAAATATATAGATAATAATAATAATAATAATAACTAGAAGACCCGGGCTACTCCGCAACATTAATTTCAGCAATCCTACAACACTTCTTTCCTTATGACATTTGCTGTTCGCATGTCTTCATGCTTGTGACCTGAGCCTACAGTTACGGTACCGTTGCTTTTGATTTTTAGCCTACTTTTCACATTTTGAAACAAGAAGTTCCATGACGAACTAAAGAGCTTACTTTCCTCGAAATGTAAGATTCATTCCAATGATTAATCTATATGGACTTAATTAGAATAATGACGAAATTGAGTTGGTAATATCGAAATTTCTAATTAGTTCAAAATATAACTAGCATAATGTAGCCTAATAGAGCCTTACAGTTGGCAGCCGTGGTGACTGAATATATTCTTAGTTCCATCTCTTAAGGTACAGAATACAAAATTTGGTTGAAGTCCAATGGATAGCATGGACGTTGCATGTAGTTAAACATTGGACCTATCAGCGTGCATAAAATCATGTTGGCAACAATGACATCCATGTGTTGGTCAGAAATTATCTGAACTATTATGATCTATTGTTGTGCCAATTTTGGATGAAATCCATTTATTTGTGTACAAGTTACATGTATTTTAAAATTGGACCAATCAGCAGGCTTAGAATCATGTTGGAAGCACTGACGTGCTCCAAATTAATCTAGAATGTCAGGTACTATATGTGTGCATAGTTTAAAGCCGTCGGCTTGCATACTTTCTGATATATTGGTATTTGGATAAAAACAATAGAGAGTGCATTTATTGACAGTTGGCAGGCCTGGTGGCTCAGTGATATCTGTTTATCTACACATAGTGCATACGAAATTTGGTTGAAATCCAATTGATAGTGTAGAAGTTATATGCATTTAAAAATTGGACCTATCAGCAGGCTTAATTCATTTTGGCAATACTGTCATGTATGGCCTCTGGGAAATTGCACTGAAATATTATTATCTATATGCGTGCCAATTTTGGTATAGCTTCCATGCATACCTTCCATGCATACCTTCCAAGATATACAACATGGAGCTGAAATTTCAATTGCAATTTTTCAGCAGTTGGTAGCACTGACATCATTTTCAAATACGGCATTGAGATATTCAGATAGAGATCTACTCATACCAAAATTGGGTTTGATTGCTACAGCCGTTTAGGAATTGATAGGGGGGGACACACAGCCAGACAGACAGAAGGACAGACAGACAGACACACATTTTCCCGGATCAATCTCATAAGTCTACTTTTTCCACATTTTTTACAAAATGCTAAAAGTAGGCTAAAAATTATGTAAAAGTAGTCTTATGAGAACAAATGTGTGTGTGTCTGCCTGTCCTTCCCTGTATTTGAGTGTCCCACCCAGAAAATCTCAAGGCCATATTTGAAAATAATGTCAGTGATACCAAATGCTAAACAATTACAATGAAATTTGAACTTTTAAGTTGGATATCTCAGAAGATATTTATGGGAACTGTTCCAAAATAGGCACACATATAGACCATATTTCAGATTAATATTCAGGAGCCCATATATCACAGTGCTGCTAACATGATTCTACGAGTCCTGATTGATTCAATGTTTAACTGCATGTAACATCCATACTAAAAAAAAAAAAAATGGATTTCTTTCAAAATTGGCACATTTATATCTCATAGTATTTCAGAATAATTTTTACAACCTGTGCATGGCAGTGTTGCCAACATAATTCTATGCGTGCTGATAGGTTCAATATTTAACTGCATGTAACGTCCATACCACAAATCGATTTCATCCAAGTTTTGTATGTGTGATGTACACTTAAGTGCATAATAGAGAGCTTATTATACTGTACGAGTCATCACGGCTATCAACAGTGTATTAATAATCTCAAGTTTTTTGAACCCCAGATTCAATGTCTCTGAATAAGCGTACGGAACAAAGTTAAGACTTAGCGCACTGTAAGGTCAAGATATTTTAGACTTAGTTATATGCACGTTTATAATTTTCAATGTTTAACTCCTTGCAACTGCCATACTAATTTACGGACCTACACATAAATTTTCCACATGCAATGTGTGCCTTAGTAGCCATAAGTGTGCCTATTTACAGAGTCTACGGGACTACCAACTGCCGAGTAACATTCTAAGAACATTTGAAGATAGATTTTGAGCAACACGCACACTGTATATATATATATATATATATATCAGTGTTATCAAAATAATTCTACGAAGGCTTAAAAGTTTCATTTGAAGATATATATATATATAGTGTGCGTGTTGCTCAAAATCTATCTCTCAGTGTTATCAAAATAATTCTACGAATGCTTAAAAGTTTCATTTTTAACTGAATGTAACTCCCATAACTTTCACTGGATTTCTGCCAGTAGAGTGTATGTCATAACATTATTGTATAGTATGTGTGCACATTCTCAGATAGAGCAGTACTATCAACAACCTATAAACTCTCCCTGAGCATTTGAAAGCGAAGGAAGGAAGATTGTAGTTTTACGTGACCGTGAATCTTGTGATTATGAGCCACGGGACCTCCTTTTTACGTGGAATCCGAAACACAGGACATGGCATTTCACTTGGAAAATCTCACATGCATTGACCGGGAGTCGAACCCGGACCGCCTTGGTGAGAGGCATACAGCTAGACCACTGGACAATCAATATCTCCGAATCCACTGCTGTATTAGACTACAATATTATGTTATACCGTATTTTGAGAAAATTGTTTAATGGCAGTGCTACCAGCAGAATTCTATAGATAAAGATATTAGGCTACTCTAAATTAATCTAATTACAGGAATAAGGATTGAATCTTACATTTTAAGAAATGTAGGCTAATTAGTTCGTCACGGAACTACTTGTTAAAACGTCTGTAATTGAGTTTGCCTCCGACTCGTCATAAATGAATCATCGTGCTACCTCTAAGAATGCAACTAGAAACAAAATGCCAGCCAGCCTCCAAGCGCTTGCATGTTGCAGCGGGGCAGACCATTTGAATCCCGGGTGCATGTGTGCTACAGAACACTTGTTTCGCTCCTCCCCTCACTACGGATGGCACACATCTTAGCCAGAAGAATGATCTTGGTGAAATGAATACTCACAATTATTTTAAAACACGGATGACAGAATCAAGTAAGTTGGGGCTCGAATGATAGTGCTTAACGTGCATAGTGTCTAAAGCCAACTAACGTCATTGCACAATTACTTGTCAAGATAATTCAGTTTTAGTAAAAGATGAAATGTGATCGCAATTACTCAGTCATGGCAGAATTACTTTTCAAGATATTTCAGTTTTAGTAAAAGGTGAAGTTTATTCCAATGACAGTATTTTAATATATAATAGACAACCCGTGCTACCCGGCAGTATCAGTCGATATTGGAATTCGAAGATATCAGTTTCATTATGAGTATTACGTAACCTCAGTTCTTGCAATATTGTACTGTAAATATTCTCTTTGACATTTTTTGAGTTTTCATTGCTAACAATAAACAACTGTCTTAATTCATTAAGTGTAGTAATATGTGGAAGTTTGATTTTTCTAACATAGCAAAAGAGAGTGCAGCGTCCTGCTGTATTCTTCTCAGGTTAGAAGTACAATGCAGAGCAATGGTGGCAAACTTCCTGAAGACCACCTATAGAGAAAGGATTCACATCTGGAATTACATCTGAAACAGCACAATGGAAAGCTACCCTCAATTTTTGAACACCAATTTTGCCAACACGCTGTCTCTTGGCTTTGGTACTGAATTCGCGACGTCCTGACAAAGTGGCCCTACGCTTGGGCCTACTAAATTTAGAAATAACAACTATAGAATGTATGGTTGGTTCTTAAGTTTAGGGGCTGCGACAACGTGGTCATGTAGCCCCCGTGTACTTTGGGTGTGTGTAGAATCTGTCTGATAACCGGTGTTAATTGTGATGACTGTATTAGTGTGTGTTATCTGTTTTTGAATTCAAGTAAGGACTGCAGACTTTGCATTTTTCAAATAGTTCCTACTTTTGCCGCCAAACGCCACTGTCAACGACTACTAGTCCAGAACTTAGCTACCAGACGCCACCGCAGTCGGCTCTTGGCAACGAACGTAGGAACCTAAGAGCGTTGTTTACATTCTTAACCTATACAATTTAGCTTCACACAGGTGTAATTAGTGGAAGGTTCTTTAACATGCCATAAATCTATGACATGGGACCGCCGGCTTTACTTCCCCTCCGAAGGAAGGCATACTGAGGGATTTTTAACGCTCTTAAAAAATCCGACAACTTCGTCCGGGTTTGAACCCGCGATCTTGGGCATAGAAGCTCAGCATGCTACCAACTACGCCACCGAAGCCGCCATAAATGTATCATAGAAAGTGAAGGAATATACGAGGTATTTGCAAGAGTTGTTTGTTTGAAAGTAATACAATTTTCACCACCATTAGATGGTAAGTTTTGTAATTCAGTTTTCAAAGGAACTTCAACACTCTTGGGTTTCTTTACTGCAGTTACTGGTAGGACTGCTATTCTTCTACTTCTTCTTCTTCTTCTTCAGGATACTATAATATCCTTTGTTGAAGTTTCAAGAAAATAGTAAGTCATGAATAGTCTCTCCAGAACCATATTCAGTAATTGTGTCACTATTTTTACTATTTACTCTGAACAGACACTCAGGAAAGAGGTCACTCACACTATGAAGTTCAACATGTCCAGCATACTGTCCATCAGCAACCAATGAACTTTTATATTCAGTAGGGTTATTAATAGTTCATCGAAGAGATCCGCCACATTTAATAAAATTCTTATGTGCACGCCACTTCTTGATAATATTATCAACAGCAGGCAAACAAATTTCATAGGACTGACTTCTCGTTGTCGGTTTGAGTCTTCAGTCATTTGACTGGTTTGATGCAATTCTCCATACCACCCTGTCCTGAACTCATTATTTCATCTCTACATAGTTACGACATCTTACATCCGAGGCAATCTGTTGAACACATTCTAACCTTGGTCTACCCCTACAGTTCTTATCCTCAACCCTTCCTTCCATAACTAAGTTTGTTATTCATGGGTCTCTTAGTATTTGACCTACCTATCTATCTCTTCTCTTCATTATCAGTCGCCAGAAACATTCTCCACTCGTCTTAATACCCCTTCATTTTTTACTCTATCTAGCCATCTGATCTTCATCATTCTCCTGTAACAACACATTTCAAATGCTTTTATTCTTCTCTTTCCTACTACGCCAACAGTCCAAATTTCACTTCCATAAAGTGCCACGATTCAGACAAAGGCTTTCAAAATATATACATAAACAGATTTATTTTCTGTTGAAATGCTTTCTTTGCCTGAGCCAATCTACTTTTTATATCCTCTTTACTTCATTCATCACTGGTTATTTTGCTTCCTAAGTAGAAGAAGTCTCCTACTTCCATTATCCTTTTTCACGTGCTAATTTGACGTCAATAGGGGTTTCTGATTTCTTTCGGCTGCATTCCATTATTTTTGTTCCATGTAGGCCATACGAAATTGCGCTGAATAAACAATTACATCGCCAACAACGCATATCACTTCCAAACCGTTTGTATTTGAAGAACCACTTGTCATCACATCAGCATGTGTCTGAGGAATATTTGTATGTTTGCTACTTCCGCTCGGTTCACATCGTCGTTTTTCACACATTCGCTGAGCACGTTTCGTTTTCCTGCCAAGACTCATAATTAACAACACCCCAGTATCTTTTTTTCCTACTCGTTCTAACCTTCACAAAAATACAATACTTTAACTTAGAGCCATTCACGTCTTTTTTTAAACTTTTTCCTACATACTCGGGGCTCTCAGTTACTCCGTAGATATTCCAGCAACGTTCAAATTACTTGCTCTCCCTGTTCCTCAGTCGCCTGCTCCATCTATTTCTCTGGGAGCGCCCAGGTGTGCATCAGTGATGAAAAAAGTGTTTTTCATTTCTAGCCTATTTTCATCATATGAAAAAATAGGCTCATGAAATTCTGTCATCTGCCACAACAACAATTGCAATCAAGAAGATCAGCAAGTGCCACCGCAGAGAAACTCATTGCGGATGGCCTTGATTTAAACATAAGTTGGAAGAATGAATGGTCATCAAAAACATTGGGAACAAATGCCCACCGTCTGGATCCCACTAAGATGCCAAAAGGTTTTGACCTACCGAGGAACCTTTGGTGCGGTCTCAACAGACTAAGGACTGAACAAGGCTGCTGTAACTTCTTCAGGTACAAGTGGGGATGGATCAGATCACCAATTTGCGAGTGTAATCTAGGAGAACAGACGATTGAACATCTAGTGCAACAAAGCGCTCTTAGTCTCACTCCCAATACAATTAGTTGGCTGAAAAGCATGGACTTTAAATTGTAATTTTGTCTTAAGTCTTATGCATATTGTCAGTAATCGCCATACAATTAAATAAATAAATCAAAATGTAGATACTGTTTCTTTGTCTTGTCTCTCTTTTACGATCATTGCAAGCATTGTCACAATGTGTTTAATCTTAAGTCTTGAGTGATTATATTTTATAAATTCATCTTATGATGTGAACTAAATTAGAAAGAAGAACACTGAATAAATGTGGATGGAATTATTTTTAAATGTTGTGGATCTGGCAAGTAGCAGGTAGGGTGTCAATTCCAAGCACCAAGTCAATTGTCACAAGTTAAATTTAGAGTTTACAGATACAGCATAAAAATAATTATTCATACTTACATTTACAAATGGAATAAATATTTGGGAAGACTCATCGTCTGAACTAGAAAAAAAAGGAAAAAGAAGAAAATGTTTAATCAATTAACTATGGAAGGAAAATAAAGATTACCATTAGCTTTCCACTTGCATGAGAATATAATCAGCCGCCTCAAAGATAGGGCTAGAAGAAAATAATTCATTGTCAAAAAACTTGTTTGCTGTATTTCTTTCTGTGTCATTCACAGGTCATTAATGCAAGTAAGAAACAAGTGTCCATCTTTATTTTACCTTGATGATCAAAGAAGAAAGCCTCATTAGTTCATCTCTATCACAGCTATGTAAGTTACTGGATAATGATGAAGTGATGATTCATTTCAAGTAAGTTAACTAACACACACAGGCAGGGTTTTCTTTTGTAAGATGGTACAGGGCCAGTAAGTCTACATAAAACACACCACATCTAAAGAGGCATCCATCAATAGCAAAACCAGAAAAGTTACAGTCATTTCAAATTAATGGGAATGGAAAGTACACGCACCTAATAGCCCCAAAGCTATATTATGTTTACAGGATCCTAATTATCATTCTTGTGTGTGTATAAATTTTATGTAATAACCCATGTTATTACAGTGTCAGTAGTTTGTGTATTTGCAACTGCATGTAGGAGTGATAGGGAGATGGCAGGGTTCTTAAATTACAAACCATTCAGACATTAACAAGGAGTAGAAGTAGATACCTAAAACCCCTTCTAGGATGGTTTAGGTGGTAATCGAACCCTCCTCTTCTCAGTTTTTGCATCACAAAGCTGAGTGTATCCTGTTAAAACCTTCAGGCTAAAATACATTTTCCGGAATATCAATATGCACCCCAAGACCACAGAAGGCGGCCCAATATTTGATGCTGAATACATGAATATCCCATTAAGTAGGCTTCAAAATTTGATTTTAAATTAATGCCTTTGCATTTGATGCATAACACTTTTATATTAAACATTCCATTTTCATGCAGTAACGTGAACAAACAACATTCATTTACTTGTCAAACAAATAAACGAAAGCAGACAGAGGCTACATTAATCTACAGATTAGTTTGATGCAGCACTCCATACCTCCCTGTACTGAGCTAATTGTTTCATTTCTACATAGCTACCACACCCTACATCCAAGGCAATCAGTTTTACATATTCTAACCTAGTATAAATGGGTTGATGCATTTTTGGTCCATATTGACTGATTCATTAAGACTTACCCTTCAATAAAATTTTCTGCTTAGTCAATACTTAGGTAATATATAACTTCAATGGTTAATGAAATCATGTTTCGGGAATATACTAACTTTCCTTTCATCAGCTCCAAACGTCATGCACACACTAACCTTGGTCTACCCCTACAGTTCTTGTCCTTGACCCTTCCTTCCACAACTAAGTTTGTTATTCCTGAGTGTCTTAGTATGTTTCCTACTAACCTACCGGCATCATCTCTTCGTTAGCAGTCGCCAGAAGCATCTCTCCTTTCACATTCGTCTTAATACTTCTTCATTTGTTACCCATCTGATCATAATTTTCCCATAACACTACATCTCAAATGCTTCTATTCTCCTCCTTTCTTTATACACACACTCCATATAAGAGATGATATACTACGTGAACAAGATCACTTCCAATATGCATTAACAATTTGCAGAATAATGCGTAATATTTGTCCCTCACTAGTGCTGCTTCTGATGCCAGCTCCTTGTCTGATTGTTATAGGAAAGCTTATGAAGGGAATATAAATTAAAACATAGAAATACTCTCAACTATGAGCAATTTAGATCAATTATCTATCTACCTTTTATTGTAGTGTCGACAGCGCTTATTACATAGCAATTGTCAAAGAAGCTGGTCATATGCAGACAATATTTATTCCAAATGAATACCATACCTACAGTACATTGCTCAGCATACAAACTTCCAGTTGATGAACAGATAAGACAAATATAAGTGATCCGTTACAGGATACTTGATTTTGTCACTTTCGCTAATTATGCAAGCTGTCCATTTTGGTGCACAAATGAAAAATCCACAGCCTGCTTCCAGTCTCCAACCGGGTCAGGAATGGAATGAATGAAGCCCCATCTAGCGGCAAGGATATGAACTGTGCCGGCTGCCGAGGCCTGACGCACTCCTCTGGGGCAATGATTAAATGAATGACAGATGAAATGATAGTGGAGAGTGTTGCTGGAATGAAATTTTGACAGGGAAAACCGGAGTACCCGGAGAAAAACCTGTCTGCCTCCGTTTTGTCCAGCACAGATCTCACATGGAGTGACCGGGATTTGAACCACGGACCCAGCGGTGAGAGGCCAGCGTGCTGCCGCCTAAGCCACGGAGGCTTCTGGTGCACAAATAAAGATTTTAATTGAAATTTCAATTTGTGTTACACACGCAGTGTTTTCTACCTTTGTTTTAGATATTTTTGGTTATATTCTGAAGCATATGGTCTAATCATTTAAAGTGCCGCTGGCTGCGCGAGCGAAGCGAGCGAGCCAGCGGTGTGTGGACCAGGTACCGGTGCGGCTGAGCGCTCCTTAGCCTGGGTTGTAACTTGAACAGGGGATTTAAAAAGTTGTAAATTGAATTTGGTGGTATAACGTTATTATTGAGAATAAAATAAAAGTAAAAAAAAATAGAGGCGCCTACCGGGGCAGCCGTCGGTCGCGGAGCGACTGACGGCCTCCCCGGAGGCCCCTGTCGTGATTTAAAGTTGTTGGCAATAAGCCTATGTCGTATTTTAATGTTGGGGAATTTTATCGTTGAGATAATATAAACTTTTGTTAGTTGATTTGCGTAGACTAAACTTGTTGTTTAAACGGAAAAAGTCTCGTTTACCAGACCGCAGCAACCCCTCGCGTCCCAGGCGCGAGATCAGCAGTTGCTTCAGCTTGTTAATAATGATAATAATAATAATAATAATGTAATGATTTGAATTTATGTCGTTAAGCTTTAGGAAGGAAGACAGACCGCTAGTGGGTTGGCGTTTGATAGTATGAAAGATGGAAGACCTGTAGTAGGTTAGTTGGTTTAAAAATAAAATAATAATAATAATAAGCCTCGCTATTGGGAATGATGATAAATTTAATGATTTTGTAAGTAGTGCAGGGCTGTGTTGTGAATGGCTGTATTTGAATGTGCCGGCTGAGCGGGCGTCTGTTCTGGGCTGTGATTGGTTGTTAGGTTTGGGCCTGTTTTTGTGTATTCCGGAAGGTGAAAATTGTTGTTTTTGTTTTAAAAAGTGTAATTTGTGGTATCGACTATGCTGTAAGCTAATTTTTGTTTAAATGTGTGGCTATTTGGGTGAAAAAGTTAGTCGGACGTTGTATCCTGGCTTGTGATTGGCTATCCGAGTTCTGCAGTCTCTGTTCTGTATTTCGTGAATATGCAAATTTTTGTGCTTCTAAATGGAGTTGAGAGTTACGGCTTTAGCAAGTTAAGTTAAAATAATGAAGTTATGGGTTTCGAAATTGGAGTTGAGATGTGTGTTTGATGTATTAGCCCCGCTATCCCGCAGCGCGCCATCCCCAGTGAACAGGCTTTCACCCAATCCCCAGGTCGGCCCGCCACGATCCAGCGGGTCCTGTGTTCGACTGCAGTAACTGTCGGATAGACTTGAGGGTTTGAGTGGAGTTAAATGCGTAGAATAATGTTGATTGTGTAATTTAGAGTTGCGGGATGTGTTGTAATTTTTAGGTTATGTTTAAATGGTCTGTAGTGTGCTTCCTGGTCCGCCACGCGCCATCCCAGGCGACCGGGTTCGGACCCAGCCCCCAGGCAGGCACCTAGCGGTCCCAGAATCCAGGGTTCGATTTCGGCTGAATGTTTATGGCTGTGGGATGGCTGAGAGTTGGGAAAGGAGCTGTAGTAGCTGTGTGAGGACTGAGTTGGTGTTAGTAGGAGGGGGAGAGATTTTGAAAGACATGAGGGCGGGGATGTTAGGGTGTTCGCGTTGTCTGTATTTCAACTGCCGTCGCCTGATAGCGGTACATTTTTCTGATTTATATAATAATTTATTGCGCACAATATGCAAAGAGTAAACATAACATTGAAAAATCCACAGCCTGCTTCCAGTCTCCGACCGGGTCAGGAATGGAATGAATGAAGCCCCCATCTAGCGGCGAGGTAATGAACTGTGCCGGCTGCCGAAGCCTGACGCACTCCTCTGGGGCAATTATTAAATGGATGACAGGTGAAATGAAATGATAGTGGAGAGTGTTGCTGGAATGAAATTTTGACAGGGAAAACCGGAGTACCCGGAGAAAAACCTGTCTGCCTCCGTTTTGTCCAGCACAGATCTCACATGGAGTGACCGGGATTTGAACCACGGACCCAGCGGTGAGAGGCCGACGTGCTGCCGCCTAAGCCACGGAAGCTTTTAGTCAATCAAATTTACAAGCTATAATCCAGATCAATATGCATGAAACATTAAAATACTACTATCCAGTGCAGTTATCCACTGAATAGTTGCTGTATGGATTCAGTTTTCCTAGGGCATTCTAGGGACTGGCATCTGCCACATGGATTCCCACACCATTCATACTGGCAATTGATTGTTGGGTCATGAAACTTCTTATTTATGCACACCTTATGGTGGAATCCATGGATGGCAAAATGCGTGACCATGTGTCTGAGGTCATAGTGGGCATTTTCCAGTCGTTGGATGTCATTGCCTCTGTTGCGTACAAATCTATCGGAATGTGTTTCTTCGTTTCAATTAGCGTCCGAAGCAATGCGTCACTTTGCCAGGTATATGGCAATGACAGTTGGTATCTTAATTCCTCAATTCCAGTGATCAAGATCTGATGATGACCACTTGATGACCAAAATGTGTAATCCTAATTGTACCATTATAATAGTGAACATAACTAATGCATGTAGATTTTTCCAGGAGTGTTATTTATTCATATATTATATACATTATACCCCGCCCAGCCATTGGGCAAATTCGTGTTCTCCGTCTATAGAGTTACAACCGACAGTTATAAAGAACATTTCAATAGATATTCGACATATTCTCGCCACATGAGAATTAATAAGTCAATCACAAGAAAAAATTACGCATCTGATACAATCAAGATTATTTATTTGTATGCCAATAATTCTAAGTTTAACTTTATATTTCAGCTCAAATAATGTAATATGCTTGTATTTTCTCAAGATTTCTCCAATATTTATTTTCAATTTCTTTGCTAAAGAAGGCTACAATGTTTAGCTGAATCATATCCTGGATACATTTTATCCAATCAAGTATTCTTTAAGGTGAAAATAAGATTTACTGTCCTTGTTTTACGGTAGATTTAATTTACATAACAATACGAATTTATTCAACATGATTAATTTCATATCATATTAGGTCATTCATCATTTCAAAATATTTCTATAGGCTACATTCATTATTTAGCTGCTCTGAAACTATTGGCTACTTTATGGCATGAATCAGAGGAATATTTTGTTTCTGGTTAAGAGTTTTTGTCCATAGAAGTTCATTTTTCTTATCTTGTGATTCATACTCAAAATGCTCAGTTCTTAAAATAGGTAAAAATAGTGTAATGAACAAAAATAATAACCAAGCAGTTCATTAAAATGGCAATGTTAATCCAGTTGGCCTATTTTCTAAGTAACTCAACATACAACATATTTTCAGATATCTCAAATTACCACGTTAAATTACACTGTGGAAATATCCCTACATCTGAATCTGCCTAATAATTCAAATAGCACTGTTTCCAAAAATCTAGTTTGTAGTGGCTGTAACAGCAAATTATTACTTACTTTCCTCTTCCTCACAACCTATCAGGAATAGGCTCAGGGGCCGATAACCTAGATGTTAGGCCCCTTAAAACAACAATTATCATCATCATCATCATCATCATCAGGAATAGGCTACTTCGCATTGCTCTTCTTATGTAAAGTTTTGAATCTATTCCTTCAGTGTTGCCTATACTAACTGTGTATTTATTAATCTCATGTAATTTTTTTTTTTCAGGATTAGGGAATAACCCACAATTGGGTACAATCGTGTTGACCGACTGAAAAACATCAAACTACGTTTGCTAAGGCAACACTGAAAAATGGCTTCAAACACCATAAACTGTTATTTGTAACTCTTCAGTCGGTCAGCATGAATTTGCCCAATGATTGGGTGGGTACAATGTATGTTCAGAATGTATGTAAAGAACACTCCTGAAAAAAACATTACACGATTAGTTTATGATCACTATTATCACTAAATCACATAATTCTTACTATCTTAGTCCCTTCGATAACGACACAAACATCGCAGGTTCATTTAACTTATACTTAAGAATGTCGAAAGAACACGCAATGACTTTTCTATAATTTTCTTCTTTAAGAAGCACACCGTTAACAATCCCCTCATTTTACAACTCTTTGTTCATCACCAGCTGGAAGAACCACAACAATTAAGTAAATCTCTGAACTTAAGACCAAACATGAAAATTATTATGAACTGATACCATTTTCAAGGAAATAGTGCAACTTGGCTTAAAGGGAGAGAGGATATTTTCAGAATCGACTATGAGCACTGTAAGTACACATTATTGAACATGTTTAGTAAAAGTGCGCGCCAACCACCGGCTGAACCATATACGCGCGCCCGCGATCTGCACCAGTCAAAGCCGGCTTCACCGTGTTTATCGGGGCGCACATAGATAATGACCCTGTATATGCGTAGAAAAATTGAGGTGGGGAATGATATTTATAAGATCATGTGTTTGAGTAAGAATGAATATCTCTGTGATGATGTTACTGTGAAAATATAATTGAAGAAAATTGAGTGTCCAAAGATAGAGATTGGGCAAGGAATAAATTGTTTGGAGTTTATACATTTTACATTGTATTTATACAATGTTTCTCTGGTCTATGGAGAACTAATGACAATACTAGGCAACCTTGCTTCTACAGAGCTCAAAACGTCCACACTACCGGTATTCATTCTTCTGTGCCAGTAATGTACATTTGATGCATAAATTGCAGTCTTTTCTTCCAAATGTTCAGTTCAGAATTTTTTAATAGAGACAAAATAGTTGCCGATGTATGATAACTTATGATCTGGGATTGGTCATTCAAATGTTGAGCAGTATCAGTTTATATTTACAGCTTTACCAATGATCTTTCCTTTTATCATCCAAATAGCTCATCTACTAACTTCAGATGTTTTAGTCCTTAAAATACAGCTGTGGTCAATGATACATTACTATTTCAAAATAAACTCTATATGCTACTTGAAATGGTATTTAAAAGATGACAAGACAAGTAACTGTGAGCCAACGCTATCTAGTGGACCAACTTGGTTACACTTTGTCTGTCCATCAGATGCAAGAAAGAGAAAAAGTAGGCTAACACTACCTAGTGAGTGAAACTTGTATGGACTCATAATGTTCTTGCTCACTACTACTAGATGGAGCACATGGTGCTACTCCAGGTATTAACCGTGGATCCAAGCACATATCGATTGGATCGAAACAGATCAAAGATGTAACGTTTGTTGTTCAACCTGAGGAATTCGTCAAGACAAGATGCATTGATTTTCCAGGAAGATTAATTTAAGGGCTTTGGGGAGCCCTAAGGGGTAACCTAATGCCCTATCCCTTATTTTCTACACCATGAATTGAATATATTTGAGAATTACCTTTGTGGGACTTTAGAAACATTTATATTTAGATAGTTTATGATAACCTTGGAGGTCATTAATTATCTGGTCAACAGAAAGGTAGGATTCAATATTGGAAAGGTTATTGGAAATATTATGAT
Organism: Meconema thalassinum; assembly: GCA_946902985.2. Lineage (NCBI taxonomy): Eukaryota > Metazoa > Arthropoda > Insecta > Orthoptera > Tettigoniidae > Meconema > Meconema thalassinum. Next base: position 626,618,243 of record OX336390.1, on the reverse strand, counting down.
ATATTTGTGTTTGTCGATGTCTGTGTTTGGTCATGTGTGTAATGTGATGTGGTTACTTTAAATGTTGTTATATTGTGCTGGTTACAGCTGAGTGCCTATTCATGCATATGTGATAATAGTGAGTTAATTTGTGTGGTATTCGACATAATGCAGTTATGTGGTAAAGTTTTCAGTGATCTATTTTCTGATTATGTAATCTTTTGGAGGGGTTTTGTCATTTTATTAGGTTGATCCTAGACAAGCTACTCTTGTGATTCTGACAAACAAATTGTTTTGACCAAGAATGCTTATTTTTAAACTGCACAATTGTAATTTAATGTATTTCTTTTCTGTCTCTTGGGTCACGTAGTATAATCCCATATGGATTCTGAGGAATGTATTGAGGTTTATGATATTTTATTTAATCTAGTGCAGCGTTGCCATGCATACCATCTGGTATTGTTAATGTAATTTCATTTTGTTTAAACAATTACCGTTTTGTTTTCCACCGTAATAGGGGAAGACATATTGGATTAGTTGAAGTTAGCGGTTATTATCTGAGCTGATTTATTGAAAGATTTAAAGGATTATTTGTTGATTTTAGTCCTCATGTGGAGTTTAAATTATTAAGCATTTGTGTCCTCAACGCAATTAAGGTAATCTACCTTTGTTTTCTTCGAATTGATTGGCTCTTCAATTTTACTTACTGAATTCCTACGGGGAATTATTTCTTGATTATCTGACTTCGTTGTCAGTCGTTGATATTAGTTAATTTCCTTATTTGGTCATACATTCTTATCTTAGATCCGGATTCTTCGCTTGGGTTATTTTTTATTTAATTAATTGTATTTCTACTTAGACTATATTTTCTGTGATTTTTAATTTTAGGTTAACCTGTACTTGTATTATACTTATTGTTTTAATTATATCTTTCCATAAATTTACTTTTCTGTGTTCTTTCTTAGCTGTAGATTCAGTATAACAGTCTCAAATTTCATCTGGGATATGGTAGGTAGCAGTCCAATAGTTTCACTTTTCTTAATCGTCTCCTGCTTACACTTATCTTGTGTGAGGGTTGGGGCAGTCAAAATGCTTTCTTTTTCTTCTTTTTTAAAATTCCTAACAGATTAAGTCTCCCAAAACTGATGAAGTCATTATTTTCACTGAAAGTCTATGACTCTAAACATCATTGACTCTAGATAAGCATTACTAACTCTATTCCAGGCATGGCCGGTGATAAAAGGCTCTCAGGTGGAGCCCCTCTTGAAAGATTCTATAAATATATCTCTTTAATAAAGTTATTTATGCTAAAATAAATAATACTAATAAGCATTTGTAAATCTCACTTAGTCCTTTCAGCCACAACAGTAAATATATTTGAAACTATTGATAAAAATATGTTCCTCCGATGGGTAGTAGCAATTTTAGGCAAAGCCTCACATTTCTCATTACTTCCTATGTAACAGTGTTAGGAGGCGTGGTTTAGACAACTCCATTAATTTCCATTGTTAACTGTTAAGGATCAGGCGACCAGAAACTAAGCCAGGCTTGCCAACGCCGACAGGATTTTTGTATTTAGTAAAATATATGCAAAGTTGTTCAAGAAGACTTAACCTACCCTCTTGAAGCTTTCTCTTTTCCCTCTTTCACTCTCTGAAGGACCATTAATATTGACAGGTTACCAGAAGACAAATAAGTGATATTCATTATTGACAACTCAAATGGTATCCCTTCAAGTGAAGACTAATTTAAAAATTTCCGCCAGAGAGCACCAAGATGTGACAGGGGCAGCAGTACCATCTACCGAGACTTAAGGGAAGTATTCAGTTTGAAATCCGGCCAGGCTTTGTGTATCTGTTTCCATATCCCTCAAGTTTGGTTTAACTCTCGGATCATGTTGCAAATCAAGTCTCTAGCTGATAGTGTTTTGGAGGTAAAGTGTGATTGTATTGTAGGGTACAATCGTGAATCAGGCCTCCTCTGATCGGATCTCATTAGGATGGGGAGCAGGTTAAATTAGAATTACGAAACTAGGTAAGTCAATCTGTTTAAATAGAAAATTAAAAATCCATCGGTTCATAAACTAGCATAATAGGACCAATCTATTTATCAACTAAAGTATATTCCAGACCTCCCCTCCTCCTAAAATATTTTCCCCTTTGAAAATCCTGCAAACGCGTATGCGTGCCGCCTGCATTAAATGCATTAAACCAACATTTGCCACTAAGTGTGGAGCTAAGCTGGTCAGTTATTACTTAGCTATAAATAGTTACACCAAACTACCTTTAGGTTTTTGCTCATTTGCAGCCTTCCCCAACCCCACAGCACGAGCTGCGACTGCTCTATTCTCATAAGTGATCAAAAAGCAAGAAGTCCCCAGTCAAACTCAATCTATTAGGGACCAACAGCCCATCCCATAGACTGTATAGACCAATGCAAATTAGAGGTGGTATAATGAGAAAAGAATTTGAAGGACCTGTTAGCCCTGAAGGATCTCTACTGTAGCAGTAATTTTAATCTTATTATCCCACCAAGCATAAAAAAGGTGTAAATTAGTGACTTAATTTTCAAGAGAAAAAAGACTGGATAAAAACAGTTGCGGCTTCACAAAGAACTACTGTAACAGCAACAGTGAACCTTGTGGACTACTTCTACTACTCAAGCATGCATGGGTGTTTCCTTTCATTACTGGGTGGTGAGTGTTTGTGTGCCTTTCTCTCAAACAGACATGTCCAGCCTGAGGCTCTGCCTATGTGCCTGTTATATTATCATGCCAGCCCAGTGATGTGAAGGTTGCATGCTTGCCTCTCACCTATGAGGCTCCTCTTTTAATTCCCAGCCTCGCCAAAGATTAAATATGACCAAGAGGGCTGAAATAGGGTGCAGTCAACCTTATAAGGACAACTAAGTACCTCCCTCCATTGGCCTAAAACCAAGGTAATGAGGCTGAGGGTGCCATCACACTCGCAACATGTACCTTATAATTTGCAGGAAGGTTGGCAATCATCCTTGGATATATGTGATCCCCTGAGACCTAACTGCAAGGTTATGTACAATATTATCAACTATGATATATTATGAAGCCCAAACAACACATGGCCACTGGACTCTTCCACAGCCACCTCTAGGCCACTCAAGAACATTCTCAGGCCTGGGTCACAGAGAGGCCTGAATTATATCTCATATTTCATTGATTCTAGATGAGAATTATTTTTCATTTTGTTAAACTCTGTGTTTAGGCTGTGGGGTGTGGTATAATCTGTAAGAAAAAGGCAAAAGCTACAGACAGAGTGTACCATGAGAAAGTGATCAATGATCTCAATAACACCTTCTTTTATGGTCAGGACTGGAGCTTGCAGCAGGCTTGAAGGTCCAAACAACTCGACAGTGACTAAAGATGAATGTGTCCGGCTTATTACCACTTCTATAGAGCATCCAGCGTTTAGAAAAGACTGTGGGTCTTATGGGCTTTTACTTTTAATGGACCCCCCCCCCTACACTGGTTTTGTTACCTCACCTTTTATCATGAAGGAACTCTGAACATATATATTTTTCGTCATAATAGCTTCCTACAATTATCTGCCAATTGATTACCTTTGTTATTGCATACAAGTATCGTTTATATTACGTCTTAGTAATTTATACATTTTCGAGGTTAGCACGCTGGAAAGAAGAGCCTCGTCCAGTGCTGCATGCTTGCCCGGAGTGGAGCACATGCTCAGTTCCGCCGGCAACATAAGTTCTGAAGCACTATTCGTCATTGGTTTATTGTTGTGTGTCTGTTTTATTTTCTGTTCGATCGAATCAGGGCTGCCGACAGTTGGGTTCGAACCCACTATCTCCCGAATGCAAGCTCACAGCTGCGCACCCCTAACCACATGGCTAACTCACTACAATATTAAAAATATTAATCTAAACAAAACAACAAGAATAGAATTGAAAGAAACTAAATTATAGCCTAACTAATAACAAAAAAAGTGATGATCCAACAGTATTGCTGATTTAAAAATTGTTAACATCGTCAGCATACAGTACATCCGAGAAGGAAAGAAGGGTTGTGCTCTCGACATCTGTCAATCAGTAATGCGTCATATCACAACGAAATAAATGTCGTTATTGGTTCTCTTCGCGTACAGTATCCTTAATACTGGTCCAATCCGTTAACAACTGCAAAACTGCTCCTTCCTGTGCATGTTCTACTTCTGGTAGCTGCTGGGGTTTGTGTTGTCTCGCTAACTTATGAAAGGACAGTACTCGAAGCAGGTGAACATAACGTATGACGTCAGCGCTACCTCTGCCTAGAGCTAGCAACACTGTCGCCATAAGGCTCCACAGTCTTTTCTAAACGCTGGATGCTCTATAGACCCACAGACTAGAAATTGTGGTCTTTGCTTTAGGGTATGAACTACAAGAAAATTCACCCCAGAGATGGATGATTTCTGTGTTATTGAAGTAGTCTACACTCTGATACATACAATTTGAAAAATTTGAAAATTATAAAATCCAGAACACTACAAAACCAATACATAAAACTGTTGGGCAACTTGCAGAATGGGAACCACAGATGATATCTTTCTGCAACATTTTATATTTTAACTTTTAAAGCAATGACCAACAACAGTTTGTTTCACAGTCAAGCAGGCATACACGCGTATGCTTTCAGTTTGGACATATCTGGTCTAACCTTACTTCATGCAATTAGTTATTACACTCACAAGATTACATTACCACAACCAATACTAGTGAAAACAATTGTTTAATGTTCAGTGAAACCTCCATTTAGTATACATTTTTCATGATCTCCTAATCAAGTTACAAAAACACTAAAATGGAGAGGGTTCACTGTATTCATTAAAGAAGTAACGACTATACAAACTAGACTTTAATAGCAATAAACCGTAAATTCATTTAAGATACCTTTAAAGATCTTTTTCCTTGTTGAAATCAGATACCGGTATTTAAAAAATGGTTAGAACTTATATTAGTTGTGATTAGAAACATCTACTAGTAAATGCAAAAGTATCACTATGTTTTAATTAGTTCTATACAAGTACACCCAAAGTGTGAACTCAAGATGCATGGGAAGCAGTTTCTTTTTCACATTAACATGTAGCATATTATAGGCCTACTGCTTGTAATATTACACAAAATGCTTTTACAAAAAAGAAGAAAGAAAAAAAGTAACTACTACAGATCTCACTGTAAGCAAAGCAATAACCAAGCAAGACACAGTAAGTTATATTGCAAAGAGGAAACTGCAAATTCCCATAGGATATTTCACAATAAAGATTATACATGAATTTATGAGGTGTTTATCTATTTCATGCCTGCTAGGCTCAAATGGTTGCCTTATAAACATATTTTCTTCCCATACTTGCTTGTCATCGTAGTGTTTAATGAAAAGTCCACACCTCCTAACTATGTAGTCCTTTTAGCTTGGACATATTGTAACAGAGTAGAATTATTTTTACAATTTTGATAGAGAGATGGCGTCACAAAGTTCACGTGCTAGTAACCACAATTCACCCAGCAGTATGCAATGATACTGTCTTAACTGATCACCAAAAGAGATTTGAAATACCATGTGAATGATTTATCTATACAGACCACACTATGAACCAACAATTCATGACATACAGTTTCTGGGATCAGGTTTATGACCTTGAATTATAAATATTCAATAATTTAGGCTACAGTGTGTGAAAAAAGAACAATAAATTAATAGTGAGAACAGCGGTCACGGTCAACTATTTTAAATGCAGCGAAGTTAAATTGTTGAATCCAAATTTTACAAAAATTTTCCAAGATGACATTATTTCACAATTTGTGAGTTACCATAAGGATCCTGAATTCTGATGTAGAAATAACTGTGCCGTAAACTTTACAAAATATGAATCGTAGAATTATTGGCGGAGTCAGAAAATCATCTTAATTCAGAAATAAAGTTGGCAATTTCAGCAAAGCATGAAACTCCAGTTACAAAGACATTTAGATCAGGATAGAAACATGGCAAAGGGACAGATACAATGTTGGACAAATGTGGATGGAGGAAGAGAGAAAAGAGCACGTATTACATTACATTATTTATAAACGCAAAGGTGTAAAATAATTTTTAACACTACAGTACTAGAAGTGTTTGAAAAAGATTGTATTTTTCTGAAGATTTATGTTTTGTTTTCATTCTGAGGCTAAAGCATTAAACATAAGTTATAAGTACCATCTAAATCAAAAAATACTAAGTTTCTTTGGAAACCTTATTATACTGACTACTGGCACTGTTGCTTACAGGAAATCAACTTAAATACAAGTTGCTGCAGTTCCATATTATTGATAAAAATATTTAGTCATTTGAAGGCAGTTCAAGAAGGAAGTAAAACCCAAGGGTTTTTTTTTTTGGCAAGTCATATGATGTTGAACATGTCAAAGAACCCATTTGAATTCAGCAGGCCGTGTTCATAATGGCAAAATTAATCTCGGGAGTTTCCGCCAACACAAAGTTCCTCATTTCTCTATTAGAAAGCGCTATAGTGTTAAGGAGATTAGATACCTAACCTCCTTGACTTTCATAGCGATTCAAGGAACAACGAAATTCGACATGCAAGCTACCCTCTGTGTGTCAAATTACAAAGCTTGCATCCGGCACCCGAGGCCATACGATATTATTATTATTATTATTATATCTAACTTGATCTTCAATTCGAGTATCTTCCTGCATTTGGTGCAGAGATTTATTATCGTGTTGGAAGCCATTTTCCAGTGTTGCCTTAGTAATCGAATGTTAATGTTTTTCAGTCGGTCAACACGATTGTACCAAATTTCGATCGCTCCCCTTTATTTGATCCAGCAATCATTCGTGCTACCTTCATATCAGTTACCTCTAGCTTATGTAACAGATATCCTGAATCTACCCAGCTCTCACTTCCATACAGTAAGGTCAATCTACCCAGCTCTCATTTCCATACAGCAAGGTCACTCTAACTACTGAGCAATGTCACTACACTAACTTCTTTCTTGCAGAATACTGCACATCCCATTCTAGTTCTAACTTGTTGGCTTGTAAGCTTTCAACGGAGTCTGTTATTACAACTAGGTCATCAGCTTAAGCCAGACTACTGTACTTACCTCGTTTCCACCTAATTGAATCCCACCTAGCCAGTTTATACCCTTCAGCAAAGAGTCCATATGTAAATAAACAGAAGCAGCAAAAGATTACAGCCTTGCCTCACTCCTGAAACCACCTTGAACCAAAAACCCATCCTACCATCAACTCTCGCTGCAGCCTGATTATCATCATCATAAGTACTTTTGATTACCTGTAGCAGCCTTCCCTTGATCAACAAAACAAAAACACAATTGTCTATACCTCTTGTAGCATTTCTCAATAACTTGACACATACTTGACACATCCTCGTTGTAGTCTAATGCCACCCAGATTTTCATCCATCCTACTCTCGGCCAATGATCCAACTTACCTTTCTACAATGCCTGTGTACACTTTGCCCGGGTAAGTAATGAGAGATCTGCCTCTATTCCTGTTGCCTTGTTTATAATTTGGGGTTGTTGGGATTCGTATAATGGATAAATAGTGATCGTGAAAACACGGACGTCTTACTTAGCAGCCATCTTTTATTACACTAACTTGTATCAAAGAGCCTCAAACATGAAGAATAAATACATGAAATAAACAAAGAAGAAATACATGAAATAAGCCAAAGATGTCCAACTTCTCAGTCCTCCACATCCTCCCCACCCTGGTCTATCTCGAGAGGGAAGACCAGCTGTACAGGCCGACTAATCTTGGTCCCGTTGGCCATCTGAAGGATGAGGGTTCGCACCTTGTTGTCCCTGCCTGGTCGCCTTTCAGTTATTCGCGCCTTCTGCCACATGTGTCTAGGTCGCAGGTCATCCTGTAGTAGTACTATATCTCCTACTCGGCACTCCTTCGTCTGTCCATTTGGGCGGTGTACTTCGTGGTAGCTTCTCAGATCAAGAAGATACTCATTCCTCTATCTCTTGAGGAAGTCCTCCTGCATTTTCTCTCTAAGTCTCCTCTCCTTCCTCAGGTCTATTCGGGTCGTGGGTTCGGAGACGTTGGGCAGGGTAGTCAGCCGTGCGCCAGTCAGGAAATGACTTGGAGTCAGTGTCTCCGAGCCATCTTGGATTATGGGTCGGGAGTTAATGGCGGCTTCTACTTCTACCAATAGAGTTCGGAGTGTGTCCTCACTAATCAGAGCCTTTCCCAATACCTTTCTAAGGCATCTTTTAGTCGTACCCACCATTCTTTCCCACCAGCCTCCCCACCAAGCCGCCCGTGGGGCTATAAATTTCCACTGGACTCCGTTGTGGGCGAAGTGCTGGCTCGTTCGTGGGTCAGTGAGGACTTGGCTGAGTTGTGTCATTTCTTTGTGAGCTGCCTGGAACGTTCTAGCGTTGTCTGAGTAAATGGTGTTTGGAAGTCCTCTTCGTCCCGCAAATCGTCTGAGAGCCATCATAAACGTCTCCGTAGTCATGTCCAAAGCCAGCTCAAGGTGAAGGGCCCTTGTAGTCGCACATATGAAAAGAACAATATACGATTTCTGTACGAGATTCCCCACCTTAACGAGTAGTGGTCCTGCAAAATCCACACCAGTAACTGCAAATGGTGTAGTATGTCGCACACGTTCTGGAGGCAACGGGGCTTCGATCTCGTTACCTTGTTGGCTTCTGGCGATCTTACACGGTAAGCACGTATGGATGACCTTCTTGACAGCCTGGCGTGCCTTGAGGATCCAAAATTCTTCGCGTAGTACAGAGAGAACGATTCGTATTCCAAGGTGGTGTAGCCGTATGTGAGTCTGGAGGATCAACAACTTGGTGAAGTTGTGTGCACCATCGAGTACTAGAGGATGTTTCTGCTTTATTGGCAGGTCTGCATGGTGGAGGCGCCCTCCCAGTCGAATAAGGCCGTCCTGTAAGAAGGGGTTGTAGCGGGCAATCCTGGATTTCCCAGACAAGTTTCTCTCTTTTGTCAGAGCGTCGTACTCTTCGGAAAAGCACTCATGTTGGACTGTGCGTATCCAGCACAATCGGGAAGCCTCTAATTCACGTGCAGTGAGATTCCCAGAATTTTTCTCCGACTGTCTGATGTTGTTCAAGAAGCGCAAAATCCAACCCATGATGTGCAGTATTTTCCAATAACTGCTGAATCTGGAAGCAATGATGAGAGGTTCCGTTGTAACAACATTAAGTGTTTGCTGATGCGTCTTGCGAGTCTCTGGAAGTGAGGCGTAAGGCACACTGCTGTGGGGCCAAGAGCTAGGATGATCGGCTAGCCATACAGGCCCGTGCCACCAAAGTGAAGAAGACTGTAGTGCTTTTGAGGATATTCCTCGCGACAAGAGGTCGGCTGGATTAACCTGGCTAGGGCAGTACCGGCACTGAGCTGGACTCAGGATGCCTTGAATTTCCGTCACTCGGTAGGAGATGAATGTCTTCCAACGGTTTGCATCGCTTTTAATCCAACCTAGAGCACCCATGGAGTCACTCCACAGAGTAGATGTGGTGACATTAAAGTCTGTTGCTTGGCAGAAATACCTCAGAAGACGGCAACCCACTAAGATGGCCAGTAGTTCTAGTCGTGGGAGTGTAACCTTCTTGACTGGAGACAGTCTATTCTTAGTGCAGACCAGGTGTATATAAGTGTTTACGTCGGTAGACGTTGGAACATACAGTGCAGCTCCGTAGGCCCGCTCCGAAGCGTCGCAGAACACGTGGACATGTGAAGTCTCCGATGTTGTCCTTGATAAACCAATCCATCTTGGAATGACCACACTTGCCAGATCCTTGAGGCTGGTTATCCACAGCTGCCATCGCAATGCAATGTCATGCGAAAGTATTTCGTCCCATGCTATGCCCCTACACCAGGTGTCTTGGAAGAGAACTTTTCCAACTATGGACACCGGTGAAAGTAATCCAAGAGGGTCGTAGAACTTTGCGGTCGTTTTCAATAGCTTTCGTTTGGTTCCTGGATCCTGCGAAAGATTGTCGGTGATATCTGTATGGTCAAAGAGTAGTGAATCTGATTCTGTGTCCCATCGTACACCTAGTACTCCGGTTTCCCTTTTCGTTTCGTTTCACGTCCTTCGGCTCTCCATATACCTTCCAATGGTCCAGAATTTGTTGCCCATTTTGCCATCGGCATCCGTATCTGTCGTAGTAGACCTCGTAATATAGGTGATAACTCGGTTGTCATCTTCAGCTCCCGCAACAAAGTCATCCATGAAAGTGCTTTGATCCATAAGTGCTGCTGCTGACGGGAACTGATCCTTGAATCTCGTTGCTAGTTCACGGAGAGTTGCAGACAGAAGAAAGGGACTGCTTGCAAGGCTGAATGGTAGACGAGTGAATCTATAGACGGCTGTATCATCTCTTGCTTGCCATTTTCCAAGTTCGTCCTTCTCCACATTGAACCAGAAGAATCTTGTTAAATCTCTGTAGTATCCAGGCATAATTGAAGGAAAGCTTGAGTTCCATCTCCTACTATGGCTTTGAGGTAAGTCCGGAAGCGGATCAACGAGGACAGTATCTCTGGTAACAGATTAGGGCCTGTTTCCAGAACATCATTGAGGGATGATGCGTCAAAGACGATCCTCCATTTCTCTGTGCCATTTCTCTCTTTCTTGATGGCGTGATGAGGCAGGTAGTATACATCATTTGTAGTTTCCTCTGTAGCGATCAGCTGAACATGTCCCATGTTTACGTAGTCCATCATCTGCGCGTGGTACATTTCTTTGTACTGGGCATTAACGGCAAGTTTTCTCTGCAATGTGTGAAAACGATTTAGAGCGTTCATACGGTTTGAGGGTAAGACCAGACCTTCTTTCTTCGGTAGGGATACTACCCTCCGCCCATCTTGTAAGTGAAACGAATCGTGGAATTCTTGAAGAATAGTGGCATCTTTCGTTGTGAGGGTCCTTTTCTGATCTTCCCTTATTCCCAGGGACTCTAGATCCCAAAATCGTCACATATCATCGTCCTCGACAGATGGGTCATTAGCAGTATGAATGTGGTGCACGTTGACGCTGTGAACAGTAATTCCTGACCTATTTCCACTCAGAATCCATCCAAATCTAGAAGGAAGCAGTACTAACGTGTCTGAGAGGCGTATTGGCTTGTCGTCAAGTATCACCTTCCAATAATGGTCTCCACCTATTAGAAGTTCTATAGGAAGTTCATTGTTGTCATCCTTGGGATCAGCAAGTCTCAATTTTCTTAAGCGTGACAGGGACTGGACATCGAGTGGAACAGTCGGATGTGGCGAGTAAACGTTGTCACTCTCAAATGCAGAAATACGCAGAGCAGCCTCCGTGCATAGTCCACTGATGTTGAGGTCAATGAGTCTGCGAGCTGAAGATGTGTGACGAGATGACTCGAATCCGGTAACTGTCAAATCCTTGTGTCCCACGATATTCAGTTGAAGCTGATCTACCAGACTTCGGCTTACGAAGGTTGATTGACTGCCAGCATCCAATATGCATCGTGTACATTTTCTCAGTCCGGTGGTCCCTGTGATGCAAATATTCGCCGTTTGAAGATAAGTGAACTGCGGCATAGTAACGTCAATCTTCCCCACGGATATTGATGCGGGCTGTTCTCCGGTGCAGATGGAAATGTGATGATTCTTTTTGCACTTTGCGCATGATAACTTACTCTTCTTCATGCAGGCCTTCACACTGTGACCTTTATTGAGGCACAAGAAGCATCGGTTGGCAGATTTTAACTTTTCAATCCGCTCAGCTACATTGCGGATCTTCACACAGTTCTGGGCCCAGTGGCCTTGAGTCTCACAGAACACATAGAATTCGGAATACACTTACTATGTGTTCATGCCCGTCCGTTTTGACTTTGTGTTCACATGGAGTGTCGCGGCAGTGCCTGAGAAGGATTCGAGTGAAGTGATATCTCCTCTGATCTTCTGTGTGATCACAGCGCCCTCTACCTCCTTGTTCAGGAACTCCATCAACTTGGTAATGTGACTCTCGGGAATGCTCTCTCGTTTGGAATAAATTATCCAACGGCGGACAATACCTTGAGGGAATGCTCGGAGAATTTTAGGGCATAACATCCGCCCGTAATTATCTACATTTTCCCCTAAGGCCCGTAAGGCTTGTAAGCGTCTATTGCATTCTATGTACATGGCATTTAGATTAGAAGGAGTATCATCTGAAATTGGTTGTAAGGCTTCTAGATAGTCAAGATGGGCCTGAATTATGCGGTCAGTGTTTCCGTAGCGAGATATTAATATCCGTTTTGTTTCTTCATAAGCATCAGCCGTTATCGGTATTCCATCAGCTAGATTCTTCGGCTCACCCTCCAGATATCCACGGAGATAGACGTGCTTGTCAATGTGAGCGAGAGATTGATTGTTGTCAACAGAAGACTGGAATTGCTCCCAAAAACGTGCCCAATTCTCAAGGTCACCTGCGAATTTGTCTAATTTTAAGGCAGGTAGCTTCACTGTGTGCGTGACGGGTGTTGGGATTGGAGATCCTGGCGTTGGTTGCATACTCATTCCGGCGACCGATGTTGTCAAACTGGAGAGTGACTTAGATTTATTCTCGGCGTGTGATGCTTTTAGAATCGCTTTCTTCGCGATGTCGATGTATTCTTCACATTTCTCGACATCGGCCTCGTATTCTGCGTCGGTCAAACATTCCTGTATACTATCGTCCAGAACTGTGAGATGATCTAAAACTTCTTGGAGTCTAATGCGATTATATTCGTATTCTGAGATGTCGCCGACCGTAGCACTATTTATTATCGTACTGAATTTAGTTATATTTGCTCGTTCCGTCTTCCGCTTTCTTTTCAAAAACGCTAGTTTACTCTTAACACTCTCGTCTTGCATGTTGAAGAATGGGCGACGAAATAAATAAATAAATAAATAAATAGTACCGTGCTGCGACAAGGGAAGGTGATTGTCTGATGTCAGCGCATGCGTAATACTCGTGAGATCGTCTTGTAGTGTCCGTGATGGCTACGAGGTATTTAGTTTAGGATCTACCGCAAGATGGCAGCACTTGCTCGTCTATCATTCGTGAATTCCGTTACGTGGTGTAAAGTAATTATATTACAATTCGTGCACTGTTTAGTCGTAGTAGTATCACTTTTGCAATAATATGAATAACTGAAATATCACGTTAGTATGTGGCGCGTGTAGAAGTTCCAGTATCTTCTTACCTCGTAATCCGGCATGGCGTGGCTGCTTGCACAAAACGTGATTGCTGTTTGTAGTGATAGCATCACCAGTTTACTTTGTACACAAGTAAAACACAATTGCCCGTAATCTAATGCACATTTCTACGTAATCTAAAGTTTTCGGCACCAATGTTGGGATTCGTATAATGGATAAATAGTGATCGTGAAAACACGGACGTCTTACTTAGCAGCCATCTTTTATTACACTAACTTATATCAAAGAGCCTCAAACATGAAGAATAAATACATGAAGTAAACAAAGAAGAAATACATGAAATAAGCCAAAGATGTCCATCTTCTCAGTCCTCCACAGGGGTGATTATTGCTTTTGTCCAGCAGAGGTTACCTTTCCTAAGTCCCACGCCATTGCGATTATCTTATGCAACCATTTCATCCCTGCTTTCCTACTATACTTTACGATTTCTAGCCGAATACCATCTGCTGCTTTGTGACAATGTAGTTTATTTCCCATCCTCATTCTCAAAATCTGTCACATTGCCAGAGAAGTCTCCATTTACAATTAGCAATTTGCAAATTTTTCAACGTATTCTTGGCATCTTTCCAGTGCTTCCTTGGCATCTACAATGAGCTTCCCTGAATCATCCAAACACTAAACATTTCTCTTTTGCTCCATTCCTAAGATTCTTTATAGCATCACAAAGCCTTTCCTGCCTCTAGACCTAATGTTTATAATTTATCTCCAAATTCCTTCCATGATTTCTGTTTGGACTCTACTATTATTTGTTTGGTCTTATTCTTTCCACTACATAAAGCTCTCAGTCAGCTGGATTTCTTGTTTCGAGCCATTTTATTTTTGGTAAGTCTTCATTTTATCTTTACAAGCTGTTATCACTATGTAGGCGAATTCCACCAGAATGTGCAATTTTTTCTGTCTTTACACAATGTTATCCCAAGACATACCTTTGCTACTCCTAGTACTGCATTTTTCTATCCTGATCACTCATTCATTTTCCTGCTGTTCATTACCATGTACTCTTTGTAATTTCTCATCTATCATTTCCATGTATCCTGGAGATTCTCTACACTAACCCATCTGCAAACAGACCTCACTTTCTGCACTTTAGGCCAAATTATGCTTTATTCACAGCATTTCAGTTTGTGGTCTGTTTCATCAAAAAAATCCCCTGAGTATGCTGCAATTCCTAATCTATTTTGCTAAATTGATAGTAATGATATAGTCTATTTAACCTGCTTCCTCTACCCACCTATGTGTATCCGTGAATCTCTTTATGTTTCAAGAAAGCGTTCTATACAGATAACCAATGCTAGCACAGAAGTACAGTCCATATTTCCTAGCCAAAGGACATGAGAGAGAAGCTGGTATTAAGAAAGGTGTAAGGCAAGGCTGCAACTTATCACCCATAATTTTCAAACTATACATTGAACAAACAATGAAGGAAATTAGAGAAAAATTTAAAGTAGGAGTAAAGATTCGAGGAGAAATCATTTCAACTCTGAGATTTGCTGATGACATTGTCATCTTAGCTGATTCACCAGAGGATTTGAATGAGTTTTTAAATGGTATGGACTCCGTCTTGAGGAAAGAATTCATGATGAAAATCAATAAATGTGAAACAAAAATATTGGAATGCAGCCGAAAGAAATCAGAAACCTCTATGGACATCAAATTGGCAGGTGAAAAGCTGAAGGAAGTAGGAAACTTCTGCTACTTAGGAAGCAAAATAACTAGTGATGGACGAAGCAAAGAGGATATAAAAAGTAGATTGGCTCAGGCAAGGAAAGCATTTATACAGAAAAGAAATTTGTTGACTTCAAATATAGATTTAGGTACTAGGAAGTCATTTTCGAAAGCCTTTGTCTTAAGCATGGACTCGATGGAAGTGAAACTTAGTCTGTTGGCACAGCAGAAAAGAGGAGAAGAGAAGCATTTTATTTTAAATGTGGTGTTACAGGAGAATGATGAAGATCAGATGAAGAGGTATTGAGACGAGTGGGAGAGGCGAGATGTTTCTGGCGAATGCTAATGAAGAGAAGGTATAGGTTGGTAGACACCCAGAAATTGCAAGCTTACTGTAGTTATGGAAGGAAGGGTCGAGGACAAGAATTGTAGAGATAGACCAATGTTAAAATATGTTAAATAGATTGCCTCAGATGTAAGGTCTGGTAGCTATGTAGAGATGAAACGATTAGCTCAGAATAGGGAGCCATGGAGGACTGCATCGAACCATTCAGAAGACTGCAGGCTCAAACAACAACAACTTGTATTATCAGTGGTATTGTATATAGTTTGACATTAAATAAATAATGTTGAAAAATGGATCAATATTGACATGATGTTTAAATGGTCTGCTTAGTCAACACACAATTGAGTGGACGGACCATTAATTTATACAGTATTGTATGTTGTGGTCGAGGAAAACAACATGGCACTTCCCTGTGCACTCTCAAGCCAATAGTGATGAGAATTCAAGCCATGATGAAAGTGTTACTGATGATTATCCACTGCAAGAGAATAAGTGTAATGTAATGAGGAATAGCCCAACTGAGTGGTCATGGGAGGGACACCTGTTCATGCCTTAAAAAAATATTTTGTTATGGGTGAATGCGGCCCAACTAATGTGACTGCAAGTGTTTCGGAGTGGTTCCATTTTTATTAAGTGTTAATGGGAATTAAAATGTTTCTGCCAGCATGTGAATTTGAGATATTTTTTTTCTAAAATGGATTATCACCGCAGAGATAAAACTTGGCAAACATTAAATGCTGGTTTGAGTGATTAAAAATCCTGCAGTGTGTTAAAGCAGTTCTATTTTCATCCCATGAGTCAACCCATTCACCTTAACCAATTAGGAATTTCTAGTATTGTTGGTTCATACACAGGTCACTTGTATAGAGAGATACTTTCAAATTCCAAAATATTTTAAAATACAATCTAGATTTTAAACAAGTGATGTCCTCTAAGTACTATAAGGGACAGCAGATTTTGAGAGAATATCCAATATGATAAGTAGAGTCACAGTTTGAGTGCACCTGCCCAATTACTTCTGTTGGAAGGGTTTCACTAGGATGATGATGATGTACTGAATGTCCAAGTTGACAGAGATACAGTACTTTCTAACACCTTGGACAATGAAAATGATATGAATTTTGTGAAAATATGGTTGAAATGAATATGTGCAATGAAGTCAACACAAGATCAAGTAGGAGTACCCCGAGAAAACCTGCCAAGAGCGATTTTTGTCCATCAAAAAATCCACATTCCGGCGCCTGGGATCGAACCCGGGACCGTAGAGGTGGAAGGAGAGCGCGTTACTGCTGAGCCACCGCTCTGCCATTCTATACAAAATATTAGGGGAAATTATTTATCATTCATGACATAACAATAAGCTGTACTAGTTTCACAATAACAAACTACTTAAGTGAGATGCACAACTCTTAATGTTTGACAACAGCCACCTGCATTTCCCGTTCTCTGCCAAGAGACAGTCAAATTTTTAAATACTTCATTCTTAAACAGATGCAAAACATAATGTAGCATAAAATTCAAGGAACCAAGTTATCAACACTTCAACATATGATTCATATAAATGGCATATCTGAAGTTTAACCTCATCAACAGGTTCATTGCGGTTTCTTAAAGCACATAGCAATTTCAGATTGAATACAATCTATGAATGAAGTATGTGTATGTGAGCTGCATACATTATTAACTCAACAGAAAAATTGTGCTTTGTCCTGAAATTCCTGGATATCCTCTACTGAACAACATAATCACACATATATCCGATTTGTGAGTATTGACAAATTGACATCAATTCTTGAATCAATCGTAAGTGGCAGGAAATAGTTACAGAATGACTCAAAAAGTATTTACCGTACTTAGAATCAATAACTTTAAGGACATGAAAAGGAGATTAAAAACTTGGAACAAGGATAAACATAATAAAAGGCGCGTGTGGGCAAATTGAGAAAAACACAAAATGGACGAGGACAATCTCCATAGCCCAACAATTGAAGAGCTATTGATTGGATTGATGGCATGAGATGGTGGTGTGTCTGGCTGTGGATACTGCCCTTGTCAATTTTTTGCTTTTTCCTTGTTTTTTTTTTTTCTCTCTCCATTCATCCACACCTACCTGTCATTGTGCTTGTCCTTTTCCCTTATTTCTATCATCCTTTCCCTATCGATTGATTGATTGATTCATTCATTCATTAATTCATTGATTGACTGAATGATTGAGTGTTTACCTTAGATTTACACAATCAATGCATTCTATCCTATATTAATTTTTTTGTGAATTTGTAAGCTGCAAATTTTGTCTGTCTCTACTCTTCCTAACTAAAGACAGAAGCACGGAAGAGACATTTAATTGATTTTAATAACACTACTACAGTATCATGTGACACATATCTTAAACTACACATGCTCTTGAAGCAATATCATTTTCTTCAGGATCAGAAAGAAAAGTTAACTTCCTATGCAATGGTACACTCACAATTTCAGATAATATACAGTTTATCCCAGCAAGAAGACAAGAGGGGAACAACTACTTGCGTCTGTCACAACCACCTTTCTTAGTATAACCCACTCTCGTTACAGGAAGAGAATGAAATCATGAGAGTGATAAAGAAGATTCTGGATTATAGGGGCGACAAGAATAGTATCCCTGTATATCTATGCGGAAGACTTGGTCCTGGGATCCCCAAACAACAAGAGCTACAAGAGGTCCTCAACAACCTAAAGTTTTGGGCTGAAGAAAATGAGCTCATCATCAAACTCAAGTATATGACCATCCGTAAAGGAGGAAAATAGACCGACTCTAGGAGAAAAAGATATCATGCCAGCCAACCTCTACAAATACTTAAGCATCACCCTACACATAACATGCCACTCCTTTAGAATCCATATAAAGGAACGAGCAGCAGCGGCCATCAGGGGAATGTATGAATTAAATAACATCATTAAGCTATCACTACGGCAATGATCCTCTTTCATGCAAAATTTACCCCTATCATCTCATACGGTCTGGAGCTGATATGGGAGAGGCTAACTACAACCAATTCAAACACAATAGAAAAAGTGAAGGCTAGCACTCGTAGTGTCGAGAACATCACCATCCAGACTAATTTAATATGTTCTAACATCAGAATCCTTATTCATTGAAGACCCCCGATTTAAGCAACTACTCCCATCTACCAAATTTCTATGCAACCAAAGCAATGATAAACAGAAAATGGATAAAAGAAACCCAAGAACTAACATATGTGACAACAAGATTAACCACCCACAGCTTGCACCACAAAATCTGCAAAAATGTAAAATACCATGAATCTAACAAAGCCTCACAGCAAATATCACATAATCACCTGCGGCAACAACAACAAAAAAGGTATACAGTGTACTCCCAATAATTCGCGTGAGGATAATTATTTTTGTGGTTAATTTGCGGGTCTCCAAGTAGCAATTCCTACAGCAACTAATCATTACACTAAGTAAAATAATCTCCCCATTTATTAAAAGAATTTTAACGAGATACGATGCATGGAGACAAATTTAATGAGATTTGAGAAGACTGAACTGCATTTCTCTGCGATGTAACAGTATGACTACTTGCACACTGCTACCAGAATGCTACAATCCTGGAAACATACGAGCTTGTTGCCGTGGGTGGTATAGCACAAATTTCCTTTATCTTTGACAATACGAGAGGAATGCTCTTTCACTCAGAACTCACCCTCCCTTTCCCAACAGCCAAACTCCAAGGTTGCTAATCTGTGAGTTATGAAGAGTAGATACACGGACAGCCTCATAGTGAAAAACTGCACGACGCTGAGAGAGGTTCTGTTGTATGCTCTTCATGCAGTCAACAAGTCATGGGAGAAAATCATCGCTACTATGGTCGCAAAAAGTCAAGCGATTGCAGGCTACTGTGACAATGATATTTCGAACAGGCAAGGTGGTCTCACTATGATGACATTACAGCAAAACATGGATGAATGCTAAAATACAGAAGAAAGTGACATAATTGAGTAGTTAGACGTTGATAAAAACAATTATGGTTTCAGACATGAAAGTGAGGAGAATATTGTACGGAATTTGACTATTGGTGAGGAATCGGGAGATCAGAGTGCGGGAGTGATGCAATGGAAATCCCGAGAGATTCCCCACAGTCAAGTTAGTATGTCTAATTACACTCGTCTCATATAGAAAATACAGGAAGTTTTCTTCAGAAATGTACAATCCAAAATTAGAATAAACGATCTAAGAAACAAAAAGTGATGACAGATTTTTCGTTGTTAGATATTAATGTTGGCATAATCCACATACCCAACCTCTAGTCTAGTGTGTCTTACAATACAGTGTAATCTTCTTCATCTCAGACTTTCCCCACGTCACGTAGGGTCTGCGTTACTTTGCTGGATTCTTCTCTTCAGTAAATGTCTTTCCCATGCTTCCTCCCTCTTCCATCCTTTTTCTCAGAGGTCCCCTGCAATCTTTTCTCTCCACCTTATTTTTGGTCTTCCCATCCTCCTTAGCCCCTCAATTTCCAGATTTCCAACACTTTTCCCCAAGTAGTCCTCTCTGTTCTCGCACATACCCATACCATTGGAGCCTATTGAATCTTTTTTCCTATGGGTCCCACTTTCACTGCTCCTCAGATGTTATCATTCCTTATTTTATCTCTTCTTGTCACTCCACTCATCCACCTTTACATTCTCATTTGTGCCACTTCCATCTTTCTCTCTTGGGCTTTTGTAATCGGTCAAGTTTCTGCACTACTCCACTCAAGTTTCCTCCAGTTCATCCAACCACTGTTTACCTTCTGTATTTCAGCCTCCAGTCCCCGTCATGCACATAGGAACCCAGATATTTAAACTTTCTAGCCAGTGGCAATTCTTCTTCCTGCAGGTTAATTTGCAAATCTTGTTCTTTCCCCGCACACATGCATTCCGTTTTCCCCCTACTGATCCTCATTCCTCTTTCTTCAAGAGCCTTTCTCCATTCTTCAAGCTTCTCTTGGACATTCTCGCAGGTCAGTTCGCAGAGTATGACATCGTCGGCAAACATCATGCTCCATGGTGCCGCTTTCGTCACATCGTGAATTAACACATCCATTACCTGGTTAAAGACGTATGGGCTGAGAGTTGATCCCCGGTGTAACTCTGCTCTCACTGGGAATTGTTTCATTGTACCCACACTGCTCCGGACTTTCGTCATTACGATACAGTGTAATAAAGTGTTATAATTTTGTTTTGCATGTTCAAAAAATACATTGTAATATTTTAACCAATAACTTAGTTTTGTTCTTATTAGGCTTTAAAAACAACTGTGGATAATTCGCTGTTTTCAATAATTCATGGAGGTTCATGCATTAATTACCGTGGATTTTCTGGAGTGCACTGTAGTTGAATACAGCAAGGAATAATCCTTCTAGAAAATTAGCACAAACTTTCTTCAAGTACATAGGCCTATTTGCCAATAAGTCTTTGTACACTTTGTAATCATTCACATAGCTAACTGGCTGGAATAAAACTTTTTATTATTATTATTATTAAAAACATACCCTCCAGCATACTACACACTATCATTCTCCTTCCCAAAGTAGTTTCTTCAATGACCTCAACACCCAAAAGTCCAGCAGCCTAGTTTATGCACTGTACCAGCACTGGCTACAGCAATGCCATACTTTCAGCTCAAGGAATGTTCTTATCTACATGTAACAACAACTTGATTCTGGTATTATTGTATGTATAGAAAATTCAGAAGCCATTTTCAATATTGCCTTAGTAATCTATGAAGGACTGTTCTTCAGTTGGACCAAGATATTATTGTATGGTAAGCCTTACAGCACATATTGTTTGATAAGAATATGTTACAATAAATAACTCAGGAAAGCATGAGGTTTCAAAGAATAATTATGAATAGTTGAAAAGTGTGATTTTAATAGAATTTTTAGTTCATTCTCCATATGATAGTCAACTCTAATCTAAAATTGCTCATTTAACTTACCATTTAATGCATGTGCCTAAGTTCCTACTCTAGTTAGTTATTGTTGTTTTAAGGGGCAGAACTAAGAGGTCATCTGTTGGTTCATTTGGGGTGTTATATAGCTCAGTTGATAAGAAAAGCTGCACTTCTAACTGAAAGGAAGTGGGTTCAATTCCCATCTGGGTAGTGGATTTCAGGAACAGAACTACCATTTCCAAAAACATAAATGATCTGGTATTAACTCGGCCTACAACACAAATGAATACCAAGGTAATTCCTAGGAGCAAAGATTGCCAAGCATGGAGCAAACAAATCCTTCACATCTAGTGCCCATGTCACGAAAAAAAGGAAGCCTGTACCTTCTGCTACTCGACAGGCCAACATGGCCTTTCTGGAGAGGAGATGGATTAGTACATTTTCTCCCTTCACTGTTCCTTTCCTACATTACCCACTCAAAATACACAATTATGAGTGTTGCCAGCCTTACAGGTATTTGTCATGGACAGACTGGGAGCTGATGGTAAACATCACACTTTTGAAGACCGTGGTGTATCCCAACTGTTTCCCTATCACTCTCACTAGCCTGTTGTTGCGTTTGCTCTTTTTTATATTTCTGATAATGATGAAATTTGTTGTTTCAAGGGGCCTAACATCTAGGTTATCGGCCCATAATGATTTGATAATTGTGAAAAATGATGATGAAATGAACAACTACTTATTACTAACTTATTACTAACTTATAACTAGAGACCGGACACTTTTCACCGGTTATTGCATATTTTAACTAAAAACTGGTAATGATGCATATTTTAGGGCTATATTAACAATATTTTAGAAATCTAAAAGGGCGGACTTAAGCTCGATCTCGTTTTGATGTTTTATAGTGACCGCGACATAAAGAGCTCAGCAACTCTAACTGAAACCCCGGAAAAAATGTGAACTAAAAGTACTTCCCCCCTGCCCGCTCTGACCTACTCAAGCAAGACCCATATCTGTGCCGAGGGGTGTAGTCCATCGCTGGCCGGGAGCCAATAGATGAGTTGACAAGCCAGCGTTGACAGACGGGCTACGTGTCAGTTCACATCCAATCGTCACGGAGACGTTTCCGTAAAGCCAACATTGATAAGTTCGCTCCGCGCTTAGCTTTGCCATACAGTGAACGGCTTGGCAACACCGAGCTTGACGCCCGTATCACCAGCCCCAAATATCTACCACTGCCAGACGTATTATATTGTTGTACGCACTGCATTGAGTGAGATTGTCGAAGCCTTCGTTTCTCGAGTGTTTTAATAAATATTTAGTGTAAAGTTATGGCAAGTGGTAAGAACAAAGTTGTTCATAGTGAAGCGAGAGAGGTCGTAAATAATGTAATTGCGTTCTGTGAATTAGAGAAGGCAGCAAATTCCTTTAGCTTGCCAGTCAGTCAGGCAACAAAACGAGCTGCAGCAGCAACAGGGAAATCTGAGTCATTTATTAAGAAAATCAGAAAGGAGAAGACATTGACCGACATAAATGAGAAGTTATCCACTCCCAGTAAAAACAGAGTGGTGAATAAGAAGATTATACTAGATGACATGGATAAGTGCATCATTAGGTGGAAAATTCAAGAGCATTAGGTGGTGAAGAAGGAGATACCAACAGTAGGAAAATTACGATCTGTTCTCCACAATGAAATATATTACAAGGGGAGTCGCGAACATCTGAGACAAGTGCTTCATTTGATAGGTTTAAAATTCAAGAAGTGTCAGAATAAAAGGAAAATATTAAAGGAAAAAGGTGATATTGTGTTTAAGAGATCAGTGTACCTGAGAATCTTACAAGAGAATGACGAGCTAGGTGACAAGAAAAGACCTGTTATATTCTTGGACGAAACTTATATCCATCCATCATACACGGTAAAGAAGTGTTGGCAGGACGAGGCAACTGAAGGTGCGCTGACTTCAGACAGTGCAGGCCAGAGGTGGATCATAGTTCACGCGGGCAGTGAAAACGGGTTTGTACCAGGCGGACTGTGCATGTTCAAATCTAAAACTAAATCTGGTGATTACCACGATGAAATGAACAGCAAGAACTTCATGACCTGGCTTAAAACACAACTGGTACCGATTATACCAGATAATTGTATCATAGTGATGGACAATGCGTCGTACCACACACTGCAGATTAATAAAGCTCCTACATCAAACAGCAGGAAATACGAAATCCAGACCTGGCTAACGACGAATAACATCACTTTCGATGAGAGCCTACGCAAATATGAACTACTGAACGTAGTGAAATTGCATAAACCAGCGCCAGTATTCGATAACTTGAAGTCATTGGGTCACTCAGTGGTACGATTACCTCCATATCACTGTGATCTAAACCCTATAGAATTAATATGGAGCGTTGTGAAGTGGCGCATTGCTGACAAGAATGTGAACCAGTCACCCAAGGACATAGAGCGTATTACAAGAGACGCTTTTGCGACGGTTACGGAGGAAGAATGGAAAAAGGAGTGTGGTCACGTTGATAAGTTACGAGCCGAGTACTGGAAGAGGGACGGATTGCTGGAAGACATGGAAGAATTCATAATCTATATTGGCAATGACAGTGACAGTGAATCGGACTCTGAAAATGATTCAAGCAGTGACGGTTCAGTTCAGAGTGTAATGTCAGGAATAAAGGAATTACAAGATTAGGATTCAACTAACAGTACCAGCAATTCCTAATACCTACCTACAACATCGAGAACATTATCAAGAATACCCATATAGAGCAATGACTTAAGCACTCAAAAATAGATTTTTTCATTAGTACACAATATTGAAGGAGAGCCAAGAAAGGCAAATGTGAAAGTGAAAGACGAGAGGGCCCACCCCAAAGGTAATGGAAAAAGGGGAAAAAACCGGACCCAGCTCAGGAAGTCCTCGAGGTCGCCAACTCCCGAGCTCACCAGCTGTGAGCCCTTGAGGGTGTAGCACTATCCAGGGTGCACCAGAACTGGTGGGGATACACACACCCTACCTCCTTGAGGGCCTCGAGCAGAAGGGAGGAGATATCATGAAAATGAAAAGAAGGGTGACCCCTCGCAGTGAGCGATCAGGAAAGATGAGAGAAGGGCCAATTAAGGCGGGAAAGAAACTCCCTAGGCCTCGGATACCCTAATACCGCCGGGGTTGGAAGAGAACAAGAGTTGATCAAGAGAGGTCGACAGGAACACGGAGGAAGGGCATCCGACCGTAAAAGCCATCCGCCACAAAGACTTTTATCCCATATCATCCCCGATCGCGTTTCTTCAACGGGAATAATAAGGGGCAGAGATGCATTTACAAATACAGCATGTGAAACATATGGTACCTTCAATGGGGAACCTAACATAGGTTACATTTCAAAATGTTACTCTTATGAATATAATCAATGATCCAGCAAAGATTTATTTAAATCCTTTCTAAATAATTTTTTCTTTCTTTCTTTCTTTCTTTCTTTCTTTCGGGACGTTATTCATTTCCCGTTTAACATACAAGCTTATGCCTGTCTGGAACACACTATTTGATTAATAGAATTAGTTAAATGGAAATATTTAGAAGTGTGGGTCTACCAGTTGAAAAAAGCAGCGCACCTGAAGGAAATAGAGGACTGTGACCTACTTTTGTCATATTTATGCTATTAGATCGGTGTTGTGCTTTGGTGGAAACTTATGAAGTAATCTCGAAGTGAATAAATACTGGTCTATTTACATAAAATGATGCTGATATTTACTTTAAAGTGAGTGCCCATTAAGGGAATTTGATATTCCCCATAGAAACGATACATCAACGGCAACAGCGCGTTCACAGTCCACTCTCTCGCTCAAGCTAGCCCTCCTCTCTGTCACACTGGCTGACAGAGCTAGCGCTGTCACCAGGGTCTCACTTCAAGTTGCTGAGCTCTAACTGCGAACAGTATTCAGTAAAACATTGCTGTGATTAGCAGTCATTTTTCCCATATTTTTCTTAACCCTTGGCACTACAGCCCATTAAGGGTATAAGCCTACGGAGTGACTGCTGCTCAGTCATTTGGCCAGCAGACATTGGGGTAACACGTGGTCAGCGTATCGGGTCCCCTCGGCCGTTAATCTTGGTTTCCGTGACCGGGGCGCTGCCTCACTGTGCTGAGTGTACCCCGTTCCAGCCCTCACATCAGTTTCTAAAATCCCTGACAGAGCCGGGAATCGAACCCGGGACCTACGGGTAAGAGGCAGGCGTGCTACCCCTACAACACAGGTTTTTTTCCCATATACCTGCGAGTATTAAAAAGCTCGAAACTCAAGATTTGGCGTTGACTGAATCTATTCAGGTAATGAATAAAATTCATCTAGTGAACTCCTCCTTGCCGGAGGCATTCCCGAGGAAACTTAAGAAAAGTTTGAAAATATTTTGAACAAAAACCCAGGCTTTGAACCTTTGTGTTAAATTGATAGTTTTATTAATGGGACGGGTGAACTTTTGCCGGAAACAGTAAGTGCCAATACAGTACTCAAATTGAAATAATGTCCAGATACGTCAGTTGATATAGAGCAGCCTTTTCTGCTTATAAAAATGTTTTGAACGATCGACGACACAACAATCATTACTACTGAACATTTGGAACAGTACCTGATTGTTTGTTTACCATAGTAGCAAAATATAAAACAATTTGTAAACAATACTTTTTTCTGATGAAGAAAATAATAAAAATTGCCGATTATTGTGTTTTGCTGCTTGTAAAACCCAAGTCTACAACATGTACTAAAATATTACATATGGTACTGGAAATAATTATTTTTTTTCGATATTTAAATAAAATTAGTAAACATTTCAATTTTTTTTGAAACAATTAGTTATTGTTGTTTTAAGGGGCAGAACTACGAGGTCATCTGCTCCTACCGATTGTATGTTGTTTTTGAAGTAATATAACTAATCAATACTTTGTTTTTTATTATTTGATGTTGCATATTTTGACACTTCTCATGCATATTTTAAGCATTTTTCATGCATATTTGCATGCATATTTGCGGTCTAAATTTATAACCAACGGACTAAAAGAAGACTATGACACAAAAAATAGGAAGAAGGGAAAGATCTATAAGATAATGTCCACTTTTCAATACAACTCTCTTTATCTACCACCCTATTTTACACTTAAATCAGATACACGTTTCGGCTGATTGAACAGTAAAATAGGGTGGTAGATAAAAAAAAAAGAGTCGCCTCCGTAGCGTAGCGGTCAGCATGGTTAGCTGCCGTCCCGGAGGTCCTGGGTTCGATTCCCGGCTCTGCCACGAAATTTGAAAAGTGGTCTGAGGACTGGAACGGGGTCTACTCAGCCTCGGGTGGTTCAAATGAGTAGAGGGGGTTCGATTCCCACCTCAGCCATCCTCGAAGTGGTTTTCCGTGGTTTCCCACTTCGTCTTTGGGCAAATGCCGGGATGGTACCTACTGTAAGGCCACGGCCGCCTCCTTCCCTCTTCTTCGCCTATCCATCACAATCTTCCATCCCTTCCCATCCCTCATGAGGCCCCTGTTCGCTTTGCAGGTGAGGCCGCCTGGGCGAAGTGCTGATCACACCTCCCCAGTTGTAGCCCTCCCGACCAGATGTTCCAGGCTCCAGGACACTGCCCATAGAGGCGGTAGTGGTGAGTTCCCTCGCTGAGTCCGTGGGAACCACCAACCTAGAGGGTAAATTGACTAAATAAAAAATAAAAAAAAGATAAAAAGAGTTGTATTGAAAAGTGGACATAATCTTATAGATCTTGAACTCAATACAGAAAGAAATGATGATCATGGCCATAGACATACATAAGAGGGGAAAGAAACAATAGGGAAAATAAATGCCCTCAACTCTCGAAAAATTAGGACTCAGATAATTGGAAAGAAGTAGAGCCATGAAAGGTATATAGGAAAGGAAAAGAGGAGAGAGTCTGCCTAATAGTCAATGGAAGAGGGATAAAATGGACCCAGTCAGGAATCACTTGGGGTCGACAACTCCTGAGCTCACCAACTGTGAGTCTTTGAGGCTGTACACTATTCAAAGCGTACCATAAGTGGTGGGGCTACACACATCCTACCTCCTTTAGGGCCTTGTACAGAAGTGAGCAGATACCATGAAGAGAAAAGAAGAAGCCAAATTCCTCGAAGAATGAGGGTATCAGGAAACAAGAGACGAGAGCCAATTAAGGTGGGATATTGAAAGACTCCCTAGGACTTGGATACCCTGATACTGTCAGGATCGGAAGAGAACAAGAGTTGACCAAGGAAGGTTGGAAGGAAAGATGACATAGAAGAGCCCGGCACAAGTGGAAGCAATGACAGAATCAGCTGAGGTCCCGTGGTTGCGAACCCACTAGCAATTTTAACACAATCCCTCATTTATCATTCTCCCATGTCCACTGTAAACGATGAATTGAGGTTTCACTATACCATTATATTGAAGTTGAAGATGTAGAATCGAACGTTTTCATTTTGTAAATTATAGGATTGCACACATCTGAGAATACATTTCCTGTACCTCAATACAAAAAAATGCTATCTCAGCATATTTAATCAAAAATATTGCTTCAAATGAGGCCTGGTGAATTATAAAGTCTTAATGAGCATAAAACAAAACTTATTTTTTGGATTGAAAAGATAGGAAAGAAATTTGTGGACATAATCACATCAAAAGTTAGTTATTGTTGTTATAAGGGGCAGAACTATGGGGTCATCTGCCCCTCTTAACACAGATTAAGGTATACAAATTTGGAATGTAAATTAAAATTTAGAGGTGGACACCTAAATTTTAAGACCGAAAATTAATAAAACAAAAAATTAAATAAAACTAAGATTTATAATTTAAACAAAAATTACAGAGAAACAAAAATTCAGCAATCAAAAAAGAACAAGACTTTGAGTCAATGTACACTGGAAAATTTAGATTGTTGGCCCTAACCCATTCTCACTTATAAAGCGGATAACGCGATCAGCAGCCATCACGTCATCAGCTGATATAAGTTTGTCATCGGCAAACCAAGGTATCTTTGTAAGCCTGCAAGATCTACACACTCTGTTAAAATGTGGGCAACAGTGAAAACGGCACCACAGGTACAAAGTGGAGGGTCTTCCCTTCTCATTAGGTACGAGTGGGTGGATCTTGCATGGCCTATCCTTAACCTACACAAAATGACGGACTCTCTCCGTGACCAGAAAGAGCTCCGCCACACGCGAGTAGTTCCCTTGATCGCTCTCAGTTTATTGGGCAGTGGGTCAGCTAGCCACTGACTCTCCCAAAATGCCAGTAATTGTCTGCGTAACTGAGAGCGAATATCTCTAGCGGGTATCTCCATTGCCCGAGGTGGTAGTGATACCACCTCTTTTGCAGCTTGATCCGCTAACTCATTTACCGCAATTGCCATGTGGCTTGGAAGCCACAGAAAGGTGACTCGAATGTCAGTGTGGCACAACCCGGCTAGTAGGTCGTGGATTCACTGCATTAGGGGGTGTTGCAGGAATCATGTAGCAATTGACTGCAACGAACTCAAAGAGTCGGTACACACGAGAAAGTGGATTCGTACATCCTGTAGTGCAAACTGCAGAGCTTCATAGATGGCAACGAGCTCCGCAATAAAAACACTACAGGCTTCAGGCAAAGAGATTTTGGTAATTTCACCATTATTAGCGTAAGCACAACCCTCCTTCTCGTCCACCTTCGAACCATCCATGTAGAGAATGCCAGCGTCCGGCATTGTGTGTTTTATTTTCTTATTTGTATTTAGTCTTAGTTTAATAAATTTATTTTTTGTTCGTTTTTTTTATAGAAAGGAATCATCGTGATTTATACTAGTTATAGTAAGATTGTGTTATGGAAAGTGGTGTAAGGTTTAAGGCTACCCCTTTTCTATCCCGTTGCGCCCCGAGAACAGTAAGTTTCTCACTCTCCTAAGTAGTTTGATTGCTTTTCCCAGTAGAGTAGTCCATAACACAGTCGAAAATAGGTTGTTCCCATCAAGTAGTACACGTCGGTAGGATTTACAGGTTTTTCTAGCTGGGGACCTTGAAGATTCTACGATCCAGCTGTTCTTCGGATTTAGACATGAGCATCTTCGTGATAATTACGGGTACAGTACTGTCTATGTTGTCACTACTTTACTTACAACCCAGTTACTTAGGCTCTGAGATACATAAATATTGAATGCAATGTAAAACTTCCTGGAAATTATTTTACATCTTCTATAAGCTTCCACAAGCTAAACCAGAAATAGAAAAAGAAAAAAAAACCTGTTGTCTCTACAGCCCAT
Organism: Meconema thalassinum; assembly: GCA_946902985.2. Lineage (NCBI taxonomy): Eukaryota > Metazoa > Arthropoda > Insecta > Orthoptera > Tettigoniidae > Meconema > Meconema thalassinum. The sequence goes on along the minus strand of OX336390.1, from coordinate 626,588,786 downwards.
GAAGGGTCTTGGCCTACGAAGTGACCACTGCTCAGCCATATGGACAGCAATGGACCGATTCATTTCTTTGCATTAGTTTGTTGAGAAGGTTTCCAAAATAATTGAAATATATTTCACTAGCGGACCCGCGCGAGAAATCTCACATGTTCATAAACCAAACTTTCCACAATAGGTTTATAATGAGGGACTTAAGGAGAAAGGTTGTTATGTTCTTATTTCAACCAAATGATTATAGAACACTATTTACATTTCAGTTAGAATTCCAAGTTCTACGTTCCCCAACTAGAGAAGGTAATCACTGAAAATGGGATCATCATAACACTCACCGGTTATTCGATATTTATGAAATTATACGATTTGAGTACTCATTCCTTTGATTTACTGTTTCTGAAATCCATGCCAAATGATAAAGGAAAGACCTCAGAATGTTAAAATGACATGAAACAGGCGTCACAGCGGCCAAAATGTGAAGTTGACAGCAATTATGGACGGAATTTTCCTTCATCAACAATAACTGCAAATCGCACACTTCGTACATTTTTTTTAAAGTCACTTTTTAAAGAAATTATAGATATTTATGATATTAGAGTGCAATTTGTCTCTGCTAATGTATATTCTCTTTCATTTGAATGCTCATTTGTCACGATCGGTCGCTTGTGAGCGCTGCAGTACGGATCTATACTAGTAAAATAATATATATGATGATGGGAAGCCATTTTTCACTGTCAATATTAGTGATTTAAATACAATGATTTATTTATTTATTTTTACATTATTTATTGCTTTGTGATGAAATGTTCAGGATGTTGTCAAGGTAAGAGAGAGACAGGTTATATACAACTCTTGAAGGCAGACAGTCAGAAGTTTCAGAGAACCAATTGGTAAAAGGAAAACTGAAATAGATAACAAATTATATATTATTAACATGTGTCTTGTCCCTCTATAACAGAAAGTATGGTATCCTCTAAAAACATCCTGATCCGAACCTATATAACCCAGTTTCAAAGTGGAACATAGTCTGTGCTGAGTGAGCAGCACAGCACTATGTCAGTTTACCACGAGGAAGAGGCTATTCTTCAAACATCATGAGCTGTGCATCTCATTCTATGACAATATGGGAACTAAACATTATTTTTATCACCATCAGAAAACTTTTAATCACACTAAACTCACAAACTACTATTTTATCCTCAGAGGCTTCTTTCATGGGGTTACTCTATGTAGGCCTAATTGTAAAAAAAACATGTATGTCTACATGCAAATTTTCTTGAAATAATACAAACCTCTTCTCCTTATAAGTTATCATGGCCTCAGCTACAGGTAGTTGCACTGTTGCACTGGCACTATGCAAATATCGATGTATTCTGTTCAGCATCTCTTGACAGTCTGTTTTTTGAAGCTCTGCACGTTCTAGAAGTTCCTTCCAGCTGTCTGCTGCAAAAGCAGCAGCATACACACTATCCAGACTGCCCAAGTAACGAGCAAGTGAGTTGGTACCTGGATAACAAAGAACGTCTTCAAACACTTTGAAGATTGGCCCTATTGATATCTTAATATTTGGACTGTTCTTATGCCTTTTATTTTTTAAATTAGACAATACCCAATAAAGTTGGCTTTCTCAATGATTATCAATAAATCTCTGACAAAACCTGCCTTCATTTACCAAAAACCAGCTTTTAGTCATGGTCAATTTTATGTAGCTCTCTCGCAGGTAAGATTATTTAACTTATTTATTGAGTGACAAATCAAGAACAACAAATTCTGTGTTACAACATGTTAATGATAGTGACTGCCATGACAAATGAGGATATTCCTCAGATGGAATCAGATCTCAAAACTTGCAGAATGATCTTCTATTTCCCAAGGTTACTTACTACATGATAACACTTTCAAACATAAAACAGTGCAAAAATACTAACATGCATTAAAATTCATGTACGGAAGATGGTAACAGGTCAATAATATCCATAGGTAATCCTAAAAAAATCATTACATTTAGCTGTATGAATTAAAATATTACATTTCGAAGACTAAATCACTTCCAATTTTAAATTAGCTTGGTTGAAGCTCGAATATGCAGCTAGAACAGTATGTAGGATCCATATTATGATCAGCTACTGTATGAATTGGAAAGAGTACAGAAAAAAGCAGCAAGTAAGCACCTATCAGCTTTATTTCTATCACATGAGGAGGAGCAACTAATCAAAATGTATGTCCATATTGTCCCAGTTAGACCACCGAAGCTTGGTGGCGAACCACCTTGCACCCATGAACCACAAAAACGTATATGAAACTTGAGAATATAAGAATCGGATCTGTGGGAGTTTTGGGGTTGAAGTATCCAAGTGGGTCACATCTGAAGGTTAGGAAATAAAATTAAACAACCAGACAGAGCAAATATGATAAAAAGTTGTTGTTGATTCTTTTAGGGGCTTTGTGAAATTGTGGTTGTGTAGCCCCATTTACTTGGGTGTGTGTAGAATTTGTCTGATAACCTGTTGTAACGTGTTTTTCGAGGGGACAAATCAGTAGGAAGCCATTCTATATTTATTTACGCGGCAAATTGTTCAGCCAAGAGAATTTTTCATGTTAATTTATTATTATTATTAATTTATTATAATTATTATTAAGGTATTTTTCGGAGCATTTTATAAAAATTATAAGCATAGAGATAGGTTTTCTATGTCTTAGAAAACGCTATCAAGCAAATTATTACGAACGACAATATCATAGAAAATTATGTGATTACGGAATTTTACGGAGTTTTGTCAGTTAGGGTATATTGAGAGACATGAGTCACTGGGAATTCAAATACGGGCTGATTCTTGTCCAGAAGTATTATGCAAGCGGGGTTGCAGCGTCAAGAAAAGGCGGATAGTTGGAACGGAACCCTCCCGCCGAGTGTAATGAGCCAGAGGAGGGGAGTATAGCGGCGTGCTCAGCCAATCAGTGGAGACCACGCAAGCTAGAAGTCGGGACTGGAGTGGGGATGCGGCGGGTGCATATATCGTTCAGCGCGCCGGGAAACGAGGACTATCTGTGAAGAACTGAACGAGTGCGGTTGCACGCGGGAGTCGCTCCGATGTTCCGTGGATTGGAGGACTAACTTTTGTAAAACTTAACCAGTGTGGTTGTACGAGTGTTTGGGTCCGATGTACGGACCATAGAATTATCTAATCTACCAGAATATCATCAAATATCGACAAAGATGACGACGTCCAGGAGACTGTGGGAAGCTCACAGCATCATCCAGTACGAGGGAAAGGCTTCGGCCATTTCCAGTGGTAAGCGCAAATGACGCAGAAATACGCAATCTCTCATTTCTCTTTGTTTTATATTTCATATTTCAGTAACTTCATAGCTTGGGAATAAGAGTAAAATCAATAATTTATCAGACTCCGTTTTCACGTAATTTTCTATCGGTAATATTAAAATCGCAAGGCTCCAATTTAAATTTTAAACTTATTATTATTATTAATTTTGCTATTATTGTTTTATATAATAAATTCATTTCTTTTACAATGCAATCTTTCCTTTCAGTAGGTAGCATTAGATATAGACCAATTCCTTCTCCTGATACAATTGTTTGTTGGGTTAATGATCAAATCATACCACGATCTGAGTGAATAGAGTCTTGAAGGTGTTCTGCCAGAGCTAGACGTTGTTAAATACAAATTTAGATTTCAACATTGCGTTGAGGTCTTGGCGCCCATTAAAACAACATAGCTTAGGCAAAGGTAAACAGTTACATTTATCTCCCAACAGTTAGGGGCAGCCAAACCGTTACATTTGTCGCTACCAACATGGGGCATTAATAAACGCTACACTTGTCGCTCAACGTGTGGGCTAGCAAAACTGCTACACTGTGTCACTGTGATTTCTGACTAGTGTGAGTATTATGATAAAAAAGATACTCACATCTTTTTAGAATGTAGATAAACTCTCACTCTTACACCCATACGGGTTAACAAAATTCTAAACTAAATATCACTCTCCTGAAAGGAAAAAAAAAGATACGAGCCTTACAGTAGTCGCATATGATGTGTAACATCTCACATGTTATCCTACTATGAAATTGAGATGAAATGTATGTGAAGTCATTTGACATGTTATCCTACTCGTATACTACACAGCTTGGACATTCTTAAAATGTTAATTTACGCTCCGTTTTCATACTGGTACTATGATGAATGTATAGATTGAATAGGAGATATGTTACTGTCACACTTGTTTGAACAAACATCACATATTATATTGTAAATTAAGAGGAGGAATGAAACCATAGTCTCTAGCCTATCTATCGAGTACTAGAAATAATGTTCAATACAATCAAATTTCCCAACTCCTGCTTGGTGCAAGCTATTGTAATTAAAATTAGATAAATCATAATTTCATGTAGATTCTGTAAAAATGATGCATAATGTTATAATATATATCGTTTAAATCGATAATCCGGTAGCAAAAAGATGTTATCCACGCAGCCATTAACACCACAGACATTTGGAGTACAAGACAGGTACTCATTTTCAAGTGCCGGTAATAATATGTGACCCGTTTTGATTCCCTTAATTAGAACATTCGTCATTATCTACGATGAAAACGTTCTGTCACGCTACCTGTTAGGCATGAGTCGTACTCGCCCGTGCCATGCTTCCATCTAGCGGAGAAAGTTAGTACTACCCCTACTGGCTTTATCTTTAGTAGCGCATTGCTCACTGGTTCACAACTCCTTCCGATGTCTACCGAAGTTAACAAAGATAGTCCTTGGAGACAGTTGTTGAAAGAAGAAGATATTGATTCTGTTGGAATTCTTTTACTAGCAAGATGTGAAAATTGCAGCTCCGATATAAAACCGGGCTGTTTAGCCCTGACGGCTAACCTAGCCTCCGTCCTGGAATATAATAATCTTCAACTTGATTCTGAACTACTTCCGAAACGCCGTGGGAGATATTTTGACTCATTTTGCGTAGTAATATTATTTTTGGTAACTCAACCAGCATGGCTTGAAGATCAGTAAATATTGTAAGATTTTTGGAAACTATTTTGTTGCTGTCGATTTACACTGAAGAAAATGGAAATTGCAACACCATGAAGGCATTGGTCGTTTGTGTTGATTTTCAAGATATGGAACGATGCCATGTAGGTATGTAAACGATCAAAGTTTCAGACCCATTGGATTGTTGCTACAGGTCTCCCCCCTTGATTGGTCGCGAAGGAATCAACTCCAGTATACGCACTCTGGTGTAGCGTAGTTGACTTGCAGTCTGTGCAGTGAAGTGTTCCCCGTCAAACATGCCACGACGACAGAGAAGAGCACGCTATCAACAACTGTCGCCGTTTGAGAGGGCTCGGATAATTGGGCTGTGTGAGGCTGGATTATCGCTAAGGACTGTCGCTGCACGTGTTGGCCGACAGGCATCTACGGTACAACGTGTATGGCAGCAGTGGTCAAATGAAGGTACCCACACTCGTAGACCTGGCACAGGCCCAGCGCGACGGACAACTGTGAGAGAGGATCGCCGCATCATTCGGAAGGCCCGGATGGAACCCCATGCAACAGCAGCACAAATTCGAGCAGCTGTGGCACCCCACGTTACACAACAAACAGTTGGTAATCGCTTGCGTGCAGCTGGCTTACGATCCCGCGTCCCTGCAGAAGGTGTTCCATTGACCCCACAACAGCGACGTGTAAGGCTGGCCTGGTGTTGAGAACGATCGATGTGGGTCGACGAATGGCATAGGGTCGTCTTTAGTGATGAATCGCGCTTCTGTCTTGCCCGCAGTGATCGCCGGAATCGTGTTCGCCGACGTGCCGGGGAGAGGTGCTGCCCAGACCTTATTGTCGAGAGGCACACAGGGCCAACACCAAGCATTATGGTCTGGGGAGCTCTTGGCTTTAATGTGAAATCACAATTAGTGCTTGTTGAGGGCACTATGACTGCTCGACAGTACCTAGATAGGGTACTCAATCCAGTGGTTGTTCCTATGATGGCGAACAATGCTAATGGGATGTTTCAGCAGGACAATGCCCGGGTTCACACTGCACGCATCTCCAGAGAAGCTCTCCACGACATCACAACCTTAGAATGGCCCGCCAGATCCCCGGACCTCAGTCCTATTGAGCATGTGTGGAACATGATGGGTCGAAAACTGGCCAACCGTCCTCAGCCACCCCCAACTCTGGAACAACTGACCCATGCAGTGCAGCAAGCATGGGTCACAATTCCTCAGGAAGCGATCCAGGGCCTTATTGACTCCATGCCTCGACGAATTCATCTATGTATTGCAGCTCGTGGTGGGCACATCCTGTATTGATTGTTGTCCAAACTTGCGGTCAGAGGGACCTGTAAGTGTAATCATCGAATCACAACCGAACACTCGTCCTGCATGTTCAATTGCAGCAAAGTAGCACCACTCCTTCTGGGTGTTGCAATTTCCATTTTCTTCAGTGTATGTTTTATTATCTTGGGCGTATTGTAGTATCTTAAACTTGTGATCTTTTTTATGTTGGCTGTCTGTTAGTTTCAGACCCTTGTATTGCTACGTCTTGTCGTCGTACAAATGGTGATGTATTTGTCGATATATTTAAAATAGTTTCCAATTATCTAATATATATACTATGTAATCCGTGTAGAATTCAGACTTCAACTTGGTTAGAGCAAGGATTTTCATAACCTAAAATACCTTTTATTTATTGTTGTAATTATCTTCTTTTTTTTCTCTCTCATTGTCTCTATTTAGAATGCCTCTTAAAGGTTCTGTGTCATGTGTCAAGGATTATGGCACTTATTTTTTCTAAGTAAAACTGTTGCTTGGTGACAATCCTAGCTATTGTTAACCTTTCAGTTTTTTCTGTAAAACAATGTGGATTTTGTTTCGAGACGATATAGAAGGGAGACATTTTGGGTATTTTGTTGTGATCACACGTACTTGGAGTATCGTGCTGCTATAAAAAAACTACCTTAATTAATTTCAATTGAGTTGAGAGCGGATTTGAACTTAAACTGTTTACGTTTCATACTTTGTGTATGTTTGAAGGTAATTTCTTATTTTTCTCAATTAACGTGGGGCAATTTCTGTTGGTCTTCGACTTCATATACCTAATTGTAATGATTTATCCAATCATTTCCTCTCATCGACCCGATTCCTTGCTTATTATTTTATTAACTGGTTGTATTAAGTATTGTTTTCTTTCCCATATTAATTTATTTCTTGGTATGCATGTAATGTTTTTGGTGTTCAATTATATATATTATCTAAAGTGACCTCTGTGTTCTTTTGTACCATAAGCTTAGTTATTATCTTAAAAGTTTTTTCTATATTACTGCCTGGGTAATGGTTTTGTTCAACACCTTCCACTTTCTTGCTGGTGTTTGGGTCTTTCTTATTTTTTAAAATAAAATTAGTTTGATCTCATTCTACTGCGAATGTGTAAATATGGAAGTATTTTTTTATGCCCCATTAATATTTTGCTTTTTTTTCGATAATGTTCCAGCGTGGAATTGAGTTTTAAATTAGTTATGAATACGCCTACTTGACAGTAAACGGAATTCCTATTGTGGTCTATGAAAGGCTAGCCCAGTTCCCGTATAAAACCATCGATATATTATATTACATTGATCACTGCATTACCGCAATGTGGGTTACTATCTGAATAGACATTGTGCAGAAACATAATATCGGCTTTGCCGACTAGTTACAATGTTTCATATAAAAGCATATCATCATTTAAATACTGATACGAAGACATGTGGTTTGTGTTTCAATGAGTTGACACCAGAGTTCGCATGAGTGTTTACCCCGTTCAGTATGAAGGTGTTGAGGAAAGTTACTCATCGAGTGGATGCCCATCACTTTTATCCAGAGATTGAAAAACAGACTCTTAATAAATCATAATTGTTTTCAGCAAATATGATTTAATTAATATTTTTACACCAAAGAACGACAACTTGATGATTCATTGTAGAAATATCTGTAATGGAGCCTCCAAACTTTGAAGTAATCCGTATGTTATATACATTCCACATGGTACCACTGCCAGCAGGATCGGATCGCATCCCTCCTGCTACTAAAGCAGCCAGGAGGGATACGATCTAGTTGGCAGTGCGTCTTACACACTTCCGTGCGATCCACTTCCGTCCCATTTTTCAAAATCACTCCCACAAAAATATCCAGCAACCGAGTGGAAAGATGTTACACATCAAAAATCCTACATCCCCACGATCCTTACGAGTCCTAACTCCTTATAGAAATCACAGTCATCAAATGTGTCCATGCACTATAGTGCGGGACAAACCATTGGAAGCCTGAAGGTCACGCGTAGTCGGTGCGGTGTTGTCATGTGCGTTCTCGCATCCAGCACTCCACTGAAGGCATCGTGCAATAGCATGGCAAGACCGCCAGGTGAGGGGAGGAGAGCGGAGCGGAGGGCCGCTTGACCTTCAGGCTTCCAATTGTTTGTCGCGCACTATAGTCCACTGTTCTTGATTATGTTAAATTAAATTCTACTCACAGTTTTATCTATATTACACTTCCTATCCATCATCATCATCATCATCATCATCATCACTTTCCAGCTCCAGTTTCCCGGGTGTGGTATACAAGCGCTCTCCATTTCTTTCTGCCAGAGTAGAGTTGCTGTTCTTCTACATCTTCCCATTTCACATTCAGTTTGTTGACCTCAAACTTCACTGTGTCTATCCATCGATTTCTTGGCCTTCCTAATGGTCTCCTCCCTCTCACTTCTCTCTCGAAATAATTTTTTGGTGTTCTATTTCTGTCCATTCTCATGACGTGTCCAAACCACTGTAATCTGCGTCTTCCAAGGAGTTCAGTGACAAGTATTTTGATACCAACTTCCTGCCTGTTAATTTCATTCCTAATCTTATCTTTCCTGGTCCTTTGGTTCATTGTTGTTCCTTTCTGTTTCCTGGATTTTATTATTAGCCTTATTGAGTAGCTGAAATTTACAAGTATCACCTAGCTTGCAATAAGATATGAAGCTCCATTTTTAAATATTGACAATATTCTCATCTTTTATCAGAATTTCTAACTTTTTCAGTGGCTCAAATAGTCATTAAGTCCTCATTCGGAATTTTTCTAATTGTTTGACAGAATTATTCAGAATTAACAAATGCAGCTTCTTAACTAATGTGGATCCCCCTATCATTTATGGTATTTCGAATTATACTTCCTTATTATTTACTCAAGTTACATTTCCAATGCTAACATCTCTCATTTTGGGTTCTGAAAACTGTCCCATTTAATATATTTATTAATCACCACACCATATTGTTAATTGACAGCAACTTCAAATTATTACTCTTAATTATTTCCAGATTGCAACTGTTATATCAAACTTTTCAACTTAATCTAAAAGTGGGCTGTTCAAAAGCTCTATCCTTTAAATAACTGTGGACTCAACAATTCAACACATACCACAAATAGTATTCTACCTGTGAGTTATATTCATCACCCAATCATTATTTAATGAAACTTCTTTAAATATTTCAATAACCAAAGATATGTGCCTCAAGCACCATATCCTCCGAGCTACAAACAGAACAAAAATTCACTATAATTCAGATAATAAGAGTCCTTCCTAGACCTCTACTCCTGTCAATACATTCAACATTAAACATCAAATATTCAACTATTACAGTACCAAATTCTCACAGTTCCTCAATATGGGGGTCATCCCGATCATAATGTAATGATCCTATTACACTAGCCTCACTCATTTATCTTGAAGTGATTTTAGTTGTTCTATCCAAAACTTTTACTATTAACAGTCATCATAAACACTAAATCTTTTTCAAGAAATAAAGGCACTATAACTGCCTCGCAATTCCATTATGCTAATTGTTTTTTAAGTATACCTGCATTAATAATATCACATATAACTGTAAGTTCTCTGTTGGGTGTGGATCTCTGCCCATATCCTCGTTTCCATTCCTACGTCATCCATATGTGATTGGCTTGGACTTCTAAATTATATATCTTTGCTTCTGTTGGATTTTTAAAACTTTTCACACTGGGGCTTCTAGGTGAGGTGTATTTTATATATATATACCATTTTCCATAGGTTATACAGTTATCACATATTTCTCCAACGCTGCCATGCTGGCTGGTTAGGATTTTGTGCGACTCCCTTCCCTCCATCTCCTATGCGACACAGTAGCTCTCGTAACATCAGGACATCCTCGCACTGTTATAATTTCTACCAAACAAACATGTTTCCGGATCTCCATACGGGCACGATATGTTAGTGGGGTTAACTTCCAAAGGGCAAATATATGAATCACAATGAACATATGGACATTATATATTCTGAGTAGTTGCTCCTCGTATGCTCTCTTTATTTATATTTTGAGGCTGAAAGGAACTAGAATTATACTGCTATTTTCCCACTGCATTAAAGCGGATTGTGATTTTCAAGACAAATGCAGTTACATCAAATACTACTGACTAGTTTTTAATTTAACAGATATAGCTGAAACAATGTAAGCAACCCGAGTTGGCTTTAGACATAGCAAAACACAGAACTTTTAATCATTTCTAGAAGTTCAACTGACTAAGAATTTTGTCACGATTATTTACAACAGCAACTACTCAAAACATATGTTCATTCGGATTCATGTTTTTGGTACATTCTTTTATCTTGTTCATTAGTTTCCAAATCCTTTTTTTTTTTTTTTTTTTTTTAATAATTCATTTCGTCACACTGTGTCGTACTGTATCCTTGATTGGAATAAGGAGAATTTGATAATCAGTATTGTTTGCTCCCAAGAACATGAATCTATCATTGGCATTTCAATTCAACTCACAATGAGCATGGTACACAATATTGCCATGTGATCAGGTGACACATTTTTCAAATTATTTCAACATTATAACTTAGTATCTGTGCACCATAAAGTCAAATTATTCAGTGTTTTTTACATCAAGAGCTTCAGAAACTTCTTGACATTTGTCAAAATTGAACTTTTTGAAGCGTCTTTTCACAATTCCTTTATGGTGTAATTCAAAGGTTCTATCTTAAAGAGGTTTGTTCTCACCTGGTCATTTCACTCATCGTATTAAAATGTGAAATTCTATTATAATGCTCATTATAATGAATTTAATCATCATTCATCAGTTTTAACCAGATGCTGTGACTGTCATTATCATTCCATTGAAGTATTTTGCTGATAAAGGATGTATGTTGTGTTGTTTGAGCCATCAGTCTTTTGACTGGTTTGATGTAGCCCCCCCCCCCCCCCTTCCTTCCTGAGCTAATCATTTCATCTCCTCATAGCTACCACACCCTACATCCGAGGCAATCTGTTTAGCATATTCTAACCTAGGTCTACCCCTACAGTTCTTGTCCTCGACCCTTCCTTCTATAACTAAGTTTGCTGTTCATGAGTGTCTTAGTATGTGTCCTACCAACATATCATTAGCAATCGTTAGAAACATCTCTCCTCACCCACTAGTCTTAATACCTCTTCATTTGTTACTCTATGAAGAGTTTCAAACGTTTCAATTCTCCTCTTTTCAGATGCACCAACAGTCCAAGCTTCACTTCCATCGAGCGCCACGCTCCAGACAAAGGCTTTCAAAAAATAACTTCCTATTACCTAAATCAATATTCGATGTCCCAGATTCCTTTCATGTAGAAATACTTTTCTTGCCTGAGCCAACCTACTTTTTATATCATCTTTGCTTCATCCATCACTGGTTATTTTGCTTCCTAAGTAACAGAAGTAACAGAAGGATGTATAACAATCCAATAAACTTTTCTTGAAATTTTAAAATTTTTATGTTGACTTGGTGGACCCTTATCATTTATTTGTGTCTTCATTAGGTAGAATCTGAATAGATATGACAGTGTTCTCTGCTATAGCAATTATATTAACATGACTGCATATCAAGATTAGTCTCTGTATAAATTCCTATTTGTAAGGTGCTTTACGAACACATTAAATGCTTACTAACACATTGTAACCTTACGTTCTTCTGGGGTATTTATTAGAGCATGGATGTATGACACACTAAGGAGTATATCTTTATGAACAGATTAAGTTTAGCTACTCTTTAGTAAATGCGAAGAGGGCCATGTTTGATTCATTCGAGTTCCATTTACGATGTTATTTTGTTTTTATTTCGCTTTGTCTTCTTGTTGTTGATTATTCCGTGCTAAAATATAGGATGATTATTGAATTGTTTCCTCTGTTCATAAAGATATACTCCTTAGTGTGTCATACATCCATGCCCTAATAAAAAACCCCGAAGGACGTAAGGTTACAACATGAAAATAGTTAACTGTTTAATTATTTCAGAGTATAAACTTACCGAGTGGAACGATAAGGAACTTGATATAACTCTGCCAATCAGGAGGTTTGATGGACAACTGCTCGACGTAATGCCTCAGAACAGAATTCACAAAGCTGTCTGAACCAGCCAGTAATACTTTAATAGCAGGCGGAGGTTTTGCATTGGTGTTGCAGCTAGACCATAACAAAGAATTCCAATTTCATGTTAGTTTGAAAACTATATAGAATAAATAGAATAACTTTATAATTAATGACTGGGCAACTGATTGTTTCTGATACATAGAGAATGAAGAACTGCAAACATAATCAGTTGTAATCAAGCAATCAAAATCTCTGCCATCAAAGAAGAAACAATGCTGCCAAATTAAATTTTGCGCTTTAGCCTAAAAAAAAAATGAAGAAAATAAACAAATATGGAGTGCCTGGAAACACACAGTTAAGAAGAAATTCCGAATCATTTCATTTCTTACAACTACAAAGGATATTTACCAGTATTGAATTTGCATGTGTCTAAAATAACATTTCAACAGATTGGAATTTAAAACCTCAAAATATTGCTGTTTGGTGACCTTTGTGGTGTGTAGCAATTTCAGAACAATAATGATGATGATTGACAAGAAAACTTATTCATGTGGCACATTGTCATGACTTCGGTGTGTTTTCCAATGCCAGTCCAGACAGTCACCAACTAACTGCACATATTCAAGGTAACCAAATAAACATTGCAATCAATAAAGCATAAATTTGAAACAAAATCTGGAACAATAGTGATGAATAAATTAATTAAATTAATGCAATTGATTCCATACCCTTGTTCCTTACATTGTCTACATGTGATTTACTTGTTTACTCTCGTTAATTCGTGGTAATTAATGCACAAACTTCCGCGAATTATCCACAGTTATTTTTGTTAAGCCTAGTAAAAACAAAACTATTGGTTAAAATATTGAAATAGGCTTGAACACGCAAAATAATAATTATAACACTTGATTGTTGTGTCTTGTAACACATGTTAGGCTAGAGGTAGGCCTATGTGGATTATGCCTACATTAATATTTAACAATAAACAGTCATCACGTTTTGTTTCTTAGATCGTTTATTCTAATTTTCGATTGCACATTTCCGAAGAAAACATTATATGAGAACGAAAATTCATCTCGTTTTTCTATATAAGAGAAAAGTGTGACGAGAGACACTAGCTTGACTGTGGGAAACTTTCGGGATTTCCGTTGCATCACTCCCACACTCGATATCAACTGGATCTTCGTTTTCCTCACCAACAGTCAAATTCCGTGCTTTCATGTCTTAAATCATAATCGTCTTTATCGACGTCTAACTTGCCCATTCGAAATATCGTCGTTACAAAAGTCGGCAAGCACTTGCTTTTGTACTAGCAAAGTAGCGGTATTTTTCTCCCATGACTTGTTGACTGCATGAAGAGCATCCAACAAACACGCTCTTGGTGTTGCGCAAGTTTGCGCCACTAGGCAATAATCGCTGTTTACAATACATTGTCCGTGCATCCACCCTTCACAACTCACAGAACAGCGACCTTGGAGTTTGGCTGTGGCTTTCCGAGTGAAAGAGCATTCCTCTTGTATTGTTTGGGCTTCGAAGATAAAGGAAATCTGTGCTATACCACTCGCGGTAACATGCTCATATGTTCGAAGATTGCGCAAGTAGGTCTACTGTTACATCGCAGAGAAACGCAGTTCAGTCTTCTCGAATCCCAATGATTTCGTCATTATGCATTGTGTTGCATCAAAATTATTTTAAACGATGAAGAGATTGCTTTGCTTAGCGTGATGATTAGTTGCTGTGAGAATTTCTATTTTAAAAAATACGGTACTCTTGGAGACCTGCGAATTAACCGCAAAACGAATTATCGGGAGTGCACTGTACTAATAGATGTAAACTAACTGGCCACCTTGGCCAAGAGCGCTGACACATTATCATGCCTCGCTGGGATCGGGCGTCTAGAAAATGGTTTTCGTGGCTTCCCATTTTCACCACCAGGCAAATGCCGGGACAGTTCCTTTCAATAAGCCCAAGGCCAATTTCCTTCCAATATCCCTTCCCTGACCCGCCCTGAAAATAAAAATACATGGCCATTGGCTGCATTAATAATAAAGTTATAGATGTAAACTACAGCACATAATTTTAAGTATAAATGCACATCTCTGGTTAAAACTCAGCTGGAGGTCAATATCAATTTTTATACATTACATTCTAGTCCAATATTTACAATCATGCAGGACTTACAATTTTTGAATCTTGCTGACAAGACAGGTGACAGTTGCTCTAACATCTGCAGCACTCATTGTACTAATGACTTTTTGCTGCCGGTCTTGTAAGCGTGATGCAAGAAGTCCTCCTTGTGGATCACAGCCATTCACTAGGGTAACATAATCTGGGATTGTGTCATCAGGGGGAAGTATTCGAGAAAGTTGCTCCAAGAGAATCTTCCGGGGCTAAAATAGATTCATAATAAATTTCAGTTTGCGAAATAATACCAAGGTGCCACAAAGTCAATGGTGTAAAACAGGGTCTTTTAACAAACTCTTTACTGGGATTTGCACCTAATGCTAAAAAGCAATCAATTTCAATGGTTCTTTTTTATCACTGCAACCAAAGAACATAACCTGATGAAACTAGTTGTATTTTATACATCGATAAATACAACAGTTATTAGGCAGAAACAATGATTATCAAAAATGTGTTATTACAGATTCAAAAGCAGCCATCCAAGCCATCTCGTCAAATTATAAGCCTCAAAATAAAGAACTGAAAGAAATGTTTTGTATGATAAAAACCCTTCAAAGACTCCACAAACAGATCTCATTTCAGTGGATCCCTTCTCATGTTGGAATAGCAGGTAATGAAGAGGCAGACAGATTAGCAAAAAAAAGGTACCACACTACAACAACCTGTCAGTCAGACTGATTTTATGTCAGCAAAAAGGATTTTGAAAAATACTATCAAAAACAGGTATGAAGAAATGGCAAAGAAAACAGCAGAAATGGGATCAATATAAATTAAAACCAAGAAGAGAAGCTGTAGCCTTCTTCAGACTTAACACTGGCCATGACTGCCTTGCAGCTCATCTGAAACGAATCAACATCCTGAGATCTGAAAAATGTACACTTTGTCATGAACCTGGAAGTAAAATGGATAAGGGGTGTGCCAGTCGTTTCGACTGACACAATGTTTTGTCCCTACCCCTCCCCCTTCCCTAGGCTGCTTGTCCCGGAAGGAGGGCTCTTGAACAATGTACTTTCAAACTCCCGTTTGTTCCCCCTGCCATGCCACGTCTACTTCCGGCCTCGGAAGGGACGAGAAGCTGCGAGACGTTGCAAGATGCTTCTAGTATGTTCGAGAAACTTTTCAAATAATTCAAACTGCGAGACCTGTGAACGCTCGATTTTGTTACCGCCTTGACCTTGGTGACATCACTTCTGACATTATAAGGAAATGCTTGGCGCCATCTATGCCCAAAGGTTAGCGGGCTTGTCTTGTCGTGTGTACGCGGTTACACCGTGCGTAAGTGGACTGTGTGTGTCTCGTGTTGAGACGATATCACTCTTCTTGTGGACTCGCAACGATATAGTTGTAAGAGAAGAAAGCTGGCTGCTCGGTAGGCCAGCCCTTGAGGCTGTGTGGCCATGAGGCCAAATTTGAGGTACTGTATTATAAGAAACTTTACTAGACGCTTGAGTTAATTATGTTTGTTCTCCCGATGGAGTTTTCTAGCTAATTATTTGTTTGCTTCAGTGCGCGGATCGAAGCTTTGTGTCCTTAAACATTTTCGAACCTTAACTGTGGTACCACGAGGTAGTCCAAATCTGGTGGCCTACCTTATTTGAAATTGTGCTTTCTCCGATATCCTAGTGGATTGAATTATATACTGGGAAGTGTTTCCTTACAACATTATTATGAGCTTGATCTGATTCTCATATTAACATTATTAAGTCGAACTTAACAAAGTGGTTGACCACGTAATCTCAAGATCCAAGTACGGACGCCAACGTAATATTTTAGTGGCTAGGGCTTAAAATTTTAATGTTTTGAAAGGACAATCACCATAACTAATGTAACATGTTGTTTTGTAAACTTTTGGATGGGATCCTTTTGTAATTATCGGTGGCATTCCTTTTGCCATTGTCGCCGTCTGCTCGGCTATTGTTAGGCTTTGGAGTGGAGTTTCGACCCCCGCAGTGCACTGGCTTTGCTCGTGACGTGGATACACATGTATCAAATACGTCTTGCAATGGCCTTCCCAGTGTGTGCTAGACAGTGTCTTGGTGAGGTGTGCTTTAACCAACTGAAGAGCCCAATGGCACACCGGGGCGAAACGCTGTCATTTTGTTGAGTTATGCCGGTACATTTAGCAAATTTGTGTTTAAATACCGTATATAATGGCTCAATGGACAATACATATTTTTCTTTTGAAAATTATATATTGTTAGGCGCCTCGTGGCGCATGGCTGTCTTCAGCCTAGAGCCTTCTGCCGTTTCGTATTGCTTGCCTGCGATGCTTAATCCTTAAGAGTCTGTTGGAGCTCAGTAAGTCCTCCCGGGAAATTTACATTTAAACTCTTCCCCTAGCCAGTAAACACGTGTTCGTGTACAATGATGTAACGTCTGTGGTTTCACATGCCACGAACTCCCACCCATAACTGCCACGTTGGCAGCTTATTTTGCTTGCTCACACTCTCCCGAGCCCTGCATTTCTTTATTACTTTTGGATTTATTTCTTGCAGGGCCTGTGAGCCTAAGTCAGACCAGTATTAAAGGGTTCCTCCCTATTTTCCATTGAGGCCCCAAGTGTGATTTACTTGTGCCCCCAGCCACTGTGTAATCCCTTTTATTTTGAATACATTATCTTCGTTACCTTGTTTTCTAAACATGACTATTATTTGGGAGGGGCATCCAGCAGCAAAACCTCACCCTCTGGATACGTTCCAGACCCCCACTCCATGGTCAATCTGACCAACGCGGCATCCTGCCTTAATTTGGCGAGTTGCAGTACAAGGGGCACCTGCTACATTGCAACAAACTTGATGTGACTGCTATAACTTCAGGAAACCTCACACAACTCTATTGGAACGCAAGAAAGCTGATGGATTGGAATCCGGGCTAACCATAAGAAACAACAACAACAGATACAATCCATGCAGGCAAAAGTAATACCATTGTAATTACCCTTGGTATTCATTCATTCATTCATTCATTTATTTGCAATGGGAGGTGTGTCCCCCGGTGGCAAATTGGATATACATAACAAATAAATAATTATACATAACAATTCAATAACAATTAAATAAGAATTAAACTGGAGTATTTACACAAATAGTCAGTTTTTTCTTCAACACACCTATATGTTTGGGAAAAGGTCCTAAGACTGTGGCAGGTTGAGAGTTCCAGTTATCAATGGCATGGTTTACAAAAGAATATTTACCATAATTTGTTCGCTGTGGTCGGCCCTTAACTTTGAAAGGATGATCGCTCCTACCCATGTAAGTGGGCTTTCCCATTCGTTTGCTAAGCTCACCCCAAGCTGGCTGATTTGTATACGTGTTGTACATAGCGCAGAGTCTAGATTTCATCCTCCTAGCCTCCAGTGATTCCCACCCAAGTTTCTTTAACATACAGCTCACACTGCTCCTGGGATTAAAGTCACTGAGCACAAATCTAGCGGCCTTCCTTTGTACCATTTCCAACTCATTGATGAGCCCTACTCGATATGCATCCCAAACCACTGAGGCATATTCCAGAATAGGTCTTACAAGTGACAAATAGCCTCATTCTTTAGTAGAGGTACTACTTCCTTTTAATACCCTCATTACAAAGTGCAGGGATTTGTAAGCTTTAGAAACTACACATCCTACATGACTACTCCATTTCATATCATTCCTTACGTGAACGCCCAAATATTTGCAAGAATCTTCTTCCACAAGTATTTCCGAGCCAATGTTATATTGAAAATCCTGCCTTCGCACTTTCCCTATTTTTAAGAGACTACATTTTCTTGTGTTTATTTTCATTTTATTTACAATCGCCCACTTATAGACCAGGTTCAGGTCCTCTTGAAGCACTGCGTTGTCTTGTGAGTCATGTATCTTTCGATATATTACACAATCATCCACAAACAATCGACAGTCACTGCGAATCCCATTTGGTAAGTCATTTATAAACGCCAAAAATAACAAAGTTCCGATTACGCTGCCCTGAGGGATACCCGACGTTACGGTAATTTCATCCGAGAATATGCCTTCAACTTTCACTTTCTGGGAACGACCCGTCAAAAATTCTTGGATCCATAAAATTACTCTTCTATCAATCTTCGTCGAAGCTAATTTATGGAGTAGCATGTCATGCGGCACGACATCAAATGCCTTCGCCTTCTTACAACCATGTAAAAGTCATAGAACTTCCTACGCTCAATGTAATGATTAAAGAGGCGGCTACATTTGTTTCTAATGGTACAAGGAAGAGTCAGACTCATAGACGAGCTGGAGGGGGTTACATTTGTTTCCATGTGTGGCACCACAAAAACTACAGGCTTGATAGCCGTGGCAGCTGGCAGATAATTGTTCTGGGTGTTGCACTATTTTCACTTAGGAGAGGTGCTTGATATCAAGGAAGACAATATACTTCCAAAACAAAGAAAGATAAACTACTGGAACTCAAGGGTAAATGTCAGACGCAGATAAGGCAGATTAAAAATACTTGGTGGCAGCAGAAGGCTCAGGAACTGCAGAGACTATCGGATGCTTGAAACTTGAGGAACTTCTATGCAGTACTCAAGGAAATATATGGACCATCTCGCTCATCATCAGGTACACTGAAAAGTGCTGATAATTCTACTACCTTTACTGACAGTCGAGAAATCTTGGAACGCTGGAAGGAGCACTTCTCCAATCTCCTAAAGCGTCCATCAGAAGCTGCTGAAGACTTCTTTTGTGATGTGCCGCAACAACCTGAACAACTGTGGTTGGCAGTACCTCCTACTTATCATGAATTCACTGCAGCTCTCACCCAATTGAAATCCAGAAAGGCACCTGGCCCAGATAACATCCCTCTGGAACTAATTCAAGCCGGAGGTCATTCCCTCAAAACAAGGATTTTCACCCTTATCCTCAGAATATGGGAATCAAGAAAGGTACCTGGAGACCTAAAGGATGCTACTATCATCACTATCTTTAAGAAGGGTGATCGCAGTGTTTGTGGCAACTACCGCGGTATATCACTGCTATCAATTCTGGGGAAGATTTTTGCAAGAATTCTACTTAGCCGCCTCAAGGTTATCTCTGAGAAGATCCTCACAGAGTCACAATACGGATTTAGAGCTTCCAGAAGCACAATTGACTTGATTTTCTGTGTGAGACAGCTACAAGAAAAATGTAGAGAACAACAGAACCCACTCTTCTTAGTCTTTTATGACTTGGAAAAGGCATTTGATTCGGTTCCAAGACCAGCCATGTGGGCGGTGCTGAAGCGCTTTGGTTGCCCTCAGCGTTTTGTAGACCTAATCAAGGCTCTCCATGATGGCATGACAGGTCAGGTTTGCCATCAGAATAAGATGTCCGATGAATTTCCTATTACCCATGGACTGAAACAAGGATGTGTTCTGGCTCCAACGCTTTTCGCGCTGTACTTGGCTGCAATGCTTTATGATTCACCCACAAACATCCCAGGTGTAAATGTCAAGTATTGTTTTGATGGAGGGCTTTTCAACCTAACTCGTCTCCGCTCCTTGAGGAAAACTCAGGTTACTAATGTTACTAATATATTGTATGCAGATGATGCTGCAGCACCAACTCTCACACCAGAAGAGCTGCAAGAGTCAGTTAATTGTTACAAAAGTGCATGTGATCGCTTTGGTCTTACCATAAATGTCAATAAGACTAAAGTCTTGGCACAACCTTCACCAGGCACACCTCTTCCTCAGTTCAATATCTCCATCTCAAATTTGCCATTAGAACAGGTAGACCACTTCTCGTACCTGGGCAGTACCATTTCTGTGAGCTGTACCTGTGAGCAGGATGTGGATAAGAGAATTGGCGCAGCCCATGCAGCATATGGACGATTAGCGCACTGGGTCTTCATGAATAAAGATCTGTCCATGAGTACAAAGCTTATGGTGTACAAAGCAGTAGTCATTTCTACATTGTTGTATGGCTGTGAAACGTGGACCCTTTACCGACGTGATCTTAGGAAGCTTGAGCGCTTCCACCTACAAAAACTTCGATCAATCCTGAGGATTAAATGGGAAGACCGCATTACCAATATTGCTATTCTTGAAAAGGCTCAAATCAACAGCATAGAATCATCCATAATAGGTCACCAATTTAGATGGATTGGTCATGTCCATCGGATGGATGATGTGAGATTACCTCGTCAAATGCTATATGGTGAGTTATGGTATGGCACCAGACCTCATGGTGGTCCTAAGAGGCGCTACAAGGGCCAATTTAAGCAGACCCTGAAATTGACAGGTCTTGATTCAAAAACCTGGGACATGCTGGCTGAAGACCGCTCAACTTGGCGCCGTACCATCTCGGATACTGTAAAAACGTTTGAAAGGGATCGACGCACACATGAAGAGGCCAAGCGTCAAGCTAGGAAACTTGGAGCAGCCCAACCACGTCCTCCTCCAGCAACACTATGTGACTTGTGTGGACGCTTGTTCTATGCAAGGATTGGACTCTTTAGTCACCGTAAACACATCCACAAACTGGACTGAAGGAAGAAGATTTATACTCGGATTCAAGTTAAAGCCGATGATGACACATGCGTGGTACAACTTATGTTCATTCATTACGAATGCTGCAGTCCAGAGAACATCACATTCACCTCGGGATTAAATGGATGATAAATTATTTGAAAAACTTCTGGAGAACCACAAGTATTGAACTCGCACCCAAAGAACATTGCGAGACAATTGTATCGGCAGTAGACAGCGCATTTTGGATGTCTTCAGCCACCCCTCTCCTCCCTAGTTATGACCAGCCAAGTTAACTGCTGGGATAGGACTTACTCGTTCTAGCATCTCTGCCATACCCTACCCTTCACTGTTGAGATCTGGACAGTGCTCGAGCCTGGCAACAACCACACGGCAAGCAGCACTTCTATTCAGTTGGTGTGCTTTGCTTTACCAAACAGTACAACAAGAACAAAGTTATGAAAATGATGAATTGCTATGCATGTAAGAGGAAACACATTGCTAAAAGATAATTATTATGGGCCACGAATATATTTCGATACTGCTCAGTTCCATGCTCCACTACCTATACAAAATATATATATATAAAACTTCTTTTAACCACGTTTTATCGCATGGCAATCCCTGAGTGGGGATTTTCAAGCAATAAATGTATATTATTTTTTATTGAAAAAAAATATGGCCATTGTGAAACACTGCAATCTTTTTACTGACTGCCACTGCCTGATAGTGAGAGTTTTAACTTTTTCTTATTGAAAAATGAAAATCCACAGCCTGCTTCCAGTCTCCGACCGGGTCAGGAATGGAATGAATGAAGCCCCCCATCTAGCGGCGAGGATATGGACTGTGCCGGCTGCCGAGGCCTGACGCACTCCTCTGGGGCAATGATTAAATGAATGACAGATGAAATGAAATGATAGTGGAGAGTGTTGCTGGAATGAAATTTTGACAGGGAAAACCGGGGTACCCAGAGAAAAACCTGTCCAGCACAAATCTCACATGGAGTGACCGGGATTTGAACCACGGACCCAGCGGTGAGGGGCCGGCGTGCTGCCGCCTAAGCCACAGAGGCTTTACTTTTTCTTATTGAAGGGCTGTATTTGAACTAGAGAAAAGTTTGGAGGTCTTATGCAGAAATATTGAGCAGGTTTAGAAGCATGGATTAAATGGATTAAAAGAATATTAATAGGTTAATTATTTTGTTGATTGATTTTCTATTTATTTTTTACAATTATCTAGAATGGACGAAGCAAAGAGGATATAAAAAGTAGGTTGGCTCAGGCAAGGAAAGCATTTCTACAAAAAAGGAATCTGTTGACATCGAATATAGATTTAGGTATTAAGAAGTCATTTTTAAAAGCCTTTGTCTGGAGTGTGGCGCTCTATGGAAGTGAAACTTGGACTATTGGTGCAGCAGAAAAGAGGAGAATTGAAGCATTTGAAATGTGGTGTTACAGGAGAATGATGAAGATCAGATGGGTAGATAGGGTTACAAACGAAGAGGTATTAAAACGAGTGGGAGAGGAGAGATGTTTCTGGCGACTGCTAATGAAGAGAAGAGATAGGTTAGTAGGACACATACTAAGACACCCAGGAATAGCAAGCTTAGTTATGGAAGGAAGGATCGAGGACAAGAACTGTAGGGGTAGACCAAGGTTAGAATATGTTAAACAGATTGCCTCGGATGCAGGGAGTGGTAGCTATGTAGAGATGAAACGATTAGCTCAGGACAGGGAGGCATGGAGAGCTGCATCAAACCAGTCAAAAGACTGAAGACTCAAACAACAGGATGTGAGGACGTTGTGTTTCTTATTTGTAGGAATAGGTATATGTTAAAAAATATTAAATATATTTTTCTAATTGGCTATTGGTGTGTATAAAATGTCTCCCCTTCATAAATGAAATATAGTGGAAATCAGGAGCAAATCTAAAAGGGAGTAGCATGTTAGCACTATCTCCAACAATTTCATAAACCAATAACACAGGTAATCTATTCTACATCTATGAGAATTGATGAAATTCCACATGGCTGATGGTTTCTATGGCCGGATGCCTTCCTAATGCCAACCTCACGAGAGGAGAGATGAAATGAATGAAAGTTCAATTTCAAGTAGTTCCAACTTTGGCTACTGGATGCCACTGTCGCCCAGAGGCGAACGTTGGAACTTGATAGAGCATTTCTAAACCAAATAACCTACAAATTTAGCTACACACTACCAATTCTTGTGGTAGGTTCTTTCTCATGCCATAAATCTATGACATGGGTCTTCCGGCTTTACTTCCCCTCCGATATGTTAGGGGTAGATGACCTCGTAGTTTTTCCCCTTAAAACAACAATAATCAATCAATCATCAAGGAAGGCATACAGAAGGATTTTAACGCTCTTAAAATTCCGACGACTTTGGTCAGGTTTGAACCCGTGATTTTGGGCATAGCAGTTCAGCATGCTACCGACTACGCCACCGAAGCAGCTAAACCAATAACACAAGTAATAATCAGTTTGAATACCCAATTTCTAGCACATTATACCCTTCAAACATATTAATGATCTCCCTTTTATCTGTTGAGAACATGTGAGTCTAGGTGGATGGCCTATGCCACTTATGTTCCATAACCCTTGATTAACAGCCCCTGTGCAACCAAGAGTTGTGGCTTCAATGCAGGTAGCTGGAAGTAAGAATTCATCAGTTGCATGAGGGGTATACAAGCACATACACCACTTCCCAAATGGAGTAGATAAATTTCCCAAGAAGCTGCCACCATTGACCAATGGTTTGGCTCCTTACCATTGCTGAAGAATGGAGACATGCTCACATGTGATGCGCAATCATACATTTGATTAGAATTGAACCAATGCAACCCTGTACATTCATTTAGCATTAAACACATAGAAAACAAAATTTCGTGATTTTTAAATGATATACCCGTTTATAGACAGAACTTTAATTTAATAATCCATAAACCACATTAAGTACTGTAAGATCTTTTAATCAAGTAAAATATTAAAATAGGCCTACCATGTTCTCTAACTGAAAATGGAGGCAGATGACGTTGATGCTTCACTCTCTACAACGATCCCACCACTTCCTCAGATCAAACGACAAGGTGTATCTAAAGCCTAGTAGTGTGGTTCTACTTCTTGTACATTTTTATGGAATGGGAAAAGTTACAGTATAAATTGCAGCCACTGAAGATTGCAAATCCCTACATTTCGAGTCACATGGCGCCGCTGATGCATACAGACAAATGAATGGTACGGTAATTTGTCACCAATTTCATTACTTCACCCTGAAGAAAATAATCTGACCTCATAAGACGTATACAGTAAATGAATGAATAACCCAATGGATATGAATATCTAGCCCAGGCTTGCTCAAACCGGGCATCTGCTCCGAACAAAGGTGGCGAGCGGGCAGAGTAGCTGCGTTCAGTCTTGGCAGCGTAAACCACTGCAGTGACAGCTGGTGGAGTCAGCTGAGAGACATTTGAATACTCTCAATGCTTCTTTGCAGGGAAAAGGTTAATTAATAGTTTCTCTGTTTTCGAAAATTCACACAATGCAAATGAAATTGGAGAACAATGCAAATGAAATTGGAGATATGGCGAAATGAATTTCAGGACCGTAATTTCACGCATTTTCTGAATGTGACAAAATTCGCAGCTAACATTAACCATGACCTTCTTCAGTCATTCGTATAGACTCTGGATAAGCTCAATGTAGAATCCGCGAAAAGATTCTCGGATTTGAGGGCACTTGAGCCAGATTATGATATCTTCATGTCACCATATTTGGTTGACGTACAAACTGTGTCTGCAGAGGTGCAGTTAGAATTACTAGATCTGCAATGTGACCCCTTTAATAGGGAGAAGTTTAGAATGGTGAATGACATTATTCAGTTTTATTCTTACCTTCCATGGCATAGATTTCCTCGACTTAATGCGAAAGCGGCAGCTATAATGTGCATATTTGGTTCTACATATTTATGTGAACAACTTTTCTCCGCTTTAAAGCTTTGCAAATCGAGACATCGATCACAAATGACAGATATCCATCTGAGGGCCTTTCTTCGACTGCACACCATTTGTAGTATTTGTCCAGACATTCCCTCGTTGACAGCAAAACATTGGACATATACATCATAATGCACACACATGAATGCCTCCAATGTAAATACATTGTCAATAATAAAAAAGTATCAGATTGAACCTGCAGCCCCTGAATCCCTATCGCCACTCACAATACCTGCCCGATTCCACTGGGCACGCTCTCTCTCTTCATCTCCCTACACTGCATTCTGGTAAGCCGCCCGCATTTACATCACACCTGCCCAGCTGCACTGGGCCAGGGTAAACGAGTGCCCAACTGACCACCTCTGATATAGACAGACACATTAATGATAAACCTACCTCTGTAATACTGCTATCCCCTTGAATTGGACTAGGAGTTGTCACTGTCGCCCGCTGGTCAAGGCTCAGCGACTTTTCTGCCGGCTTTTTATTCTTCCCCGCTGAAGTGTTACGATCACGTGCAAACAGTCGACTTTTGCGATCACGTTCAGTTCCATCCTTTGATAATAAGAAAAGATATTCAGTAAAGAACATATCGCCTACTTTCTCTTAACTGTATGGGTATAGTCATAACTAGAGTTTGGATTTGTATGCAAAATGCATATTGATTTTGAATTGTCTAAATGTATGAGTTATCAGCATTCTTTACCGTTCTCAACTTGTTGAGGTCACTGGATGTAGTTCAAAAGTGCACGTTAATGCATATTTTAGGAAAAAATGATTTTGCATACATATTTATTAATATTAAGCCAGTAACGGCATATTTTCTAGCCAAAATAAAAATGCCCATACATAACTAAATAATATTTAAAATTCTAGTCGGCTTGCTCATGCATTATTTTTCTTTACTTCCCTGATATGATGAATAGTGACTATAGCTGTGCTTGGGCATATGACCTGCTAATTCTACACTATAAAGCAAAGGGCAGAGCTCTCGACATTAAAGAACCCACAAAAATGTATCTACCCAAGAAAGATAATCCAGCAAATCTGAACGAACACATGTTTTTAGAAAGATCCCCACTTTTCGCACTGCTAAATAAAGTAAATCCACACTCGTAACAAAAATGAGGCTATGAATGCATACGGGGAGGAATAATTTGGGAAATATGTTATAGAAGAAGGATACACATTGTGCCGATTCTCAACCATCCGAAGCCGAGTACTGTAGGATCCTATCCTATCAGACCGGTTGCAAGCATGTATGGACCACTGTCTAGGCTGTGGAGAATGGGTTAAATGGCCTGCAATAGTAATGAGAATAGTTCCAGACTCCATAACATACACCACTTTATAAGTCATTCCAGTCTCAGTACTTTTAAATAAGGTTAGTCACAACTTCTGCCAGCAGATGCCGCACGTGACTATGTTCAGGCTAATACGCTCCGAGCGAGTCAGTCATAAGTAGGCACACTTAAAGAGTACGCAAGTACAACCAACAGCTGTGCTTGGATAAGTAACCATATACATAATTTAAGTAGAATTCAAGTGCATGCTTTAATTTATTTTATTATATTGTGTTGTTTTAACTGTATACACATGCATAATACTCATATGTATTTCACAAACCCTTATAAAACAAACTAACCTTATATAATGACATTCAAACTGTGAATCGTAACATAAACATCAACTTGACTCATTATACTAAGTATAATATGACCACACTGATTAATATGTGTATATAAATTTAAACCTCAACCCCAGTGATCAGGATCTGATGATGACCGCTCGATAGTCAAAACGCATAATTCTAAATTATCCATTGTTAATAGTGGTCATAATTAATACATGTAATATTTTAAGGAGCGTTTATTTACTTATTATTTTATATTATAGCCTATACAGTACATTGTACCCCTGTCCCATCATTGGGCAAATTGTTGCCTTTTCGAAACTCTTTCAGAGCATCATTGGCCTTGTTAGAGATGTCGTTGGTGGGCTCCTTATCAATGATCCCCTCCAAGATGTTTTCGAAGTGTTTCGGGACCTCCATATATATTTGGTCATCGAGATCTCCATTTAAATATGCTGTGGTGACATCATACTGTAGCACCTTCATCTTGAACCTGGCGGCGAGAGACATCATCAGACGAATTGACCCAGGACGAGCGACTGGAGCGAAGGTTAGTGTGAAGTGGATCCCAGGCTGTTGACTGAATCCTTGTGCGACCAGCCTCGCCTTCCGCTTCTCGAGAGAGCCATCGGGATGGAATTTGTTACGGAGAACAATCCTACTGCCGATGATTTTGATGCCTTGTGGTCGATCGACGAATACCCAGGTGTCGTTTTCCAAGATTGATCCCTCGTTGACGATGGCTTGGAACCGTTCGCCGGCCTTTGGGCTTTTCATTGCCTGACCCATCGGGACTTCGGCAATGAATGTCTCTTCGACGATTACGCTCTGCTTGGTGTCTCCAGTTTCTGTAGCTTTTCTGCTGCGAAGATTGTAGCCGCTTCTTCTCGGCGACCTCCTTGGTGTCGTTAGGTGGCACCTCGACCATGGTGTCATCGCTGTCGTAGTTGTCTTCTGCGTTGTGTAAAGATTTGATCATCGATTGAAGAATTGAAATGTCTTGTTGCGGTTCTTCTTCTGGATCGAATCCTCGAAACTCTTGCACTTCTTGCACCTCTTCCGGAGGAAGTTGTTGACCAGCGTGGATTAGAGCATCCCAATAAAACTCTGCGTGTTTCGGTTGGCTCCTCTGGCTCACATCTTTCTCTTGAATTTTCGAGGCGGTGACGATTTTTCAACGATTGCGCTCGGCCTTGGGTTGATCTTTGTCTCTGCGTTTGCGCTCCAAGAACTTAACGTCACGGCTCACTATCACCTTCCTCTTGTCAGGAACCCAGATCTGGTAGGTAACCTTTGGATTCTGTCGAGTATCCCACCAGAATACAGTCTCGTCCACGTTGCTCGAACTTGTTTTTACCGGGTTCTCGGTCGAGATAAATCGCAGGGCTCCCGATGATTTTCAGGTGCAAAATGTCGGGAGGCTTACCCGTCCAAATCTCGTATGGGATTTTTCCTCCCAGTTTTGCTGATGGTAACCGGTTCTGCAGGTAATTTGAGGCATTTACGAGTTCGGTCCAAAGTGGATCAGGTACGTCAGACTCCAACATTAGACATCTGCCTTCATTTAACAGGGTGCGGTTTTTCCTCTCCGCGACCCCATTCTGCTCCGGATTGTAAGGTACGGTGAGCCGTCGAGTGATGCCCTTGCTCCTCATGAACTTTTCCATTTCTCCACTGAAGTATTCGCGGCCGTTATCCGACCGGATTTTTTGACGCGCCGACCGGTGAAGTTCTCGGCAAATGCGGCGTACTCTACGGTTGCCTTGAATGCCTCAGCTTTTGATTTTAGGAATCGAACTTCGCACCACCTGTAGGCGTCATCGATAAACGTGATGAAATACCGAGATCCGCCCATGGATGTGATCGGATGTGGACCCCAAACATCGGTGTGGATGATGTCAAGTGGTTCCGATTCCCTCTCGGAACACTTTGGGAAGGGTGTTCTTGTCATCTTCCCCTTGATGCAGGTATCACACTCCAGCTGAGACACTTTGTCATCGAGTTTTATGCCAGCTTATCGCGCACTGCGTGGGTAATATCGCGCGTGTTCGCAAGTCCAAAACGTCTATGTAATGTCTCAAGTGACACTGTCTTTTCGTTTCGCGATGCAGCACATGCGTTCTCCTCATTTTCGCGCACATAATATAAGTCCCCAACTCGATCCGCACACAACTCGATTTCGCCACTCGCGTTCACTACCACTGCACCTTGTTTACAAAACACAACATCGGAACCGTGATCGGTGATATTGCTCACCGACATGAGATTTGTGCGTAAGTCCGGCACGTGAGATGCATCAGTAAGAGTCATATTCACTTCGGTTCCCGACACTTCGGTTTTGAATGAAACTGTCCCTTTTCCAGTGATAGGAGTTGAACTGTCATTTGCAAGATTGAGTGTAGCGCATTTGTTCATGTCGAGTTGACGAAAACTTTTCGGGTTGTGACACAGGTGTGTCGTGGCGCCACTGTCAAGGCACCAGGCACGACTCTGCATTATCGACACAGCACCATTACCGACGTGGTAGCAGACGTTTCCAGATTTCGTTGCTTGTTCCTCGTTGGATTTTTTGTTTTTCTTGCCGTACCAACAATCCGATGGTTTATGGTCGATTTTCTTGCAGATTTGACACTTTGGTTTGTTTTTCTTTGGTTTCCGTCCTTGTCTTTGTGATGCAGCGAATTCTTCTTTGGCGGGAATTTTTGATTTTTCTTGAACATGATGGGGGATCCATCGTTGGATGTTCCATTTTTTCGGGCCTCGCTTTCCTCCGTGATTTTGGTTCTCAGGGCTTCAGGGGTTGGCAGCTTGTCACGTGAATCAATGGCGCAGCGGAAATTTTCGAAGGATGATGGCAAGCTGTACAGCAACATTATCACCAGTTGATCTGGGTGGATGTTTATCTCCATGTCGCAGAGTTTGTCAACAGTGTTGAAAAACTCGTTGAGGTGCTCGCGCGTGTCCCCGCCGTCCGCCATTTTATGCAAGGTGAGCCGTTTCAGGAGCGTTGCCTTCCGCGCTGGTCCTTGCGACTGATAGATATCGCGCAATTTCGTCCACATGGCTCGTTACCTGTTTACCTGTTTGAATTCGGAAGGTGAGATGGCCAAGATAATGTCAGATTTCGCTTTCCTGTCGTTTCTGTCCCATTCCAACATGGCAGCAACGTTGTCAGCCATCGGTTCAGGTTTGACTAGTATTTATTTACTCTAAAATACATAGCACTGTTGACCTGACACGAAATGAACCGAACTGTGTGTGAGGTTGGAAACAAAACACTGTGTGTGTATTGTGTGCACATCGTAGATGGCAGCACTAGATTTGAAAAAACACCGATAAACGTGTTCAATTGTTTATTATTGTTTTTGTAGGTTAATGTGTTCTAACAGTTTCCAACAAGAACGTCATGTGTTGATTTATTTATATCTGTTATCCTGCTTTCCCACAAGGTGAAATCTGTACTAATTTTTGTTATAAACATACCACTCCATCTCTATACTTATGTACTGAGTTGCATGTCTTCCATCCTTCCTGTGAATATTCCTTTCTACCAATGTCTCTGTTCCTTAGCAATTGTCGGGCGGTGTATATCCTGTAATTTAATAATGTATATAATCCATGGCAAAGTAACATGGTTAAATTGCACCAGTAGCACAATTTCAAGACTTGCACACAGTACCAATAGCACTGAAGAGCTATCAAATATCTCCCTTCACACACAACTGTCTTTCATTATGTTTGTCCTCTATCTATGTTTCTATCCTTCTTTTCCAGTCCAATATTGTTTGCACAGCAAATCATTCTGATTGTTTTCCTCAATTTTTATCAATATCAATTAGTAGGGACCTGAAAAATTCGCATTTGCGATAAATGCGAATTTTTAAATTTTGTACAGAATCCAAGCCTGTGTTAATTTTAATGTGGAAAAAAACATTTTTAAGCGTAAATCAAAGTGCGACAAAATGCGAATTGTGACCCAAAATGCGAAAATATCGAATAGGTGCGATTTTATAGCGAAATTACTTTAAATCTGCTCATTTATTAATGAATTTGTTTATTAAACAAAAGAAAATGTTTAGTAGTTGGCCTAATCGCTCGCTAGAGATAGCCTACCTCATCTCGGACAATCGATTTCTGTATCGATACGAACTTTCGACTATCTATAACTTATTCAGACAGCTGACGAACGAAACTCGTTTGTGTACTTGGCGCATCATGGCGACTGGTGGTTTGTCGAACACGTGGACTTCGCTAAACGGAAATTTTTTTGAATTTCCGCTTGAATAGTAACCTAATTTTTTTGCAACCTTCAAGCACTTCAAGGTTCAAAGTTTTTTTTTTTTTTCTAGAAATGGGACGTACTGCTGTAACTGCTCATGAAAGAGCACAGCAGTACGCTAATCATGGCTTTTATTGTTCCGACTCTGCAACAGTAATCTGTCCGCCCTAGTAACTCCCCTCACAGCCACACAGTGCTAGCATTCAGCCTGTTTGTAGCATTTAGGCCACAGTCAGCTATCGCAACGTGCCGTACTTAGTTTCATGTAAGAAACAATGTAGACAGTGAGTGTTTTATTGCACTACCATACAGTCGTTGCAGACAGTAGATGTAACTTGAAAGAGTGCAAGTCAGACTTATTTACAATACTTTCTATTTTCTGTAGGCCTAAAATGTAAGTCAAAACAGATGTGTCGCCAATAAAGTCATATAGTCGGTAAGAATCCAGAAAAAAATAGATGTTAATTTTCCAAAAATAGATGCTAAAAAGGGAAAAAATAAATGCTAATTTAAAGGAAAATAGATGCTAAATTTTCAGGTCTCTATCAATTAGTTTATCCTCAATGCAACATACAGCTATGCCTGAAAATCATAAGATCCTCCAATACCAGATTTAGTTGAAATATGGCCTCACTCAGTATCAAACAAATGTCTGATGGATATCTCACCTTGTTCTTCTCTTCGGAACTCTTAGGAGGAGACGATGCTACCTGTTGTGGATCGCTGTACTCGTGATCTGTCCAGTTCTCAGGGTGAGAATCAGAATCAGCCTTCTTGGAACTCTCGTCACTGAGACGATCTTGTCCCTTCTCTGAAACATAACACAATAGATGCTCTTAGAGAACTTGCCATTACTGCAAGAAGGAATACACAACATATCAATAACTCACGTAAGATGCATACCGGTACTTCTAAACAGAACTCTGTACTTGGTCATATATTCATTGTAGATTTAAAACAATGTACTGTATTATTTACAGAAATGGAGCTATCAGACTCTCTACTAAAAAAATATAATAAACAAGCTTTCATAGCCCAAAGTACAACTCTGGGTTTATGCCCACAAAGTTCAGAGTAGACCCTACTAAAATATTGGATGTTTCACGGGGAAGCTATGCTGCCTATTTCTGAATATGTTTGATTGAAACCTTAACTTTTGGTTTGGTCTAGAACTATGAATTGAGTCCATTCCAAACTTGTTATACTTTCCAGGTGCAACAATAAAGATACATACATACTGTAAATACAACACAACCCGCAAAATTATGTGAAATTTCAGAGCAAAAATTATATACTGTAAAATATGGGTTCAGTTCGCTGCACTAAATTGAACTTCTATATGCAAATTAAGTTATTTATGGACTATCAAGTAGCATCAAATTTTGTGGATTTTCATTGAGCAATATGAGCGTTATTGACATGCTGTGTAGGCCTATATTTCATATTACATTGTACCATTTATATTTGTAAAACTAACAGTGGCTTGCAGACTAGACTGGGTGCTGAAAGGCAAAACAGTCTCAAATGAAAATGTATGCATGTATTGTCAATACTAAAATATCAAACCCCCTGTTCATTATTTCCAATACTTAGATGTCATTTCTCAAAACTGAGTAGATGCAGGGTCTTTATTTTTGCTTGGCAAGACGATTCCGCTCGACCCTGGCCACCGGTCCCCGGCCAATAGCCGGCTGTTGCAGGTTGGCGCACGCGGTCTCCGGCCGTATTCCCACGTTCTTACTGCAGTAGACGTGTGAATTCCGAGCTAATTGAGTGTTTTATAAAGCTACCGTGTACAGTATATCATATTGTATAGTGTTTTATTGTGATTGTGTATAGTGCTGTAATGCCTTATGTGAAATATTCATTACGTGAACGTGCATATCTGCAAAATACGTACATAAAGTGCAGGAAATTGTGCGCTAGAACAAGACAAAAGTTTTGAGTGAAATTTCCCGGGAGACCCATTCCTATAAATCGGACAGTAAAACGACTGGCTAAGAGATTCAAACGTACAGGTTCAGTAAACAATAAAAATAGACTTAAAGGTCGTTATATCCTTCTTCTTTCAGTAGATCTGTCCGCAGACAGGTTTCAACGGAACGTCCTCCATTTCTCTCTGTCCTGAGCATCTTCTTTCATTGGCTTGTAACTTCTTCCCCTCTTCACATCTGTTACATTCCAAACCTTCTGCCCATGTTTCTGAACCATAAGACACCACACAAAACACTTTGCAAACCTCTTACTAAGTTTGATCGGTATGCTGCTGGCTGTTAATAAACCTTTCACTCTCCCGAAAGCTCTCTTCCCCATGGAGATTCTGTGTCTCACTTCTTCTGTACAACTTCTGCTGGAGGTTATCAAGCTTCCTAAATACTGCAATGATTGTACCTGTTATAATACCATTCGATCTATTGTTACATCACCTGTCTTCTTTTCTTTCCTACCCTCAATACTTTGGCCATGGTAATGTTTATTTTAATTCCAAACTCTTTACCCACACCATCATTACCTGGAGCTGTTCCTCTGTTTCTGCTAGAACAGCCATGTCATCAGCATACTTGATGGTTATTATACTTTCTCCTCCAACTACCAGTCCTTTTGATTTTTCCAAGGCCTTATTGATTAGTGTTGGTGACATACAGCAACCCTGTCTCGACCTCTTCCAATACCTACCTCTTCAGTTTCTTCATCTTCTACTCGAACTACCTCTCTCTGGCCCATAGCAATTTTGCCTGTCTCTGTAGCTACCCCCAAACGGAGTTTGAGTTGGTTGAAAACATACTGTACTTCAGAAATTCTACTTCTGAAAGCAGACTCAATGGTATAGGAATGATAATATTCTTCTTAAAATCAGAGGGTACCACCAGTGGCATAAATAGGAATTCCTTCTGGGGGAGGTTTCATTGCTATAGAAGGGTAATTGTGCAGGCCTACACTATTAAAGGGGCAGATGACCTTGCTGTTCCACCCCTAAAACAACAGTCATCATCATCATCATACATTATTAAAATTATATTTCAATTAATATTCATAGAAAACAATAATTAAATAAACATTCTCTTTTGATAAAAACTATTTTGGACCTCATTATATTTTCAGCACAGTAAAAAAATGAAAGAAAAAAGTTTTTTTTTATATGGAAAATAGTAACTAAATAGTAACTAAATATTAAAACTGAAATGATGCAGTGGTATCATAATGTCCATATGTGATTCCTTATAATATTGATATTATGGGAGAGAAAAATAATGTTTTGTTCTCCAAGTTCTTTCTGCCATTACTATAGGCTCTCAAAATCTGCATATCCTAATGGCTTCATCTGCATCATTGATAGGAATAAATTGCAGAATTTCTGCATGTACCAAATTATCTTTAACGAAACAGACACACACAATTAAAGCAATGTGATAAAAGTTACTGATCGCACACTTGAACTGCAAAACTGACCCATGCCTAACTCCAACACTGTGAGTAGAGTGCAGGAAATTTACCAATTGACGAACGTGATCACTAAAATATATACCAGAGTAAAGAAGGTAGTAATGTAAAGCAGGTGATAGATGGGACAGTATATGGATTCAAGTAAACAAATATCTCTGGGGGGGGGGGTTTAAACCCTAATCCCCCTCGTCACCATGCCACTGGGTACCACACCTGTTTCATAAATCCTACCTGGTCATAACTTCATCACCTATGCAACTTAGCAACTATTCCTATTACTATGCCTATCCCTGCTGTTTTGTTGCTGCTGAAGTCTCCAAGTGCTCTATCAAATTCTGATATTAAATCTCCTTTCTCATCCTCATCAATTTCCTCATCCCTATATAGACTATTTCCTATGTAAACTATTTTGTTGCATTTTGATTAAGCCTGTATGTTTCTTAGTATTTTTCACACCTGTAACAATTTGCACAAAACTTAGCATCAGCATTAAAGTGCAATAAAGTTAACATTAGTTTTGCAGGTACCGTACTGGAAAGTTAGAAAATTTATTTCTTATTATAATTAAAATCCCTTCTTAATGTGTGAATTGCAGTTTCAGGAAAAATTATATTTCAACTTAGAGATGTCCCTCTTATCACTTCCTTAATAGGAAGACTAAAAATTACCCCCAACTTACCATCATGGATCCACGCTCAACAACAAATTCCTGAAGCCAGGAACTTATATTTTAATAACCCTGTACTTAGTAGAACCCCTTTCACCATGTATAAAATGAAAGAATCCCATTCAATGCACACCATTAACAAATATCAAACAGGGACTACTGGAGGACATAGGTAAAATTGTGGAAGGATTAGTGAAGCAACTGGTCATGCTTCCTAAAGATAGTCCCAATTAAGTGCTATACACTCCAGAAGGCTACCTGGGAAGTCTCTATTCAACAATTACTTCATGTTAATGCTACTCATCAGCATTTTCTCAGAAGTGTGCACAATACTAAACCGATATTTCATCACAAACTGTTGCTGTCTTCCAGACTGTGGCAACATGTGCTTTAGCCTTATCCCTAAGATTGTTATGATGGGAAGTCCAAGAATAATTACACTGTGAGTCTTCTAATGGGCCTTTTAGAAGAGCTGATATTATTACAATCAACTGACACACTGCGAAAGTAATTGTATTAGATCTAATAATTATATTTGAAAGGGATCAACATCATGCATGTGAAATCGACAATGAGAAGTAATTCATCTACCAACTCCATCTTCCATACCTCTCTGATTAGCCTACTACCATATACCACTGAACAAAAAATTGGTGTGCTTTAGAACTATTCAGGCTGTGTCACAGTTAACCTGGAAAAATCTCTAAAGGCTCATATTGTCTCTAAATTGTTTAAATGACATTGTCAAAACCACTCTTAAGAATTCACTTACAATATTCTCCTCCACCATTTGCACTACACAGGGTAGGAAGTCAATGCTGTATCATAATTCAAACTATGCAAGGAATTGTGATACTGTTTCAGGACCCCCGTGGTTACTTAATCTCTCTTGGAGAATACTGTACATAGATATAATTTACCTGATGTTGCCAAATAAATGGTGCATGGTGCTAATGAATCAGCCTGGCAGCTCCAAGAGTAAAAGAGGAATATGCACTATGAAATAAATTAAAGAAATGTAAATATATTTCTGACCTGTGCTCTGTGTGGTTGGCTCTTGTGTCCTGATGCGGGTGTAACCTTGTGGGCCGCCTGCATGACAACAATCGTATGTCAGCAACAGCAATCAAACACACAAACAAGCATGACGCATCCAATTCAGTAGATTGGATGTTAACCAAAACAGGGCTGCCAACTGCCGGCTTTTTACACATTCAGCTTTCAAGCGCATTAGTCAGCATGTCAGCTTTTTAACCAAAATGTCAGTTTCTTCTCGCAAAGCACATTACAATGAGGTATTATGATACATATTTACATGGTCAAGAGGAGTAATGCAAATTAGACATACTATGGGAGATTGTGTAGCCATTTGCATTAAAAAAATGCTTTTAAACATTTAACATGTAATAGTTTTGTAACCCTTTTGGGTTTATTTTTTGTGAAGAGATTTTTAAAAGAAGGTACTGTATTCTGATACATTTTAGTTGGAAATAGATTACTTAAAAATATCCCTTTATTACTGCTTTTGTTAAGTGATCACAATAGAGAAAATTTAGGTTTTTTTAAATTTGTAATTTATATCTGTCAATCACAATGTCCATAACCTCAACAAAATGTTTGCACGTAAATATGGATTCAATAGTATTATAACAAAAAACTATAATAATCTTTTGTCAGTTTTTTCATGTCCACATCTTTCTTTCACACACATGTGCCTGCTTTTTTTTATCAACTCTAAGGTTGGCAGCCCTGTAAGATCAAACTAGCATTGTTATAATATACAACAAACACATGCCACACATATACATTCTCGTTATAAAAATGAAAATTCAGAAGACCTTACAATACAGTAGCTAACAAAGTAAAGGCTTGATAAATGAGCAAATACCATCATATCAATAATACCCATTCTACAAGTCTGTCCTTTTATGTGACAGATTCAGTAATTTGTTTGTGCTGCATATGAGCATAGTACACACCAAATAATTAAAGTAATAAGATAAAGTAATATAAAGCACTACTATGCAATTCCCCATACTGAGAAATCATTTGAATTTATATATCAAATTAAAACATACAGTACATTGAAAGAAAGGAATGAATACCAGGATATGTACTAAAATAAGCAGATCACAACCCCCTTCTCACTTTGCTTTTCTTTCTTTCCTTTTCCTACATCTACTGTATCAACATCTGTAATATCCTAGAACCTCTATACATGGTAAGCTTTCTGTCTGTATATTTTTAAGTTTTAGCTAATACATTGTATTTAGGCCTATCCCAGATGAGGTGAATAATGACCAAAACTCAGTATAATTTCTGACGGTTTGTCATGAGTTGGCCAAAGGCAATCATAAGTTAACAGGCAGAAGTGCAGCCCCACTCTGCTACTGCCTAGCAACATCAGGGGTCCTATCTGGTTGGTGGGGCAGTGTAATAGAGACCTGCATTTATTTAATTAAAGCTGATTTGCTTACAGAAAAAATTGGGCTGGAATTCTGAATTTCACCACAATCCTTCCTTACTAATCATTGAATTGTATGAGATGTTTTCCACTGTCAATATAGATGGGGCTTTCTATTTATGAATGATTGAAGCAAAGATTGTGACAAAACCGCAGAATATTTCCTTGATAATGATACCAGCAGTAGTGTTACCAGATGGAAATTCCTGAAAACTTCTCTCTCAGTGCTCCAGCAATTAAAGACAGAACCAATCAGGGGTGTAGCCAGAATCCAGGAACTGGGGCTGCAAAAGGGGTGCCCTAGTTGTTGTAGTAGGTGTGACTTAAAAATCCGATACACTGAATATCTCTGGAGGGAGTGAGGAGCACAAATATATGACTAGTATGATTTGCAAAAGGTGAAGATTGACAAAGATAATTCTGGAAACAATGAAACATTCATGTATCACATAGCGAGCGTGGTAGGATGTCAACGACTTATTGCATCCCTCATTTGAATGGCGTCCTCCTTACAAACTGGTCAGTAACGAAGAATGTTTTGCCATAATGAAACCAATGTCAACACTGATTATGCGATTCATTATTGATGAGCAAAGAAATGTCTTGCAAAGCTTTATGCTCACAGATTTACACAAAGAACACATCTGCTAACATGGACATGTATCTCTGTAAAAACACGTGTTTCGAATATTTTAAAATATTTCCTTGATTTTTTCATACAAAATTGGGGTTACACATTAGAGTTCCACCTTAACAGGGGTGGAAAGACTATGTGGAAAGGCTATGTCTTTGGAACCTATCAAATCCTTCCAACCTGAAGTTTTAGCAACAATAAAAACCAGCTCAGTTTATAAGAATCATGCCAAACAAGTAATGTCAGACGGCACTCAAACTACAGTCAATAATTAAAAGCAATTTTGTTTCTTCAAGGTCAGTTCTTCCTTGTTCGCCAGTCTTTCCTCGAGATGCATCTCTGACATTTGTTTCTGAAATTTACTTTCTTTGAAAAGGAGAAATGGTTCACAAAGGCAGTTTCAATACAGTGAATCTTTAGATTACTCCTATATTCCAGTATACAGCTCATTTACACCATTCTTATGCATTTAAAACACATCCCGTGGCTTGGGAATATTCTACACTTGCCAACGAACAGTAGGTAGGGACCCTGACTTTAAGCGAGACGTTTATTCGCCAAATTTCCGAAACTCAACAGAAACATGCCATTTCCGCCATAGACCACTAAAATTGGAAAATAACTCAAATTGAAGTCACAAAATAACGCTAATTTATTTTATTTCACAGATAAGCGAAATAATTTTATTTCTAGAAATAGCGAAATAATACAGTTTCGAAAAATTATTTGCAAAATAATACCTATACATTTTTAATATTACTTTGTCTCGTAAGTTAGCAACATCCTTCGCTCCACATACAGTAGGGTTAATTCAAAATTCCGTTATACAGTATGTCGAATTTTTCGTCGAACTTTGGTTTCATCAGATATACCGTACGAGTATAATTTATATAAAATTAACTGGTTACCGTATCTCAAAAACCTGCATAATTCGTAAGAAAAATGTGCCCTGTCGTGGTATTAATCATACAAATCTCTCCGAATAATTAGTGAAATTCGATACCTACTTCAAACGTTCATTCGCCAAAAATAACATCTGCACCGCACCGCACGACTTGTCCACAGGGCTCTCCTCAAACGGACCGAGGTCTGCGCCGGTTGCGTAAAATCATATTTTTTCATACCTGATCGCGAACTTGTGACCGAGAGGACTGCGAAAATCTTGTCACAGTTGAATGGGCACCGATTACGAAACATCCCGAAACCTATTCATGCCCGACTGTACTCAGCGCGGCACGGATTGGGTAACATCGCGATATTTCTCCGTGTCTGACCGCGAGGAGAATGGGATTCCTGTCAAACGGACAGCAAGCGGCGCCGATTGTGTAACAAAGCCATATTTTTCGTGCCCGACGTCAAGGACAATGGGAATCTCCTCAAACGACTGAGTGATGCAGATTGCGTAACTCGCGATGTTTCTCCGTGCTCTGCCGTGAAGACTACGGTAATCTCGTCAATCAGCCGTAGGCAGCGCTGATCATGGAACATCTCGCACTTGACCGTAAAGACAAAATGCGATGCCAATCACGTAACGTCGCGATATTTATCAGTGCCTAGCGCGAGGATAAAGGATATTTCGTCAAACAGCTGGAAGTAGAGCAAGCTCAGGATAATAACTTCTTGTACACAACACTATAACTGAAATACTTACTTGGGTATTAAAAATGCATTAAATATTTAATTATTATTTATTGTTTATAATTTACATATATG
Organism: Meconema thalassinum; assembly: GCA_946902985.2. Taxonomy (NCBI): domain Eukaryota; kingdom Metazoa; phylum Arthropoda; class Insecta; order Orthoptera; family Tettigoniidae; genus Meconema; species Meconema thalassinum. The sequence goes on along the minus strand of OX336390.1, from coordinate 626,548,902 downwards.
GTTCAAGGTGTAGTCACGTCCTAGTTCGTGAACCAAGGGCAATGGCTGAGTGGCCTAGTAAGTGGTCCTGACAGTCGGAATACCAGTTACTATGTAAAAGAAGTGGGCATCTTGGGACATATTTTGAATCCTAGTCCTCCTTGTGATCAGGCGGCTAGAACTACCCAACAAACTTGTTTGTTTCCTGAGGTGAAACTGAGGGGCTGTGATTAAGTAAGGCTAGCAACCTGCTTCACTTGTACTCTTCAGGGGCCGATAACCTAGATGTTAGGCCCCTTAAAACAACAATTATCATCATCATCATCACTTGTACTCAAAACCTGCTAAAAATGTCATGAGCAAGCCTCAGACCTATGGGAGTGACAGAGTGACCGAGTCCTCCTCCCATCTGAAGTCTGCTTGTAAAAGTAAAAAGAAGGCTTACAGAACATGGCTCCAAACAAGGAATCCGGCAGACAGAGAGCTATCTGTAGTGGAAAGGGACATGACCAAAGAAATAATAGCAGAGCTCAAATGGAAATCAGGGATTTCTTGGAAACGAACAGACAATCAAACTGGTATTCAATGGGGTGCTATTAATATTAAGGGTGGGTATGAAAGGAAGAAAGTAGAGCTAGCTAAGTCAGTAAGTAGGATGAGATTGGATATTCTAGGGATTAGTGAAGTTCAGATAAAGGGATATAGAGAGGAGGAAGTAGGAAATTACAAGGTAAACCTGTACATCAATATCTTTAGTCATGATCATTTTTACCTAAGAGGTTAATGAGTTCGGTTGTAGAGGGTAAGAGCAGCCGAGGTAGACCTAGGAAGCGATGGTTACATTCAGTGTTGAATGATTTCAAAGTGAGAGGTGTAGAAACAGAGGCCGCCTCAGTGCCAACTGCTAATAGGGGATTTTGGAGGCGACTTGTTCCCAAACAGAGGCTTTCAGACTAGAGTGGACACTGAATGGTAAAATAGTCTCAAATGAAAATGTATGTAATTTACTTATTAATTTCTTTCTTTTATTATTCAGTTGTTAATTATTTATGTATACATATAGTAGTTCTTAGTTATGTATCAATCTAGTACAGTAAGTGTTTTCTTTGTAAAATTGTCCTTAAAATGTGTCTTTTTAAATAATGTACAGAATAAATTGCATTTTTTCAAGTCAAATCATTATATACGATCAGAATTTTTATGCAAATTAATACAGTAAGCAAGTTTTATTTACTGCTTTAAACAGCCAGTCATTGAACTCGACACTCTTGCGCGTTGAAGTGTCAGCTTTCGTCTTGCATAATGCTTGTAGATGCTAATGCAGTAGCATAGTCTTTGGTGCACACGTTCTGCGCATTCATGGGAGCTATCATGGCAATGGGTCTTTCTTGGGCATCATAGCTGCCGTTTTTTAACATTTGCCATTGATCAGGATCGGGGCTACAAGCACTTAACACCTCTCAACAATTGCCCATTACATGTTTTAATTTTTTGTTGTTTGTGTTCTACCAAACTCGTCCTTACTTTCCTCTTTATAAGTCATCATGCAAATGATCAAGCAACCACAATTGCTTCCCATCAATGACGTAGTGTCTTGCCTTACAAATGGCACAGGATTGCAAAGCCATGGTTCACTTATCCCCCCAAACATTCTGTTTCGAGCCACGCCTCGAATCATATTCGGACCCGAATTAAACACTTGGGGCAAATTAAATTGCCGGAACAAGATTCACGCGCGAACAACAATTAATCAATGTATGCATTTCACTTTTATTACACTAGTATTATACACGCAACTATATACACAACATATTGACATGGTTTCGGTATTGCGTTGCGAGAAGCTGCGGTTTGTGCGTGCTGTCAGTAGGACACGCCTTAACAGAGTGTACCCAAAGGCACAGGTAAAGGCATGAAGGTCGACAATGGAATGACACAGAGTTGCCAAGCATCACCATCACCACACGTTGTCACGTCTTGATTCCTCACAATACACTGTCCACTTCCTGTCTCCAACACATTCGTTCTCTTATTGCAGGGCCTCCGGGCTGTGGGAAAGCGAACCTTTTACTCACTATATTATTGAATCGAATGGAGTTCACTTTCAGAACATCTACATTTTTCTCAAGTCACTATCAGCTGCTATAAGTGTTCTTTGAGCAGGTGATGTCTAGTTCAGTAAGCAAAAACATGGGCTATTTTTCTTTTATCAGACACGAAGAGGTTATAACGCCCGATACTGTGCGCCCCAATTTGCTCATGATATTTGATGACGTGGCAATGGAATAGATTGGTGTTTGAATCCCAACTTCATTCACATTTTCAAGTCTTACCTAACAAACACTTTTCTCTTTTAATAAAATAGCTTCTCTTTAAAGGGCCATGTTCAAAGGTAAAGAATCGTTCCACAGACTCTTTCATACTACTACCACCAAAGGATTTAATAGGAACTTCCTCAAGCGTAATCACCAATTGCTCCTTTCCAGATTTGGGTCGAGTCCCAAGAGCAGTGTTGCTTCAACTACTATTTCTCTTCACTTCTGACGTCATCACATCAGCGATCAGTTCATTTTAACATATGATTCAAATACCTGTATTAAGAAGAGATTTATCTTTAAAATATACCAATTTGTCAATATTACGAGGCGTAATTCTTAAGTAAGTACTGTTTTGAAACTGGGCCGCTGCAACTATGTGGTCGGTGCCACGCGCATGCGCACCGTGTATCTACGTCTGCTGGCAAGCCACGGATGCCACTGCAGCATCAACCAACCGTGAATTCCTTTTGTTTTTGCGTATTTAAAATGCCTCCGCCGATTGAGAATCCCGCCAACTGTGGAATACGCGCTGTTATCTGTTTTCTTAGTGCTAAAGGTGTAAAAGCAGTTGAAATTCACCGTCTGATTTGTGAAGTGTACGGACAAAACATTGAGTGATGGAATGGTATGCAAATGGGTATGAGCTTTCAACGAAGGTCGAAAGAATGTTCATGACATGGAACGGAGTGGGCGACCCTTAGTGATCACTGACGAATTGGTGCAACAAGTCAACGGCGAAGTGAGAGCAAACAGACGCTTCACGATTTCTTTGTTATCAAAGGAGTTGCCAAAGTTTCAAGAAGTGTTGTCTATGACATTGTTACAGAACGCTTAAAGTATCGAAAATTATGCTCATGATGGGTACTGTACCAAAAATGTTGACTGAGGCACACAAATCAGAATGTTTAACCAGCGCCCGGTCGATCAACTCAAGATCTCATAGCATCATTTGGCTGGGAGCAATATCATCATCCTCCATACATCTCCGATCTAGCGCCCAGTGACTACCACGTGTTTCTGCAACTGAAGAAGCATCTTGGAGGTCAACGCCATGATGAATACTATAGCCTCAAAACGGCCGTGTTGCAGTGGCTGTTAAATCAGGCGGTAAATTTCTATGACGGCGGAATACAAAGGCTTGTTGTTCTATATGATAAGTGCCTTATTATTGGTGGCAATTATGAGGAAAAGTAGATAAAAGTGTGGGCTTTCATGTAAAAATAAAATTCTTACATAAAAAGTTTACTTGTTTTTTTTTACATATGGAAACGGTACCTACTTAAAAAATATAGTATGCTTCATACTTGGATTATTTTAAAGATAAATCAATCTTTGTCATTAATATTATAAGTCAATGCCGATGTGCATAAGGACGATTAGATTTGTATCAATGTTTAAGAAGAGATTTAATATAACAAACCAGATGCATAAAGCAACTTTTTTCCTTTTTCTAGAACAGACCTGAAGCACAGCTTGTATTCTTCCTGCAGTGTTTTCTGGAGTATGAGAATAGCTTAATTTTTAAGCAATTTTATTTCCCGGAAATGTAAATCAAACTTTTATTATTGGAGAACTGTAATGCAGGTTTAGGAAGAAAAAAAAAACCTTGAACTCCAATAACTGGTCCCTGAATAAGACCCTATGGACTAAGAGATTCATCTAAAATTTGGAGTTAATTTTTCGAAGACAAAATGACCTTTCATACTCCCATAAAATACAATATTAATTTTGGAACTAGGAATGGTCAGGTGGCTGAGAATGCCATAGAAGAAAACTTTCAAAATTGGGAGAAAACTGAAAACAAATGAGAAACTGAAACTCTACCTCTCATATCAAGACATGCTATCAATGATATAAGTTAAAAAGCCAATGCATACGTGCAATGCAGGATGAAAACCAAGGTTCATGCACCAGATGTCTTCCTCTTCATACGAGTAGAAAGACAGGTAAAAGAGGCCATACATAATTCAAGAATCATGCACATATAAGCGAACATGTAATGCAATAACCTGAAAACTGCATACCTTAGTCATGTGCTCATCATATCTTAAAGAACCTTACTTGAGCTACTTACAGGAACAATGTAGAAAGTACTGTCGTTTAGGCCTGGAAACATGCATGATCTACTGTACACAATTACAAAAAGATGTAAAATAACTAGGTGTTATCATAGAAAATTATCACAAAATATGAATAAATTCATCACTTTATTACATAGAAAACTGTTGGAGTTTGGGTATGTATCTATTTCTAGTTGCACATGTTATGAGCATTTTTATCTCTAGAATATTGTGAGAAAATGTTAAAATTTCAACCATTGTAAGCATGGTAAAGTTAACCCATATGGAAGTGTTTTACTTACTGCATCCAGATGATAATGTACCATTATATGTCTAGGAACAAACCATATAATTCATCTACCTTATTATGGGCGTGATGGCACGGCAGAAGTTGCTTGCTTCCCACCAAAGTGGAATGGGTTCAATTTCTGGCTAATGCAAGTTCGAATTTGAAGTAGCATGTAGTTCATAAATCGGCACTGGTAGTAAAGTTTACCTTACGAGTACTTTAAAAATCCGTAAGATTGAAGAATATATAATTGTGAAATGTCACGTTTGGTGGATCACATTCCATGTAACAAGGAAATTCTATGGTTTACGAACGTGAGATTAATGGTTGCATAAAAATAAAAACTTCCATAATAGCTTGAAACTAGCTTAGCTCTCTGAAACCACAGCAGTAAAAAAGGATCCCCATACTTTATCTATAAACTAATATATATATACATTTTTTTTTTTTTTTCAAAGAAACCGGAGTATCATCCTACTTTTCTCCGACAAAATTGGTGGCCTTAATCTGGAAAAGTTTCATAGCATATTTAACCATCTAGCATTTTGTAGAAAGAAGAAAAAACTACTGATGATGAAGATTATCAGCATTACGAACATTTCACTCACGGGCAGCTTTAGTACAAGGGCACACGGTCGCATGCCCTCTATTGAAAATCATCCTTGGGTCGCAGTCGTATTGATAGTCCTATGGCAATGGCACACATGTCATAATCAAGCAGTTCTACTGTCTTGCTCTTCACATCTTTAGCAATAGAAGCATGTGGCAAAAGTGCAGAATGCATGTAAAATCCTGCCACCACAGAGTTGTCACTTGCTTCCGCTTTCTGGCTCTTAAACCTAATCCCTTTTCAGCAAAGTGATATGGGTATATCCTAGCCTATGATGATAACAAAGCTGCAAGACAGCAGGACGGCCGGTAATCTGTGGCTGTAACCAATCATAGTGAAAGTAGTGGTGTTGAAGTGTACCGGTATAGGACAGACAAGTTCACAGACAGCACATTTTCCCACCCTCTAAAATTTGATAATAAACAAATATACTGCACGATACTTCCCTTTGAATATTGAGCCCTTTAAGAATTTCTAAGAAGCAAAATCAACATGTATAATATACACTGAAACAGAAACATTACATTATGAACGTATTGTACTGTAAGTGAATTTGTATTGTGTTATAAGGTCAAGTTTGAGAAACGTTCTCTTTATCTAGGGGAATAAACAACTGCATGACGACAGACCTGCCTCAATACTTAGATTCAAAAGTTTTGGCACTTGTGATATTGAGTACTAATTGTGTACCAGTATGGTGGTTCTTTGCAGTATACAGTAATATTAATCTTACTGCAGTTCATAAGTGGGAAGTGTGTTATGTGAGATGGGAATAATGTTGACCAGTGTTTAAAATAATTAAAATACACATTGAACGAATAGTTTGTCACACGAGGTAAGCGGTTAATTTCTACTTGTCCTTTATTACAAAAAATATGTATTAAACAACACAGTGACAATGAATCTCAGTTTATAAATATGACACATCCACACATAGACTTCTCACTTTTCTGAAGAGACAACTGTTACTTCATCAACAGACTAATTTCCATCAGCATCTCTTGGAAACAAATTATGACCAATAACTAGAATATTAGTAAAAGGTAAAAAGAAAGTAGCAGTCAGACATAGAGCATATGTTTGTAGTACAGTATCTTGATATTTATAAACCTAGTGTAGAATAGCATCCTGTAAAATAATTGCTTTTCAGTTGGTCAACATGTTAATGTGTCCAATTAAATTGGTCAGGGAGTAAAACTTATCTACTCACATTGTCAAACCTGGGAAAACATGACACGCTTGAATTATACACTTTCGTAATAAGGAAAATTGTCCACACATGGGGATTTGAGGAAGATGGAAAGAGACCAACACTCATGTCTGGACGGAGGAACAGAGATTACAACAATCAGTGAAAATGAAGAACTATTGGGCAAGGAGGAAAGCTCGCAAATTGTTGATTCTACGTGGTCCTAAGCGATCCATTCGCGAAGAAGAAGAAGAAGAAGAAGAAGAAGAAGAAGAAGAAGACGACACTTTCCATACACATCTCAAAAGGAGGTTAATTGGATGACATATTTCGTCGTCAGGCAATCATTGTCAGATAGGGTTGGTGGATATATATAATGTACTACTAGTAGTACCCGGATTCGCCTGGTGGATTTATTTATTTGTTTTATGGATGATAAAGAAAACTACTACTGAACTGACAAAAACTAATAGAAAAAAATATTTTGAAAATAACAGTTGAGGAAGACTTTTTGTGGTAGTAAAATGGACGTAACGTCCAAGTCATTTTCCCCTAAATATAATGATAATAATGAACATGTAACTTTGTAAAGAATTGTAAAAATTGATTAGAAAGAGGAGTAAGTGAAATAAAAGACACTGCCTATATCTCATTGGCTGTTAGGAAAGTAGAGGGCAATCGTCTTTTGCCACATAGCGCTGTAGGAAAATAATTGGAGCACTTCGGAAAACTTCGGCTGTCCCGAGCTCCTGAGGGAGCAATAGTTTCATTTTTGGCCATGTAGCACTGTTTGATATTTTGTCCGCGTGCCAAACGGTCTAAATCTAGGGAATGGAGAGGGCTGCCAAAATAATTTGTAAGCTGCGTAAGATGTAACAATTTTTGCAATTCCGCACCAGAACGCTGGTAGGGGTATCGTGATGTAGTCTGCTTTGCCAGTCAACAATAGACTTATTTAAATATTCTTACAGTTACACCTTAATTCCCAGCATCTCTGGACCCCTAGTACAACACCAAAAATCTTTCGACACGATAGGTTCTAGGGCTTAAAAAAATGGTTTTCGAGTCCCTTTGTCTGTTATTTATACAATCTACTCCCTAATACAAGGATATGGAATGAAATTTAGCATAAATAAGAGTGAGATGGTGATCACAACAAGGAAGAAGGAAAGAACCACAACGGGAATAACAATTGGTGGGGAACAGCTGAAGAAAGTGGAGAGTTTCAAGTATCTGGGAAGCCTGATACAAGATAATGGAAGAAATGATAGAGAAATAAATGAGCGGGGGAGACAGGCAGAAGCATTCCGGAGGAGTGTGAGAAGCATGTTATGGAGCAAGGATGTCCCTCAGAACAGCAAAAAGATCATATATCGGACGTACTATGTCCCTATCCTGACGTATGCCTCGGAGACCTGGGTTATGAAAGGAAGGGAGAAGAGCAAAATACAGGCCAGTGAGTTGAGGTTCTTGAGAAGCAGTATTGGAGCTACAAAGATGGACAGAATAAGAAATGAGAGGACCAGAGAATTAATGAAGGAGGAACCATTACAGGATGGTATAAGAAATCTAGACTTAGATGGTATAGACATGTAAAACGAATGGAGGAGAAGAGGATACCCAGGAGGATACACGAGACAAAGTGGGAAGGAAATAGACCGAGAGGGAGACCAAGAGACAGGTGGCTGAACGGGGTGGAAGAAAGCGTGAAGAATAGAGGAGAAGACTGGACAACGGTGGTGCTGAGAGATGGTGGGAAGACAGAAGACGTTGGAGAGGCTTGTGTTCCAAACAGACCCGGCCAGTGGCTGGAAACTGTGCAAGATGATGATGATGATGACTTTGTTTCATCAAACCGAACCAATGTTTATGTCCCGAGTTTTGTTTCTTGCTTTGCGAGGCTTAAAATAAGCCCAGATTGGTCCTTCTATGACAAATTCGATATTTTGTCTATGCTCCAAATAGCCTGAATCTAGAGAATGGAGAGGGCTGTCCAATTTCAAGTAGACAGTGTTTGTTACCTGTAGGTTTTTGAATGGTAAGTACATAAAATTTTGTTCAGATCGGTGAACTGGTGTGGAATTGTGCTAAAGGGCCTAAATCTAGAGAAAGGAGAGGACTGTCCAAAATTTCAAGTGGGCGGTGTTACCCACATGGTTCCAAATGGTAAGTACTTAAAATTTGGTTCAGATCGGTGAAACGGTGTTGTTTTGTGCCGAAGGGCCTAAATGCAGGGAATGAAGAGGGGTGTCCAAAATTTCAAGTACGGTAGACAGTGTTATTCGTCAGGTTCCAAAGGGTAAGTACGTAAAATTCGGCTCAGATCGGTGAAACAGTGTAGATTTGAGCCCGGTGAAACGGTGTAGATTTGTGCCAAAAGGCATAAATGAAGGGAATGAAGACGGCTATTTAAAATTATTATTGCCAAAAACCTTTCTTGGGTGTGCACTACAATCCTACAAAAGTTCAATAAAATCGGTTAAACGGTGTCTGCGTCCATTAAATTCCGACAGATATACATTTACATTTTTATAAATAGGATTTAAAAGTGTATAAAACTCGTATTAAATCAGGTTATATAATTAGGTAGCCTTTACTCCCTGCCTAAATTAATAGGGCATATTAATGTTTTAAGCGACTGAAAAACAGATTTACCACATAATGAAGACAACACTAAAAAATGGCTTCTAAAAACTCTATATGGGGGTTTAGAAAATATGAGAGACAAGTGATGTCTGATAAAAGTGTGAAACTGATCCCTAACAGAAATGAATTGGTTAGTTTTAAAAACCCGCTAGTCACTATTATTGACAATTCGTTCTATGTGACAAAATGAAATTTGAAGGATAGATACATAATTATGTCTGCTGTATACAATGGCCGTGAGAGGATCGTAAATATTTATTTTAGTTTTGAAACTCCGTAAGACACTGACCTGCCTAATGAGTAAGAAATTACCGTAATAGTTTTTGGAATATTGTATATAACTGGAGCATGACTAACGAGGAGTGAATTGGGAATTTTTATTTTCATTTTCATTCAAGGAACACGTTCCATTAAAATAATTTTCTCGTGAAAGTTGGTCACAATGTTTATTTCTTTTTATACTTAAATCAAGTAGATACACACATAAATAAATCATACGAGGTTTTCTTTTGTTCTCTCTTTAAGACAATAATAAAATGTTATTCATTTTGTTTTCTAATCCCATAAGGCACAACGTTTTAAACTTATCTATAGACAAATTCTATAAGTTCATATCATACTTCCATGATCGTCTTTCCATAAGTATTAATCCTCAGAGGCAAAACATTTTACAAATATTGCAGTTGCTGGTTTATTCAGCAATCAGCTATTTCCGTTTTCCACAAGATCCCATTTCGTAGCTTATGGGATTTCAAAAATTACCGATTTGTATGTCAATAAGGGTGATTTTTCCTCGCTTACCAGTTATCACTTGTCTCCCTTGGTTTCTAAGCCTCTCATATTTGTATAGCATCTTGCTATCTTAAAATCTTTGCCATCAGCACAGATATTAGCTATGACTCCTAATTTTCAAGCTGAAAATCTCTTTTGTAGGAATATTGCAATATAGGCTATAGAATTCTGTAGCCTAAAGTATTGTGCAATGTTGGCAATTCCATATGGACTGTACTACCAAGACAAAGAATTAAAAGGACAGGATGAAATACTCAGGGCCAATATTCACCATTATGCCTACTCGATATACTGATTGAACCTGGATTAATGGCAGAAAACCAATGAAATTACTACTCTCAATAAAAGGAAGCATATTTTGAACATACTTCACTTTTGTGGTTAAATTATTTTAACTCTTTAAAGTATGGAAATTTGCAAATTTCTAAAGAAAAATCCCTCAGTATACAGTAGATATATTTTTCTGGTAATAATGGAACTACTTTTATCAGACAAAATGTGTCGATTAAGATATTTAAACAATTCTGAGAGGAAGCTTACATAGCACTGCACATAAACACCCAGAATGTGGAGACAAGTTTCAATCCCAAACATTCGCTGTGACATCCCGGGTGTAAACTACTATAATTAACAGAAGAAGAAAAAAAACTAACATGAAATTGGTAGATGCAAGGAAAAGCAAGAACCTCAAATATGTTCACTAGTCCAACAAATCCAAGTTTTGTTCAACATAGATGTGACAGGGGATATTTGTGAAATACTGTACATACTAGTAGCATTTACAAGGGTCAGAGCAGACTGCAGGCCAGGCAAGGCAAATGAGGATGTAACAATAGCATAATACATGTGCAAGATTCTATTTCAGTGTGAGGTAGCAACAGACCACATCTTAAAAACCATGAAGTACTAAAAATATTGTGGTTGAATTTGAGTTATATTATGCAGGAATACATAAAATACTATCCAATCCTTGACAGACACACACCCAAAAAAACTTAAAAAATTACATAAAATTATCAATGCATACTTCCATTTCTTCACAGTTAAAAATTAATTGCAGATACTTAACTTTTATCACATTATAGTTTTAGTCTATGCAAGTTATAAAACTTGACACTTTGTTGTTGTCGCTTTATGGAGGAGCTAGGAACATCTTTGGTCATCAGCTCCAGCAATTTACACGAGTCAAAATGATTGTACAAAACTAAAACTGCTCTAATCACAGAAAGAAACACACCTAACATGACCACATTCTTCAGTCTTCTCTTTTAGAGAAAGCACTATTTATACAGGTTGGTGTTGGACTCACCTGGTACATTGAGGCTCTCCTGTAGCAGTGAACGACTACTGGAAAAGAACGGCCTGAGTGATGGTTTTGGAGTAGAAGATATACTCATAGTGTCCATCTCTGGGCCTGAGTCACTCAAGTCTTCCAGTTCTTCAAACAGATCTTCAATTTCAGTAGGATCCATGTTTCTACCTACAAAGATACTTGCTTAATATAAAGAGTAAAACACATTTTAAATTTAAAAAATGAAACAAAGGTGACTACAGTATAAGACTGTCTACAATTCTTGCCCGAGAACAATGCACAATGAATGTAACTGGTCAAAGAGGTGGAAGGAAGTAGTCATGGTCTATTAGAAGGCACTGTTGGAGGCACTGCTTGGAGTTGATGATCGTAAACAATTTTAACATGCTGAGCTAACTGGTCGGTCTTTGCTAAAAAACTGTATGTTCTCTGTTCCATATGAGGGCAGTCAAACTACAGTACTGAATGTTTTAAACTCCAGCAAATCTTTTATGTTCTTGTTGTGTCTGTTGTGGTGTGCACCAAGTCAGTCTCATCAGCAGGCCCACACCACCGCTAAGGGAGCTCTTCGTTCCCGAAAAACCCTAAAAGATTTGCTGGAGTATAAACACTTGGCCATGAAAGCCAATATGTCATATTTTAGTAAATGATTTGTTGACTGGCAATCTGCCTGTCTAATTATTGAAGTTATTCTGCCAGTTTCTTCTTCTAACTTCTCATCTATCTTCTATCTTGCCCTGGAGAATGTTTTCAACTTTTGATTTCTTCTCTCACAGATGGGCCATACAATTTTCTTGCATTTTCATTGTTTTTATCAGTAAATGATTTAATAGCCTACTTTTCACATTTTGCAAAAATGAGGAAAAAGTAGTCTTATGAGATCGGGCAAATGTGTGTCTGTCTGTCTGTCCTTCTGTCTGTCTGGCTGTGTGTGTGTCCCCCCCTATCAACTCCTAAACGGCTGGAGCAATCAAAACAAAATTTGGTAGGAGTAAAGGTCTATACCCGAATATCTCACGGCCATATTTGAAAATGATGTCAGTGCTACCAACTGCTAAAAAATCGCAATTGAAATTTGAGCTCCATGTTGGATATCTTGGAAGGTATGAATGGGAGTTATTTCAAAATTGGCATACGTATAGATAATAATATTGCAGTTTAATTTCCAGGTGGCCATACATCGCTGTGTTGCCAAAATGATTATAAGCCTGCTGATTGGTCCAATTTTTAAATGCACATAACTTCTACACTATCAATTGGAATTCAACCAAATTTCGTATGTTGTATGCATACATAACCAGATATGACTGAGCATATTCTTAAGACCCACCAGGGCTGCCAACTGTTAATAAATGCTCCTAATTTATTTTATCCAAATACCAATATATCAGAAAGTATGCAAGCCAATAGCTCTAAACTTTGCACACGTATAGTACCTGGCATTCTAGATGCATTTGGACTAACTAATATACGTCAGTGCTGCCAACATGATTCTAAGCCTGCTGATAGGTCCAATTTTAAAATGCATGTAACTTCTATACTAACTAATGGATTTCATTCAAAATTGGCACAACAATAGACCATATTATTTCAGATTATTTCTGACCAATACATGCATGACATTGTTGCCAACATGATTTTACGCGCGCTGTTAGATCCAATAAGCAGACCCGACCAGCGGTTGGAAACTGCTCAAGATGATGATGATGTTAGATCCAATGTTTAACTGCATGTAACGTCCATACTATTCATTGGACTTCAACCAAATTTTGTATTCTGTACCTTAAGAGATGGAACTAAGAATATATTCAGTCATCAGGGCTGCCAACTGTAGTGCTCTATTAGGCTACATTATGCAAGGTATACAGTATTTCGAAATAATTAGAAATTTCGATATTAGCAACTTAATTTCTTCATTATTCTAGATAGGTTCATATACTGTAGAATAAGCATTGGCATGAAACGTAGGCTCTTTAGTTCGTCACGGAACTTCTTGTTACAATTCTTCACAGGAACTTCACTATTCGTTATCATATCCATTCACAAAATTCAAAACCACCTAATTACTGTACATAAAATACTTGAAACTGCTCAAAGGAATAAATAACATGACCAGACGAAATCATTTTACAACATAAAAGAAATGAAGGAGTGGGCCATCTCAATTCAAACTTGAACTTCTTTGCCAGGATCTACATAAGGCATTGCCAAATTCATTGATTATGGGAGCTAATATCTAAATTGATCATTTTAAACTGGCTACCATAGTCTTTTTATGCACTCAATATCGATTTAAAGGTCTTTATATCCTACAACAGCCCTTGCATTCCATAAAAAGTAAAACTTTTTTTCCCTTTCTTTTTACTTTTAACTTTCAAAAACTATTCCTCCATTATGGATGATAATTGTACCTTTTCACCATCACCATCACCATCACCATCATCAAATTCCAGCTCCAGTCAGCCGGGTGCTGTTAACGAGTCCTCGCCAGCTTTTTCTGTCCATGAATTGTTGGTCTTCATGAGTCCTTCTCCAGTCTAGCCCTTTGTATTCAAGATCATTCTTGATTTGGCCCATCCATTTCTTCTTTGGTCTTCCTACTAGTCTCTTTCCTGGGATAATCTAGTTGAAGTAAGCTTTCGGTGTCCTCTTGTCTCCCATTCTTTGAAGATGCCCATACCATCCCATTCGTTGCTTCTGCAAATATTTTGTAGCACTGATATCTATGCCAGCCTCTGTTCTGCTTGTCTCATTTCTTACTTTGTCTCTCCTTGCCTTTTGAAGCATTGTTCGTATGAACTTCTTCATTTCGGATGCCTGGATCCTACTTTCTTATCTTCTGGACAGGGTGCATGTTTCTACTCCGTAAGCCTGAATTGGGATGTAATATGTCTTAAACAGTATATGTTTACACTTGGCACTTTATTATCCCACAGTAGTGTTCTAACTTATGCATAGAAGGTGGTTGCATTACTAGTTCTATTTCTTACTTCACTGTTGCTGTTGTTTTCCAGTGTGCTACCAAGATATTTAAATTGATCAAAAATTTGTAGAGACAGATTATTCAAGTAAATAATTGCATTAGAAAGTCCTGTTGTCATCAGTATTGGCTTACTTTGACTTATTTTCAACCCATATTCCTTGAACAACTTGTCCCATGCATCCAGTTTTTTCATGTACCTCCCTTTCTCCCCAAATCATGACGTCATCTGCAAAGACAAGGCCATTTGTTTCATTACCATTTTCTTATTTTATTCTCTTCAGGATTGTCCATCACTGTGATGAATAGTACTGGAGACAGTGAACTTCCTTGTTGGGTTCCTTGTTTTGTTGTGAACCATCTGCTTTCACCATTCTTCTCTTACACATGCCCTTGTGTTTTCATACAGCATTTTGATCTTGTTTATCAAGACTTTTGAGACATTGTGCCTTCCTAAACATTCCCAAATTTTTGATCTTGCAATGCTATCATAAGCTTTTTCTATATCTAGAAATACTATTACTAACTCTTTCCCCTTTTCAAGATTCTTCTAAATAAGCATTCTTGCAGCAAAATCAGGTCAATAGTACTCCTTCCTGGTCTAAACCCATCTTGTTCTTCTTTTAAAGACTTTTCTAAGTGCCTGCATCTTTTCGCTAGATCTTTACACCATGGGATAACAAAGTAATTCCGTGATAGTTTTCGCACATTTTCCTTCTTCCTATTTTAAACAAGGGCACTATTACACCTTGAGATCAGTCATCAGGGATCCTATTGTCCTTCTATATAGCATGTAATACTCTGTACAATCAATGTATCCCATTAATTCCTGCTGTTTAATCATGTCTGAACTTATTTAATCAAATCCACTGGATTTCCCTTTGATCATAGCTTTTAAAGCTTCTTCCACTTCAGACCAGGTTGGGGGTGATTCTTGGTGGTTTTCATCATTGGGCCCTAAATTGATGTTGTGTCCCCAGTGCCATTATTATATGCATCATTTAATAGTTGATCAAAATACTGTCCCATTAACTTTCTGATTTCATTTACGCTTCTTATCACTTCTCCATTAATTACTTCCAAAGCTGTAACTGATTCCTGAGTCTTATTTTTTTTTCACAGTTTTATATAGTTATTATTATTATTATTTATTTATTGTATGGCTTTTAGTGTCGGGAGTGTCCGAGGACATGTTCGGCTCGCAGAGGCTGTAGCTGCTTCAAGCGGACACCACTAGGGTGAGCTACAAGTTCCGTTCAATTTCAAGTAGTTCCAACTTTCGCTACCAGATATCAATGATACCTAGTGGTGAACGTTGGAACTTTGATAGAGCGTTACAACGAAATCTAACCTAGAAATTTAACTCCACATAAGTTTAGTCTGTGGAAGGATCTTTTACATGCCATAAATCTCTGACATGGGACCGCCGGCTTTACTTCCCCTCCGAAGGAAGGAATACTGAAGGATTTTAACGCTCTTAAAAAAAAAAACAACGACTTCGGCCGAGTTTGAACCCGCTATCTTCGGCACAACAGTTCAGCATGCTACCAACTACGCCACCGAAGCCGCTAGCTTTATATAGTAATTGCTTATTACCTTGTGTATCTTACTCCAGTTTCTTTGCAAATTCATCCCAAATTTTATCCTTCTCTTCATTATGGGTTTAACTCTTAATTTGTGCTCTCGATACTCTTGTGCAAGTGATCTAATTTTATCCTCATTTCTGTCATTCATTTGTGTCTCCACTTCCAAATTTCTCTTTACTTTGTTCCTTAATTCGATTGTTGTATTGACCTCCTTATTTCACCAGGCAGTCTCTACTCCGTTGTTACTTGTCTCGCCACATAATTCTCTAGATTCTTCAACTAAGACATTTCGAAAATTTTGCTCCTCTGTCCATTTTTCCTTGGAATCAATAGACCTATTTTTCGTGCTCAATAAGCCTAAGGAATCTGATCTACAAATATTTAACTGAGATCTGAAACTGTGCAAAATAACTAACTTTGTGTGTCAATTCTGACAAAACTTTAATTTCCATTTTTCAGGTTGTTATTGTTGTATAATAACATTCAATTTCGACAGAAATTGACAAATGACAGTAAAAACACAAAAACCACTACACAGTTCATATAACACTTTTAGAATAAAAATAAAACAATTTTTGAAAACCTCTACACACTATTTTGTTACTCAGGCCTAGCTCCAGGTGATCAAGGTCATACTATAGAGTTCACCGCTCACCAACCATTTCAACTACTCAATGGTCATAACTGATTGCACAGGTAATATTAATCTGCTCACCTGACAATTTTTGGCCAATTTCCTCTTGATCATTATCCAATCCTTGTAGGTCTTCGCTGACACGAAACCTTTTCAGCAGGGCGATGAACTTCTGTTTTAAGTTACGTTGCTATAACCGAGAAAAAACAAAATACATTCCATAAATATAGCAAGCCAACATTCAACCACTATTTAGAGACAGAATAATAGAATATGAATAAAGTAATGGAAAGATCCCAGTTGAAAAAATAGAAAAACAACTGTAAGAACAATTTTCATTGAGTCTTTCACATTTTTATTACTTTATATTTTTTTAAATTTCAATCGCAGTTTTCATGGATCCAGAATAGCTCAGTTGATTAAAGTGTGCTTTCTGTGTCAGAAAATATATTTCAGACCAAATCTGGGTCCCTCAATATAATTTTATCCAATACCAAACAATAACTATGTCAATCTCCTTTTAGGCATTAAATATCCAATCTTCATTAGAGACTGCCATGTTTCTCAACATTCAAACTACAGTAGAGTGCAAACCTCTGCAAGGAATCAAAACCCCTCCAATACCCTCTATTCACAATTAACATCGAGGTCTCATTTGATTCTTAAAATTATTAAACACAGAGTCTAACTATTCCTCTGCTTTTCTAGTCCCCCTACAGCCAAGTTAATTTGCCTCATAATTCACTCGATTCTTCAACTAAGACATTTCGAATATTTTGCCACTCTTCCTCTGCACTTTTGTTCTTGGAATCAATAGACCTATTTTTTTGTGCTCAATAAACCTAAGGAATCTGATCTACAAATATTTAACTGAGATGCAAACAATGCAAAATAACTAACACTGTGTGTCATTCGGAGTGGCAAAGCAGCCAGCTCTGAGATTCCCAAAATTGCAGGAGAGTTTTACTAAGGGTGTCCTTCGTGTTGCTTTAAAACCCCTATAAATTTAAAAATAAAATGCTCCACTAAACTATTTTTGCTCCATATAAATTATACTAGCTTAAGTACGGTACGGTACCCATTCTCTGAACAGCATTTGGTAATTGTTGGCCAAAAAAATTCATATAGTCACTCGCAATGTAGCTATGGGTATTATAACTTAACTAGCGCCAACGGAAAATATATTATTAATACCGTTCAACAGTATTGATTTGATAGAGTTTCGTGACATTGATGAAGTAGAGAGAGAATTAAGTTAGTCTTCGAGACTAAATGATAATTTGAACACTTTAAATCAAGTAGGCATGCTTAACACAATAAACAACAAAAACACAATAAACAAAACTGAAATTCCAGTTAAATAAAGCACTTTGAAATAACATAATTGGAGGACTATAAATAAACAATGAATGATGCATCATCCAAGATTATCTTATAAACAATAGCTGAATATACTCCTCAATACTCTAGAGAACACCTGTAGCTCAATTTGCCAGAGTTGCATTTTCGATTTCTTTGAACATGATCGAATAGAAAACTTCGTGTCCTGTTAATGATAATCAAAGTCTTCTTTCTCTTTACATCATTCCCACTCCTATGTGGGGTCGATGTTTCTGACAGCTCTCCTCCATTTAGCCCGGTCATGCATATCCTCTTCTGACAACTGTTTTTCTCTGAGGTCCTCCTGTACACAATCCATCCATCTTCGTTTAGGTCTGCCTCGCATTCTCACTCCCTGTATTTGCATGTCTAGCATCTTCCTCCCCACGTAGGATTCCTCCCTTCTTCTCACATGCCCGTACCATTGAAGTCGCTTTTCTTGTATCTTCTTAGATATTTCCACAACCTTCAATGTTCCTCTTATTTTGACATTTTCCACTCTATCACGCTTAGTCACTCCACTCATCCACCTGAGCATTTTCATTTCCGTGACGTCAAGCCTGTGTGTGTGCGTTTTGCGTGCAGGCCATGTTTCAGAGCCATACAGCAATGCAGGTCTTACGAAAGTTTTATATATTTTTCCCTTAACCTTAGGCTTGATCCTGCGGTCACAGAGCACTCCTGACATTTTCCTCCAGTTCATCCATCCTACCTGAATCCTGTGTGACACTTCCACATCCAGATTTCCATCTCCAGTCACCACCGAACCCAGGTATTTAAACTCATCCACTCTATTTAACGTTTCCCCTTGCATTCTGATCTCACAGTCTTGGTCTGTATTGAACCTCATATACTCTGTCTTCTTCCTGCTAATCCTGAGTCCTCTGTCTTCCAAGGCTGCCCTCCACTGTTCCAGTTTTTCTTCTATGACATCTTTGGTGGTACTACACAACACAATATCGTCCGCAAACATCATGCACCAGGGGGCTTGGTCTCGTAATCCACAAGACATTTCGTCCAGAATTAGGTCAAACAGATATGGACTTAAAGCCGAACCTTGGTGTAAACCTACTCGAACCGGAATCCAATCTGTAAGTCCAACGCTGCTTCTAACCTGTGTTCTTGCGTCTTTGTACATTTCCTCAAAGCACAGAGTTTTAAAGACTAGAGTATGCCGTGAAAAAGTACGGTACTATTTCATTCTTCTCACTAACGATTAACTTTAACAATCACCTACAGCATACCACTGAGTGGAAGCATGAAAACTTATGTGATCGTTAATTACACGTTTTAACCCAACGGACATCTTTCTTACGTGGAGTCTGAACCACCAGAAGTGTCATCCTAACTCCAAAACTCTCCTACGTATTAGCCAGGAAAATTTGTAAAGGACGTACCAACATAAACCTTCGTAGACACGTCCGCAGATCTGTACAAGTATAATGTTAGGCACATATTTTTTATTGTTATTTTTTAAGAATGGAGATTTTTTATGAAGGTTTTATGTATTTTATGAATGTTTGCATGTCTTTTTAAATACTACGTTGAAATTTTTTATGAGAGGCTGAAGAAGAAAGACCTCTCAGAACATGTTCCTCTGTTTAGAACTAGATTATCTATTTATCGTATGGCTTTTAGTGCGGGGAGTGTCCGAGGACATGTTCGGCTCGCCTGAGTCTGTAGCTGCTTCCAGCGGACACCCTTAGGGAGAGCTACAAGTTCCATTCAATTCCAAGTAGTTCCAACTTTCGCTACCAGATATCGATAATACCTAGTGGTGAACATTGGAACTTTGATAGAGCGTTCCGACGAAATCAAACCTAACAATTTAGCTTCACACCAGTTTAGTCTGTGGAAGGATCCTGTACATGCCATAAATCTATGACATGGGACCGCCGGCTTTACTACCCCTCCGAAGGAAGGCATACTGAAGGATTTTTAAAGCTCTTAAAAAAATCTGACGACTTCGGCCGGGTTTGAACTCGCTATCGTGGGCACACCAATTCAGCATGCTACCAACTACGCCGAAGCCGCTAGAAGTAGATTAAAAGGTAAGGAAGACTATTTATAGTTAAAACATCAATTTAAAAGGTGGAGTGTAGACTCATTTCAAAAAACTATATTGAAGAGAAGCACTTCATTAAATTAAAACTCCGAACATATGACACACAAATAAAACAAAATATGGTAAACTTTCACACAGCAGGACTTGAGAAACTGAAATACGAATGCATTGATAACTTACCGAGGTACACATTGATTTTCGTTATGCTTTAGAAATCCCTTGGAATGCAGTTTTGCAACCCTGAAAGTAAGGTCACAGCTGTCCACATGGAACCGCACCTGCTGTACCAGCATGTTATACAGCACATGCTGCCTATTGTAATCATGAATAATGCTTATATTGCTATTAGTTTTATTGAGTTCCATTCTCGTGTGTTCCATTTTAAATCGTCAATTCAGTTTATGGGATTCAGTTTATTACATTCCTACAAATTTGGTTTCTAAAAATCATTCTGGGAGTGAAGAATGATTACATACAGTAACAAGGTCACACTCCAAGTATCGTGCTAGCCTCCCCTCTTACGTACCGAATGATGCACAACTAATAAACTGGCTTAACAGGTTTCCCGAGCTAAAACCATGGTCTTGGCTATGAAAATTGTAAATGTCAATTTACAGTACACATTCCATTCCCATTGTCCATGAAACTCAATCTCCAGTTGAAATATTTGAAGGAGGCATCTGGAAACCATTGGAAAGTCCCCTCACAGCCATTCTTTCATAAACACGACCGTGCCCTTCTGTTTCTCCTGAGAGAAAAGCAGAGGCATATAAATATAATACAGTACTGTGCAGTACTATTTATATTAATGATAATGACAATACGGTACTGGGTAAAGTTTCTCAACATTTTCATTTTGGTATATGTGTGTTTACTTACAGTGTAAATGTTTCCACCAAGGAGGTGCACAAATCCAAACTATTTCATTTTATTGTACAAAACAACCAACTTTTCAACTTCAAATACATGTGAATGCCATAGCACACAGAATGCAATGTACACAATTTCACATGGAAGTGTGATATCACTAGACTGGACAAGACTAGTCGTCCATTCTAATACAACTCACCCTGGCATTGCCTGGTAGTTTGACACGGGATGACTTCCGTGCCCGCCGTCCTAAGGGATCTTCTGGCATCGGCTCCGAGTCTGAGCCTTCAGCTTCTCCGTCGTCATTACTGCTGAATTCCTCGTCATCGTCAGAGTAATCAGCCACACGATCTAAGAACAGAAAAAAGGCAATGTTTACTGACATGCACAGGCAGAGCAGACCCAGTCAACCTACCGTATTTCATGTGAAGTTGAATGTGTGCAGAAGTACACTAGAATTGTACAAGAAGTTTTTGAATAATCTGAGGTGAGCAGTGTGCAACAACAGACATCGTATAGGACTCAGGATTCAAATACCAGCGAAGTTTACAGAACCTTATTCAACTCCAGTGTATTGTAACAATTGTGTATTCGCTACATTGACAAGCTAACCATGTTACAATAGGCCACCAGTTTGAATGGGAACGGTTGAAGTAGATTCATAAATAACAATATTGTAGACAACATCATACCTGAAGTTCATCACAATAATATGTCAATGGATCACAAGTTACATAATTCATGTAACAATTACACTGTGAGGTCCCTCCCTAAAGAACGGAGCCTGACAGTGGCAGGTCGCAATGACTCACCATCAGATTTATAGCATGTCGTGAAGCCCTGGATACTGAAATAGCATTTATTACATACACAGCTGGCAAGATACCTTAGTGGTGAAAATTAAGACTTGCTGTGAAGTACTGTAGCCTACCTCGTACCCCATGAACACGGTTAGGTATAGAACAAAACATCGAATTTTTACTTGCGGGGGAACCTCAAACAAAATGTATACAGAAACAATCCGCGTAATCTGGAGGCTCTCGAGAACGAAATAACTGCGCTGATATGAAATATCAGTGAGGATTAATTACAGTGAGTATACCAAAACTTCCTATGTTGGTGCAACGTGTGTTTAGAAATTGAAGGACAGCATTTCCAGCTATTACTCTGAAATTCATGCAAGTAATTATGATTATTAAATACGTTAAAAAGTGTAAATGTGTTAAACTAGATGGGCACTACACTGCCTTGTTTGACACGCGGCTACCCACAGTATCCCAGCCACCACATGGCTTCTGCGAGTCTCCGTTCTATAGAGAGGGTCCTCACTGTAGAAGTGCTTCAAACCAACTGAGCAATAATATCTGTAAAAATGATTGACACGTTATACAAGTTTCTACAAACTTTTGTAATATAAATATTGTATATATGTTTGTGCATAAGTGTAATACATAAGCAACGTACTGTAACCGAAGGGCAAAATTTGAATGTAATTTTGAAGCATTTAAGACAGAAAGTTATCAATATATTCTTTCGCTACTGGTAGAATATTGCCAGCTCAGAGCACAGTGTAGAGATGGGAAGGCGCACCCACCCGAGGACAATAGAGCACAGGTACGCACTAGACCCTTTCCTAGAAGACTTGGCCAGCTCCATCTCATTGTTTGTGCTGGAGACTTATTGTACGTTAGTCACTGAAAATTTATGATACCAGTGCTGCAGGATGGGCCAGCGTGGGTTGTAAAACCAAGGTACATGACCCAGGACAATAGGAAGCTATGCGAATAAATGTAATTGGAAAACTAGATGATGAAAATTTATAAGGAAAGAAGAGCTGTGTTCGGAAAAAGAAACTGGTTTTTTTTTGTGCAAGAAAAATTCATAACTTTGGTAAGACACCGGAGATAGCACTCGGTATAGGTGGATTTTTAAGTTCGCAGGCGCAGTGATCTACGATACGGCGCGAAACTCAGCCTGGTGGGGGGAGTAGAGGACGCTACCTGGAACTATTTGCTAGCGTCATGATGCAATGGCATATGTAGAGTCTCCCCACGATCGAATCCTAATCAGAACTGGATATTCGGTACCTGCCCATTTAAAGTGACAATATGAGATATCGCTCGTGAATCTGCGACCATTTCCTGAGGAGCGGATTCTTTGGCGGAAATATGTCCATTGTGTACCAACGGCCTGCCGATATAAGCCCAGAGCACGAGGAGCGGGGGTTCATTTTTTCTTGTATAGAAATAGGGTGTTGGACATTGCACCCAGTGCTATACTTGCTGTCACGATAGCGACAAGTTCACGGGGTACTGGAGGATCCCTGCTGATTGTCGAAGTACGGGACTGAGCGTTCGAAGCGTGACGTCACTAGTGTTGCCAGACAGACTCTCTAAGTTAACGCCTACGAAACTGTGGTTCGGTCCAGGTTAATCTTGTTTTAAATCCTGAGGGTGTGCCGAACAAAACGGTACGGGTCCACCAACGCGAGACCAAGTGAACGAGGTTCGGAGCCCGATGGGACAAGTCCCACCAGCAAGAAGTGATAGGGAAGAACATTTTTACTAGTAACTTCCGAGGTGTAAAAATATGTGTTATCAAATTCAGTGAAATTTCAGTGCATTTTCAGTGTAATTCCAGTGTATGTGGAAAATACCAGTGCTGCCTGTGTTGGAGGCAGATATCTGTGTGTGTGAATCCCAGCGTGTAAGAATGGGCAGGATTATGGAGTCCAGTTGGCGACTCCGCACCATGGGCTAAGGTGGCCTTTGTGGGTCTGAGCGAACCCAGGACACCATGCAGACCACCTCACCTGGACGGCAGAAATGATGAGTATTGACTTTCAAATTATGGGTATATAACTTACGAAAGGGGGGCGGACAGTAATGTAGATTCAATAGCTTGCGTGACGATGTTAGTCACCGTCATTATAAATACGGGAGGCAAGTTATTCAACGGTCAGCATGTTCTAGTTAGGAGTTGTGTGTGTACTCGCCATTATTAGTTTAATGCATGTCTTTGGGCTCAAATGGTACGAGTATGTCCATGTAGGTAAGAATGATTTGTGAGCCAGGGCACGTAAGATTAAATTCACGTGAAGTGGGATGAGGTTTGTTCTAGTTTTTTTTAAGAGGGACGCACTGGGATATCACATATTCTTTGTTTTTTATATTTAATTTTGATGGTGTTGGTTTTTCTTTGTATGATGTCAGTTGGGTTTTTATTTGTTGTTTTTTTCTGTAATTTCTTTCTGCCAGTTTTTTTGTTGGAAATAAATTACGGACTCAGTAAGATGTGAGTGTACGCTATTTCTGTAATTGTTAGACACCTGTTTCCTTCACTTTAGGCCTTTAAGTCAGTTACTATAACGAACGCACCACCAACGAGATCAATTTATTTTTATCCAGGCCTAAAGGATTGCCCTATCGGGTACAGTACCTTATCTAAGCCTATGTGAGCAGATCGGACAATGATCGCTCAACGATCGAAACATGTCATTCAATTAAGTACCCATCCCTTTATTTTTTGTACATAAGAGCGTGTTATTTTGTGATAAATATCTCATGTAATATTTCTTTGGTTACGGTGTTTAAATACTTGTTTTCCCACCTAATGTAATTAGGCACAATTTGTGTTGATCGACTGGAAAGCTTTCTATAATAGAACTAGGCAACACTGAAAAATGGCTTCTCATACTCCATTAACCAATCAACTTAATAAACCGATCATATGCCACTGAACTATCCGAGTTCTCTTCTTTAAGCTCAGTACATCATGAAGTGTGCGAGCGAGCCCTTTTCTAATGGCTGTTCAAATCATTTCAATTTATTTTGGAATGCTAACACATAGCTATGCACTTCATTTAAAAGCACGCATTTCCCTTGTAATCTCTTATTCAAAATATTTCAATGTTACGTTCAATCTGTGAATATTGCTAAATCCCACATCCAGTTTACGTCCCCAAATTATGCCACTTCTTTCTGTTTCTAGCTGCTGTTTCTGTTCCTAGTTGTGCTTATTTCTTCATGGAGATGAATGAGGCATATCAAAATATTACCACGATTAAGCCAGCATATCGAACTATGATGAATTACATCGCCGTAATGACATTCAATGTCAGCCAGAATGTCACTGTGTTCATCACATGTTCAAAATGTAATACTTTTCCACATGGAACGTGTTGATGCAGTGTAATTCACGAGGCATATCAGTATTTCTTTTACATTTCTTATTCTTCCAATTAATCCAGTGTTTGTACCACTCATTTCCTTGCTCCATCTCTTGTTATAGGTACCAATCCATCCCATCGCAAATCGAGAACCTTCAATGTTTCACTCAGTTGGGGAAACAAATCCTCGCCTATTGTAGTTTCATGGATGCTTCTTGAAGATGCCAGCTCCTCAGTTATTCCACACGCTTTGTCAATGCCACGAAAAAATAAATAAAGTTGTGCTGTATAACGGACGTCATTACTTTCATCCAAAATCAACAAAAAGCACTCGAATGATTTTGATCGCGCAGTTGTGAGCACAAATTAGCCCTGTGCTCTTCTGATCTTCTTGTCATTGTCCTCCACGATAAGCTGACTTGAATTTATAAGTTTTTTCTTTTCAGGACACATTTCTTCTATTACTGAAAGTATACAGTTCTTCACAAACTCCCCAGCAGAAAATGGTTTCCCTTTTGCGGTTAAAAAAGCATGCATCTCTATAACAAGTGCAGTTTACAGCTATATTTTCCTCGATCTGTTCCGTTAATGTTTCCGAGCGGTAAGACCTTTCATTATATTTCTTTCCTTCCGTAATACTCCATCGTATTTATTATATACAGATCTGTGCTTAGAATCATAATGCCACCTGATGTATTCTTTATAAACTGAAATATTTTCCTTGTATATCAGACACATAACTATTTTTTGTATTGAGAACAGTGGAAAATTAATTAGTCCAATTTTCTACATTTGGAAAGGAATTATTTTGTTGACAAATAAATGATTAAAATGACTTTAAATATCAGTAGTTTGTAAGAACGTTATTTCACAATCAAGTAGTAAACTACAATAAGCGTCCCAAAGCACTTTCCAGGTGTATACTGACCATTTTCTGTGGATGTCCCAAGACAACTCTACCTTTATAATCCCCCGTGGAATGCAGCAGGTCTGGGCAAGTCTGCAGCTGTAATTCCAAGAAACAAATGGAGAAAGTCTAATCCCTACCCGCTCAATTAAATACCAAATGGTATTAAAATTAGTCCACCAATTTAATAGTCAAAACAATAAATCAGGACTGTCCAACCTACGGCCCGCGAGACTGTTTTGTCCGGTCCGCGTCGTGTTGCCTAAACTTTGAAACAAGTTCCAGTCTAAACTAAATTATCATGAACTTTATTTCATAATTTGATTATTAATTGTGTCAAATGAACATAAATACTCACCCTTTGTCATTCATGCTGTATGAGTGTATTGAATATCATCGTACTGCTATTTTAAAGGAATTTATATTTTTTAAAAATTAGTGTTTTATTTTTTTATCCATACAAATAAATATAGAAAATGGCAACAATACTAAGAAAACTGAGCTCAGACAGCCACAA
This sequence comes from Meconema thalassinum, assembly GCA_946902985.2. Taxonomy (NCBI): domain Eukaryota; kingdom Metazoa; phylum Arthropoda; class Insecta; order Orthoptera; family Tettigoniidae; genus Meconema; species Meconema thalassinum. The sequence continues at coordinate 626,522,600 of OX336390.1, read as the reverse complement.
AACTCACCATATTGCACCTATATTTTAAAAAAATAATTAAAACATACCCCTCAAACGCCCGGAGTGTCATTGGCCCGCAAGGTCCCCGAACAATTTACAATGTGACCCTTAGTTATAAAAGGTTGGGCACCCCTGGTATAAACGAACTTAAGTTGTAATAGTTTCAACCACATTGTGTGTGGTCTTCTACAGCAATAGGTATAAGTGATCTTAAGAAGAAAGTTTGTAAATTGCAAGTATGTTAATAATGATTATTTGTAGTAAATATCATTTGGTATTTAATTGAATTATTTGTCAATAATGACCCAATTGGCATTCAATATAATTAATTTCGTATCAATAGGCTACACCTTACCTGTTTTTAAGATGGAATTAATCATGAATCTCAAAATTTCCCTGCTGCCCAATAATAAAAAATAAAAAAAAACATCACATTGAAAAGACAACAAATAATTCAAAGTTTTTTCTTCTTATAGTTTTATCCCCTTACTCCGCAAATTACAACAAAATTCTTACTAACTAGATTCTTCGGTATCTACGAAAAACAAACATTGAAACTTTAAGCATATTATAAAAACTTGGCCAGTGGGCCACATAAAATATCTTTGCAGGCAGTATTTTGAGCATCCCTTGTTTAACCCAATTACCGCTGCCCGAAATTTTCCGTATATCAGCATTAGTACATTAGCGTACTTCTGGTTGAATGAAAACAAAACCACGAGGATTTTCACAATTTTGTCTATATTTTTAGCAGGTTGGTTACATAGTTTGGCTAAATCGCCTCTCTAGTTATAAAATTGATAACCGCGGTAAAGGGAAAATTAGTAGTTATCTGAGAAGTCATCTGCTGGCCATGCCACAACATTGATCACGGTCACTAGTAATAGCAGCTGGTATTTAGTGCATGGCAAGATGCAATGTCCACAGCGGACCACAGAACACGACGATCAGCCTTTTCTTTCTTGTTTGTACAAATGGCCATACCTGCTAGTGGTAAAGAGTCTACGACGTTACCATCGTGAAACATTTTTACATATTCATGGTAGTAGGGGTAGTAGGTTAATTATTTTTAATTCATTTTGAGGAGTTTGGGACATTTTGGTCATCAGCCCCATGTAGTTGGGTGTGTGTTGAACCTTAAGACTTGCTGTGAAGTACTGTAGCCTGCCTCGTATCCCATGAACATAGTTAGGTATAGAATAAAACATCGAATTTTTACTTGTGAGGATGAATTACAGTGAGTGTACCAACACTTCCTACGTTGGTGCAACGTGTGTTTAGAAATTGAAGGACAGCATTTCCAGCTATTACTCTGAAATTCATGCAAGTACTTATGATTATTAAATACGTTAAAAAGTGTAAATGTGTTAAACTAGTTGGGCACTACACTGCCTTGCTCAACACTCGGATAGCCACAGTGCCTCAGCCGCCATACGGCTTATGCGAGTCTCCGTTCTATAGAGAGGGTCCTCACAGTGGGGTACCGACGGGGGGGGGTTTAAGGTTTAACACCCCCCCCCCCGAGACATTAGTTTACATGACTCCTTATATTGTCCCATCTATCACCTGGAAAATGTTTTGAATTGCTGCCAGTGAGGCTTCTTTAGGCTACTCCTTTGTAATATATTTTTAATGTGAACACGTTCTTCACGTGGTAAATGACCTCCACTCAACTCGCAACGAGACTTCTCCAGCTTTGGTGCTAGCTACTGGTTATGGCCTGGGGTAAACACCCTTAAACTACATGTTAAACGGAGCAAGAGGGGCAGATGACCTCGCTGTTCTTCCACTTAAAGCAATTTACACTAGGCGAAATATCAAAATTGTCGTTTTACTGTTAAAGTGTGCGATTGGTAACTATCGTAACGCAGCTTCGTGCTGCTTTAAACGTGCATATCTGTGAACTGCCAGATCGTGAGTCGCACTTTTTTTCCGAGTTTATTTGTATAATCGCTATTTCTGTAACTGATTTGCATTTCGATGCTTTACCTGTTATGTTATACCGGTATTTGTATGGGCTTGGCCAACGTATGTGTCGGTACCTGTTAATTATTTCAATGTTGTGATTTACTTTTTTCTTTAGATTGATGATTATCTGAAAAATAAACTGTTGGAAAATGCCTGGACACCTGGAAGCAATTTTAATTTCCCTTTATCGGGTCCAAGGAATCTGAAATTTCAGTTGAACTGGTTATCAGAGTGGAAATGGCTAGTATATTCTCCTTCAAAGAACGGAGCCTTTTGTAAATATTGTTCGTTGTTTTGCACCGTTGTTGGGAAACAATCTTCATCGCCAAGTAAACTAGTAAAATGTCCTTACATGAACTGGAAAAATGCGAAGGAGGATTAAAAAAAACACCAAGAAACCAAGTATCATATGGCATGTACGGAAAAGGCTGCGAACTTTCTCGCCATATACTGTGCCCAACTGGTCACGGCAGATTGGCATCGAACTCAGGTCCTATCTGAGAAGACCAGGCACATGACTCTAACGAGAATCGAACCATTGATCTCTGAGGAGGAACAGTTTTAGGGAACCCGAAGAGCAATGTGTTAAAATATGACATATAATAATGTAGCATGATTTCACGACCAGTATGTGAATATCATAGCAGTTTTAAGATGAAGAATTGTAAGCAAATGCAAGTAAATATACGTTTTCGAGGCATATACGAACGAGAGCAGGCCAGTTGACGTTTCATTAATTGCAGTTGGAAAATGGGTGGAGACCGAAGGCGCCAAGGGACCTACCTTCGTCTGGAGCGAGGAGACAGCTCAAAATTAATGACCCGGGTATTCACCGCCTGACAACGATGGAACCTAGGGTAGGGATGACTATCCACGGAAATTAATTAATTACAGCCAAGTGGAGCATTGTAATGGAGTGAAATGTACACCCAGGTGAATATATTTTAGGAGAGATAATTTAGGAATGATTTTACACCTAAATTAAAGCCTATATCTCCAAATGAACGCGTTACTACCGAGCCTACGCTCGAGAGGAGTGATTTGGTGACCAGTCAAGGGGGAATCACCTTAATGGCGTCCTGACGCGCTGGACTAAGGCAATTAATTGTAATTAATTGGCCGAAGCGATCGCCGGCACGCGAACGTTTATGAAACCTCCACACCTAAATAAACAAGGTGTATATGTCATTTCGGCTGAAAACGTATTATTTCAAGGAAGGAGTCGCAGCCACATGTCCGGTGGACTAGTTTTTACGAGAAACCTTTATAAGGAGGGAGCAGTGCAGACCAAGCGAGTTGAGTTATTGTCTTCAGTCTGTTCTCAAGTATACACGTAACTAATACGCTGCCAGTAAGCGCGCGAAATGTTAAAGTATCAACGCTCAGCCGTCGAAGAACAATAGAAGCAAGTCATACAGCTTCATAAGTAATCATGAAGTGCGTCGAAAGTAATTTAATACAGATATTTATCTATTATCTGACGCAAATATAAATTCGCCACAGCGAAAGAGGAACTTAAAATGTTTTTGAACATTACATATACCAGGAGGTATTGTCAGAGTTGTATATGACATTATCATCAAGATCACTACAATGATGGGAGCTTGGGAAACATCGCCACTTAATCTTGACAGTGAGCTGAACGATATTGCAGGTGACGAGGATCGAACGTCCGTAAACGCTGTTAAACTTTCACGGAGACCAGCGGTTGGCGTAATTGCATCGCATCTCTGAGATCAGGCGTAGGAAGAGTCCGAGTAAGGATCAACCTGTGAAATAGTGAATAAGTGTACATAAATTGTGTAATAGTGATTTAAAAGTGTTCATGTGTATAGTGATTAATATGCATTGTGTAAAAGTACAAGAGGCCACTGATAAGAGTATGTTTATCATGTGGGAAATGTGTGAAATTAAGTGTTGTGAAAAATATAACATGATGGCTTAAATCAAGCGTCATGGTAGGCCTGAAGCTGAAAGGCTGGTACCATCCAGCGAAAATAAAAAGTGAGTACCAATTTACAATGTTATTATAACTAAATAGTTAACCATATAACGATTTATCACTTTGAGACTAAGATGTAACAGTCACTTATTGAACGAGTTTTCACCACTCGTCTTGAATAAAGTATGGCTTGGAAGGTGATTTGTTTAGGGCCATTCAGGCCGAAAATAGTGATGAATGTAACGATAACGTTAAATGATAATAATAATAATAATCTGGGGTCGGCAACAGTAAAGTAATAGGCATTTTTGGCCTAAATAATGTTCAAGATGTGTCATGTCTAATATAAAGATACTGTATTTTGGTAAACAGTAAGAAAGTAACGTGGAATATAACGAGATACGAGAGTTTTTCAGTGTCAATGATGTGTTGAATGAATATTTGATATGGTCAATCCTTAGGATTATATTTGAGGACCATTAAAGTAAAGTAAGCCAGTAAATTTATACATTGTTATTAGGAGCTATTTAAAGCTTTGGCTTAAGTGTTATTACAGAGAGAACGCGGGTGCCTTAATAATTGAGTCATCTATGTGAAGTATTGTTTGAGCCGCATATAAGCGTGCAGAAATAACGTAGAATCCAGTGATTTACGTAAATAAATATTGCGGGGACCAATCTAATATAGCTTGCGCGTTAGGTGAGAAGTTGGCTAATCTACGAGTAGTATCGCCCTTGTGCATACTCTATTATTCGCAGCGAATTGGACAGAGCCTGTCTGTATCCAACGCTTGCATGAATTATGGCCACGAATGATGTCCGTTGAGACTCCGTGAGCATGTGTATAAATGATCTACCCTGAGAGGTAAGGATCATATTCGTCGTTTAGGAAACGCAGATTTCCTCATGTTATAATTGTGACAGCTGCTGGTGAGAATCCTGTGTTCTCATTATGATGCGCGTCTAAACGCCACTAGTAGTCACCATAGAACGGCAAGGCTATCACAGGAATCCATCCCCAGTCATGAATGTTAATAAGGAGCCAGTTGAGCCCGATACACTCTAATTATAGGTGTTAAATAATTAAATGACTCAATTACTTAGGAACAACACTTAGCGTATCCCTGCTGTAATGCAATTGTAAACAAACTCGACCTTGACAGCAGATGAGAGAAGTGGGTTGTCCCACTGAGTCGAGCGGCTATCTTGTGCAGCTTGCCGGAGCTAATTTTATTGCCTGCTGGGGAAAGGGAACGTCGGTCTGCCAGTCCTTTAAATTATGGTCACAGTAGGACACTGAAGAATCTCGATATTTCAATATGCAATTAAGATATGAGTGTAATGATGATGCCAATTGAATTAAAAGATGTGTTGCAACACACATACATTGTTGAATCAAAGAAATCGGATAATATTTGGCCGTTATTCTCTGAAGAGGAACACTGAACCAAATAAATTGTTAGGCATCATTTTAGAATACATTTTGCCAGTTCACGCTAATTTATGCAGACGGGTATGTGATTTCTGAGAACATGACACATGTGTAACGATAATAAGCCCGACAAGACCCAGAAAATCGTTGTATGGTGAAACTATAAATATTTCTATCCATGTTTATTTTGGAAGGGAAGTGTACCACTTTTTAAAGCGTTTCATAGTGATGGAAAGAAGGAGGATGATTCACACGACAGAACAAATAATTGTTAATTAAAGCAGAAAAATAATGAATTTATGCTAATCAAAGTTAATGCCATAAGAAACGGAGTAATGTTTTATTAAGGTCATTTTGATGTGATATGTGACTTTTGTGTTATGATACTCCAGTTAAGTAAAATTGTGTCACATGATGAACACTATGGAAACCCATGGAAGTCTGAAAGTATCAATGATAGGATGCTAGAAATAGATTTGAGTGCAGTGTAGCACTATTTTAAGAAGGAGACTCACAAAATAACCCTGATTTTATTTGTGGGAATTAAATATAATTTGTCCTTTATTTGTATTTGTTGTATAGCCATGATTTCATACCAGTAAATGTTTTATTTTAGGAATATGTTGTGTATTTCATGTAGAGTAGTTACCTGGTAGACTCAAATCCTGAGCATGTGGTCGTATGGTGGGCAGGAACGTCCCATACCTCGAAAGACCGTGAGTTAGCTGGGATACGAACACATGTTCCACATGATGACAGTTGGGTACAATACAAAGGTACAAAACCTGCTGTTGACGTAAGCTTGGATAGGGGTGTTCAATCCAACATATTATGCAACTGGGAGAAACTCATACCAATAATTAAATCTGTGATTTTCCTTGCTCGAATGGGAATTGCTTTCCGTGGTCACAGGGATTCGGGACCTGTAAATTTAGATGAGCCTCTCAAGAAAGGGGAGGGAAATTTCAGGTCTCTTCTCAAGTTTCGAGCAGAAGCTGGCGATACAATACTAAAGGAACATTTGATGACAGCATCCTTAAATGCAACATACGTAAGCCCACGGATTCAGAATGAAATTATTTCATCTTTGAATGACATTATATTGAAAAGGTTAGTCGATCAGGTGCAAAAAGCTAAATACTTTTCTGTTCTTGCTGACGAGACCACAGACATCAGCGGTGTGCAGCAAATGTCACTATGTGTCCGTTTCGTTCAAGATAATTCCATACATGACAAGTTTCTGCAATTTATTGCTATCAATGATGCTTCTGGGTTAGGCCTTGCGAATAGCATATTGTCTGGTTTGAAAAGTGTGGGACTGGAAGCAGAATATCTCGTAGGCAAGGTTATAATGGAGCTAGTGCCATGAGTGGATCCTAAAGAGGTGCTCAGGCCATTGTACGAAAACAGTTTCCCAAAGCCCAGTATGTTCACTGTAGTGCTCACTGTTTAAACCTGGCCATTTCTGAAGGGTGTAGTGTTGCAGAGATTAGGAACTGTATGGGTACAATTGAAAGAGCTTATGCCTTTTTTAGTACTTCACCAAAGAGGCAGGCAAATGAAGTTGAAAGTATGGAAGAGAAACGCCGAGTGAGTACACTCAAGAAGTTATGTGCAACGAGATGGATTGAAAAGCACGAGTCTGTTCGTTCATTCATTGAACTTCTGAAACCGTTATTGTAGGCATTAGAAAAAATAGCAGCATGGGTTGATAAGAAGGCAGCTACAGATGCGCAACTTCTTCTGTGCGCTATCAGCAAATTTGAGTTCTTGACAAGTGTATTTGTCATTCATGAAGCATTTCAAATCACACTTCCTCTCAGTAAATACCTTCAAACTGAAAATTTGGATCTCAGTCAAGCAATCAATGCCTCCATGAATGTTAAGAGGTCTCTTGAAGAAATGAGGGCAGATGCAGATGCAAGGTTTTTTGTGTGCATATAATTCGGTTTTTAGAGTTCTGCAAAGAGCCTCCGTGGCTTAGGCGGCAGCACGCCGGCCTCTCACCACTGGGTCCGTGGTTCAAATCCCGGTCACTCCATGTGAGATCTGTGCTGGCCAAACGGAGGCAGACAGGTTTTTCTCCGGGTACTCCGGTTTTCCCTGTCAAAATTTCATTCCAGCAACACTCTCCACTATCATTTCATTTCATCTGTCATTCATTTAATCATTGCCCCAGAGGAGTGCGTCAGGCCTCGGCAGCCGGCACAGTTCATATCCTCGCCGCTAGATGGGGGCTTCATGCATTCCATTCCTGACCCGGTCGGAGACTGGAAGCAGGCTGTGGATTTTCATTTTCAGTTCTGCAAAGAATTTGGAATGCCTGTAGTTCAGCCTCGAACTGTTGTTCGACAAACGATGAGGAACAACGTTTCATCTAACAATCCGGAATAATATTATAGGCGGGTTATTTTATCCCATTTCTTGAAGAAACTATTTCATCACTTGATGATAAATTTGTCTCCCATAAAGAAACTATTCAGCCATTGCAAACGCTAGTTACCACAACTGAAGACGAACTATCCAACCAAAGCATAGCTGAAGTAGAAAATGTAGCTGACTTTTATAATAAATTTATTAAAGCACAAAATATGCAGTATGAAATTACAACTAGTTTGAACAGAACTGAGACAGAGATAACCTCCTCTGCCCACACCACATCACGTGGTATCGATCACATCTTCTACCACATAGGGCACATACACAATTTAAGTCTGGCTGATGAAATCTTCTGTTATTACACACTTTGAAGTGGAAACCATGTACCGAGAATCTCGTTACCAGGTGCCTCAGCTCGTAGGAGCTCTCTGTCCAGTCCCGTGATGTCATCGCATCAGTCGCGTAAAATTCTTGCCAGATGCTATCTTTCTTAGACTTCATTTCCTGAACTAGTGTCTCAAAACCATGTGTTGTTGGCAAAAGCATCTGCAGTCTCAGTTCTTCAACAAAGGGGAGCTCACTTGAGAGTTCATAAACCAAACGAGAAAGAGTAAATCGGGAGAGGCATAAGACTTTCTTTAGGTAGACAGCCTTGACCTTCTCTATCTCCACTAGATGCTTGTACTTTAGGTGGGACCAAATGTTTTCCAGACCATATGTAATTATCGGGGCGATTTTCAGCCAGAAGAGTTTCATTGCAGTCTTTAAGGAGAGTGTTCTGAGATGCCGTATGTCACTCATGGCCTTTATAGCCGCGTTCGATCTGTCCTTGATGTGGATTGAGAAAACGTTGCCATGCATCTGAAAAGTCACCCCAAGATAGTTGAAGTGTGTCACACACGCCAGTGGTTTATCTCCGTAAAGAATTGTTGCTCCTCTTCCTCCTTTCCGAAAAGACATGGAAACTGTCTTCTTCTCATTCAACTGAAGTTCATTTGATTTCGCCCACTCCGTCACTTTATTAAAAGCCTGTTGCAGCGCCACTTCACTGGTTGCCGTTAGGACCATGTCATCTGCGTAGATATATAACTTCACGTTTGAGGGTAATACTTGTACAACATCTGCCGTGGCAATAATAAAAAGAATAGGGCTGAGGGGATCCCCTTGCACAACTCCTATTGTCTGTCGTATTTCCTTCGATTTCGCGATTTCATCCGAAATGACAACGAAATTTTCACTCAGTAACGACCGAACGAGCCTCACCAAATAGTTTTCTGTACCTATTAAGTTTTCTAACTTCCTCACTAGTAATTGCCTATTGATTGTATCGAAGGCCTTGGCATAATCCAGGAATACTGCATGCAGTTGGCCCCTTTTCCGTGACAAGGCTTCCTCTATGTTAGTTTGTAAACAGGCTATGGCTTGCGTGGCAGATCTTCCCTTTCTGAAGCCAAATTGCTCCTCCTGATTTTTATGGACTTCCCCTTAATATTAGAGGCGAGCTACTTCTCTGGAAACAAACTCTGAAATCTATTGAAAAGAAGCCCAAGAGAGCTATAGATGCTTTGTCAATATGCAATAAGTACATGTTTCCAGTTGTGTATAACCTCCTTGTCATCATGGCTACCTTACCTGTCACAACCTGCTCGTGTGAAAGATCGTTTTCGTCCTTAAAATTCTTGAAGAACTATTTAAGGAATTCAACTAGTGAAGAACGCCTTAATGGATTAGCTTTGATGATCATTCATGATACTGTTGATGTTTCAATTGAGGAAGTACTGAATGACTTGTCTGTCAAACCTAGAAGGCTTGATATACGATTGAAGTAGACTTGTCTAAGTCCTTCAACAAATTCCAGGGCAAATATCTACTTTATCAGATTCTTTGGTTTAGCCCGATTGACAATTTAGACATTTCTTTTTGTCCGTTTGTATCTAGTGCAATATCTATATTGGGCTAAACTCTTTTCCGTATTTTTTATTCATCTTTTATGTTTTCAATTGTGTTTGTAATATTGTTTAAAGTGCTGAAAAATATAGTTAAAATAGTTTTCATGCAAAGAGAATCATCATATATATATTCTTTCATTAGTATAGATCCCTCCTGAGCGCTCACAAGCGACCGATCGTGCCAAATGAGCATTCAAATGAAAGAGAATAGATATTAGCAGTGACGAATTGCACTCTAATTTCATAAAAATCAATAATTTCTTTAAAAAATGACTTTAAAAAATGTACGAAGTGTGAGATTTGTCGATACTGTTGCTGTAGGAAAATATGCTCCGTAATTGCTGTCCACTTCACATTTTGGACGCTGTGACGCCTGTTTCGTGTCATTTTAACATTATGAGGTCTTTCCTTTATCATTTTGCATGGATTTCAGAAACAGAAAGTCAAAGGAATGAGTACTCAAATCGAATAATTTCAAAAATATCGAATAACTGGTGAGAGTTACAGCTAAGATAAATCAATGGACTCAGCACACAAATGACATTAGCAGTGACGAATTCCATTCTAATTTCATAAATATCAATTTTTGTTAGAAGTGTGCGATTTGCAAATACTGGAGCTCTAACATGCTGCAATTAATTCTCTCGTTATAAACCTATCAGGGAAGGGTGGTTTATGAACATGCGAGATTTCTCGCTTGGGTCCGGTAGTGTTTATTTAACTGAGTTGTTGCTTTTTATGAATTATATTCGAATTATCATTTTTATTATAGGACATTACTATGAATGAACACCCCCCCCCCCCCCAGAAGGAAATCCTGCGTACGCCACTGAGTCCTCACTGTAGAAGTGCCTCAAACCAACTGAGCAATAATATCTGTAAATATGATTGAAACATTGCACAAGTATTTACAAACTTTTGTAATATAAATATTGTATATATGTTTGTGCATAAGTGTAATACATAAGCAACGTAACTTATCTAAGCCTATGTGAGCAGATCGGATGATGATCGCTCGACGATCGAAACAGGTCATCCAATTAAGTACCCATCCCTTTTTTTTGTACATAAGAGCATGTTTTTTGTAATAAATATCTCATGTAATATTTCTTTGGTTACGGTGTTTAAATACTTGTTTTCCCGCCTAATGTAATTAGGTATTTATATCATGACAGTAGTAGAGTGTGTATTGGCGGCTTCGGTGGCGTAGTTGGTAGCATGCTGAGCTTCTATGCCCAAGATAGCGGGTTCAAACCCGGCCGAAGCCGTCGGATTTTTTAAGAGCGTTAAAAATCCCTCAGTATGCCTTCCTTCGGAGGGAAAGTAAAGCCGGCGGTCCCATGTCATAGATTTATGGCATGTTAAAGATCTTTCCACTAATTAAACCTGTGTGAAACTAAATTGGATAGGTTAAGAATGTAAACAACGCTCTTAGGTTGCTACGTTCGTTGCCAAGAGCCGACTGCGGTGGCGTCTAGTAGCTAGTTCTGAACTAGGCCTAGTAGTCGTTGACGGTGGCGTTTGGCGGCAAAAGTAGGAACTATTTGAAAATTCAAAGTTGCAGTCCCTACTTGAATTTAAAAAAAACAGATACACACACTAATACAGTCATCACAATTAACACCGGTTATCAGACAGATTCTACACACACACAAAGTACACGGGGCTACATGACCGCGTTGTCGCAGCCCCTAAACTAAGGAACCAACCAACCAAGAGTGTGTATTGTATTTGGGCCGCCTCGTTGCCTAGTGGCCAACACTCTTGGTTGTCGCCTCGGAGGCCCAGGTTCGATTCCCGGCTCAACCAAGAAATGTAATTCTGATCTGAGGACTGGTGCACTCGGCCTCGTCAGGCAAAAAGAGAAGAGGCGCGTTAGATTTCCATCTCGGCTATCCCGGAAGTGGTTTTCCATGGTTTCTCACTCCAACTCCAAGAGAATGCCGGGGTGGATCCTAAATTAAGCTCACGGCCGCTTTCTTCCCAATCCTCGTCTGAATTACAAATACACACACTAATACAGCCATCACAATTACACAGGTTATCAGACAAATTCCACACATACCCAAGTACACGGGGCGACATGACCACGATGTCGCAAGGCCCCTAAATGAATCAACAACAATATGGGACAGGAATGAGGTACTGTAGGTGCCCTGTGACTGCAAGTAAGTTACTATCCCGGCGATTTTTTCCTGGAGAGATTATGGAAAAAACGGGGTAAAAGACACTCAGGCTAGCCACTGTCAGCGTCGGGATCAAACCTTTCTTACCTCCGAACTTGCCGCAGCTGTCCTCGCGGCCGTGGTGCACGATTTAACGAGAATGGCTACACCGCCGGGTGTAGGAGAAGAGGTAGTAGGGGCTGATAGTACAGGAGCAGGAAGAATCAACTTCTGGGTTTGCCACTTGAATGTACCACATACAGTGGTGGATTGTCGGCTGCCGACCAATCAACAGACTATTGCAAAGGTGTCTCACCTGCCGCTTCGCTCAAGGCCACGTTCTTCACGGCGTCCTCATGGTCCACGGGTTGACTATTGAGGGCGTGAACGGACACTCTGCCTACTACGTTGCTCATCAGCCCGAGACCCTTGTCCTTTGGGTCGGAACACAGATCTAGCTCCAGGTCCATCTGTCGTTGAAGAACCTAAAATAATACAAGTTAAAACTATCTATCTGGGATTGCCACTTGAATGTACCACATACAGTAGTCAACTTATTACAAAAGCACTGTATTTCAATTATAGATTGTCACGTGGGTTGAACAACTACACAATTAACAATTGAGGAGGGTTATTCCAAAATACACTAAGTCAAATTTCTTAACTTTTCAGGAATCGGGAAAAAGTGTTACGAGACAAACAGAGCAGTATGGAAGCTCTCAACCACTATCATTCCTAAAACATATACCATACAATTCGGTAAGTGTGTGTTGTTAGTGCAATTTGGGAATTAATACGCAGTGGAACTTCGATATCTCGAAGTACTTTTGGAGTTATAAATAACTTCGATTGTGGTATTTGAAGCCATATTTTCAGTGTTGCCTTAGTAAACAAGAGTTTAGTGCTTTTCAGTCGGTCAACACGAATGTACCCAAAAGAGATGGGTTATGCCCTAATCCTGAAATAAATTACATGAGATTAATAAAACACTAGGATGACCAGTTTCGATCGTCAAGCGATCATCATCAGATCCATTACACTTAGGCTATAAAATCTATGTTTGAAATACAGGTGAAAATATTTACAATATGTACAATTATTTAGTTGCAGTATTGGTACTGCAACTGTCAGTGTATGCTAAATGCAGTATATATGATGTTAGGTGAAATGCTAAATGGTGATAGCTATCCGGAGTTTGTACTTTGGAGAGATTATATGGTTGTAAAAATAAACTATGGTTAAACTATAAAATTATAGGCTAACTACTTATCTGATTGTCTTCCTTACTACAGCTACTCGCAGTTTTCGTGCTCACTGTACTCACGGTGCGGTCCAGGGGCGCCGAATCCATGGTCGAGGCCTAGCGACCGCTAGACCTGACGAGGGGGTGGGTCTCCCGGTCCCCTTGGGGGGTGGGTTCCGTTGGGGGGTTACGGATAGAGGATGAAAGGGAAGGAGAAGGAAAAGAGGAAAGGAAAGAGGGGAGAGAGAAGAGAAGAGAAGAGAAGAGAAGAGAAGAGAAGAGAAGAGAAGAGAAGAGAAGAGAAGAGAAGAGAAGAGAAGAGAAGAGAAGAGAAGAGAAGGGGAGAACTGTGTGAAATAAGCTGTAAAAACGTAATTATTGGGGTAGGGGTCCGGTTTAACAAGTGCTCGATCGGTTCGGCTATTTTGGATTAGCGGAGATCCGCCTCTTTCCGAGGCCACATTGGCCGTGGAAACAACAGCAAAATTAAATAACAGCAGGGGCGGACTGGACTGGGTGGGTGGTGTCCCCCTCCCCCCAGGGAGGTACCCCCTGTGAATTGCTGTGTGTACAACCTCGTCCACCCGCCCCTCAAGGCGCTTAAACTCAGTATATGAGACTTTCCGATAAACTAATGACACCATTTCGGTAGGAATTATGGTACATAGGCGGCTGAGAGGAAAAACTTTCAACCGTTTTGGTCGATCTTTAACCGTTTTCAAACTATTTGCGATCATAACGCCTGTATTGTTGCGTCTCCGACAGGCCGCCCGCGCTATGTTGCGCGGTCGCTCTGACGAGCGGGGATGAGCTGACTGACCGAGCCGAGCCGAGTAGGCTGTACATCTGCTTTCGGAAAAGTCAGGACTAACACCGTAGTTTTGATCCGGTGGTGAGATAAAAGCCACTAAAATACTTCTTTCCTGTTTGGTCACCCCGTGAGTGGTACACATTTAGTAGCAACTAAACTAGAGTAAAATATGGAGTATAGAAATAACTATTGTATCTGCCAATTAAAAAAAAAGGGCCGGTTGAGACAAGAATCTATTATATATAATCCAAAATTGACTCATCAACGCAGGGCTCAAACCACTAGACCTAGCTAGCTGAAATTTTGCATGTTGGTTGATCGGACTATGTAGAGGCATACTAAGAAACGGTTTTTGAAAATTCAATTTGTAAGTTACTTTTTTCGGCCCTTTGGCACTGAGCAAGGACAGTCGGTACAAACATCGGATTTAGCTCATTTTAAGTCGCCAGATACGAGAAACAATACTCGGAGGTCCTGTAGGGACCCCGAAACACACTTTTTAAGTTCCTAAAATGAACGGTTTCGGAGATATTCCCAAATAACTGTGTTCCCTCTGAGAAACAGATCAACGTTACTATGGCAAACGCTGAAATTTCGCAGGCCGGGGATAGTTTTCTGGCAATATCTCGAAAACCGTTCGTTTTAGGGCCTTAAAACGCGGGGTTCGGTTCGCACTTCGTAGAAGTGGAAACCACGAACATTGCTCCTCGCATTGATATTTGATACGCGCAAAATGAGATATATTTTATTTATAGTGGTGGTTTTTGTGGTCGGATACGATCGTGATTTTGAGTCTAATTTTATACTCTTTGATCTGGTTATTGTAAGCGAGCTTTCAGATCTTTATTCTAATTTACAGTGTTAAGATGCTTTCTATTTTTCACGGTATGATTTAATTTTCTTTATAAATTTGTTTTTTGTTAATTGAATATTTCTGTTTGCCAATATTGATCTGCTCTTTTTCGTTTTTACCTTGATCAGTAACCCATATTCACAGATGAATGTGTCGTATTCTACCGGCTGTCACGTTAAATTATTATTTTTTCTTAATTACTCTTACTGAGGAATTGGGCAATCTTATTTCAATAAAGTTGGTATTTTGCCTTCCACGGCCATTGAATCCCCGCACAAGGCACGGCTTAAACCTAGAAAAGTCGCTGAGTTGGACAATGGACTAATGGTGCAGCAGAAAAGAAGATTTTGAAATATGGTTTTACAGGAGAATGATGATCAGATGGGTAGATAGGGTAACAAATGAAGAGGTATTAAGACGAGTGGGAGAGGAGAGATGTTTCTGGCGACTGCTAATGAAGAGAAGAGATGAGATAGGAGGGTAGGACACATATTAAGACACCCAGGAATAGCAAGCTTAGTTATGGATGGGAGGGTCGAGGACAAGAACTGTAGGGGTAAACCAGGGTTAAACAGATTGCCTCGGATGTAGGGTGTGGTAGCTATGTAGAGATGAAACGATTAGCTCAGGAGAGGGAGACGAGGAGGGCTGCATCAAACCAGTTAAAAAACTGCATACTCAAACAACAACAACTGCAAAATGTACATCAGCGGCCAAGGTGAGAGATATTCAACTATAGGTCTATTAATAGCGATATGTTGACGTTCAAATCATCAATAAGTATGGCCAAATTACATCCAGAATAGCTTAAGTAAGAATACTTTTAATTCCCCATATTCCGATAGATTTGCCATTCCAGTGTGCAAGAGTGCAGTTCCCTCTTCAAACAATAACTTATTCGCAATTTCTTTAACAAAGCGCAATGACACACACTTAACAGTAGCACGTGTACATTTAGACAAAACCATTTTTTTTCTCATGGGCAACTGTATGTGGCGTGCTCGCGAGCATCCGGACAACAAAATCGTTATGTCTCACCAGAAGATGGTAAAACCAAAAAAGTAATTTTAAAATGTGTTCACATAATGTAACATCGAACTCTGCAGACTTTCACAACTCTATAAAATTCCCACTTTGCTGCTCATATCAATATACTGTATCAGAATATTCAGAATTAGAATGGACCCACCTGTAGCCGCGAATGCTTTAATAGAATAGACCAATTATCAGCAATAATGCATCGTCCCCATTGTCTTGATCGCGGGCGAAGCCGCGGGTACCTGCTATTAGTGTATATTATCGAAAATTCCTTAAATTGGATATAACCACACTCTAAGAAATGACGTTGTAGTCAATATGCGAACACTTATAGATGATCGATTTTAGAACACTATAGGTAAATATGTTCTATTTTCGAACACTTTTGACATACACGTTCGAAAATAGAACACTTTTTATTTTTTAGAGTGCACTATCGGATATAATGACCGCCTTCGTCTATCCCTTGACGGTCCTTATAAACGATTTCGACAGTATGAGAACGTGCATACGATCGGTAAATGTGTGTAATTATTTACGCCGGTAAATGTTGCTTATACCTGATCAGCAAGCAGGCAAAGATGCAACGCGCAACTTCATAGCTATAAAACTTAAGCCTCATCTTCGAATGCAGAAAAATAGCCGTCTCGAGTCTGCTCGGCATGGCTCGGCTGATCAGCTGCCTGGCGCTCAACGGGCGACAGCGCAGCCCGCGAGGCCCGTCGGGCGCGATGTACCGGTAACAATGCGGCCCCTACAAAGGGAATTTTACTAATGTGGTCAGGGAAATGTCAGGGAAAAGTCAGGGAATTTTGTTTTAGCCACGCCGTAGAGGAGAATTTACAAAATCGATCAACTGCAGCGATCCTTGCGTAGTAGATTGTTTATTTGTGCCCTTCCTTTCTAGGTTCGAATTCCAGCTCCATGGTGATCGGTACCGGCATATTGCAAAGGGGTAGTGATGGTGAGGGGACCCAGAACTGCATGTCTAGTGAAGGTGGATCCGTTGTTGCTCCTGTCATCCCGCAAGCTGGTGGTGATGGTGAAGATCCTGTTCTTCTCCCTTCTGTGTTCCAAGCCCAAGCTACGTCAATTGACACCGACGTTCATGTTTTCGAACCTGAAGTATTGTTGCATGAAAGAGACTGTTCAGATGAATTGCTCTTGTCGGGCGGTCAGGCCATCCTGAATCGGGATTCACTGGATTGCAGTGATGGTAATAATTCCGCTGACGCGGTACTTGCTGGTAATGGTGACGTGGGTTCCACTGCTGAGAAAGGTGTTGGTAATATTTCAGGCATCGACCCCCGCCCCCGGGATACCGGTACAGCCACAGCCCGTACCGGTACCTCAGTTCCGCACAATGAACCTGTCGCTTCCGAGTCGTCATTTCTGGGTATAAGTTGCGATCCAGCCTCATATTGTAATCTGGGTTATCTAGAGCCCGAAATATCCAATTACATTCGAGCAATGGGTCCGTCGCAACCTCAAAAGAGTGACTTGTCGGGTGGATTTTCGAAAGATAAGGACAATCGCTGCTTTCACGAAGCATGGTTCTGGAGGACTCTTCCCGGCGGAGATAAAGCTAGACGTTCTTGGATGTCCTACTCAGCCTCAAAAGATCGAGTATTTTGTAAGGACTGTATGCTTTTCGGGAATAAGTCAAAAGTTTCGAGGGCATGGACGCGGGATGGGTTTCGAACATGGGCAACAGGTACGACTTCAATCATTGCTCACGAAACAAGCATATGTCACGTTGAAGCGTCCCTTAAAGCTAGGTTACGAGATGCGCCTGCGGCCCATGTAGACTCCATCTATGGAGGAGGGGCGGAGAACTAAAATCGCTGAGAATCGCGAAATTGTGAAACAACTCACTGATGTGATACTTTACCTTGGCAGGCACAATATAGCATTTCGTGGGCATAGGGAGAAGTCTACCGAGACAAATCGGGGTAATTATATTGATTTGGTCTATCTCCTGGCAAAATATTCGCCGCAAATGGCTTCATATTTAAATTCCTTAGAAGCCATAAAATCCCGAAAAACATCCAATTTCTTGACTTGGGAAAATCAGAACCACTTAATTAACGCCATTGGTCGAGTGATTAAGGACGAGATCCAAAAAAGCCTTGACGCTGCCCGATTTTTTAGTCTGTCTATGGACACAACATTTGACCTATCCAGAAAAGAACAAGTTGCTATCGTTTGTAGGTATGTCGATGAGAATACAGGAAAAGTTTGCGAACGTCTGATCGCCATTATGGAATGTTCAAGCACGAAAGGTGCGTCGATGTTTAAAATTTTTCAGGAAGAGTATGAGGGTGAGGAGTACAAGCTAAACTGGAAAGAACTGCTAGTCGGGCAGTCGTACGATGGCGCCTCTAATATGTCAGGAGATTTTAATGGTCTTAAAGCCCACATCCTAAAACAAAACTCCGCAGCTATTTTCGTTTGGTGTTGTGCTCACCGAATGAATTTGGTCGTGGCAGAGGCAGCTATGTCAAGCATTAATGCTCGAGATTTGTTTTCCATACTTGAGAATATGTTTGTATTTGTATGCTCATCTAAGAGTAAGGTTAAATTGTTTGAGGACAATCAAAAACAAATGTATCCCAAGGAACCCGTTCGGCGTTTAAAAAGAGTGAAGACGACGCGTTGGATGTCTCACGCATCGGCGCTAGAGGTTGGTGTCCAAAAGTTCGACGCACTTGCGCAAACGCTCACCGACATAACGCAAATCCCTTTACGCGTATTGAATCGCGCTGACCCGACCGATAAGGTTACTAGCGCCGAAAGAGCAGCTGCTACGGAGGCTTCAGGTTACCTGAAATATATTTTGACAGAGCGTTTCGTTTTAACTGCATTGATGTTCACGAAGGTTTTCAACATAATCGGGCCTATCAACAAAATTTTGCAAGGGGTGGATATTGACTTGATTGTCGCATCAGGGAACATCCAAAAGGCCATTTCAGATCTCAAAAAACTCCGTTGTGACGAGGCTTTCGAAAGTCTCCTTCAGGAGAAAAGTAAGTTTATATCATCTAAACCAAATTTTGAGTTTGAACCTCTACCAAATCCCCCCAAAAGGCGTCGAAAATTGATGGCTGGGGAACTTGCACGCGATGACCCAGTGGACGATCCCGTGGCTAAATTCCGTGTTGAGACCTATTATGGCTGCCTGGATTCAATTATCAGTCAACTCGATGAAAGGTTTGGCGATTTGACAAGCGAATTGTTCTGCGATTTAGCGCTGTTTACTGACCGCCGCCTCTTGGGGGTAAACGGCAAACCAGAGGCTCTCCCTAAGGATTCCTTCAAATATTTTTGTAAAGTGTACGGTAAATTTGTGGATGAGAACCAACTCACGAAAGAATATGTGTCTTTTTCGAAAGTTTACCCTGAGTTCAAAAAAACGGTTAAGTTGCCTGAGAAGTTGCATTCGCGAGTTGAGCGACCAGCGAGACCGCGATAGTAGTAATGAAAAATCGGAAGAAGCGGCAAGTAGCGTTGATGAGGTGGACAGGGTGGACAATGCAGTACCGGTAACGGAAAAAGATGCACCTTCCAACAGTGGAAGTCTTTCGGCTGTTCTTGAGATTATGCGCACAGCTGGTTTGAAAGCCGTTTTCCCAACCCTTTACACTGCCATTAAAATTGCTGTCACTATCCCAGTCAGTAGTGTTAATCATGAAAGAAGGTTTTCTAAGTTAGGTTTGATCAAAAACAAACTCCGAACTACTATGGGATCGAGCCACCTGGAAGATCTCATGTTAATCTCTTGTGAGCGAGACATAAATATTGACTACGACGCGGTGATTACCAAGTTTGCTTGTAAAAGCCGAGTCATTTCCAAATTACCCATATATTGAATTATTGTTCGCTTGTTGTAACATTTTTAAAGTGTCTCTTATAGGTTTTCTTACGTTGCTCTATAGATTGTAAACCGCACAGTATGTGTATACCCTCACGTCTTTGTACTCATGTTCATGTTTAATCCGATTTGGTAAAAAAAAAAAAAAAACGTTCAATGCTAATCACTTTAGTAGTATCCTCTGTCTACAGTGTGCTTGAAGATCATACCGCTCGGATCATACCCTCCTAATAGGTGCGAATCGCCGTTAAAAATGTAAAGTTCGTATCCTAGAACCTTATTTTTCGAAAATATGATACGAAAATTTTATTATAGTTTTTGATAAGGGGGTTAAGGTGTAGGGGAAGGGCAGAGAGGTGCAAAAGGGGGGGGGGGGGGGTCCCACAGAACGAGAGGGGTGGGTGTCTGCTAGACCTGAAAAAAATAGATTCGGCGCCACTGGTGCGGTCGACTGCGGTGGTTATCTTAACGTCTGGTTTTTCCCTGCCCTCTCCCCCCTGCTCATACGTGCTGTGCGGAGTCATAGCGATGTGTTTATGTGAGGTGTTGCCAACCTAGATAAGATGTATGCTATTGAATGAGGTGGGTCTACAACTATTAAAGACCGTGAATTAGCCCTCGCCACGCGTGGACCATAAGCCATTCGAACTAAGCGTTGACTGTCTTATGAGGACGTCCCGGCAGCTTTAATACTGCCGCGAATATGGGCCTTGGTTTATTGCAGAAGAAAAGTACATCGTACACCTGATCCAGATAACATTTACCTA
Source organism: Meconema thalassinum (assembly GCA_946902985.2). Classification (NCBI taxonomy): domain Eukaryota; kingdom Metazoa; phylum Arthropoda; class Insecta; order Orthoptera; family Tettigoniidae; genus Meconema; species Meconema thalassinum. Next base: position 626,502,183 of record OX336390.1, on the reverse strand, counting down.
TTAAAAAAACCCTAATCCCCCCCCCCCCCCCGCCTTTTATCTAGCTTGGCTGTGTCGCTAAATTGTACATATTGTAAATATTTTCACCTGTATTTCAAACATAGATTTTATAGCCTAAGTGTAATGGATCTGATGATGATCGCTTGACGATCGAAACTGGTCATCCTAGTGCTTTATTAATCTCATGTAATTTATTTCAGGATTAGGGCATAACCCATCTCTTTTGGGTACATTCGTGCTGACCGACTGAAAAGCACTAAACTCTTGTTTAAATTACTTCGAGTTATGAAAATTCGAGATATAGAAATAGATGAAAAAAAGGGTTCTATTATCATAAATACATAAATATTCAACAATTGCTACTGTTGTGAGCTGGCTGTACCTTTACCCTTGCTCTCGCTGTCTGAGGTGCACATTGACCTCACCCCGTCTTCGGCTTAAATAACATAATAAGCCATTGACAGAAATTAACAGTAATACAAGCGGCTTCGGTGGCGTAGTCGGTAGCATGCTGAACTGCTGTGCCCAAGATAGCGGGTTCAAACCCGGCCGAAGTCGTCGGATTTTTAAGAGCGTTAAAAATCCTTCAGTATGCCTTCCTTCGGAGGGGAAGTAAAGCCGGCGGTCCCATGTCATAGATTTATGGCATGTAAAAGATCCTTTCACAGACTAAACTTGTGTAAAGCTTTGTTAGGTTAGATTTCGTCAGAACGCTCTATCAAAGTTCCAACGTTCACCACTAGGTATCATTGATATCTGGTGGCGAAAGTTGGAACTACTTGAAATTGAACGGAACTTGTAGCTCGCCCTTTAGGGTGTCCGCTGGAAGCAGCTACAGACTCAGGCGAGCCGAACATGTCCTCGGACACTCCCGGTACTAAAAGCCATACGATAAATAAATAAATAAATAAATAAATAAATAAATAAATAAATAAATAAATAAATAAATAACAGTAATACACAGTCCAGGTACCCTACACAACTGAATCCATATTGTAATTCCCATGTCACACCTAAAGAGCGTATTTAAACTGCATTTTTACCCCAACTTCGGAACAAAGTCACATATTTTATGTCTGGAGAACAAAATATCACTCGAATTATCGAAATATTCCAATAATAGAAGCATGATATCTATACTAATATAATAAACCTGAAGATTTTGTATGTTTGTGAGTTTTAACGAGCTAATCTCTGGAACTACCAGTCGGATTCGAAAAATTATTTTTGTATATGATAGCCAGATTCAAGAGGAATAGTTTAGGCTATGTTAAATTTGGGACAGACCACTCCATTCCCTGCATTTAGGCCCTTTGGCGCAAATCTACACCGTTTAACCGATCTGACCAAAATTTGTAACTTACCCTTTGGAACCCTGCGAGTAACACTGTCCACATGGAATTTATGACAGACCAGTCCATTCCCTGCATTTAGGCCCTTTGGCACAAATCTACACCGTTTCACCGATCTGAACCAAATTTCACATACTTACGCCTTGGAACCCTGCGGGTGACACTGTCCACTTAATTTCGGACAGACCACTCCATTCCATGCATTTAGGCCCTTTATCACAAATCTACACCGTTCCTCCTAATTGCACCAAATGTTACTTACACTTTGAAACCCTGCTGGTAACACTGTCCACTTGATATTCTGGACAACGCTCTCCATTCCCTACATTTAGAATAACAAACAAACTGAACTTGAAAACCACGTATTAAGGCCCTAGAACCATTCATGTCTGTAGTAGTGTAACTGTAAGAGTATTTTAATAAGTCCATTGTTGACTGGCAATTCGGGCTGCATCACGTCACCCCTACCAGTGTTCTGGCGCAGAATTGCGAAAATAGTTAAATCTTGCGCTGCAAATAAATTGCAGTCACGAGGAGTAATTAGTGCAAAAAAGATTTCTTAGGCCCCTTAAAACAGTTATCATCATGAACATATTATGCCTCTGTGTAAGTGCAATGGTGTTGGTGAAGTGCATTGAGGTTATCAGCTGCAATAAGCGTTGGTGCTTTCAAATTTACCTTCATTTATTCCGAAACTTATCGATGAGCACTATGTGGAGGTGAAAAATGATACTATTCTACCTCAGAAGCTCGGGACAGCCGAAGTTTTCAAAAGTGTTCTGATTATTTTCCTACGGCACTATGCGACATTTCTAACAGCCAGTGAGATATAGGCCGTAGGCAGTGTATTATTTCACGTACCGGTACTCCTCTTTCTAAACATAATTTCAAAATTTGTTTGTAAATTACATGTGTCAGTGCTGTAGTTAGTAAATGGCCGTTACCCTATTCATTATTATCATAACGGGAAAATGACCTGAATGTTACGTCCAATATACTGTACTACTTATCACCCCCACTACAACCACTACCACAACCGCAAAAAGTATATTTAAAACATGACACTGAGGCGCCCTTTGCTAGTGCTACCTCTGTACCAAATGTCATTCAATTCGGTTTTACCATGTTTGAATTGATAGGGGGAATCGACTTGCACACATTAAAAAATATTATATTTTCTATTTTAATTTAGTGTATTTATTTTAGTAGAAGTTAATAGAATTTAACTTCTGTCTTCTGCTAGTTTAAGTATCATGTGCCAGTTCTGTAGTAGTATTAATTATCATCCATAAAACAAATAAATCCAGCGGGCGAAGCCGGGCACTACTGCTAGTAAGTTATAAATTGTGTAGAAATTCGCCGGGAAATTAAAATTACTTCGAGATATCGAGTTAAGTCTGTTCATGAGCATATACAACAGAAAAAAGTGCATAAGCACACAAATAACACTGTAAACAAATACCGTATTATTGCTGTAATAATGAAATAAAACCAGATAGAAACAAGATGTTCAGTAAAGAAAATATAGCCTACATTCTCCTAAATGCATGGGTATTGTTATAACGCTTTGTCCTTTTCAAGGATTATAATTGAATTTTGGTTGTAGTAACTCGTTGAAATACAACGTGCTATACTGATAGTAATCATGAATATGAGGTGCCCTTTGCTAGTGCTACCCCTGTAAAAAAATGTCATTCAATTCGGTTTCACCGTGTTTGAATTGATATGGGGAATCGATCTGCACACATACAAGGCCGCTATCTGCAAACTATTGGGCTGATGACCTTGTAGTTCAGTCAAAAGATGCTTCCCACAAAAAGGTATGTTGTTACAAAATTTGGTAGAGATCAAATGATTAGGTTGGTCGTAATTTGATTTAAGCTTTTAAAATTTGGGTGGCCACCATTCAGTTTCCGTCTAGATGGCAGCGATATAAAACATGACACTGAGGTGCCCTTTGCTAGTGCTACCTCTGTACCAAATGTCATTCAATTCTGTTTTACCATATGCGAATTGATAGGGGGAATCGATTTGCACACATGTAAGGTGCGTTCAAAAAGAACGAGCCGGAGGCTGGAATGCGCAAACCAGTGAAGACATCGGCTAATCGTGGCGTGTGTAACGAGGTGTGGTTTCGACCAGAGCGTGGAAGGTCACAGCCCGTCGTTAGAGGGCACGCGTGCACGTCACGTGATGATACAAAGCGAGCAGCAGCATGCATCAATCGTCCAACGCTGCCAGTCGCATTGCAAACAGTGACATGGAGGCGTCAAACGAAGAGCAAAGAGGTGTTGTTCGGTTTCTGACAGCGGAAGGAGTAAGGGGAACGAACATTCATCGCCGAATGTCATAAGTGTACGGCGAACACTGCATGTCCCTTGCAAGGGTCAAGGCGTGGCACAAGCGCTTCAGGGAAGGACGGGTATCGTTAGCCGATGATTCCCGGTCTGGGGCACCCCCCTGCATTACCGATGACAATGTCCAGCTGGTTGATGCACTCATTACCCAGAACCGCCGAGTGACAGTGAACGCCATAGCCACCGTGGTCGGATTGAGCGTCGGAAGTGTGCACGCCATCATGAAGGAACGACTGCACTTGCGCAAAAGGTGTGTCCAATGGGAGGTTCTCGGCCACCCACCATACAGTCCAGACCTCTCTCCTTGTGATTACACCATGTTTGGTCCCCTGAAAAGGGCTCTGCATGGGCAACGATTCACCTCGGACGCCGAAGTCCAGCTGTACGCGCGGAACTGGTTCACATCGCAGCCCAGGGAATTTTATGAGACAGCCATTCACCGCCTCGTATCACAGTGGGACAAGTGCCTCAACAGCCAGAGCCAATACTTCTAACATACAGGTACTGGTTTCTGTAATTATGCCTCCGGCTAGTTACTTTTTGAACGCACCTTATACATGGCCGCCATATGCGAACTGTTGGACTGATGACCTTGTAGCTTGGTCAAAGAACGCTTCTCACATAAAGGTATGTTGTTGCAAAATTGAGTAGAGATCAGATGATTAGGTTGGTCGTAATTTGATTTAAGCTTTTTTACATTTGGGTGGCCACCATCACGTTTCCGTCAAGATGGCGGCGATATAAAACATAACACTGAGGTGCTCTTTGCTAGTGCTACCTTTGTACCAAATTTCGTTCAATTCGGTATCACCGTGTTTGAAAAGATTGGGGGAATCGATTTGCACACATACATGGTCGCCGTCCGCAAATTATTGGGCTGATGATCTTGTAGTTTGGTCAAAATATGCTTCCCACATAAAGGTATGTTGTTGCAAAATTTTGTAGAGATCAGATTATTAGGTTGGTCGTAATTTGATTTAAGATTTTAACATTTGGGTGACCGCCATTACTTTTTCGTCAAGATGGCGGCGATATAAAACATGACACTGAGGTGCTCTTTGCTAGTGCTACCTCTGTACCAAATGTCGTTCAATTCGGTTTCACCGTGTTCGAATTGATATGGGGGGGCAGACATTCATAGTACACACACTCACACACACAAGTTTTGGCCCTGTGTAGATCTCATAAGTCTACTTTCATTTTTTGCAAAAACCGAAAGTAGGCTAAAAAATCCAGTAATTTAGCTTGAAACTTCAGGTAGGCAGCACTAAAGTGGCAGCTTTTGTCATTCTTTCAACAAGTGTTTGATGAGCAACTAACAAGGATCCATAGGAAGGAGCAAAGCGACGGATTGAGTTACCTGTGATTAATGCAATAACACTCACGTGGATTCCACGGATCTAAACGAGAACCCTGAGTCCGGTTCACGCAGCTTTGCATAGTCGTAATTGGTCCTATTTTATAGTAGACCTACATCTTCCAATACAGTAAATGCTCGAACCAACCTTTCGTACCGGTAGGGTTTCCACTTTTTTAAACTTTCTTAATTCCCGGATACAAAGCAAATCTTATTCCCTGAATGGGCATAATTTTACCTGTACACCGGGCTAAAATAGTACGTACAATCTCACAAAGAATGAGCGCACTCTTGGTAACTGTAAAGTACTAGTTTCTTTCTTTTAAAATCTATAGCCAAAAGACAAAACTAAAAGGAATGAGGAGAATCACCTTTTATGCTTATTATCCCTGACACCGTTGTGAAAGTTCTCACGTAAACCCGTTGTTGGGACTTGGCCAAAGCAATTACCAGGAGTGTTCATCCTTTGTTTGAGCGACTGAACTGTAAGTTATATGTTCTATTTTGAAATAATTTAATTGATATTCGTCTTCAGACTGTATATATAGGCTACACTGTCAACTGTGTAGTGGTTTCATTGTCCGCCATTTCAACGAAAGATTAACATTTCTTTTAAGGGAGTCTTTCCGAATCGTAAAACGTAGGCTACAGTATAAAATGGTACTGCAACATAAAAAAAAAGGCCGAAAAGAAGTACAAACTTTTTTTTTACTGTCCGGTGTAACCCCATATGGTGGCTACTCTACGTACTGGGATTTAAGAACCTGCTTAGGTTATCTCAAAGGTGGATCTTACTTTAATAATTAACGTTCCAGTACATACTCACAATACTTCGTGCATTTTCTTGAGTAATGCCAGACCCCTCTCATGCATCGTTCATGTCTATTTAAATTCATTTCACATCCTGACACAATAGCATCTGGTCGCTACGGTGTTCCCAATCTTTCATAGATAACGGTAGTGATTGTTGTTTTAGGGGAGGAACAACGAGGTCATCTGCTCCTTAATGGAAACATTAGCAAATCAATCATAAGACTGTTTCAGTAATCTTGTAATATGTAGAAATGACAATTAATCACACGAAGAATTTTTCAGGCAGAATCTCATATTTCCCGTCTAATTTAATTCATTTAGGACAGTGGTTCCCAACCGAAGCCGTGAGATATTGTGATAAACGAGAGCCTTAAGTCATATAAGGTCGATTCCTTGCGCAGCCAGTTGGCATTTGAGAGTGCGTAAATGCCAGGGAGCCATGTCAGTAGATTTACTGGCACGTTGAAGACCCCCTACGGGGCAAAATCCCGGCACCCCGGCGTCTCTAAAAGCTGCAGTAGTTAAAAAGGACGTAAAACCAATAACATTATTATTCTAGTAAGGCCTTGAAATACAGTAAAATAATTCAAATTAATTACTATCATTCACAACAGATGGTGTCAACTGACAGATTGATTTCGATGATTCAATTATACAAAATCCGGCAGATCCCTCCAGAATATTCTCCATTCAGTATAAACTACTCGCTTCCTCACTAATAATTCTTGCGACTTCGACTAAACAATAAAAGTGTACGAATTCTGCCGCTGCTTTCAGTTGATTGCTTCGCGTTGCTTCAGAGTGTATTGCTATGGATATTATATTTGAATTTCAGCCAATGGTCATAGCGAGGTATTTTAATTGAACGCCCGTAGGCTCCCCATCAAGTTCAATTTCAAGTATTTAAAACTTGGGCTACCTGTCAATGACACCTAGCGGGATAGCGGCGAACGTTGGAACTTGAAAGAGCGTTTCTAACCAAATAACCTACAAATTTAGCTATGACATGGGCCCGCCGGCTTTACTTCTCTCCGAAGGAAGACATATTGAGGGATTTTAGCGCTTTTAAAAATCCGACGACTTCGGCCGGGTTTGAACCCGCGATCTTGGGCATAGCAGTTCAGCATGCTACCGACTATGTCACCTAAGCTATGGTTAAGATCACAGTTAAACGTTAACTCCAAGCCAGTGAAAGTGTATAGTGGACTCCGCATTCTTGCTTTAATCTCCCCTATATATAACAAGTAGTTCCTTGTAGAATTAAATATCCTATTTTCATATATCCTACTTATGTTAATTGCTTCTATCAATATACAAAATACCAGTTTGATTGCTGTAATAGATTCGTAGATATAAATAATTCATGTTTTTTGGGCTAATGCAGTGTGAAATTATATTAGAACCATACGTTTCGGAGAAACCTTGCCTCCTTTTTCAATGGAATCAAACAATGTGGCCAAAGAAAGTATATCAATGAGATTACAAAAAATTACAACAACAACAACAACAACAACAAAAAAAACAAGATAAATTCCTCTGTTCGTCACCAGAGAGCAGCTGCCAGAAATTACTGTAAGGACCATGGTAGAACGGCGGACAGAGTAGGAAGTAAGGAGAAGGTAAAGGGGGCGGGGTGAAAGTATAGAGACTCCTCGAAGAATGAGGATGCCCAAAAGAAAAGGGGGAGGGGGGCGGATGTGGGAGGGTTAGATGGATATAAGGAAACATAAACAAAAGGGCAACGGCGAAAAAACAGATGGAATCTCCTCCAGTGACGAACAAAGGAGATCAAATCCAGGCTCTGTAGCCATAGAGGAAAAAGTACAATTTGAAATAGGTGAAGAACAGAGAGACTGAGAGGAACTATCTTCCTAGATCCTTAATAACTGGTAGCCAAGTGTCACTTAGCTGATATCCAGTTTCTCTGTTAAAATTATTGGGATTTTTACGAATTTCAACTGCCTCCCTTATAATTCTAGACCAGTTGTCAGGTTGACCTGACAAATCACCTCCCCCCCCCCCCTTTTTCTTTTGGACATCCTCATTCTTCGAGGAGTGTCTATATTTTCACCCTGACCCCTGTACTTTCTCCTTACTTACTACTCTGTCCGCCGTTCTACCATGGTCCATACAGTAATTTCTGGCAGCTGTTCTCTGGAGACGAACAGAGGAATTTATCTATATTTTTGATGTGTAACATCTTTCCACTCGGTTGCTGGATATTTTTGTGGGAGTGATTTTGAAAAATGGGACGGAAGTGGATCGGGCGGAAGTGGGTCGAACGGAAGTGGATCGAACGGAAGTGAGGACGCACTGCCAGCTGGATCGCTGACAATTGATAATGTGTGTATTGGAAACAAGGCAGTGTGTGCTCTGTAGCGCGAGATTGATATGGCAATACAGTAGGCAGTGCATTTAGCAGGCACTGGTTTGACGAGCACAGTGGCAAATGTTTCACCGACTTTCATTTGTCATTGAGCAGTTTATGAAGCTTCACGTTCAAGGTTGAATATCACATGGGGTAGGACAAAGTCGACAAATGACATTTAAGTAAGCGGCATTATTGTCAAGCTGTGGGTGAGTAGTCAAATATTAAATGCATAACAGAATGTTATTATATGAGTGGAATAAAAGCTGTATTTTCATCATATGTGAGACTTGGTCATTTCATGACTGTAGGACGCCATGTTTTGATTGTTTACGACGAATTTTATGAGAGCCTTGAGAATAATGAATGTTATAGTTACTGAGGAATGTGCTCACAGTATTTGAGAGTACAGTCGACGTTGTGTGTCACTTTGTTATTATGAATTATTAATGTAAAAGGAAGGAAGGAAGCTTGTAGTTTTGCGTGACCGTCAATCTCACGATCATGATCCACGGTACGTCCCTTTTACGTGGAATGCGAACCACAGGACATGGCATTTCAATTCGAAAATCTCACATGTATTGGCCGGGAATCAAACCCGGTCTACCTTGGTGGGAGACTAACAGCTTGACCGCTGCGCCACAAATGTGACAGTAGCATATCTCCAATTCAATCTATACATTCATCATAGTACCAGTATGAAAATGGAGCGTAAATTAACATTTTAAGAATGTCCAAGCGGTGTAGTATACGAGTAGGATAACATGTCAGATGTTACACATCATATGCGACTACTGTAAGGCTCGTATCTTTTTTTGTGTGTAATTTTTTGTAATCTCATTGATATAATTTCTTTGGCCACATTGTTTGATTCCATTGAAAAAGGAGGCAAGGTTTCTCCGAAACGTATGGTTCTAATTTAATTTCACACGGCATTACCCCAAAAACATCAAATATTTATATAGTAATCCGGGCCGTGAAAGCCTTAATATACAGATTCGTAGATATTGAGAACCGTCTAAATATTTCGGATGGCCGCCACGCTAGATTTTTATGTATGTAGACCATAGAGTTATGTACCGTTACTATTAGATGAAGATTATTGCGTTAAATATTATTCAAACTTCAATCGCATGATTAGGACACAAAAAATAAAAACGAGATTTTAAAATTTCGCACAGCCGCCATCTTGATGTTATGAAAACAATTGAAATAAATTAGATGTCAGTGGATTAAACATTGTATAAGCATTTACCGTACTAAGTTTCACTGCATTCAGATGGTTAAATCCGGAGAAACGTCCATTTAAATATTTAAATTTCGCGTCGCCGCCATTTTGAATTTGTGCTCACCAGGGTATTGTAAGTCCCATAGGTGAACTTGTCTTATGTTAATAGCCTTTATTAACATACCCATTTTCAGTTTGATTACTGTCATATATTAGTAGATGAGAACCATCTAAATATTTCGGGTTGTCTCTATGTTGGAATTTTATATACAGTATGTAGGCCATAGAGTTATGTACTATTAGATGACGATTATTGCGTAGGTTCATTATTAAAACATTGACTTCGATCGCCTGATTAGGACACAAGAAATAAAAACTTAATTTTAAAATTTCGCACAGCCGCCATCTTGAGGTTATGTCAACAATTGAACTATTGAATTGAATTAGATGGCAGTGCATTACAATGTGTATAAACATTTGCTGTACAATGTTTCACTGCGTTCAGATGGTTAAATCGCGAGAAAAGTCTATTTAAATGTTTCAACTTCGCTTGGCCGCCATGTTCGTTTTGTACTCAACAGATTTTTGAAAGCCACATAGGTGAAATTCTAACAGTGCCCTTTATCACCGTAATAATGTCAGGGTGATATCAGTAATAGTTTCGGAGATGCCGGTGAAACAAATATTTCGCACAGCCGCTATGTTAAATTGGTGAGACGTAATAAAATTTGAAGGGCACGGACTGGGTCAAACGAAATGCTATGTCCTATCCGAGTTTCATTGAAATCGCTCCAGCCGTTTAGATGTTATTAGGGGGACACCCACAAACACACAAGGACAAAAGGTGATCACATAAGCCTTTTTTTTTTCCATAAATGAAAATAGGCTAAAAATGAATGTTACGTTTGTCTGTCTGTATGTCCCATATGCGTTCATTGACCATTCGTCCGATCGCCATGTAACTTTGGTGAGTTGTTGTGACCACTCCCGCGAAGGTTTCTGGTAGTGCACGAGTAGTTTCAACAAATGAGTGATGGTGCGCGAATCGTTTCAAGAAAGTTCTGTCTGCTTTCACATACCATTCGTCCGATTGCGATGGAACTTGGGTGAGTTGTTGTGACCAATCTCGCGAAGGTTTCTGAATTTGGAAAACAATTTTACAATAGGTAGCGCACGAGTAGTTCCATCAAATGAGTGATGGTGCGCGAGTAGTTTCAACAAAGTTTCGTCTGCGTTCACATGCCAGTCATCTGATTGCGATGAAACTTGGGTTAGTTGTTGTGACTACTCCCGCGAAGGTTTTTGACTTAGTAATTTCATTTTACAATAGGTAGCGCAAGAGTAGTTTCAACAAATGATTGATAGTTTTCGGTGATAATTTGATAAAATATTTACACGCTCGTTGCAATCAGATTTGCTACTAAGAATTCATTATCTTTAAGCTTAGCGAAGTATATGTCAACGTTTGCTACACGTTAAACATAAAAACCTATTTAAAAACCTATTCTACCTATTAATAATAATACTACTAATAATAATATTCTACCTATTAAAAACCTTAAAAAAACTATTTTATGTTTTTGAAAACCTAATAATCCGGTCCATAGTCATGATGTACGCTACTTATCATTCAATAAACGAACATATTCAACTTCAACTTTAAAAAAAAAATCAAAGAAGGGTGTCTCAAGTTTTTTATGTTATTCTCAAGGGTGCCTCAAACTTCAAAAGGTTGGATAACACGGATTTAGGAGCATAGACATTGCCATTTCAGCCACGTGAACTTAAGTGTACGATAGCCGCAGTTATTGTGGCGTCTGTAGTAGTGTGTGTATATTTAATTCCCGCTAGGATATAGGAGGCGGCCGTGGCCATAAGTGAAAAGCCCTCCCGGCAATGGCCTGGAGTAGAAGTGAGAAGCCACTGTAGACCACGAGACTGATGGTCGACGTGGAACTCGAACCCTATTCTTCTCAGTTTTGCCTCATGAGGCTGAGTGTACCCCATTACAACCCTCTCCCCAGAATTAAATTTTTGAATAGAGCCGGAAATGAAACCCAAATCGAAGGGTGGCACCGCGATGAGAGAAACCTAGGTGGAATGTTATTCCTGTAGAATTAGAGGGCAATTGAGTTATCTTAATCTATAAATGCAGATCTAGAAATAAATACAATTTGCTTGTAGAACACTTCGTTATTCATCAGTTAATAATTCATTATTCTTACCGTATATTTATTAATTGATTAACCACCGTCTCACCTCCCACCCCCCGCGCTGTACAGGTTGATTACACAATAATGACAAACGGAAAACCATTATAGAGTTCGATGCCGTCCAGAGTAGAGAAGTTAATGTTATGTAATTTCAGAAACTTGGCCATCGCGATTATTTATCCACGTGGACTATGGCGTATGTAATCTTGTCTAATAACCTGTGCCATTATATATGCATATGTAATTGAGGACAGGATTGGGAAGGAGGCAGCCGTGGCCGTAAGTTAGGTATCATCCCAGTATTTGCCTGGAGTAGAAGTGGAGAAACCACGGATAACCACTTCCAGGATAGTTGAGGTGGGAATCGAACCCATCTCTGCTTGTTTTTGCGTCACGAGGCTGAGTGCACCCCGTTCGAGCCCTCAGACCAGAACTAAAATGCTTGGCAGAGCCGGGAATCAAACCCGGATCTCGAGGCGACAGCCCAGAATGCTAGCAACTACACCACAATGAGGTCAGTGTACAGAGGGAAATGTCGGTTAAACAAATGACAAGATATCCAAAGTACACTTCAGTAACGTAAACTGCTGCCGGGAATGTCACATATCAGTAAGTGACCTTTTGAAAAAATCAACTGAGAAGGGCGGCACTCACCTGAGACATATTTATGACTCCTTCAGCCAAAGTCTTGAAACCAAGAATGGTCCTGTTCTTGTAGCGCTTCCGTCGCTGCAGCATCACGTGTAGCTTGTTGCCGTCCCTCTTGAGGAAATGAGGGTACTGCAACAAACACGCCCGTCAACAAGAATTAGTCAAGATACCAGCCAAGTATCCCTTTTATTCTTTTGACTTCCGACAATGATGATGAAGACCAATATGTTCTCAGCTGCCTGATGTAGATCAATTACGCGGTAATGTAGGCAATCTACGCTCATTCAGCGACCACTGCCATAAAATGTGGGTGACTTGAGATTTGATTTTGTCCTTTAGTGATCCAGAACGAACCAAGATCTCAGTAGTGAGCCAACATCCTAGGCGTGCCGTGATTTTTTCGCCCTACAAAAAAAACCTACTCCTCCGGGAATCGACTTCACGATCTGGGGACCATGAGGCATACATTCTACCACTGAAATCACCTAGAATAAAAATAATAATAATAATAATAATAATAATAATAATAATAATAATAATAATAGTAATATCTATGTGGTCAGCGTCACTCCCCGACCAGACGTTAGAAGTCCGAACAAGAACAGGTCTGAAAGATCAAGTTCGTGTTTTCCCTTAGGTCGAGTAAGCAATTCAATCAACATATTCATATTTTTATTCAAAATTTGATAAATGAAGTCCAAGGAAAAGTTCCAAACAGTTTGTTCCCCACGTGACACTGCGAAATCTTAAAAAGCTAAGGTTATCTTCGGCCTACGAATACAATGCACAAGTTCATAGGCATTGCAAGCAGGCGCGGATTCAGTGGGGGGGGGGGGGGGGGGGGGGGAACGGAGGTCATGACCCCCCCCCCAAACGGAGACAATTTTTTTTGCAAACTCAAAAAACGAAAACGTAATAACCAGACAAATAAAACTTAACGAATTTTAACTGAAAAACTTTTTTTTTTTCATTTTATTCATTACTGAATATATCTTTATTGCAATTATGTTCTGTTTCAACTGTACATATTTACAAATTCATACCTGTTATATAAAAACGATTATTTATATAACAAAATCAACTCGTCTATTTTGTTTAGCAAACCTTGTGATTACCGAATCGATGTTTATAGTGATGTCACGATGAATGTGCAGCAATGCACGGATAGGAATTTGGGGCTTTTTTTTTCGCAACAAAAAAATTTGCCGACGGCCAAACTGAAGCTTGGTTGGCAATTTAAGCTGTGACTTTCTCCCTTTGTCGGTACCAACTCGACTTGCCGAAATTGTAACGTACCTTGATACTTTTCTCGAAGCTCAATGTAAAAGTCGCAAAACACGCCTTTGCAATTTATACGAATATTTTTGGTGCACTAAACTCATCAAATGCCAACAAAAAAAAATGGTCTGGTTTTGTACGTTTGGTTATTATGTGATTGCGTTTTTAGTGATACCTTTTTTCTTAACAATTTCGATTCTCTGACCCGCCCCAAAGCCAAACAAACTAGATCCGCGCCTGATTGCAAGACTTATTTTCCCACGAACTTGTTCTCGGACTGGTACTTCAGGAATCCACCAGATGAGCACTGAGTAATAATATAGAAATTACTTAATACGGATTGGTGGGCTATACGAACTGCACGAATTTTACGGGTCTAGTTTAGTCTTATCACTACTATTCTGAAGTTCATACAAATAGTTTTAATTCATGGGGATATTTAAAATGTATCTTTGTATCTTATGTACCCTCTGAAGAGGGAAAAACCATTTTAATTCCATAGTTAGCATAATTTAACGATTTTCGCCAAAAAACTGATGTTACTTTACTCTTGCCTCCTGAGAAATCAGTTCCTGGCAAAGAGGAGGGTTGCTTTTATGACACATCACATTTACAAAAGTCAAAATGAAGAAATATTCTGTGACTCATACGCAAGTCAAAATAGGAATCACGCCCAGTTGCGGCGCGAGCCATTGTGGAACCCTGTGCGGTACGAGATTAGTTAGGTTGTTATTTTTTGTTTTAAGGGGCAGGAACTACGAGGTCATCTGACCCTTGGTACGAGATTTGCGAGGCCCTTACTTCCGGGGGGGGGGGGGGATGGGAGTCAATACCATCCAGGAATAAAATTAAGTGAAATAAATTGAGTGAATTGTAATATTGTAATTTTAAAATACAGTACAGTATTACTATTTCAAAAACTTGCAGTAACAAAGAATGCTAAAAATGAAATCATTTGCTCTTTTTCTGGCTGAAGTATTTTATTAAATCTTCATAGTCAAATGCCAATTCATTTTCTATGGATAGGATTGCGAGTGTTGAGAGTCCGCCTTGGGTAATGGTGTGTCTGAGACAGGTTTTAATTCATTTTAATTTTGAGAAACTTCTCTCGGCAGCCGCGACTGTGACGGGAATAGTAGCAACTATTCTACGTGCAATACTTGTATTTGGATAAGGGTTGTGAGTAACCTTTTGCGGGGCCCTGTGAGATGTGTGACGACCTAGGTATCGTCTAGCGGCTCTCTGACCATCTTATTGTGCCACCAGCGCGGAGCCCTGTGCAGTTGCACACTTCGTATACCCTTGGCGCGGCCACTGATCACGCCGTTTTTGATTTCTTCACCATCTTGTTCATTTTGAGAAGAGGTACGAAAGAAATGACACGTTAAAATTAATCATCTGAGATCGTGGGTTTATGTGCGATTAACATTGCACATTTTTACAAGGTATTTTTTTTAACAATATCTAAAACATATTTATTCCGTGGAGAGATCTCAAAAAGCTTGAAATCGGCCAGAAATTCTAGTTGCATTTCGGAACCAATGGACACGCGTAAATCAATGCTAAATAGAACGAACGAGCGGGTAGCCTAAAGCAGCCGGAAATTGTGATCCAGCTAGCAGTGTAAAGATCACTAATCGCTGATGCACTAATTAAACGAAGTTGAAATTAATATGTAGGACTATAGTATTAATGTAACGTGAATGTTATTATAGCCTACGTTAGGTGTCGGCAACAATACGGTATATTATTATTATTACTAGCGGACCCGTGCGAGAACTCGCGCATAATGGGTTGTGCGCGCCCCATGTGTACAAACTACCCACCCAGTCCTAGTGCTATGCGGGATGTATGCGACACAGTTCTGCCAGGGGCTATCGTCTTGTTTATTTGCTAAAAAGCACTTTATAAACTAATAAATATGTTTCCGTTAACTTATCAAGAAATGCAAGATTTTTCCGGTACTATTGAGACGATTTGGAAGATTTTGGTACAAACCACATCTTCTAACTCCCTCTGGTTTAGGAGCTTGAGTTTTGTGAAACATAGCCTACACCTTAGAGTATTATACTACAAGATTATTGGTATTCTGCCCGAAGGCAGGTCAGTGCCTCCGAAGAGGCTATCCTCAGCCGGAGTTTGCGTGCGGTAGGATGGCCATGGTCTTTCCGCTCCTCCTTTCTTTGCCAACAGCGCGTGGTCCCACTGAACCGGCACGACAATATATATCCAGTGATAATCATTAGCCAAAGTACTATCCAGTGATCGCGTAGGAATAATAATAATAATAAGAAGAAGAAGAAGAAGAAACAATGCCCTTCAGTCATATCTTCAATCAAACTTTTGACTCAAAATTGATTCAGTGGTTTCTCCTGACATTTCGCTACGGCAAGCTGTTTGGGATCCCACTTTGGGTCCTCAATAGCAAACTCCCGCCGAACTAACACCGGTTATGGAACAAATTTTGCTTAGAGACATTTGCAATTCTAAATGTTAGGTGTGATTTATGGATGTACAGTGTTGTTATATTTTAAAACTATTTTCATCATACTGTATTAATTATGGGCTTAGTTAGTTAGTTATTGTTCTTTTAAGGGGCTGAACTGAGAGGTCATCTGCTCCTAATTATAGGCCTAGACTATTATTATTATTGAAACAGCGCACAATGTGCAAAATAGAAAAGTGAGTAACTTACTGTACATTATTCCAATCCAAATTGGGTTATTGATATATGTCTTTGTCGGCAATTTTTTGCATGATATCGAGAACAGCATTCACTGCATAAATCACACACACATTCTTCAGTTGGTTGGTGGAACTACGATTGCTATCGTCAATCACACCTAGCTGTGAACGTGGCTACTAGATGCCACCACAAACGGCACTTCGCGGCGAACGTTGGACCTTATAGGGCGTTAATCAAATCTAACCTACAAGATCGAACCGTCTCACGTGACAATTTTGTGCATGGAAATGAAGTAGCAGCATGACCAACTTTTCATACACATAAGCATTCTGTTATGTTAGTGAAAGCTATAGATGAGTTGTATGAGGAAATTACAGCATTTATAAGGAATGAGAATAGAAAAGATTCTGTATAAAATATTTTAACCAAGAGAGAATGAGATTTATTGACGCTGGGAAATGCCAAAATTACAAGTTAGACAGCCGAGAACCGGTTAGGTTCGCCGAGCTCGCGTCAACAGAGAAGATTTGCTCACAGCATACTTCTGTGTGACAGAGAAAGAGATATCGCCACACGACACCAATTTACAAGTCAAGAACAATGAAAACTGCATAGCAACTCAACAACCAATCAGAATATTTTATCTATCTGAAGCATAATTAAAAAACAGATAACACACACTAATACAGTCATCACAATTAACACCGGTTATCAGACAGATTCTACACACACCCTAAGTACACGGGGCTACATGACCGCGTTGTCGCAGCCCCTAAACTTAAGAACCAACCAACCAACCAAAATATTATTATATTTTAAAATGAAAATTATAAATAATTATATCGCACTAATATCAAGAGAATAAGAAATACAATTTATTTACCGAAATGAAATTTGACATTTAAAGCCACGAGAGGAGATATTTGTAAATTAAAGGAATTAAATATTGTGCGAGGCTAGCAAGAAGCCAGGAGCCTAGCACGGGAGAATCAAGAGATTCATTCCATTTCTACGACTGGTCGAGTAAGGACCGACTTCGTTATACTTCCCAACAAATAATCGCCGATATAGAGAGCGACCGAAGAAGATATACTTTGGCGGAAGGAGAGGCACTTGCAACAGCCAACGAGGAGTTACATTTCCCGTGAAACAACATTGAAGTTTACGAGAAGACTTGTTCGAGAAATAGCATTGAGAATTGAAGCAACTTACAGAATTAAACGACATTTATAAGAAGCAATATACAATAAGAACTTCTACTGAAATACTACTGATATTCTACGGAAACACGACGAAGCATTCAACGATATTAAAAATATTTCAACTATACTTAGAGAAATATTTCACCATGTTATCAAACTCGAGTCCGAGGGGACGTCTATGTTCTAATTTTAAGTCCGAAGCTATTATGAAATACTAAATACCATGGAGGGAAGCTACCCTACATTAAATGGTGTGGAATCCAGAGGAGACCAGACAACAATGGTTACGACGGATTACCACTGCAATGCCAACCGCAGTAATCTGATGTCACCAATATCGCTACAACTAGATGAGTTTCCATCAACATCAAGGAAATCTCATGGCACAAATACTACAGCACATGATTTCAATGAATTACTACAAGAGAGGTGTCGTATGAAGAGAGTTTCGACAGAGCTATCTAGCGATTCCAGACTGGTTAGTCATGAAGAAAGAAGCCGAGACGGACGGAGCCGTTCCGACCATTCGAGACAGCTTGCACTGGGGAGTGTAGCAGAACAGCTGTGCGCTTCCTCCAGGCACACGTGTGACACCGTTAGACCAGTAAGAATCCCAGCCACGCGTCTCAAGAATGCAGTCGCATAACTCTTCAGCAACAGCACAAGTTATCGTGAAATCATCGCAGCTCAAGGTACAGGCCGGACGTTTGTTTTAGACGAGTGAAAAATCTTAATGGAAGCCTGGAGGCGAGTTACTGCAGTACCAGTGTTGTTATCAGCTGCCCCAAGCGGTCCGATGATTGACGAAGCTGTCTCACACTCCTACTGAAGTACAGTCATTGGCAAATATAATGACGTTCGTAAATACATAACGTGTACTTCCGTGACACACAATACTTCGACGTTGACTATACTGTCTGCAAGTCGGTGTCGTCACGTGCTCAAGTCTGGAATTCCATTACATCAGATCGGTGGTGACAAATGTGAAGCGATAGGGTGAGAGAGTGACTGTGTACAGGCTCACCCGCAGGCTTCAAGGTCAAGGGCAATCGTCTAAAACAAACGTCCGGCCTATAGATGAGTGTTTGACATATATTTAGTAGTTTGTCATATTTTGGGGATATTTCAGATGTGACCAACATTTTTATATAGATGTATCCATTTATAACTTATGCTATTATGTTGTCAGACTCACGTAAATTAAATGTAAATTCTTTTTACGTCGGCGTGTGTCGTTTATGACGTCTATTAAATTATATTTTGAATATTTGTTGTTAGATAATTTTGGAAATCCGTTTTATAATTCTACGATTTTAGTGTTAGTTGTTGTTGTTTTAAGGGGTGGAACTACGAGGTAATCTGCCCCTCTACGATTTTAAACGAATCCGTTTTATAATAGTGGAATGCTTCGATAAAATACGTCGATATTAATAATGCTATGATATAATAAAAGAGCATAAATAATTACTTTGATAATACTTTTATGATGTATTATGAGATGAATAACTCAAAGATTAAGTAAATGAGACTCTGTAACAGAATGTTAATAATATGAAGTATAGGAGAAAGAATAAGGATCACATTGTTGACAATTGTTGGAATTAAAACAATTAACTATGTTTATGAACATTTAAATGCAAAAAAGGACAAGGTGTGATAATGCACATGTATATCAACCTGTTGTCATAAGAAAGAGTTAATATAAATATAATTTCATACATTATTACTAGAATGGGAGGATATGATATTATTGTTATCAAATGAGCGAATATATGCAGACTATTATCTCAGAAGGTTTATTTTATTATAATGTGGTTGAACTTCGAAGTATGAAAGATTGTGATCGTAAATATGAGACTACAGGGAATGTAGAAAGTTGTACAGAAATAATAAAGTTATGTGAACTGAAGAAGTAATGAATTTATAAAGAATTTATAAAGAAGTAATGAATTTATAAAGGCGCGAGGACTATGTATTATCGTTAGCAGGAGTGGGTAGTGTGTAACTTGATAACACGCAGCTGTGTTAACTGAATAGTGTTACTGAATCTCATACATTTTGGGAATGTATAGAGATGGTTTAATATTTTTCAATGCCGTGCATCATCGTCGTAATAAAGGAAATGAAATAATGGAAATGTAAGCGTATTGTAGACGTTAGTAGACTTGTTCACTATTATAAATAAGTATTAATGCAATTACAACGAGGCAACGTTCTGTACAGTATGTAAGTGAAGTCTATGGAAGTCTATGGAAGTAATATTCTAGAAATGAGTTGTAATATGTCAGTGAGGATTGAAGCCACGAACCACGTATATTTTTATTGTCAGAATGAGATAGTCTAGCATAGTATTCGTAATTTATCGATTTTATTAATTGATTTGTAAAACCAGAACCGTAATAAGCTTAACTGCTCGCTACAGAGGTTCTATTGGGTGTAACGAAATATTTTAAATACGGTAAATTTTATCTATTGTGAGTTTTATTAGAAGAAAGATTTTATAAGAAGACTAGCAGATGCGAAAGGAAGATCTGGGAGGATCTTGGTGAGACTTAAGAATATCGTGCTGGACGCGATAATTCGAACTTTGTAAATATTTGTAAAATATTATTATTAATAATAATAATTAATGATTAATTTTAGACTTGAAAGATTAGAACAGCGAAGATGAGAAATTTGTAGTATGTAGGGAGAGCAATGTAAACAGCGACGTTTTATATAACAAGTAATAGTTGACAACTACGGGATGTATAAAAGTAGTTAATATTTTTAAACTATTAAATTACGGTTTGTATTTTGAATGTAAAGTTTTACATTGGTTGAAGAGGACTCATTTGAGGTCCGAATTCCTTTTGTACAGGAATAATTTTTAAAGATAGCAAGATCTATCTATTTAATTAAACTTTAGTTTTGTTTTGAACTGATACGTTAATTTGTGCAAGGGACATAACTTGCAGTGTCCTCCTGAATACATTTCAACAAGCACTTTTTAGTTTGCTTGTCCATCTTTATAGAAACTGACAATCTTCTCATTTAATAATCGACACATGATAGTACTACTAGTTGGATACTGGCGCCCACTTATATTTATTTTAAACCGTTCACTCTCGAGATCCGAGATTCTTGTCCTGCCAATTTTTTTTAATAGTAGGATTTTGTATGTAACTAGTTAGTAGTACTATTGTATGGCCTGTGTGTTCCGAGAGTTTCCTAGTTATTTACCTAGTAGGGAAGTGTTGGTTTATCTAGCTGGGTATCAACGTCCCTGCAATCCTCACCATTTCAGCGGATAATAGGTGGTGGCTATGCGGAATTCGATTACATATAGATGGTTTTTGTTACCGCCAGGAACTGGGGCGTCAACTATGTCACTTTGTGGGACATAGACAAATACATGATTGACTATTATCAATTATTGAGAAGCATACGAGGTTTCGTAGGCGATCAATTATTTTATTTGTAGACACGTTTTGAGATTTATACAGCCGATCCCAATTTTGGAATTTGTCAAAGTGAATAGACATTAACCAACTTGAGGAGTACGATGAAGTTGAGAGGCATGTTCTGTTAAACCAGCTAATGACATCTTGCTCACGTGATTGTAAAGTAAAGCTAATTTATATTGATGTAATAGTTAGATATTATTCAAGTATTCCACTGATATATAAAATGTATTATGTTGGTCACTCTGGAAATCTGCAACATTGGTGCAGGTAATGCTTCCCCAGCTTCTCAAAACAATAAGATGTCGTCGAACGATTTGACTATGATCAAATCCATGTTGGAGAAAATGCAGGAGAGCCAAGCCCAATTGACGGGTGACTTGGACGCTCTGCATAAATCATTACACGATAAAACTAAAAGAGTAGAAAGAGAGATAAAGCAGTCAGCTGCTACAGCTAAATCAGAAATGAAGGCAGAATTAGCTGTATCCCAATCCCTTACTAAGTCAAGCATTACCCTACTACAAGAAGAATATAAGAGAAGTCAGGAAGATTCTAGGAAAGCTCAGGAAAAGGCACAGGAGGAGATTAGGAGAGCCCTAGATAACACTCAGGAGGAGGCTAGGAAAGCTCAGGAAGATATTACGAAAGCCTTAGAAAAAGCCCAGGAAGACGGCAGATTAGCTCAAGAACAGAGTAGGTTAGCTCAAGAGGAAAGTAGACTAGCCCAGAATGAGAGCAGAAAGGCCCTAGAGGAAGCTAAAGAAACCCAGAGTGACACCAAATTAGCTTTTGAGAGAGCCCAAGGTGAAACTAGGCAGACATTAGGTAGAGTTCATGAAGCTGTGTCCTCCACTAAGCTAGAGATAGGATCCCTTAGATCTGAAGTCGCTAGAAAAGTTGTCGAAACTAAAATAGAGAACAGTGAATATATTATAGCTTTGCAGGACAAGTTACAAAAAAGTATAGACACGATTAGGCTTAGATTATGAGATCACCTTTTGTCCATGTGTCTGTGTGTGTCCGTAATAAAATCTAAACGACTGCAACAATTTCAATGAAACTCGGTAAGGGCATACTACAACCTCGTCCGACCTCGGCTGTATCTTTCAAATTTTAATAGATTTCACCAATCCAATATGACATCCGCACGAAATATTTCACCGGCATTCTATAACTTTGAAACTGTTACTGATATCACCCTGAAATGGTGTATGGAGATGGAGAATACTTAGGTAAGTTCACATATGTGACTTTTGAAAAACCTGTTGGGTAATAAACCAACATGACGGCCACGGCATAGTATGTGGTTATTTAAATGGAATATTTACACGATTTTATCATCCAAGCGAAGTGAAACTTGGTACGGTATATGTTTATACAAAATTCAATCTACTAGCATCTAATTAAATACAGTTGTTTTAAAACTAAAGATGGTGGCTGTGCGAGAATTTTAAAATAAGACATTACCTTCTGTGCCCGTATCATGCGGTCGAAGTGAACGTTTGTATGATGAACCAATGCAATAATATTCATCTACAGGTGCATAACTCTATGGCCTACATGTGATGTACAGTTGTTTATTCTTTAGGGGCTTTACAACATCGTTGTCATGTAGACCAGTGTACTTGTGTGTGTGTAGGAGTTGCCTGATAACATGTATTGGAGAAAGTTCTGCCCTAAAACTTCCCCATACGGGAGAACGCGAAGTAGGTTTAAGCTTAACCAAAATAGCTACTGTTAAACAGCGAAAAGACTGAAGCGGTGCGGTGCAATGGGCATAAAAGTACATCACCAGAAAACAAAAGTTTAGTTAACAAGATATAAATAATATTTATTGAGACAACAATTTTTTTTAAATAACATTAAAATGCACAATAAATGCACACAACTGGGATATGCAGAGAATAATTAGTGTTAAATCTTAACAAATGGAGAGGGTCTGGTGACAGTACCCTGATTAATGTGGAAAAACCAATGTTGAGGATTGCCTAGATTTGAGAGAAATTGGAATTGAAATATAATATGCATATTAATAAAAGAACCATAAAAAAGATGAAATGTATGATGAGAGTAAGAAATTCAATTCTTTATCAAGTTTGAACTTATCTTCCAAATTGTTGAGCCAGCTCCATAAAAGTTCTAGTTAGCCTAAAACTGTTTTAAAAATCCTCCACGGTTTCTTCGGGGAGGGGGAGGCGCTCATGGCCTCAAGATGCATATTCCGAAAAGATGAATATTCAACTCTTCTTTTCCCTTCTGGTGACGGTTTGAGACTGGTAGTGTCCAGGCGGTGACTGAGTATAAGTCGACATTGGGTGCGGCCAGGAAGACTGCTGCTTCCTCGAAGTTTAAAGTGAGATACACCATCTAAGGTGAAACTTGCAGTGTGCTGCGGCTGGCAAACATTCCTGTCCTCTTGAGCGATGTATCAGAGTAGAGGCCTCGTGACGTAGCAACGAGGTGAAGCAGCGACTGGCAATAGTGCCATGCGGTGTGGCAGCGTTGATCTGAATGATGAGCTGATCTGAATGACGATGTGATCAGAATGATGATTGATCAGAAGTGGTGGACAACGCCAGCAGGTGGCGTCTTAAATAGTGATCATGGAACAATCTCGAAGGCTGGAGATTGCCCGACCAGACAAAGACCTGCCATTGGTCGAACGAAAGTCAGGGTGACGTCAGTCGACCCTGCTCAGCAGACAGCAGATGAGCCAGTAGATGCCGTGTATGCCGGGAGTGAGGAAGCTTGAGGTAGCGAGCGACTGGAACACTCAAGGTGAGAGCTATGATATCTATGAATAGGTGCTTGATAACAAGATTATGCATTTGGTTTAAGCAATTAATACATTTACAAAGAAATAATTACCATTCGGGGATCTCGGTAACAAGACACAAAATTTGACCGACAAATGGGCCAAGCTAAACATTGAAAGCATCACGAAAGTGATCATGTGTCATTGTACAGTAATGCCTGTAGTAGTTTGTGTACTTGAAATCGAGGTAGGATTTGGGTAGGAAGCGACCGTGGCTTTAAGTTAGGTACCATCCCGGTATTTGCCTGGAGTAGAAGCGGAAAACGACGGAAAACCACTTCCATGATGGCTGAGTGCACCCAGTTCCAAACCTCAAAACCGAATTAAATGTGTAGATTAAGGCGTTCACAGCCCGGATTACTATTCAAATAATTCATGGTTTTTGGGCTAATGTCGTGTGAAAATAAAATTAAACACCACCAGACGTTTCGAAGGAACCTTGCCTCCTTTTTCAATGGAATTAAACAATGTGGCCAAAGAAAGTATATCAATGAGATTACAAAAAACTAGATAAATTCCTCTGTTCGTCACCAGAGAGCAGCAGCCAGAAATTACTGATGGACCATGGTAGAAAAAACGCGCCGTATTAATAAGAACAGAGTGGTAAAGAGGGCGGAGGGAAAATATAGAGACTCCTCGAAGAATGAGGATGTCACAAATAAGGAGAAAAAGGGGGAGGGAGAGAGAGAGTGGGTTAGATGGATATAAGGAAACATAAACAAAAGGGAAGTGTATCTATACGATACCTAACGTCATACAGACAACGGCGAAAAAACAGATGGAAACTCCTCCAGTGACGAACAAAGGAGATCAAATCCCGGCTCTGTAGCCAAGAGGAAAACGTAAAATTTGAAATAGGTGAAGAACTAGAGAAACTGAGAGGAACTATCTTCCTAGATCTTTAATAACTGGTAGCCAAGTGTCACTTAGCTGATACCCAGTGTCTCCGTTAAAGTAATTGGGGTTTTTACGAATTGCAACTGGCTCCATTATAATTCTAGACCAGTAGCTGTGCTTAACAAGGGCAAGCGCATGAGCATCCTTGAAACATACATCGTGCCCTGAAGACAGGGCAGCTGCTCTCTGTTTTTTGTAATCTCATTGATATACTTTCTTTGGCCACATTGTTTAATTCCATTGAAAAAGGAGGCAAGGTTCCTTCGAAACGTCTGGTGGTATTTAATTTAATTTCACACGGCATTAGCCCAAAAACCATGAAGTATTTGAATAGAATTAAATTTGTTGGCGGAACGGGAAATCGAACTCGGGCCTATGCGGTGACAGCCAAGAATGCTAGCCACTACGTAACGAGGCGGATCCTACATTTGTAACACTCTGCCATAGCAATCATCCGAAATAATTCACCGGTTCTCAATATCTACAAATCTACTATAGCAATCAAACGGAAATTTTGTAGCCTACTGTATATTCATAGATGCCATTAAAATAGGTTCACATAAGGGACTTTCAGTAACCTGATAAAGCACAAACCCAACATGGTGTCGACGCGAAATTTAATTATTTTAAAAGAAATTTTCTCGCGACTTAATAATCCGAGCGCTGTGAAACTTGACAGGATATACCTTCATACAAGATCGGCTTTGGTGGCGTAGTTGATAGCATGCTGAGCTTCTATGCCCAAAATCACGGGTTCAAATCCGGCCGAAGTCGTCGGATTTTTTAAGAGCGTTAAAAATCCCTCAGTGTGCCTTCCTTCGGAGGGGAAGTAAAGCCGGAGGTCCCATGACATAGATTTATGGCATGTTAAAGAGCCTTCCACTAATTACACTTGTGTGAAGCTAAATTATATAGGTTAAAAATGTAAACAACGCTCTTAGGTTCATACGTTCGTTGCCAATAGCCGACTGCGGTGGCGTCTAGTAGCTAAGTTCTGAACTAGTAGTCGTTGACGGTGGCGTTTGGCGGCAAAAGTAGAACTATTTGAAAAATTCAAAATCTGCACTCCTTACTTGAATTAAAAAACAGATAACACACACTAATACAGTCATCACAATTAACACCGGTCATCAGACAGATTCTACACACACCCAAAGTACACGGGGCTACATGACCGCGTTGTCGCAGCCCCTAAACTTAGGAACCAACCAACCTTCATACAAGGCTTTATTAACGTCTAATTTAATTCAATTTATAAGAGATCTTTTAAAGATATATTTTTATTTCTCATGTCGTAAACAAGCAATAGAAATGTAGATTGGGTATAATAAGCCACCATTATAATATTAATCTGCTGGCATATAGCCTACTGTATTTCCATAGCCTATATATAAAACAAAACAACATGGCGTCCATGCTATATATTTCACCGGTTCACAATATCTCCGAAACTATTTAAGCAATCAGACTGGAAAATTTTTATGGTGATAACTAGGGCCCAGATGTTGATGACATTTCATCTTTTTACTGAGCTGTCTAAAACAATGATGAAGTACATAGAAACTCCAGACGGGGCACCCCGTATTCAAAAATGTCATTTTCATTTTACATTTTTTGCTACTTTTCCATTTTAAGAGCATTTTTTAAGTTTGGTCGATTTTTTGTCATATTTTAGACAAATCTGCCTTTTAAGGTCATATTTTTTCCATTTTAGTCATTTCACAGCTTTATATGAGGAAGTTACGTCTCTCAGAGTTAAGAAAAAGCTAGTAGCTGATACAAGATTATCTATTTCGATTGACTTTTCCGTTTGAGCTTAAGATGTCAGTTTTGAAATATTGGTGAGTTTATTATTGTAAGATCATTTTTTTCCATTTCATAGTGCATTTTTCGAATTTTTGAAATATTGGTGAGTTTATTATTATAAGATCATTTTCTCCATCTTATAGTGAATTTTTCGAATTTTTAGGTCATTTATTACAGTCATTTCTGAAAATGTTAAGTGCATTTTTAAAACTTTTTTACGGCATCAACATGGCCCTAGTGATAACAGGACTATTAACTATGTGCATATATTTTACTTTTAAAATCCTGAGAAACACAGAGCAATGCAACCTACCACAGTGAATCTTTATTCAGAGCTTAGTATAGAGGCATCTCATGTTCAATTGTTTACAAAACTTCAAGACGGCATTATTTCGAAATTTCGGAACTTTTGCTTATTTCTCGTGTCCTATTGAAGAGAAGATTCGTACGATGGACTATTATAATAATCATTATCTAATGGCAATACATTCTGTGGCTTACATTTGGCAATTCATAGAAGCAGTGCATTTTACTTTTCTTAAAATAAACTCCCGTCACTCGTTAGAGAAAGATGTTTCCTCGCAGGATACTGAAAGTTATTACCGTATTCTAGCAAATAACTTCTCAGTGTAATGGTGGTTGGTGGAAACAGGTCGTGAACCAAAAGCTCTTTAGTACGTCACGTGGAAAATCCTTTTAACAGGCGGGAGAAGTAATGAAAAAGACCAGTAGGATATAAGAAAATAGGCCATTTAATTCTTCACGGAACTACTTGTCATCATTAAAACAGCATGTGTGGCGTGACCCCACCTCCTAATAAAATCTAAACGGTTTGAGCGGTTCAAATGAAACTCTATAAGGATTTACTAATACCTCGACCAAACTCGACCATGCCTTTCAAATATTAATAAGTTTCACCGATCCAACATGGCAACCACGCGAAATATTTTACCGGCCATTTTACTGCTATTAACCTGAAAATTTGTATGGTGATAGAGGATACTATAGTTAGTTGACTTACAGTATGTCACTTTCAGAAACACGATAAGCACAAATACAACAAAGCCATCAAGCGAATTTCAAATATTTAGATTAACTTTTCTCTCGATTTTATCAATAGAGTTCCAACGCAGTGAAATCGTAATAGGTCTGCACGGTTACTGGCATCTAATTTAATTCAATTGTTTTGAGTAACTCACGATGGCGGCTGTGTGAAATTTCAAAATTCTATTTAAAAAAAATCACAGTCAGTCTGAAAGACTAGACGTTGTATCATTTCAAATGACGTATGCTACAAATGCTACACATGTTAGAAAGACTCAGGAGGGCTTCTCGCTTTGCTCGAAGCCCCAGGACTCTTTCAACAGACTGCATTACCCATTAACTTAGGCTTCCCGCGCGGGCACCTCTTTAAGGGTCACAGGAAGAAATGTGTTTCTTGTACTTGTATTAGAGATGTGTTTGGTTGAATAAAGCGTAAATTGTGTACTTTTTGATAGCGGTATTGTGGCCCATCATCCCAGGCAAGCCGGCGGAAACCTTTGCCTCCCTGTCAGAAGGATCATTTGGCCGTAAATTTGAATTAGTGTAAGGATGTAGTATGAGTGTCCAGATTTATACAATAGCCTACTCCATGAAGGGGTCATGACTATGCCTTATATGTTTGTTTAATGAATAGTGTATCTGAAATAAGGGAAGAATACTGATTTACAGATTTGTAGAGTGAGTTTCTGATTTTTAAATAGAGTTTATGAAATTTATGGTAAAGGTGAAGGAGTGGTGAACATGAATAGACAATAGCCTACTCCATGAAGGAGTCATGACTATGCCTTCTGTGTCTGTTTAAAGTATAGAGTAACTGAAATGAGGGAAATTTACTGAATTTGGTGTTTGTAGAATGTAATTTTCGATTTCAATTTGGGTTTTCGTGAAGCTTGTTGCGGAGTTGTTATTTCTCTGAAAAGGAGTGTTTTTGCCCCATGCAGGCTTGTGTTCGATCTGGCTAGACTAGTGTAACTGTAGAGAGTTGGGAGATGAGTTGTAGAACCTGGGAGCGAGCAGTGGCAGGCTGAACAGTAGGGGGGGGCTTTTTTTTTTGAGTGAGAGTAGGGATGGAATATTGGGACTGGTTCGATGCTTTGCTCTGACATCCTGCACACCTCTTTAGGAGGCACCCTGTATTCTTATTTCAGACTGACTGTAATTTTTTGCTGTGACATCCTGCACACCTCTTTAGGAGCACCCTGTATTCTTATATGGCATCTTGTATCTCTTTAGAAGTCACCCTGTATTCTTGTGTTCGCTTCGCTCAAAGCCCCAGGTCGCTCGACGCCAGGCCTCTTTCAACAGACTCCAATAATCATTAGCGTCTGCTTCTCGCTCCCCGCGTGAGCATGACGTCACGTTCCCGCTCAGCTGCATGACGTCACTTCCCGCGCGGCTGCATGACGTCACGTCCGTCTCCGTGTCCGTAACGCATAACGATGTACCCCAGCCATAACGACGAAGTCGACAAGATAATTTGAAATTACTAAAAAAAGAAGGAAGCGTGTAGTTTTACGTGACCGTTTATCTAACGATCATGAGACACGGGACTTCAACTTTTATGTGGAATCCGAACCACAGGACGTAATATTTCATTTCGATAATCTCACATGCATTGACCAGGAATCGACGCCGTCCGCTTGACCACTGCACCCTTCAAAATGTTATACGATCGAAATACAGGTTTGTATAGGTATAATCTGTTGGTACATAAATATACTTTGTGTCCATATAAAATAATTCAACAAGGCGACCATGTGATATATTTCAACGGTTCTTATTATTCGTATATTATACGAACCTGTCAGAGCAATCAACTGCAATTTAGTACTGGCAGAGCTAAATTTGTGACGGCAGGCACCAGTACGCCGTACTGAAACCTCTGATCGGGGGAAAAATCGAATACATAAAATAATTTTTAGAACTGTTGAACGTTATTTGTAAGTCAAGGTCAACTTGGTCTTTGACTGGATAATTATTTCAGAAAACTGTAAAGACAAAATTATAAAACAAGAAATAAATGATTGATGGTGAACATGTGTGTATATTCAAACCGAATGTATTTAATTTTTTTTAAATTACGTAAAACAAATGAAAATGAAATAATGTTCATTGTTTGAATGGTAGCCTAGTTATCCTACATTAAAATTTAATATAGGCCAACGGCTGTGGTAAGAAAATTGTTGCTTCAGTAGTCTCAATTTAACTTAACATTGCAATCATAATTAGATTGCTATTTTGTCCATTGATTTATTTTTAAAGGTGTTCAGAAAAGCGTAAAAATATCGTTTTTAGAACTCTATATTTCACCCCCTCCCACTACCACCCGAAAGCCCACAGTACCGGAACCTCTTCTTTTACAAATCAAGCACTGAGTACCGGTATGTGACATTCAATAACCTAAAGAGCACAAAACCAACATGACGGGCCCGCAAACTTTAAACATTTAAATGGGGTTTTCTCACGACTTATCATCCGAGCAGTGAAACTTGGCAACGGTAAAACTCTATTTGTTAGCCTACTTTCGATTTTTGCAAAAAATGAAAGTAGACTTATGAGATCAACACAGGGCGAAAAAAAAGTGTGTCTGTCTGTGTGTGTGTGTGTGTGTGTGTGTGAGAGAGTCTGTCTGTGTGTGTGAGTGTGTGTGTGTGTGTGTGTGTGTGAGTGTGTGTGTGTGTGAGTGTACTCTGAATGTCTGTCATCCCCTATCAATTCGAACACGGTGGAAACCAAATGGAACGAAATTTGGTAAAGAGGTAGTACTAGCAAAGGGCACCTCAGTGTCATGTTTTATATCGCCGCCATCTTGACGGAAACGTAATGGCGGCCACACAAATGTTCAAAGCTTAAATCAAATTACGAATAACCTAATCATCCGATCTCTACCAAATTTTGCAACAACATACCTTTATGGAGGAAGCATCCTTTGACCAAATCAATGGGTCATTAGCC
Organism: Meconema thalassinum; assembly: GCA_946902985.2. Classification (NCBI taxonomy): domain Eukaryota; kingdom Metazoa; phylum Arthropoda; class Insecta; order Orthoptera; family Tettigoniidae; genus Meconema; species Meconema thalassinum. Next base: position 626,471,715 of record OX336390.1, on the reverse strand, counting down.
TAATAGTTTGCGGATGGCGGCCATCTTTGTGTCAAAATTGATTCCCCCTATTAATTCAAACACGGTGAAACCGAATGGAACGAAATTTGATACAAAGGTAGCACTAGCAAAGGGCACCTCAGTGTCATGTTTTATATCGCCGCCGTCTTAACAGAAACGTAATGGCGGCCACACAAATGTTCAAAGCTTAAATCAAATTACGACTAACATAATCATCCGATCTCTACCAAATTTTGCAACAACATACCTTTATGGAGGGAGCATCCTTTGACCAATCTAATAGGTCATTAGCCTAATAGTTTGCGGATGGCGGCCATCTTTGTGTCAAAATCGATTCCCCCTATTAATTCGAACACGGTGAAACCGAATGGAACGAAATGTGGTACAGAGGTAGCACTAGCAAAGGGCACCTCAGTGTCATGTTTTATATCGCCGCCATCTTGACGGAAACGTAATGGCGGCCACACAAATGTTCAAAGCTTAAATCAAATTACGACTAACATAATCATCCGATCTCTACCAAATTTTGCAACAACATACCTTTATGGACGGAGCATCATTTGACCAATCTAATAGGTCATTAGCCTAATAGTTTGCGGATGGCGGCCATCTTTGTGTCAAAATCAATTTCCCCTATTAATTCGAACACGGTGAAACCGAATGGAACGAAATTTGGTACAGAGGTAGCACTAGCAAAGGGCACCTCAGTGTCATGTTTTTTATCTCCGCCATCTTGACGGAAACGTAATCGCGGCCACCGAAATGTTAAAAGCTAAAATGTAATTACGACCAACCTAATAATCTAGTCTCTACCAAATTTTGCAACAACATATCTTTATGTGGGAAGCATATTCTGACCAAACTGCAAGATCATCAGCCGAATAGTTTGCAGATGGTGGCCAAGTATGAGTGCAAATCGATTCCCCCTATCAATTCAAACACGGTGAAACCGAATTGAACGAAATTTGGTACAGAGGTAGCACTAGCAAAGGGCACCTCAGTGTCATGTTTTATATCGCCGCCATATTGACGGAAACGGAATGACGGCCACCCAAATGTTAAAAGGTTAAATCAGATTACGACCATCCTAATAATTTGATCTCTACCAGATTTTGCAACAACATGCCTTTTTGTGGAAAGCATCTTATGACTGAACTACCATGTCATCAGCCCAATAGTTTGCAAATAGCGGCCATGTATGTGTGCAAATCCATTCCCCATATCAATTCAAACACGGTGAAACCGAATTGAATGAATTTTTTTACAGAGGTAGCACTAGCAAAGGGCACCTCATATTCATGTTTAATATCCCTATAGCACGTTGTATTTCAACAAGCTACTACAACCAACATTCAATTATACTCCTTGAAAAGAGCAAAGTGTTATAAGAATACCCATGCATTTAGGAGAAAGTAGGCTATATGTTCTTTACTGAACATCTTGTTGTTACTTAATTTGAGGGGCTTGGGCATCGGGGTCATTCAGCTCCGTGTACTTGGGTGTAGTCTGCCTGATAACCTTTGTTATTGCGATGTCTGTAGTAGCGTGTGTATTTGTAATGAAGGTGAGAATTGGGGAGGAGGCAGCCGTGGCCTTAAGTCAGGAACCATCCTGTTTTCAATCTAAGATGCAGTCAGCTTGAAATTGTTTAAAAAAGAGTTTTTTCCTCGTACCCTATTCAGAAACGAAGAGATGCTTTGTATAATGAATTATCATAATAATTATTATCTAATAACACTGAATTTTGTAGCTGATGAAGACATCACAGATGCTATGAAATGGACTTGTTTATTTAATATTCGCCAGGCTAACGTTGTCCATTCTCACCATAACGCATTATGTACACTTTGTCCCACTTCTACAAACACTAACAATGTCGAGTCTCTAATAGATTGAAGAAAAATTGAAGACACTTTGCCTATCCTACGCTAGTATTCGAACTCCCGACCTCGCGACTCGATATTACTACTAGCTCACCTTAGCCCTCAGCCAAAGCGTGCCAAACGTCTTGCTGTGCGCTTGGTATGAACGCACAATAGTTGTGGATAAATACACTGCAGGCGCATTAGTTAACATCCGAGTTACCCATAAACATCACTGGAGTACACGACCTTGGTGAGTCACGACTTACAGTGGTGTGGGCTTTGAACAAGAATGTTTAGTGTGAAAGGTAAAAAGTTGCGTGTAATACACAGGAACAATTTTCAATTCCATCGAACTCCTCTTTAGTGGTAAAATTCAACGGTGATCATGCTGTAAGAAGACGTGCAAAGCATTTTTGATGATTGATGTTAGAACAGAGATGACTCGAGAAGAGAACACCTTCTCACACTTCTCACAACCATGAAGCTGACAATACCCACTCTATGCTAAGGCAGAAGGTAAGCAACACTTTGACACGTAAGGCAGCTGAACCATTATGCGAACGGCCAAGATTTCCGCTGCTGACTTGGGTACCTTACATAACAAAGATGTACACATTAAAAAGAATAGGCTATGCACACTGCTCATATGAAACTTCGTCCTAAATTGCCAAGGAACTTATCGGAGTTCCACGCGATTATCCCTCAGTACCTAAACAACTTATAAACTACATTGATGAGAACTAGTTATTTGTTAACGATGTGCAGAATAACATTGTAAGACTGACTACAGAGAGAAATGTGGCGTATGTAAAACAGTGTGAAGCGTTATTTATGAATGGTACTTTTAAAAGCTGTCCCTCCTTATTTAAGCAACTTTTTGCTGTACATGGTTATGCAAATTACACGTACGTACCATTTTATTTCTTATTGTTACGGCTGTGAGTTTGTTTCATCGCTCGCCGCATGAGTCACAACTGCCCAAGGGCTGGGCTGCTCGGCCTCAGTGTATTGCGTGCGCCTTATGCAACAGGACTACTAGGACAAAGGGATGGTCCAGAATATTCGTGACTGAGCCAGCGATGGAAACCTCGAGAAGCCGTGAACCCTGGATGGGTCTAGAAGCATTTATTGAGTCACCGGCCTGCTATATAAGAGCGACCTGTCAAGCAGCAGTTGTTGTTGTGTTTTACGAGCTAGTGTGAGCGTTTATCCTGAGCGACAGAAGTGTGGTGACTTGCGAAACCCCTAGTGAAGCCGTTTCTCTTGACAGCGAGGAAGTGAGAAGCATACAGGTGACTGCCTGTGTTTTGAGTGAAGTGCCGTGCGAGTTACGAAACCCAGTGACATTGTTTCCCAGCTCGTGAACAGCGAGGCAGCGTGTAGCAGGTCATCGTAAGTAACTGTAATTTGTGTACATAGGGAAGAGTTGCATGTAGTTCTGTCAAGGCCACCAGACTCATAAGGAGAAGATTAACTGTTGACAAGTGAAAGAGGGCTAGAGCTCTCCATAAGCAAGAGACTTGAGGAAACTGGAGTAGGGTTCTAATTGCTTGTAATTGCTGATGAGTAATGTAACTTTCTGGCCGAAATAAAATTAATTATTTCTTTAAAAGGAACATACTGTGTTGTGCTTTCTACCCACCGTAATCCAGGTAACAAAAGTGCCACTAGGGGTGGCACGTAACAACTGGTGTCAGAAGCCGGATTGCGAACTCGAGCACAACACCTGACGGTCCTGGTTTCAAAACCCGAGCAGGTCATTTTCTCTAATTTTTCTGTGAGTGCATGCCCTTTACAAGACAAACAACTAAAATTGAGGCGCAATTGCCAGCATTGCTAGAAAAGTTAAATGGCATGGAAACCAAAATGGAGGACGGCCAGAAGAATTTAACCAAGGACCTAACTGCCAAATTAGAAGACGGCCAGAAGAAGCTAGAAGACGGCCAGAAGAAGATGGAAGACGGTCAAAATAAGTTAGCGGAGGACCTGAAGAAGATGGAAGACAGCCAGAAAAGTTTAGCCGAGGACCTAACTTCCAAATAAGAAGACGGTCAGAATAAGCTAGCAGAGGACCTAACCGCCAAATTTCTGGATGGCCAGAAAAAACTGGAAGAGTGTCTGCTGACGAAATTACAGGAAAGTCAAAAGAAATTGGAACAGGGTCTGCGTCAGGAAGTCAACACCGTCTGCCAGGGCCTACGTGAGGAAGTCACAGCAGTAGAAAAGAAGTTCGACGCCTTACAAGAGGAAGTTGCCGAACTGAGCCAACGCCCACTGACGGGGGTGGAAGAAAAATTCAACGCTTTACAAAAGGAAATTTCTGAGCTGAACCAACACCCGTCGACGGGGATGGAAGCGAGATTCAACGCTCTTTGAGGAAGTTGCCGAGCTGCGCCGACGCCCGCCCACAGGTACACCGGGAATATTAGGAACGGGACAGAGCAGAGTGACGCCCCCAACCTTCGACGGAAAGGTCCCGTGGAGCACCTATTTACGTCAGTTCGAGGCAGCCTGTTCAATAAACAACTGGAACAGCACGGAAAAGGCTACAGCTCTCATTGTAGCGCTGAGAGGGGACGCCCTTAACGTCCTTCAGGCCATCCCGACTGGATCCCAGGACTACGCTTCACTAATCGCCCATATGGAGTTCCGATATGGAGATAGCCATCTTCAGCAGGCCTACCAGATGCAGCTCCGGACCCGGGTACAAAAGAACGCGGAAACCCTGCAGGAGTTAGAGATGGACATCGCACGTCTCGTAAGGCTCACCTACCCAACAGCGCCGGCCGACTTTCTGGAGCAGATAGCGACACAGACTTTCACCGACGGGCTACGGGACTCGGACACTCAACAGGCGCTGCGACTCGCGCGCAATAAGACCCTGACAGATGCGCTGAGCCACGCACTTGAGTTCGAGACGGCAAAACAGGCATCCAGAATGCACGCGCGGGTGCGGCAAGTGGACGTCGACGAACCAGTGAAAACCAACGAGACCAAGCCCCTGGCCGACGAATTAATGGAGGCGCTAAGCCGTTTCTTCGATAGTCGCGGCACCACCAGCAACGACACAGCCGGAAGGCAACCGGAGAGGCGGCCCGGAAGAGGACTACCGACCTGCTGGACCTGCGGTAAGAAAGGCCACCTGAGCAAGGACTGCGGTGATCGCCACCGCCGAGGGTATCCGACGGGAAATCAGTCGTCTGAAAACCGCGCGACCCAGGGAATCGAGTATTAGCCAGCCTTGGGGGGCAAAGGTTGGCTTGTGACAGTCGTCAAACCCCGGCAGTCCAGGTTCGTGTGACGAAGTTACGGAGGGACAATAGCAGCCTGATGGTCGACGGAGTCGTCAACGGAGAGAGCTGGCCCATGCTAATCGACACGGGAGCATCGAGGACCATCGTCAGTCCCACCGTGATCCCGAAGTGGAGATTGCAACCCACACAAAGGAACCTCCAGCTAATAACCGCGACCGGAGAGACCGCACCGGTACATGGCGAAGCATCACTGGAGTTCGTCATTGGTCGACGGGCGATAAAGCATCCAGTGCTTGTGGCTGACGTATCAAATGAAGTGATCATCGGACTGGACTTCCTGGACCAGAACAACATCATCTTGGATCTGAGAACCAACACTCTGCAGTTCGGAGGTGAGGAACTTGCTTTGCAACCTGCGCACGAGTCCATCACCGCACGACGAGTAAGGCTGAGAGAAGACGTCATCGTTCCCGCCAGGACGGATGTCAGCGCTGCCGTAATTGTCGACGGAACTGCTGAGGGAGTGGCGGCTGTCATCGAGCCAAAATATGAGGACATCCAGACAAAAGGATTGCTAGTTGCCATGACTCTCATCAACACGACGTCTCGGCCGTACGTCCGCCTGTCCAACCTGAACGACTACGACATTACGGTTCACCGGGACACCAACCTAGGAGTCTGCGAGCCCCTTTACCTGGATTGCCCGCATCACAGATACGACGGACGGACACCTGCAGACGGACAACCGAAGAAGACGCACACTGCCAGAAGAACTACAGAAGCTGTACCAATGATCCCAGGACCATTTAGACGACGAACAATCACGCCAACTTCAGGACCTGCTACGCGAATTCCAGGACGTCTTCTCCGTGGGGAGCAAAGATTTCGGCAGGACAAGCTTGGTCCAGCACAGAATCGACGTTAAGGGCAGCGCACCGATTAGGGCCCCATTCCAACGTGTCCCGCTCGCCAAGCAAGCCGAAGTCGACCGGATGGTAGAAGAGATGAGGGAGCAAGGGGTGATCGAGCCATCACATAGTCCTTGGAGTTCTCCGGTCGTGCTAGTGAAGAAGAAGGACGGTTCCACCAGGTTCTGCGTGGATTACAGGCGGGTGAATGACGTCACGAAGAAGGACAGCTACCCTCTACCCCGGATCGACGACACCCTGGACACCATATCAGGGTCGAGATGGTTCTCCACCTTGGATTTGAAGAGTGGCTACTGGCAGGTGAAGGTCCACCCTAAGGACCGCGAGAAAACTGCGTTCTCTGTGGGCAGCGGGCTCTGGCCATGCCATTCGGTCTGTGCAACGCCCCTGCGACCTTCGAAAGGCTAATGGAGTCCATTCTGAGGGGACTACACTGCAAGACCTGCCTAGTCTACCTAGACGACGTCATCGTTCTGGGGAGAAGCTTCGAGGAGCACTACAGCAACCTGAAGGAGATCTTGTTGAATCTACGGGCTGCCCAGCTGAAGTTGAGCCCCAAGAAGTGTCAGCTCTTCCAGAAGCGGCTCCACTACCTTCGGCATATCGTCTCCGAGGAAGGGGTGCGCACCGACCCAGAGAAGACCGCAGCTGTGAGGGAGTGGCCAGTTCCGAAGGACAAGTCCCAACTACGAAGCTTCCTGGGACTCTGCACTTATTACCGTCGCTTCGTGAAAGGATTCGCCGACATCGCCAAACCTTTACATCGACTGACTGAGAAGGACCAACTCTTCACGTGGACAGTAGAATGCCACAGTGCCTTCGAACAACTCAAGCAGGCTCTGTGCACCGCGCCTATTCTGGCCTACCCCAGACCTGGAACAAGGTTCATCATCGATACCGATGCCAGCGACTTTGGCATAGGGGGAATCCTGTCGCAAGTAGTGGACGGCGAGGAGAGAGTAGTGGCCTACTTCAGCAAGGCCTTGTCAAAGCCAGAAAGGAACTACTGCGTCACCAGGAAGGAGCTGCTCGCCATCGTGAAGATCATTGAACACTTCCACAAGTACCTGTACGGGCAAGAATTTCTCATCAGGACCGACCATGCATCCCTGCGGTGGCTCCTGAACTTCAAGCAGCCCGAGGGTCAACTCGCGCGGTGGTTAGAGAGGCTTCAACAGTACAACTTTGAGATTCAGCACAGGAAAGGCCAACTGCATTCTAACGCCTACGCCCTGTCACGAAGACCGTCCCCCGAAGACTGCACCTTCTGTGCCCGAAGGGAGGAGAACACCGGGATACAGTGCCGAAGGACTACCGTGGAACATCAAGGGAGCTGGAGCCGCGAATCTTTCATGCGGGCACAAGCAGAAGATGATGACCTGGGACTGATAGCCGAATGGAAGGAGGCCTGTGTCCCCAGAACCGGGTGGAACATTGTGAGTGACTGCAGCCCAAAGTTTAAGTCCTACTTGGCGCAGTGGGACTCGCTGGTTGTGAGGGATGGTCTCATATGCCGTACCTGGGAGAGCACCGACGGGAAGACATCTCGGGAACAAGTCGTCGTTCCAAAGGCTATGACGGAGGAAGTCCTGAAGGAAGTCCATGGAGGATCATCTGGTGGACACCTAGGGATAAAGAAGACGCTGGAGAAGCTGAGAGAGCGGTTCTACTGGATCGGATGCCGAACAGACGTGGAGAACCACTGCGCGAGGTGCCACGATTGCGCAGCCAGCAAGAGCCCAGGACGAAGACGACGGGGTCTACTGAAGACCTACAACGTGGGCGGCCCCATGGAGAGAGTGGCCATCGATGTTGCTGGGCCATTTCCGTTAAGCGAGGCAGGGAACCGCTACATATTGGTCGTCAGCGACTACTTTACCAAATGGCCGGAGGCGTATGCGCTCCCTAACCAAGAAGCCGCGACGATTGCAGAGACCCTGGTGAAGGAATTCGTCAGCCTGTACGGAGTACTCCTGGAGCTGCACTCCGACCAAGGGAGGAACTTCGAGTCGCAGGTGTTCCAGAACCTATGCCAGCTGCTGGGAATCCGGAAGACAAGGACAACGCCGCTACACCCTCAGTCCGACGGGATGGTAGAGCGATTCAATCGCACCATCGAGAACCATCTCCGAATAGTCGTCAGCGAGCACCAGAGTGATTGGGACAAACATCTTCCACTATTTCTCCTGGCCTACCGCGCCGCCGTGCATGAAGCCACCGGGTGCACACCAGCCCGGGCCATGTTTGGGAGGGAGTTCCGTCTACCTGTCGATCTTGCCTTCGGCCGACCTGGGAATGATCCGGTCCCGTTAAGCCAGTATTGTCAAGAACTGGTCGACCAACTGGAGGACGTGCACGCGTTCGCGAGGAGGAAACTGCGGATCGAGACCGACAGAATGAAGACCCGATACGACCAGCAGACGGATGCCGGCGGATTCCACGAGGACGACCTGGTCTGGCTCTTCAACCCATTACGGAAGAAAGGCCTGTCACCCAAACTGCAGAAGTCCTGGGAGGGCCCGTACCGAGTCGTGAAACGGATCAACGATGTCGTCTACAGGATCCAGCGGAGCCCGAGGGCGAAGATGAAGATCGTGCATCGAGATCGTCTGGCAGCCTACGGAGGGACACAGACGGACCAATGATTGATCGGGACGATCAGCCTTTTAGGAAGGGGGTGGTGTTACGACTGTGAGTTTGTTTCATCGCTCGCCGCATGAGTCACAACTGCCCCAGGGCTGGGCTGCTCGGCCTCAGTGTATTGCGTGCGCCTTATGCAACAGGACTACTAGGACAAAGGGATGGTCCAGAATATTCGTGACTGAGCCAGCGATGGAAACCTCGAGAAGCCGTGAACCCTGGATGGGTCTAGAAGCATTTATTGAGTCACCGGCCTGCTATATAAGAGCGACCTGTCAAGCAGCAGTTGTTGTTGTGTTTTACGAGCTAGTGTGAGCGTTTATCCTGAGCGACAAGTGTGGTGACTTGCGAAACCCCTAGTGAAGCCGTTTCTCTTGACAGCGAGGAAGTGAGAAGCATACAGGGGACTGCCTGTGTTTTGAGTGAAGTGCCGTGCGAGTTACGAAACCCAGTGACACTGTTTCCCAGCTCGTGAACAGCGAGGCAGCGTGTAGCAGGTCATCGTAAGTAACTGTAATTTGTGTACATAGGGAAGAGTTGCATGTAGTTCTGTCAAGGCCACCAGACTCGTTAGGGAGAAGATTAACTGTTGACAAGTGAAAGAGGGCTAGAGCTCTCCATGAGCAAGAGACTTGAGGAAACTGGAGTAAGGTTCTAATTGCTTGTAATTGCTGATGAGTAGTGTAACTTTCTGGCCGAAATAAAATGAATTATTTCTTTAAAAGGAACATACTGTGTTGTGCTTTCTACCCACCGTAATCCAGTTAACTAAAGTGCCACTAGGGGTGGCACGTAACATTATTCACAGGAAAGTGTCTTGATGCGTACAAAGCGGCCCTCCAACATTTGATGAATAATTTACCGGCCGATATTTCCTCCTAAGGCTGTTTATGTTGACTGTGAAGTGGCTTCTCATTCTGCTGTTCCCGCCATTTGGCCAACTGCTTCTCTGAAAGGATGTCGTTTCCATCGTAGCCAAACATGGTTTCGTAAAATACAAGCTTTGGGTCTTGTAAAATACAGGTAATAGCCAGGGTGACATTTCCTATTGCTTAAAGACATTCTTTGGGCTCCCTTTTCTCCTACCTGGAGAGATAGAAGCATGTTTCGTAAATGATATTATGGGAATTCAACCGACAACGAAGCTGCACGTCAGTTTTCCAATTATGTTTTGGAATAGTAGATCGAGCCTTTGTGCAAATATCCATCATTTTGGGCAGAATTCTCCTCTTCCGTTACACGAACGACAAATGCGTGTGAAAGTTTTCATTCGAAGCTGAACGGTACGTTTCATCACTCACATCAAGACATATTTCAATTCTTAGAAGCCGTCAGTGAGGCAAAATAATAACCGCTCATGTAAAAATGAATAGTGTCAATTCCAGAAACATCAGACGAAACAAAAACGCACTGGACAAGGATGAATTTCTTAAAAATAAAATGATCCAATTTCGACCTAAGCAGAACACGTTACATTAAAGCCGTGGCATATAAAACTCTGCCTTAAATGTTTAAAAGTTAAATTGCAATTCAAAGTGACACATATTTTAACCACGCCTATAGAATTGTACTGAATTTGGTAGCCAGTCCTCAAGTCTATTTAAGTGGGAAGGGAAATATTGGCGATAAGCAACTCGTACATCTGGTAAATAATGAGAGTATTTGTTACCCAACTAGGAAACACGGGAACGCGCGCTTTGTTGCTTTCCAGACTTGCAAGACTGTATTCGAAGCGGAATCAGACAAACCTTCAATCACAGGCAATGCGCCAACCACTGTGTACCTGACAACATAGGACAGTAACAGTGAAGACACATAAAACAGTAACGATCGTCGTACTAAAATGGGCAACCATCAAAATTGCATTAATTATGAGTGTATTCTTTCTAACACACAGGATTTTGTAAGACACTCCCGACATACTTTGCATGCAATGTCACGTAATCCATAAAGAGAAAGGTTATACCTAACAAGGGAAACCTGCCTGAAATATTCATAGGCTGACGACGTCATTAATTTACAAGATTAGAAGAAAGTTTAAAAAAAAGTTCAACTTCATCCATGTTCCTGCAACGACACACATTACGGGAGCATCGGTAGATCCATGACCGCATCATCCGTCAGTGTCTACGGTTACCAGGTATTACAACTAACACTACCCGCATTCGCAGATGTACTCATGAAATGAGCTGTCTATTCTTTTAGAATTTTAGGCTAAAAGTTGGTATTTATCAGTGGCATATCCTCACCTCAGAATCGGGTAATGGGGTAAAGATTTCCGTATCGACCTCTCAAGAGTACTAAAGCTGTACAGACTAATACTAACTTACAACAAATATTCATCTTCTAAAATGTTACTACGAGAATTATTATTGTTCAACAACTACGACTAGGTCTTCTATTATTATTACTACTGCCATTGCTGTTGAAAATAATAATCATGGCCAGGAAAATAGATTGTTAAGATTGCAACCTACTAATCATGGGAACAAGTCGTATTGTGCTATCTGAAAAGTTCTTGTGTAAGTGTTCTTTTTGTCTATGTGAACAGTTTTAAGGTTTGGAAGAGGCCATCTGGACATGCCATCTCAAATTACTTTTTGTTTCTCTACCAACGATCTTCTTGAAAAGGGAACAAATCTCGAATTACAGATTTCGTATTTTCGCCCATTTTTATGATGTAATTCCACTAAATCGACACTATAATACACTGACGAAAATGGAAATTGCAACACCCAGAAGGAGTGGTGCAAAATTGCTGTAATTGAACATGCAGGACGAGTGTTCGGTTGTTATTCGATGATTACAGTTTCAGGTCCCTCTGACCGCAAGTTTGGACAGCAATCAATACAGGATGTGTCCAGCACGAGCTGCAATACATTGATGAATTCGGCGAGGCATGGAGTCAATAAGGCCCTGGATCGCTTCCTGAGGAATTGTGGCCCATGCTTGCTGCACTGCACGGGTCAGTTGTTCCAGAGTTGTGGGTGGCTGAGGACGGTTGGCCAGTTGTCGACCCATCATGTCCCACACATGTTCAATAGGACTGAGGTCCGGGGATCTGGCGGGCCATTCTAAGGTTGTGATGTCGTGGAGAGCTTCTCTGGAGATGCGTGCAGTGTGAAACCGGGCAATGTCCTGCTGAAACATCCCATTAGCAATGTTCGCCATCATATGGACAACCACTGGATTGAGTACCCTATCAACGTACTGTCGAGCAGTCATAGTGCCTTCAACAAGCACTAATTGTGATTTCACATTAAAGCCAATAGCTCCCCAGACCATAATGCTTGGTGTTGGCCCTGTGTGCCTCTCGACAATAAGGTCTGGGTGGCCCCCTCTCCCCGGTACATCGGCGCACACGATTCCGGCGATCACTGCGGGCAAGACAGAAGCGCGATTCATCACTAAAGACGACCCCGTGCCATTCGTCGACCCACGTCGATCGTTCTCGACACCAGGCCAGCCTTACACGTCGCTGTTGTGGGGTCAATGGAACACCTTCTGCAGGGACACGGGATCGTAAGCCAGCTGCACGCAGGCGATTACCAACTGTTTGTTGTGTAATGTGGGGTGCCACAGTTGCTCGAATTTGCGCTGCTGTTGCATGGGGTTCCATCCGGGCCATCCGAATGATGCGGCGATCCTCTCTCACAGTTGTCTGTCGCGCTGGGTCTGTGCCAGGTCTACGAGTGTGGGTACCTTCATTTGACCTCTGCTGCCATACACGTTGTACCGTAGATGCCTGTCGGCCAACACGTGCAGCGACCGTCCTTAGCGACAATCCAGCCTAACACAGCCCAATTATCCGAGCCCTCTCAGACGGCGACAGTTGTTGATAGCGAGCTCTTCTCTGTCGTCGAGGCATGTTTGACGGGGAACACTTCACTGCACAGACTACAAGTCAACTACGCTACACCAGAGTCCGTATACTGGAGTTGATTCCTCCGCGACCAATCACGTGTGGAGACATGTAGCAACAATCCAATGGGTCAGAAACTTTGATCGTTTACATACCTAAATGGCATCGTTCCATATCTTGAAAATCAAGACAAACGACCAATGCCTTCATGGTGTTGCAATTTCCATTTCCTTCAGTGTACTAGCATAGTAGCGACACACTAAGCCACGTATAAACAGAGAAACGAAATTACTCCATTCAATACAGCTGTATAGGTTTACAATAGACAACTGTCTAGGCTACTTTGAAGGCCAACAAGCAAGCACAGGCAAAACACAGAGGTCCTTGCACATCCCACACCCTATCAATAACAGCTCTCTACCAATCTGAGTTCGGCGTGGAGAATATCGTCTTATTTGTAGTTCAAAATCACAGGATGTGTTTGCGCCATTACAGAAGACGCATGACATAAGCAGACACTTGATTTAATACTCGAAGTGTGGCGAGGTATTTTCAGCATTACTGGTACAAGTTGCAGGGCAAGCAACGTTCGACGTTCGTAGGTTCATGACTGCGAGGATGGAAACAAACCCGGCCAAAAATCGTGCGTCTCTTGAGGAAAATATATGGATTAAAAATATAAATTTGGAGTAAAGGATTTGACTGGCCCAACCGCTCGCCTATCTGCCTGCCGTGTTTTCGCTGTGCACGGGGAGAAAGCCCGATTATTCCCTTCTATTACTATTTGTAATCTATAAGCATATACCGTACCAAGTTTTACTGCGTTCACTTGTCAGATCGTTAAATCGCGAGAAACGTCCATTTAAATATTTAAATTTCGCGTCACCGCCATGTTTGATTTGTGCTTACCAGGTTATTGAAAGTCCCACAGGCGAACTTATGTTTATAACCTATATCAACATATAAAATGTCAGTTTGATTGCTGTCATAGATAAATCGATATTGAGAACCGTCTAAATATTTCGGATGGTCGCCATTGTTGGATTTTAATATACTGCATGTACGCCATATAGTTATGCACCGTACTTTTAGATGACGATTATTGCGCAAGCTCATTATTCAAACGTTGACTTCGATCGCATGATTAGGACACAAGAAATAAAACTTAATTTTAAAATTTCGCACAGCCGCCATTTTGAGGTTATGTAAACAATTGAATTAAATTATATGTCAGTGCATTACAATGTGTATAAACATTTGCTGTGCCAAGTTTCACTGCGTTCGGATGGTTGAATGCCACGAAAAGTCTACTTAAATGTTTCAACTTCAGTTGACCGCCATGTTCGTTTTGTAATTTACAAGTTTTTGGAAGTTAAATAGGTGAACTTCTAGTAGTGCTCTTTAACACCGTACAAAATTTCAGGGTGATATCAGGAATAGTTTCGGAGATACAGAATGCCGGTGAAATATTTCGCACAGCCGCCATGTTGGATTGGTGAGACGTACGGTATTAAAATTCGAATGGCACGGTCGGGGTCAGCCAAAATAGTACTATGACCTTACCGAGTTTCATTGAAATCGCTCCAGCCGTTTATATTTTATTAGACACACACACACGGACAAAAGGTGATCTCATAAGCCTTTTTTTTTTTTCATAAATAAAAATGAGCTAAAAATATATCTTTCTCACTTTCCTTAATAACTCTTGTTACTCAAGCCACTCCTCTTCTCTGCTGCACCAACAGTCCAAGGATCACTTCCAGAGAGCACCACGTTCCAAACTATGACTTTCAAAAATTACTTTCTAATATACAAATCTATATTTCATGTAAATAAGATTTCTATCTTGTAGGAATGCTTTCATAGCCTGCACTAGCGTAAGTTTTATATTCTCTTCACCTCATCCATCACTGCCAGTTTGCGTCCCAAGTAGCAAAATTCCCCCACTTCCTTAAGCATTCCAGCGGCCTATTCGATGTCAATAGGGTTATATGATTTCTTCCGACTGCATTCCATCATTCCATGATCTTTTATATTGATTCGTATCAGGAATTATTTCTTCATATTGATGTCCACAGCATTCAGTAACTCTGGGGACTCGTCTAAGATGACAATATCGACAGCAAATCTCAGGGCTATCCTTGAATTTAAACTACTCCAGTTCTAAATGTCTCTCAAATTTCATGCAATGCTTGTTCAGTGAGCAGACTGAAAAGTATGGGCACCAAACTTCCAACTCAATTACCACAAAGCAATGTGTACGTTGGCAGTTCTGGAGGTCAGAATGTAGAGATAACTAATTCAAGTTCACATAACAAACTGTAATGTACAGTTCCTAGGCGGCCTCAAATTATTAGTATTATTAGTATTATTCCTATCATTATCACAGCTTAGCCTAGTTACATTTTTAGTTACAGTCAGGTTCGACCTTAGTACGAAACCATCTGTACTGAAATACAATGTAGGCCCTACAGTATGTAAACTACACTATACATAAACCTCACGCCCTCGCTCTTCACCAGTCTCCTTCATTTGATGAATGAGCTAAGTTGGCACCTGAATCCTCTTCGAGTCCTGCTGAGTGACGGACCGGACTCTTTACTCCAAGGAACTTCCTAACTATAGCTTGTGCTTTATCAATGTTTATGTTCGACGATGTCGAAATGTATATATTATATCTCAGAAAACTGTGTCATAATGAGGGTCATTATAACACTACTTTCATTATGAAACAGTTTCTCCCACCAATCAGAGCTCAAGAAACAGTTGTTTGACCAATTAGGTGAGGATAGCAACGCACCTGCGCTGAGTTCCAAGGCCTTCTAATATACATTTCACTGCCTGGCCTAGTGTCATAGTGGAGTAATCGAGGAGGCCATGGTCAAATACAAGGTATTCTGTGCGTCCCATGCGCTCTGTTCAGTACATAAAACTGGCGAAATCTCGACAGATATTTAAAATATTTACGTTCGAACATAAAATAGTTATAATAATTATCGTCGAACATAAACAGTCGTATGCAACTCGCCTATAATAGTAATTACGACACTCGTTTGGAAATTATAAAACTCGCGGTACTAGTGTCTTAATTATTGCCATTATAGGCTCGTTGCATAATGTACTATTAACATATGTTTTTCTTTTCAGATCTTGTAGCTCAGTTTGAGTCCATCTGATGATACCAAAGGAGTATGTACTACGGGCATGGCAAAGGTATAGAAGAGAGGACACTGTGTAGTAGAGAAGTATGCTGTTCAGTGATTTGCTTCTTCGGACAATGCGCCTTCCTCCAACGGCTGAGTATGCTACTTCTCTATCCCTCTCCAGAATGAATTTGCTGTGCAGAGTGCGAGCCTCTAACAACAGTCTGTATTCTGAACTTATCAAAACTGAACTGCATATGGATATCTGGGGAAAAGCTCTGAGTGATATAGATGAGGTATTGCAATTTATTTGATGCATGCAGTTTAATATCATTTATGTTAAGAAGATGGTTTATCTTGTATGCTTCACCATTATTCCTAAATCCGTAACTGCAACTGATCAGTTGTGGGAGAAGTTTTAAAGCCAGACAAAACCAGAGAGGACTTAGCGAGTCTACTTAGAAAATTCCTTGGCAAATCGGTATTAACGGAGATGTTATAAGAGTGGCACCCACTGTAAGTTGGAGGGAAGTGCCCCATAAAACCATTATGCTCATCAGGAAGTTCACTATAAGAGAGTTGACCTTGTGAAGTTCCATACTCTGTATAAGCCATGTATGAGCTACAGAATCGAAGGCTTTATGATAATAATCAATGAAGCAGGCATGAAGATTTCGTGATGTACGGCAGGTTTGTTCTAATGCAACTGCGTCAATAGTGAGCTGTTCTTTGTATCCTTGAGAATTCTTTCTGCAACCATTTCTTTTCATCTGCGAAAATGTATTATTATATTATTATCGCTCGACCCACTCTAAAAAGATGCCAAAGAGGAGAGATCGGAACGGCAGCTACTCTCCTGCCTCTGTCTTTCAACTAGTTCTACGGTTGAAAAGTCATGGTAAGTCCTTCCTCAATGGCTCTTCCCCAACGTGATTCTATGGGAAAGTTAATATTAATACTGACCTGCAGACAGAAGTTGAGCTCTAGTTCGGTGTCCAACAAGCCATTGGGAGGTAGAAGCATCTCGTTGGAGCGTAGCGTCCTCTTCGAACTCTGCAACACACAAGAATGAACGAGTGAGTACATGTTTATGTCATTTTGAAAATACTTACAAAATGTAATTTAGATTCAAAATACTCACAAAATACAATTGAGATTCAAAATACTTACAAATACTTACATTGAAAATGCTTGCAAAATGAATTTTAGGTTGAAAATACATACATAACGTAATTGAAATTCAAAATACTCACAAAAATGCCGCCCCTACGTTCAAAGACTTACTAAAAAGCAATTTAGATTGTCAATCCTTACAAAATGCAATTGAGGTTGAAAATACTCGCAAAATGCAATTTAGATTGAAAATACTTACAAAATGCAATTTAGATTGAAAATACCTACAAAATGTATAGATTCAAAAAATTCACAAAATGTAATTTAGATACACGGGGAGCCAATTCACAAAAACAGTGCGGGAATCTTAAAGAGAAAAGGAAATATAATGAAAAGAAAAAGAAGGCTGATCCCTAGAAGAATGAGGGATCAGGAAAGATGAGAGAAGGGCCAATTAAGGCGGGAAAGGAAGACTCCCTAGGCCTCGGATATCCTAATACCGTCGGGGTCGGAAGAGAACAAAAGTTGGCCAAGGGAGGTCGACAGGAAAGAAGACGGAGACGAGCCCAGCACAAGTAAAAGGAAGCAATGCCGGACTCAGCTTGGGTCCCGTGGTCGCCAACACACGTTCCACTAGATGTGAGCCCCTGGAGGGGGGGGGGGGGTTGAACAGACATGTAGGGAGTATGGTATGAGGATCAATATACAAGATGAATGTTATGGCGGTAGGGAGGAAACGCAAAATAAAAATAGAATGCCAGGTAGGAGGGACTAAGTTGGAGTAGGGGCAACATTTTAAGTACTTAGGCTGTGTATTTCTCTCAGGATGATAGTATGGGGAAAGAAATAGAGTCGAGGTGCAGAAAAGCCAACGAAGTGAGTTCTCAGTCGCGATCTACAGCATTCTGCAAGAAAGAAGTTAGTGCAGCGACGAAACGCTCCCCACATCGCTCAGTATTTATACCGGCCTTCCTGAGAGCTGGGTGGAATCAGGATATCAGTTACTTAAGCTAGAGGTAACTGATAAGAGGGTAGCACGAATGTTTGCTGGGACGAATAGACGGGAACAATTGTAGGAAAGTACTCCTAATGAAGAGATAAAGGCTAAGTTAGAAATAAACATACTAGATGAAGCTGTTCGTACGAGCAGACTCAGATGGTAGGGTCATGAGAAGAGAATGGCGGTGGGATAGGTTGCTTTTGTTGCTTGAGTCTTCGGTCTTTTGACTGGTTTGATGCAGCTCTCCATGCCTCCCTGTCCTGAGCTAATCGTTTCAACTCTACATAGCTACCACACCCTACATCCGAGGCAATCTGTTTAATATATTCTAGCCTTGGTCTACCCCTACAGTTCTTGCCCTCGACCCTTCCTTCCATAACTGAGCTTGCTATTCCTGGGTGTCTTAGTATGTGTCCTACCAACCTATCTCTTCTCTTCATTAGCATTTGCCAGAAACATCTCTCCTCTCCACTCGTCTTAATATCTCTTCGTTTGTAACCCTATCTACCCATCTGATCTTCATCATTCCCCTGTAACACCACATTTCAAACGCTTCAATTCTCCTCTTTTCAGCTGCACCAATAGCCCAAGTTTCACTTCCATAGAATGCCACGCTCCAGAAAAAAAGTTTTCAAAAATGTCTTCCTAATACCTAAATCTATATTAGATGTCAACAAATCCCTTTTCTGTAGAAATTCTTTCCTTGCCTGAGCTAACCTACTTTTTATATCCTCTTTGCTTCGTCCATCACTGGTTATTTTGCTTCCTAAGCAACATAAGTTTCCTACTTCCTTTAGTTTCTCCCCTACCAATTTGATGTCCATAGAGGTTGCTTACGAGGTTAATAAGTTGGGCTGTATATGGTAAGAGAAGCAGATATAGATTTAGGAGGCGATGGTTAGATTCAGTGTTGAACGATTTCAAAGTGAGAGGTGTAGAAACAGAGGAGGCCGCAGTGCTAACTGCTAATAGGGGATTTTGGACGGGACTTGTTCTCAAACAGAGGCTTGCAGACTAGACTGGACGATGAAAGTCAAAACAGTCTCAAATGAAAATGTATGTATTTTCACGATTTAACGTTTCATAATTCAATTTACTGCCCACCTTGTTTGTTGGTGTCTGTGTGTTAAATCACTCATTGGTTGAGTTATCTTTAATTTGAATTCCATTAGTATTTTTTTAAATTAGTCCTTCCCTTCACGTTTGCCTATCTGGCGCCTAGTTTAATGTCACGCGTCACATTTTTCTCGTGTCTGTCAATCAGCCCTGACGTTTGTTATGTCAAGTCCTTGTTCACCGTAGAAGCACTTTGCTTTTCCACCTGTGTTAACTTCAGCCGTTGTGGAGTGATGTACGTACAGTATTGAAATTTATCTTCATTTTATCTTAACTTCAATTTTTCTTTCTGGGAGTACTTTCCATCTGACTCTAGACTACTGTCCTAACGTTCTGCCTTTCCCTGTGACTATAAGTAAGCTCCTTTTCTCTCCCATATCATTTCCGTACTCACAGCATGTACGATGTACATCACCTACTACCTACGTACTTTGTCTGATCTTTTAAAGCAGTAATACTTTCATATTTAAACCGTACCGTTTCTCTCCGCGTCACTTTGTTTCGGATCTATTTTGAATACAGTTATTATATTCACTCTCGTTGGCGGCTTCGGTGGTGTAGTTGGTAACATGCTGAACTGCTGTTCCCAAGATCGCGGGTTCAAACCCAGCCGAAGTCGTCGGATATTTAAGAGCGTTAAAATCCTTCAGTATGCCCTCCTTCAGAGGGGAAGTAAAGCCGGCGCACAGTGGGCCAGATTCTTGAAAACGTGGCCAAAAAGGGAAAAAGAAAAGTTTCTAGATGGAAATTTTGGACTATCAGGTTGGCTACAGTAATGTTGGGGCTACTGAATACCGGTTGTGCGGACGAGCAGTTGTTCATTTCGTTCGTTATATCTCAGGTCAATCGTGGCAATTCATTGTTAGCGGTGCGTGCAGCCGGCCAGGCTACAAAATAGTTTTGTCGTTAAAGATTAATATTTGTGTTCTGTGTTAGTGAAGCGAATATTTTCAACACGAAGGTGTTCCAGTTGGTATGTACTAATTGAAACACACTTATATCATTATTAAATCATTAATTATACATGTTTTTTTAATTGACTTAATACCGGAAAAAATTGAAAAAAATTGTAGGGTGTGGTTAAAAATAGAGATAAGTTTCGAATTCCACGACATTCCGCTTTCTTTTCCATTGTGTCCGCAAGTATATATTATTACCTTGGTGAATTAACCTTAAAATCCACCTACTAGTACCAACTCCGGCTTTGAGTCACGTTTTAAGCGATACTTACAAAATGTCGTTTTCACATTATTTTGCAGACGATTTCGAGCGTACATCAAATCGACGCTGAAAAGTTTAGAGCTTACGCCATAGCAACTGCCAGTCACTACGTCAAAGAATACCCCTGGTACAACATGCCAACAGCAGTCCATTGATTGTTGATCCACGGACCAGACATTATTTCCTCGGCCATTTCACCCATCGGTCAACTGACGAAGGATGCTCAAGAATCAACCAATACGTTGATAAAGCAAAAGGCCTATCGCCTGAGTTTTTCTCAAAAGTTTTCTAGAGTTAAGACTATGGAAGACGTGTTCAGGAGATTGTTGGCAACCACAGACCCCTATATTTCTTCTCCACGCAAATCACCACCAAAGAAACTGAAGAGTTTGTCGCCAGAAGCAGTTGCCCTCTTAGTTCCTGTGGTGGAAGATTATGAAGATTCCGATGCAGATGATGAGGAAACAGTCTTTGAAGATGATGATGATGATGATGATGATGATGATGACGACGGTTCAGTTGAAGCAGAAGAAGAAAAAAAAGACGTTGAAAGATGAAAAGGAAGAAGAAGACGACAACTTCTAATTATTAATTACAAACAATTTACTAAATGTTATGGTGTTTGAAGCCATTTTCAGTGTTGCCTTAGTAAACGAAAGTTTGATGCTTTTCGGTCAGTCAACACGATTGTACCCAAATGAGATTTATTATTCTCATGTAAAGTTTTCAGGATTAGGGAATTACCCATCATATTTGGGTACGATCATGTTGACCGACTGAAAAGCATCAAACATTAATTTACTAAATGAATAATTATTGTAATTGATATAAAATTATTTTTTGTAACATTTTACACCATCTCTATTTGATCCTTTTTCGAGCGTTTCATTTTTTGAGCTTATGTTTTAAACTATTTACTACAACAACCCCTAGGCCTACATATTGATTTTTATATAAATAAAATTAATTTTAATCAACTTTCGTCCGATATCTTGAATCTACCATTTTTTTCGATTTTTGAACTTATTATCTTCATCTGCAACCTCCATAATTCCCAAAAAAATAATTTTATATGAAATTATCATTATTTGCCCACCATATTTTTTTGTTACTTTTTGATATCATATTCGTAATCGGCAGCTTCGATAACCTTAACATACTAACTTCGGTACAACTATTTATATTTTGGCCACGATTTCAAGATTCTGGCCCACTGTGCGGCGGTCCCATGTCATAGATGTATGGCATGTTAAAGATCCTTCCACTAACTAAACTTGTGTAAAGCTAAATTTCTAGGTTTTAACGCTCTATCAAAGTTCCAACGTTCACCACTAGGTGTCAGTGATATCTGGTAGCGAACGTTGGAACTACTTGAAATTGAACGGGACTTGTAGCTAACCCTATGGGTTTCCGCTTGAAGCAGCAACAGCCTCTGGCTAGCCGAACATGTCCTCAGACACTCCCGGCACTAAAATCCATACGCTTAATAAATAAATAAATAAATAAATAAATAAATAAATAATAAATACATCATTTACTCTCGTTACACCTAGGTTCCTTAGTGTAACCTTGGTTTACCTTCTCTGTTACGTACTGGTATCATGAGGTAACATGAACTACCTTGGGGATTCGATCGGACTTGCTCACTTGCCGGGGACATCCTCCATATCTCTGAATGTCTTAAGGGGACCGTGTAGCCTAGAGGAGTCAAGTATGTGAATTTATTTACAGTTTAGCCTGATTACGCACACATTTCTGAATAAATCTACGTTTGCTTCATAAAATTCATAGAGTCTTTTTTTCTTCCAGTGTGCGCGTGAGAAGTCACCTCTGAATGTGGAGGCAACAGAGAATTTTCATTTGTGTAACTTTTAAATTGAAGCTACCATTTAAGTGATTTCTTCAGTTTTAGGTACATGATTCTTGAAAAGTAAGAGCGTATAAGAAAACAGAAAATAGAAATGCAAACGATATTTCCAGAATGATTACAGATGGAGGGCTAGTCCTAGATCGACTAAATGGGTCAAACTCAAATGATCTACATCACGACAGCAGAGACCATCCAATTATATAATTTAATTTACTGAGTTTAAATTTAGAGCACCGTTTCAAGTCAAACACCAGGAATTTTCGGCTTTAAGCAAGGAATGTAGGCTTGGACCGATAATTCTTGATTGTGAAGCACAGTATGATCACTTGAGTTCGACAGAAGCTCCACTCCAGTTCATAGCTTTAAATGAAGCCAATCAACCTCTGAATTGTGGGCAGCACAGTTCGATGCAATATGAATGCGAGGAATATTTCCTTTTTGCTCTACATTTCCTTCAAACAGAACATATTTATACGTTATCACTTCATCCATCAAGGCCGTAGCACTTCATATCCTCTGGTGAATGGCTGTCCAAGGCATTCCGGTATAATGAAAGTGTTAGGAAAGGATGAAATGTTTAGCCCAGTGGTTCCACACTTTTCCAAATAGCGCTCTCCTCTCCTTCGTAAGCTCTGCAAATTCCACGCCCCCTTATAGTTATGAGAACACAAAAAATCAGAAACGTTTATATTTGAGAATAATGTACGGTAGAACAGTAGATTGAGGAATGAATAAGAGGATTTAAAATATCACGATAGTTCAGCAGTAATTTTAACGATGTGTGGCTGATAAATGAATGTGAATTGGAATAGTATAACAAGAAGTTCCGTGACGAGCTAAAGAGCCTACTTTGCTTAAAATTTAAGATTCATGCCAATGATTAATCTATATGGACCTATCTAGATAATGACGAAATTAAGTTGGTAATATCGACATTTCTAATTAGTACGAAATATACCTGGCATAACGTAGCCTAATAGAGCATTACAGTTGGCAGCCCTGGTGACTGAATATATTCTTAGTTCCATCTCTTAAGGTACAGAATACAAAATTTGTTTGGAGTCCAATGGATAGCATGGACGTTTCATGCAGTTAGACATTGGATCTATCAGCGCGCGTAAAATCAAATTGGCAACAATGTCATGCATGTGTTGATCAGAAATCATATGAAATATTACGATCTATTGTTGTGCCAATTTTGTATGAAATCCATTAATTAGTATAGAAGTTACGTGTGTTCTACAATTGGACCTATCAGCAGGCTTAAAAACATGTTGGCAGCACTGACGTATATTAGTTACTCCAAATTAATCTAGAATGTCAGGTACTAAACGTGTGCAAAGTTTAGAGCTGTTGGCTTGCATACTTTCTGATATATTGATATTGGGTAAAGAAAATAACAGTTGGCAGCCTTGGCGGCTCTTAAGAATACGCTCAGTCATATCTGTTTATGTACACATAGTACATACGAAATTTGGTTGAAATCCAATTGATAGTGTAGAAGTTATATGCATTTAAAAATTGGACCTATTAGCAGGCTTAGAATCATTTTGGCAACACTGTCATATATTGCCTTGGAATAGCTCCCATGCATACCTTCCAAGATTACCAAAATGGAGCTCAAATTTCAATTGCGATTTTTTATCAGTTGGTAGCACTGACATTTACAAATATGGCCTTGAGATATTCAGGTATAGATCTTTACTCATACCAAATTTGGTTTCTATTGCTGCAGCCGTTTAGGAGTTGATAGGGGGGGGGGGGGGGCACGCAAACAGGCAGACATTTGCCCGGATCGATCTCATAAGTCTACCTTTTCCTCATTTTTGCAAAATGTGAAAAGTAGGCTAAAAAGAATCATACTTAATTATAAGGGGACACAGCTTACAAGTCAAACACCAGGAATGTTTGCTTTAAGGAGAGTACGTATGGTGAAATTGCTCAAAAAGTGACATTTTCCGATTATTATCTGTTAATAATATTTGATCTCTCCTGAATAATTTGATGCATCATTTGTCGAAAAATTCCAATTGGAAGTGTGTTTTTTATTATTTCAAAGTAATTAGAGCAAACGTATGCAGTGACTTCCTTAAATATCGGTATCTCCGGAATGTTCAATCTAGAAGACGTTTCCATGGAAATGATCATGTTCCTGGATCTGAATCCAATGCTAATCCCGAAACTAACGTAAAAAGTACGTTTTTTTAAATTATAGGTAGTCGATACGGACACGCCCACTAGTGCTTTCAAGAGTAAACAAGGAGACTTATTTATTCATCAACATGTAAATTGTTTAGGTTATGTTTAATTGTATTTGAGTCCCTTAGCGTAGTGACCGCGTGAGCACCTGCAGCACATCCGAAGATCGTAGGTTCGAATCCCGGTGCTGACAAAAGTTATCTTGAGTGAGGCATTTCCCCGGGTTTTTCCACACTCCTTCCAGGCAAATGTCGAGATAGTACCTTATTTTAAGTCCCGGTGCACCCTGTCCCTAATACAGCTACACACATAACTACAGTCATCCCATAAATACAGGTCATCAGACAAATTCAACACACACCCAACCACATGGGGCTGATGAACAAGATGTCCCAAGCCCGTTAATTAAATTAACAACAATTAGATTTGAGTGTCTTAGGACGAGATTCACAAGTTGTTGTGTCAAGTAATGTTTGTGGTGGGCAAATTAGCATCTCTGAAGACATATATGCAAGGACTGGAGTTGCTAACAATGGGTAATACAGTGGAGATTGCAACTTTGCAAATCATTTTGGACTTTTCAAAAATGCAAGAATGATTTATTTGATGGTAATATTAGACAATTTCACGGAATGAGGTGCATAAAGAAGGGATTGACTGTTCCTGGAAAAAAATCATAACGAACTAATTATTTGCCGGTATATTCTGATTCTAGTTCAGTAATCAGAAAAAGGGTGATACTATACCTCACAAAAATTTCAGATATCTTCAAGTCATAGGTTCTGAGATAATGGGTCATCAATTTTGCAAATTTAACACTGTAGGCATAGGACGTACGTACTCCCCTAAGGGAAGGTGAATGGTCAGTAGATCTCCGTCCGACTGTGCTTGAAAACGCATGCGTGTCTATTTGCACTGACACTTGCGACTGACAAAGATATATAATGACTCCAACCTTTCAAGCCAAAATTATTCCGAGTACTTTGAGAGGGCCGACGTGCATAGTTCTAGTTCAGACACCACGGTGTGGTCAACAATTTCACTGAGCTTTACGTATGATGCTGCTACGAGTTGTACGTGTCGCTATGTGGTGTATGTTGTCGCTATGAGGTGTACAGTAGACTATGTAGCTGTTTATGGAAATAAAATCTATATAATACACTAAGGTGTATGTATCACAAAACTCAAGCTCCTAAACCAGAGGGAGTTAGAAGTTGTAGTTTGTACCAAAATCTTCCAAATGGTCTCAATAGTACAGGAAAAATCTTGCTTTTCTTGAAAAGTCAATGGAAATATATTTATTTGTTTAAGAAGTCTGTTTAAACAAATAAAGTTGAATCTAATAACTTCACGGACAGATTGTCGCTAGGCGACAACGACTTACTCTGCATCATGATAGTCCGGTAAAAATTGCTGAAGGACATTGCCCATCTTACAGAATATGGTTGACCCAGGCAACGCCGTGAATAGAAAGTAGAGCACATCTTCATCGTAGATTCAGCGACACCTTCTAATCCATTTTAAATACGTACGCTATTGGCAACTATTTTATCTACGTGTTCCCCTTCACAACCAGAACAGTTGTGGGAGAAATACAAAGACTAAAAATCTAACCCCGTGGCACCACAGCCCATGAAGGGCCTAGGCCTACAAAGACTACATGACCGAAGATATTCTGCGCAGAAGGCGTCAAGAAACACAAAATCATGGCATGGATTTCACAGAAGAAATATACAATGAAGCTAGATAGCAAGCAGAATCGGTGTCACCAGTTTCTCGCGGGAGTTTCCACTATTAGATCTTGATCAACGAGCTGTGATGGAAGAAGCGTCAGCGTGGTGGACAAGGTGTAATAGGGAGAATGCCAGTAGTTAGTATGCACGATAGAGAAAGATACTTCTTGCGAATGCTGCTAATAAGAGTAAAAGGTGCCAAAGGTTTTGATAGTGTCAGGGCAGTCAATGTAGTTCTATGCAAGACTTTCCAGGAAACATGTAAAAAACTTGGACTTCTTCAAGGAGATAAAATTTGGCATGATACTATCCTTGAGGCAACTCACTCTCATATACCAAGTCGCTTACGAATGTTATTTGTCATTATCTGTGTTTTCGGATAACCAGAAAATGTTCCCGAGCTTCGGGACCAACATAAAGAAGCAATGTCTGAAGATTTTGTACGCAGATACTCTTTGAAGAAAGTGGCCCACAGTATGCACTCATTGAAACCGATGGCCTCCTTCACACCTACGGCTTAGATCTTAAGAAACTTAACTTGCCAGATGTAAAACTACACGTTAACAGTCAAGGAATGCATTCGTTTGATGTTTTAGAAGAGCAAGCTAGGGCTATCAGCAACAGACAAAAGCTTAATGAGGCGCAACTAAGTGTTGTAGATTCGATCTTTAATGCCATATATGGAAACCCAGAAGAAACATTAAAAGAGAACTGTTTCTTTTTAGATGGACCGGCAGGAACTGGTAAAACATTTGTTTACTCTACATTGTTACATATAATCAGAGCAAAAGGAGATCAAGCTACTCCAGTAGCGTCTACAGAAATAGCAGCTACACTTCTACAAGGAGGACGAACTGCCCATTCTGTCTTCAAAATCCCCCTGAATCTCAACTCTAATTCTACGTGCAACGTTACGCCAAACACACCAGAAGCAACAGCCCTGTTTAATACAAAATTAATTATTTGGGATGAAGCACCAATGACGCATGTGTACGCATTTTTAGCTGTGGACAGACTTCTCAAATATCTGTACTGAAGCATTCGGTGGTAAAGTCATCTTACTGGGTGGTAATTTTCGCGAAGTCCTTCCTGTCATAATGAGAGGATCACGTTGACAGTTGCTAGCTGTTTGAAACGGCATAGCCTCTGGAATAAATTCCATGTACTTAAACTCACCCAGAACATGCGCGCTTTAAATTCTGAAAAAGAATTTTTAACATGGCTTTTAGAAATAGGAAAAGGCAAGACTGGGGCGGAAGTTACGGTACCATCTACATGCTATCCACAAATACAAGATCCAGTTGAACAGCTATACGGTGATTTTGATTTTACTGCTGTCACCCCACAGGAGCTTAAAGGAAGAACTATTCTTACGGTCGCCAATGAAGCATCGCTTGAACTGAACAATCGAGTACTTCAGCGTTTACCTGGAGATGAGGTAGTCTACGAGAGTGTAGACTGTATTGTGAGTGAGCATGCGCAAGATCACTTGGCTTACCCTGAAGAATTTTTGAACAGTCTGACACCAACTGGCATGCCTCCACACAAACTTTGACTTAAGAAAGGTGCTATCATTATGTCATTAAGAAATATTCTACCCTCAAAAGGGGTCTGCAATGGGACAAGGCTAATAGTTAACGGGTTACAACGTAATATCATAGAGGCAACTATTATAGATTCTAATAAGAGAGAAATCGTATTCATACCCAGGATAACCCTTATCCCCTCTGATACGAACATGCCTTTTAAATTTAAAAGAAGGCAATTCCCAGTACGGTTGGCTTTCTCAATGACAATAAATAAATCTCAGGGTCACACTTTCGATAAAATCTGCCTTTACTTGACAAAACCCGTCTTTACTCATGGACAGCTTTACGTAGCCCTTTCACGGGTAAGATCGTTTAGCTCGCTATCGGTTGTGTCAACAAGTAACAAATTAACCAACTGTGTGTTTAGAGAAATTTTTGATAGATAAATTCAAAAAGTAACTTAACAAAATGCATTACCTTGGAAGAAATGTGATTTGGCTTCTTAAATACAACTCTGTACACCTCACTCGAGAACTACTGTATGTGAAAGAAGTCCTGGTTGTATCCCAAATGTCCTCTGTGAAGTTATCATTTCACAGCCCAGTTGGATCTTTACCTCCTCCACTGGTATCAACATATTAAGTTTGTGAAGTTTTTTTTCGTAAATAAATGTAATGTTACTAATAGCTCAGGCCGTTCGTTACATTGCACTGTTGTTGCGTAGATACTCTACGCAGGCTCTGCTAGTAAATAAATAAATAAATAAATAAATAAATAAATAACAATGCACTTCCGACCTTCGCGGTTCCCTATCTCCAAATAGTTATGGTCCTCTACCAGCTGTATACATTTGACCCTAAAGGTTGGGAGACAGACACCCTGTATTTGTAAAGGTACATTAAATACACACATCAAAAAAAGTTTTGCATCACCTCGGTTCCAAGAGTTCCGGAACCTTTAAATACAAAGGGAATAGAGATCAACACAAACAACATTTCAGCTCGTTTTATTGCTCATGAGACCCACACATTGCATGTTGTACCATCATACAGCTAGACTTTCAGCATTTGTGGTCCAGATTGCAGTACACACCACTACCTCTAATACCCAGTAGCACGTCCTCTTGCATTGATGCATGCCTGTATTCGTCGTGGCATACTATCCACAAGTTCATCAAGACACTGTTGGTCCAAATTGTCCCACTCCTCAACGACAATTCGGCGTAAATCTCTCAGAGTGGTTGGTGGGTCAAGACGTCCATAAACAGCCCTTTTCAACATATCCCAGGCATGTTCGATAGGGTTCATGTCTGGCGAACATGCTGGCCACTGTAGTCGAGCGATGTCGTTATCTTGAAGGAATGCATTCACAAGATGTGCACGATGAGGTCGAGAATTGTCGTCCATGAAGACAAATGCCTCTCCAATATTCTGCCGATATGGTTGCACTATGGGTCGGAGGATGTCATTCTGGTATCGTAAAGCCGTTTCGGAGCCTTCCATGACCACCAGTGGCGTACGTCGGCCCCACATAATGCCACCCCAAAACATCAGGGAACCACCACCTTGCTGCACTCGCTGGACAGTGTGTCTAAGACGTTCAGCCTGACCAGGGTGCCTCCAAACACGTCTCCGACGATTGTCTGGTTGAAGGCATATGCGACACTCATCGGTGAAGAGAACGTGATGCCAATTCCGTGGGGTCCATTCAGCATGTTGTTGGGCCCATCTGTACCGCGCTGCATGGTGTCGGGGTTGCAAAGCTGGACCTCGCCATGGACGTCGGGAGTGAAGTTGCGCATCATGCAGCCTATTGCGCACAGTTTGAGTTGAAACACGACGTCCTGTGGCTGAACGAAACGCATGATTCAACATGGTGGCATTGCTGTCAGGGTTCCTCCGAGCGGCAATCCGTAAGTAGCGGTCATCCACTACAGTAGTAGCCCTTGGGCGGCCTGAGCGAGGCCTGTCATCGACAGTTCCTGTATCTCTGTACCTCCTCCATGTCCGAACAACATCGCTTTGGTTCACTCTGAGACGCCTGGAAACTTCCCTTGTTGAGAGCCCTTCTTGACACAAAGTAACAATGCGGACGCGATCGAACTGCGGTATTGACCTTCTAGGCATGGTAGAACTACAGACAACATGAGCAGCGTACCTTCGTCCTGGTGGAATGACTGGAACTGATCGGCTGTCGTACCCCCTCCGTCTAATAGGCCCTGCTCATGCATGGTTGTTTACATCTTTGAGCAGTTTTAGTGACATCTATGAACAGTCAAAGGGACTGTATCTTGGATACAATATACACAGTCAACGTCTATATGCCGGAGATCTGGGAACCGAGGTGATGCAAAACTTTTTTTGATGTGTGTACATTCTCCTTGAAAATGCATGTGCTTTGTTACAGTTGTTCTCCACTTACGCAGTAGGTGTTCAATATATGAGGCGAGCTGTACGCCACGACACTGCGGTCTTTCTCACTCACAAGTGCTTTT
Source organism: Meconema thalassinum (assembly GCA_946902985.2). Classification (NCBI taxonomy): domain Eukaryota; kingdom Metazoa; phylum Arthropoda; class Insecta; order Orthoptera; family Tettigoniidae; genus Meconema; species Meconema thalassinum. The sequence continues at coordinate 626,441,747 of OX336390.1, read as the reverse complement.
CTAAGTGATTAATTTAATTTGATAATTTAAGTGGACTATTAAAATAGCGAGCTTTTCAGTGCCACTAACCCCAAGAGCACAGTACGCCCCGTCCAACGCCCTCATCTAAGATTAAAAATAGTTTTTTTCAAGCAGTTTTATCACATACCGGTCCCATTATCTCTTTAGACGGGAGAAAAAAGTCTGGTAGAGTCAGAATAATAGACAAAGAGTTGTTGGCCCTCGAAATCCACTGTATAAAGGCCGCTACACACGTTCCGGTCCACCTGTCAGGTTCGCCTGCACAGGCGCACCTGTGCAGGTATGCCGGGGCGTGTGGATGATAAAACTGCGCAGGTATTGTCACCTGAACAGGCCGCCTGAACACAATCGAAAAAGCATTCGACACGCCTGTCCAGTTATACCTGTGCAGGCAAACCGGAGCGTGTGTAGCGTCATATCACTTCAGGTTCGACTGCAGAGAAAAGTGCGAGTTTCAACCGCAATGGCGTCGAGAGCCAATAACAATAGTGAAAGCGGCTTCGGTGGCGTAGTTGGTAGCATGCTGAGCTGTTGTGCCCAAGATAGCGGGTTCAAACCCGGCCGAAGTCGTCGGTTTTTTAAGAGCGTTAAAAATCCTTCAGTATGCCTTCCTTCGGAGGGGAAGTAAAGCCGGCGGTCCCATGTCATAGATGTATGGCATGTAAAAGATCATTCCACAAACTTAACTTGTGTGGAGCTAAATGTCTAGGTTAGATTTCGTTGGAACGCTCTATCAAAGCTCCAACATTCACCACTAGGTATCATTGACATCTGGTAGCGAAAGTTGGAACTACTTGAAATTGAACGGAACGTGTAGCTCACGCTGTGTGTGTCCGCTGGAAGCAGCTACAGACTCAGGTGAGCCGAACATGTCCTCGGACACTCCCGGCACTAAAAGCCATACGATAAGTAAATAACCATAGTGAACCGTGCTTGTGGAAAAAGGGACGCCGCGTATGCAAGATTGGTGGAAAAATTGAAGGAAGTAGAACCATCTGCGCCGGCCCCGTGGTGTTGGGGGTAGGGCGCCTGCCTCTCACCTGGAGGCCCCGGGTTCGATTCCTGGCTCCGACAGGGATTTTAGAAACTGACGTGAGGGCTGGAACGGGGTACACTCAGCCTCGCGGGGACAATTGAGTCTGACAGTGAGGCAGCGCCCCGATCACGAAAACCAAGATTAACGACCGAGGGGACCCAATGCGCTGATCACGCGTCACCCCAATATCTGCAGGCCAAACGGCTGGACAGCGGTCGCTTGGTGGGCCTAGGCCCTTCATGGGCAGTAGTGCCTGGGGTTATTATTAGAACCTTCTGCTGATAATGATAGTGTTGTGCGAAAAATAAACAACATACGAAGTAATTATCGTCCAGGACAGGGACGGGTACAGAGGATCTCTACCAACCAAAACTACGGTATTTTACGCTTCTTAGCTTTCTGAATGTCTCCCCCCAGGGGCTCACATCTAGTGGGACGTGGGTTGGCGACCACGGGACTCCAGCAGTGTCCGGCATTGCTTCCACTTACTTGTCCCGGGCTCCTCTCCGACTTCTTTCCTGTCGACCTCCCTAGGTCAACCTTTGTTCTTTTCCTAACCCGACGGTATTAGGGTATCCGAGGCCTAGGGAGTCTTTCACTTTCCCGCCTTAATTGGCCCTTGTCTCATCTTTCCTGATCCCTCATTCTTCGAGGGGCTAGACTTCTTGTTTTCCTTTCATTATATTTCCTTTTTTCCTTAAGATTCCCGCACTGTTTTATCATTTTAAATGATTATGTCGACTTTATCTGAGGTCTGGCGTTACGTTACGGTGACGGGACGAAATGTACCGAGAATGCACTAAGGTGTGCGACGTCATAGTACGATGTAGTAGCCGAGTACCAAGAAGGCAGTGCGAGAACAGAGCTTCAAGAAGGCAGTGCGAGAACAATCAAGTAGGCAGTGAAGAAATAAAATAGAATCATGAAACTCTGTTCGTGCACTGCCTTCTTGGTACTCGGCTGCTAGCATTTAAAAATATATAAAGTCTAGTCTTTCAGACTATCCGTGTCTTTTTGGTTAATTGGCTTCCCGTATATCCAAATTAGCCTAAGCAAATTTTTTAAATCTACACTGCATTTTGTGGGTATTTTCAATCTAAGTTGCATTTTGTGCGTATTTTCAACCTCAATTGCATTTTCTAAGGATTGAAATTTAATTGCTTTTTAGTAGGTCTATAAGTGCATATTTTGAATTTCAATTGCATGTTGTAAGTATTTTCAACCTAAACCGCATTTTTTAAGTGTTTTCAATCTACATTGTAAGTATTTTGACTCTCAATTGCATTTCGTGAGTATTTTGAATCTAATACATTTTGTAAGTATTTTCAATCTAAATTGCTTTTTGTAAATATTGTCAGTCCAACTAAGTAGTTTGAATCTACCATTCATTTTGTAAGTATTTTCAATTTCAATTGCATTTTGTAAGTATTTCCACTCTACATTGCATTTTGTACGTATTTGGAACCTAACCTACATTTTGTGCGTATTTTTCAATCTATTCCTTTTGTGAGTATTTTCCTTCTGAATCCCCTTTTGTAAGTATTCCCCCTCTCCATTTCGTGAGTCGTTTCAATCTGAGATCCATTTTGTAAGTATTTTCAGTCTCACTTAATTTTCGTTATGGTTTTCATTTCATTGTCATTTTCCCAATCACCCAGGCCATTAGGGGCCGATAACCTATATGTTAGGCACCTTAAAACAACAATTATCATCATCATCATCTTTCTGAATAAACCGAGCAAGTAGAGAAAGGAGCTTCAAGAACGTTTCTTCATTCATACGCAGATAATTATGCCAATCTTTTGGAAACACTTTCAATGCACTTAAAAAGTTAACATGCGAATCCATGTTTCTTTTCTTCAACCACTCCGTGCACCCCAATGTGCGCCCTTTTTTTCGTTTGAAACCACTTGTTACTAATAATAAGCCCAATAGAGCTAGATAATCGTCATCAGTAGATGACATGGCCAACTGCAACCAACACAGGTAGCCTGAGCGTGTGGGCGCGTGGGGGTATTCAGGCAGACCTGCACAGGCGCACCTGTGCAGGTCTGCCTGGGCGTGTGGATGATAAAACTGCGCAGGTATTGTCACCTGAACAGGCCGCCTGAGCACAATCGAAAAAGCATTCGACACGCCTGTCCAGTTTTACCTAGGGATGGGTTGCGAATGGAGTCGCGAAGAGTCGAGACTGCTGCCGCTGGAACCGATACTCTCGACTCCAGTGTCGACTCCACTGATGCACTACCGCCATCTAACAACTGTTTGTGGAACTGCTTGAACATGTATGCCACACGACGCCAGCAGCAACGTTGTTCGCCAAGGCTGCGGCATGTTTAAAATACAGCTGTATAAATCTTGCTGCTAGCTTGCCAGTGATACTTTTTTGGTATTGAAATGTATGGCAAGCTATTATAACCTGCAAAACGATTCAATAGAATGATTATATGCATAGTCGTTCTTTGTTATGATCTACTGTAGGATTCTACAGTATGAGAATATTCTGTATAGGCCTAGTTGATGTAGAGTGATGGGATATTTATTTTGCCGGCAAGATCGTTATATGGAATGTCGAATACCAATTACGAAGTTCCTGGCACTGTGTGTGTATTTTTAATTTCACGGTAGGGTGTTTCATTTCCGTGTCTCCAATAACAAAAGTTGGGTGTTGAATTAATGTAAGGTTTGGCCTAGGTTATGGTTTGTTAATTGCTTTGTTTACGATGTGCGCACAGGCCTCTCATATTGTGACGGTCTTGTTATGCATCCACGTTCATCCCTTGATACCTTGTGTTACGATGAATACAATAGGATTATTAGCCAACAAACATGGATGATTGTTTCGGATTATCATCGGTAATGTTGTAGGTGTAATTGTTACAGTGTTTATTATGATGATTATTATTTAAAACAATAAGAGTAATACAGTCTGCCTAAAGTCCAATATTACAATAATTTGGTACAATGATAGTAAATAATAATAATAATAATAATAATAATAATGAGAGATTCGGATAAAAAGCGACCTTGTGCCCCTCGCAATACTCATCAGGTGAGCTTGGAGTCGCGAGTCTTCATGCGAAGTGGCCCCGCAATACTCATCAGATGAGCTTGGAGTCGCGAGGCTTCATGCGAAGCGACCCCGCAATACTCATCCGGTGAGCTTGGAGTCGCGAGGCTTCATGCGAAGCGACCCCGCAATACTCATCCGGTGCGTTTGGAGTCGCGAGGCTTCATGCGAAGCGACCCCGCAATACTCATCCGGTGAGCTTGGAGTCGCGAGGCTTCATGCGAAGGGACCGTGTGGCCCCGCAATAGTCATCATGTGAGCTTGGAGTCGCGAGGCTTCATGCGAAGCGGCCCCGCAATACGCATCAGATTAACGTGGAGTCGCGAGGCTTCATGCGAACCGAGACCGGTGTTCGGAGTCGATCGAGTCGACACTCCCGATTCCAGGCTTCAGTCGCGCCCATCCCTAGTTTTACCTGTGCAGGCAAACCGGAGCGTGTGTAGCGTCATATCAGTTCAGGTTCGACTGCTGAGAAAAGTGCGAGTTTCAACCGCAATGGCGTCGAGAGCCAATAACATACAGTGCATCAAAACATTCATAGAAATATCGCCTACCATAGTGAAAGTGGCTTCGGTGGCGTCGTCGGTAGCATGCTGAACTGCTATGCCCAAGATAGCGGGTTCAAACCCGGCCGAAGTCGTCGGTTTTTTAAGAGCGTTGAACATCCTTCAGTATGCCTTCTGTGGAGAAAGTGAACTAAAGCTCTTTCGAGCAATCTACTTCCTGTAGAAAATAGACAGTGTTTTGATTTACATAGTTTTGGTTTTGTTATCTTTGAGTGTAGTGTCTTTGGAATGTTCTTTTGGACGCGATGTTGAGTTGTGTTAATAAAATATTAATTACTGTATATTAAAATGATTTGGTATGGCATATAACTGGCGACCGTGACAGGATTACTGGCAATCTCAACATCAAATAAAACAGAACAACGATGACCGAACGTCGAGTATTACGCGGCGTATTTACACGTGAGGTAAACAAGCTTGAAGAACTGTTGGCGCTTGCTGATGGTGACCACGTGGAGATTCGTAGCAGATATGCTTCACTTGTGGAACGCTACGAGAAGTTAAAACGTCTGGATGATGAAGTATACAATGAGCTGCTGCAAAAGGAAGACCTTGAAGACATCGTGCTTGAAACAGAGATCAACAATTGCAGTGAGTACGACTTGAAATATTTTAAGGTTAGGGAAAAAGTGCAGGCCTTACAAGTTGGAGATCAAGCCGTTTCTGAAGCTAATACGAGTAACTGTTCACGTACTTCTAATCAGAGACTATTAAGACTACCAAAACTAGAACTGAAAAAATTCGATGGAAACGCGAAGTGCTGGATTGGGTTTTGAGCGCAATTTACTAAAATACATGAAGATAGCAGCCTTAAAGATGAAGACAAATTTGTTTATTTGATTCAGTGTATGGAACCTGGTTCGTGTGCTCAGAAGTTGGTAGAAAACTTTCCTCCTTCAAAGGAAAACTACAAAAAGGCTATAGAATTGTTGAAGTCTAGGTATGGGAAGGATGAGTTACTCATCGAGTACTATGTTAGGGAACTTTTATCCTTGGTGTTAAAGAAGGATAGTTTAAGATCCATAGCCCAACTGTATGACAGTCTGGAGGGACAGTTGAGAGCACTTGATTCCTTGGGAGTAACAAAGGAGAAATACGCTGCAATGTTATTTCCACTAGTAGAGAGTGCCTTGCCAGAGGTTATGTTTAGAACTTGGGACAGGTATCGTGTATCAAAAGAAACGTCTACCAAGGAACCTGACTGTTGCTTGAGTGAATTGTTAGCCTTCTTAAAGACTGAGGTAGAAGGTGAAGAACGGCTTAAGCTAAGACATAGTTCTTTTGAAGTTAACGAGAAGACGGATCGAGTTAAGCAAGACGATAGGACCAAGACTAAGAATAAGGACGTACCTTCAGCGGCTTCTTTAATTTCAATAGAGGATGTTTCAGTTAGTACGGGAAACAGAAATAACAAAGATAGGCCTACGGCTTGTATATTCTGTGGCAGAACCTCACATCTTTCTCAAGACTGTGGTGTAGATATTGATTATTCTCAAGATGAACGCCAAGTAACGTTAAAGAAAAAGGGAGCTTGTTTTAGGTGTCTACGACCGGGACATGTCAGTGTTAAGTGTAAGATGTTTGTGAAGTGCCCATTTTGCAAGCGGAAACATTACGCTTTGATGTGTGCGAAAACAGCCTCAGATGAACCAAAAGGTAATTCGGTTCCAAAAACAGTTAGCATGATGGCAGGTAGTAATAAAGGACATGTGACCTATCTGCAGACTTTAGTTGCTAGAGTAGTTGTTGGTGGATCCACGCACAGAGTAAGAGTTCTGTGTGATAGTGGATCGCAGAGAAGCTACATAAAGAAGTCTTGTGCTAAGAAATTAGAGTTGGAACAAACTGGAAAGGTAACTAACACTAAGTCAAGAATTAGGCCTATTTGGAGGTAGGAAAACAGCACCTGTTTGTTTCGAGTCCTATCAAATAACTTTGCTGGGTATGAATGAGGACAACAGATGTGAGGTTGCAGTGTTAGGCTCTGATAGTATCTGTGGAGGTGCTCCCCTAGTTGATGCTGACTTGTTTAATTTACTGAGGGACAAGGGAGTTGAACTTAGTGATGTTGGCCAAGATAATGGTGGCAACAGTACTGACATACAGGTATTGTTAGGAGCTGACGTGTGGGCTCAGATAATCACGCCAGGCTTTCTACATGTAAACAAGAGTCTAGTAGCTGTGAGAACTTGTTTAGGGTGGACAATTATGGGCTCTTCTGAGATCACCTCAACTACTGCCTCGTCTTACACTCTACTTACTTTAACTCAATCAACAAGAGTGGCGGATTTGTGGGAAATTGAGACTTTGGGTATTAAAGATCCTGGCGAACAGATAAAAAAGGAAGAACGGGAACAACAAGTTCAGATGTTCTTCTATAGGACTGTGAAGAGAGAAGAGGAATCTGGGCGCTACATTGTCAAACTACCCTGGATTGATGGTTGTACTTCTCTGGAAACGAATCGTGAAATTTCTCAGAAACGATTATTGAACACTTCAAGAAAGTTACGAGGGATGCAGAAATTTCAGGATTATGATGAAGTGTTACAGGAATGGGTAAACAAAGGAATTATCGAAGGTGTTGAAAACGAGGTTTTGGATGGACCTACACATTATTTGCCTCATAGAGCTGTGCTGAAAGATGGTGGCACTACAAAGATAAGGCCGGTGTTCGATGCTTCCAACAAAGACAGAAATGGTCATTCCTTGAATGATTGCCTCGAGCCCGGACCCAACCTCATCGACCTTGTTCCATCAGTGCTGACCAATTTTCGAACCTATCCTATAGGTCTAATAGCTGATATAGAGAAGGCATTCCTGCAGATTATAATTGATCCTGAAGACAGGGATATGCTCCGTTTTCTCTGGTGGGATAATGATAAGATTACCACTTTTCGACATTGCCGGGTGGTTTTTGGTGTTTGTTCCAGTCCCTTCCTATTGGTTTCTGTACTGAACAACCTTCTGGAAGAGCCCCCAACTCATTTGAAGGAAGTAGCTACAAAAATGAAACCTGCATTTTATGTGGACAACTGTCTTACTGGAGTCGCTTCAAAGGAAGAAATTGGACCCTTTATTTTAAAGGCACAAGAATTGATGTTATCCGCAGGTTTCAATTTGAGGGGATGGGTGAATTCCTTTGATTGTGGTGTTGGTAAAACTGAGAATGTCTTAGGACTTCGTTGGTATTGCGACGTAGATGAACTTGGATGTAACTTCAGCCCGACTACAGGTTTAGTAACCCGAAGAGTGGTACTATCCAGCGTGCAAAGAATATTTGATCCGATTGGATTTTCGGCCCCAGTAACTCTGATTCCCAAGCTCATTCTGCAGAAGACATGGCAGAAAAGTATAGGATGGGATGAGGTTTTACCAGGAGACATTTGTGAGGAATTCTGTCGATGGACTCAGCAGTTGCAATACCTACATGACTGTCGGATACCTAGAAGGATTTTCCTGAATGACAACAGCACTTTGCATGTATTTGTGGACGCTAGCAAAAGAGCGTTTGGTTGTTGCATATTTCTGAGAACGGAAGAAGAAGGTAAGATCAAACTGAGTCTTCTGATGGCTAAATCTAGAGTGGCGCCTCTCAAAGAACTGACACTACCCCGCCTTGAACTGATGGGAGCGCTCCTTGGAGTTAGAATGTCTCGGTTGAGCCTTCGATGCCTACACCGGAATGACATACACACAGTGTTTTGGTCCGATTCAACAGTAGTCTTGGCCTGGATTGCTAAAAAAGGGCTTTGGTCGGTGTTCGTAGAGAATCGGGTGAAGGAAATTCATGAGTACAGTAAGGCTAGTTCATGGAGACACATACCGGGCAGCCTCAATCCAGCAGATCTCCTGTCTAGAGGGTGTTCACCAACACAACTTCGGAGATCCAGATGGTGGGAGGGTCCGTCTTGGCTTAAATGTAAAGAAGAAGAATGGGTATTTAATCGTCCTGAACCATTGTTGGAAGAAGTCAACAGGGAAAGGAGGAAAACAGTTGTAGCTGCTAAGAACACTGTTGTGGAAACTATTTTACTGCAATTAAGTTCACGATTCTCTGGATACATCAAAATCGTTAGGACCATTGCTTGGATTTTGAGATTGAAACAAAGGAATCGTAGAGACCACGTATCAACGGAAATTGATAGCGAAGAGTTTCTCAATGCTGGGAAGAAACTGTACTTCCTTATCCAGAACGAAACGCTTTATGAAGAAGAGAGAAAAGAACAATTGAAGAATCTGGAGGTGTTCACAGACGATGAAGGAATTCTACGCATGAAGTCAAGAGTCGTTGATTCTGACGACACTCCTGAGTATACCTATCCAGTTGTACTTCCATCAAAACATGTAATGGTTGAAAGAATGATTGAACAATTTCATCGATTCGATAACCATGCTGGGACGCACACACTGCTTATTTTGTTGCGCCAAAGGGTTTGGATAATTAGAGGAAGAAGGACGGTGGAAGCAGTTGTTCGGAAATGCGTGATCTGTCGTCGTAACTCTGCTAAGGGTTTTGAGGTACCTTTTCCTCCGTTGCCACAGGATCGAATCAAGGCATCGAGTGTTTTCCAGATCACGGGCACAGACTTGGCCGGCCCTGTATTTCTACGAGGAGGAGAAAAGGGATGGATTGTGATATTCACTTGTGCAGTTTATCGGGCTGTACATCTGGAATTGATCACTTCACTTAGTACAGTAGCGTATATCCAAGCACTACGCCGATTTGTGGCAAGAAGAGGAAGAGTGAATACCATGTATTCGGACAATGGGACGAATTTCACCGGACTTCGCAGAACCATGGAGCAATTGGATTGGACTGAAATAGAGAGGACGTGCAGCCTTCTGAAGATTAAATGGAAGCTGAACCCTCCCACTGCAGCCTGGTGGGGAGGATTCTGGGAAAGGTTGATTAAGATTCTAAAGGATTTGCTTCGCCGTAATTTGGGTAAAGCTTGCCTAAATTATGAGGAAATGTGTACTCTTCTGTGCGATTGTGAGAACCTGATGAACAATCGACTTTTGACTTATCTTTCTGAAGAAGATGAACTCAAGCCACTCAGACCCTCCATGTTCCTACAGAGCCTAGAGGGTAATGATGTAACTGACTTAGACCAAATTCAAACCAGCAGTTTAAACGACAGATAGCGTTATCTACAAGCTGTTCGGGAGAGCCTGAGAAATCGCTTCAAAAAAGAATACCTGGGATTTCTCCGATCACGGAGCAAAAAGCAACAGGGATCCATACAAGTAGGAGACATAGTACTGGTGGAGAGCGACAACAAGAAACGTATCAACTGGCCCTTAGGGAGAGTGGTGGAGCTGTTACCTGGAAGAGACAATGTGACTCGTCTGGTTAAAATTAAGACAGCAACTGGCATTCTACTTCGTCCAGTACAGCGACTTTATTCGTTAGAGATAAACTGTCTTAACAAAGGTGATTCTATCAACACTTCACAACACCGACTAAGTGAGCCGGTCCTTAATGAAGATATTCCCTGCAGTAACTCAGGAACTGAAAAGGAGAGCGAATTCAAGACTCGTTGTGGTAGAACTGTTAGGCAACTCAAGAAACTAGACTTATAGTGGTTCACATTCCTGAGCTCATTGTTCAACTATAATTTTAGAATGTTTACTTCAGTTTATGAGTGTGTGTTGCAAAACTACCTTTTGCAAGGTGGGAGAATGTGGAGAAAGTGAACTAAAGCTCTTTCGAGCAATCTACTTCCTGTAGAAAATAGACAGTGTTTTGATTTAGAAAATAGACAGTGTTTTGATTTACATAGTTTTGGTTTTGTTATCTTTGAGTGTAGTGTCTTTGGAATGTCTTTTGGACGCGATGTTGAGTTGTGTTAATAAAATATTGATTACTGTATATTAAAATGATTTGGTATGGTATACCTTCCTTCGGAGGGTAAGTAAAACCGGCGGTCCCATGTCATTGATTTATGGCAAGTATAAGATCCTTCCACAGACTAAACTTGTGTGGAGCTACATTTGTAGGTTAGATTTCGTTGGAACGCTCTATCAAAGCTCCAACATTCACCACTAGGTATCATTGACATCTGGTAGCGAAAGTTGAAACTGCTTGAAATTGAACGGAACGTGTAGCTCACGCTGTGTGTGTCCGCTGGAAGCAGCTACAGACTCAGGCGAGCCGAACATGTCCTCGGACACTCCCGGCACTAAAAGCCATACTATAAATAAATAACCATAGTGAACCGTGCTTGTGGAAAAAGGGACGCAGCATATGCAAGGTAGGTGGAAAAATTGAAGGAAGTAGAACCATCTGCGCCGGCCCCGTGGTGTTGGGGTAGGGCGCCTGCCTCTCACCTGGAGGCTCCGGGTTCGATCCCCGGCTCCATCAGGGATTTTTAGAATCTGACGTTGGGGCTGGAACGGGGTACACTCAGCCTCGTGAGGACAATTGAGTAGCTGTCTGATCACGAAAACCAAGATTAACGGCCGAGGGGACCTGATGTGCAGATCACGCGTCGCCCCAATATCTGCAGGCCAAATGGCTGGGCAGAGGTCGCTTGGTGGGCCTAGGCTCTTCATGGGCTGTAGTGCCAGGGGTTATTATTAGAACCATCTGCAGACAAAGATAGTGTTGTGTGAAAAATGAACACCATACGAAGTAATTATGGGAAAGAATATAACAAAGTTAAAGCATCGTCCAGGACAGGGACGGGTACAGAGGATCTCTACCAACCAAAACTATGGTATTTTACGCTTCATAGCTTTCTGAATGTCTGCCCCCAGGGGCTCACATCTAGTGGGACGTGGGTTGGCGACCACGGGACCCCAGCTGTGTCGGACATTGCTTCCACTTACTTGTGCCGGGCTCCTCTCCGTCTTCTTTCCTGTCGACCTCCCTTGGTCAACTGTTGTTCTTTTCCGAACCCGACGGTATTAGGGTGTGTGGGGCCTAGGTAGTCTTTCACTTTCCCGCCTTAATTGGCACTTGTCTCATCTTTCCTGATCTCTCATTCTTCATGGGGTCAGAATTCTTGTTTTCCTTTCATTATATTTCCTTTCTCCTTAAGATTCCCGCACTGTTTTTGGTTAATTGGCTCCCCGTATATCCAAATTACCTTAAGCGAATTTTTTGAATCTACACTACATTTTGTGGGTATTTTCAATCTAAGTTGCATTTTGTAAGTCTTTTGGATCTAAATTGCATTTTGTGCGTATTTTCAATCTCAATTGCATTTTCTAAGGATTGAAATCTAAATTGCTCTTTAGTAAGTCTAGTGAGTGCATATTTTGAATTTCAATTGCATTTTGTAAGTATTTTCCTTCTAAATTCCCCTTTTGTAATTATTTCCACTCTCCATTTTGTGAGTTGTTTCAATCTGAGTTCCCTTTTTTTAAGTATTTTCAGTCTCACTTAATTTTCGTTATGGTTTTCATTTCATTGTCATTTTCGCCATCACTCAGACCTTTAGGGGCCGATAACCTATATGTTAGGACCCTTAAAACAACAATTGTCATCATCATCATCATCATCATCATCATCATCATGAATAAACCGAGCAAGTAGAGAAAGGAGCTTCAAGAACGTTTCTTCATTCATACGCAGATAATTGTGCCTATCTTTTGGAAACACTTTCAATTCACTTAACAAGTTAACATGCGAATAGATGTTTCTTTTCTTCAACCACTTCGTGCACCCCAATGTGCGCCCTTTTTTTCGTTTGAAGCCACTTGTTACTAATAATAAGCCCAATAGAGCTAGATAATATCATCTCTAGATGACATGGCCAACTGCAACCAACACAGGTACACCTGAGCGTGTGGGCGCGCGGGGGTATTCAGGCAGACCTGCACAGGCGAACCTGACAGGTAGACCGGGACGTGTGTAGCGGCCTTATCATATGAAGTAAACTCAATCGGACATGATCTGTTACATGGCGTCATTTTTCAACAGATTTTCTGTTCTGGTCAGATAATGTTTTCGGAAGTACATCTAGACTACTAACCCAGACAGCTAAACCCAGTTATGTGCACGGAGCTCGAACCGGGTCGATGGCCTCACTCTCATCTTGGCTTCCACCCACCCGTTCATTACAGTAACGGTAACCCTGAAAGCCATATGGTCGTCCTGCGACAGAAGGTACGTGACTAGTGAGGGAACATTGCGTACCTTCACATCCAGATAGTGCTCAGCAGAGTGATAATGTCCACATACAATTCTGATCAAAATACCAACTCTATCAAGTAACTTCTTCCAGCAGTATATTGATACAACCAACTTCAGTATTTTTAATTTAAAAACTCATAGGTGAACCAGTGGACTTAATGATCTTCAAGATCGCGGCTTCAATTACCGGCTGAGAAATTCGTAGTTATGAATGGTGACAAAAATCAACGATGCGTAGCAATCGTTATCGCCTCTGAGAACCAATAGCATCCCACATCGCATCCACCGTTCATGCGGTATGACGTTCTACGGTGCGCGTAGGATGATGGCGCTCACCACAAACTGTCGAACGCGTATCTGGTCATCATTGTAATCGAACTAAACCGGGCCTCGTTTGAAAACACGACGTGATACGAATCCATCTGTCACTGTCTCTATGCATGCACCCATTGCAACCTGCGACGTCGCTGATTCTGGGACAGAAGTAACCTCACCAACGAAATACAGCGTAGCAGCCGTCGTCAAACCATTGAAGTGGACGATACCAAATCTGTAGTTGTCCCCATTGCTGCGTTAACACTCGAAACGCAACTGTAAGATCCGTCAGTGGCCTGCGTATGAGGTGCCTATCATCACATTTCGTGGTCCACTGCTACATTTTCGGGTTGCCCGGCCCTGTTCCGTCCATGGCTTCCGCGTCCTCATCACTGCTGTGACTAGGGGTAGAGTACATCATTTAAATATCGATATATTGGTATTGCTATATATAGGCCTATAACATTCAATATATCGGTACATCGATAGAATTGTCGATATATCGCTATTCCTTGACCAAATTAGTGAACATTTACTATATTTATTACATTTCCAGATGTTCATGGATTACAATACACTTACTTCAATTTTAACATTCCTTAATTATTTGACAACCACCTTGTAGTGTAGCGGCTAGCATTCTAAGCTGTCACCTCCAGAGGTCCGGGTTCGATTCACGGTCGTACCAAGAAACATAAATCTGTTATGGGGACTGGAACGGGGTACACTCAACCTCTTGAGGCAAAACTGAGAAGAGGTGGGTTCGATTCCATCTCAACCATTTTGTAAGTGTTTTTTCGTGGTTTCCCACTTCTACTCCAGACAAATGTCGAGATGGTTCCTAACTTACAAGGGGACCGTACCTACACGTCATCACCGATTTCCTCCAAAAATATGGTATATGCAAGGATTGGGCAGACATAAAAATGACATAAGTGGTAGCTCCAGACGGCCAAGCGTTTAGAAAACATAGCTTTCTTTTTGCGCGGGTCAGGTGAGGCGTGAGGTATGAGCACACATGTTAGCATAGTTTCCAGGCAGCGATTGGCGCAGCGGTAAGAGTATAGAATGGTAATCCAAGGGTCGTGGGGTCGAGACCCTATGCGGAGGGGATCGTGATTAAAGCGCACAAGAGAACGTCATATGTAACATTAGATACATTTATGCTTTTACAGTTAATGATTCACACGTGGTGGAGTGATAGACATCGTAAAAACAGGCAAAGCAGTATTGTTCTCGGCATCTTGCACACGTTATAAACGCCACATTTTTTCAATTACAGGGTTGTTTTAATTCTGTCATTTTTATTTCTGCCCATGCCTTGCATTTACCATAAATTTGGACAAAATCGGTTATGATTAGGCGCGGTCCCCATGTTACAGCCACGGCCGTCAACTTCGCAATTCTCCCCTGAATTAGAGATACTCACACTACTACAGCAGTCACCAAAACACAGGTTATCATACAAACTCCTCTCTCTCTCTCTCTCTCTCTCACACACACACACCTTACGAAACTGGGCTATATGACCACGATGTCCAAGCCTCCCAAATAAAACAACAAAACAATTATTTGACATTGAAATTAACATCATAATCAAAAGCATAAATGTAGTCTAAAATTGCAACGATAAGATTTAAATACCATAGTATGCAGTTACGCTTAAAAGATGCAGTGGGAAAGGGTTAATAGAACTCTACGAGTAGGCTATATGAGGCAGTAAATGATTCTGGGGCAGAATTCAATGATAATTCTGTATAGGATGCAATGCTCTCTTCTACCGAGGGGCAGATGACCTCGTAGTTCAGCCCCTTAAAACAACAATAACTAACTAACTATCTCTTCTACCGAACATCGTAACCTATTTTAAACGTAAGTAAGAAC
This sequence comes from Meconema thalassinum, assembly GCA_946902985.2. Lineage (NCBI taxonomy): Eukaryota > Metazoa > Arthropoda > Insecta > Orthoptera > Tettigoniidae > Meconema > Meconema thalassinum. The sequence continues at coordinate 626,426,715 of OX336390.1, read as the reverse complement.
TACTTAGAACACTATACGTTTTAACAAACATCAAGGTTGATTTGATACAATATAGTAAATGCCCATTACAAATTTCTGTTGCACTCCAATCACTGAACATTTACTATTTTTATTACATTTTCAACTGTCCGTTTATTACAATAACAGCCGTCACAATTACTCGGGTTATCTGAAAAAAGCTCCTCATACACACCCAAGTACACGGGGCCAAATGACCACGATGCCCAAGCCTCTCAAGCACCCAAATAAGCGCACTCGTGCTGCGTTTCGAATCATCTGCGAGTCATATCCCCACGCTGTCCCTCCCGTAAACGGCAACTCCATTTACCTTAGTCAATATCTTCAATCTAGCAGTCGGAAGCACAAGCACTAAAATAAAGCCTGTGTGTGCATTGAAAATCTAATGTGACAGCGGTGTTAAAAGCGTTTATCTTTATATTTCACAACATTAAAATAACAGTTTTGATAGCCGTTTTGTGGCCATACGCTTTATTTTCATAGTGGCGGTTGCTCCTGCCTTGGAGAACAAATATCCTAAAAGTGCTGATGTTGCTATCAAAAGTACATGCTTCATACTCAACTGATACAATTTAGGGTAGAGAAAAAACAGGATACATTTACGAAAAACCTGTATGTTATACGATATATTGAATCAATATGTCAATACCTATATACCGATACATCGAAAAGAAAATAACGGTATTTCGTCGAAAACGATCGTTCCCATCTCTAGTTGTGGCAATATGCCCAGTACAAACAGCAATACTGTATCTCGGTACGAAATTCTCTTTTCCACACGCCGACCATGCATCCCCGTTGGAACTCTGTAGATTGCTTTGACGGTGACACGGCATACTGACGAACACAAGAGATTACAGTCCACAAACGATAATGCACTACGTGTCTGAATCCACAGAAGCATTCTACTTATACACCCCGCGCGACCTAACTGAGTGCGCTGCTGCACCCAGATGATGCGTTTCGAATCATCTGCTAGTCATATCCCACTTTGTACCTCCCTACATTGTCCTTAGTGAATATCTACACCCTCGCAGTCACAAGCACAAGACGCACACATGTCAAACACAATCTGCACTGGGACTGGAGTGATGTACTGTACTGAACTGTTGACAGAACGCATGCGCCACCAGAGTTCTTCGTGCCAGACCAAGAACCGACCCTTCACATATCCTGCTAGTACTAAAAATATAGAAGGGGTGGTCCTTTTTGGCATTCTTATTTGAACATTTAGTATTTTGTAGCTTTTATGTTCGACCCTGACTATTATATGTCAGAAAACTGTACTATAATGAGGATCATTATAACATTATTTTTCATTATGAAACACTTTCTCCCACCAATCAGAGCTCAAGAAACAGTTGTTGGACCAATTAGATAACGATAGCATCGCACCTGCGCTGAGTTCCACGGCCTTCTAATTTAAATTTCACTGCGTGGCCTAGTGTCATAGTAGGGTTATTATTATTATTTTATTTATTTATCGTATGGCTTTTAGTGCCGGGAGTGTCCGAGGACATGTTCGGCTCGCCTGAGTCTGTAGCTGCTTCCAGCGGACACCCTAAGGGGCGAGCTACAAGTTCCGTTTAATTTCTATAATAGTAGGGTAATTGAGGAGGCCATGGTCAAATACAAGGCATTCTCTGCGTCTCATGCGCTCTGTCCAGTATATAAAACTGGCGAAATCTCGACAGATATTTATGAATATTTATGTTGGAACATAACATAATAATAATTATCGTCGAACATAAACAGTCGCATATAATGGTAATTAAGACACTCGTATGGAAATTATAAAACTCGCATACGCTCGTTGTATAAACATACTCGTGTCTTAATTATTGCCATTATAGGCTCGTTGCATAATGTACTATTATACTTTTGAAATTTAGTATATTGTACCATTTTTATAAGTAACTTGGCTTAAATCTGGCAAATGAGTAATGTATACAAGCTTTAAAAAAGACCACATTAGTCTTTATTTTCTGTTCCGTACTGATTTTTAATATTTATTTAAAAAGTACTCGAGAATCCACCGAGTCAATACACTACAAACTTTTTTCAAAGCATTATTCAACAGGATTTTCAAGTCCCGTATCGACGAGACTCGTCTCTCTAAGTATGAATTGAATACTTCATTACCATAGTACCACATACGAAGGAAGCCACAACAATCTTTACCTTCAACATGACAATAATCATAATTGACGAAGTACAATAGTTGATCAGAATAAGAAGCTGACTCGGTCAACCGGAATCACGGTGAGGTGAACTATTACCTGACGCAGTTCTTGGCAGGTCACGGATACTTTAGCCAATTCCTCAGCAGACTAGAGCGAGCGAGCGAGTAGTCCGGCGTGCATATACTGCAGTGAAATTGATGATGCACTCCATACTTTCCTTACATGCGACCATTGGCTGCCACAAAGAAGATGTTTGGAGGCAGTGCAGGGAGAGCTCACGCCAGACAACATAGTCCATGGCATGCTACAAAACCAGGAATCCTGGGATCAGGTGGCAGTATGTGGAGAGTAGGCCTACTTTGCGCCTAAAGAAGCGGGATCTAGACGCTTATGGCCAATAGTAAAGAAGAACTGAAGGAAGAAGGAGCATAAGATGCTTCATAAACGACGCCGCCCTGAAGAAATGAGAGAGCGGTACCGGGGCGGATATACACGTCGTGGGAGAAGGGTGTGTGGTTTTTAGTGGGTACGAGTCCCACACACTTGAAGAGTGCGGACCCTCTTCAAGCGTCTGGAAGCAGATTTTCCACAGTCCCTCGTAAAAAAATAAAAAATAAAAATAATAATAATAATAATAATAATAATAATAATAATAATAATAATAATAATAATAATTGACGAAGTACAATAGATTATCTGAATAAGAGAACATTTTAACATTTTATTCATAATGCATTTTTTTAAGTTGTATGTTTTTATAAATAAGCATGTCTTAATGATTATTGTCACAAGTGCTGAAGGTGAGTAAAAAACGACTTGAAACAATTCTTCACTAAGAATCATTATATGTATTGACTAGGTGGATTTTCAAGTATTTTTTTAAATAAACAAATGAGTAATGTCTTTTGAAATTACAATAATGTGGAATTAAAATCACATTTTTAAAGGGCTAATAGTGAGATAACAATGCATGAAGTAAAGTGTGTATTTATTTTAAATTAATTAGGTTAAAGTAACAGAGAAACAAATTGTTACAGGCTAAAGCATTGCACAGGAAAAAACATGTATAATGATGCAAACCCAGAATACAGAGAAAATACACAAAATCAACCCAACTCTTCCACCACAGTGGGTAAATGCATTTAAGTTCATGAATCATTCATATTGTTGAATGAAATCTTAGAGCTGTTTTATAAACATTTTTGGTCTCACCATCGCACTTGTTTAGTTGATCTACCAGACCGGTGGTCAAGCCGTCATAAGCATTTCATGTCAAGGGTGAACTAACTCCTCACATTGAAGTTTCCATAAGAAAAGATAGAATAAAAACGTTATATTTGAAAACATAATTGTTGATTTCGTATTTATGTAGCATTTTTATATAATTTTCGAATTTTGCCACTTTCTCAAAACACATAAAAACGTGGTTTTCAGGTCGTGAAAAGTGAAAATACAACATTACAAGCCATTATGAGCATTTCGCGATTTATCGCATTAGCGAAAAAACGCCAGCCCTCTATGTGCAATTTTATTTTTAGCAACAGCGGGTACAATATTTTGTAATATTGCAAAGCGTTGTTACAGTAAACTTAGCATGTTTCACAGCAGTGGAAGAAGAACTAAGTAAGAAACACCTCAAATGGGGTGAAAGCACCGCCAGCTGGAGGATCAACTTGGGAGCGATACTCTGAAGCTTTATGTTCTAAGGGGAGAAGGCAAGAATTAGGTCAAGTAAATAAAACATTGGTAACAGACTCCAGAGAACAGAGGCACAGGCGCGACAGACGCAAGACTTGAAACGTTATCCTTTCTTCCATGAAAGCAGGCGTGAAAATGACCACATCGCGACATCTTGAAGTGTCTTCATCGTAGCTGAAATACACTTCAGTTATGAAGAAATACAGTACTTGCAGTCTTCGTATTTATAATATTAATAATAATAATAATAATCTTCGGTGGATAAGTTATAGAGTGTCCCACCCATGATCCCCAAATCGCAGCTTCGATTCCTGATCGAAGAAATCTGATTTTTGAAGGGCAAGTGGTGTATTCCTTGGAATACACGTTCAGTTAGAGTTAGCTCTTGCTGCTCTTTGCCTTTTTTTTTTCATTAGTTTCATTTATTTAATTTCCCTTCTTGCAGACACCAAGAGTGATCCCTTCCTTCTTTTCTACGAGCAGGAATTTATTGTGTTTTTGAGTTTGTTTCAGTCGCTTATTCTGTGAAAACTTCATTGGCTCACCACGCGGCAACACGCCGAAGTTCTTCGGATTAACTGGGTCAAGAGGACTTACATACCACTCCGACAGGCTTCACCGCTGTCTTCAGCTATCATCTCCTTGAAGACACTTCCATGAAGATAATTTCTATGTATCGAACCTCAAAATGACGAATCTTTGTCTTTTTAATGTTTCCCACTCTGCTATATACTCTTTTGCTTCCTTCCCCCTCCTCCTCGCCTACCTAGCTCTATCGTGTGCTTCTTTGCTCGCTCTCAGTTCTAGTTCAGACTTCGAGTGTCCAGTTCGGCGCTCCCTCTTAGAGGCCAGTCTCCTGTCTCCATGAGGCAATTTTAAAATATACGCCATGACTGTTTTTTAAGTAACGGCTACAAGGAACCTTCCACTTCAATCATCATGGCAAGTTAAGTCAACCGCATACTTTGAATTTTAAACCATTTTAGAGGGTTTTAATCAACATGTTGAATGCTTTTACTAAAAGTTATAGGCAGTGCTGGAATTTCACAAAATTGTGAAACCTCTGCCCCTCGTGGGAATCGCTTTTCTTAGCTAACAAAGCTCTTTACCAGTCATGAAATCTAGTATTTTCCACACCAAGTAAGGGAATACTTTCCCGCAACGACGGATTCATGTTAATTAACCGCTGTCTAAAACTTAACTTTTTCCGCCGAGGGATTATTACCGCTCCATTTAACTGTCAATACAGTTCTGAAATTTTCCATTTAAAATAAAATCGAAACCGCAAAGAACTATACTCAATACCGTCAAATTGCTGGAACCTCAAGTTAACTAGAACTATTAACTGCAACCCACAAACTTTCCAACGCTATAAACTTATTCAAGTCAAATTCAACTAAGTGTTCTCCATAAACTGCAATAACTTTTCACTTGTTCCCTGAACTTTCAGTGCTACAATAGTGAAATCTTTCAATCTATCAACAAACTTCAGTGCAAAACAGTGCCCGTTCAACTATCTACCGCGCCGCGTACGATTGAGAGCAGTAAAATTGGCCAGAACTTTGAATCCTTATCTCCTTTTCCTCAAATATCTTTTACTAACAAATTTAGGTTAATCTAAATATCTAGTTACTCCTCTACGAGGCCTCGCAAAATTTTGGCGCCCTCCCATTTTTCTCCATGTACCACTTATGCATCTATATATATAAAAATCAATGTTACGAGATAGTTTGTCTGTCTGTGGGTATGTATGTCTCCTATGCATTCACATACCACCCATCCGATTGCGATGAAACTTGGGTGAGATGTTGAGTACACTCCAAGGAAGGTTTCTGACTTAGTAAATCCATTTTACAATAGGTAGCGCACGCGCAGATTCAACAAATGAGCGACGATGCGCGAAGCATTTCAACAAAGTCCCGTATGTGTTCATATACCATTCGTCCGATAGCGATGAAACTTGGGTGAGATGTTGTGTACACTTACGTGAAGGTTTCAAAATTAGTGAATACATTTCACAGTAGATAGCACACGAGTAGATTCAACAAATGAGCGACGACACGCAAAGCGTTTCAACAAAGTCCCGTGTGTATTCATATACCATTCGTCCGATAGCTATGAAACTTGCGTAAAATGTTGTGTACACTGCAGGGAAATTTTCTGACTTAGTGCATCCACTTTACAATAGGCAGCGCACGAGTAGATTCAACAAATGAGCTACGACGCGCGAAGCATTTCAACAAAGTCACGTTTGCGTTCATATACCATTCGTCCGATAGCGATGAAACTAGGCTGAGATTTTGTGTGCACGCCAGGGAACGTTTCTAGCTTAGTAAATCCCTTTAAAAATAGGTATAGCACGAGAAGAATCAACAAATGAGCGACGACGCGCGAAGCATTTCAACAAAGTCCCATATAATTTCATATACCATTCATCCGATAGCGATGAAACTTGGGTGAGATGTTGTGTACACTCCAGGGAAAGCTTCTGGCTTAGTACATACATTTTACAATAGGTATCGCACCAGTAGATTCAACAAATGAGCGATGACACGCGAAGCGTTTCAACCAAGTCCCGTATAAAGTCATATACCAGTCGTCTGATAGTGATAAATGTTTGGTGAATTGTTGTTTACACTCCAGGAAAGGTTTCTGGCTAAGTAAATCCATTTTACAATACGAAGCGCACGTTTATATTCAACAAATGAGTGACTACGCGCGAAGCGTTTCGACAACGTCCCGTATACGTTCACATACCATTCATCTGATTGCGATGATACTTGGGTGAGATGTTGTGTACACTCCAGGGAAGGTTTCTGGCTGAGTACATCCATATTACAATATGTAGCGCAAGAGTAGAATCAACAAATGAGCGACGACACGCGAAGCGTTTCAACCAAGTCCCGTATGCATTCATGTACCATTCGTCCGTAGCTATGAAACTTGGGTGAGATGTTGTGTACACGTCATGGAAAATTTCTGGCTTAGTAAATTCACTATACAATATGCAGCGCACAAGTTGATTCAACAAATGAGGGACGACGCGCGAAGCGTTTCAACAAAGTCCCGTATAAGGTCATATACCATTCTGCCGTTAGCGGTGAAACTTGGGTGAAATATGGTGGACACTCCAAGGAAGGTTTCTGGCTCAGTAAATACATTTCACAGTAGGTAGCACACGAGTAGATTCAACAAATGAGCTACGACGCGCGAAGCATTTCAACAAAGTCACGTTTGCGTTCATATACCATTCGTCCGATAGCGATGAAACTAGGCTGAGATTTTGTGTGCACTCCAGGGAAGGTTTCTAGCTTAGTAAATCCCTTTAAAAATAGGTAGAGCACGAGTAGAATCAACAAATGAGCAACGGCGCGCGAAGCGTTTCAACAAAGTCCCATATAATTTCATATACCATTCATCCGATAGAGATGAAACTTGGGTGAGATGTTGTGTACACTCCAGGGAAGGTTTCTGGCTTAGTACATGCATTTTACAATAGGTATCGCACCAGTAGATTCAACAAATGAGCGATGACACGCGAAGCGTTTCAACAAAGTCCCGTATGCATTCATGTACCATTCGTCCGTAGCTATGAAACTTGGGTGAGATGTTGTGTACACGCCATGGAAAATTTCTGGCTTAGTAAATCCACTATACAATATGCAGCGCACAAGTTGATTCAACAAATGAGGGACGACGCGCGAAGCGTTTCAACAAAGTCCCGTATAAGGTCATATACCATTCTGCCGTTAGCGGTGAAACTTGGGTGAAATATGGTGGACACTCCAAGGAAGGTTTCTGGCTTAGTAAATACATTTCACAGTAGGTAGCACACGAGTAGACTCGACAAATGAACGACGACATGCGGAGCGTTTCAATACAGTCCCCTATGTCTTCTTATCCCATTAGTCCGATAGCGATGAAACTTGGGTGAGATGTTGTGGACACTTACGTGACGGTTTCTAACTTAGTAAATACATTTTACAGTAGGTAGCGCACGAGTAGATTCAACAAATGAGTGACGGAGCGCGAATCGTTTAAACAAAATCAGGTATGCGTTCATATACTATTCATCCGATTGCGATGAAACATTGATCAGTTATTGTGTACCCGCCAGGGAAGGGGACTTAGTAAATCCATTTCACAATAAGTAGCGCAAGAGTAGATGCAACAAATGGGTGACGACGCGCGAAGCGTTTCAACAAAATCCCCTATTGCGTTCATATAACATACTTCGATTGCGATGAAACCTTGATGAGTTATTGTGTACACGCCAGGGAAGGGCTTCGACTTAGTAATACATTTCTCAATAGGTAGCGCACGAGTAGATTCAACAAATGAGTGACAGCGCACGAATCGTTTAAACAAAACCCCGTATACGTGCATATACAATTCATCCGATTGCGATGAATCATTGATGAGTTATTGTGTACACGCCAGGGAAGGGTTTCGACTTAGTAAATCCATTTCACAACAGGTAGCGTACGAGTAGATTCAACAAATGAGTGACAGCGATGAAACTTTTGAAAGTTGTTGTGCACGCTTCCACGAATGGTTCTAAATTAGAAAATCCATTTTACGATAGCTTAGAGGCAGTTAACATGTTGTGTATCCAAAAGCACTTCAAGAAACAGAATTTCAACGCCAACACTTTCTTTGATTGGCATTGCAACGCATGCCGGGTACAGCTTGTTCTGTATAAATATTAGTAGTTATAGAAACTACTTATTAATCTTTCTTTTCTTATCCTGCTGGCTCAGGAATTGTTAATTTTCTAATTGATAAACTTTTGTACCTGATTTATTTTTTGCTCCATGCTTGTTAATACGACCTGACCCTTTTGAATGTAAAATTTATTAACCTCTGTTTAAATAATAGCGGTAACCTCCGCTTGTAATTCTCCTCTTTCCTCCTACTACGATCAGGAATTTAATCTATTTGTTTATAGCCTTTTCGCTTGCCATAAGGGCATACTAATAGTGCTTGTATCCTACCTAACTAATTTATTAAAGTAATAATTACTTTACAATTGTCATTACAAACTTTAAATTTCTTAATTGTAAGCACACTTTTTAAAATCCTTGTGAGATTTTAGTGCTTGTAACAGGTTCGAAACTTGTACATTATTTAATATTGTTTGCGAATAAATTATTTAATATTCTGGTTCTATCTCTCTTCCTAGAATCACGGTTAGGAAGGACCTTGTCTTCCCTGATTCTTCTCCCAAAATTATTTCCTATTTCAAAATAATAAAAAATCACTGAATCAATAAAAACTTTACCACTTGTTGCGTTTAAAACGAAACTTCAAATAACAACATTCGCAAAGTTTCTCTTAGCTGTCACAGCTAATTCTAGTAAATCATTAAGGCAAGTATAGCTCGCTCCGCCAGCTTCCTATTGGTAGACACTTCTTCTCTAACTCGTGTTTTACTCTTCAACATTTTAGTTTTGTTTAAGTTACGTCTGAGGGTTTCCTCCGTTATAAGCTGTTAGTCGGCACCCTGCTGGGTAAAAGCTTAGACTGCATTAAGTGCAACAATTGGTATTCTTAAAAGATTGTCACTAATAACAGTAAAAAATATTGCTAAAGGCACTAGAGTTGTAACTCAGCAATTCTTCTAGGTTTGTGCCGTGTATTGTGTGGGGTTTCGCCTACGACTCCAAGCTGGCTCATCGGCGGGCTCTTGGTGTCCCTGCCCGGACCCCCACAGGAGTGACGAACTGCGCGCCACCTCCCTTTATATTAGGTGCAACTGCACCACTTGACTGCGAGAACTAAAAGCTCAAGCAGCCTTGACCTCCCTATGAAGGCGTCCAAAAAAGATGGTATATTGGCTTTCACGGTCGGTGAATTAAAACTCAGCAATTCTTCTAGGTGTGTGCCGTGTCTTGCGTGGGGTTTCGCCTAGGACACCAAGCTGGCTCATCGGCGGGCTCTTGGTGTCCCCGCCCGGACCCCCACAGGAGAGACGAACTGCGCGCGCCACCTCCCTTTATATTAGGTGCAACTGCACCACTTGACTGCGAGAACTAAAAGCTCAAGCAGCCCTGACCTCCATATGAAGGCTTCCAAAAAAGATGGTATATTGGCTTTCACGGCCGGTGAATTAAAACTCAGCAATTCTTCTAGGTTTGTGCTGTGTCTTGTGTGGGGTTTCGCCTACGACACCAAGCTGGCTCATCGGTGGGCTCTTGGTGTCCCCGCCCGGACCCCCACAGGAGAGACGAACTGCGCGCGCCACCTCCCTTTATATTAGGTGCAACTGCACCACTTGACTGCGAGAACTAAAAGCTCAAGCAGCCCTGACCTCCCTATGAAGGCTTCCAAAAAAGATGGTATATTGGCTTTCACGGCCGGTGAATTAAAACTCAGCAATTCTTCTAGGTTTGTGCTGTGACTTGTGTGGGGTTTCGCCTACGACTCCAAGCTGGCTCATCGGCGGGCTCTTGGTGTCCCTGCCCGGACCCCCACAGGAGTGACGAACTGCGCGCCACCTCCCTTTATATTAGGTGCAACTGCACCACTTGACTGCGAGAACTAAAAGCTCAAGCAGCCTTGACCTCCCTATGAAGGCGTCCAAAAAAGATGGTATATTGGCTTTCACGGTCGGTGAATTAAAACTCAGCAATTCTTCTAGGTGTGTGCCGTGTCTTGTGTGGGGTTTCGCCCAGGACACCAAGCTGGCTCATCGGCGGGCTCTTGGTGTCCCCGCCGGGAACCCCACAGGAGTGACGAACTGCGCGCCACCTCCCTTTATATTAGGTGCAACTGCACCACTTGACTGCGAGAACTAAAAGCTCAAGCAGCCTTGACCTCCCTATGAAGGCTTCCAAAAAAGATGGTATATTGGCTTTCACGGCCGGTGAATTAAAACTCAGCAATTCTTCTAGGTTTGTGCCGTGTCTTGTGTGGGGTTTCGCCCAGGACACCAAGCTGGCTCATCGGCGGGCTCTTGGTGTCCCCGCCGGGAACCCCACAGGAGTGACGAACTGCGCGCCACCTCCCTTTATATTAGGTGCAACTGCACCACTTGACTGCGAGAACTAAAAGCTCAAGCAGCCCTGACCTCCCTATGAAGGCTTCCAAAAAAGATGGTATATTGGCTTTCACGGCCGGTGAATTAAAACTCAGCAATTCTTCTAGGTTTGTGCTGTGACTTGTGTGGGGTTTCGCCTACGGCACCAAGCTGGCTCATCGGCGGGCTCTTGGTGTCCCCGCCCGGACCCCCACAGGAGTGACGAACTGCGCGCCACCTCCCTTTATATTAGGTGCAACTGCACCACTTGACTGCGAGAACTAAAAGCTCAAGCAGCCTTGACCTCCCTATGAAGGCTTCCAAAAAAGATGGTATATTGGCTTTCACGGCCGGTGAATTAAAACTCAGCAATTCTTCTAGGTTTGTGCCGTGTCTTGTGTGGAGTTTCGCCCGCCGATGAGCCAGCTTGGTGTCCTAGGCGAAACCCCACACAAGACATGGCACAAACCTAGAAGAATTGCTGAGTTTTAATTCACCGGCCGTGAAAGCCAATATACCAGCACTAGAGTTGCTTTATCTCTTCCCACTCTGGGGGCATTCGGCTGTGTTGCCGGGAATCCAACAGTGTCCAGTAATAAAAAATATTACGGCAAATTCAAATCCTTCCAGCATTTCAGAATGCTAAGTAAAATCTAACCCTTTTTGAAGGGAAACCATATAAATCCACTTCCTTTCACATATCCTTGCTTTCTAGCGTACTACCTATCCCCATAGTACCCAAATCCTAGCTCGGGAGGGAAAGAACACATAGCGATATCTTGCAGGTAACCGTAGCCCCTGCCGCTCTCTCCGTTGACGGTGACCGAGCTCCCTCTCATTTTAGTTACTTCACGGGCTCTGTTCAGCATAACTTGTTAGATCACTATTTTCGTGTTTTTTTTATTGGATTCTCTTCCTCTTTGCCAAAAATTGTTCCTACTCCTAAACCTACTTAATTTTTCCTCATCATCTTCCCTCAGGTAGTGTTGACACTCAGTATTAACCTACCAGCAAGTATTCAAGGGCAGAAATCACGATGGCAGAATCTGAAGGACAGTAAAATGAACAATATGTTATATACAACCAGTGCATGAATAAGATCGGAATGCCTGACGAGGTATTGACAGGGTTCCCAAAAGGATGTTTAGAAAATAAGCTTGATACAATCGACTAAAGCAATAATATAGCATCGCTTTTAGAGGCCGAGCCACCTCACGTAAGATTCACAGAGCAACGAAGTGCTGATCGGTTCTTAAATTAGTGAACATGCACGTCGTTGTAGGTAAAGAAGTCACCGTTTCTGTAGATTATGTCGATCACTACTCCATCTATTAACTGCTTACAATGATGCACGAGCGTTATAGTAGTATTCCATAAATGTCTTATTATGAACCAAATGATATCGATAAAATGAAATAACACGCATGGATATCCTGATATCAGTCTCAAGTGATTTGCTGTGCGTGAAATCTGACTAATACTCTGTATTGTAATATTCGTGATAGAACGTCCATATGATGGGCTCGGATTTAGCCTTAATTTGGTTACCATCCGAACATTTGTCTGAAGTAGACATCAGTGTAGAAATCGCTTCCAGGATGTCATAGCAAGTTGTCAGCCCAGAAGTAGAGCTGGCAATCGAAGTAATAGAAAGCTTTGGGCATTTTTCAGTGCCGCCTCATCGATATTGCAACTTTTCAGTCGGTTAACACAATAAAATCCCAAAATAACCTAAAAAATACATGTGATTAAAACGTATTGGTTAAGGATTACAGAAAAGGGAGAAAACTAAGATCTACTCGTCATACCCAACGTTGCCTACGTCTCCTGCTGCAATGTTTATATCCGTATGGCTAAATAGAAAACTCGAGGATTTACAGTACACGTCATACCCACCTTTGCCTTCTTCTCCTGATGCAATGTTGGTAGCAGTATTACTAAATAGAAAACTGTAGGATCTACACGTCATACTCCACAATGCGTATGGTTTTCTCCCTCGAGATGCAGTACTAGACGTAGAAAGAAAAGTGTTGGGACAAATTTGCGTAAAGGCATGCAAAAGCGCAACCCCTCCCCTGGTGGAATGATATAATAAAGTCTGCTTGTCTGCTTGTCAAAAACAGAAGACTCCTATCAAGGAATCCGGCAGGCGAAGAGGTTTTCTTTCTGGAGTGTTATGAAGAAACTTAGAAATGGAGGAAAAAGAGAAATGAGTAGTGTTCTGGATAATTCAGGGAAACTCATTGTAGATACCAAAGAAGCACTGCGAAGATGGCAGGAATACTTCGAAAACTTGCTAAATGTTAATGGAGACTTATCTGGCAATTATGCAGATTTCTAGATTATGCAGGAGGAGGAGTAAGTGGAGGAGGGCGGCAACAGAATCACGGTTGAGGAAGTAGAGAGGGTGTTAAATAAACTACAGTGTCACAAAGTGGCAGCGGTAGATGAAATTAGGCCAGAAATTGTAAAGTATAGTGGGAAGGCAGGGCTGGAATGGTTGCAAAGGATAATCGAATTGGCATACGCTTTAGGAAAGGTACCCTCTGACTGGACAAAACCAGTAATCGCTCCAAATTATAAGCAAGGAAACAGAAACTATTACAATAATTTTGGAGGCATTTCTTTGATAAGTGTCATGGACAAAGTGTACGCAGGCATTGAAGAAAGAAGAGTTCGATCATTGGCCGAGAGCAATATGGATGAAAATCAGTGTGGCTTAAGACCACATGTCAGGAACAAATTTTTAGTATGATCCAAGTTATTGAGAAATGCTACGAGAGAAATCGACAGTTGTGTTTGTGTTTTGTAGATCTAGAGAAGGCATACGATAGAGTACCCAAGGAGAAGATGCTGAGCATTTTGAGGGATTATGGTATTCAGGGAAAGCAGCTGCAAGCAATCAAAAGTATTTATGCTGATAATCAGGCTGCAGTGAGAGTTCATTTGCTGAAGGGCATTAACTGGCTGGGTGGGATTCAATTAGGTGGAAACCAGGTAAGCAGTCTGGCATAAGCTAATGGCCTGGTAGTAATGGCGGACTTCGTCGAAAGCATGCAAGCCAACATGTTAGAACTTGAAAATAAATGTAGGGTATGGTATGAAGATCATCATTTGAAAACGAATGTTATGTCGGTATGGGATAAACGCAAGAAAATAGAATGCCAGGTAGGAGGAACTACGTTGGATCAGATGGAACATTTTAAGTACTTGGGCTGTGTATTCTCTCGGTATGGTAGTATGGGGAAGGAAATAGATTCTAGGTTTAGAAAAGCTAATGCAGTGAGATCTCAATTGCGATCAACAGTATTCTGTAAGAAAGAAGTTAGTGTAGCGACCAAACTCTCCCCACATCACTCAGTATTTAGACCGACCTTGCTTTATGGAAGTGAGAGCTGGGTAGATTCAGGATATCTGATACATAAGCTAGAGGTAACTGATATGAGGATAGCACGAATTGCACGATTGCTGGGACAAATAGATGGGAGCAATGGCAGGAAGGTACTCGTAATGAAGAGATAAAGGCTAAGTTAAAAATGAACACGCTAGATGAAGCTGTTTGTATGAGGCTACTCAGACGGTGCGTCATGTGAAGAGAATAGGGGAGGAGAGATTATCTACAAGAGCTTAATGAGTTCGGATCTAGAGGGTAAGAGAAGTAGAGGTAGATCTAGGAGGCGATGGTTAGATTCAGTGTTGTACGATTTCAAAGTGAGAAGTGTAGGAACAGAGGAGGCCGCAGTGCTAACTGCTAATAGAGGATCATGGAGGCGACTTGTTCGCAAACTGAGGCTTGCAGACTAGACTGGACGCTGAAAGGCAAACCAGTTTCAAATGAAAATGAAATGAAATGTAATCCATAAGAAATGGAATGTCCCAGTCATTCGGATTGGATTGTGTTGACCGACTGAAAAGTTGCAATACAAACAATCGAACAGTGATTTCATTAGATAGTCGTCTCTTACTGCAATGTATGACTACAGTCTTAAGAGTTATGGTGTTTGGATCTAGGCTGGTAACTTTAGAATAAGCATTTCTTCCCATCTATCAGTCACAATAATTACAAAGCACACTGTATATAGCGTGACTCTGTAACAACTTCATGATGATGATGATGATAATGATAATTGTTGTTTAAAGGGGGCCTAACATCTAGGTTATCGGCCTCGAATGATATGGTGACAATGAAAAAAAATGAGAATGCAATGTAAAACTATCACCTACCACTGACTTACATCTAACTTATATACTACAAGAAGAAATGGACAAAGAAGGAAGAAGGGCAATAAAAGACAGCGAAAAGAATTGCCCTCCACCCTCGAAGAATGAGGATTGAGGGACTTGGAAGGAAATAGAACCATGAAAGGCACATAGGAAACGGAATGAGGAAGTCCGCCCAACGACAAGGGGAAAATGGAAAAACGTACCCAGGTCTCTCGGGGTTGCCAACACCCGAACTCACCAGCCGGGAGCCCTTGAGGGTGTAGCGCTATCCAGAGTGCTATACACAAACTGTCTTTTTATGGATTTGAGCAGAATGCAGGAGATACCAGGAAAATTAAAATTAGAGGGACTCACCCCTCGAAGAATGAGCGTATCAGGAAAGATGAGACAAGGGGCGATTAAGGCGGGAAAACGAAAGACACCCTAGACCTCGGATACCCTAATACCGTCGGGGTCGAAAGAGTACAAGAGTTGACCAAGGGAGGTCGATAGGAAAGATGAAAGACAGGAGCCCGGCACAAGTAGGTGTAAGCAATGCCCGACACAGCTGGGGTCCTGTGGTCGCCAACCAACGTCCCACTAGGTGTGAGCCCCTGGGGGGTAACAACTTGACAATACCAGGTCACTAGGAGTATTAGCTGCTTGTTACCTGGTGAGTTAGCCGAGGTCGTTGCGGCATGACTGTTGGCAGTCGCTCACATCCGGGAGGCGAGGAGGTTCGAATCCCCCCGCCGGCAACCTTGAAGATGGTCTTATGTGGTTTCCCATCTTCCTTCCAGGCAAATGCCGGGGTTGGTCCCTAACTATAGGCCACAGCCGCTACCTTCCAACTCCTCGACCCTCCCATCCAACATTCCTCCCCAACGGTACTTGTAGCTCACCCATTGGGTGTCCGTCTCGAAGCAGCTACAAAACTGGCGAGCCGAACATGTCCTCGGACACTCCCGGCACTAAAAAGCCATACGCTAAAAAAAAAAAAGCTGCTTGTTGATCGTTGTTAATTCGTTTTAGGGGCTTGGTACATCATGTTCATCATCCCCGTGCACTTGTTCAATTTGCTGTGTGACCGTAGTAGAGGGTTGGGAATGGGGTAGGTGGCCCGGAACTTGAAATAAGACACTATCTCAGGATTTGCCTGGAGAAACCACTCTCAGGATAGCCAGGTTTCGAACATCCGACTTTGCTGCAGCTGCCTCACGCGATTTAACGCGCATGGTCCGCCGCGTCGTGGGGCAGGGATATTAGCATACGATCGACAGAACGAACAAAGATGACTAATGTGCGTGTATTTATAATGAGGGCAATGCACAACTTCTCCCTTAGCAGCGTGATCGATTCGATACAAACTTAGGAGTCTCCGCTCCTTTAACGCAAACCGCGACGTGCCAAGATTTACGAATCAACAAAACTTGACAACAAAGCACTCTGTGGTAGAGAAAGAAAATGAGTCTTTGAAGATATTTTGTGTGTGTTTTCACCAACAGCTGACAGTTCCAGTAATCTCAAGAGCTCGGTCAACGCCTGGTGGGAAGGAAACAGTCGTAGCAGTAAGACAAGGCGAGGCGAGCTACAGCAGGGGCGAGACTTCAAATCGATATCATATAGCAATGTGCAAGTGACGCACGTACTTCATTTGGACTAGTGAGACATAAGTTATAAAATTTACCACTGCGGAAGTACACGATTAAGCTAATTTATTAAGAATATATCAATTTACAACTGTCGTTTAAGGAAAGCAAATAACTAATAGCTTACTTCAGAGCCCATTCATACATCATCCTTCAGCAAGCGGAAATTCTTATCCCCTCTCAGAGCAAGTCGCACAAGTAGTAGGCTCTCACAATGCAACCCCGTTTGTAACACTCACAGAAGTTCGAAATATTCTTTATCAACCAACATTTAGACTACTCCCCTACTTGTAAATAGCTCAATCAATCAATCAATCAATCAATCAATCAAAATTAAATAAGTAAATAAATAAATATACCGCAAGGGGCGCACAACTAGTTCTCGTCTCTTCTCTCCTGTTACCCTCATTTTCGAGACATTTCTTTTTCCCCATGGTGTTTCCGTGCCTGACGTACAAGGAGGCTGAACGGGCAGAAGGTGTGCATCCACCACGTATGGTAACACCCTGGGTAAAACTAAGTTGTCTACACCTCAAAGGTGAGCATTTCCTGCTACACAAAACTCAAGCTCTTAAACCAGAGGGAGTTCAAAGTTGCGGTTTGTACCAAAATCTTCCAAATCGTCTCAATACTAAAGGAAAAATGTTGCATTTCTTGAAAAGTCAACGGAAATGAAGTGCGTTTTAAACAAATAAACAAGACGATAGCCCCTACCAGAACTGTGTCGCGTCGAGTCTGCAAAACAGTATAGTCGGGCGGGTGGTATATACACGTGGGGCGCTCACAAGTAACTGATCGCAACAAATGAACATTCAAAAGAAAGAGAATACCCAGAACATTGACGAAATGCACACTCATTTAAGAAATATTGACAATTTGTTTATAAACAAATAAACAATACGATAGCCCCTGTAATAACTGTGTCGTGTCGAGTCTTACTGTTTAGGGGCAGACGACCTCGTAGTTCCGCCCCTTAAAACAACAATAACTAACCAACGAGTCTTACTGTTGTGCGAAGCGAATGCACAACGACTATGACGTTTAAATGCAAGATTTCCTAGTTTTATATAAATAATAATAATAATTATTATAATTATAATTATTATAATTATTATTATTATTATTATTATTATTATCAGTCTGTCATTATCGTCATTAAATATAAATACGGTGTTGTTCTGGAGAACTGTCAACAGTAACGAGCATTTCGTTAACTGCGCTACTACTAAAAGGAACTACCGTATGTTACAATAATACTTAATTAGGGTGTGTCAGGTGAGTTCACTTTGTACAGGACATCGAGGTTACTCACCTACTGTATCTGTTGAAAAATCTACCCCATAGGATAATAGTTTATCCTTAGAAAATATTTACCATGCGAGCTTTCGTAATGTTTAAAGAGCAGAGTGGATCTGGTTGAGTATTTGAAGAATTCTTTTAAAATATTCATCTCTGAAACATCAACTCATAAGTGGAACATGGAGGTTAAAGCATTCTCGTAGCAGTACACACTCTTTTTTCCGCTATAAGCGAAGTTAAATTGAAGAGAGTCGTATTTCGAAGGGGCGAGCTCTTCAAACGAATCTTGCAGCGTTTCTAGAAGGTATACACGGTCTCTGCCAGACGTAACTTTTCAAGATCAAAACACGGAATGCTTTGAGATTTGCCTCGCTAGATCGCAAATACATCTTACTTTTCAATTGGTTTTCGCAGTACAGAAGATGCCTAATCACTTTGACGGCCGCAGAAAGCTGCATCTCTCTGTTTAATGCATGTGTTAACGTGATATTATTGAATAACATTAAGGAGTATGGCTGAACTTAGCTAAAAGAAAATGCAGAACGTTTCCAATATCCGCAGGCAAAATTCCGTACCATCAACTAGGGATATTTGATGCTCTTGGGATATACTGTTCCCGTTTCACTATAACGTATCATACTTGAAGTTGGCGCGCAAAACAGACCCGCTTAAATTCGATCCACACAGATTGTTTGACGAGACAAGTTTCGTTGCATTTTAGACACTGTTGTTACACTGGGGACGGCTGATATAAGCACATCCTATTACAAAAGGGATCCATTTGTTTGACTTTCAGTAATTCATATTGCGATTAAATCTACCGGCGATTACAGTGAAACTACCACGAACATGTGGCATCAACAAAGTTTATTAACTGGAAAATAAGAAAGGGCGAAGCCAAGTTGGTGGAATTATAATGAGCACGCAAACTCGGGCAAATTTTAGTTTGTAAAACGTCGCAAAAATATTATTTTCAGTCAATGGCATTCTTGTCAAATAAAAACAAGTAAGACAGAGCCAACTATTGTGCTGGATTCAACTTGTCTGGTGGACCTTTGGGTGCACTGGTCAAAAATGGAACATGGAACTCACTAAAACAATCATCGCCACCATCTTTCATCTATGAATATCATGAACTTACTGTGTACGTGAAACCTATTGATATCCCGCGTAATGGTTCTACGAATGGTGATAGGCCTGTCTGTAATAGTTTCGGAGATACTTAATGCTGGTGAAATATTTCGCACAGCCGCCATGTTGGATTGGTGAGACACAATAAAATTTGAAGGGCACGGTCGGGGTCGGCCAGAATGGTGCTATGATCTTACCGAGTTTCATTGAAATCTCTCCAGCCGTTTAAAAGTTAGTAGGGGGAGGGGGACATCCACACGAATCACACACACACGCACACACAGACACACGGACAAAAGGTGATCTCATAAGCCTATGTTTTCTTAAAATGAAAATAGGCTAAAAATATATGTCATACACATCCAGGTCTTAGTAATAATTTTCAACAAGTTCGGATTGTATTGTAAGAATTATCCGCAAATTTAATCCAAACATTATCCGCAGCTTATAGGCAATCCGCACAGCCATGCAAACTATATCCGCATGGCGAAAAATTTTGCGGATCCGCAGATATCCGCATCCGCGCAGGGCTTTACCTATGAGTGAAACTCATGCTAGAAACGCTTAGTAGTTTCAAATCAGTCATTGACGAGATGGGTGCTGATCGCGCCATCCGATTTGTGTGAGAGAGGGGCCTAAGTAAGTTCCTCTAAATTGATAAATATATCCTAAGTCAAGGAATGCGAATCTCTTTTTTGAAAAATTCCTACACTGGAATTATTTTGGTCATATTTAAAATCCATATTCTTTTCACAGTAGCATCTGTGTTCTTAGGGGAAGATGGCCCCTTAAAACAACCACCACCAATGTGCATACAGATACAAGAAATGTTCGATCTTCGAAAATCGATTCAGTTGCAATTAAATGTTACAGTACTGCGTGAGTGACCAAGAACAAAGCGGCTGGGCGCTCTCCATCTGTCGCCTGCCGCCACACTTGATTAATGGCACTGGGACATGTTCGCGCCCCATGCCTACCGATGATTTACGTGATCAGCCTGTACTGGCATCAGAAGACATTACAAAACATGTTACAAACACCTACCAGCGCTAGATACTCGTCCAGAAACTAAAACGGAAGAGAATGCTCCGAACTGAGCAAGTTTATCAATAGTGTAGGCTATAAGGTGCTCCAAAACTACTGCTCAATGCCTGCACCATGATAATAGAAAAGAGGTTGTTAGCGATATAATTCCGCCCAACAAAATATCGTCGACTCATTGCAATACAGTAGTGACATTCGTATCTTAAAGAAATAAAATTAGTTACATTAAATAATATATTGGGTTATTTGATAAAAAGAACTCGAATGTCTTGGTTGCTAGACATTTCAGCGTTTTCAGTTTCTACTAATTTTAAAAAATCCCACTAAATTTTAACAATTTCGACTGCCGGGAATGTTGGGGAAATATTGTTATTGTTCAGTCGTTTGATTTGACTGGTTTGATGCAGGTCTCCATGCCTCCCTCTCCTGAGCTAATCGTTTGATCTCAATATAGCTACCACACCTTACGTCCGAGGCAATCTGTTTAACATATTCTAACCTTGGTCTACCCCTACAGTTCTTGTCCTCGACCCTTCCTTCCATAACTAAGCTTGCTATTCCTGGGTGTCTTAGTATGTGTCCTACCAATCTATCTCTTCTCTTCATTAGCAGTCGCCAGAAACATCTCTCCTCTCCCACTAGTCTTAATATAACAGGTCATGGAGTGTGTCTTTTAAGTGCTCTGTAAAAATCCCATCTGGCCCAGCAGCTTTGTTATTTTTCCCATTGCTTATAAGTTGTCTGACCACCTCTGTTGTGATTGGGCGAGTGTCTTGGATGTTTGCCAGCTGCGGTGTGAAGCCGTCTGTCCTTATATTAGTTTATCCGAGAAGATGACTAAACTGTGCCTCCCATTGCGCCAGGTTTACGAGAGGAGTTGCTGCCTTTTTCTTTGAGTTCCGTAAGATTTTATAAGGCTTCGCTTCCGCCTCGGCTATTAACCTCTGTTCTATGCATAAATCGTACTCTGTTTTCTTTTCTCTTAGTAGACTTTTATATTTCAGACGCTCCTCAGCATATTTCGTTAGTGCGTCCATACCATATACCCCAGGGGAATGAAGTAAATGTATCGTTGTTTGTCGCATGATGTAACATTCCTCATCAAACCATGGCTTTGCAATGAGATCATATGTAGGTAGAATAGTGGTGGCGTGTAGAATTGTGTCATTCAGTGCTGCTGTCGATCCATCCAGGTTCCCCTGCCCTATCATATGCATGATTGTCGGTATCTCCTCTCTGTTCATTTGCCATCTTTCCTCCTCTATATGTCTAGAGACTCTCTGCTTAGGGGGTTCTCCTATCTGATGCTGTGTTCCAGCACTTAGTTGGATTTCCGCTATTACTGGGAGGTGTTTTCTGATTACTACTTTTTCGGTCCACTTGTGCGTGTCCTCGTGCATTTGAGAAGATTAAATCGATTGTGCTCCTTCCATTTGGAGCAATGTACGTGTAATCACTCTTCCTGTTTAGTAGCCTTAGCTGGTAGTCTAGAAGAAAGTCTGTGACCGCTTGAGATTTTGTATCCCATTTGTTTACGCGGCAATTCAGGTCACCAAGTAACAGGGTTGGTTTATCATTATCTGTGTTCTCCAGTGCCTTCCCTAGCTCGTCTATTATAACCTCAGGATCTGTATTGGGCTTGAAGTACGTTCATCTTACTAATGTTTACTGTTAGGGTGTTGAATGTGCGCATAATTTGGCTGATAGGTTGCAGGTGCCGCTTTATATAGCAGCTCAATCCGCCTGAGGGGCGGCCTCTGTCGCCTTTCTTGGCTTGAGAGTGAATACCGTAGAGACATTAGGGTATGGGCGGAAGAAAACTCTATGGAAATAAACACCTCCAAAACAAAGGCTATGCAATTTAGAAGGGGAGGAAAGATAGCTAAAATGGACCAACTCAAGTGTGGAGAAGAACCTTAAGAATTCGTACCCAACTTCAAATACCTGGGTGGCGTGCTACAAACTACTGGAACTGCTTTCTCCCTGCATGTACAGGAGCGAGCTACGGCAGCAACGAAAGACTCATACGACATTCCCAACAGCGATAAAGCTATTCAAAATTAAAGTTATGCCGACCGCCACATATGGCATACAATTAATTTGGCCCTACTTGTCGGTGAATAACCTCAGGAAACTAGAGAGCGTCAAAGCGAGATTTATTAAGAGAGCGCTCTCTATATCAAAATTCTCAGGAACAGCTACGCCTATAAAATAGCACAGGAATCCTTCTTTATAGAATACATAAAGCACTCCTTCGATCTACCGGAAACTCGAACGTATAAAACCATCATCGAGGAGAGACAAAAAAAAAAAAGCCGACGAGATACCCCAAGAAATAATGGAGACTGAAGCAATGAAGACAGATATCTGGAAGGGACCAAATTTCAAACTTCGACATCTGTATACGCGATTCGCTGTCCATGGGTTCCATGGAAGGATCGGTCAGAATGAGACATTTCATGAGCCCAAGGAGAACTGCGTCTGCAAGAATTGCAATAATCCATGCCCCAAATACCACTTAGTGGAATGTGTAAGCAGGTCTCAATCTCTAATCGCAGAAATGACAGATTGGTGAAAAACGTGATTGTACACATTGTATTTAATAAAATCATTTATATTCGATGTCAACAGATTCCTTTTCTGTAGAAATGCTTTCCTTGCCTGAACTAACCTACTTTTTATATCCTCTTTGCTTCGTCCATCACTGGTTATTTTTGCTTCCTAAGTAACAGAAGTCTCCTAATTCCTTTACTTTTTCACCTGCCAATTTGATGTCCATAGAGGATTCTGATTTATTTTGGCTGCATTCCAATATTTTTTTGGTTTTACATGTATTAATTTTCATCATGAATTCTTTCCTCAAGACGGAGTCCATACCATTCAAAAACCCATTCAAATCCTCAGGCTTGTCGGCCAAGATGTCATCGGCAAATCTCAGAGTTGAAATTATTTCTCCTTGAATCTTCATTCCCACTTTAAATTTTTCTACAATTTCCTGCATTGATTGTTCAATATAAAGATAAGTTACAGCCTTGCCTTACGGCTTTCTGAATACCAGCTTCTCTCTCATGTCCTTCAGCTCGAATGACTGCTGTCTGGTTTCTGTATAGATTGTAGATCACCCTCCTATCGCTGTACTTTATTCCAATCGTTTTAAAAATGTCAAGTATTAAATAATCATTAACTACGGCCCTGCTCAAAACTAATTTAATATATCTTACAATGACATTGTATGTCGAGTCAGGCATGTGGCCTCTGCGTCTTGCGTGTGACGCCACTAACTGGGCAGCATGGGTCACGGACATTTCTCGGAAACTTCTAAACATTTCTCTATTCTTGGTATAGGGACTGCAGGAGGGTTGGTTAATTTCAGTTAACGAATTCTCCATTGATCAAAGCATAACAATCGATTAATTGCTACAAACAACGATGTATCGTTTGTGCGTTTAATCAATTAATCGCTTTCGCTCATTTCACTATGCTACGCTCGCTCAGAAGCAAAACATACATTTAATTAATTAAAATACAGGACATTGTATGATATTTTTAAATAATGTACTTTCTTTGTGAAAACTAGGCTAAAACAAAGTACAGCAAAACAAAAATGTTCCTGTCCTATTTTATAAACATTGAACAAGAACATTGCTGAAAACTCGTCATTTTACTTCGTAACCCTTCCCAATTTGATTGATGTTCGTCCTTCCACTGTAACTGACTCTTATTTGGTTATTGTTAACATAGACTAAACAAGGAAGGACACTTTGTATATTTAGACAAAAAGTAACTTTTATACATTTCTACACCATTCCGAAAATACGCGTAACTCAAATTAAGCGATGACCTCGCATTTAAACTTCTTTTCTTAACAAGTGTCTACTAATCAATTAATCGATTATTCGGTTAGCCGATTAATCATTTTCGATTAATTGCAAATCATTCGATTAATCAATTTAATCGATTAACCGAACATCGATTATTATTACCAGCTCTAGACTGCAGCAATCGAGCGATTTATAAGTCCAGAGGAAACACACTTACAAAACAAAACAAAATTATTTGCTAATGAACGTGATACTGAAATAAACCACAACGTCTCAGATACTTTGGCTTTCTTTCGGCTGCCAAATGTGGGTAGGATTAATGGCTGTTTATCTCTTCGGAGGGCTAGTTGTCGTCGACTAGTTGACTTCAAAAACCAACTCCAATACAATAACCTTCCATAACTATGACAAGGAGTAAAAGGCATTAAAAGGATATGTGTAAGAAATATAATATGCCTTCAAAATTGGTTTCCTCTTTCTTTTTAGGAACGCGGTACACACATTTAAATAAATGATATAAAAATCTCATGGGTTTAAAACTTATTCAGATTTGGCCTAATATATTACATCACCAAATAATAAAACCATAAATGAAATCAACTGAATAAAATCAATTAAAGATACGGTTACTGGGACGTGTTGTGAAATAAAATATGTTGTGAAATAAAATATTAGAATACCATCATTCATACTTTGCATTGCAATACATAGCTTAACGTTAACCTTGTACCAATTATCCAGATACAAGCTTCGCCCATGGTCCATCAATATAATTACGCAATTGAGAAAGAAGACTCAACACAAATAGATCAAAATAGCAAAAGCAAATTGCTGTACTTGAAATTGTCGAAATTGGTGAAATAATGCATTTAGCGAGGTCAGCTATCAGCTTGCCATCATGAAGAAAAGGAGGGGTTGCGCCAATCATTCCTCGGTTGGAAAAGCTAGATGCTATCCCAGGAAAGCCTTTCTCAGCAATAATCTCATCACCAGGTTCTATAAAAAATATAAACAATGTCAACAATCCACTGTCGTTTGTGATAAATGCGTCATTCCATCTCCCGGCGTAGCATTTGGACGTAAAATTTATCATACCACTGAATATGATATTAACTAAACATTTGACAGTGTATGTTCCCTTGTAATGGGATTAGAGAAACACTCAACGATCTATCCCAGGAAGTTGTTTAACTTTAATTTCCGTGCAATCGATAATCAACCTGCATTTCAGGAATTTATTTTTGAACACCGCATAGTCTCTTATACACTGTAGCCGATCTATTTATGAACATTCATCAAAGAACAACAATAATACAAAGACCGAGAATGGCACAAATATATATCCACATATAGAGCACACGCTCTCTCTCTCTCTCTCTCTCTCTCTCTCTCTCTCTCTCTCTAGTACCAATCAGCACCACCAGGAAGCGGCACCTCAAAACTCCCGCCTCAGGGTTCGACTATATTTCTCAGTAAATCGAACCCGTCGTCCGGAACGGGTAAATAACGGGAGAAGGTGAGGTAGTCGCCTGAGGTGTAGGTTTGGCTGAGTCCTGTTGTGGAATAACTGGAGTCGTCGAAGACCTAGGTGGAATGGTGTCATCTGGCGTTGCGATGAAGGCAGGCTTCAGTCGATCTATTGACACTGTTAATCGTTTCCCATTGTTATCAATGTCGTAGGTCTTGGTGACACGAAGCAACACTTTAAAGGGGCCATCGTGCGGGGGCTCTAATTGCCTACGCACTGCGTCGTGCCGTACGAACACATGTGAACAGGTTTTTAGGTCACCGTGTATCTTTGGAGCGACTGGACGCAGCTGCCTGAATCTCGTACGTAGGTCCCCGACAAAGTTGGACGCATCGATGATATCACTGCTGGTGTTCGTGAAGAACTCGCCTGGAAGATGCAATGTTTGACCATAAACTAAACTCAGCAGCTGTTGCACCAATATCCTCCTGAACCGCAGTGCGGATACCCAGGAGAACAGTAGGTAAATTGTCAGTCCAAGAATCGGTAGCATGACAACGAATAGCAGTTTTAAGTTGACGGTGAAAGCGCTCAACCATTCCATTGGCTGCCGGATGAAAGGCTGTTGTTCGGATACGAGATGTTCCTGTCAGTACACTGAGGGCTTTGAAAAGATGTGACTCAAATTGCCGTCCTTGATCCGATGTGACTGTTTGTGGAACACCGAAGCGAGCAATCCAACTATTGAAAAATGCACGCGCGACAGTCTCGGCAGTGATGTCCGCTATGGGATGTGCTTCTGACCAGCGTGAGAATCGATCAATAGCAGTTAGGCAGTAGGTGAATCCGTTGGAGGAAGCGGTCCGACAATATCGATGTGGACATGCTCAAAACGATGGTCAGGTGGAGCAAATAAACCAACAGGGGCCATGACATGCCGTGTAACCTTGTTGCGCTGGCAGGAAATGCAGTTACGAACGAACTCTCTGCAGTCGCGTTCAATATTGGGCCAAACAAAGGATTTCTTCACCAATCGGGTTGTAGCTTTCACTCCAGGATGTGACAAACTGTGTAAAGACGTGATAGCCTGTTGACGAAAGTCCTTCGTAACGAATGGGCGAGCTAAAGATGTTGAGGTCTCACAATATAACTGAATGCCAGAATTCGGAATGTAAATCTTTTTCAGAACCAAGCTTGTGTTCGTACCAATGAATGTCTGTAGTTCTTTATCAGTTTGTTGTGCTCCGGCAAGGTCTCTGAAGTTCACTTCCCTTTCAATGGATGAGATGCGGGAGAGAGTATCGGCTGGAATGTTGTAGCACCTTCGATGTGGCGTATATCTGTCGTAAATTGTGCGATATAGTCCAGATGGCGTGACTGACGAGGTGATGCTTTCTCTGGTTTCTGCTTCAAAGCGAAGGTAAGAGGCTTGTGATCAGTGAACAGAGTGAAATGTCTTCCTTCAAGCATGTGTTTGAACTTCTTAAAACCGAAGCATACGCTGCGTCGAGTTCACGATCATATGCTGACCATTGTTGTTGTGAAGGGGATAATTTGTGGCTGAAAAATGCTAATGGCTGCCAATTACCTCCTGTAAGTTGCTGAACCGATGCTCCTATTGCTGTCAACGATGCATCTACCATTAGTGATAGCGGTGCATCTGGTGAAGGGTGCACGAGGAGGGTGGCGTTGGCAACTGCATCCTTCAGTTGCTGAAATGCTTGTTCGGTATCAGAGGTCCAAGGTAGTTTGTCTTTAGGTTTCGGGCTACCTTGCAAGAATCTGTTCATTGGGGCAGAGATGGCTGCTGCATTACGAATTAATTGCCGATAGAAATGAACGAATCCCATAAACCTACGGAAATCTTGTACATTGATTGGTTTTGGAAAGTTTGTGTTTGCTTCAACTCTACATGGAGGTGGACATATTCCATTTGAGTTCACCAAATAACCAAGGAACTGCACCTCGTCTGAGCCAAACACACATTTTGCTGGATTAATCACTACTCCAAAGTCGCGAAGTCTAGTGAATACCTGATGTAAGTGCTCGAGATGCTCGGTTTCGTTACGAGATGCAACCAGTATGTCATCAATATAGACATAGCAGAAATCGAGATTACGAGTAACTTCATCCATGAAACGTTGAAATGTCTGGGCAGCGTTACATAGGCCAAATGGTATGAATTTAAATTCATACAATCCAAACGGAGTGGTCACAGCTGTTTTGGGAATGTCTTCTTCTGCAATGGGAATATGGTGAAAAGCACGAACAAGGTCAATGGTGGAGAATACATGATGTCCATGAAGGTTGATGGCGAAGTCTTCAATATGTGGGACTGGGTAGCGATCAGGAATTGTGCGAGAGTTCAGCTGACGATGGTCACCACAAGGTCTCCACTGATTGTTCTTCTTTTGGACCATGTGCAGTGGGGATGACCAACAACTTGTAGATGGTCGACATATTCCTTGGGCTCGTCGTCGTCGGCTGTAACTCGATTCCGAGTAAACATACTTCTTCCTGCATAGAGATTTTCAGACCAGCTTGTGGATGTGCTTCTGATGACTAAACATACATACATACATACTAAACGAAACAAATTCCTTGGGCTAGCATGAATTCAAACTCTCGTTTGGTAGTGTTATGTTTTTCAGGTGCCAGCCGGCGTGGCCTTGATCGAATTGGTTGACCTAGAGTGGTAACAATATGATGAACAGTAGAATGTTGGATTGGTGTAAGAGTTGAAGATGGACGAGTAATTTCAGTGGATTTACTAAGCAACAAGTGGTAGGGAGAATCGCCGACTACGGTTCGAATTGATGGACAAACGATGCAGCGGATATGACCATTACTGGTCAAGTTGGTCGTTGAATCAATGAGACGTCTATGACGAAGATCAGGGAGAATTCCGAAGTATGCGAGAAAGTCGGCTCCGATGATGGGATGAATAACATCGGCAACAATGAAACGCCACGTGAAATCACGGCGCACAGTGGTCCTTTTAGCCCATCTGGCCGCGCAAAATTGCTTTGCATATGGAAAAGGTCTATAAACCTTAAAATAACTGTTCAAAAGTATGTTAAACATTTTCCTTATTCTTATTTATAAGAATTCAGGTTAAACTTGTCTTAATAATAACAATAATATTAATAATGTTAAACTGGATGAGGGCTTTCCTTAATGCAGCTCAGCGTAAGTGATTTTGTGACTACAGATTTTTGAAAAATACTCCAGATTAAAAGAAATCAGCAACGATTGGTATGCTATGTTGGACTCCTAGCTTCATACAATCCATAGATATTTTAATTGAACTATTACAGATATTATGCCACAATAGGCTAATTTTCATTTGAGAAAGCATTACATTAAAAATAGTATTTGATGTGTAGGTATAGTAATAACAATTGAACTCTTTTAGTAACCATAAATAATGTGCATGAATACACAAAACATATAATCTCCCGTGTCCTCACAATCTCTATATCTCTGGTCAACACAGTAATAAATTAACTCGTCACTGAAATGTGATTTCATGAATCAGGCGAAACACATGCCGTTCCTTCCTTCTGGTTCTTATCACAGCTAAACGTGTGGTGCAACGAAGCACTTAAGTAGGGAAGGAATTAATTAACACAATATATGATCTTTCAGGGGTGTACAGAATTAAACTGAAATACCACACATATATTCAATTACAGGAAAATTAGGACGACAAAAAACTTGCTTAATGTCTTGTGATTTGCAACCCACATTTTTCTTAATTGTGCGGAAAAATTAATAAGTTTTCTTCTAACAATATCTTTAACAGACTGTACAAGTGTTTTCAGATTAGTATTTTCTATCAAATAGTTTAGTAAGACATCACTTTCTTTCACTTTCCCACTTGCATGGCGTCAAACATCGAAAAAATATTTCCGCGAAAATCCTTCAGACAGCACTAAAACGAGAATAAAAGCCAAAGTTGCAAAGCGTTGCAAGCAGTTTTTACACAGACACCACAATAGGGTATAGGCTATAGTCTAATGAAAAGAATTTCAACAATGGTTGACAGTTGCGAATTTCCGGGTCTAAAAAAGTCCTCTCGGCACGCCGGAAGGCGGAGGTAGATTTCACCGGACAAACTTGGGGATAGGCGAAAATAGGCAGAATATGCAGGTTTTCGTAGAAGGATCAGACCTCATTTATTGCGAGAAGGTATTTTATAAGTGGAGCTTAATTAACTTTGTTTTTCGTCATTTTATGCTTATTTTAAACATTTTATTATCTTATGGGAACGGTAACCTTCTTGTCATTTGGGGTCCATTTTTATACTTGTGGTCACACTGTCCTTATGCAAGGTTTCAACACTGATGTATAACTATGTAACGGTCTGTTACTTCTTCACGCAAAATTATATCTCCCCCAGAGATTATGGTTGGTTCCTCAGTTTAGGGGCTGCGACAACGCGGTCATGAAACCCCGTGTACTTTGGGATGGCTGTATTAGTCTGTAATTAAGGTAAGGACTGCAGACGGTCAATATCAAGCAGTAGTTCCTAATGTTGCTACCAGGTACTACCGTCAACGACACCTACCTGTGAACTTGGCTACTAGATGCCACCGCAACCAGCAACTCGCAACGAACGTTGGAACTTCCCCTCCAAAGAAAGCATACTGAGGGATTTTTAGCGCTCTTAGAAAATCCGTAGACTTCGGCTGGCTTTGAACTCGCGACCTTGGGCATAGACATTCAGCATGCTTGCTACCAGTTTCGTCACCGAAGCCGCTTCACACTTAGTCAGATGGAATTCTGAATATGATCTCGTGCAAGTGCGTTATCTTGGCAACGTCTGATGGCTCATCCCTCATCAATTTAGTAGTGTTGCCATGGCAACCACTGATAGCTCTTGGCATTTTCTTTTAATTCCGAAATCATTTTTCTCATCCCTTGGCATAATGGTGGGTCATATCAAAAATTCTTTCAGACAAAAGTTTTAGGTAATTATTAGGGGAATATTGTCCATTTTTCGTACGGTTTTGATATTGTGCCTATTAAGAGAGATATGATTAATGTTTCCCGAAAAACCCACTTTTTCCCACCCCTTTGGTCAATGGTTGGTGCTATAAAAAAACTCTTCAAACATAAATTTTTGGGCTTTATCCGACACATAGTATGAACGTTGAACGGATTCGATATTTCACATATTAAGAGAGTTATAGCAATATTTCACTTTTTCGAAAAAAGCCCCCCATTTTCACCCCCTTCTACCGATTTAGCCCAGTAACGAACTCGACCGAGATTTTATAGGTATACATATTCGGTAAAAAGTGATTGGTGCAAAATTACGGCAGTTATAGTGTCCACAAGAAACTGATACATATATATATATATAAATTATATATAAACTTTTGAACTGACGGTGGTTTTGGGGTCTGGGGGATGTGAAACGCGAAGATATGTCGAAATTTTCCGGAAGTCGAAACATGGTACCCATTGCAATAGTTAGCTTTCTAATGAAATCTACCTCTGGTTGGTTCCTTAGTTTAGGGGCTGCGACAACGCAGTCATCTAACCCCGTGTACTTTGGGTGAGTGTAGAATCTGTCTGATAAACGGTGTGAATTGTAATGGCTGTAGTAGTCTTAATTCAGGTAAGGACTGCAGACGGCCAATTTCAAGCAGTAGTTCCTGATGTTTGTACCAGGTACTACCGTCAACGACACCTAGCTGTGAACTTGGCTACTAGATGCCACCCCAACCAGCAACTCGCAACGAACGTTGGAACTTCTCCTCCAAAGGAAAGCATACTGAGGGATTTTAGCGCTCTTAGAAAATCCGACGACTTCGGCCGGCTTTGAAACCGCGACCTTGGGCATAGACTTTCTGCATGCTACCAGTTACGTCACCGAAGCCGCTTCCCACTTAGTCAGATGTCAAAGTCAACCCCTGGCACCATCCATCCCATGACGGGCTAAGGCCGACCAAGCGACCGCTGCCCAGCCATTTGGCCTGCAGATATTGGGGTGACGCGTGATCAGCGCGTCGGGTCCCCTCGGCCGTTAATCTTGGTATTCGTGATCGGGGTGCTGTCTCACTGTCAGACAGCTACTCAATTGTCCTCACGAGGCTGAGTGCACCCCGTTCCAACCCTCACGTCAGTTTTAAACTCCCTGACGGAGCCGGGGATCGAACCCAGGGCCTCCGGGTGAGAGGCAGGCGCGCTACCCCAACACCACGGGGCCGGCTTAGTCAGATAGAAATACTGAATCTGATCTCGTGCAAGTGCGTTGTCATGGCAACGTCTGATGGCTCATCCCTCATCAATTTAGTAGTGTTGCCATGGCAACCTCTGATAGCTCTTGGCATTTTCTTATAATTCCGAAATCATTTTTCGCATCCCTTGGCGTAATGGTGGGTCATATCAAAAATTCTTTCAGACAAACGTTTTAGGTAATTATTAGGGGAATATTTTCCATTTTGTACGGTTTTGATATTGTGCCTATTAAGAGAGATATGATTAATGTTTCCCGAAAAACCCACTTTTTCCCACCCCTTTGGTCAATGGTTGGTGCTATAAAAAAACTCTTCAAACATAAATTTTTGGGCTTTATCCGACACATAGTATGAATCTTGAACGGATTCGATATTTCACATATTAAGAGAGTTATAGCAATATTTCACTTTTTCGAAAAAAGCCCCCCATTTTCACCCCCTTCGACCGATTTCGCCCAGTAACGAACTCGACCGAGATTTTATAGGTATACATATTCGGTAAAAAATTCGAAGTGATTGGTGCAAAATTACGGCAGTTATCGTGTCCACAAAAAACTGATATACACACACATATATATATATATATATATATATATATATATATATATATACATATATATACATACATAAAGTATATATAAACTTTTGAACTGACGGTGGTTTTGGGGTCTGGGGAATGTGAAACGCGAAGATATGTCGAAATTTTCCGGAAGTCGAAACATGGGACCCATTGCAATAGTTAGCTTTCTAATGAAATCTACCTAAAACCCATAGAAGAAGGATAAAATATATATTAAAAGTCACTATTTTCAAACGTTTATCACATAAACACAGCAATTTGTATACGATTTTTCAAATTTAATAAAGAAAGAGCATACCTTGATCTGCCATATCCAGTGGCAAAAGATGAAGATAGCTCAACAAACACGTCTTTACAAGCACAAGATTAAAACACAAATAATCAGTTCCGCTTCCAGCTGAGGATGCGATAAGAAACATCCTATTTCAGCGATCTCTCACTCTCCAGGGGGGAACTAATATGATACATAGGCACAGTTCTGAGGTCATCGGACATTACTGATACTAAAAACGTCATACCTCATGAAAATACATAAGATTTATTTTTTGCATTTTGAGCGCCCAGATAGTGCGAAAGGACCACTGTGCGGCGGAGAGAAAAATAAAGTTTCAGAACTATATGTCCGTAAGTCTTGATAGCTGTACCGTTCGCGGCAAAAAGTTGGTATTCTTCGAGGCTACGGCGAGGAAGGCGAGCTGCAGGATAAACAGAAACGTCAGCTCCAGTGTCTTATCAAGAAGGCAACTTTTGCTGATCGTTCAGTCATGAACAGACGGCGATTCGAAGGTGTGGAGTCGCTACTGACTCCCGGAACTTGTTTCCCTGATTACATGGAGGGCGCCATTGACGTGCATTAGAGCCAAACGTACGGTGAAACCAACAAATATCCCTGTTGACTGAAGGTGATCGTGGGGAGCGATGACGGTATGGAGAACAGTCTCGAAGCTGGATCGAGTGTCTCTGGTTGACATCTCGGTAACTAGTTTCGTCAGTTCATTAATTTGGAATTGCAATTGCAATGACGCAATGATAGTAGGTTCGGAAGAAGAGGCCATTATAGAGGTACTGGGTGTTGCCGGATATAGTTCAAGTAATCTATCGGCGATTTTTGCAAGCCCATCAAGATTACCTTCTGAAACTGTGAGGATCTTCTGTACATAGGAAGGCAGGCGAGACATCCAAACGTTCTTAAACATATCATCAGCCATGGCGGTACCGGCTAATGTTTTCAGACGACGAAGGAGTTGAGATGGAGTACGGTCTCCGAGTTCCTCGGTTCGCAGTAGCTTCTCTATTAGTTTTGCATCAGATTGTGACATGCGGTTGATTAACGCCTGCTTTATTGTGGCATACTTATTAGTAACTGGCGGCGACGATAAAATGTTCTGAACTTCGATAGCTAATTTTTCACTTAAGCTACCTACTACATGACTATATTTTGTAGCGTCTGCAGTTACGTTAGCTAAAATGAACTGACCTTCAAGTTGGGCAAACCAAAGAGCTGGATTTTCAGACCTTGACGGAAACATGATGCACCGCTGGTTGATCGTTGAGTGCCATGATGTTAGGTGAATAATAATACTTATAAAAGACGGAATGATAGCTAACACTGTAAGTGTTTACTTCAAATCACGTCGGGGTCACCAATTTGTAGCCGATTTATTTATGAACATTCATCAAAGAACAACAATAATACAAAGACAGAGAATGGCACAAATATATATCCACAGATAGAGCACACGCTCTCTCTCTCTAGTACCAATCAGCACCA
Organism: Meconema thalassinum; assembly: GCA_946902985.2. NCBI lineage: Eukaryota > Metazoa > Arthropoda > Insecta > Orthoptera > Tettigoniidae > Meconema > Meconema thalassinum. The sequence continues at coordinate 626,392,584 of OX336390.1, read as the reverse complement.
CCAGGAAGCGGCACCTCAACACCATTAGCCTACTGGGCCAGAACACGAAATGTGACATTGCGAAAGCTAAAAGCATTGCAGTGGTGGTTCATTTATTTAATTATGGTATGGCTAGCAACTAGATGAATTACCATATAATATATGTATATATATAAATAAGTAAATCATATTTACAATATATACATCACAAGAACATTGGTTGCGTTTGCATTCATAACGAGATATCCAGTTGTTGAAGCCAGTGCAGAATGGGAGGTGCAGCCGAAATAACATCTTGTGGTGATCTAGCATACTTCCTCAGCGGACATTCTTGAACAATATGCTCTACGGTTTGAAGAGGAGCTCCGCAGGAGAATCATGAAGCCCCCATTTATGTAGCATGGCGTTACATCTGGCGTGACCTGTTCTTAGGCGATTTAACTTTACCCAATGGTTTCTTTTCAGGTTAAATCCCGTAAGTCTAATAGTAGGATCTAGAATACCTTGATGTTTCACAGAAGCAGACTTCCAGTTTTGGCGACATTGTTCCGTGGAATTAATGTCAGGTATGTTATGTCATATTGGGTTCCTTGATCTAAGACGAGTGAAGGGAAGATCATTAAGAACTTCATGAATTGGGAGATCCTGTGGGTGATTTTGTTGATGTTTTCTCCACTCACGTACAGTTGCTTCCTGTCGTAGTTCTGGAGGTGATATGTTATTGATAGTGTGTAACCCGGGAGTTCGGGTGGATCTCAGTGTACCTGTTATGACTCTCATACTTTATTTCAGATTAACATAATAGATCTTTTTAGTATGAGCACTACGGTGCCACACTGGGGCACAATAATCTGCTACAGGATAAACCACGGAGAGGGCAGTCGTGCGTAGTGTAGTTCCATCAACACCCCATGATGTGCCAGCCAATTTCTTCATGATATTGTTCCGCGATTTGAGTTTTTGGCCTGTGTTTCTTGAAGGTTAAGGAACGGTCCAAGGTGATGCCAATATACTTAGGCCTGAAATTGTGCTTAACTCTTTGCTGGCAGAAGTTCACTTTCAGCTGTTGGTGGGCAATGCGGTTGTAGTGGTGGTAAAAAATACTTGACACAGTTGTACGATGGACTGCGAACAAAGCTTTCATAGCAGAATGAAACAGTCTTGTTTTCATCTTCATTCAAAATATCAACAGGCGATTTTCATGACATATTTCACCCTATGCTTTTCGCGAGATATTATTTTAAACAAGTTAAAAACTCGAAATGACACGCTTGTATTTAGTCCCGAATAGAAGAATATCCTCTCCTGAGGTTAAGTACTGCTATATGCCGTACTCCCACCTCGTCTCACAGCTTTAGTGTCACTGCGCCCCGCTCGAGTGACGCATACGGTGCCTATACGATGGCACCTCATCAAGATGTGAATAAGAGAGGAACTACTGTAATTACTGCTAGTACACATCGACTGTTGGCACATCATCAGAGCAGATGTTTCTTTAAAAATATGTTAATATGCGCAAAACAAACATGAATTCAAAATTACAATAGTGATACAGTTATTTGTTTCGCATAGGAGCACTCATCGATTGCACAGTTACCAAGTGGCGTCGTGGGTGTGTGTGTGTGTGTGTGTGTGTGTGTACAATACAATAAAATAGAATGTTTGAAGCATTCCTGGTATTTCCCTAGCACAAGTAAACACGATGACGCGGAGGATCAATAATACTGCAATTACGGTTCACCTGTGTCGGCTGATAGCCAGACGACCCGTTTCCTTATTTCTACGAACTGTGTCGCCACCCCCGCATTATAGTTGTTGCTTCGAACAGGGGCTTGAGCATTTTTGGACACCAGCCGTGTTTACTCGCGCATGTACAGTATAAGTATGGTATTTGTCTGGCAATCACTGTTATTATGATGACCTGGGTCGGGATTTGCTATGGTTTGTTGAGTCCATTCAAAATAAATAAATAAATAAATAAATAAATAAATAAATAAATAAATAAATAAATAAATAAATAAATAAATAAATAAATAAATAAATAAATAAATAAATAAATAAATAAATAAATAAATAAATACCCCCCTGGCACTACAGCCCATGAGGGCCTAGCCACTTGGCCTGCAGATATTGGAGTAACGCGTAGTCAGCTCATCGGGTCCCCTCGGCCGTTAATGTTGGTTTTCGTGACCGGGGCACTGCCTCACTGCCAGGCAGCTACTCAATTTTCCTCACGAGGCTGAGTGCGCCCCGTTCCAGCCCTCACGTCAGTTTCTAAAATCCCTGACGGAGCCGGGAATCGAACTCGGGACCTCCGCGTGAGAGGCAGGCGTGCTTCCCCAACACCACGGGGCCGGCTGAGTCCATACACAAACGGCATTTTATCTTTTGGCGAGGAAATAGAACGGCGTTTGTTTCTGCTTGTTTCGTACTTTCTGGTAAATCTTTCGACTAAGGAGTAAATTGGCGTTATGTGCTAGTAAATGGTTGACTATCAGCGTGAAACGCGCCCAATCTGGCTTTGGTAAAATGAACTGAGCCTATCGTGTGTATGCGCAATGTTACGAACTTCATAGGTTGACTAGACAGTACGATTAAACCATCAACCAGAACATAAAGTCTAAATATAAAAGCGTCTTTTAGAAATATTTTTTTATTTTTTGGCTTTCTTACTTGCATTATTTGTCTCGGTATAAGGATAGATGATTATACTAATATAATAAAGCTGAAGAGTGTGTTTGTGTGTTTAAACGCGCTAATCTCTGGAACTACCAGTCGGATTCAAAAAATTATTTTTGTATATGATAGCCAGATTCAAGAGGAATAGTTTAGGCTATGCAGCATTATGCTACAGCTCTCAGGTAACCTTAAATATTGATTTTTGTTCAGTAAGTCGGAAGGTTGCCAGGCAATGCGGGCTGCATCACGTCGCCCCTACCAGTGTTCCGGTGCAGAATTGCGAGCTGCTTATAAATTGCAGTCACAGGGAGTAATTAGTGCAAAAAGATTTCTTAGGCCCCTTAGAACAGTTATCATCATGACAATAGTATGCTTCTGTATAAGGGTGGTGGTGTTGGTGCAGTTGGTGCTGAGGTTATCAGCTGCAATGAGCGTTGCTGCTATCCGATCCTTATCCTTGAGCGCTCCAGTTCTGTAATAGTATTCATAATCATCCATAAAACAAATAAATCCACCGGGCGAATCCGGGCACTACTGCTAGTAATGTATATATTGTATCATAAAAATTGAATGCGCTTATAATTAAGAGACTATAGATACACATCCATGCTTGTGACCGAATTCGAACCGGCAGTCAAGCTGCCCTACGTCAGTTGGCAAGAAGTAAAGAAGTAATATGTGCCATTGAGATGTATGTACTCATATCACATCTAACTCACCTTCGGATATCCAAGTACAGTAGGGTGCTAACCGACGGCGAGTAAAGAGCCCGTTCCATCAAGCCAGTTTATTGTTTCAAAACATAAATACAAAATTTAAAATTCTAGTCAATTTTCCCTAAAATGCATATTTTTATTTGGAACTGCCGAGCTCAATTTGTATTTCTCTCCCCTCACTGATAACAATTACGATATCCCTTTGACGTACACATTCCGCCTCTGTTTTTCTTTAAATTAAATTCAATTCTCATTCACTGCTTTCTTTCAGGATGACAAAATCTTTCTAAAAATCATATTCAGCTCTCTCGTATTTTATTGAAACGAAATAAAATATTTTCCCACCAGAATATTTAAATGCTGTAATTACACGTACTTGACATCGGAAAATAACGGGCTCAGAGCATAATTTTTATTGTAGTTGTGGTGGTGGTGACCGATTTAAGGGATGGTACGTCCAGGTTATTATCTGCCCCGATTTTCTAGTGCAGGTATCGTAAATTATAGATTCTATGTCAATTCCTAAAAAGGAGCATATAGTCTAAAAACGAACTAGTCTTGGGGAAAGTACCATGATCTACAGGTACATATCCGGTACAATTTTTTATATTCATGCATTGTAGGTAGCGCCACATAAAGTGACTTTGTACTCAGGGTTTCTCGTACTGGGGGTATGTTGATGTGAGTTATCTTGACCAACGATGAAAACTTTGGTTTAAGACAATGCAAGCACAAGTATCATAGTAAAATCATATTGCTATTTTAATTTGTATTATTATGTTTACTGAATACCAATAATGATTAATGCTAGAAATTGTTGCCATGTACTTTATCACAATTTAGGTCATGTAACTATGGAAAATCTATATAATTCACGGGAGTGTACGAAACGAAGTATCAGTAAAATTTATATGAAAATAGGTTATTTAGTTCTTCACGCGACTACCTGTTGAAATCTTACTTATGCTCTTTGTGTGTTTCAATTTCAATAAAATAATACTTTTGGCATTTTTCTTCGACATCAAAATTGATAAATCTCTGTAAACTGTGGACCATCGTTTTTAATATGTATTTGCATTGCTTGAGCGGCTGGAAGGGGGGTATTATTTTATACGTTGTGCGGGAAGACAACGAGGTTGGTAGATTGGAGAACGAGGAGTTTAATTTTCCATTAGACCCCTCCCCAAATAAAATCCTGGCTACGCTGCCTTTGTAACAGTGTTCTTATGTAACTTTCCATGTTTACAGATTGTATACTGTACTCAGAGTTCGAACATAAATGATCTTTGTAAAGTCCTATTGTCACCAATGAGAAGTAAAAATAATTTCCTACCAATAATGTATTGTCTGGATGGTTTGTTTAATCAAAATGTCATTTACACTGATGAACCATTACATCATGACCAACAGTTTAATGCGGTGTAATATATTTAGCCCGCCGTCATTCGGTGAAACATCGAATACACGAGGCAGCGTAAGGTATGTGGAACTAAGGCGCACGTGACTACACGGCGGGGCATGGAAGTGTAGCAAGGACCTGTTCCTTCAAGTCGAACCACTCATAACCGAGCCATTGGCGGAGAAGGCATGAGAGCATCCTAGCAAGAGTTTAGTGCTTTTCAGTCGGTCAACACGAATGTACCCAAAAGAGATGGGTTATGCCCTAATCCCGAAATAAATTACATGAGATTAATAAATACCAGTGGCGTAGCGTGAACTTTTGAGTTGGGGACGCCAAAGTTTATAACGACAGTTAAACTAAGGGACAAATCAAAAAGCTAATATGAAAGATAGTGTCACATACCGTACCTCAAACAGTCTTGTACATCAGCTCCATTCGTCTTTTCTTCTTTTCTGCGAAAATGTCTATGGAGTGTTCAAAAAATGCGGGCTCTGATGAAAGCTCACCTAATAATTGTTTTTCAATAGCCAATGAATTTAAACACGACAAGCGACTATTGCTCATAGAATTTCTAAGGTAGGTTTTAATTTTTTTCAGCGTGCTCATGCTGCGTTCACTACTAGCTGTAGTAGTTGGAAAAGTCAGTACTAAGTATAGCATTGTAGTTACTTCCTGATATATGGAGTCAAGACCGTTCGTAAGAAAATATTTTAAAAGATTTTTGGAGCTAAATGCTTTGTTTGATCTGCATAAACAATGTGAAGTTCATTTAGTAATTGGTTAACATTAAAGAATGGTTGCTGTTTTACCAAAATATCTAATTTGCTCTGGCGGAATGTTTCGGTGTATTCTTTAAACTTCTTTTCTTGTGCTAACTCAATGAAATTTAGATGAGTAAGATCTTCAAATCTACTCTTCATTTGAGCTGTTAGTGAATCTACTATTTCAAAAGTCAACACTCTCAAAGTGTTCTTTTTCTTGCCATCATACATTACGTTTTCATTCAACTGGATGCTTATTTTGAACGCATCTGTCAGTGAAAACTTCATTTCTTAAGTTTGATATGCTTTTGACGACAGCCTCTATCTCATTATGGCAAGTTACAATACTCACTGTCGATGTTTGTACAGTAACAATTTGAAAATATGATCAGTGTAAATGAAACAAGCTTCGATTACACATAGCAAATATACAAAGGTTGGGTTATCCATATGTCTTTTGAGACGAATGGCACAGTTCACAGGGTCGTCGTCCCATTCACAATTTTCATCATCAATAATTTCATCAAAAATACAGTGCAATCCTTGGAAATGTTTCATAATGCTGAAAACTGCCCTCGAATGAAAATTCCATCTCGTATTGCTAGCTTGTGGAAGCTTAAATCCTCTTTCGGTCAACAAAACTGTCCTTTTAGAAGACTTCCTGAAAAAAACTGTGAAAAGCAGTCAAGGCACAGACAAACAAACGAAACTGTTTTATTGTTTTTGAGCCATGTAGAAGTACCAAATTTAATTGGTGGGCGTAACAATGGATGAAAAGAGCATATGGGCAAAACTGCTTCACTAGCTTTTGAACTACTCCTTTTCTGCCTGGCATTAAAACTGCGTCATCAAATGTATGGCTTACGACTTTTTCTCCATTTACTTCCCAGTATAGTAAAACTTTGTGCACGACTTCCGACAATCCCGGAGCTGGAAACGTCATAAAAGGCGACGAATCTCTCCTCTATTCTATCATCCACACAATATATAAATAGTATGCTCATCTGGCTCTTACACGATACTTTTATTGTCACATCTGCTTGTATGGAGAGAAAGGGGACTTCATTTATTTCTGATTTGATTTCTTCATATAATGCAATTGTTGTAACTTCAATCAAGTCATTTTGAATGTCTGGAGATGTTCCTTTTAATAATGATGATGACTGTGAATGGTCTCCAACTATCGATTCATTTTGAGCGAGCAGAATCAACAATTGCAAATAATTCCCTTAACTTTCATCTTCTCTATGCCCACGGAAGGCTAGTTTTTGTGTACTGAGAAATACTACAGATTGAATGAGTCGTCGCAAATACCGTACTGCCTGTTTGAAGACACGATCTCATTATGTTTTACTGCTTGTAGTCGAGCGGCTTCAGATAATTCATGCTCAATGCGAGTTTTACTTAGCAGATGAAATGCTGCACAATGTAACAAATGGTGTTTTGAAGACTGGTGTTCTACAGCTTTTAAAATTAAATTACTCAGGTCCGAAATTCCTTCTGTTTACCATTCAGTATATTTCGCCCCAAACATAAGGCAAACGTAACAAAACCTTTTTTTTAACACACCAAGTTAGCCAAGAAAACCTGTCATACCAAGAAAGCTGAAAACCCCGTGTGCGATTTTTACCAACTTCTTTAATTGATAAATTTGGCATTGGTCTTTTTGTTTTTAATTCTCATCGCTGTTCATATGGTAAAATGCTCGAAGGAGTTTCCTTTAAAAATTAATAACATTAGAGTCAGGTGAACTTACTTCAGTCATATTGGCAGTATTAAACACACACACGCACAATTAAAAGAAACTGCACTTCTACAGTTCCTTCGTTCGAAACTAGCACTAGCGCAGCGATCGGGCTGACGCCCGTCAAACGCCAGCGTACGGTAGCACTTCTCTTCCGGGAAGCATGATGAACTCGCGCATGCGCTGCAACGTGGCCTGGCCAGGATGATACATAGCTCTTGACGCCAAGAAGCGCTGGCGTACGTTGAATGAAGAAAAGCAATGCACAGCAGTAGACCACAGCTGAGCTAAGACTAGTTACATGGGGGGGGGGGAGATAAAATAACATAAAATAAGGTAGCGCCATGTAATATGCTAACGCTGCATTTATAAAATAAAAACAATGTTATATTTTACTCATTAATGAATACACATTCTAAGTTTTTAATCAGGGAACGCCCGGCGTATCGGCGTATTACAGCGCTACGCCTCTGATAAATACACTAGTACACTAGTAATCTCATGTAATTTATTTCAGGATTAGGGCATAACCCATCTATTTTGGGTACATTCGTGTTGACCGACTGAAAAGCACTGAACTCTTGTTTACTACGGCAACACTGAAAATATGGCTTCAAACACCACAAAGAGTATCCTAGAACAAGTTCTTCACAATTCCGACAATAAGGAAGGTTGCAGCTTTACGTGACCGTTAATCGCGAGATCATAAGCCACGGGGCCTCCTTTTTACGTGGAATCCGAACCACAGGACATGGCATTTCACTTTGAAAATCTCAAATGAATTGACCGGGAATCGAACCCGGTCTGCCGCGGTGAGAGGCCAATAGCTTGACCGCTGCGCCATCACGCCCTCACAATTCCGACAATGTGGCGCATCACCAGCAGGGAACACTGTTGACATGGATGAATGGACTTGGTTTCGAATTACGTCCAGATAACGGTCAGCTGTGAAGGATTGGTGTAGAGAACCATTGTATCTCATGAAAATATCGTGCAATCTGTTACACCTCATCTGCCCATTAATTCCACCTCAAAGTGCAACTGAGTACCATATAGCTCTGATGGAAATCCCCGTAAACGCGCTCGACGGACAAGATGATAAACCAAAAGTCTGTATTTGTCGGACCAGGCGATTTTTATCCATCTTCCACGGTCCAGTGACGATGACTGCGTGTCCACCTTAAAATTGCTTTCAGTTGAGTGCAGTAAACAACGGGGTGCGACCGACAGTGTTCGTTGAAAGGTCACCATCTGGTCACTACTTTTGTGCCTGTATACGATATCTAGAACTACCGACAGTAGTGGCTACGCTGGCTAAAGCACAGTGTTAGGTCATGGGGCCAAGCTCTCTGCTGACTCGGTAGACGCGTGGGTTCGAGCCCCACCGTCGGCCGTCCTTGAAATGGTTTTCTGTGGTTTCCCCATTTTCTACACCAGGCAAATGCTGGGAGGTACCTTCTGACAGGCCACGGCCGCTTCCTTCCACATCCTTGCCCAGTTCCATTCACCATCATTCATTTCATCTCTCATTAACTCCTCTCATAAGGTTGGCGTCAGGAAGGGCATCCGGCCGTAAAAACCATCGCCACAATGACTTCCATCGCATCTCATCCCCGACCCCGTTGGAAAAACGGGAATAATAAGGGGTAGACATACATGCGATATCTAGAACTGCTGTCCCCAGGAAACCTTCTACACGCCAAACGATTGAAAGTATGTTTGCGATAGTGCAGCTGTCGTTAAGGCGAAGGGTGAGCTGGGCCAACACCACACTGGAGACCGCGTCTAGCAGTGGAAACAGGCCCGAACTTCACCTTTATTTTGATGCGAGCGTCAGGACGCTATAATTTTATGAGCTGGTGTTTGGAAAGACTGACCTGCATTTTGACAGCGATGATGATGGAGGCGAGGTCTGGACCCAGAGGTTTGAGCACCACGAGCCGGGACAGCGTGAGCGAACATAGTCTGTAACAAAAACAGAACACACGTCATTACACTCCACTCTGGTAATTCTCAAGGATTATTTTTGTTTAAATTTTGACTAGGTATCTTACATGTCATTTTAATTAATTAATTAATTAATGTATTTATTTATTTTCACCTTAAATTTATTAAAAATAATAATTTGTTACATTTACAGTATATTAGTTCTCCTGCCTTTCAATTTTAAAATTCTTGTTAATGTCCTAATAGAATAATATTACTTAATAACTAGCATATTAAATATCTGATTCTTAATAAGCTAACATGGGAAGTATCGAAACCTACCTTGAAATTTTGCGGACGCAATCGTTGTACTATAAGAGGACACGTGCGGAAAATCAGCCGCCAGATTGGAACTGCAAGGCTCCAAAATCGTATCTGGCATCCTGGTACGCAGGCATGACGGCTGACGGACTTGGACATCCCTGAGGCACACGGAGTTGCGGGACGTATATGCAGGTGGTGACGCGACCGGTCTTGAGTGCCTGGGCCGTCAGGGCTGTCCCAACATGTACGGTACTCGCTACTTCCCATTAATTTATATGAGAGATTCGCCATAGCCTTGCAGTTCAATCTCACAGATGATTTGTCCTCTTATAGTACAACGATTGCGTCCACAAAGTTTCAATATAGGTTTCGACCTGTCTTACCTGATACGTCCCTTGTAAGTAATTTTAGAAGTGTGTAATAACAGAGAGTGTAACAAAATTTGTCGTTGCATGTCATACAGGTGATGGAGGGGAATCTTGTCCAAGACACTGTTGACAAAATGCTTGCCGAGTTTATTTCATATACAGCAGCGATATCTCAGTAATTACTGTTTAAAATAGATCTTCAATTTGATTAATATACATTCCAATATCGTAGTTGGTAGCATGCTGAGCTTCTATGCACAAGGTCGCGGGTTCAAAACCGGCCGAAGTCGTCGGATTTTTTAAGAGCGTTAAAAATACCTCAGTATGCCTTCCTTCAGGGGGGGTAAAGCCGGCGGTCCCATGTCATAGATTTACGGCATGTTAAAGAACCTTCCACTAATTACACTTGTGTGAAGCTAAATTATAGGTTAAATTTGACCAACGCTCTTAGGTTCCAACGTTCGTCGCCAGGAGCCGACTGCGGTGGCATCTGGTAACCAAGTTCCGAACTAGTAGTCGTTGACGGCAAGAGTAGGAACTACTTGAAAATTCAATGTCTACAGTCCTTACTTGATTTAAAAACAGACTAATACAGCCATCACAATTCACACCGGTTATCTGACAGATTCTACACACACCCAAAGTACACGGGACTAAATGACCGCTTTGTCGCAGCCCCTAAGCTGAGGAACCGATCAACCAACCTTCCAATTTGTTCTTTTTGGGAGACTCAAGAATGAGATTGGATTCCGTCGTGTCCCATCACAACCTGTCACAACTTGTAGTGTGGCCTGCCTTCGCAGCCATGGAGAAACTCGCGATTCGCTATCTGTGTACACGAGCCAGATACTGATAACTAAAAGTATGTGTTGTGTGGTAAAAGGTATTTTGGATTGGAACGCACAGTGCAGATACCATCCTAAAAGGAGGACGACAGTGTTATTTAACGAAGAAGGTCTCAGGCCGGATAATCCATTCGGGTTCAGTATCGATCTGGGATTGATTCATAACACGCTGCCATTTCCCACGAGTTTCACTCCACGGATTGGAAAGATCCTCTGCTATAGTCCGGGACAGCTTAAATAAGTTACTAGATCAAAACAGGGTAGGCAACATTAACAGCCGTCCCCTATGCCTACGTAAATGTTGGTTTATTCGTGCATTTCTTGAAGGTAAGTTGTTTTCAGGTGCGAGCACATTGTCGCCAACCCTGCTTAAAATCTCGCCATCTCCAAAGACCATAATACCAGTAAAATTCCATACCACACAGTTGCCGACATGTTTCTGGCAATAACTCCAAGAATGCATTTTTCACAAAGTCATCCAACATTATAATTACGACTTTAACTAATGACTTATTATTTAAATAATTTCACAGTTTTCTTTGGAATTTCAAGTCTAATGAAGTTGTAACAAGTTGTACAAGGTATGTACTACTAATATATATCGATTAGAACAGTTTTTTACAGTTATTATAGACTCATGATATGTGTGTGTCCAATCCACTCGTCTGAGATGTTTCGAAGCTTTTATTTAATTTATTTTTGGGTAAATTCTTATTTAGATTTCATCATGACGCCTAATAAACACGAGAACAAGATTGGAGATGGATTGGAGTAACTCTACGAAGATCACTACAATTTAAGTAAGTAGGCCTAGCCTAGACCTACAAAATTAAAAGTACAGAGTTATTTAATCGTTGTTTTATTTATTTTTATATTCAGTCAGAGCACAAATAACGTAATAAAAAACCTTAATGGTCTTTGGAAATTTTGAAATAGTCTTCCGACTGCATTTTCAGTATAGGCCTAATTCAAACATAACCTAAAATATAGCCTATGTAAGTTCTCTCTCGGGAATATATTCTTAGGCTCAATTCGCCTTCTAATATAGTAATGTATATTATTCTCGACTTCCAAATGCCGTCAGCCATAATATTATAATACATTGCACATGTAACTCGTAAGCTTGGAAGTAGGCCTAGTCTATGATTCACACTCGGTTGGTGGTAGTGAATGTATTGGTGATTATAAGTAAGGTATAACTTATGTACTTGGCTACTGACCTATAGTAGTAGGCAGATAAAATATTTATATAAGGCCTATTTTTATTTGTTTCAGTCATGGTTGCGACAGAGTAGTGTGATGCCCTTCAACGAACTTCAAGGGTTGTGCAACATGAATCTATCATCATTCTGAAGAGCCATATACTCACATGTGCATGGTATATGCACTGCGCTGGAGTCACATATGCAAATTTTCAGAGAATACCAAATATATCTCATAGCTCTCTTTTAGTTCTCAACATAAGTTACTGCACCACTGAATGTCTGGGTGAAAATTACTGATGTACTAATATTGGGTGAGACAAAGTCATTGTTCGCTACTTGGTTAGATGGCACAGTTTGGGCGAAGCCACTGGTTGCAATACGTTATAAATATTGGTCGCAGCTATAGCCTACTTGTACTGTATTATTAATTCTGAATGAAAGTAGAACGTGGCTTATACACCTGCATCGGACATGATTGTGACTGTATGCTGTGATGGCTGCTCTAGAATTATTAGCACACAGGTTACGATATTTGTAGGCTATACATCATACGGTAATAGAAAACTAAATTTCATAGATCTCGTAGGCCTATACTACACAGCTTGGACATTCTTAAAATTCACGACACGTGAATAATGAAATAAAGGGCAAAACCATTAGCCTGGATAAAGATTATTGATGCGTGACTACCCCCACTGTGCGTGACAAAAACCGGGGGGTGTTATATATTAGCTAACGCGGCCCACGTTACCTCAATTTTTCATATTAAAGCATTGTTGTTGTTTCTTATGGCTAGCCCAGATTCCAATCCATCAGCTTTCTTGCATTCCAATCGAGTTGTTAGAGGTTTCCTGGAGTTCTAGCAGTCACATCAAGTTTGTTGCAATGTGGCAGGTGCCCCTTATCCATTTTACTTCCAGGTTCGGGACAAAGTGTGCATTTTTCAGATCTCAGGATGTCCCAAATAGGATCACGACTTATATAGATGGAATTCCAGCTGAGTCTGCCATTTTCGCTGTTAATTATGCACAAGTACAGTATTTCCAATCCCACACTTACTGGACTACTTTGTATAAGCGCGGTACCATGAAACAAAATAGCTCCAAGTTTGAACCAGTTCGCAATGGATTGTGCAAGCTGTTTTTGTTTGGACCAATAATTGTTAATTCATTAGGCCATACAAACACCCCTGGATTTTGTCACGCACAGTGGGGGTAGATACGCATCAATAATTTTCATCCAAACCCATAGTTTGTGCCTAGAGCAATAACTTTTAGGCAGTGAGGCGCTGGTTTTGCCGATTAGTTCGAAACATGAAATTCTAGCGATCAGTGTTCATTACAGTGGTAAATACTGTTCTACATACAAAACAAACCTAACCCGGGGCTTACGCCCCGACCTCCTTGCTTTTAGTGCAATCGGTAATTTTCGTCCAGACAGTCGTCTTACCAAGTAGCGACCAATGGTTTCGTCCAGTCAGTCGTCTAACCAAGAAGAGCTCGTTTATTTCTTTTTCTCACATAATTACAACATTACATGTGTCGTCTAATGTAGGCCTATTTAGTATCGGATATGTTGGTAACTAATGACGTCAATGTGATCGCTCACTGCGGCAGTTTCACATACCAAATATGCTGTCGAACATGGCTGCGGTTGTTAAATATACAATAAATAAAAACACATATTTAAGTGATTTAGCACATATATCCGGTGCAGAAGTGATCAAGGTTAGTAGTTACAATTGATAATGTCCCCCCCCCCCTCCTGCCAAAATATGAAATAAGGTATGAAAATGATATATTATCAAAGTGAAAGCTAAAAGAAAAAAAGAGTGATACATGGTACAGAATTAATCTGAAATTTCACTACAGTATATGTAGTTTTATAAAAGGGCATAGCGGGTGGGTTACAGACAGCGAAGGAGAAAACATCTATTAGGACATCACTTCCATAATTATTATTCATCATTACACAAGGTATTTAGGCTAATTTAAGTATTCTACTTGGTTCATCACTCCTGAAGTGTTACCTCTATTACGTATGTCGTTTTGCCTTGAACATTTTTGGTTGAAGGCGGGCTATTATTTTATCTTAGAATATGCATTGAAAATTTGATGTAATCAGCGTAACCGCAGCCTTCGTAAAGAGGTTTACGCATGGCAGCGCGTATCCCATTTTTGAACAGCTGACTGCGGTTGACTGTAGCGTTGGGGGTCTGCACCATTAGCGCTGGCCAACAGCGGGGCGCGCTTGAACTCGGTTAGATAACACAGGTTATCAGACAAATTCCACATGCCCAAGTACACAGATATCTACATGACCATGATATCACAAAGCCCCAAAATCAACCAACTGCTGCTTTCTTCCATTCCAAGACGAAATTTTCGAGTTGCCATTAGTCTTATGCCCCTAAAATCCACGACTAGTTCGAATGGATCAACCATCTTCTTGCATCTCAATAGGGATTTGCCAACAGGCTTTCAACAGCTTGTCTCAATTCTGCCTTCATATATGTAGGCCTATACATGCAAGAAATGAGTAGGGTACTTATCAAAAATAAAGAAATAATAAGCTAATATGTACCCTACTATTATATTTCTCTCCTACTCCTAAATCCTTCTCTGAACACTCATCTTAAAACAGAATGGTCTGCATTTTTGGACTAATTATAAAAACATAGCCTATAAGAAGAAATGAACATGCTCATCTTTAGCTCCCTGGCGAAAATAATTGAGTAAGTATTAATGTTTCTGTTCTTATGTATTTTATATGATGCTTTAAAAATCAATCTAGAAGAGATAATTTAAGTTAACTTCACTACCATAATACTGCTTAAGAGTTACTGTTGAGGACTGATGACCAAGATGTCCCTAACTTGAGCTAGGACTGCTTCGCAACTTCATGTAAAACGTATCTTCGTAAAAGGGCCTTCACTTCGTTTGGATCATTTGCGATACGTGTTACATGGATGTGTGTGTTGACTTTTTGGTGTTAAATGATGTAAGTTGGCAACACCAAATGTGGCGGCCATGTTGGTTTTCTAGTAACTTATTTAAGGTGTCCTGGACTATACACTGAGAAACATCTAACATCGATGTGTTTTTCACAGCAATGTAATGCGGATAGTGTCTGCGCGCTCCCGCTTAGGGGCAAGATGCGCGCTAGAGTCACAGTTTCTTATCGCACACATTATGGCCGAGTTTTATTCATACAAAAATTGCCCAATTCTTCCTCTTTCAGAAAATGATTTTATTTTCGTCATTTCGGCTATTGTAAGCTTGTAGAGGCCATTTAATATGAGCCTGCATGACATTTAAACATTTGAGATGTTTTAATAATAATAATAATAATAATAATAATAATAATACAGAAGAGGGCCCCTAGTTGACAAGCGTAGAGTTACGAATTACACTAAGCTACGGTTAATCGAACAATGCCTCAAGATCTCATTCTACTATGAAGCCTGGACAGTGCAATCCATTATATACCTATAGCCTACGTTTTAATGTTAGTATCATAGAAAGCGGAACAATAACCACTTGGACAGTACATAATCAAAGTACCGTACACACACTTGACAACGCGACCATATAATGGGAAGTAAGGTCTAAATAATAAACCACATAACACAAGTTCCTGCGGAAGTAATTCCGCATACTGTTGCTCATCGGACTTATTAACTCACGCCAAGAGAATACCAACTGCAGCCAATACACGCATCAAAACAAGTTTTGCATTACCACCAACACTTCCCCCTCGACCTACGTTGACATGCTTCGAAACGATCTAAACAAGTTAACAAACCGGCGGATATCAAGCATAGGCCTATCACTGAATGTCGGTGAGTCAGTTACATGTGTACCTGTGGCGGGTTATTCTTTTTTTTTGTGTGTGTGTGTGGAACAACTACGTGAGTTAGTCAATGATTTCAACTGAACATGTTTGTTGTTGTTAATTCATTTTTGGTCATCGGCCCCGTGTACTTGGCAGGGTTCATTTTTGCCTCTTAACCTGCTTTTCTATTGTAATAGTGTGTGAGTAACTGTAATTTTCAAGGTATAGGATTGAGGTAGGTACCCCAGGACTTGAAAGCAAGGTACCATCCCTGCATTTCCCTGGAGGGAGTGTGGGGAATATCCACACACAGAAGGTCGAACCCTGGATCTCTAGTTCCTCGTGCAGTCATGGTGCAGGAATATGCTACGGGGGGTGTATTCAGCTGGTCAATACCATAGCAGTAGCCAACATGAGTGCCGTCATTGTTTAAGTTTCGAGGGCTTATTCATAGATGTAACCTATGTTTCACAAGAGCCAATTCTATACTAACACTAGGGGAGGTATCAAGCTTCACCTGGATGGAAATGCGCAGCCATATCTGTCATATTTAGTTTAATTATAAGCAAAACCCAAACGAGGATCAATACAAAAATATATATATTAAACTCCTTAACATGTTGTATGTACACCTGCTTCCTTCACCACTGTCTCGTTGACTTGACACGCCGCTCTTAGAAGAATGAAGTATGTTCCTTCAGCGGCAATAATAACCTGTATAGTTCTCACAAACCCGACGTCCAACTGAAGTTGAAGGGTACTACATTTATCCAGAAAACAAATTAAAGAGAATATTATCTACAATTATCTACACAATAATGATACTGTAATATGAAATTGCTTAACAATTACAAAGGAAATATCAAGCATTAGAATACAAAAAAAATATAGGAGTTTTAATTTTACTTATTTTCCCTAGCGACCGTCTGATGTTTATCAATACCAAATTACAGATTTGTAGCTATTGGAAAGTGGGGTATTTGGTGCTTTCGTCACTTATTTCCGTATTCGCCGATTACGTATCCCTCCGCTGACAGTTGACCAATTACTGTTGATGGAACTACCATAATGGAAAACTAGAAGGAATTAGAAACTCTTATCGTACATAGCCAGGACCAACACCAATCCAGCAGGACGCAACAAAGCGAGTAACATCCACGTACCACACCGCACTATACTATACGCCGCAGCTCTTTAACATGCTGTTCTATTAGAAAAGAAAATATAACAAACAAAAAAGGCTTAACATTTTTATTTCGATTCGCAAATTATCATAAAACGAATTGTTACGATGAAAAAGTCGATAAACCAAAATGAGTCCCGCCTAATAATAACAACATAGTGAGATGATGAAAGGATATTGGAGGAAGAAGAATGAACAGCAAAGGACAAAGCGTTGAAATTGACTCGTGGTCCCTAGATGACCGAAACGAAAATAATAATAATAATAAACTGACTACGGCCGGACGGGTCCACAGGTGGCGAATAGTGGATCGCCCTCTAGGTATGGAGGGTAGCTGCGACATAAGCAGGGACACCTGACGAATAAGCAGTCCCAGACCAACAGCGGCATTGCTAACAGGATGTGGTGGGTCTGTGGATGGCACCACAGTCTCTATAAAATGCCACATATATCCAAAGACAGCAATGTGACAAGGCGAGTCAGTGCCGCCATAAGCACTAACCAACAGCGTCTGTACTCCATGTTAGGGGCGGCTGTGAAAGGCGTCTGTACCCCATGTTAGGGGCGGCCTAAATGAAATCCTGGCAGTAGGTATAAAACGCAACCCATTGATAATGGAGAAAATGTCAAAGAATAATAAGCCTCGGAAAAGGACGCTACCCGAGGTGCGTCGGGGCACGTTTGGAGCTAGTGCTGAACGTGACAGCAGGCGAACCACCAGTGACATGATGCTGAACAGGCGGGCACATGTCGGGTTACCCGAAAATTCTACAGCCGACAACGCAGATAGGAGAACCCAACAGCCGTCGTCTCCCCCTGTCCAAAGTGTTTCAAACATTCAACTGACCACTAAGGCAGGCAAACTGAGGCAGCGCTTAAAATGGACTGATGAGATGAACAAATTCATAATACGCTCCTACTTTATTGTTACAAACTTAGAGAGAGACCTCACAACATATAGGAAAGATTTGCACAAGTTGTTTGTGGAGAATTTTCCTGAGTACTCTTTCATTACAGAACAAAGAATTGCAGACCAAAGACGTGTAATAGTGAGGAACAATAGACTTCCTGCAATAATGATTCAAAGTCTTAAAGGAGGAAGCAGCAAAAATTCTAGCTTCAGAATCCAACAATGAAAGCACACCCACATTATTGATTCAAGCTGTTCAGGAAGTAACCTGCAGAAATGACACAGGGGAAGAGGGAATTATTGAACCAACTATCCCTACTAATATCTCGAGTTCTGATGAAACAAGTTGTATTGAGCATGTGTTTAAAGAGGCAATGACAGAATTTATGGGTCTTAAAGTAGACTATCGACCAAAGCTGCCCAAACTCTTAGAAACAGCAAAGAGTAAATCTCTTGTCAGAATGACAAATAACATCCTAAAACAGTATGTGGAAACATCCGATAATCTAGAAGAAACAAACTCTCTTGTATATTGCGCAGCAGTAACTGTGATAAGGCTGAACAACCATCCGTCTAAACCAACCTGACAAATCAGCTATAGCTGAACATGCCATGTCTTCAGGGCACGATGTCCGTTTCAAGGATGCTCATGCGCTTGCCCTTGTTAAGCACAACTGGTCTAGAATTATAAGGGAGGCAGTTGAAATTTGTCTGGAAGCTCTCGTGGAAAAGGTGCAGATGCAGAATACATTCCACCCTGGCAGCGTCGATTAGAGAATGACATCAAGGAACTGAGGAAAACCATAGGCCAACTAACAGCATATTTAAACAATAAAACTAAGCCCAAAACCAATCGAAAGCTGAGGAATATAGCCTATTCAGAAAAATCAACAGCCATATAAAGGAATATGATCACACAGAAAAAATCAAGGAATACATTGACAACCAAAAACTAAAATTATGCGCTAAAGCAGCAAGACTCAGGAGGTACAAGGAATCACGAGCGAGGAAAACACAAAACAAACTTTTCTCCAACAATGAAGGTCAGTTCTACAGAATGATCAAACGAAACAAACAATCCATGACAAAAGCAGAACCTCCTAGCACGCAAGAAACGGAAGATTTTTGGAGAAGTGTATGGGCTGCGAAGTCACCGCACAATGGAAATGCAAATTGGATCAACGAAGAACGAAATAGCAATAATGTATATGAAGAAATGGATTTTGATACCATTGAAAAACGGCATGTGTATGATGCTATAAGGAGTACTCAGAATTGGAAAGCGCTGGGCACAGATAAAATTCACAATTATTGGTACAAACATTTCACGTGCGTGCACCAGAAGATAGCCCAGCAATTTACTTACCTCATCCATCATCCTGAGGAATGTCCTGATTTCCTTACTGCTAGAATTACATATCTCATCTCAAAAGAAAGTGGAAATACTAAAGACCCATCAAACTACAGACCTATCACCTGTCTCCAAACACTTTACGAACTATTTACGTGATAATTGCGGACGAAATATACAAGTATCTCGACAAACATAACATTTTGGCTGAGGAACAGAAAGGATGCAAGAAGCTGTCGCAAGGATGCAAAGAACAGATAGCTATTGATTCTGTGATAACACAACAGGCGACACATAATCAAAGGATCTATATACGTCATACATAGATTACCAGAAAGCATTTGATTCAGTCCCGCATTCTTGGCTGAAAGAAATCCTCCATATGTATAAGATTAACCCTGCTATAATTCACTTCCTGGAGGTCACAATGGATAATCGGAAAACAGTACTTTATACTAAGACATACAATGAATGTGTCACATCTGACACAATAAAAATTGAGCGTGGTATCTATCAAAGAGACTCGCTAAGCCCATTATGGTTTTGCTTAGCCATCAATCCTCTCTCTAAAATTCTAAAATCCACCAGTTTCGGATTTGACATCAAATACTACAACAGGAAATACAGAATATCCCATCTCCTTTATATGGATGACCTCAAAGTATATGCACACAATGAGACTCAAATGAATGCCATGCTAAATATAATAGATTCATATTCATCCGATGTCCGAATGACGTTGGGAGTGAAGAAATGCAAGCGTTTGACAATTGAAAGAGGTAAATATGCAACTTCTGAACCACATGAGCTACGCAAAGGATCTCTAATTGAAGGAATGACTGAAATAGAAACCTACAAATATCTGGGATTTGCTAAAAAATACAACTTTGGATCATAAAAGTATCAAAGATGAATTCATTGGAAAATATACCACAAGACTACATCAAGTGCTGCGAACCAATCTATGTGCAAATAACAAAATTAAAGCTATCAACACATACGGCTATACCAACCCTAGTATATTCATTTGGGATTCTGAAATGGTCAGCAACAGAAATGGAAAGCTTGCAGAGAAAAACAAGGACCCTTCTCACTACTTACCGTTTACATCATCCAAACGCCTGCAAAGAAAGGGTCACTCTTCCACGAAAGATGGGAGGTCAAGGAGTACTGGATTTACAAATTTTGCACCAGAACGACATTAAAACCCTTAAAAGATATTTCTATCAAAGAAAGGAAATCAGCATTCTCCATAAAGCCATTGTTCTTGCTGATAAACACACTGTATTGAACCTTCGTACAACCTCTGATGATCATATCAGCCAGCCACTACACTTACATGAAAAAGAAAAGGCATGGGGAGAAAAGACCCTCCATGGAAAATACTACAGCAACCTATCCCAACAGAGTATCGATAAAAATGCATTGCGTATGTGGTTACAAAGTGGTCGACTGTTTGGAGAAACAGAGGGATTCGTAATTGCCATCCAAGATCAAGTCATTGCTACAAAAAATTACAAGAAATACATCATCAAAGATACCAGTGTAATTTCAGACAAATGCAGGCGATGCGCCATTCATCTCGAGACCATTGACCATGTCATTGCAGGTTGACCAATACTAGTATCAGTTGAATATACAAAACGGCACAATCAGGTTGCAGGCATCATTCATCAAGCACTCGCACAGAAATATAAATTAACTGAGGAGTATATCCCTTACTACAAGTATCATCCACCATCCCTCCTCGAAAACGAATTGTGTAAAATATATTGGGACACTGGTATTGTGACAGATAAAACAATAGATCACAATCGACCAGACACCATAGTAGTAAATAAGGTTGATGGCACTACATTTATAATAGACATAGCAGTCCCCAACGACACCAATATCGAACGGAAACACAATGAAAAAATCACCAAGTATAGACAGCTTGCAGAGGAAATCAAGAGGATATGGAAGATGAACTACGTCCGGATAGTGCCTGTAGTCTTGTCAGTCAACGGCCTCATACCTCACACACTCCACAAGAGTCTGAAGGAATTGGATCTTCCACCGACCATCTACAAGAGTATGCAGCATTCTGTCCTATTGTCCACATGTAATATTGTGCGATCCTTCCTTGCTAGTGAATGAGTGATAATGAACTCTATATTTTGTATATACATGATATGTATGTATTATAGTTTGTATTATAGTTTTTATGTATTGTTGTAAATCACTTGGTTTAACCCGTGCTTTAGAGTAACCCATGTTTGTAATGGTGAATTGAATAAATAATAATAATAATAATAATACTAATAATGTTATCATTTTACACCCCCTTTTAACTACTGAGGCTTTTAGAGACGCGGGGTGCTGGAATTTTACCCCGAAGAAAGAAAGAAAGAAAGAAAGAAAGAAAGAAAGAAAGAAAGGAATGTGAACCGTAGTAGACACTTATCATATTGAATGCCAGACATCAGTCACTGGATAGTAGAAACGATGAAAAGCATACAAAATATATTAATTCTTGAAGCACAGTGTTGCCTTGTATGTTCCTTCGAGTAGGTATATCATTTACTAGTTTGTTAATTTCTCTTATTGCCAGTATTTGGGGATGGTGGACAACATATCCTTGATTCAGTGAGCGACAACCAGAGGCCTGTGCAGTGACTTCTTCGTCTTCTAAGGCATGCCTGCGTAAAATTCGCACGTCGAAACAGAGTACCGGTACGCAATGTGTAGTGAACGCTGCATTGCACAAGCAATTCTTACAGTATCCGCTCTCCCCTCTTTCGATGTACGCGAGACCAGCAACAATAAATTAATGCGTTCCGCTCGGGAGTTAGCTCGGGGAGCGAATATCTCGTGCAGGTCTCATTTCGAGTACCGAGTCCCGTTTCAAGTTTCATCTGAGAAAATAACAATAGTTCAACTGGAATGAATGAAAGAATGAATGAATTAATAAATGAATGAATGAGACTATGAAAGTGCGTACATGAGAGAGTGAATGAGCTGGATGAAATTAATTATAATATTTATCTTATTAATATTCTAAATATGTAAATAATGTACACCCTCTGTCTGAAAAGTTCGGCGAATGGGTCTGTATTACGAGCGGATTGTTGGCTTACCTGAAACAGCCGTTACTGTCGTTCGAAGTAATCCCCGTGGATGGTTATGCACTTCTGAGAACGACTGAACACGTCTTGGAAACTCCTGGCATGGTTTTCTTTAGGAATAGTCTTCGATTTGGGTCGTCAAAACTCTAAATTGAAAGCAAGAGAGAAGCGTGAATTTATGCAACCTGCCTTGCACACTTGATAGACGGGCGGCAGTGAGAAGGGTGAATTTATGCAACCTGACGTGCACACCTGTTCGACGGGTGGCAGTGAGAAGGGTGCATGTTCCGTGGAATGGAATGGTCCTGAAAACCATCATCACGGATGACGAGACCTGGTGCCTGAGGTACGACCTCGAAGGCAAGCGTCAAAGTATGGAATATCGGGGTCCAGGGTCGCCGAAAAGCCCTGAAGGGCCAGAGGTTTTCGGACATTTCGGACATCCAACGTAATGTGACGACTCAACTGAAGGCTATCCCTCAGGAAGACTATGCCAGGACTTGTACGGTCGTTCTAAGAAGTGCATAACCATCCACGGGGATTACTTCGAAGGATAGTAACGGCTGTTTCAGGTAAGCCAACAATCCGTTCATAATATAGACCCATTCACCGAACTTTTCAGACAGAGGGTGTAAATATCTCTGTAAAACATATAAATATTGTAAAAACGAAATGTAGATGTAAGTTGTGCCAATGAAGCATAACTGTGGGGATTGTCCTTTTTCACTGGGTATGATCTATGGTAAATAATAATAATAATCATAATTACATAATTATAACGCCTGTTCGGTCGTTTCTCAATGTGCCACCCTAAAAGAAATCGCCATACCGTCTAGCAAATACGCCATAATAATAATAACAATAATAATAATAATAATAATAATAATTTTATGACATTCATTTTGTACATGATCTGGCACTGACAACTATGGAAGTAGAATTAAAATGCTTAACAAACTGCATCAAGAATTAATGGAAAAGAGCGGTCGTCCAACAATTGTGCGCTTGTCGGCGGGATAGAAGTCTCACTTACTCAACAATATTGTCACCCCAGTGAATAACGTCGCAGAATAAATTAAAACTACCTTCTAACGAAGCACTTCATTTAATTGGGATTCACGCAGCGCTGCCACTAAGAGATCAAGAGTTGCGCCAGAGTTTTGCATCAATTACTATGTACAGCACATCGCAGCTCGTCACAGCCAAAAGACGAGGAGAAGTAGCTATGTTTAAAAAAAGTATGTATATTCAGTTACGTACACTTTTTCGATATGTTTCAGCAAAGACTGATGTAGCCTATAGCATAATATCCTTGTTGACAAAGCTGTACCTACACACACCGCAGTGCGCTTATACGATGTGTACCCAGTCACCTACTGTAACATATCGCTCTCGATTATCCTCTACACCAGCGTTTCTCAAACTGTGGTACGCGTACCACTGGTGGTACGTTCCTACTGCTGCAGTGGTACGCGGTAATGTTACGAAAAATATAAAAAATATAAAACATTGATATGTTGCCGGAGGACTATAAGGCCAAAGACAAGGAGCAGTTTTATGAATTGAATTGTGATTCAGAACTAAGGCAAACGTTTTCAAAAATAACTCTTGTGAACTTTTGGGTTGAGAGGCGTGCAGACTATGCAGACATAGCTGACAAAGCAGTTAGATTTTTACTGCCTTTCAGTACTTCGTACTTGTGTGAGACTGCATTTTCTTCACTTGTTTATCTCAAGAATAAATACCGGAATAGGCTCCTTACAGTGGAAAACGATCTTCGTTTGAGACTTAGCAAGCTTAAACCAGACATTCCTAAGTTGGCTTCTAATCTTCAAGCTCTCCCTTCACACTGAAGTTGATAGTTGAACTTTGGCTTTTATGTTAAATTATTAAGAGTTCTTTTATTAATATTATTTGTACAGTTCCGTTTCTGAATGTTTGAATTGAATACTTATTGTAATAAATAATAAAATAACTGGTCACAGTTTTAATTACTGTATTTGAACTTTAACTCCAACAGTCTAACTGTAACACACACAATTTACAATCCTTCTTTTGGTCTACTACGTAGTGGTGGTGGTGGGGGGTTATAGTTACTATATCTCCCAACCTTTAGGTGGTACGCGAGAGATTCTCATCCCTTAAAGTGGTACACACACAAAAAAGTTTGGGAAACACTGCTCTATACAGTCAAATATATCAATATTCTGTTTGCACCTCATTTAATGGTGCTCATAGAACTACTTTTACGTCTATCCTGCTGCTTTGTTAATCACTGAGATATCGTTACCAACTTTGTTTTCCTTTTTCTTTTTAAGGAACGACACTGATTTCTCTCATAAACAGGCCGCATTTTTTGTGTAAAATTTAACGTAATTATTTTTCAAATCAGTCGAGTACTTTTTGAGAAATTGAGTGTTCAATAATTGTGCTAGGCCACGCCTTCTTTCACTGACGTGCTGTGTAAACGGCAGGAATTGAGATGGGTAGGTTTGAGTCATGGCTTGTTGACACATATGCATGTCGTAGCCTCATTTTAGAAAGATTAACTACGGTAGGTTGTATTAAATAAACCTATGGATTCTACAAGTCATTGAAAGCTTTTGTCTACCAGGCGGCCACTGCTCGTCAGCGTTAAGCTAGGGTTTCTTGACCTGTGTCATGGCCGTATCTCAAGAGCCTGAGTGCACCTCGCTCCAGTCCTTGTTTAAACTCTAGATACTTAAAAAAAAAAGTTTAGCGTAGAGGCGTACGTCGACCAAACATGATTCCACCCCAAAACATGACTGAACCTCCTTGCTGTTGGATGAAGGGCTCGTGAAATCTCTCACCACACTCGAATGCTCCTACTGTATGGGTGCAAACCAAATGGAGACCTCATCCAGGAACGCCACCAACAGCAAGGAGGTTCAGTTATGTTTTGGGGTGGAATCATGTTTGGTCGACGTACGCCTCTAATTCCTATCCACGGTAACATGTCTGGTCTGGTGTACAGAGACAACATCCTGTCGTTACAGGACTCGCTGCCACAATGGGTGACGGCTTCACACTAGTGTGCGATAATGCTCGTGCCCATCAAGCCAGGGCTATCAATCAGTTCCTTCAGATGCATGGCATACAGAGAATGGAGTGGCCTGCCTATTTTTCGGACATGAACTGTATTGAACATGCATGGAAAGAGCTCAAGAGGGCAATTTCACACCGTCCCAATCCTCCAATAAACAAACAGCAACTGATTGAAACTGCTGTCAGAGAGTGGAATAATCTGCCCCAAACCACGTTGGATTCGATGGTGCTCGTCGTCTGCAAGCATGCCTTAAAGAGCTCGTGGTGGCCACACACGGTATTGATATGCCCCAACATGAAAAAGGACGTCTGTGTGCTCAGTCCCATATTATCACTTTTGTTATTCGTTGTGTGGTTCTGTCTCTTTTGCAGAGCATATTGTGTGTTGTTTATCTTTGTATGTACCCTATATTGTATATAATGTGATTACATACACATAGCAAAATAAACAAGTCACTAAATCGCGATATGCCAATTTCTTTTGATGTGTGTATATCACTGACGGAGCCTGAAATCTAACCCTGGACCTCCTACGTAAGAGGCACGTTAGAATCGCTAATTTTACTGTCTCAGCTTTAGCTTACATCGCGATATATCTTCTTAATATAAGTTAGTGTATTTGATACTATCAACAATCGTCGCAGTCAAGTAATACTACACAGCTTGCAGGCGCAACTTCATTTGCGGAAGACAAGATTAATAAAGCACAACTACCACTACTTCTCACGCAGACTGGACTCGCTCTCCTGCGTCTAGCCGCGGAATCTTAACAAGTAAATTACATCCACTGATTTAGTAACATACGGGTCTCGGACCACAAACACAGAGATCCCGCCGAGTAATAAATGCGGCCGACTGCCAGCATATTTAAACAATAATAACACTAGACCGCATGTTTCATCAAAGAGTTTGAATGATATTATTGATTTAACGACTCTTTTATTTGCTGCGAATTGATAAACGCCGGAGTGTCAGAGTTTTATTCACAAGGGGAAGTTTAACGAGACAATTAATATACTAGCTCAGGTCACACATTTAATGCCAACCACCTGCACCGGGATTCGATCCCGCAACCTGGGGCACAGTAGGCTAGAACTTAAACGCTGGGCCATGGAGCTGGTTCAAGTTGAGATTACTTACATACCGATACAATGATTTGGGGCGGTTATAAGTGTAGCACTTCGTAGCAAGCAAGTTACACATTTGTCACTTAACGTTACATAAGATTTGACGGACTACATGGTTTGTAGGGTAATACAGAAAACAAATGAGGTTTGAAAAGCATAGTATTAGAATGATACTTGGAAACCGATATCACAAGATCAAATGACATAACAAATGCATTGAAAGGCATGTTTAAAACATTTCATTTTTGTCAAACCAAGTGCTGATTACATGATTTGCACAGGAGAATTACACAAACGGCCATCTCAATGCTCAATTGTTGTTGTTGTTGTTGTTGATGATTCATTAGAGGCATTGAGACATCGTGAAATAGGACCTAAAACTATGAAATAAGACATATCTACTATGAAATAGAACCTACAACTATGTAATATGACCGTGTACTTGGGTGTGTGTAGAAGTTGTCTGATACTCTGTGAGGGTGAACTTGTAATCTAGTAGGATTTGAGTAGGAAGCGGCCGTGGCCTTAGGTTAGGTATTTGCCTGGAGTAGAACTGCGACACCACGGAAAACCACTTGCAGGATGGCTGAGGTAGGAATCGAACCCGCCACTTCTCAGTTCTGCCTCACCAGGCTGAGTGTACCCATTCCAGCCCACAGAACAGAGTTATATTTCTTGGCATAGCCGGAAATCGAACCCGGGCCTTCGCGGTGACAAACAAGAATGCTAGCCACTAGGCACGAATGCGGACTCAATGCAAACAGAGTGAGAAAGATACTGGAAGAAAAGCTTCCGTACAAGGAAAATGAGAGAATCTAAAAAAATGTATGTAGTAAATACATTTCATGTGAAACTGTTTTGTCTTTCAACGTCCAGTCTAGTCAGCAAGCCTCTGTTTGCGAACAAGTCACCTCCACGATCCCCTATTAGTAGTTAACACTGCAGGTTCCTCTGCTTCTACACCTCTCACTTTGAAATCGTTCAACACTGAATCTAACCATCGCATCCTAGGTCTACCTCTGCGTCTCTCACCCTCTACAGACCAACTCATTGACCTCGTAAGCAACCTCTCCTGCTCCATTCTCTTCATCTGAGTCGCCTCATACGGACTTCGTCTAGCGTGTTCGTTTTTAACTCTTATCTCTTCATTACGAGTACCTTCCTGCCATTGCTCCCATCTATTTGTCCCAGCAACCATTCGTGCTTCCCTCATATCAGTTACCTCTAGCTTATGTATCAGATATCCTGGATCTACCCAGCTCTCACTTCCATACAGCAAGGTCCGTCTAAATACTGAGTGATGTAGGGAGAGTTTCGTCGCTACACTAAATTCCTTTTTGCAGAATACAGTAGATCGCAACTGAGAACTTAATTAACTGGCTTTCCTGCACCTCTAATCTATTTCTTTCCCCATACTACCAAAAAACAAACTCCAACATGCACGAAATACCAGTGTACGCTACAAATGCAATTTACGGTATTATGCCCATGTCACCCCCGCTTATGAGCAACTTAACTGGTTACGTCTAAATCAACATCAAGACATCCATTCCTTATGCCTTCTTCAACAAATACTTTCTTCTACCACTCCAGCTTACCTGCACTCAAAGTTTCACCGCCTCTCATACGAGCATAGTCTTGGAACACGGTCAAAAGACGATACTCTCTTCCTGATACCCATACACCGCACAGTACGCTATACCAACTCCTTCGTTGTTGCTACTGCACGACTGTGGAACAATCTGCCTCGCTCTGTCAGAGGAGCAACCCCGTCCAGCTTCAAGCAGCGTTGCCAGCAATACATAATCACTAAGTAATTGAAAGTTAAACTTAACATTTATGCGTCTATTCTTATGTCGTATTACATATACTGTACTCAATCTCTCCAATTCTCACTTTCTCATTTACCCTCTATTTAGACATCTAAATAACCTTCTTCAGTAACTACTAATCATCATAATCATCATAATTAGTCTACATTTTATCAGTATTTCTTTACCTTACTCTAATTTATACTTACTTCTAAGTATCTTACTTATTCACCCTAGAAATGCAACAATTCACTGCCTACACCAAGCTAAGCTGTTGTTATATGTATTTTATATTGTATCAACATTGTATTATTGTTAGATTTAGATTTAAGTTGTATTTGTATTGTTCATTATGTATCAATTGTATAATCTGGTTAGATGGAAGAGAGGGCCCAATGGCCCTAATCTTGCCAGACAAAATGAATCTATCTACAGTATCTATCCCCACTTTGGCCTGCCTCGTTTTACACTTAACAGGTATACCTTGTGATCTCCTACTTCCTCCTCTCTATCTCCTTCTATCCCAACTTCACTAATCCTTAGAACCTGGTGCTCGCGAGCTCTTTAATAGAAATTTGGCGCTATCGTCATACGAGCCAAATGTGCTCGCGAGCAGAAGCTCCCCTGAGATCCACTCTTCAGTTCAAATTCTGTTGCACGAACCAGAATAATAACGTTTCCATACAAGTCAGAAATTTTATTGAGTTAGTTATTATTGCTTTGATGGACGGAACAGCGAGGTCAACTGCTCCAATTTTATCATTTTGTGAAATAGTATTTTTAATATACGGTAAAAATGAATGGACATCCCTATTTTATGAGTAACAAGAAAATGCTGATTCGTCTTGGCTGTCTATACGAAACTTTATCTTATCTGCATGAGTCATGCAAGCAGTTGCAGCATTTCTGGTGACCGGTGAATCCTTAGGGATTTCTGCACTTCTGTGGGAGAGATAGGCAAAGAAAAACAGAGGAATAATTACGTTTGTTGCATTGAAATGAAATTCCACAGCCTGCTTCCAGTCGACCGACCAGGTCAGGGAATGGAATGAATGAAGGCCCCATCTAGCGGCGAGGATATGTATGAACTGTGCCGGCTGCCGAAGCCTGTCGCACTCACCTGGGGCAATGCTTAAATGAATGGCAAATGAAATGAAATGACAAGTGGATAGTGTTACTGGAATTAAATTTGTGACAGGGAAAACCGCAGAACCCGGAGAAAAACCTGTCAGCCTCCGCTTTGTCCAGCACAAATCTCACATGGAGTGACCGGGATTTGAACCACGGACCCAACTGTGAGAGGCCACCTAAGCCAGGGAGGCTCTGTTTGTTGCATTATTATTATTATTATTATTATTATATTATTATTATTGAGATAATGGTGCTCGGATACTTGGTACGGCATGAGGGCGGTGCACACAGTCTCAAAAAGGTTAAGAACGGCTACCTCATAATATCCAATCCCATCCTGCTTGCTGACTCAGCTAGCTTTACTTACTTCCTTCCATAACCACCATCAATGTTAACTGCACCCCATCGAATACCGATTGCTTGTTCGTTTCCAATGAGTCCCAGATCTGTCAGATGGGAATGGGACTCCATCACTCACATAGGTCCGAGGCCTGCTCAAGAAATTTGTAGCTGGTTCTGAGTACAAGTTAAGCAGGTTGCTAGCCGTATTTACACAGGGCCCATGAGTTTCACATCAGAAAACAAACAAGTGAGTTGGGTAGTCCTAGCCGCCTGAGCACAAGGAAGGCCACGACTCCGAATATGTCCAAGATGACCACTCCTATTCCATAGCAACTGGCATCCCGACTGTCACAACCACTTGCTAGGCCACTCAGCCGTTGCCCATTGTTCACGAACTAGGACGTGACTACATTATGAATCATGGAAAATAAGTTAATAAAATGTAGGACAATGCACTGTACAATAACGAAATGGTTTGGATACAGGTATACCGGTACTGAATTTCTGGCACTTATTAACGAAATAGCGAATGGGATTCGAAGACTGCCGATTGTTTGCGGATTGTAGTATATCGAAACAACGCTCAGTTACAAACTGACCTCAACCTCGTCCAAAAATGGGCGGTTGACAACAAAATGAAGATAAATACGAGTAAATGTAGTCTCATGAGAATAGAGAGAGGGCGAAGGCATGATTTTCAATATAATATCGGCTCATAAATACAGGGAGATTATTTTGCTGGAGCGGGGTCGGCTGCCGGCAGCGCACGCCTTCCGCCAGCCAAAGCTCGGGCCGCGGATAATGCGCAGATAGAAACCACAACAGCGTACTGTACATTAGATAATGGTAAATTCACCAAAGAACTTACCTTTTCACAGAAGATGCTGAAAATGTTATCCTTCAGCTGACAAACAGGCGTTGTACCGCAGAAATAAATTAGCGTTTACACGTTGTGATTCCCTTCTGTTGTGAGGGCTATCTGCTGCCGTATATTGTTCTTCATCTCCACTAGAGTACGGGTAATTGATCTGTACACTTTGTATTTTAAATTACTCCACAATTAAACATCAAACGGGCTTTAGTTCCGTGCTTCGTTTAATTACAGTAAACACGCAGGGGGGGGGGGGGGGGGGGCAGGAGTAGCTACATAATGTAACCAAATTGTCTGTCAGCTGAAGGAAAACATTTTCTGCATCTTCTGTGAAAATGTAAGTTCTAACCTTTAACTGGGACGTGAGGTCATCCAGATTCCCAAGAAATAAAAAACAGCATCCGTGCTTGTTTAGTTAAATCTTGCAAGAAGCTGTTGCTTATGTCACCTTCTTATCTGTGTGCTGACACTTCACACCCTCGTTGATGAAAGTTTAGCGACTTAATGACTAATGACCCTGGTTATCTCGTCTGCGCTCCATCCGCGGCCCGAGCTCGGCTGGCTGGCGGAAGGCGCGCGCTCCCGGCAGCCGGATGGCGGCCCCGCTCCAGCAAAAGATTCTCACTGTACTTGTAGAAGAAGACTCGTGCAAATACTTGGGCATCCGTGTACGGAATGATATGAAATGGAGTACCCATGTGGGTCGTGTTGTGTACAAATCACTTCATTTTGAATGAGGTATAAGAAAGACAGTAGTTCCTCCACAAAAGAATTAGGATATTTGACCCTGGTAAGGCCAATCTTGGAATACGGTTCAATGGTTTGGGATCCATATCAATGAGCTGGAGATGGTACCAAGGAAGGCTGCTAGGTTTGTGCTCAACGATTTAAATCCTAGAAGCAGTGTAACTCGAATGATAGAAAAACTAGGGTGGAAATCTCTGGACGATAGAAGGACGAAATCCAGACTATACGCTAAGTTTAATACTAACACTAATAGGCCAGCGTAGGAAGAAATAAGCAAACGTCTGGGAAATTCCACCTACCTGTGCAGGGCAGATCATCCGCACAAAGTTAAGAGCCGACCTCAGCGTACAAATACGCGCGCTAAAGCGCTGCGTTAGGTCAAGGGGCCAAGCTCTCTGCTGACTCGGTAGACGCGTGGGTTCGAGCCCCACCGTCGGCTGTCCTTGAAATGGTTTTCCGTGGTTTCCCATTTTCAACACCAGGCAAATGCTGGGACAGTACCTTCTGACAGGCCACGGCCGCTTCCTTCCCCATCCTTGCCCAGTTTCATTCATCTTCATCCATTCCATCTCTCATCCCGACGCGCAGGTCGCCCACGGGCGTCGACTAGAAAGACCTGCACTCGGCCTCTCACGAGGCTACACGACAAAAAAAAAAAAAAAAAACGTACAAATTATGGGAAATATTCTTTCATTAATCGTAATTATAACTCATTACCTCCCACAGTCTTAGAGCCTTTACCCAAACATATTGATGTGTTTAAGATAATTTTGTGTAAATACTACGATGTATTATATAAATAATTTATGCTTTTGGGCTAATGCCGTGTGTATTTTGATTTGAACCATACGTTTCGGAGAAACCTTGCCTCCTTTTTCAATGGAAATAAACAATGTGGCCAAAGAAAGTATATCAATGAGATTACAAAAAATATAGATAAATGCCTCTGTTCGTCACCAGAGAGCAGCTGCCAGAAATTACTGTATGGACCATGGTGGAACGGCGGACAGAGTAGTAAGTAACGAGAAGGTAAAGGGGGCGGGGTGAAAATATAGAAACTCCTCGAAGAATGAGGATGTCCAAAAGAAAAAAAGGGGGGGGGGGAGGGTTAGATGGATATAAGGAAACATAAACAAAAGGGAAGTGTATCTGAACGATACCTAACGTCATACAGTCAACGGCGAAAAAACAGATGGTAACTCCTCCAGTGACGAACAAAGGAGATCAAATCCAGGCTCTGAGCCATAGAGGGAAAATGTACAATATTAAATATGTGAAGAACAGAGAGACTGAGAGGAACTATCTCCCTAGATCCTTAATAACTGGTAGCCAAGTGTCACTTAGCTGATATCCAGTGTCCTTGTTAAAATTATTGGGATTTTTACGAATTTCAACTGCCTCCCTTATAATTCTAGACCAGTTGTGCTTAACAAGGGCAAGCACATAAGCATCCTTGAAACATACATCGTGCCCTGAAGACAGGGCATGTTCAGCTATAGCTGATTTGTCAGGTTGGTTTAGACGGATGTTCCTTTGATGCTCTTTGATGCAAGTTGCAATGGACCGTTTTGCTTGTCCAATGTAGACTTTTCCGCAAGTACATGGGACTTCATACACCCCAGGTTGTAGTATTGGGGACAATTTATCTTTGTTTAATGCTAAACGTTGACCAATTTTCGTCATAGTGCCGAAAACTGTTTTTATCTTGTGCTTGCGGAGAATCTTAGCAACCCGGTCAGTGGTGTTGTGAATATAAGGGAGGTAAGCAGTTCCTCTCACGCCGGAGCTCTGAGAAGGTTGTCTATCCCTCCTTCTGGGATGTAGGGACCTATATATAGTGGATTCATTATAGCCATTACCCTTAAACATGGTTTGTAAGGCATGTAACTCTTCCTGAAGAGTTGATGCCTCACAAATACGTTCCGCTCTTTTGGCTAGAATTGTTATAATTCCTTGTTTTTGTGCTGGGTGGTGGTGGGAGTCCGCATGTAAATAACGGTTAGTGTGAGTTGGCTTACGGTAGACGCTGTGCCCCCATGGAGCCATCCGCTTTCCTCCTCACAAGAACATCCAAAAAAGGTAAGCATCCACCTTACTCTAGATGTTCCATGAAAAAAATTGCCACGATAGGCGAGAGTGGACTTCCCATGGCCACACCATCAGTCTGCTCGTAATATTTACCATCCCACAAGAAAGAACTGGAACACAAGCAGTGGTGGAATAATCAGGCAATGTCCTCAGGAAACAAATCCTTGATGAGTGACATGACCGAGTCCACCGGCACTCTGGTAAACAAGGACACTACATAAAAACTCACCAAAATAGCATTTGGTTGAACGGCGATGGTTGAAAATTTTTCGACGAAATGGGTTGAATCCCTAATGTAGGACTGTGTGCGCCCCAAGTGCGGCTCAAGGAACTTGCTGAGATATCGCGCAAGAGCATAAGTTGGAGAACCTGTTGTGCTAACAATTGGTCGAAGAGGGACGTCTTGCTTATGGATTTTTGGAAGACCATACAATCTCGGAGGAACAGCATCTCTCGGAATAAGGCATCTTCCCTCTTCTTTTGGAATAGATGAGTGTTTAACAAGCTTAGCAGTGGCATTGGATACACGAGTGGTTGGATCACGAATGCACAGTCTGTAGACAGGATCAAATAACAGAATCGAGATTTTATGTAGAGTCCTTGTTTACCAGAGTGCCGGTGGACAATTAGTACATCCTTCGGAATCAGACTGTCGTGTAAAAATATGAGAACATAAATAATACACCAAAAGTGCCCCCAAATTGGAAATCCTGCGAACCTAGGGCAATATGTCAATGCGAAACTAACAAATAATAATAATAGTTCGCATCTGAGTCCGCGGAATATCTTTTGGCCTAATGCCACATCTGCATGTGAACGCATTCACAGAACATACTGTGTATGCAATATTTTCTTACTTTATCCTTTCTAGGGAAGAGGTTTATTATCCACAAAGTCCCTCGTGGTCAATTATTTATAAACTACATTAATTTCCTTAATTTTCTTACATTATCCTTTGTAGGAAAAAGGTTTATCTTATCTACAAAAATCCCTCGAGGTCAATTATTTATGAACTGTATTAATTCCTTTAGGTTTGCCGTCATTGTCAATAAACCAGTCATCTCACAACCCTCCTTACGCACGCTTCATAAAAATCTGTTGTTTCATTTGAGTTGCTTCGACATGGCTGCCATTTATCCCTGTGTATGTATAATTTTGTCTGATAACCTGTGTTATACTGACGACTGTATATGTGTATTTGTAATTCAGGTGAGGATTAGGAAGGAGACGGTCGTGGCCTTAGGTTAGGCACCATCCCGGCATTTGTCTGGAGTAGAAGTGGGAAACCACGGAAACCACTTTCAGGATTGCTGAGGTAGGAATCAAACCTACCTCTTCTCTATTTGCCTCACAAACTGAGTGTGCCCCGTTCCAGCCCTCAGACAAGAATTAAATTTCTTGGCAGAGCCGGGAATCGAACACGGACCTCCTGAGCGACAGCCAAGCCCACGAGCTGGTCTTCATAAAAATCGCGTCTTACAGAGGTGTAGAATACCCTGCCAAGGCCATTAAACGGAGACCACAGACACAAGGATTTCGAAGCCATTGACGTGCACGTGCTGCAGATGGATATCTGCGGCTGAGATTCTCTTTGAAGAGGACGGTATGAAAACTAATAAAGCGACAAGCCTTCAAAGGAGCTGTAAGGGGAAGCCCAACGACCGCAGAAGCCCCTCTAAGACAGCTCAGCGACAGTAAACAAGGGCACAGAGTAAACAGATACCGCTGGGAATCGTTCCACGCACGTGGCAGTATTACAATCAATATTATGTACAGATATTCCACGACTAAACGCAAGATAAGTCCATAATTAGATAAATGGTATTGTTTTAAACAACGATATCGCACGCAGAGCAGCTCTGTCACCGTTACGCGCGATTGATTTCGCCAACCGTCTTCTAAATAAACATATAGTATTTGAACTTAGGGTGCTAATACAAAATGCGCGCTTGTCTAATGATTTTAACAAACAAAATGTTAATTTTTCAATTTATTAAAAAGTTAACGTACCACCCGCGGGTAACAATTGAAGTATTAGAAGCCATTTTTCAGTGTTGCCTAGTTCTATTAAGGAAAACTTTCCAATCTGTCAACACAAATTGTGCCCAGTTGCATTAGGCGGGAAAACAAGTATTTAAACATTCTAGCCTGAAAGAAATATACATAAGATATGTATCACAAAATAACACGCTTTTATGAACGAAAATGGGGGCGCTGGGTACTTGAGTATAAATACCTTGTTTTCCTGCCTAATGTAATTAGGCACAATTTGTGTGTTGACCGATTGGAAAGCTTTCTTTAATAATAACCTGAGGGTGACATCTGTAGTAGAGACAGATTCACACGAAGGGTCCAGGGAAAAATCAATCAAAGTCACATTTTCATTGAAAAACGTTATTTAAAGTTGAATCAGATTTAGAAATCGTTTTAGGCTATGAAACAATGACTTGTATTGTAAACAATAACAGAGGTTATCCCACGAATTCCACACAAACACGTGGCTATATGACCGCGATGTCGCAGTCCCTAAAATAATCAACAACAAAACAACACATTACTGGAGATGTTTTGAAACTTATTGTTACATACTGTTCTTCACAACAATTAACACATAAAAATTACGTAAGGACACTCTCTGGTATGAAAATCGATCAGTCCATACTGCTTGGAAATGAGCATACACTAAAAGTAGTTCGAAATTAACCAAAAAAACTTCACTTTCTACGTTACAACTCAATTTGGAGGTGGAAATTGGCCATCATCATCTTCACCATTCGCTGTACGACATTACATCTACAGAATTGCTCTTTAATCGGTGAAAACGAATGTGGCTATGAGCACAATTACTTTTATCACCCTACAACATGAAGAAACATTACCTTGATTATTTATACACTTTTTAACACACTTATCGAACAACTTAAGGACTTAGATCATTATTTCCTATGACATTAAATTACTACCCCCTCGTATTTCGAACTCATTTTTCACAAAGAATTAACATTCAGAAGATACTACTTGACCTTCTCTAACATGGCACCATTCACTCATGGACTTAGATCGTTTTCTCCTGGACACTTCATATTAACATCACCTTGGCCACGAAACAGGGGAGTTCCTATACCATCGGTGATCTTTGGAGGAATATTTTCTCATGGTTACAGTGTAGCCGAGTGAGTGAAGTCGCACATCACGATTGGAAGGATATCGAAGATTCGAAATCTGGTGCCAACAGTTGCCATTTCAAGTGTGCCTATCCGCCGGGGTTTACCACACTCCCTAGAGGCAAATGCCGGTATGGCAACTACCCCAATCCTAGAACCCAATTATTATAGTTAGACAACACAGACTCAAGTATGTGGGCTGATAATCGATAGTCCAAGCCCCTAATATGAATTAACTCCTTCGTTTGTAACCTAACCCCAATTAATTGAAAGGCATTCTAGTACTGACACTTCAATGTCTAAGGTTACCACAAACAGGATCGATGAGTACGATGCACAAAGTCCGACAAAAAAGAAACATCAGCGAATGAAGACAAGAGCTGCACAAGGCCTCCTAGGAGCCGACACGACATTTCACCTTGCCACAATGGGTGAGTGGTTATCGTGTCGGACTACCAACCACAAGCTTGCACGTTCGCTCCTGGCCGTGGTAAGGATTTTTGAAAGGCGACACAAATCACGGTACGCATGTCATACGTTGTTGGCATGTTAAAGAACCCATTTGAATTCAGTAGGCCGTGGTCATAATGGCAAAATGAATCTCGGGATTTTCCGCCAACACAAAAAGTTCCTCCTTTCTATACTAGAAAGCGCTATAGTTTCGAGGAGCTAAGATATCTAACCTCCTTGATTTCCATAGCACTCCAAGGAGCGATAAAATTCAACATGCAAGCTGCCACCTGTGCGTTAATTAACAAAGCTTGCACCCAAGGCCATACGATATTATTTTTATTATTATTATTATTATTACTACAGTATTATTATTACCTTACTAACAAAGCGGAGACAGACAGGTTTTTCTCCGGGTACTCCGGTTTTCCCTGTCACAATTTAATTCCAGCAACACTCTCCACTATCATTTCATTGCATCTGTCATTCATGTAATCATTGCCCCAGGGGAGTGCGACAGGCTTCGGCAGCCGGCACAGTTCATATCCTCGCCGCTAGAAGGGGCTTCATTCATTCCATTCCCTGACTCGGACGGTCGACTGGAAGCAGGCTGTGGATTTTCATTTCTATTACCTCACTACCAACCACCAAGTCTGAATTTCCTTAGTTTTCTCTGATGATCTCAAAATGATCTTGAATGGGGTTAACTGGCTCTTTAGTTGTTTTTGATTAATTTAGGGGCTTTGCGGCATGGTGACCAAGTTTCCTTGTGTGATAATGAAGACTGTAGTAGGGTGTGTTGTAACAGAGAATAGGATTTGGCTGTGGTCTTAAGTTAGAAACCATTCCGGCATTTACCTTTAGTATAAGTGGGAAATTACGATGAACCAATTCTAGGACAGCTGAAGTTGTAATCGAATCCATTTCTTCTCACGAGGATGAGTGTACCCCGTTCCAATCCTCAGACCAGAATTAAATTTCTTGGCAGAGCCAGGAATCCAACCCAGAACCTCAGAGCGTAACCAGAGATCACAGAACGCGAGTCCTCCTTCTTCTTCTCCTTCGTCTTTTCCCGTTCATGCGGGGTCGACGTTTCTGACAAGTCGTTTCCATTTTCCTCGGTCCCAAATAGTGTTTTCTGTTAACTGCTTCTCCCGGAGATCATCCTGCACGCAGTCCATCCATCTTCTTCTAGGCCTGCCTCTTTCCCTTTTGCCTTCCACCTCCAGACCAAGCACTCGCCTTCCTACATAACTCTCATCCCTGCGCTTAATGTGGCCATACCAGAGCAAGCGTCTTTCTTGCACTTTTTTTGATACTTCAGTCATTTTTACGCTGCCTCGTATGAAGGTGTTTTTGATGTGATCGTTCCTTGTAACACCACACATCCATCTTAGCATCTTCATTTCAGCTACTTCCAGTCGCTTGCACTGTGACTGCACTGTTGGCCAAGTTTCTGCTCCGTTTAGCATTGCAGGTCTCACTGCACATTTATAGGCTTTACCCTTTACTTGGATATTCAGTCTCCTGTCACAGAGAATACCAGATAACCTTTTCCAGTTTAACCAGGCAGCCTGGATTCGGTGGGTAATTTCCAGATCTAGATTGCCATCGTTAGATACAGTGGATCCCAGATACTTGAAACTGTCCCTTGCCTGTAGCTGGCTACCATCCATCTGAATAGTTTCATTTCCAGTTCCTCCAAGGCACAGGTATTCGGTCTTATTCCTACTGATTTTAAGGCCTCTGTCCTCTATGGCTCTTCTCCAGCATTCCAGTTTATATTCAAGCTCTTCCCTGTGTGTGCTACATAAGACAATATCATCTGCAAATAGCATACACCAAAGAGCTGGTTCTCTTAAGTTTTCAGAGAAGACATCCATTATTAGATCAAAAATATAGGGGCTTAGTGCAGATCCTTGGTGAAGACCTACTTGAACCGGTATAGTATCTGACAATCCTACACTGCTTCTAATTCGTGTCCTTGCTCCACGGTACATATCCTGAACAATGCGCACATACTTCTCCGGTACTCCCTTGCATCTCATGCATCTCCATACCTCTTGACGGGGAACTCGATCATACGCTTTCTCTAGGTCTATGAACACCATATGTAGTTCTTTTCTCTTCTCCCTGTGCTTTTCCATGACCTGCCTAAGTGCAAAAATAGCATCTGTTGTTCCCTTTCCCGGCATAAATCCAAACTGTTCATCTCCTATTGTCGTCTCCACCCGAAGCCTACTTTCAATAACTTTCTCCCAGATCTTCATTGTGTGTGACATGAGTTTTATTCCTCTGTAATTTGCACAATCCTGAATGTCACCTTTCTCCTTATAAATGGGAATTATGGTACTCTCCCGCCATTCCTTGGGCATTACTTCCTCTTGAAGTACCTGTTGGAATAGATTCCACAACATATCTATGCCCTCTTCATCCAGACATTTCCAAGCCTCCACTGGAATTTCATCGGGGACGGTTGCTTTTCCACATTTCATTTTCATAATAGCAGTTACAACCTCTTCCCTGCATATGCCAGTTGTTACGTAGTGATTTGGGATACCATCCTCAAACACAAGACGGGCATTTTCCTCATTTAGCAACTTTTCAAAATATTCCTCCCATCTCTTCTTAATATGCTCTTCATCTTGAATTACAATTCCTTGTTCACTTTTCATCTGCCTGATGTGTGTGAGATCTTTTGAAGCCCTGGCTAGTGCCTTAGCGATTCTGAAAAGCTTGGCCTCCCCTTCTGTGGTCTCTAGTTCTTCATAGACTTCCTTCCATGCAGCTGTCTTTGCTTTCCCTACAGCTCTTTTCACAACTTTATTTGCCTTTCTGTAGTGTTCTCTATCTTCGTCATTTCCAGACTCATCCCATTTCTTTTTTGCCTGTCGTTTTGCCTTGATGGCATCCTGAACCACATCATTCCACCACCATGTTTCTTTATCCAGGGGAGCACCTTTCCCAGACGTCTTCCCCAAAACTTCTACGCCTGCTTTCCTGATTGCTTCTGAATTTACTGTCCACCATCTCTGAACTCCTTCCACTGGCCGTGTTCCTTGCAACACCTTTTCCTTGAATTCACTTCTCAAAATAGGATCTTTCAATTTCCACCATTTAATTCTTGGAGTAATTTTCCTTGCTGTTCTTTTCTTAATGCCCGTGAATTCATAATCAATAACTAGCACTCTGTGTTGTGGTGTAACATGTTCCCCCACAATAACTTTACAATTCTTAACCTCCTTCAAATACATTCTTCTGCACAAAAGGAAATCTATTTGACTCTCTCTTCCTCCACTTTTGTAGGTCACCAGTTGCCTTTCGTTTTTCTTGAAGAAGGTGTTACATATTGCTAGATCTAATGCCAAGGCAAAACTTAGCACTCTCTCACCCTCCTCAATTCTCGTACCAAATCCCCAGCCTCCATGCACTCTCCTCACTACTGTAATGGTTATTTAGTGCCCCATGTTGGTAGCGACAAATGTAATGGTTTTGGCCCTCACGTTGGGTGCCAAATGTATCAGTTTCGCTAGCCCACACTGTTGGGAGATAAATGTAATTGTTTACCTTTGCCTAAGCTATGTTGTTTTAATGGGCGCCAAGACCTCAATGCAATGCTGAAATCTAAATTTGTATTTAACAACGTCTAGCTCTGGTAGAACACCGTCAAGAATCTATTCACTCAGATCGTGGTATGATTTGATCATTAACCCAACAAACAATTGTATCAGGAGAAGGAATTGGTCTATATCTAATGCTACCTACTGAAAGCAAAGATTGCATTGTAAAAGAAATGAATTTATTATATAAAACAAGTATAGCAAAATTGATAATAATAAGTATAAAATTTGAATTGGAGCGTTGCGATTTTAATATTACCGATAGAAAATTACGTGAAAACGGAGTCTGATAAATTGATTTTACTCTTATTTCCAAGCTATGAAGTTACTGAAATATGAAATATAAAACAAAGAAAAATGAGAGATTGCGTATTTCTGCGTCATTTGCGCTTACCACTGGAAATTGCTAAAGCATTTCCCTCGTACTGGATGATGCTGTGTGCTTCCCACAGTCTCCTGGACGTCGCCATCTTCTTCGTTATTTGATGATATTCTGGTAGATTAGATAATTCTATGGTCCGTACCTCGGACCCAAACACTCGTACAACCGCACTGGTTAAGTTTTGCAAAAGTTAGTCTTCAACTCCACTGAACATCGGAGCGACACGCACTTGCAACCGTTCTCGGCCAGTTCTACACAGATAGTCCTCGTTTCACGGCGCGTCGAACGATATATCCACACGCCGGCTCCCCACTCTTCAGTCCCAACTACCTTACGTCGTCTCCCCTGATTGGCTGACCCCTCACGCGATCTTCTCCTCCTCCGGGTCATTACACTCGGCGGGAGGGTTCCGTTCCAACAATTCGCCTTTTCTAGACCTTGCGACCCAGCCTTGCGTAATACTTCCCGACAAGATTCAGCGTGTATATGAATTCCCAGTGAGTCATCTCTCTCAAATACCCTAACTGACAAAACTCCGTAAAATTCCGTAATCAGATAATTTTCTATGATATCGTCGTTCGTAATAATTTGCTTGATAGCGTTTTCTAAGACATAGAAAACCTATCTGTATGCTTATAATTTTTATAAAATGCTCCGAAAATATCTAAATAATAATTATACAGTAATAAATTAATAATAATAATAAATTAACATGAAAAATTATCTTGGCTGAACAATTTGCCGCGTAAATAAATATAGAATGGCTTCCTACTGACTTATGCCAGTTGCATAAAACCCCTCGAAAAACACGTTACATATTCGCCTCGGATCATCGGATGATTTACCGTGACGACGGTCCATTATCCGATTATCCCAGACACGTTAATAAACCCCATCCAAAATACATATTACATAAATGAAATCACCCTAAATTACAGATATATACACTGATATTTTTTCTTCACGCACTTTGCGTCAAAGTTTGTTGTCACTATGGATTGCACTTTGCAACCAGTCCAATGTTTTACATATAGAATAGTGTTCCACGGATATTTCCGCCTCTCAAATTTCTCTATGTTGGAGAAATAGATATAATTAATGTGTGAGCACTATGTATTTATGATGTCATATCACACGCATTGAAGGTGTTCTGATATATTTATATCACCATAGAACTTCCTAATTGCACTGGAGGTCCCCTCCTTATGGTGACATTTAATCTCACTTATCACTGAGCACACGATCACACTATTGTGGCAGCGCCTCGTGACCATAATACTTAATCTCTCTTTAAAGTAGATTAAATTAATATTGACTTCTGAAAAAAAAAAAACAGTAAATGCGCATTACATATAACACCAAATATTTCTGTGCCGTAATCGCCCTGTCTTGTTAAGTTCCCGTAGACCATATTCTACTTAATACTAGTTCTCAACACAGACCCGTTCTCCTCCTACAAATAATACCATTATACAAATTGCCTTAAATTACACACTTACAAATCTTACATGGCGAGGCCGTAAACAGAAATCACGTGTGCTGATATGTATGAGTTTCATGAAGGACTGTCTCGCATTCTGATGGCCCATCTTTTATCTCGTGGACGCCTTAAGCTAAAAAGCCCTATACAAGCGCTCCCCCATCTCTTGGAGATAAATGGGAACCCATCAGCGCTGCCAAAATGGCCTTGGTGCATCGAGACAATTTAGTGCTCAACAGCATCCGACAATCCCGTCATATTTCCCTGTACCTTAAAAACTCTCATTTACTTACATACTACCCCCCTGTGTGACTTCTGATACGCCTGCCTTAAGACCAGATCCTCCCACGCACCAAATACCACACTTACTCATTTGATAGGCTGGCTCGCCAGCTAAACACACTCACTTTATGACACATATTTTCGTAGACTATGTATATTATACGTCCCGTATAATCTGTTTCCCTCACTATTCTCCAGCACATATGCTGTTTTGCCAATACGTTTGGAAACAATAAACGGGCCCTCGTAGAGATAAAAGAACTTGGACATGACTTTCTCTAGCTTATTTGACTGTTTCGGCACTCTAAGTAAGACTCTGTCTCCCGGCTCGAATAGGTCAAATTTAGTTTCTTTTTGTTGGCGAATTCTCTTTTGTGCTGACTTAGATAAATTCTGTTTCGCCAACTGGACAATGTAATCCATCCCCGGTTGCTTACCCTCATTTAATCCCAACACCCTCGCTAGTTCATTTTGTGGTCTTTTTCCGAAGTGAACTTCGTATGGCGTCAATTTCGTGCTCTCATGCTGGACAGAATTCAGCCAAGTCTCGACCTTGGGAAGATGTCCAACCCAGGCCGCATGCTTGTCATGCACTAGAGTCCGAAAAAGACGAGCCACTTCCCTTAATGGACGCTCTGCAGAATTACCCTGAGGGTACCTTACAGAGGAATGAACGTGTGTTATACCAGCTTCCTGCATACTGGTTCTCCATTTCTTTGCAGTAAACTGTGTTCCACTGTCAGATAGTATCCTGAGAGGAAGGCCAAACTCAGGTACATACTTATTAATGATCAGACGGCTACACGCTAGTCCCGTGGCTTTCCTTAGCGGATATAGCTTGACATACTTACTAAAAGCGTCAATAACTATAAAAATGTACTCGTAGCCGTACTGTCCTTTAACGATCGGACCAAATAAATCCACACACAGTAGTTCGACGGGACTACTGGTGAGAACTGCAGATCTCTCCCCCACTAAATATTTAACTGGATATTTACTCCTTTGACAGGTGTCACACTTAGCTAAAATCCTCCTAACGTCCCTTCCCATTTTACTCCAAATGAAGTCATGACCAATTTCATAGAAGACCTTGGCAGCACCAAAGTGTCCTAATTCCCTATGAATGAACCAAATTAGCTCCTCCCGCAAAGTGGCAGGAACACATATTGCCCACCGATTATTCCTACATTTCCTTGCAAGAAGCCCATCCTGCATCTTGTACGTGAACCGTCCTACTTTCACATACTCTTCTTCACCTATTTCCAACCTAGCCAGTGGCTCCTTTAACTTAACGTCATCACGTTGCTCCACTAGCATATTTCTCAGTGTCTGTAACGATGCCCTGTTGCTACTGTCCACACATGCACATATTAAAATACCGTCCTCTGCTTTAACCACAGGATAATCCCTACCTAAATTAGTGTCCCTCGATAGCATGT
This sequence comes from Meconema thalassinum, assembly GCA_946902985.2. NCBI lineage: Eukaryota > Metazoa > Arthropoda > Insecta > Orthoptera > Tettigoniidae > Meconema > Meconema thalassinum. The sequence continues at coordinate 626,348,250 of OX336390.1, read as the reverse complement.
CTGCTAGAATGTTATCTTTACCTTTAATATATTTTACTGTGAATTCGTATTCCTGCAGAGCAAGAATCCACCTACTAACTCTGTTAGAACTGAGTTTACAAGTCCTCATATACAGTAATGCATGGTGATCTGTGTGGATCTCAAATTTCCCCCCTACTAAATACACTCTAAATTTCCCTAAACTGAAAACAATACCTAAAAGCTCTAACTCAGTAATCGTGTATCTTTTCTCTGCTGCAGTCAGTCCTCGCGAGGCTAAAGATACAATGCACAGATTACCCTCATCATCCTTCTGACATAATACTCCAGCAATGCCTATATGTGAAGCATCTGTCATAACCACATATTCCTTATCTTTTAACGGATATTTCAGCACTACAGCTTTCTCAAAACCTTCCTTCAGCGCTCTAAAAGCCTGATCATGCTTGGACTCCCATCTCCACCGAGTCCCACTTTTAAGCAAATCCCTGAATGGTTCTACCAACCCTGAGTATTTAAGAACGAACCTCCTGAAAAAGTTGCAAATTCCCAGGTAAGTTTTTAACTGTTTAACATTCTGTGGCACCTCTGCGTTAAGTATCTTATTAACCCTACTTTCTTCTGGTGTTACACCTCTACTCGACACTCTATGACCTAAAAATGTCACTTCTGACTGACAGAATGACGACTTAGACAGCTTCAAAGTGAACCCTGCCTGATCTAACTTCTGAAAAACTATATTTAAATGACATAGATGCTCCTCAAAACTGCGTGAACTAATTACCATATCATCAATGTAAATGGTTACAAACTCTCCTGTGTCATCCCCTAATGCGATGTTTAAAGCCCTAATTAAAGCTGCTGAACTACTCTTTAACCCATAAGGTGTTCTACAAAATTGATAAAGGTTATATTTATGACTAAAAGCTGTAAATGGTCTATCTTCGTACATAAGTGGCACTTGCCAAAAACTGGAACTCAAATCTACACAAGTGAAATACTTCTTCCCCTCAAATGTTTGCATTAATTCCTCTATTGACATGATTTCAGCTGATCTGAACTAATTCTACTGTTAACCAAACGAGCGTCTAAACAAATACGAACTGTGCCGTCGGTTTTGGGTACCGTGATCAAAGAATTAACATACGGACTGTTAGAGTGCTCAATAATCCCATCTTCAAGCATCTGGTTAATTTGTGCCTCAACTGCACTCTGATAAGCGAAAGGTACAGGATATCTATGTCCTGTGAATACTGACCTATCAATAACGTTCAATGAATGTGTATAGCAATTGGCCATACCAATGCGATCCTCAAAAACTCTCCTATTACACCATAACACATCATAGAGCCGAACACACTGTTCATCCTCTATATTTCCCTGAAATGCAGCCTCACGTAACGAGTCCTCTAGACTTCCGTTCGTAATCACACTGCCCACAAAACATGGAGAACCCCGCTCTACGGCTGGCGATATCTCATTTAAAGTACAAATCACACCTACAATACTACTCCTCTGAATATGGTCATTGAACGCTACTTCTACTTCAGAATCTCCCCATTTAAATTTCAAACTCCCTACATCATAACATAAGTTACCAGACACTCTACTTAGCCACTCTGAACCCAAGATAACACTGAATACTAAATTTGGAATTACAAGGCAAATCTGCTTCTCTACATGATTATTAATTTTAATGTCTACTAAAACTTGCTTAGAAATTACTTTAGACCTCTTCCCAACAGCTGTGATAACAAAAGTGCTTTTAATTGGCATCTCCTCAAAATTTACTCCAGTTCCTTTCATTTTATCATAAAATGCACTACTTATGCAACTCTTCATACAACCACTATCAATTAAAACATCTGTGTACGCCTCGGACACGTTAAATTTAACTATGGGGCTCTTACTACCCACTTCCTGAATAATACCTTCATCATTTAGTTCATGTAATAATTCATTTCTTACATTTAGGTCATAGGGTTCCTGTATAATTGTATGGACAGGGCATGCTACAGACTGAGATTCTGACCTTACTTCGCAGCCTGGTTCGCGTTTAAAGAACCGCTACAGCTGGCCGTAGTACTACTAACTACTAAACTGGTCTGGTTGTTCTGGGCTATGTTGTCATTATTTGGCTGTATATTACTACCACTAGGCTGTCCTCTTCCTTGACCCCTATTCTGGTTGTAATTATTGTTATAATTTCTCCCTTGATTTCCCCTGAAATCATTGTTTCTCCCTTGATTTCCCCTGAAATCATTATTCCTCCCTTGGTACTGATTACCATAGCCATTTCCTCTGTTCTGATTTAGCTGATTACTATTATTTCTATTTTGAGCGTTGGCCCCTTCGCCACCGTTCCCTTGAACTTCCTGATGCCTGGCTTCATTAGGTCTATTATTATTATTACCCTGGTTCCGATTGAAATTGTCCTCATAACCCCCTCTCCCTAGTGCATCAAATGTGCTTAACAAATTTTCTACTTGTGATATAGTCTTTACATTCTGGATACAAGCAGCCTCCTTGATCCTATAGGGAAAGTGCCTAAGTAGCAACCTCACCACATCACTTTCCTCCTTCAAGCCATCCAGATATTTACACACTAATACCTGCCCTAAAAAGTATTCGGTCATGGTGGAGCTTCCTTTAGGGTTATATTTACCACACACTACTCCCTCACGATGCTGCGACTGAATAACCTCATTCCAGAACTTTTCACAGAATTTCATTTTAAAATCATTGATATCAGTAAACTTGTCTCTGTAGACAGCAAACCAATTCCTCGTTTCCCCCACAAACACTTGTTCTAAAATTTCAACTACCTGGCACCACTCAATACTACCATTTTCCAACCTCTCCCCAAATTTATTTTCTATAGTGTTCATGAACTCCATTGGGCACCCCTGTCGATTGCTGAACTTACCCAGTTCTACCTCCCTGTGTGTGCTATTCACAAAAACTGGCCTATTCTGACTATTTTCTTGCCTGATCCTAGCTTTTAATTTTAATTCTAATTCTGCTATTTTCTCCTCAGCCTTCCTCTCAATACTGTTTACTGTTAATTTAATGTTTCCTTCTGATTCTTCTACTTTATCATATAGCTTTGCTTGTTTCTCCTCAATCTTGCTAAAGCTCTCTCTATTACTCTCTCTTAAATCATTTACTTCTGCAACTATTTGTGAGTGGACTTTCTCAATTCTACCCCCCAGCTGTTCCTTAACCTCTTTAGTAGCTACCTGAATTTTGTCAATATCTCCCCCCAATTGCTTTTTGACCTGCTGTGTTTCCAGTTGCACTAGTTCTTTTAAATTTTCAGCCTGTGTACTGATTCTAATTTATAACTCCTCCTGTACTTTTCCTAATTTCTTGTCTACATCTGCAATGATCTCTTTAACCTTCTCTTCCATTACTCCTCTGATTTCTCCTCTAATCTGCTCCATTTTCACACTAATTTCCTTGTTGTTCTTATCTAATTTTGCATTATTCTGTTCTAATTTTTTATTTAAAGCTTCTGTACTTTCTTTATTTTCCCTACTGTTTTGTTCTAATTTTGCATTCAAGGCATCACTACTAACTTTGTTCTGATACATGAACTCGAGAAGTAAAGTTTTTAATTCTGGTTGGCCGCCTACACTCCCTGTTTCAGTATCGGGATTTACCTCCGCTACCCCGGTACTACCATCACTCGACATACTGCTCGTATCATCACTCTCCAGTTGATGACCACTACGTAACCTCATCTGTCTTTCTTTCTCATCCCCCATAATGATATACACTGATAAAGACAGATAACCCCCAAAATACAGGCACAGAAATATATACCCTTCTCCTTCCACAAATGTTATTAGGTTTTCATCCCCACGTTGGGCGCCAAATGTAATGGTTATTTAGTGCCCCATGTTGGTAGCGACAAATGTAATGGTTTTGGCCCTCACGTTGGGTGCCAAATGTATCAGTTTCGCTAGCCCACACTGTTGGGAGATAAATGTAATTGTTTACCTTTGCCTAAGCTATGTTGTTTTAATGGGCGCCAAGACCTCAATGCAATGCTGAAATCTAAATTTGTATTTAACAACGTCTAGCTCTGGTAGAACACCGTCAAGAATCTATTCACTCAGATCGTGGTATGATTTGATCATTAACCCAACAAACAATTGTATCAGGAGAAGGAATTGGTCTATATCTAATGCTACCTACTGAAAGCAAAGATTGCATTGTAAAAGAAATGAATTTATTATATAAAACAAGTATAGCAAAATTGATAATAATAAGTATAAAATTTGAATTGGAGCGTTGCGATTTTAATATTACCGATAGAAAATTACGTGAAAACGGAGTCTGATAAATTGATTTTACTCTTATTTCCAAGCTATGAAGTTACTGAAATATGAAATATAAAACAAAGAAAAATGAGAGATTGCGTATTTCTGCGTCATTTGCGCTTACCACTGGAAATTGCTAAAGCATTTCCCTCGTACTGGATGATGCTGTGTGCTTCCCACAGTCTCCTGGACGTCGCCATCTTCTTCGTTATTTGATGATATTCTGGTAGATTAGATAATTCTATGGTCCGTACCTCGGACCCAAACACTCGTACAACCGCACTGGTTAAGTTTTGCAAAAGTTAGTCTTCAACTCCACTGAACATCGGAGCGACACGCACTTGCAACCGTTCTCGGCCAGTTCTACACAGATAGTCCTCGTTTCACGGCGCGTCGAACGATATATCCACACGCCGGCTCCCCACTCTTCAGTCCCAACTACCTTACGTCGTCTCCCCTGATTGGCTGACCACTCACGCGATCTTCTCCTCCTCCGGGTCATTACACTCGGCGGGAGGGTTCCGTTCCAACAATTCGCCTTTTCTAGACCTTGCGACCCAGCCTTGCGTAATACTTCCCGACAAGATTCAGCGTGTATATGAATTCCCAGTGAGTCATCTCTCTCAAATACCCTAACTGACAAAACTCCGTAAAATTCCGTAATCAGATAATTTTCTATGATATCGTCGTTCGTAATAATTTGCTTGATAGCGTTTTCTAAGACATAGAAAACCTATCTGTATGCTTATAATTTTTATAAAATGCTCCGAAAATATCTAAATAATAATTATAATAAATTAATAATAATAATAAATTAACATGAAAAATTATCTTGGCTGAACAATTTGCCGCGTAAATAAATATAGAATGGCTTCCTACTGACTTATGCCAGTTGCATAAAACCCCTCGAAAAACACGTTACACTACTTCCCCTTCCACACTGGTGCCAACATGTCCATTTAGATCTCCACCCAGAAATACCCTTTCATCTGCTGATATACTAGAAAGTTCCTGCTCCAGGTCCCTCCAAAAACCATCCTTTTCTTCTTCCTCACAGCCAACTTGGGGAGCATAGGCACTTACAATGGTAAACCCTTCCCCAAGGTACAGCTTCACACTCATCAAGCGATCACTTCTTCTGTTTACACTGACTAGAGAGGGGATCAAATCGTTAGCCAGGATAATTCCAACACCATTTCTTCCCGCTCTGTTTGCTCCACTGTACAACAATTTAAAGCCACTTCCAAGCTCTCTTGCTTTATTACCCTTCCACCTAGTTTCTTGGACACACAGAATTCCAATTTTTCTTCTCATCATTAGGTCCACAACCTCTCTTCCTTTCCCAGTCATCGATCCAACATTCAGAGTTCCAATTCTAATCTGGACTTGCTTCTTCAGCCGAGCCCGCCCATGACTCGGTAGCCTTTGCTCATTTCTCACAAGGGGTAGGCGGGACCCTTGCGCGTCGCTTCCGGGGAACGCCCTAGCAGTTTCCGAGGCTAAATTTACAGAACTTGTCATATTTGTACGGTTTTGGCAGTTTGTTTTATAGCCGGATGACCTTCCTGACGCTAACCCTTTACTAATTTCTGGGATAACAGAGAATAAAGCCATCTATAATAAAACAAGTACCGGTATTAAAAAACCATAGCCTACATATAAAAATTGTAAGTAATATATAAAAGTTAGGGATCGACAGCCACTTCACGGTGGACGCATAGAAGCGTACGCTATTTAATCGCTTAGTATGCATGCGATGAATCCTCCAATGAACTGAAAATCCACAGCCTGCTTCCAGTCGACCGACCGAGTCAGGTAATGGAATGAATGAAGCACCTTCTAGCGGCGAGGATATGAACTGTGCCGGCTGCGAAACCTGTCGCACTCCCCTGGGGCAATGATTAAATGAATGACAGATGAAATGAAATGATAATGGAGAGTGTTGCTGGAATGAAATTTGTGACAGGGAAAACCAGAATACCCGGAGAAAAACCTGTATGCCTCCGCTTTGTCCAGCACAAATCTCACATGGAGTGACCAGGATTTGAACCACGGACCCAGCGGTGAGAGACCGGCGTGCTGCCGCCTAAGCCACGGAGGTTCTCAGTCCTCCAATAATAAAGTTTATTTTATGGAAATTGAAATAAGCGGCGTTCAGCCTTCTTTGTTCGCGAAAGGTTAGCTGGACGCTCTCTGAACATTTAATTGGATTGTTGTCAATTCCTATTAGACCGACAGTAGTGGCTACGCTGGCTAACGCGCAGCATTAGGTCATGGGGCCAAGCTCTCTGCTGACTCGGTAGACGCGTGGGATCGAGCCCCACCGTCGGCCGTCCTTGAAATGGTTTTCCGTGGTTTCCCATTTTCAACACCAGGCAAATGCTGGGACGGTACCTTCTGACAGGCCACGGCCGTTTCCTTCCACATCCTTGCCCAGTTTCATTCACCATCATTCATTTCATCTCTCATTAACTCCTCTAATGAGGTTGGCGTCAGGAAGGGCATCCGGCCGTAAAAACCATCGCCACAAAGACTTCCATCGCATCTCATCCCCGACTCCGTTGGAAAACGGGAATAATAAGGGGTAGACATACAGTTGTCAATTCCTCTTAGGGTCTTGGGGCACCATTGGTCATCAGCCCCATGTGCTTGTGTGTGTTGAATTTGTCTGATAACTGGTGTTCCTGTGGTTCAGTGACTTTTAATCGCACTCTTCCATTGGCGGCGGGGATGACTCGACGTGTAATTAGCACGCATTCCCACCATGTACAAGCACACGCGTGGACAGGAACTGAAAAAGCCACCAATAAAAACACCGCACATCCTATTCCCACGAGCATAAAACGGGCGGTACGTTGTCGGTGACTACGGGGTTCTGACGTCTTTCTCGCCTGCTGTCTGATCTACCTGAGCCAACTCTTATTATCTTAACCCAACACTCTCAGCTTTCCAACTGTTAGGATGCCTGACTTTCATGAGTGATGGCTTAAATACCAACCCCTAACGTCGAGGATATGCACAGACCCGCGATATTCACATTTCAATGGAAACGTTATCAGTCGGCGTGCACAAAAGTAGTGAAGAACAGTGGAAAATACAGCCAACTGATGAAGATCCATTTAGGAGCTTGGAGATCGTGTTCATGAGCTCCGAGACTACTTGGGTGAGTGTAACACAACCTGTGTTACTGCAACCTGTGTTACTGAGGCGAGGATTGGGAAGTAGGCGTCCATGGCCTTATTAAAAGGTAGGAACCAGAATGGCTTAAGTGGAAATAAAAAATAAAAATTCTCAGGCTTTCCTCACAAGAGAAAATCCTGTTCTAGCCGGGAATCGAACAGCTAGTCCACAGCGAACTGATGTTGACCCATCAACTGGGTAAATTGTGAGAAGGAAAATATAAACATTGTATGGAAAACAGTCAACACCTTTCTATAAAATTCACAAAATGTAGGATATCTGTATTATTCAGCTTATTTTGGTCGAGCGGGTAACTGGAATTCATCCAATATGCCTCAGGACTCTCATACATTTCACAACAAAATAGGTGGATCATTTGGGAATCTATTATTCTGAGTTATAGCAGCTTTTAAGTGCTACCTTGCGTGTAGTGCCCATTTCAAATGATATAAAGTAAGACAGGATTACAGAAAACAATCTACCCTCAATATCTTAACATCCATAACTCACGAATATTGCCATGTGTCGTCTGTATTTGGTGTGCGAATACAAGAAAGTAACAGGCACATTCAACGAGTGATGCTAATAATATGGATAGATCTCGCAACCATCTACTCGGACTGGCAAAGGAATTGATGGGAGAGAGTTTGGAACCTCCTTCAGGCCTGGGAGCAGGAATAGCATTCCCGCTGGTCCCTGCAATGTACAACCCCTCGTACAACCTTTCCCTTCATGACACAGAAACCAGAAAGATTCGACCTGCCTCGCAAGACGTGGGTTACGCTAAACATAAATCGGTCCCACCATGGCAGATGTGCTGACGTCCCCGCAATGTAAATATGCTGCCTAGAAGCAGCCAGTTCAGTTCATCGTATCTGCATACTTCCTCGCGCAACTCCAGCTGTGCATTGATTATATTGTCAACGAGCAATGAAGACCGTTACATGGTAAACTACAACACCCGTACAGTTTCATCGCATAAAATCGTAATAATAATAATAATAATGTTATGGTTTCACGTCCAGTTTAACAACTGCGGCTTTTAGAGATGATTGTACTATTGCCACATGCGTGAGCGGGGTATATGATAGTTGTAATAGGCTATTGCATACCTGCCAACTTTCAAAAATAGAAATCAAGAAGATCCCAAAGCGCGAAAATTTAACGCGTACATGCATCGTAAGGTCTTAAAAATAGCGAGATAAGACTACAGGGAAAGAGATTACAAACTCTTGGTGATGTGAGACTATCTAATTTGTTGTGCCAGTTTCAAAAAATATTGCAATACATCAAGAACACATAATTGGGAACCGTTCACACACTACACAAACATGAGCTCTTCTGCACTTTGATCTTGCAAGTCACAGAACAATGGCTATATTCCATCACAGTTTGGAGAGGAGAGAGAGGAGATGAGAATGCGAATGTTTCACCTTTCCGTGATCGCTTAATACAAGGAAATTCTGAAGAATATGCTTCCGTGAAAGATTGATGATATCGTTTCTTACTTGAATTTATCACAGAAACACTAAATCGCACAAAAATTCGTCACACAATTGCTCGAATACTAGAAGTATAATACAGCAAACACCGCTTAAAACCAAGCTTCCCCGCTAACAGACAGGCGAAGCACAAAGAATAATGCATGCAGCGATAATCTGCGAGATGTGATTATCCATAGATAGTTCGATCGACTTTCAGCATATAATGTCAAACGCAAGGAATTAATAACAAAAGCGCAGCGATAATCTGCGAGACGGGAATACGGATAAACTTATCGGTCGATTTTCAGTCGAATTTCAAACACTCGCATCAGAATAGCAGCTATTATCGAAAATCAAAACAAAATGCGATTTGGATGCAGAGAACGGAAACAAGCTAGGGAGTTGAAAATCCGAAAAAAACCGATGTTAATCCGGACAGCCGGAAACAACCCCAAAATCCGGAAATCTTCCCGGAAAACCGGAAAACTTGGCAGGTATGCTATTGCCTTTGCTAGTTATTATTTATTTATCGTATGGCTTTTAGTGCCAGGAGTGTCCGAGGACATGTTCGGCTCGCCTGAGTCTGTAGCTACTTCCAGCGGACACTCTTAGGGTGAGCTACAAGTTCCGTTCAATTAAAAGTAGTTCCAACTATACCTAGTGGTGAACGTTGGAACTTGGACAGAGCGTTCCGACGAAATCTAACCTAACAATTTAGCTTCAAACAAGTTTAGTCTGTGGAAGGATCTTTTACATGCCATAAATCCATGACATGGGACCGCCGGCTTTACTTCCCCTCCGAAGGAAGGCATACTGAAGGATTTTAACGCTCTTAAAAATCCGACGTCTTCGGCCGTGTTTGAACCCGCTATCTTGGGCACAGCAGTTCAGCATGCTACCAACTACGCCACCGAAGGCGCTGCCTTTGCTAGTATGATGATGTTGATGCATTTAGGGGATTAACGACTTCGTGATCATGTAGCCCGGGTGAGTATGTGCGTGTAACTTTCTGATAACCTGTGTCATTGTGATGGTTGTACTAGTGTGTGTGGTTGTAAACATTGTATACACGTTCATCGCGTGTTTGTCGTAGCTTAGAAAGCCACGGAATGTTAACATGTGATTCACTTCAATATGAACGATTTTCATCGACAGTAAAATACAAGGCATGTGATGAACCCTTAACCTAACGGGATGCAAGAGATAATGGCTCTGATTTTCTGTCATCTTTTGTTGTTGATTTACGGCATTGTGGTCATGCAGCTTCGTGTACTTGGGTGTGTGTGAAATCTTTCGGTCAACGTGTGTCATTGTGGTGGCTATACTACTGAGTGTATATGTTTAAGACTAGGATATAGAAGGAGGCGGCAGTGGCCTTAGGTTAGGAAACATCCAAGCATTTGCCTGGAGTAGTAGTGAGATATCACGGAAAACCACTTCTGGGACAGCAGGGGTGGGAATCGAGCCCATCTCTTCTCAGTTCTGCCTCACGAGGCTGAGTGTACCCCGTTCCAACCCTTAGACCAGAATTAATTCCTTGGGAGAGCCGGGAATCGAACCTGGGACGTTTGAAGTCCGGAGATCAGAGGTTCGGCACAGACAGCGGCTAGCCTTGTGTGTGATTTAACCCCGGATTTGTTCACACTCCTTCCAGGCGAAAGCCGGGATAGTATTCAATTTAAAGCCCAGGGGCACCTACCTCATCCCCGACCCTAATAATATTACAGTTACACAGGTTATCAGACAAACTGAACACGGAGAGGATGACCTAAGATGCCCAAACCCCCTAATATGAATTTACAACAACTATCTTACAATATAAAGTGCACAGTTGGTTCTTTTTCTGGGTCGAAGTGGGTCGAGTCCTGAAACACCACCTGGAGTTTTGTTGTTGTTGTTGTTGTTTCATTTGAGGGACTTTGACATCTTGTACTTGGGTGTGTGTAGAATTTATATTAATCAAATTAAAATGCCTACGAATATGTAAAAATAGTTTTATTCTACCTAAGTCAATATTACAGTGCTTGCCATGGTGGGTGAGTGGTTATCGTGTCGGACTACCAACCCCAAACCGGGTGAGTTAGCCGAGGTCGTTACGGCATGACTGCTGGCAGTCGCTCACATCCGGGAGGCGAAGAGGTTCGAATCCCCCCGCCGGCAACCTTGAAGATGGTCTTCTGTGGTTTCCCATCTTCCTTCCAGGCAAATGCCGGGGTTGGTCCCTCACTATAGGCCACAGCCACTACCTTCCAATTCCTCGTCCTTCCATTCCAACTTTCCTCCCGAACGGTACTTGTAGCTCACCCATTGGCTGTCCGTCTCGAAGCAGCTACAAAACTGGCGAGCCGAACATGTCCTCGGACACTCCCGGCACTAAAAACCATACGCTAAAAAAACCAACCCCAAACTTGCAGGTTCACTCCTGGTCATGGTAAGTGATTTTTGAAAGGCGATAAAAATCACGACACGCATGTCATACGTTGTTGGCATGTTAAAAAACTCATTTGAATTCAGTAGGCCGTGTTCATAATGACAAAATTAATCTCGGGATTTTCCGCCAACACAAAATTTCCTCCTTTCTCTACTAGAAAGCACTGTCAAGGAACTTAGATATCTAACCTCCTTGACTTTCATAGCGTTTCAAGGAACAACAAAATTCGACATGCAAGCTGCCCTATGGGCGTCAAATAGCGAAGCTTGCATCCGGCACCCGAGGCCATACGATATTATTATTATTATTATTATTATTATTATTATTATTATTAATAATAATACTATAGTAGACTACTGTAGGCAATATTGAAACTGAATAACATATTCAGTATTAGTTTCGGTTAACATTTATCAAAATAAAAAAAGAGGATGGGTACAAGTCAACCGAAACTAGTACTGTCTATGCTATTCAGTTTCAATAAAGTATTGAGTTAGGTGGAATAAAACTATTCAAAGGTAATTTATATGTCAATACGGATAACCTATATGAGGTATGGTGTCCTTCATATCAATGCGTGGAACTTACATGGTAATGTAATGTTATTGTGATGTCTGTAGTTGTGTGTATTTGTAGGTGAGGATTTGAAAGGAGACGGTCGTGGCCGCAATTTAGGAACCATCTGGCATTCGCCTGTAGTAGAAGTGAGAAACACGAGTAGTTCAAACTGGACAAATTAAAAAAAAAAACACGCACAACGAACATCACTGGACGTCATACGAACCTTGTCGGGCGTGCCTCTCATCTCCTTGACACATAGTGAAGTAACAACACGAGTGGTATCCGCAACGAATCATATCGGCTCCAATTCAGCCTATTCTACATGAAACATGTTATCGACTCCAAAATGAAGTTATAGATAGAGCCCTGCGCGGATAAACAAACGTTATCCGCATCCGCCCCGCATCCGCACGACTGTTGTCTGCATCCGCCCCACATCCGCACAACTATTATCCGCATCCGCCCCACATCAGCACGACTTTTTCCGCATTCTCACGTTTGTTAAAGTATAAATGACTAAAGCAACAAATTTAGACATTTGAGGAAAAAGACGTTCACCTAGGCTATGTTCAAAAAAAGAATGCTATACAGCCAGAATTGCAACCCATTCCTGTCCGAAGTGTTGATTATGCTTAATGACAAAATTTGAATGAGAGTAGCTTAAATCATCACCTTACATTTGTCATGAAAAAAAAAACATAACGGAAAAACAATATGTCATAAGCATCAGGGTCCTAATGATGTTATTAAACAAGTTTGGAGTGTATTCTAAAAACTATCCGCAAATTTTCTCCAAATATCATCCGCTATCCGCAAAGCCACTGAAACTATATCCGCATGGCGAAAAATTTTACGGATATCCGCCGCGTAGGGCTTTAGTTATTAGAGGTGCCTAGCTTTTAATTACGGCAGTCCCATAACTCAGATGTAATGCAGGTTGGTTTGACAAGCCTACATATAAATACAGTACAGGTAAAAGTAGAGAGAGGGAACGAAGGGATAGCTTCCTGTACCACAAACAAAAACGGTATCACAATTAGGGCACAGAAAAACAAACCACAAAATCTAGAGCATCAGTGTGCAGTAGAAACGTACGCAAGAGGACTTTACGAACGTAGATGTAGAAATCTGAGTACAATTAATAAGGTAATTGGACACAACAGGCCAAACCAGAGCAGAAAACTCCTTTACAGTTCACACTTGACGCAACATAAAACGTTTTACAAAATAAAACATGGATAATAACATCACGGACATTCTAAAATTCAAACATCGCGTTGAGCTTGCGCTTTAACATGTTGGTACGCACCTCATCTCATGACTGTCACCATCCGAGTCATCGTGCACCCGCTGGTACCGACGCGGAGAGCCGAGGCGATGCGGGCAGAACATGTCAGGTGGCGGACAGGTAGCACGACTACTGGCCAGCACCACGCGCCACCAATCAGCGATCGATGACTCCGACCCGTCGACAGGTGAGGCGCCACGTGCGCCTCTGCTACACTACACGTTCACACTCAATGGGATTTATTTGAACGACACTTATGTAAAGCGTGACCTTCGGCACCCATGGTGGCAACCACATACGTAACGTGTGCGCACAAATTAAACTTCCATTCACAGACAAGCAGAAGCGTTTAGTGAGAGTTAAACACAGTTCCACTGGTATCACTGCCTTTCACTTGCACCAGCTGATCCGAATAAAAAATACTCTCTCTACCACAGCACTTTCCTCAGTAGGTGTCGCCCAGTTATGACAAAGTAATACACCGGGTTTCGAACTCGATACATAAATATATGTCAGTGGAGCAAAGAACGCCACCTAGCGGAGCACGCAGCACGCCGATTACTGCCTCGCTTCAACTCACAAACAGCCTAAATATACACTATCGATCGATATTGTCGTGAAGCTAAGCACGCGGGTTTCCTAGTGGCTAGGGCCATCATCAGCCAATTTTAAATTGTACTCAATTGCTGGAGCGAATATTTCAAAGCGAGCGCTTGTTGGGGGAGGACCTTAACTCAACCTACATTCTGACCAATGGTCATCATTATTGCACCATCACACTGTCGAGCATTTTAAAAGAGTGGGAGGAAATGGGGCAGTGGGTGAATCACTACAGGAAAACCCACTGATTCTCTAACGTTATGTAACGGATCAAGCCAGGGGAGGGCGATCCGAGGGGCCCGCGCCATGGATTTTTTTAAATTTAATTAATTAATTATACTTTTTAAACTAATTTATATATATATATATATACACAGTGCAACTATGACCTCCCTTGACCGTTTAGCAAGTTTAGATTTCAGTGAAATGATAGAAAACTTCAACCGGGAAAAAAGTCGCAAAATAATATTTCATAGTTTACATAATCTTCTTCAAGAGGACTTAAATGTTTCTTTCATATTATTAAAAAAATGTATTGTATGTATTGTAACAATTATTTATTTTATTATTACTGTATTACAAAACTACTTTCCATTTGATTTGATATTTTTTTATTTCCTATTGTTGAGGGCCCGACCGTATCATATCGCCCAGGGCCCCGCAAGGTCTAGATCCGCCACTGCATCAAGCACATCACTTCATGTTTCATTCATGAAATTGAATGTATTTAATTTAATTCTCCTAGCAATATAAATAAATGTCTCATTTAAACTTCATTCCGAGAGGAATAGAATTGCATTCTGAGGACTTAGTTTCACTCCCACTGGAGTAGAATTAAATGTTTCGTTTATAATTTCATTCCGATAGGAATAGAATTAAATCCTTCATTTGGACTTTAATTTCCGAGAGGAATAACATGAAATGTTTCATTTTCAATTTAATTCCTTGTAGGAATAAAATTATACATTTAACTCCACGTTTATTTCCACACTGTAATAGTATCATATTTGACTCGGTAAGTTTAATTGTATTCCAGTGCACATCATTGTAGCGATGTTCTGAATCTGTAGCCTGTCACATTTTATTAGGCAGTAATATACTTGGGCATAAACACGTGCACCGAAGTTATCAATTAACTGAGATACCTTTAGCAGGACAATCATCATCATCATCATCATTAATTCCTCGTGATTACGATACAAGTTGATTTACAAGGTACGGATTTTACAATGAAGTATCTTATAACAATCACTGTGATTTAAAAAAAATCGAACAATATGGTATTTATCCAGCAATACGGCTTTCTGCAATCTGGCAATCAGGTGTTTCATTTGCGGTCATACCGACCCGTCGCTGGAACTATTCCTGTAGTTGACATCACCACCGCAACTTAGTTTCCACATATTTCTCATTCACTCTGCCAACGGCGCGTACCTGTTAGTTTGTTAGATTTTGGCGAAGAGGGACAGCAGTGTCTATCAAGTAGGCCTTTTGGTTTCCTTAATCAAGATAGACAATATCATCTCATCTATTTACCAAGAGTTGCTGGTCAATTTTAACAGCTCTATCCCAGTACACCCTGATGCATGCTCGTCCCCAGAAGTCTGTATGATAATGCAAATGCTAGATGGTAAATCTTAGCAACAGTACATCATTATGCCTGTTGGTATACTCAACAGGAGCAAGCATAGAGATGTGATCAATGGTTTCCAGCGCCGAGTTGCATCGATCATCTGCCACATTGTCTTTTAGGATGCTTCCTATAATTATTCGTGGTTATGACACGGTCTTATAATTTTATTCGAAGAAGAATGCAGTGACAAAAGCCACAGTTTCGCTGAAGAATGAACTAATCTTCAACCGTAAGTTGGACAATGCTCTGTTGCCTTAGCATGTGAGGGTGCACACCGGTGCAATACCATTTGGCATTGATCAATCGAGGTAATGGACTTTCTCGTGACAAATTGCGTCTGCCAGTCGCGAAGTGGTGTGAATGTTCTTACCAATACCTCACGTTTGTTGCGCCAAAGTACTGCTACGCAGACTCTCCATCTGACTGCGTGGCGCAGCGGTAACGTTCTCGCCTACTGTACCAAGGTTCCAGATCGAACACAGATATACCGGCATCTTAAAGATTCCCTTCAGGGAAACATTCCGGCACCCCGGCGTCTCTAAAAGACGCAGAAGTTAAAAGGAAGATTCCAGTAGCATTGCTCTCTTTGATGATGTCCACGACCCAGCATCTTAACGCTTCATGTATGGTGCCTCGTGCATGGAAACCTTTCCCTCGGAGAGGTTCCATTATTTTGCGGAAGATATCTGAGTCACACGAACTCATGTCCGGTGAATAGGGTGGCTGCTCCAAGACCTTCAACCTCCATCGTGTCAACAATTCCCGTACAGGAGTAGCATTGTCACAACGGTAATGTCGTGCAAAACGTGAGTGTTTGGAAATTGGGCCGTTTTCTGCGCAGTTCAAGACGAAGATTATTTTTCAGATACCTCTCGCAACAATGCCCGTAGTAGGTCCTGCAGTTAACCATATTCGTATAACGAGGTCCTTCCAGAAATTAAGTCTACCTATTTTTTAAATAAAAAGAAAACAAAGATACATGAAAAGCATTATTGCCATCCAGCAATGTTTGAGTTATTTTTCGACATAATCACACCAGAATTGAAACACCTGGCATATCATGGGACCAATTTTTGTACTCCAATGTCGTAGAAGTCTGCCGCTTGGGAATGGAACCAGCGTGTGACATTTATCTTCAGCTCTTCGTTATTGTAAGAACATGGTGACCGGAGGACAGGAATTTCTTGAGGTGTAAGAAAAGATGGAAATCGCTGGGACTGTACAATGGATGATCAAACATCTTCCAGCATAATTCCTGCAGAACAGTTGCAGTGCGACGAGCCGTACGTGGTCGAAACTATTTTCATCTTTTCTGCACCTTAAGAAATTTCTGTCCTCCGGTCAGCACTGACGAAGAGCTGAAGATGAATGTCACACATTGATTCCATTCCCAGGTGGCAGATTTATAAAATATTGACGCTCAAACATTGCTGTATCTGACGCCAAGAAAGTTTTTCGTCAAACTCTGTTTTCTTTTTTGTTTAAAAAATAGGATAACTAAATTTCTAGATGGCCCTAGTATTACTACGACCTATAGACAAATAACGAATAATAAAAATAATGCGTTAGTTACGACATACAGGGTCATCGAAACAGGTTGCAGGAATTTCATCAAACAAATTCAGGAACTATTTGAGATATTAAAACGAGTATTATTTTGTTAAATTAAAGTTATTTTCATTCCATATAATGTTCCTATATGCGCTCGACTGTTTCGTCACTCGTCTAGGGTGTCCGGGGGACTTCTTCACGTCAACGCTGCCAGTTTCCTGAAACTGTTCATACCTCCGTCTAATGCTATTAGCATAAGGGGGGGGGGGGGTCCCTACCATAAACAAGTCGGAAAGTGCGATGAACAGTTATAACATATTTAAACTCCGCTAACCACAACACCCACTGTGCTTTCTGCTGAACTGTCGCCATTGCAATCACACCCACTACTGAAACAGTGGCGTGGCAGCTTCCTGTCGCGCACTCATTCTGCGTATCGGCTGAAGGTCACGGGCGGCGTACAGTCACATCTAAAACTAAAACACGATGAGTTCCTGATTAGTTTTCAGGTCGAATTATTAATTTATCTCACTTACAATGGGAGATATGATTTGTTGAAATTGCTGCAACCTTTATCGATGGCCCTGTATATTTCAGTAAGATTGAAATTAAACAATGTACTGTACTTTAACACGAGTTCAATGGTTCAAATAAGCATATAAGGTACAGACCAAATTCCGCGGTGGGTCAGTGCGCACCATAATCTCATTGCCGAAAGATCGCGGGTTCGATTCCTGGTAGAGGGACTGGGATTTTTAAATCCACAGCACCCTGAGTCGTACGGTGTCGGCTCGTAAAAGTTCTCTCGTATTATATTTTATTACGAGACAAAATTAACTGATTCTTTGCCACAGGTTACCCAATCTGTTTTCTCTACCTGATGGCAGTACAAAACGGAACCACGAAATTGCTTGAATAGCTGCAACTCAAAAGATTTACACTAATGTAGGCCTACCTGAGGACAGAACCATCCACAATGTTCCATCTCTAAACCCATAGCTGTTAAGAGGAACATTAAATATATGGCATTATCATCATCATCATCATGGTCATCATCATCATCACCACCACCATTTTCACTTTCTGCCATATACAGAGATGGGAACAGTAGCTTATTCTCTTTTCCACTTATCTATAAATGAATAAACGAAATAAATAACGAATATCAAGCGAGTAAAAGATATCCGGCAATGAAATTCAAAGTAGTTTTCCGGAACCCGTATTAACAGAATGTCACAAATAATCTCTAAATTCATCTGTTAGGAGGATCTGATTTATTACGAAGACATTGTACCACTTGCAATTCACTGAAAAGCTACTGGAATTAGTCCGCTAGATGTCTGGATGTAGAAAATAAGAAGTGAAATTTCCAACAAGCCTCGCTGGACCAAGTAGTTAATGGACGCGATGTAATTAACCGCCAACACATTAAAGAGAATCTGAGCCCAGCAATCATATAATAGCCTATCCGCGACAGACAATCCAATTATCAACGAGCTGACTTCCTTCAACTACTTACTGTACTTATTCCACCCGGTACAGTAAGTCACAACACAGACCTCTGACTTCTTTACACGACGCTCCCAATAGTTTCAGTTAACTCGCACATTTAGATTACCGACCGGGGTAGCTACGCGCTAACGTGCAGGACCGTATGGCCAGGCCATATTCAGAATCTGTAGACAAGTGAGTTTGATTACTACCGTTCGCTGTTTTCAGTTTTCAATTTTCAACTCCAGGAAAATGTTAGGACGGTACCCACTTCATTCCAAGTCCTCACCCAGATCCACCCATCGCCAAATCTACAGAATAGAAACGTGATCAGGCATATTGTTCACACAAGGGGATTTGAGGAAGATGAGAAGAAACCGACGCGACATAATACATGGTCGGAGGAACAGAAATTACAACATTCCTTGAAAATGTAAAACTATTGGTCAAGGGGTAAAGCTTAAACTATGGGGAAGATGTATAATTGCCTAAATGTTGAAACCAGATTGCAGAAACCTTGCTCATAAAATTCAAACAATTCTTACCGATGTCTGGACAGTTGAAACAATTCCCGGAGGATGGAAATGTGCCAAATTCCACCCAATACAAGAAAAAGAGAAAAGACGGACATAGTAACTACACAGGTATTTTCTTACTAGCAGTTACTGTACGTAGAAAAATCTCACTGACATGACATGGAGTACAAACAGATCATTTAATTGGAGAATAACAAACAGGATTCCGATAAGTCAGGCCTTGTGCAGAACAAATCCTCAATCTTAACACCATTCTACAAATCCGTACAGCTAGACAAACTGGGATCACATATGTAGACTTGAATAAAAGCATATGACTTACTTGACTGGCCGACTCTTTTCCGTATATTAGAAGAATTCAAAACAAATAGGAAAACAAGGGAATTAATCAAGCAAACATCAATGGGTATTTCTTAGGCGTAATGTCCGAACCGTTTATGGCAAAACTGGATTATGACAAGTAGATGGACTGTCCCCCTTATTATTTAATCTTGTTCTGGGAAAAGGAATTTAAAGGGATAACCATTGGCAGACGATGGTAGATCTAACTTCAGGGAACTAGTTGACATTCATCAATTTTTAGACCATCCAAACATTACAACCAACAGCCTGGGCGGAAGAGCGCAGAACGGGCCATAGCGAGAAGATGAAGAGATTTTGGGAGGAAAAGAAATCAAGATCAGCTAGGCAGATTCAATCCCGCTCCTTAGACGGGCATAACAATATATCTATAGTATGCAATTAAATATTTACAACTTAATGTCTAAATGTGCCCGATATAACCAATTGACTGTAGTGTTCCTTGGTACAAATCTCTTGCATCACCCAAGACCTGGGAGGACAGTCCCTGTTGCAGCAGGGGGAAGGTCTTTTCTTCGACTTGTAGAGAAGATCTCTACATACCCCACGGTTCGTTCAGACCCGATTTAATTCGGTCCATATCCAGGAAGCCTTTCTCTGACCCAAGGCATTCCACAACACTCTGGGAGCACAAACTGTTTACGTACATCTGACCGTGCCTCAAGGATGTTGAAGTTGGTAACCAGTAATTCTCCGCCGTACAGACGGGTGAATGTCTCGAGCGAAGCCTACCGGTGTGTAGATGACCAGTGTCTTCACTAATGGGAGATTGGAGATTATTTACAATCTTCGTGCACTCTCCCGCCACTAGGAATGACTCGGATTTCCTAGTGCCGGTCCCAAGTCCGAATAAATGAGGGGGGTCAATGGCTGGTCGTTGAGCCTTGGGGTGCACTGATGTCGAGTAAGTGCAACTAATAAATCCCAAGAAACGCTTTAGTTGACAGCCCACCTGTCAATGTAACCAGCAAATCCTACCCCTTATGGGGATGGGTGAGGGCGAGTTCCTGGCGCCTTAAAACTGGGTCTTCTCGGCTAAGGTATGGTAACCCCGACAGAAGAGTCCCTGCTCCTCCAGGTTGGGGGTTGTGCGAAGGGCCGGTACCTCTTCCACATTAAAAAAAACACTTACTCATAAACGTCAAAGGAAAAACCGGACGGAATTTTTTGATGACGACTAAGGCAAGAACAAAGGATAGACGATTTGGAATCAAAGACACTTTAAAACTGGGAACGTGGAATGTAAGAAGCATCGAAGGTAAAGAGAAAGAACTGGATAAAGAACTCTCAAGGAAAGAAATCAATATCGCTGTAATAACTGAGAAAAATGAAAATCCACAGCCTGCTTCCAGTCGACTGACCGGGTCAGGGAATGGAATGAATGAAGCCCCCATCTAGCGGCGAGGATATGAAGTGTGCCGGCTGCCGAAGCCTGTCGCACTCCCCTGGGGCAATGATTAAATTAATGACAGATGAAATGAAATGATAGTGGAGAGTGCTGCTGGAATGAAATTTTGACAGGGAAAACCGGAGTACCCGGAGAAAAACCTGTCTGCCTCCGTTTTGTCCAGCACAGATCTCACATGGAGTGACCGGGATTTGAACCACGGACCCGGCGGTGAGAGGCTGTAATAACTGAGACCAAAATGAAATTACAAGGGACAAAAGAAATTGACAGATATACTATGATTTACAGTGGAGTTCCAAAAGAAAAAAGAGCTGCAGAAGGAGTGGCGATATTAGTAGACAGAAATTGAAAAATAAAATAGTAAGTTACACAATTGTACATGAGAGGATTTTAGTGCTTAGAATGAAAATAGAGAGAGGGAAATTAACTTTGATAGCTGTATATGCTCCAGAAGAAAATAAACAGGAAGGATCAGAACAGTTTTATTAAGTACTCCAATCAGTGTTAGATGATGTGTGTAAAAATGATTCCGTTATTGTGGCTGGTGTTCTTAATGATCGTGTAGGGAATAAACCAATTCCGGAAGTAATGGGAAATAAAGGAGAATCTACTCTGAATGAAAATGGTAAATTATTGAAGGAATTTGCAACCTACAAGCAACTTAAACTTACTAACACGTTTTTTGAGAAGAAAGACATCCATAAATTCACATGGGCTGCAAGAGGACAGCGGTCAATAACTATGTAATGGTTAATAAAAAATTAGGCCCAGATGAACAGATACTAGAATACATAGAAGCAGTGATTTATACACAGATTAGAATTTATAAAAAAAACTAGCAGTAGTGCCCGGCTTCACCCGGTGGATTCATTTGATGGATGACAATGAATACTACTACAGAACTGGCAAATGATATTTAAAATAACAGAAAGAAAACATATAACTTTTTGTGGTGGTCGTGGTAGTGGGGGTGATAAGTAGTACAGTATAATGGACGTAACATTCAGGACATTTTTCCGTAATGATAATGATAATAATGAATAGGGAAACTGCTATTTACTAACTACTGTACTGACACATGCAATTTACAAACGAATTGAAAAATATGATTAGAAAGAGGAGTAAGTGAAGTAAGAGACACGGTCTAGGGCCTATATCTCATTGGCTGTTAGGAAAATAGAGACCAATAGTGTCGTCTTTTGTCGCATAGCGCCGTAGGAAAATAATCAGAGCACTTGGCTGTCCCAAGCTCCTGAGGCAGCAATAGTGGCATTTATCGGCACATAGCACTCAAGGATAAGGATCGGAATAAACGAAAGTAAATTTGAAAGCACCATTGCTTATTGCAGCTGATAACCTCAATGTACTGCACCAACCCCATCGCACTTATACAGAGGCATAATATTCATACTGACAACTGTTTTAAGGGGCCTAAGAAATCTTTTTGCACTAATTATTCCTCGTGACTGCAATTTATAAGCAGCGCAAGATGTAACTATTTTCGCAATTCTGCACCAGAACACTGGTAGGGGCGACGTAATGCAGCCCAAATTACCCGCCAACAATAGACTTATTAA
The DNA here is from genome assembly GCA_946902985.2 of Meconema thalassinum. Classification (NCBI taxonomy): domain Eukaryota; kingdom Metazoa; phylum Arthropoda; class Insecta; order Orthoptera; family Tettigoniidae; genus Meconema; species Meconema thalassinum. The sequence goes on along the minus strand of OX336390.1, from coordinate 626,325,846 downwards.
AATATTCTTAGAGGTACACTACTACGGACATGTTCTAGGGCCTAAAAACGTGGTTTTCAAGTTCATTTTGTCTGTTTTCTAAATGTAGGGAATGGAGAGGGCTTTCCAAACTATCAAGTGGGCAGTGGTACCAGCAGAATTTCAAAGGGAAAGTATGTAAAATTTGGTGCAATTAAGTGAAACAGTGTAGATTTGTGCAGGGAATGGAGTGGTCTGTACGAAAATTCAAGTGGACATTGTTACCCACAGGGTTCCAAAGGGTAAGTATACAAAATTTCATTCAAATCGGTGAAACATTGTAGATTTGTGCCAAAGGGCCTAAACGCAGGGACTGGAGTGGTCTGTCCGAAATTTCATGCAGACAGTGTTACTCGTCGGTTTCCAATGGGGGAAGTATTTAAATTTAGGTTCAGTTCGGTGAAACGGTGTAGATTTGTGCCAAAGGGCCTAAATGCAGGGAATGGAGTAGTATGTCCGAAATTTCATGTAGATAGTGTTACCCGCAAGGTTCCAAAGGGTAAGTATACAAATTTTGGTTCAGATCGGTGAAACGGTGTAGATTTGCACCAAAGGGCCTAAATGCAGGGAATGGAGTGGTGCGTCCGAAATTTCATGTAGATTGTGTAACTCGCGGGATCCAAAGGGTTATTATACACATTTTGGTTCAGATAGGTGAAACGGTGTAGATTTGTGCCAAAGGGCCTAAATGCAGAGATTGGAGTGGTCTGTCCGAAATTACATGTGAACAGTGTTTAGTCTCCTCTCAGGGTCCCAAAGGGTAGATATACAAATGTTGCTTCATATCGGTGAAGCGGTGTAGATTTGTGCCAAAAGGCCTAAATGCAAGGAATGGCGTGGTCGGTCCGAAATTTAAAGTAGGCAGTGTTACCTGCTGGGTTCCAAACGGTAAGTATACAAATGTTGGTTCAGATCGGTGGAACTGTGTAGATTTGCGCCAAAGGTCCTAAATGCAGGGAATGGAGTGGTCTGTCCGAAATTTCATGTAGACAGTGTTACTCACAGGGTTCCAAAGGGTAAGTATACACATTTTGGTTCTGAGCGGTGAAACGGTGTAGATTTGTGGCAAAGGGCCTAAATGCAGGGAATGGTGTGGTCTGTCCGAAATTCCATGTGGACAGTGTTACTCGCAGGGTTCCAAAGGGTAAGTATGTAAAATTTGGTTCAGATCGGTGAAACTGTGTAGATTTGTGCCAAAGGGCCTAAATGCATGGAATGGAGGGGTCCGTCCGAAATTTCATTTAGACAGTGTTACTCGCATGGTTCCAAAGGGTAATTATACACATTTTGGTTCAGATCGGTGAAACGGTGTAGATTTGTGCCAAAGGGCCTAAATGCAGAGAATGGAGTGGTCTGTCAGAAATGTTATGTAGACAGTGTTACTCTCAGGGTCCCAAAGGGTAGGTATACAAATTTTGGTTGATATCGGTGAAACGGTGTAGATTTGAGACAAAGGGCCTTAATGCAGGGAATGGAGTGGTCTGTCCGAAATTCAAAGTAGACAGTGTTACCCGCAGGGTATACGAATGCATAGATAATACTATAGTTGAATAAATCCTTGAGCAATACTGAGAAATGGCTTCAAATACCATATCCTATCTCCAATTTACACATGCTAGTGCAACAATCACAATAACGCAGGTTATCACAAAAATTCTACACACACATCCATGTACACGGGGCAACATGACCACGATGTCTAAGCCCCGCAAATGAAATAACAACTGTCTACACATGAAAACTGCATAATGGTGATAGGTGAATGTAGGAATGTATGCCACTATGTTTCTCTGACAGGATAGCATTACATCGGTCAGTTTTCTCATGTGTCCTTTCGCAAATTTTACCGGACTATCATGATACAGAGTAAATCGTTGTTGTCTAGTGACAACCTGTCCATGAATGGTGCGGCGTTGACTATGATGATATAGTGTTACTCGTTGTCGCATATGTCCAAGTTATTAGATCGGTGAAATGGTGTACATTTGTGCAAAAGGGCCTAAATGCAGGGAATGGAGTGGTCTGTCCGAAATTTAAAGTGGACAGTGTTACCCGCTGTGTTCCAAAGGGTAAGTATACAAAATTTGGTGCAGATCGGTGAAACGGTGTAGATTTGTATAAATAACAGACAAACAAACAAACAAACAAACCAATATTGAGTTATATATATACACTAGCTATTTTACCCGGCGTTGCCCGAGAGGTGTATTTACATATTATAGAAAGATACATGCCAATATATTACGCAAGGTATATTCACTTTGCCCCTAAGTGAGTTTAAAACATAGTTCTCCTGGACTCTGAAGTTAATAGTAATATTAACTCACTATAAATCTAGGCGAAAGGTACTGTGGAGTACAATAACGTAGTAGAGAATGCATCAATAACAAAAAGGGCTGTATATGCACATTTCTCAAGGACCTATTCTCACAATTACAGTACTTTCCTGATAGTCTTTTATTTTTTATTTTTGTAATGGGTGTAATTTAGACGTCTTGATAAAATAGTTCTCTTTCATTTTTAAATTGTTGCATCTAACTTTTTGAAAGGAAACAATATTTAAATTATTCAATATTTGGAACATAAAGTCATCATTCTGGAGTCAAATATACTTACGATTTATAACCCCGCACAAATGGTGTGATTAATGAGAAATGGCTTATTCATGTACATAACGCAGTGTGTAGTCTACTATAGCTGCATATTAGGGAATCGTATTGCTGTATTTACATGCCTATTATCTCATATTGGGCGGCAATGGTGGCGTATTTGGTAGCATGCTGTGCTTCTATGCCCAAGGTCGCGGGTTCAAACCCGGCCGAAGTCATCGGAGTTTTGAAGAGCGTTAAAAATCCCTCAGTATGCCTTCCTTCAGAGGGGAAGTAAAGTCGGTGGGCCCATGTCATACGACATAGATTTATGTGATGTAAAAGAACGTTCCACTGACTACACTGGTGTGAAAATAAAATTTGATTAACGCTATTATGTTCCAACGGTCACCGTCTGGTTGCTGGAGTATCTATTAGCCAAGTTTGCAGCTAGGTGTCGTTGACGGTAGCATTTGGTAGAAAAAGTAGGAACTACTTAAAACTGACTGTCTGTAGTCCTTACCTGAATTACATACAACACACAATAATACAGCCATCACAATTAACACCGGTTATCAGGCAGATTCTACACACATCCAATGTACACGGGGCTGCATGACCGCGTTGTCGCAGCCCCTAAACAGAGGAATCAACTAATCTATCTCATCTTGTTAAAGTAAATTAATTAATAGTATAATTGTGCACGAAAGTGCATTTGGAATAAATACATCATAATATCACAAACACTGTCAGATGAGAAGTTAAATAAATTGACCAGCGGTGCATGGTTTCCACCGGCTTCCACCACAAACCGCGCTCGAGACCCGGATCCCACCAACCCACCGACCAGTGCGCGCCCCATATTACATGATCCTTGGTCTGTGCAATGCAGCAACGTATAATCCCAGTATAATGTCAAATGAGATGCATTAATTGAGAACACATTGGGCTTCTTCTTTAGCCCCTAAAGTATTTCGTAAGATAGGTCAAAAGCTTGAAATGGCAGACATGGCATATCAATACTTCACCAATCTGTGTATAATTAATAAAGAGACTGTATGCTTAAAGATCCATAAGCCATTCTAATCAAACGGCTTCAAGTAACGCGACGTAGTGGAAAGTAAAGAGGTTAGCTCAAAGTATATGGTGCCTAAAAATAAAGCAATGGAAGAAACAAATATAATTTTAAATGTGACTCAGATTACAAATATATTAAAATCATTATGCAATTCTAATTTCAATGACATTGAATGAATATCAATTTAATAAATGCGATAACTTACTTCAGGTTAACACAATGTTTCATTTAGAAAATGATTTGTCTATTGTTTAATATTTTATGGGTGTAGCAAAGTCCAACAAATAGACTTTAGTAAGAAATGAAATAACGTCAGTGCTAGTTCTGGAAAAAGACGTAAATACGAATGAAGCGCTACTGTGAAAAGATCCTATACGCGTCTGTGTGTTGAATGGGCAGGCGGTTTAAAGCAGCCAGGAGGGATGCGATCCAGCTGGCAGTGAATATAGTGCTGCAACCTATGTTGTCTTGTGTTAAATTACCAGGCAGTTTAAAGCTATTATCAAAGAGAACAAAATATATCTACAATGGCATTACATATGCCAGTTGCAAGTACAGATGGTAGATGTCGCATTCAACACTACTCTTGCTCCCCCACAGGAGGTGTGCTTTCATTTCCCGAGTTTACGTGGGACAGAGTTAGGTGAGATGATTGTCTTACGTGATTTTCGGCGATAACTTTGTTCCGGACACAAACACTCGGTCTGTTGTGTGTAGTCGTCATTTTGAGAGTCCCGCACCGTAGTTGTGATCGTTTAATCGTGCACCACGGTTGCGAGGGCAGCTGTAGCAAGTCCAAACATCGTAGGTTCGAACCTATCCTGAGTGTGGTTTTTCTACACTCTGTCCAGGCAAATGCCGGGATAGTACTTGACCAATGTTAGTAACGCACATGATAGGGACTTCTTTGCCTCTGATACCTACGATGATATCCAATTAACTACGGAATCAACCGTACGGTGCATCTTTTTATCATATCTGCTCCCTTCTGCACGAGGTCATAAAGGAGGCAGGGTGTGTGTAGCCCCACCACTGGAGGTGCTACACCCTCAAGGGCTCACGGATGTTGAGTTTGGGAGAATTCCTGAGCTGGATCTCATTTGTCCCTTTTTCCAGTGATTCTGGGGTGGTCTCTCTCCTATTTCTCTTCCTATCTGCCTTTCATGGCACACCTTACCAAATACGTCAATTCTCATTTTTTGAGGGTTGAGAGCATTTCATTTACCCGCATTTTATTTCCCTTATTCCATCCTTTTTGTCCTTTTGTTCTCCTAATCCGTAATTTGGTTGTAAGTTGTGGTTATTTTATTTCTAGTGTTCATTTTATCATCATTCTTCATTTTCATCCCAAAGAATTAAGAGGCCTATAGTCTCCATGTTAGGCCCTTTAAATCAACTATCATCATCAAATTACAATTTCAGCAATATCTTTTTCGACAATGAAAACTGAAAGTCTGGTTGAAGTTGTATTCACAGTGGAAAGAATGTATTGCATTAAATGTTTGGATTGCATTTCTCAGAACTGTAATTCCCTCCACTCATTAGCCTGACCGCAGCAGCGGTCTTCCCAGCGACATTGCAGAGAAATTGGTATCACCTATTACGAATACTATTGCGGAAGTCGAACTATCGGTTGCTTCCAAATAACTTCTGTACTAACCACTCAGCAGGAAAGTTCATTAAGTTTTATATAAATCGAGTGAACCTAATGGAATTCTATTTTAATAAGGTGCAAAGGTATGTTTAGTTTCTGTCATTTATTATCACGCTATTGTATTGTGTGACCGGCCACGTGGTGATGGGGTAGCGTGCCTACCTCTCACCCAGAGACCCCGTGTTCGATTCCCGGCTCCGTCAAGGATTTTAGAAACTGACGTGAGGGCTGGAACGGGGTGCACTCAGCCTCGTAAGGACAATTGAGTAGCTGTCTGACAGTGAGGCAACGCCCCAATCACGAAAACCAAGATTAACGGCCGAGGGAACACGATGCGCTGATCACGCATCACCCCAATATCTGAAGGCTAAATGGCTGGGCAGCGGTCGCTTGGTAGGCCTAGGTCCTTCATGGGCTGTAGTGCCAGGGGTTATTATTATTATATTATTTTGTGATATAATTTGCATTTTGATATTGCGGAAATTATAGGCTATTTACAATTAGTATGAAGTTTTTGTTATGCTATACTGGGTTGACAGTGCTGTGTGAGCATTTGAGTAACTATCGGGATTTGATGTAAAGAAGCTCATTTTCTATACCGGTAGTGCAGAGCGCAACTGGCATCCAGTCGGCCGTGTCTCGACTTGAGCTATGTTGCCATGGAAACGATCTGCCTTGCCATTCCTTAATGAGTAACTTTTATGAATTTATTAGTCTTTGCTCGAGTGCAAAAGGGCCGAAATCAGAAGAATGAGAAAGACTATCGAAAATTCATGTAGCCAGCGGTTCCTTCTGGGTCCTACACTATGTGTATGCAAAATTTGGTTGAGATTGGTGGAACGGTGTAGATTTGTATACGGAACCAACCCACATACATACATTCATACATACATACATACATACATACGTACGTACATAATACATACATACATACACACATACAGACTTTCACTTTTATATATTAGATATTAGAACTTTTGCTAAGTGGAGAAGAAGGCTGAATAGAAATGTATGTAATGATTTTTTTTCGTGTGGCCTCCTGAGAGGCCGAGTGCAGGTCTTTCTATTCGACGCCCGTGGGCGACCTGTACGTCGGTATGTAATGATGATCAGCGGTTTATAAGGTATATTTGTTACAAGATGAAGGAATAAGAAAACTATATCAAAATCGATTACAACAGTATTTAACTGAGATTTCAACAAATAATGATGCAAACAAAGAATGGGGAAATATAACATAAGCACTAAGAAAAGCAGTAGATGAAGTCATTGGACAGAAAAGGAAATTTCAGAAGCTGTTAGGCTAAAACAAATATCTAAATGACACAACATCGGACTACAGAAAGTGAGGAAGAATATAAAAGGTGTAGGAATGGAGTTAAGTCAATAACGAGAAAATTAAAGCAAGAATCATGGGATAGGTTAATAAGTTATGTGGAAGATGATGTCCATGGTAGACAAGAAATGGCGTATAAATTAATGAAACATCTTTAACAGTGACGAAAGGGAAACTGCCAATATAAATGTAATTGGAGAACATATATGGATCCAGCACTATAAACAATTATGGTATAACGAAGATTATGTAGAGAGTCAAGAAGATATAGCCATAGATAATGATGTTGAAGGAATGGACTTGATAGATATAGAAGAACTTAATGCGGTTTTGAAATCATTCAAAAATAGAAAAACACCAGGATTAGATAAATTAAACTTGGAATTATTTAAATATGGAGGATTGATTCTTAAATTTAGATACTTGCATTTAATTAATCTTGGCTGGAAAAGGAGAACCATACCTGACGAATAGAGGAAAGCTAAAGTAATTTCACTTTTCAAGAAAGGAGATAGAAGTTCTTACAATAAATACCAAGGTATAAGTTTACTAAATGTTGGGAATAAAATATATGTTAAAATAATAAATAATCGGCTCAAGATCATCACTCACAATCTCTTATTGGAAGAACAATGTGGATTCAGAAAGGGCAGATCCTGTACAGATAATATATTTACCCTCAAACGAATATAAGAGAAGAGAGAATTCGACTTAAATAGGCTACTTACATCGCCCTTATTGATTATGAATAGGCTTTTGATAAAATAGGAAGAAATTATGGGATATAATGGAAAGAAACGGATACCCAAAATATTTGATCCAAGTTATCCAAGATGAGGTATACAATAGAACAAAAATTGTATTACATATGGGACATAAACTAACCGAATAAATATTAATTAATCAAGGAGTAAGACAAGGATGCAGCCTCTCTCCAACACTTTTTAATATATATATATATATATATATATGAAGTAGATCAAACATTTGCAGAATTGTGGAAATATGCAGCAGAACCAGTCAAGATTTCATTACACCAATGCATAGTGAACATTTGGATCAAAGAAGAACTGCCAGACCATTGGACTACTGCTATAATACATCCATTACACAAGAAAGGAGAAAAATCAAATCCTGACAACTATCGAGGAATTTCCCTTTTGGATATCACATATAAAATCATGTCACGAATTCTATATAATCGTTGTAAAGATCAATTAGAACTGGAAATAGGGGAATATCAAGGTGGATTTCGGCCATGGCGAAGCTGCCCTGAACAGATAATCACCTTAAAATTAGTAATGGACTACTACAAACGTAGACAAAAACAGCAAGTCATAACCTTCGTAGACTTCAAAAAAGCTTATGATTGTATACATAGATCTTCATTGCTGAAAATACTTAGGAATTTAGGACTTCATCCCAAATTAATAAAAATTATAAAACTAACTCTAACAAACACCAAATCTAAAGTAAAATTCAGAGGAGAAATATCTGAACCGTTTACGATTAAAACAGGATTAAGGCAAGGAGATGGTTTATCGCCTCTACTTTTCAATTGTGCTTTGGAATATGTAATGAGGGAATGGTACAGGGAAAATCCTAGGAACATAAGAATTGGAACCAAGAAAGATCAAATAGACTTAAATTGCTTGGGATTCGCAGATGACTTAGCGTTACTGGCTAATAATATTCAAGAAGCCAAAAATCAAATAATAAGCCTACAAAATATAGCACAAAAAATTGGACTTCAGATATCATTTGAAAAGACAGAGATAATGGTAGCAAATCCACTTGTAATCAATCACATAACAGTAAATAACAAGAAAGTTAAAATAGTGAAGCAATTTACATACTTAGGAGAAATTATAACTTACAACTTGGATGAGAAACCTGCATGGCAAGAAAGAACTAATAAAATGATAAAAGCCCAAAATTTAACATGGTCTACATATAAAAGAAAATGTCTATCAATCGCAACAAAATTAAAGCATTACAAGACGGTGGTTCAACCAGAGGTGACCTATGGAAGTGAAACTCTTTTTTAAGTTACTCAGAAAAACAGAATCGACAAAATTTTAAAAGTAGAAAGAAGAATAGCTAGAACATGCATAAATAAAAAAATATCAGAAAGATGGACAGTGGCGGATAGTACCAAATGAAGTGGTATACAGAGAACTGGAGCCCATCACTGATACTATTCGGAAGAAACGGCTTTCTTTCTTTGGTCACATCATGAGGACACCAGAAACCAGGTTATCTAGAAAAATTGTAGTGAAACTTTGGAATATGAAACAACAAGTAGGATGGATTAAGGAAATTAGAGAAGATATGAAAGAATTGGAAATAACCTTGGATGACTTGCAAAACAAAACAACAAAATTAAAAAAACTGAGAGATATAAAAATAAGATTTCAGGCTAAAATAGACAAACGTAATACAGTAAAAAGGGTATTTACAGATGAGGAACGCCTGAGAAGATCAGAGCGAATGAAGAGCTACTGGGCGACTCGGAAAGGAAACTTACTGAAGAAGAGGACCAAGAAATGATTGACTGAAGTGGTCCAATGAGGCCGTAAAAGCAGAAGAAGAAGAAGAAGAAGAAGAAGAAGAATATAGATGAAGTAGTCAAGATCTTGATGGAAAGTGTCTACCCTGGAATAAAACCGAGTTATGACAGGTATATAAATACTATGCTGTTTGCAGATGATCAGTTCATCTTGCAGGACGATGAAGATGAGCTCCAGAAAGAACAAGTTTCAAGTTTTATTTACCTTGGTTTTGATTTACCTTTTAATGATGAGGTGAAGAGAAAGCTACATCGATTTCAATTAATGTGTGGGACAATTCGCCGAACTCTGAATGGAAAAGTACGAGAGGATACTCAACTTAAATTCTATAAGACTGTGGCTGTACCATCGTTGATGTACGGAAGTGAGGCATGGGTGAATAAAAACCAGCCATAGAAATAAGAAACAGTCATCTGAAATGAGATTTCTCAGATCAGTGAAAGGATACTCCCTATGAGATAAAGTACGGAATGAAGAAATAAGACGACAACTAAATATATTCTCACTGAATGACAGAATATACCAAAATAGGTAAATTGGAAAAACCACGTTCTCAGGATGGATAACAACAGACTACCGAAGATTGCCTTTGAATATCATCCTACTGGAAGAAGAGACGTTGGTCGTCCTAGAGAGAGATGGCATGAAGATTGAAGTCGGAATAGGCTAACAGCCTAAACCATGAAGAGGAAGGAAGTTACAATCTTCGTGCACTCTCTCAGCAGGGCGTTGCATTTGCGTAGGTGAAGTGAAGTAATATGAGTTGAAACGCAGCAATTCTTCTAGGTTTGTGCCGGGTCTTATGTGGGGTTTCGCCTATGACACCAAGCTGGCTCATCAGCGGGCTCTTGGTGTCGCCGCCCGGACCTCCACAGGAGCAGCGAACTGGGTCCGGGCAGGTACACCAAGAGCCCGCTGGTGAGCCAGCTTGGTGTCCTAGGCGAAAGCCCACACAAGTCGCGGCACAAACCTAGAAGAATTGCTGAGTTTTAATTCACTGGCCGTGAAAGCAAATATACCATCTTTTTGGAAGCCTTCATAGGGAGTTATGGCTGCTTGAGCTTTTAGTTATCGCAGTAAAGAGGCGCAGGTGCGCTTCATAAAAATGGAGGTAGCGCGCAGTTTGCCACTCCTGTGGAGGTCCGGGCGGGCTTACCAAGAGCCCGCTGATGAGCCAGCTTGGTGTCCTAGGCGAAACCCCACACAAGACACGGCACAAACCTAGAAGAATTGCTGAGTTTAAATTCACTGACCGTAAAAGCCAATAAGTTATACCAATAAGAGTTGAAGTTAACCAGATTGTTCTCGAGATCAGGCGCATGGTGTAATTAAGCTGTACATCTATTATTTTGATATGAGCGTTATTTATCCAAACAGGGGGCCAGTGTTCAGCGACAGAGTTGACCAAGGCAACAATTGAACAATGAAAATACTGACCACAAGTGGTACCATAAAGCTTCCTTCTGTTGAGATTGGCAGCATTCTTTCTTAGATGTTCGTTGAAAGAAAAAAGTTTTGTCAAGAGTTACACCCACCTACTTGGAGTATCTATTGTGTTTCACGGAGGGGGGTTATCAAAGTAAACCTCTCTTAGTCATTTTGTTGTTGAGGTGGAAACAAGTGACTTCAGTTTTACTCGTCTTGGACTTCAATCTAGACTTTCAGAAATATTTTTTAGGGTGTTAAGACCACAGGTCAGCGTCTCTTCTGTCCTATCAAAATAAAAATCTCTGATAGCAATAGTACCCAGTCATTATTAGCATACCCAATTTTCCCAGATGTTGTGGAGTGTAAATCTGTTATAGCCTGTATAGACTGGACAGAAGAGGTGAAACAACCGAGCCTTGAAGCGGTCCATTATTAAGTTGTCTAGGACTGTTTACTCATTTCAACTTGAAATATTCTGTTGCTCAATATGACGTTTGTAACATGAGCTAACGTCTTCCATTGTACCACTTAAACGAGACCCTCTTTCCACAGAGTATCGTAAGCTGATTTGAAGTGTATGAATGCTATGGCTGTTTTCAGATGCTGCTGGAAGCATGTCTGTATGCACGTGTATATTGTAAAGGACGGAACTTGATCGGCGCAAGTAAGTTGTGGTCTGAAACCTGCTTGTTCGATGGGAATGAATTCAATCAGTTTAGAAACGATGATGAGTCTTTCAACCAACTTATAGCACACATATATTCTCTTGTGTATCTTTGGGCTTAGTTTGCTTCAAAATAGCAACAAATGTTTAGTCAACTAAAACAAGTAAGATAATTTATTTGTACCAACAATATTAGTGGTACAATTCGATACTGCCGCGATAGAGTTTACAAGGAATTCAGAAAGTATCCCATCAAATCCTAGAGCTTTACCAACTATGAGATGTTTTAGGACGACAGTTCCAATAGCTGCAACAGTGAAGGATCCAGTATATTCCGACTCTAGGGAGACTTGTAGCTTTGAGGTAGCTTTAATCTTTCTTAGCCTATTTTAATTTATGAAAAAAAAAAAAGTTTTATGACATCACCTTTCCGTGTGTCTGTGTGTGCGTGTGTGATTCATGTGTGTGCCCCATCCCCCCCCCCCCCTAATAAAATCTAAACGGGTGGAGCGATTGCAATGAAACTCGATAAGTTCATAGCACTATTCCGGACGACCCCGACCGTGCCCTTCAAATTTTGGTACGACTCACCAATCCAATATGGCGGCTGTGCGAATTATCTCACCAGCATTCAATATCTCCGAAACTATTACCGGTATCACCCTGAAATTTTGTACGGAGATAAAGACCACTACTGGAAGTTCATCTATGAGACTTTCAAAAACCGGTTATCTACAAAACGAACATGGCGGCCAAGCGAAGTTGAAAGTTTTAAACAGACTTTTCTCGCGATTCAATGATCCAAACGCAATGAAACTTGGTACAGCAAATGTTTATACACATTGTAATGCACTGGTATCTAATTTAGTTCAATTATTTACGTAACTTCAAGATGGCGGCTGTGCGAATTTTAAAATTAAGTTTTGTGTCGTATTCATGCGATCGAAGTGAAAGTTTGAATAATGAACCTATGCAATAATTTTCCTTTAATGGTACATGACTAAGGCCTATACATATAACAATCCAACATGGCGACCATCCGAAATATTTAGACGGTTCTCAATATCTACGAATCTATTACAGCAATCAAACTGAATGTTTTTATGTTCATAGGGGCTATGAACTTAAGTTCACCTATAGGACTTTCAATAAGCTGGTGATCAGAAATCCAACATGGCGGCGACGCAATTTAACCGTCCGAGTGCACTGAAACTTGGTACAGTAAATCCTTATACAAATGTTAATCCACTGGAATCTAATTTATTTCAATTGTTTCCATAACCACAATATAGCAGCTAGCTTGCCACGGTGAGTGAGTGGTTATAGTGTCAGACTACCAACCCCAAGATTGCAGGTTCGCCCCTGGCCATGGTAAGTGATTTTTGAAGGCGACAAAAATCACGATACTCATGTCATACGTTGTTGGCATGTTAAAGAACCCATTTGAATTCAGTAGGCCGTGTTCAATGGCAAAATTAATCTCGGGATTTTCCGCCAACACAAAGTTCCTCCATTCTCTACTTGAAAGCGCTGTAGTGTCAAGGAGTTTAGATATCTAACCTCCTTGACTTTCATAGCGTTCAAAGGAACGACGAAATTCGACATGCAAGCTACCCTCTGGGTGTCAATTAACAAAGCTTACACCAGGCACCCGAGGCCATACGATATGATATTATATTAATATAGCAGCTATGCGATATTTTAAAATCTCGTTTTTACTTCTTATGTCCTAATCATGCGATTGAAGAAGTTTGAATACTACACGTACACAATAATCTGCATGTAACAGTACATAACTCTAAGACCTACATATAAAAATCCAACATGGCGTCCATCCGCAATATTTAGTCGGTTCTCAATATCTACGAATCTATTACAGCAATCAAACTGAAATTTTGTATGTTGTTAGTGGCAATTAACATAAGTAGGATATATGAAAATAGGCTTTAGTTCTTCACGGAACTACTAGTTTGATATTCCTTGTATGCGATTTGTCTTTAAGTGTTCTGGATATCGAAACTAAGTGTTCAGCATTTCCATTAGGAGTTATTGTAGAATTTTCACGAATGATCGGGGAACTACCTCCTAGCATTTGTGTATTTCTACTCGATTTACATAGCCGTCACAGTTTCAGTTCATTCTTCTTTTTGAGGGCACTCTAAGCTATGTAATAATCAGATATGTCATTGAGGGGAACTAGGCCACTACATTTCTGTTTGAGGCAGACTGTATAATACAATACTGCTTATGGATGTTTCTCTACCACATGTGCACTCTGTACATCGATTCGTAACATGTTCATGAGCCGGAAACTCAACTGGTGGGAGTGGAATCGAAGGAACCATTGCATTCACCCGAACGCCATGACGACAGCCAATTCGTTGTAGGCTACTCCCAACGAAGAGTAGTCCGGACGCATTGCGGCTGCAGTCGGTATGTCGCCCACCGGGAATCGATAGTCCTAACTCTTAATCAAGCAGCAGGCCGCTTGCCCTGTCTGTTCTGAAATCCAAAATTCCAATCATAATTGACTGTATGCATTCTCTGCACTGTACATGCAGCGTCTACTCTTTGCTCTCCCAAGCACGTGCTTCTTACTTACTGGCCGGACAGCATTCGACTGAGAGACTTCACACAACTTTGGCAGTTAAATAACACAATATTCATGCTAGTACAAATCTTACAGTATGATTCAAGAAGCCGTATCTATGTATATAAATGAAAAAGCTGTTTTGTCTGTACATCGATCGGAAATACATTGCATGGTTCTCTGCATCGATCATGTCCAGAAGAAGTAGGAAATGACATATTTTTCGTGATGTCTGTCTGCATGTATGTGCGTGCATTACGTGAAAATGACTGAACATAAGTTCACGAAACTTGGTATTTAGTTTAAGGAAAATGCGTAATGCAACAAGCATGCGAATTGATAGGAAGATCGCAACTTGAAATCTCTAATCTCTCGGTTGATATTAGTCTTACGTAATGTTAGACGTAAGTAGTACACGAAAGTTTGATGCTTTTTCAGTCGGTCAACACGATTGTGCCTAAATGAGATGACTTTTTGTACACAAGAAATGAATATGTTAGACAATATTAAACAATTAATCGCAGACATTGAGATAGCCAGTCACAAGCTTCCAGCACAAGATAGGGAAATTATCAAACATTTAGCCACCAACGAGGCCAAAAAAATCCTCAGACGAGAGAGCGAAAGCAACAAAACTCACGGCAACAAGCAACTCAAAGAGGTAAAGTCATTGAAACAAAAATAAAAGAAGAGGACCTAGTCATCACGAAAGCAGATAAGGTAAACACCACAGAAATTCTGAACAAAACAGAATACATCGATAAAACAATCGAATTTCTGAACAACAATGAAATCAAGGAACTAGGAAAAGACCCTACCAACTAATTCAAAAACAAATAAAAAGTGCGTTAAAAGAAACAGAATACACATTGACCAAAGCCGAAATATCAAAATTAATAAATATGAACCCGAAAGTACCGTCCTTGAGGGGACTACCAAATATACACAAAAAGGAGTGCCCAATTAGACCAAGGGGCAGATGACCACGTAGTTCCGCCCTTTAAAACAACAATAACTAACTAACCAATTAGACCAATAGTTAATTGCAGGAACGCGCCAAATTACAAAATCAGTAAAGAATTACTAACAATTTTAAAACACCGCCTTTCCAATGACAAAAACAATCTGTAAATAACACAACGGAACTAATAACTGCAAGAATCATGTTACAAAAATGAAACCTAACATGGGGCTAGTTTCCTTCGATAGGCTATAACTAACATGTACACCAACATTCCAATTAATGAAGCAATCAATATTATCGAAAACAATTTTAAGTCCAACAACTCGACAAAAGAAACCGAAGAGGTCGTGAAATTACTGAGGGTCGTACTCAGCCAACATGTGTTTCAATTTGATAACAAAATATGCACACAAACAGAAGGCCTAACCATGGGGTCACCGCTAAGCGGGCTAACCACCGACATCTTCATTAACACATTGGAAAATTCGTTCCTAGAAAAGATCTCGACAAAGGGAATACTACAGTGAAAAAGATACGAGGATGATGTAATTTTCATCTACACTCAATTAACAAGCGAAGAAATAATTCTCCAAACCAGTAATAGCCTACACCACTCTATCAAATTCACTAAGGAATCCGAAACCGATCGGAAAATAAATTATCTCGACATAACTATAGAAAATAAGGATAATGAGCTTTCATATTCCATATTCCGATAACATACATGCACACCAGTCGAGAGCCTTTTAAGTGTGTAGCTTACTCTGGGTTTCTTTCATTACTTCTAAAAATATTGTTCAAATTGTTTCTTGAAGGTTTATTAAACGTTCTCACTAATAGCAGCCTTGTAGGCCGATACTTTTTTAAAATAAGCAGCAACATGGATCGTTTAGATCTCTTTGTTGATCAATAATACGCAGGATTAGTATCGAGTTTGGAGGGGCTGTGAGCGTTATGGGACATGCACCACTTAATAAAACTATTCAGTGCCACAGAAATCTACAACCGCTCCCATTCTCACAGTAATAAAGCTGTCGATCGAAGAACACGGACGAAGCTATTCAGTGAAAGGAAGAGAGAATTACCGCAGGAAGTTCCCGCCGTCAGCAATACCTTCTGATTGAATTACAAATTTATTACTGCCACCAATTAGGCAGATTAAAATTTCACGACAAGGGCTTCCTTACTTAAGTGATGAACTCGAACTATCTCTGATCACATCTCAAACTGACTATGATAATACTGCTACCAAGTGAAGGAATGCCGAGCAGTGTTTCTACAGGACGGCTGGAGGAGGGAGCGGGGTCAGCTCCGGTTCTCTCAGTGAAGGCACATTTACGTTTTACGTCATTTGCGTGTTAAATGTTTCTTTTTCCTGCAACATAAGAAAACAATTAATTACTGTACTTTGAGTTATCTAAAGGTAGACGATAGGACGTAATAGTGCAGCAGTAGAGTTACCTTCTTTTCACTAAGGCGGTTTGGGTACTATTTCTGGTTAATGCGAGCGAGATTTTCGAGGTGGAAAACCACATCGAGTGAAGATTAAATCCCGTGGCTCATGATTACGAAGTTAAGAGTCACGTAGAACCACACATGGGTTCCTTGAACGCATTAATTTCGGCGCCTTGGAACAATTGGAAAGGTTTAGGCTGCAATGATTTTATAAGATAAGTTTTGGATTGGATTATGGACATATGCATTGGATTTAGTCCACTTTTAGGGTCAGTCAATATGTTAACGAGACAGTATTAATGTAATTACAATAAAAGTGTGTATGGAACACAAGCTGTTTGCTCGTCCTTCGTACGGGTAAAAATGTACCTGTGGGTGTATTTTACACTCCACCCAAAGTAAATAAACTCTGAACCGAAAGCGAAAATTCACCAGGGAGAAGCATGTGCAAGGGTGAATATATGCTACCTGCTATTGATACCTGCTCGCCGGGCTGGACGCGGCAGCGCCTGTTACTGAAATGAAACTTCATTATTGCCACCATATATTCAAACGGTAAAACATTTCGAAACGACAATAGGGCAATGATCGTTCCATGCATAAAAGCTATGATAATGCTAAATGTCAGCTAAATCGGTTGAATAGTTGAATATACTTTTATATATTAGTCAAGATAAGTATGCAATCCAAATTTTGAACATGATGCCACCTACATGACACTACTGATTTAAGTGCCATTGATAAGTTCTGCAAATAATGTAATAATGTATTAATTGTAAAATCTGGTTAGAAGGAAGAGAGGGCCCAATGGCCCTAATCTTGCCAGACAAAATAAAGCTATCTATCTATCTATCTATCTATCTGTACATAAAGAAACATTTCGTCAATCACTAAATAATTCACTGTATTCAAATAGTAATGTGTTTATTTTAATAGAAAATGGCGTAATTTCTCGTATTAATAATAAATTTGTAAAAATATAGACTTAGAAATAGTCTGAAAAGTATAGTCTCCCAGAAAAATATTTATGACAAAGACAGTGGCATAAGAATCATGGTAAAGAACGTCGGAGCAAATAATTCATTATCTCGTCATTGCTTGACTGACTTGCATTTTCCTGTTCTGTCACTTAAGTCTTCTTGGACACAAATAAAGATTTATTTCTTTAGCTTATTCTAATAGCCTATATCGTTATATTCGCAAGCTTACATTTTTGTATATTTCTTTATCTGAAATTAGTCGCACCTGGTGTGCACCATATTTGCGTATGTAGGTAGATAGATTGAGGGATTGCAATGTGTGACATACAAGCCGTACTGGGGGTGCTCGCAGTATCCATCGGGTCAATGTTTCTCCTGTACAGCCCTTGCCGCCGCGAGGGCGCCGCACGCGACATGCTCGCCACGCACTGCCCCTAGCCTCAGTAGCACAGGTGCCAAAGATACTAACAATTATGCTAATATGGCATGAAACTTACCAACACTGGTTTTCAAATGGGAAGCTGCTTATCCTTGAGAATTGAAGTGATGGAAGCCTATTTTTCGGTGTTGCCTATTTCTATTATAGAAAGCTCTCCAGTCGGTCAACACAAATTGTGCACAATTACATTAGGCGGGAAAATAAGTGTTTATATGCCCTTACATGTAAAATATTACATAAGATATTTAATACAAATAAAAGTAAATTGCAGGCATTCTTATACTTGACCTGCTTATTTTCTTTCTGATAACGCAACGTTTTCACTGATATGAAGAAGATGTCCAAAATGATCATTTATGCTGTTACACTTAACATCTGGAAGATCTAGAATATAGCCAAGTGGACTTTTTATAAATTGGTTATGAAAGGGTGTGGATAGTAGAAAGCTTTGGCAAAGTGGCTAAAATACCATTACAGCCATGCCCCAATTTCATTCTCTCGTTTATAGTCTTTGACATGCCTATTTAAACCTCACTACAAGCTATGGCCATATACTTATGACGGAATTCCATCAGAGAAGTATGCTTTGCACTGCCGATTCACTCATCTCTCATGAAGTCAATATCCAGTGCAGATTACATTTATAACTATTTAGCAAAAGTATTGACTCAGTTTAGCCACAGGATGTGTATAGAAGCGCCATGGTTGCCGGAACACCATCGAACAGAGAGCGCGTAACATCAACAACCACACATCGCAAGGTGGGAATGAGTTGGATTCCTCAATTAACGATACATATTTCAGTCGAGGACGAGACCGGTTGTTTATTTACAGAGTGGGGACGAGACGCGCAACACGAGAATCCAGATGCTATTCTAACATTTTATAATAGCTCTCAAAACAAATGGAGTAACAAGACGATGGCAACCGAGGAGTCCAAGGCTGTTCTACTAGATCACAGTGATATCACATTATAGTGACTGTTAAATAGATTTTCCGTGAAGCACAAAAGCATGATTCATTTGTATCTTCTGTTCTTGTTGTGCTGTAAGATTCATTGGACTGCATCATATACCAACATAAAGCTGGGAAAAGTAGTACTGTACAGATAATTGTGCTCAAAACGGAACGTGAATAAAACGAAAACTTGTCCAATGTGAACGAATGGTGCATTTGGTAATATGTACTTGCATTTACTTTATGTTGAATAAAGCGGAATCTCTTCAACGCGGAAATGGAAACAATGCTTAATGCGGAACTGAAGCTTTTGCTGCGTAACTTATTTTGATACACTCGATATTGCAGACACTTCACTGCTCTAGTCTGGGTCTGGGGCCCAGGTTTCAAAAGTTTCCGATAATTGCTTGACTGTTGTGATGGTAAAGCAACTGGATTTTCTTTACTTTCGTGATCTTGTACAATATTTGTATTGAGCCCATTTCACATATAAGCAGTTTTGAAATAACCGTCATATCCCTGTCAGTAGATATGTAGTCAATTGTAAAGAATTATGTTGCGTTTTATACCGGGTGATTCAGCAGCCCCTTCCAATATAGTTTGCTGCAACCCACCTGACTCTTGTTGGCAGGAAGGTCAATATTTCTCGGCCTGCATGCAGTATGGCACTAATGCACTGGAAGCATATCCCGCAAACGATACTGAACAATATCATTTTCTCCCCCTATTAGTCTGCAGTCACATCGAGGGAAAAATAATAGGGTTCGGTATCTCTTGCAGGATATGCTTGCAGTGCATTAGTACCATACGGAATGCAAGCAGAAAATTATCGATTTTCCTACCAACACGCGTTAGTTTGGCTGCAGCAAGCGATATTGGAATGGGCTGATGAATCACCTGGTATGTGGATAAACTCAAATGTATGAGGCATTAAAGACAAAGTACGACGTTACTAAGCAGTGGAGGGACTAATGAAGAGGAAAGCAAAGATGAAGGAATCAGTGATTTAGTTTGGAAATGGTTCGCCAATGCTCGTTCGAAGAACATTCCGGCTAGCAGACTACAGAATGAGAATGAGGCTCTTGCTGTTGCCTTATCACTCGGCAACACCGAATTTAAAACATCAACTAGGTGGCTGTCAGTATCAAAACAAGGCACAATATAGTTTGGAATAAACAGTTCATTTGAGACACCTCCTTAATGTATTGCAGCCCTGATATTAATGTCCAATCCGGAACAAGGCAAGGCGTGTTAGCAATACAAATTGTAAGTTCTATGGTGTGGCAATGAATGACACTTCTGAAAAAAGCCTGTGATACTTCCTTTGTGTGTCCCCTGGGCGAAATATTTCTCACCTTTGTAGCCGAGCTACAACGAGGCCAGAATTGAATGGCTCGATCCCAGCCCATGGCTACCGTGAGGATGGTGTATCACAATCGCTCCAGGCAAGTCTGAGATAGAACGGTAGCTTATCGCTGAAGTCCCAGGGCAATCCTAGCGGCATACCAACATCACATGCTAGTACAAGACCAATATGTTCCTAGCAACAACAACAAACACTTGTAACGTTATCTACTTTGCTCCACGTTGAGCGTACAAGTGTAATGTTTTCTACTAAGATATGTTGTTTTAATGGGCGCCAAGACCTCAACGCAATGTTGAAATCTAAATTTGTATTTAACAACACCTAGCTCTGGTAGAACACCTTCAAGAATCTTTACTCTCAGATCGTGGTATGATTGGATCATTAACCCAACAAACAATTGTATCAGGAGAAGGAATTGGTTTATATCTAATGCTACCTACTGAAAGCAAAGATTGCATGGTTAAAAGAAATGAATTTATTATATCAAACAAGTATGCAAAATTAATAATAATAATAATAATGAATTTAAATTTTTAGTTGGAGCGTTGCGATTTGAATATTACCGCTAGAAAATTACGTGAAAACGGAGTCAGATGAATTACTGATTTTACTCTTATTCCCAAGCTATGAAGTTACTGAAATACTGAATACAAAAAAAGAGAAACGAGAGATTGCGTATTTCTGCGTCATTCGCGCTTACCACTGGAAATTGCCGAAGCATTTCCCTCGTACTGGATGTTGAAGTGAGCTTCCCACAGCCTCCTGGATGTCGTCATCTTCTTCGTTATTTGATGATATATTTGTAGATATGAAGATTTATGGTCCGAACATCGGAACCAACACGTACAACCACAACGGTTAAGTTTCACAAAGATAGTCCTCTGCCTCTACGGAACATCGGAGCCACTCACTCGTGCAACCATACTGGTTAAATTTTCCAAAGATAGTCCTTGTTTCCACGGCGCGCAAACACTATATGCACCCGCCGCATCCCCACTCTGCAGCCGACTTCTTCACGCTCGCTCACCACTGATTGGCTGACCCCTCACGCGCTACTCCCCTCCTCTGGCTCATTACACTTGGCGGGCGGATGATGTCGTTTGCCGTTCCAGACTATTCGCCTTTTCCTGACGCTGCAACCCAGGATTGCGTCACGCTTCTCGACAAGATAAAGCCTGTAGCCGAATTCCCAGTGAGTCATCTCTCTCATAATACCCTAACTGACAAAACTCCGTAAAATTCCGTAATCATATAATTTTCTACGCTAATGTTGATCGTAATAATTTGCTTGATAGTGTTTTCTATAACATAGAAAAACTATCTGTATGCTTATAATTTTATAAGAAAATGCTCCAAAAAATCATTTAATAATAATAATAATAATAAGGGAACTGGAGGTCGGACTAGGAAAAGTTCAGAAGGCAGAAAAGTTTAAATACCTCGGTGAATGGATACAGCCTAACCTATCAGAGAAAGAAGCCTTCGTGTCACGCATTAATAAAATGGAAATGGCATACAACCTGACTAAAGACATCTACAATAAGAGATCGATATCCTTAAACGCCAAAATTAGACATTACTGCACTGTTATTCGACCAGAGTCTCTGTATGCGGCAGAGACTCTAACAATGAACAAGAAAGGTCTAATGGAAAAACTAGAGGCGAAAGAAAGGAAGATTTTGAGGAAAATCCTGGGTCCTATCAAAGAAAACAGCGAGTACAGAAGGCGTCACAACCACGAATTATACAAGCACGTGGAGAAGATCAGTGACACGATTCGAAAAAGAAGGATTGCCTTTTATAGCCACGTGACACGAATGAGCCCAGGCAGGATATCAAAACGGATATTGACGTACTTTCAGGATAAGAAAACCAAAGGGGCATGGTTCACGGAAGTTGAGAAAGATCTACGTGAAATGGAAATTTCCCCTGAAGATATCCAGGAGCGTGTTCCACTTCAGGAAAAACTACGTACGCACAAAGGTTTCCAGGAAAAGCCGAAGCTGAAGACAGGGAAGGTGTGGTCCCAAGAGAGAAAAGAACAACACCGGAGACGAATGCGGGAACACTGGGCGGTAGTTAAAGCTCGGAAGAAGAGACAGTTGAACTGACGTGGTCCCTAGTTGGCCGAATCGAAGAAAGAAGAATAAGTTGATGATTATAATAAGTTAATAATACTAATAAATTAACATGAAAAATTCTCTTGGCTGAACAATTTGCCGCGTAAATAAGTATAGAATGGCTTCCTACTGACTTATGCCAGTTGCATAAAAAACCCTCGAAAAACACGTTACACACTCAACCTCGTGGTGTAGCGGATAGCATTCTTAGTTGTTGCCCCTGGGGTCCAGGATCCCCGGCTCTGCCAAGAACTCTGATCTGAGGGCTGGAATGGGGTGCACTCAGCATCGTGAGGCAAAACAGAGAAGAGGTGGGTTCAAATCCCATCTCACCATCCTAGAAGTGGTTTTCCATAGATTTCCACTTCTACTCCAGGCAAATGCCGGGATGATTCCTAACTTTACCCACGGCATCTCCTTCCCAATCCTCACTTAAATTAGGCTACAAATACACACACCACTACAGACATCACAATGACACAGGTTAGCAAGCAAATTCTACACACAGCCAAGTACACGGGGCTTAATGACCCCTCAAATGGAACAACAGAAACCAACGCCACATCTGTCTACACTGGTTTGAAAATGAAAATGACGTATTCGCGTGATTCATTTGAAACCTCAGCGTATTCATGAGATTTCTGTTTTCTTATGTTTAATAACCTATGTACGTGATGAACTGAAGTAAAATATTCTGAAAACAAATTTGCGCCAACGCTTTTATACGAGAGTTTACAATCACGAAATTTAACAGCATACCACAACAAAATACTTATAAAACACAAGCCATGCTGTATCATTATATTGCATTGAAATTTCCATGATCTAGAAATAGGATAGGTAACAATGGCACCAACATTTTACTAAAGAGCAAAGACTAGAGACTGTACTATCTTATCACCTTTGTCATAAACAACATCACGTCAAGTCGGCACGCATCAGTGTTAATTTTGCACGTTTAGGCCCTGAAATCTCTAAAGCTCACTAAACGGTACATTTAAAACGTTTTTTATAATCGCTGACGAACATAATCGATCCTTGTGAAATAATACCCGTTGTACTGATCACGCCAGCAGAGTATCAGAGAGCGGCACCCAGTTAACTGAGTACATAAATATTGATTCTCAAAGAAGGAAGCACACTAGAAAGGAGGCTTCTAACAGGACTTCAAAGACATCGTTAGCTCTCCCGCTTGAAAGTTGATAAAGCCAACAAAGACTGAATTTAATCATTACTACAGCATATGCCTTCGTGCAACTTTAAAACATTAATTTCGTAAAATAAACGCTACAACGCGATTGTTAACAGTTATTATTACGGAAAATAACTCCTCGGTTATCGGCCCCTAATGATGTGAATTACCGCACGGATCTTTACGTGCTAAAAATAGGTAAAATATTAATTTGTATATGCTAAAACTCTTGAAATATGTTTCTTGTTGGTATTCATTTTAGGGGTCATCAGCCCCGTGGAGTTGAATGTGTAATGAACTTGTCTGTTAACCTGTATTTATGTGATGACTGTAGTATTGTGTGCAAGTGTATTAGGAACATGGGTGAGGTAGGCGCCCCGGGAGTTGAAGTAAAGTTCTATCCCAGCATTCGCCTTGAGGAAGTGTGGAAAATCCTGGGGAAAAACTCTCTTAGGAGAGCCGCTGATGATTATCATAGGTAATGTAATGATTACTTATCTAGAGGATTTCAAAAGTATGGGCCGCATTTTAAGTGACAATTTCACGATTAAACTGGAATATGTGTTCAACGAAACCACAACAAATATCAATCTCAACTATGAACACCACCGTGGTTTTAATATATTCATAATTACGAATCTATATTGATGTTCATTGTCAACAAAAGAACGACAAAATGCGTTACTAACGAAAGGTTATTACTATTATTATTATTATTATTATTATTCATAGTTGAGATTGATGTTTGTTTTAAGGGGCGGAACAGCGAGGACATCTGCCTCATTCATAGTTGAGAATTTAAAGGATTGCGTTGAATAGATATTTCATTTTAAGGATGCAATTGTATCAGGACAGAGATCACTCAGGATGGTGAAGAAGAATTGAAGGAGGAAGAAGCATAAGAAGCCCTGAAGTAATCCGAGAGCGGTTCCAGGGCGGAAATACACGTCGTGGGAGAAGGTATGTGGTTTTAGTGGGTAAGAATCCCACACCATTGTGGAGTGCGGACTCCCACAAGCGTCTCAGGCAAGGTTTTCCTCATTCCCTCACAATATACCAGGTGAGTCAGCCACCCCTAATTTTTTTAGTTTTCGGCCACACTTCCAACGTCTGATGCCAACATGGTCGACAGTTCCCCGTCTGTTGCCAAGCCACAATGACCCTAAACGACTTTACAAGATTTATGACGACATGGAAGCAAGACCTTTACAAAAACATGTGTGCGACAAGTGATAATTCAAAGCACCTAACTGTCATACGGGCATGTACAAAGAACATGCCGATGATACGGTTTCAGTTGGATATGAAATTGACGCTAGGTACGGTGGCTTACTGATAAAAAACGTGAATGAACCTTCGAAGCGGAAAGTTGCATCACATCTCATACGCTTTCAGGCAAGCTGAAGGGACAAGTAGCCGAGGAGCAATGGTCTAAGTGCGTAGAAGATAATCGTCCTTTTTTGGGAGCTGGGTTCAAATCTCATCACCGCGAAATATCTTTATGCACATTTTAAGCTCTGGGAACCATATACAAGGGCATTCGTGCCACATTTGACTTAATATCATGCGGTGTTTAATTAAGGTTTAATGTGTACTGGCTTGACACAGTGTGCAGCCTAGAAGCGCTGGTTATTTCATCGCCAAGTTCTTGTATTTGATCCCCTAGGGGCTCACATCTGATGGGACGTGGGTTGGCGACCACGGGACCCCAGCTCAGTCTGGCATTGCTTCGACTTGCTTGTGCCGGGCTCCTCTCCGTCTTTTTTTCCTGCCGACCTCTCCTGGTCAACTCTTGTTCTCTTCCGACCCCGATGGTATTAGGGTATCCGGGCCTAGGGAGTCTCTCCTTTTCCGCCATATTGGCTCTTCTCTCATTGTGCCTGATCCCTCATTCTTCGGGGATTTTTCTATCAGGTATCTCCTGCCTTCTGCAGATCGGTCACAATGTTAGGTGATCATTTTCTGAAAACATTGGTTAACGAGAAGTTCCGTGACGAACTAAAGAGCCTACTTTTCTTAAAATTTAAGAATCATGCCAATGATTGATCTATATTATGGATCTATCTAGAATAATGACGAAATTAAGTGGGTAATATCGAAATTCATAATTAGTTCGAAATACTGTATATCTGGCATAACGTAGCCTAATAGAGAACTACTGTTGGCAGCCCTGGTGACTGAATATATTCTTAGTTCCATCTCTTAAGGTACAGAATACAAAATGTGGTTGAAGTCCAATGGATAGCATGGAGGTTACATGCAGTTAAACATTGGAACTAACAGCGCGCGTAAAATCATGTTGGCAACAATGACATACATGTATTGGTCAGAAATAATCTGAAATAATATGATCTATTGTTGTGTCAATTTTGAATGAAATCCATTAGTTAATATAGAAGTTACATGCATTTTAAAATTGGACCTATCAGCAGGCTTAGAATCATGTTGGCAGCACTGGCGTAGGCCTATATTAGTTACTCCAAATTAATCTAAAATGCCAGGTACTATATGTGTGCAAAGTTTAGAGCTATTGGCTTGCATACTTTCTGATATATTAATATTAGGGTAACAAAATAGAGACAGCAATTTTTAACAGTTGGCAACCCTGGTTACTCTTAAGAATCGGCATAGTCATATCTGTTATGGTACACATAGCACACACGAAATTTGGTTGAAATCCAAATGATAGTATAGAAGTTACATGTATTTAAAGTTGGACCTCTCAGCAGGCTTAGAATCATGTTGGTAGCACTGACGTATATAAGTTACTCCAAATTAATATAGAATGTCAGGTACTATACGTGTGCATAGTTTAAAGCTGTCAGTTTGCATACTTTCTGATATATGGGTATTTGAATTAAAAAAATTGAGAGCATTTATTAACAGTTGGCAGTCTTGGAGGTTCTTAAGAATACGCTCAGTCATATCTGTTTATATACACATAGCATATACGAAACTTGGTTGAATTCCAATCGATAGTGTAGAAGTTATATGCATTTAAAAATTGGACCTTTCAGCAGGCTTATAATCATTTTGGCAACACTGCCATGTATGGCATCCTGGAAATTAAACTGCAATATTATTATCTTTACGTGTGCCAATTTTGAAATAGCTCTCATTTATACCTTCCAAGATATTGAACATGGAGCTCAAATTTCAATTGCGATTTTTCAGCAGTTGGTAGCATTGTCATTATTTTCAAATATGGCCATGAGTTATTCAGGTATAGATCATTACTCCTGCCACATTTTGTTTCGATTGCTCCAGCCGTTGAGGAGTTGATAGGGGGACACACACACACAGCCAGACAGACAGACAGAAGGACAGACGGACAGACAGACAGACAGACATACACACATTTGCCCGATCTCATAAGTCTACTTTTTCCTCATTTTTGCAAAATGTAAAAAGTAGGCTAAAAATCCTATACAATGTTGTTTAAAAGTGTAGTATTATTCAATTAAAACTTGTAAAACTGACGTTTGCAAAAATATCAAAATGATTCTTCTAGTTGTATAGTCAAGATTTCTTCTAACTTTCGCGGAATACTTGTAAAAACGGAAACATGAACTTGAATTATGTTGTGATAACGTTGATCAAATGTATGTTACTATTATTATTATTATTATTATTATTGGAGAATATGCTTAGATAATATGAGCTATATGAAAACCAAGGCATATAACCTAGAATATTCCTTGATCAATTTCAGTGGCTTATAGTGGGTAGATGTTACATATAATGCATATACTGTAGTACTTAATTTATTGGCTTTTGGGTGCACTAAGTTTAATACCATTGTGTTATTTATTAGATTATCTGTCAACACACACTAACATTGATATCGACATCATTAATTTTATATCAATACAGTGTAATTTAATTTATCAAAATCAGATTAACTACAGAAAAATAGTAATATAGGCTACTTCATTTCGAAATGTTGCTACCTTACGTTAATGAAAACTAGAATTTGATGATGATGATGATGATGATGATGATGATAATTGTTGTTTTAAGGGGCCTAACATCTAGGTTATCCGCCCCTAATGGTCTGGGTGATAGCGAAAGTGACAATGAAATGGAAATCATAACGAAAATTGAGTGAGATTGAAATTACTTACAAAATTGAACTCAAATTGAAACGACTCACGAAATGGAGAGCGGAAATACTTACAAAAGGGAAATTAGAAGAAAAAACTCACAAAAGGAATTGATTGAAAAACACGAAAAAAATGTAGCATAGGTTCAAAATACGTACAAAATGCAATGTAGAGTCGAAATACTTACAAAATGCACGAGAAATTGAAAATGCTTTAAAAAAAGTATGGTAGATTGTAACTACTCATTTGGATTGACAATAGGCCTACTTACAAAATGCAATTTAGATTGAAAATATTTACAAAATGTAATTTAGATTCAATATACTCACAAAATGAAATTGACAATCAAACTAACTACAATATGCCCAACATACAAAATGCAACTTAGATTGAAAATGCTTGCAAAATGCGGTTTAGGTTGAAAATAATTACAAAAAGCAATTAAAATTCAAAATTCTCACTAAAATGTCCTGATCCTACATTGAAAGACTTACTAAAAAGCAATTTAGATTATCAACCCCTACAAAATGCAATTGAGGTTGAAAATATGTGCAAAATGCAATTTAGATCGAAAAGACGTACAAAATGCAACGGAGATTGAAAATACCTACAAAAGGGAGCGTAGATACAAACAAATCGCTAAACGGAATTTAGATACACGAGGAGCCAATTAACAGAAACAGGGCGGGAATATTAAGAGAAAAGGAAATATAATGAAAAGTAAACAAGAGGTCCGACCCCTCGAAGAAGGAGGGATCAGGAAAGATGAGACAAGGGCCAATGAAGGCGGGAAAGTGAAAGACTCCCTAGGCCTCGGATACCCTAATACCGTTGGGGTCGTTAAAGAACAGAGTTGACCAAGGGAGGTCGACAGGAAAGAACAGAGAGGAGCCCGGCACAAGTAAGTGGAAGCAATGCCAGACTCAGCTGGGGTCCCGTGGTCGCCAACCCACATCCCCTGGGGGATAAAACTAGAATTTCCCAGAGAACTCTGTCAGAACTAGGAGTTTCTAGTAAATGTCGGATTTCGTGTTCTGTCAGTAACTTGAGTAGCCTACGTGGGCACAATACGAGAGTGGAGTTCTAAAAATATCCTGGGGGAAAGTAGAGCGATGACTGATCTTTACAATCAAGTTGTGATGGGAAAGGTCAGCCAAGATTGACAGCCTCGGCCTCACCAGAAAAATAGAACATCAAAATATCCAGGAACTCTATAATTTTAATTGCTGGAATTGTAAGCAAAGTGAGTAAATTGCAACTAGGGAGGGATTTAAGAACCATGCATGTTCGTCCCCTTGAATAACATACGCTATAACACAGAGTGTTTTCAAACTGTGTTTAAAAACAAACAAAAAAGAAGAAGGACGATAGAATGAACGTTTTTCTTTCTTCAGCTTATTTCATTGGAGTCACCGGACCCCAACTGGCTCATTTTCGTGTTGACGGGGGATTTAAGGGGGAACGCCCTTCCTGACGCCACGTGATTTTTAGTTGATTTTCATCATTTAAAAAAATATGCTTATGAGATCACCTTTTCTCCTTATGTGTGTGCACATGTGTCCCCTAATATAAACTAAACGGCAGGAACTATTTCAATGCAACTCGGTAAAGACATACAGTAGTACTAGTTTGTCCAACCCCGACCATGCCCTTTAAATTTAAATACGTTTCACCAATCCAATATGGCGGCCACGCGAAATATTTCACCGGCATTCTACATCTCCGAAACTATTACTGTTATTACCATGACATTTTGTTAGTTCATCTATGTGACGCTTAAAAAAAATTAGTACAAAAGCCAACATGGCGGCCAAGCGAAGTTAAATATTTAAATGGCATTTTCTCGAGATTTAATCAACCGATGGCTGTGAAGCTTTAACACCCTACATGATTATACAAGATCTAATATACTGGCATCTAATTCAATTCAATTGTTTTACCGGAATAACCAGAATTTTTCCTGTTTTATAATCATTTATGGAGCCCCGATCTTTACTTCCATCTCTATCAAGCAGATGCGATTTCCGTACAGTAGACTCCATCTGCACACCCCTGACCTACTGGCACAGGCAACTCGCTAGACAGCAGTGTATTGCGGGCTGCACATTTAACGACGCACGGCGAACTGTGTGACCACATCGTTACCGGCAGCACAGCCGGGAGGCCAGCTCGGACAGGAGCTAAGTGTACTTTGTTTTATTCAACAGATGCAGACTGTATTTTTTCTTTAACCAAGGTGTGTTCGTCCCTTTGCTCTGAATTGTTTATAGGCAACGCAATACTGTCTCAGAAGGGATGAAAACTATATAGCTATGAAAGACCACTTTGGAACACATAATTAATTCTCCTGTAATATTACCTAGAACAAAGTAAAATCACTCATTAAGGTTCATGACGAACTCAATAGTCAAATGGAATCTTGAACAACATTAAACAACACTGTTAAAAACCTAACACACCGGTACATGGCAGTTTCATTTTCTAGTATAACCATTCTTAGATGAGTGAAGTACACATATAGTAGGTACCCGGAGCCATAGCCTACTTTTCACATTTTGCAACAAGTAGTTCCGTGAAGAACTAAATACCCTATTTCTATATATTCCACTGGTCATTTCCATTAAAATTGTCTTACCTATTAAAAAGATTTTCCTTGTGATATACTACACACATCAAAAAACCTTTTGCGTCGTAGTGATCTCAAACCAATTAGTCATTCTTTCTTGCATGTATATCGGCTGGGTACACTCGCCGTGTCAATGAGGATAGATCTGTGCTAGTGTGCAGACGACCCGGTGAACGTATGCACGACCAATACATCCGAGACCGATACCAACAGGGAGGAGGTGGTGCAATGTACTGTAACAGTTGGTAGCCATGGTTTGGCGACTCTTTTAATAAACACAGTTATAACGTCCTATGATTCTATGCGTGCTGATAGGTTCAATGACTGACTACATGTAACGTCCATACTATCTATTGGCCTACAACCAAATATTTTGTATTTGCAATGTGTACCTTAACATATGAAACTAGGCTTATATTCAGCTACAGTCGTAGTCAGACAAAATAATACTATGTCCTTACCTTCGCTCCAGCCGTTTAGATTTGATTAAAGGGACACACATACGCGCACACGGACATAAATTTATCTCATAAGCCGATTTTTTCATAAGATGAAAATAGGCTAAAACATGATGACAAATTAAGACTTATGAGAGCAATCCTGGCAGATGTGTGTCTGTCTGTCCTTCTGCATGTCCCCTTTCATTCAGAACTCTTGGCCTGCATGCTATCTGATATACTGAGACTAGGGTTCAAAACTATAGAGCATTGTCAACAGTTGGCAGCCCTGGTGACTTTGAATATGTTGGCTGCACTGCCGTGTATGGGCTCCCGAAAATTTATCTCAACTATTATTGTCTATATGTGTGCCAATTTGGAAACAGTTTCCATGCATATCTTCTGAGATATGCAACGTAGAGGTCAAATTTCAATTGTTTTTTCAGCAGTTGGTAGCAGTGGATTTCATTATTCCAGTCAATGAAAACTCCCAAATTTGTCCAGTCAATAGAGCTCAAAAAGGGGGTTCACCTTACATCAGACGCGGGATAGATTTTTATTTTTTGATGTTGTTTAGGACCATTAGGTAGTTATTAATCCAAGTTTCCGTCATCACCCTCCCCTTGCTTCGACCACTATCTTGAAAGAACTGTCAGAAATCGGTACTATTTTCATTTTTTGGCCTCTAGCTCATTCCCAGTTCATTTTGTTTGAAGATATTGAACCCTTCAGAATAGCAGTGTTTTATGCAAGAATCTTGATCAAGGGGTCGCGCTCAGTTCATAGTGTGATGTTTACGTCCGCCAAACAACATGCTTTACTGAGGCAAGGGTCATAGGATAAAAACTATAATTAAGAAAGTAAGGAGACAAGACGTAAGATAATAACATGATTTAATAACTAATTGTGCATAAAAGAAAATAAACAAACAATAATAAAAATATATCCTCCCTGAATTTTTCCCTGACAGGAATATCTAACACTTTGAGGAGTCAGACGGATCTCCCCCTTTATAATAAAATTGTGGATCCTAGTTCCACTACCTTGCATTTGAGTTTTATGTGCGCGTGATGACTAACTACGAGAAAATGAGTACTTGGATGACCGTTCGTTCACAACGGGTTAACAGCCACGGTGCTCACGAACAATCTTCACGTAAATCAACGTTTATGGATATGGGCATGACATTAATAAAAAACCTTAAAAACTCTAATGCTGACACACACACTACAAATCTATTATTTACAGGAATCTCTCTGAGATCCTCATTAGCGCGATGACGCACTTAACAACATGAGCTACCAACTGGCCAATTGCTCAATACACACAAGGAAAGACAGCATTGCACATGACTCATGGGTCACTGAAATGAAAATAAACCTGGAATAAACCAACAACAACAAAAGCCTGACCGGCTAAGATTACTTTATATGAACAAAACTGCATGTTAAGGTAACGCTTCGGAGATTATCGTGATTCGTAGG
Organism: Meconema thalassinum; assembly: GCA_946902985.2. Taxonomy (NCBI): domain Eukaryota; kingdom Metazoa; phylum Arthropoda; class Insecta; order Orthoptera; family Tettigoniidae; genus Meconema; species Meconema thalassinum. The sequence goes on along the minus strand of OX336390.1, from coordinate 626,293,797 downwards.
CAACTCCCATTTATTTCAACAATTTTTTACCATTGATCAGTTCTTATCTGTAATTCAAGTAATTAGGGAGCCAACGAGCACTCCTCGCTAATGACCATGTTTGCACGTTCAGACAGCCTTGTGAAACATCTCCCCCTTTCCTCAAATACTTGTCGAGTCCCACTCCAGTGTATATAAATAGCTGACCAGCTGTGCCGCTATCTCAAGGAATCAACAGCAACAAAAATCTCATCCAACTCAACATATGGTCAGACATAATCACATATCCACAATTGCCCTCGCAAGGATACAATATGGACCGGGTACCAAGCTGACAGAAATCAGTCTCAGCTGAAATTCCCGCTTGTAATACCACAAAAATACACACATACACACATCTGGGACCGACATGACGCTTTTCACACAGGTCTGCTGAATAGGTGCTCGCAAACATTTAACACAATATTTAAAACCTACGATAGAGCTGATTACTCTTCGTCACAAATTACATTGCTCCAACGGCAATAGTCACACTGAATCTGATCAATAATAAATCTTAAACAATTTTAATTACCCTCCAATCTACTGTATAATTACATTAATTCAGTCCTACTTCTGAAACACAACATATCTCCGAGAGACGTTTTTAACCGCATTGCGTAACATATGCAAACACGGCCGTTCACATAGCTACGTTAGTTAACACAACACAAAAACAAGAACCTTCCACTAACAACATTCGTGCGAGCTGCTTCCATACAAAAGTGTGTCAGACCAAAACTAAATATACTACGTTAATCACACAAGCAATGTATTTACAAAAATATGTCCCATAAACCATAAGTTAATTTATCAAATAATAAAGAATATTATTTTGTACTCATCTCTCTTGTAGTCACCCGTCAAAGAACGTCAGCTGCCATTTCCCAACTGAATGGTTCTTATCTCATCTCAGCCATCAGGACGGAGTGTTGAGAATTCCAAACTTCCTCTGTAGTCGTCGATGTCATCTCCGGCGCTGCTTCAAAAATTAGATTATTATACACTTGATATCTGACTACTAAATTCGCTGTTCAGGTACTACTTTCCCTGTCACAGTTCGTTGGCGAATTATCGACGATACTGCCCCTACAAATATAGTACTGTGACTATCTATCACTGAATTTAACACTTTACAATAATTTCTGTGTTCTCATGACACGCAAAGTAATAACTGACTACGTCCGTAGACGCATAGAAGTAATAATCAACCTGTGTCCACGACACACAAAATAGAAGTCGTTCTGTCCGCAGACGAACACAGTAATAGTCTTACGTCCTTCGACGCACACAAGTAATAGTCAATGTCTTGGCTCTTCATGCCACTTATAAAAGAACTGGCCCTAGGTCTCGATGGGGGGGGGGGGGGGGGAATTTATGTAAAAATTTCTCGAAGTAATTGTGGTACAGGAATGAAATAAATATCACTGAACTCGTAACATTGCATAGGTCAAGAATATGCCCATTAATCCTAGAATCGATCGTAGAGATTTTGTCTAGGCGATTTCCCGCGTGAATGCTAGCCGAGCGTACCCAAGCCGGACTTGCCGCGCATGTAGGCATTCTCTTCTCATTGGTTCTAACATTTTCTGTAATTTGGCGGTTTATAGCAGATCTTGGCGTCGTAGGAGTGTCCAGCATGCTCATCAGCCACTCACGTTACTGCATCATATTTCTTCTAGGCGCGAATATTACAATGAACATACCAGCAGCATGTCTCACTGCGCGTCGCTTCTATTTGAGGCGGCCAACACCTGTCCCTCTGACACATCGCTAGGCTGTTTCCTTTCACAGCTAAAGTATTTAGCCTATTGTCAATCTGCTTCAGGTATGTCCCCGCTGTCTCCAACCAATGCTTGAAATTTCCTCATCTCCGTCTGGCTACTTTCATGATGCTGGTGGAAATATTTATTAATTTGAGAAATAAAACATAGAATCATTTATCCAACAGAGGATAAAGGGTTCAATATGTCCAACTAAGAAAACGTAGATTACTAAATTTCCAACAAATTGTTTTGTAGGATCAAGCGTATTCGAGCTACAAGAAGGCGAAAATTTGCGATTCGGCAAATTTTTCACTTTCGTTCCACTTTCCATCGCAAAAACAGGGGGAAGACTTGATCTCAACAAAACGTTTATTGAATGAAAGTTGAGGAGAAATTCATTACCTTTGAAATTCATTTATCAAAAAAATACGAGCAATGGGTATGAGTGGGGGTAAATTTAAGAAAACTAGAGTTTTTTTAAATTATTATTATTCAGCCCTGGAGCGCCGTGTCGGTGCAAGTTGGTGAATCATTTTATTATACTCTTGAAGTGGACAAAGAGTTATAACTAAACCCTTGCATTTAGGAGAAAGGAGGCTGTATGTTCTTTAGTGAACATCTTGTTAATATTATTTTGTGATTTCCTGGTTTCTTATTTTCAGTTCTCTTATCTTCCTTTTATATTACTTAAGCTTTATTATTAATATTATTTTTCAACAATTCGATTAAGAACCTTAGTTTATAGATTAGTTTTTAAGTTACACTTCTTGACCAAGAAGATCCCACTGAGGATTGAAACATGAATATTTTTTGTAACAATTACATATTGACTAAAGGTAGATATCATTAATAATAATTTTTATTTTGAGATCATGATCAATTAGGGTGTTAATGGGCTCCAAAATGTCTTATACTGCCCATGCTAATAGTCAACTTTTTATTTACCTTTTTTCTTAGAAACGATTGAGAGGAACTAATCGATTTTTTCAGGGATGTTTATTATGGTTATCTCCTTAATTTAATATGAGATTTCAAAAAAAAATCTTTTTTTCTTTTTTCTTTTTTTAGAACAATTCCATATGGCAAATTTAAACTGAAGTAAACCTAGAAAAATGGCGATGTTAAAATATAACATACATACGGAGGGGAAAATATCAGCTTTGTACGTTGAAAATTTCCGGAAAGAAAGGTAATTTTCAGCCTATTTTCATTCATGAAAAAATAGGCTTGTGACATCACCTTTTGTCCGTGTGTGTGTGTGTCACCACCACCCCCCACCCCCCGAATAAATTATAAACGGCTGGAGCGATATCAATGAAACTCGGTAAAGACATAGTACTATTTTGTCCGACCCCGACCTTCAAATTTTAATACGACTCGCCAATCCAACATGGCAGCTATGCGAAATATTTCACTGGTTCCATATCTCCGAAACTATTACAGATATCACCCTCAAATTTTGTACGGTGATAAAGGGCACTACGAGACGTTCACATGTGTGACTTTCAGAAACCTGTCAAGTAGGCTACAAAACGAACATGGCGGCCAAGCGAAGTTGAAACATTTAAATAGACGTTTCTCGCGATTTAACCATTCGAGAGCAGTGAAACTTGGTACGGTAAATGCTTATACAAATTTTAATCCACTGACATCTAATTTTATTCAGTTGTTTTCATAACCTCAATATGGTGGCTGTGCGAAATTTTTAAATTTCGTTTTTTCAATTTCTTGGGTCCTAATCATTCGATTTAAGTTTGAATAATAAACCTACGCAATAATACTCTCTAATAATACATAACTCTACAGCCTACATATATAAAATTCCAATATGGCAACCATCCGTAATATTTAGACGGTTCTCAATATCTACGAATCTATTACAGCAATCAAACTGAAATTTGTAGGTTGATAGAGCCAATTAACATAAATAGGATACTGCATATGAAAATAGGCTAGTTAGTTCTCCACGGAACTACCTGGTATACTACAAAAACATTTTAGCGAGAAACTGGAAATATTTTTTCTCTCTCTTCCTCTTTTTCCATTTGAAACAATAGCATCCATTTTGGAGTTCTTCCTTGCGACTTTGCCCTATCATGCTTTATGAAATTTTCTTTAAAATATCTATTGTTCAATAGAGAGAAAAATAAATGACCAAAAGTGATTTTTGTAGAAAAATAGAGAAAAAAAATAAATCATGAGAGAAATCTGGAGAAAAATACAGGGAAAAATAAAAAATGAAGGGAGAAATCTAGGGAAATATAGAGAAAAAAAAATAAAAATCAAGACAGTAATCTAGACAAATTAGAGGGAAAAAGTAAAAAATCAAGAGAGAAATCTAGAGAAAAATAGTGGCAAAAATAAAAAAATCAAGAGAAAAATATGAAACGAAGAGAGAAATCTAGCGAAAAATAGGGGGAGGATAAAAACAAGAGCGAAATCTAGGAAAAAATAGGGAGAAAAATAAAAAATCAAGAGCGAAATCTGGAGAAAAATTGAGAGAAAATTAAACAAATAGTTTCGTGAAGGACTAAATATCCCACTTTTAATATATCCCACTTATGGTACTTGCCTCTATCAACATACAACATTTCAGTTTGATTGCTGTAATAGATTCGTAGATATTGAGAACCGTCTAAATATTTGAGATGATCGCCATGTTGGATTTTTATATATGTAGGCCATAGAGTTATGCACTATTACATGAAGCTTATTGCGTAGGTGTATTATTCAATCTTCAATCGCATGATTAGGACACAAGAAATAAAAACGAAAATTTAAAACTTCGCACAGCCGCCATCTTTTGTTAATAAAAACAATTGAAAAAAATTATGTCAGTTTATTAAAATTTGTATAAGCATTTACCGTAAAGTTTCACTGCGCTCAGATGGTTAAATCGCGAGAAACGTCCAATTAAATATTTAAATTTCTAGTTTTATTGCTGTAATAGATATTGAGAACCGTCTAAATATTTCGGATGGTCACCATGTTGGAATTTTAATGTGGGAAATAGAGTTATTTACTATTAGATGACGATTATTTCGTAGGATCATTATTCAAACATTGACTCGGATCGCAGTAGTAGGACACAATAAATACAAACTTAATTTTAAAATTTTTCACAGCCGCCGAAATTGAACTAAGTCAGATGTCAGTGCATTACAATGTGTATAAACCATTTGCTGTACCATGTTTCACTGCGTTCGGATGGTTAAATCGCGAGAAAAGTCTATTTAAATGTTTCAACTTCGCTTGGTTGCCATGTCCGTTTTGTACTTAACAGGTTTCTGAAGTCACATGGGTGAACTTCTAGTAGTGCCCATTATCACCGTACAAAATTTGAGGGTGATATCAGCAGGCCTAATAGTTTCGGAGATATAGAATGCCGGTGAAATATTTCGCACAGCCGCCATGTTGGGATTGGTGAGACGTAATAAAATTTGAAGGGCATGTTCGGGGTCGGACAAAAAATTACTGTGACCTTACCGAGTTCCATTGAAATTACTACAGCTGTTTAGATTTTATTAAGGGAGGACACACACAGAGACGCTCACACACTCACGGACAAAAGGTGATCTCATAAGCCTATTTTTTTCATAAATGAAAATAGACTAAAAGTCAAGAATGAAATCTAGAGAAGAACAGAGGTAAAAAAAAAATAAAAAAATAAAACAAGAGTGAGATTTGGAGAAAAAAATAGAAAAATATAAAAAATCGAGCGAAATCTAGGAAAAAATAAAAAACTAAATTATACTGGCTTTAGTAATAGGGAGAGAAACCGATAAGGAAAGTTGCCTTAGGAATGAGGTGTGCAGAAAATAAATGCACCGTTAAAAAGTTAAGGGTTTGTAACTTAATTTGACGGAATAAACTACATTTAGAAAATTTTGAAGATATGCTGCATGCAGATTCCGGAGTCCCAAACGCATAACTTCGAGGTTATCAGCCGCCAAACATAACAGTGAAATTTATTACGATACATTATTTGGTCGGCAAATTATCTTATATCGAACAATCTTTAGTGTGTACACTTTGAAGTTTTAATCTGATGTTCCGGCTACTACCAGCGCTTCTGATTAGCGACAGCTTGTCTGTTGGCGGTAATAATCGGTTCCGCTAAAGAGCCAACAATTTTTAACAGGCTTGCTAACACTTCTAAGATACCACGAATCTAGAGATCGGAAGGTCCTTGACCTCAAACTTGCTCTCAAGACCAGCGCAGACGATGGTTCAATTGTCACCTACGACAATACGAGTATAATACGCATCCCATGTTGACTTGGCTCCAAAAGTGATATTTAATGCGTATGAGGAAAGGCTGAACGGCTCATAACTTTTCAAAATACGGAACATTTAGGACACAAGTGTAATATATCACACATTGCAACATTAATGGCGAGCCTGGAATTACACGACAGTCATTTATCATTTAGCAAATCGGGAACAGATGAAAAATGACCAATGCACGTTATGTGGCACAATGTCCGTTATGTACGATCATAAAGTTTAATGCGAATATATTAACCCTAAAAAAAACATACAATCTCACAGAGCCGGATTTTCTTTCGCTAGTGGTTATTTTACTACTAGCTACCGGTAAATGGGGCCGACATTCTGACAAAACTTGGAGTAATAATCAAACTAGTGTAGAGCTTTTAAAATAACAGTCAAACTGGATAGCAAACGCTTGCAACATTACACTCAAACTTGAGGAGCCCATTGCGTCTGTTGAAAACGAATGTTTATTCAAATCAAATGCGAAGCTTTAAAAACTACTCATGAAAGTGGAATAGTAAGAATGGAGTTTATTTTTCATAAGCCAATTGCAAACAAACGACACGCAATAGGTTCCAAGTCATTCACATATGTCCACCTCATTCCCGTCGGACAAGAGATGCGATCAATTTCTATGGGGGCGGGTGTTTTTTCTGGAGAGATCCCCTTCCGACTCCAACCTCGTGAGAGAATAAATATAGATGGATGAAACAAGGCAAAGAGTTGGAAGGAAGTGGCTGTGGCCTATTAGAAGGTACCATCCCGGCATTTGTTTAGAACTGAAACAGGGAAACCATTTCAAGGACCACCGACGGTGGGGTTCGAACCCACTCGTCTCTCGAATCCGCAGATAGCTTGCTTCGTTTTAGTATGGTAGTTACCGCTGTCCGTTCCCAAGTCATACAATAAAACAAAATCAACGACCCACCCCTTTAGTAGCCTAATGTGTGGGTGAGCCCGCAATGTCAGCCAAGTACTCTGGTTCCCGAACTAAACTAACAAACAAACCGACAAGACCGTGCAAATCCAGGGATGACTGCCGCCCAGCTCATAGCCTGTGAATTAGGGGGAACTTGGTCTTAGGCCATAAAATGGCGACTCAACTGTCCCCAATACACCCGTTGCAGCCCTCGCGTCAGATCTTAAATCTTTGGCGGATCCAAGAATAAAAACTAGGACCTCCTAGGTAAGAGGGAAGCGTGCTTTCCCTAAACCACGGGACTGGTACTCTGGACCCAAGTTTGTCAGCAAATAATAATAATAATAATAATAATAATAATAATAATAATAATAATAATAATAATAATAATTGTCGTATGATGTCGAATCTTCTTGAGTCGGAACCATCTAGGTGATCCAGAGTATTCTCCAATTTTGACGTTTTGCTCGCAATGCTACCCAGCAACGAAACCGTACCACCTATGGTTGAGATTGAGTAGTAACTATTTGTGATACGAGAGACCTTTTACGAGCCTACAAACATATCACTTGAAATACCGTGGATTTCCCGCCTTTCAAAAACAAGACTTCCTTGGCCGAGAATCGAACTCGTGATCTCCTAATTATACTAGTATGTAGCCATAGATGACATTGAAAACACAATGTGCTAATATATATGATATTGGAAAATATATTCACTAGAATTTAATATAATATGTCAACACAGCAATGTTTGAAGATGGCATAATGTAGAACACCAGTTTTTATTTTCAGTTTGTGATGTTGCTTATATAATAATAATGTTATTGGTTTTACGTCCCTTTTAACTGCTGCGGCTTTTCGAGACGCCAGGGAGCCGGAATGATGACCGAAGGGGATCTTCATCGTGCCAGTAAATCTACTGATACGGTTCCCTCGCATTTGCGCACCCTCAAATGCCAGCTGACTGCGCCAGGATTCAACACTGCAACCTTGGGCACAGCAAGCGAGAACGTTACCGCTGAGCCACGCAGCCAGCCGATTTGCTCCGAGGGCTATTTGATTGTAACAGACGAAACAATCGAGCGACACTTTTTAACATATGCTTAGCAATTACAACGACTTTGATTGACAATGATGAGCAAAACAGTCAAGATATTAGGATCTCTGTCCTCTAAGGTCTAAGGTATTCAAGACATTGGAACCAGTAGTGGGATTTGAAATGTATTTTGCTCAACGAATGCCAACATAACTGGGTCACAACTATTTTACATTTATTTATACCTGTATACAGAGGCTGCATGGATGAATATAAAAATAATATAAATACAAATTTGGAGAATGAGAACTTTCAACTTTTGTTTATGAAATTATAATTCTCTTGTTAAAAAAAGACAAAATTTAAACGCACATATTTAAATGATGATGATTATTATTGTTGTTTTAAGGGGCCTAACATCTCAGTTATTCGTCCCTAACATTCATTTAAAACACACTAATTTTTCACGGAGCCTAATTCACTTAAATGTATAAAATGTTTAGTTGATAAAAAAATTAAAAATATAATTTGTAAACGTTATTTTCTCTGAAATGCGATTATCGACGGTAAGAAAAAAAATGAATTCATCATATGTTGCGAAAAAAGAATTCAATGAACTTCACTATTTTAAGGTACAGCCTATATAATTTTTACTACAGAAATATCACTCCAAAAACTAAGCTTATTCTGTCTAGGCAGACCTATTCTTTGGTTGCAAAATTCTAATTAATATGGGTTATATAAAACTAATTGTTGATTTAGGGGCTTTGTGATATCCTGTGATCATGTAGCCCCGTGTACCTGGGTGTTTGAGGAACCTGTCTGATAACATGTGACATTGTAATGGCTGTACCAGTGTATGTACTGTATTTATAATAATTGGGGCTAGGATTAGGGGAGGAGGAAGACATGGCTTTTATTTAGGTACTGTACCCGAAATTTGAATGTTTTAAGACTAAAATTATGATATTTTTCGAGCCCCATGTTAAAATTTAACGTGTAAAGATTGACGCTGGATTAAGACGCAAACGAGTTTTGTTAACAAGCTCAGGCAAGGGGGAAGCGAGATCACGTGATTTGTGACGCCCGAGAGGGCCTAGCAAGGTGAAAACTCGCGTAGCAACAAGGATTATACCGCGAAATTGATAATCATTATTGTTATAAAATATATCATTGGAGATTAGCTGACAGCCAACGAGAAGAGGCTTTATGGAAGAGAATATCACCATTGCCTAGTTAATGTTATTAACTATTGCATTTAAGCCCCAAGAAGGACTTTTTAATAATTGGAATAATGAAGAAAATTACGAGAGGATATTATCAGTACTTTGAAAGTCGATTGAAGGGAAGTACACTGTAATAAGCAATATTCAGGTACGGGCTTTTATTTTTGCGGGAGATAAAATGGCGCCGGAATTGATACGAGTTGGAGAAGGGGAACTCAGAGAGAACGTTCTTACGCCTGGAGAAGTCGTCGAAAGCAGACGTATCACCAGTAGTGTTCATCCTGAGGAAGTATAGCCGTGTGCGGTGTTAGACCACTCGAGGAGACAGCGTCGATCCCGGCATAGTTGACGGACGACCGCGCTTACTGCAAATCTAGTGCAAGTTTAAGTCTAGTTATAAATGCACATCTCTGAACTATAATACAGTACAATTAATACTGAAGTGAATTATTGTGATACTTTTGAGTATAGACAAGCAATTTATGAACTTTGAACCTCACAGTTTCGAGAATTAAGGCAATTATAAGCAGTATAACCTTTCTGTAAGAAAAGTAACGCATTTCAACACAGAGAAGCATTTTTGTTCGGCAAGTAAGCAGCGAACGATCTTTCATGCTACAATACAACGTGAGTAACAGTGTGTTGTATTGACATTGAAGCCTTTGATTATATGAACATTATGATGACTGCAGACATGAATAGGCCTACAGAAATATCATTCAACATTATGAAGATGTTAGTGATTATGGAATAGGAACTTGATGCGACTGGGATATGTTAATGCAGAGTTGTGATTAGACAACATGGAGCAACGTTAGTTAACTACTGAACTATGTACAACATCTAGAATGTCTACAGAGTCAAGTATACATGAGGCATTATGTACATTACCATCTAGCACAAATAATGTATACTGTAATCATGTACATGTACTTTCTGACTACGAGCAACTATTATAATTCATTGACCATATACATGAACATTAATAACCACGATTGTGATTCGATCTACAACTTACAAATTTTATTTGTAACTATGAAACTATATCGACAATATTGCTCGAAAATAATGTGGGAAATTCGAATGGAGTCGGCGAATGAAGATTCATCATCAGGAAGAGAGAATATTCAGGGACTAGGCCCGGCAATTGCTTGAAACTTGGAATCCATGTACGAGAGGACGCAGTTCGATGTCCGGCGAAGATGGGTGTTTTCCGGAGAGGAAATCCTTCCTTATCCGAGGTCGCTGTTCTTTGGCTGGTGTGGACGGATTTGGTTTGAACATTGCATTCTTGGAAGATGAAACATCTAGGTATTTTCCAATACCCGATATGAGCTTCAGAAGACTTCAGACAAGGTAGAAGTGCCCAGCATTATTATGTAGTTAAGAGTATTGTGATGGCATTTTGAACAACATTTCTCCATATTTCATTTATGTATTTCACTTTAATGTTTGATAAGATTTCTTCTACAAGATCATGTAGGATGATTATCTCTAGTCATCCATACATGAAAGTTCAACGATTCAGTTTCTGAACTGAAGTTAGTTTGTTTGGGAATTTATTTTCCACTCTGGGAAATTTAGATGTTAGTATTCGACGTTTTTCGATTTTTGAGTTAGGATTTCAGACAGTTTTGTCTTAGATGTCTAGTAAATTCATTTTGAGTAAAATGAATTGGGCATCTTATTGTGAGAAGAATATTAGTACAGGGGAAGGAATCTACGTGTGATATATTATGAAATATCACTCATTACTATGAACATTTCGTCGATCTGGCAAGTAATATTCGTCACGATTATGATATAAAGTCATGTGCTCATGGACATTCTTTGTATAGAATGGAGATACATTCAGAAGTTGACATACCCGTTTATTTGAAGGAAAACTTTGCACTTTCATTAAATGTAACATTACTTGAATCATATCTTCTTAGAAGATAATTTATCCGACAGCAGGGAATTTAGATATAGCCTATTCCAGTCGTGATTGATTTTTATGAGACACTTAAAAACACTTGTCGTTATTTATACACAAATGTAATGCTACGTTATTTTATGAAAGTAACATTGCAACCGTGTAACTTTGAAGTTAAGATCAGTATGGTGAGACACATTTATATATTTTTATTACATGTGTAGAAGCAAAGAATTGATAGCAAAGTATCAATGTTCTGTAAACCTACGGAGATCTTTCATTAGCAATTTCGATGATCGTTTTGAGAGCAAATGTGAAGTCATAAGTACAGATATTGCTGTTAATTGTATAAGTGGTTGTATGGACACCGCTAAGATAAATGCTAGTTGGAATTAATGCAAGTACTACAGCAGAATTGTTGGAAACAATTGTGTTGAGGAATATACGAGGAGGGTTCATGCCGTATATAGAAGTATAGAAGTCTGCGAGGAAATATTTGTTGTAATACGAAGGTGTTTGCAGTATTTGACATTGTAGTATTGTTGTGTGGAGATTAAAGCATTGTTGAATTTAGTCGAGTTCGTGAGAACTCCTATGTGTGTGTAGATTCACGATTTAGAAGGAAAGATAGAAGCGTAGTAGGCGGAACGATGTTTGGGAAACGTTATTAATCTTTGATCACTAAACTTTTATGTAAAACTTGATTACACCTGGAACTATCTAATAATAATATGAACTTATCTTAGATGATTGGTCATATCAGACCGGAGATGACAATAAACCTAATACAGACTTAATTGGTATAGCATTTTATCAATTTGAAGAAACTAGAGAAGGGAACTATAAACAATAGCTAGTGATAATAATGGCTAGTCTAATACTACACAAGTAAACTTGATGTGATGGACGATGATAAACATTGTATATAATAATTTATAATTATTTAATTAAGGGTTTTATTATTTTTAATAATAATGATATATCTTGCGTGTTTAATAATTTTAGAACAGTTAGGAGTAGATGTTTTTAGGATGAGAGAGTGTGTTTAATGAAAGACATGAGTAAATGAACTACGACAGTTGCAAATGGCGATAGTACTGTAAACAATTAGTATGGTATTGTATGAAAGTGATTGATAGAGAAACTACAGACTTATAAAGGTTTTTGTCATGTATAAATGAATGCGAATGGGATCAGTGTGTAAACCAGCAATGTTACAGTCTCGCCATGTTATTTTAAAAATGAAACGGGAACTTGGAGAGCAGGAGTTAAACGTGTGACCAGTTTGTTGAATCCCAGGCTCGATTATATAAGCAGAGTGCATGTGTGCATTGTAGCGAAGGGAGTTCTGAATGAACTGTGTCAATGAAACGAGACGGTAGTCAGGTGTCGTTCTCGACACGCGTAACTATGTGAGATATTTAACAGGAATGTCAGGCTCTCCATAACTTCGTCAATAAGTATTTTAACGATCTGTAAATGACAGAGACCATCCAACATGTTACCAGCAGACGTGTGTAGTCGTGTGAATCCAGTGTTATGAATGGATGGACGTATATGTGTGTTAATTTATTTAATGATGATTAATATTATAGGGCATTTTTATTTATTTTTATTTTAGGGAATATTTGTTAATAAATTTATTTCGTTTTATAAGTTCTGTGTCGGGTTACTTATTTTAAACTATAAGCAGAGATGGTGTTATGGAATATCCTACAGCAGGTAAGGATCCTTTTTATCCTACATAGCCCCGAGATGTAAGGTAGGTTTTTCACTCTACCGCAAGTATATTTTTGTTTTATCCATAACAAGATCGTAGCCTACTGAGTATAATCACGAAGACCTTGTTGGTGGGAATCGGAAACCGTCATAATTCTATGATCCAGCTGCGCTTTATTTTTCCAGCAAGTAACTTCTCGATTTTTACGGGTACAGTACCAACCCGGAATTCGCCTTGAGTAGAAGTGGGAAACTACGGAAAACCACACCTTGAATGACTGAGGTAGGAATCTAACCCACTTCTTTGTTTTGCCTGACGAGGCTGAGTGATCCCCGTTCCAGAATTAAATTGCTTGACAGAGCCGGGAATCCAACTCGGACATCGAAGGTGACTGCCAAGAATGCTAGTCACGACGCCACGATGGGGTAATAATACATATTTGACGCTTTTTAATTGTTTATATTAAGGTAGCTACAAACATTGTCCCAATACTGCACAACTTATACCGCACGATATATCCGTTCGCGTTAAATCGCAATTCACGGCCAAGAGGGGAAGCTGCACCAAGTCCAGAGATCGGAGGTTTGACTTCCGGTGCTGACAGTGGTTATCCTGAACACTCCCTCCAGGTGAAGTTTGCGATAGTACCTTATTTAAAGTCCCGGGGCACCTACCCCATTCCCGGTCATGATAATTACAGTAACACACACTACCACAGTCACCACAGAAATACAGGTTAACAGACAAATTGAACACACGCTCACGTACACGGGGATGATGACCCCAGCCCCTTATAACGAATTAACAACAATGCTGCATCATTTATGTGAGGGCTGAGCCTCAAAATATTCCAACAGTACTTTCTGTGCAGATTACAAACTCACGTTGGGGACCGGTATGTCATACGAGCATAGCCTACATAAGTTGACGTTGATTCATTGAAATCGTTGTCATATAGCCCCAAGTACTTGTGTGGGCGTGGAATTTGTCTGGCAACCTGTATTATTGTGATGACTGTACTAATGTGTGTATTTGTAAATTGGGGATAGAACTGGGAAGGAGGGGGCCGTGGCCTTAAGTCAGGAACCATCCCAGCATTTTCCTAGAATAGAAGTGGGTGAATACACGGGAAACCACTCCCAGGATGGCTGAGGTGGGAATCGAACCCACCTCTTCACAGTTCTGCGTTACGAGGTTGAGTGTACCCCATTCCAGTCATCACATCAGAATTAAAACCTCCTGGGCGACCGCCAAGAACGTTAGCCGCCTAACGTACTACCTTGTATATGGTAATCGAGCACACTTGAATGAATGGGAACTAAGTGCGCTTCCACTCAGCGTGGTAACCAGGTGTCGGAAATTTGTCAACGCAAAGCTGTCCAGCGGCAGACCACCTGGCTGTTTCTACCCTTAAAACAACGGTCGCTGTGGCCGAGAGCTCTAACGCGCTACCTCGTACCTCGCTGGCATCGGGAGAGCTTGGGTTTGTATCCCACCTCGCCCGTCCTGAGAATGGTCTTCGTGGTTTCTCATTTTCACCACCAGGCAAATGCCGGGACGGTTCTTTTCAATAGGTCCATGGCCGGTACAATATTCCTTCCCTGACCCGTCCTCAAAACAAAAGTGCATGGCCATTGGCTGCATTACTAAAATTATAGAACAACAATAACTAACTAACAAACTTACAAAACTGTCCACGTTAATCTCAGATAGACCCCCAGCCCAGAAACGTATGGATGTTAATATTCCTGGAGTCCTCTCTGTGGCGATTGTAAAATTATTTTGGGAATCACTCTATTATACGAACAACAAGCTTATACACAGTATAAGAGCTCCAAATATTCTGGAATGCTATACGCACTTGACTCGGCGCGAGACAAGGATCAGGATGGTATCATATTACCCTGCCTCCCAAAGCCGGCCGTGCACAGCTTTCTCGGGCTTGAGTCGTTATGATGAATGGATACCGCAGCCGTCCCATTACCAAGAAATACAACAGCAAGTGGCATTCATTCTTCAAGGCGCTCGTTGTCAATGGCGCGCGCCTGCTCAAGCAGCCCTAGTAGGCACGTACGTCAGAAGCTGGTTTATCACGGTATTCATTGAGAAAATCTCAGGTGGCTCGGCGAGGCTTCAGCTCTACTTGAATTACGTTTATTAGCAGCAATCTTCATCCCGAACAAGTGCCTGAAGCTGAACTCGGAGACAGGGAAAAGTACATACGGTACGGAGTTACAGGCGGTATAACTGAACAATAGTGCCGTCCAGTGTTTGATACTACGCGACAGCCCAGTGACAAAGATCTGCCGTATTCGCAGGCCAGTCACAAAAGACGTGGATTCAATTCACACGCTAAAACCTCGTCCTACGTACGTTTTATGTTAATACTACTCCAATACTTGCTACACATCCCTAAAATGCATTGGCCATATTTTACCCTTTTTAGGTCATATTCAGCTACTATTTAGGGCATATTTGCTTGCATATATATAATTAGTAATTACATTCGGGGCAAAATCAGTTGATGCTGCACAAGGTGAGCACGCAAAGGGCCAGTGCTGCCGCACTGGGTCGATGACGCTGCATTCGATTTTTGGAATATTTAACCATACAAATTATGGCGGTGCTTTCTGAGGATTCAAGCAGCCTTCGGGCTGACTATCTAACACGACAGTTTATGATGCGTGGTGTTTTTTTTTTCACCGGTGTTGTTCAAACTCAATGCTAGAAGTGCTGATTTTCCTCCAGTAAACCCCCTTCCAAAACTTTCCCCCTCATATAAAAATAAGGGATTTTTGGTAACTTTAATGTTATTATAACAACGCATTTACTGTATATTGTAAATATAAATATTTATTAATAGACGAATTCAGTACCTGAAATTGAAAATAATGAGTAACCGATATATGACAGTTCTGCCAAAACGAATCTACACGTGCTGATAGGTTCAATGTTTAACTGCATGTAACGTCCATTCAAACAAATCGATTTCTTCACAAATTACCACATATAGATAGTATTTCAGATTAATTTTCAGCAAACCAAGCATAGCATGTTGCCAACATGATTTTACGCGAGCTGATAGGTTTAATGTTTAACTGTACGAAACTTCCTTACTAACGAATGGATTTCATCCTGATTTTGTACGTACGATGTATACTTTAGGGCATAAAACTGCTTAGTATAAGAGTCAGCAGGGCTACCAACTGTGTATAATAACCTCAAGTCTTTTGAACTATAGATTCAATATCTCGGAATCAAATTTAGCAAACTGTAAGTCTAAGATGTTGAAGACATATTTAGAGTAAGTCATCAAAGTTAGTGCTACCAACTTAATTTTATGCTAGCGTATAGGATCAATGTTCAACTGCATGTAACTTCCATACTGACAAATGTTACTTAGTTATTGGAGTTTTAAGGGATATAACTCAGATAGTTTTGGAGTCAGCACGGCTACCAACTGTTTGTAAACAGTATTTTAAGCCCTAGTTACAATGAATGCAGTCAAAACAGTCAAAATTTGGTACATGCACATTGACGATAATTTTCCAGATTCATTTCGAGCATCCCATGCGTGACAGTGTTGCCAACATAATTCTACGCACAGAGGAAAGTAGGGTGTGTAAAAAAAAGTGTGCAGAAGGGAGTTGCAGGTGTAGAGAGAAGAGTGTTTCAACAAGAAAACCTTAACGGAGTTCTGCGAAATAAGGAAATTTATTTGCACAAAGCTCCATGTGAGATTTGTGCTGGACAAAGCGGAGGCAGACAGGTTTTTCTCCGGGTACTCCGGTTTTCCCTGTCATAATTTAATTCCAGCAACACTCATTTCATCTGTCATTCATTTAATCATTGCCCCAGGGGAGTGCGACATGCTTCGGCAGCCGGCACAATTCATATCCTTGCTGTTAGATGGGGGCTTCATTCATTCCATTCCCTGACCCGGTCGGTGGACTGGAAGCAGGCTGTGGATTTTCATTTTCATTTGCACAAAGCCTGAATCTCTAACGAAAAGAGAAATGAGGGGGATAATTTGGTGGTTAATGGGGGTGTATAAGATCAAAGCATTGAGAGAAGTAGGAAAAGAGGACCTTAGCCTGTTTTGTGGGAAGGTTATGGGTGCAGCACACCTGATCAAGGAATGCAATTTGACCAAAATGATAAGAGCAAAGTTTGTAGACAAGTCAGATATTAACAGAATAGAAAGTGAAAATGAATACCACACCCTAATAAAATTACTAAATAGGGAATGGAGGAAGCCAGGTAAATTAGCGAAACTTTTTAATATTATCTGGGGATGTGGGATAGGAAAGCGACAGATGAGAACCAGAACAAAGATACATGTGAAATAAGTATGCGGGTAAAGGAGATGGTCTCCTAAACTATAAGGGACGTGGTGGTGCAGCGGTCAAGCTGTTGGCCTCTCACCAAGGTGGACCGGGTTCGATTCCCGGTCAATGCATGTGAGATTTTCGAAGTGAAATGCTATGTTCTGTGGTTCGGATTCTACGTAAGAAAGGAGGTCCCGTGTCACATGATCGCATGATTAACGGTCACGTAAAACTAAAAGCTTCCTTCCTACCTTTTTCCTAAACTAGAAAACTTAGTTAAAGTCTGGGATAGCTCCTCTGTATGAACTAGGATAAGATTAAGTTACTACATAATTAATAGCCATTATTAGTGTCTTGTTAATTGTTTATAACATTTAATACAATGTAAATTAGTTGTAAGTTTGTGAATTATTTTTAAATTTTATGTTGCGATGTATTAATCTTACGGAGAAGGATTTTTGACTTAGGCTATTTAATTGGGGAATCGCTATAAACATTGTAATAATCACATGTATCAGGTGATGGTTGAAATAAATAATACTCTCGTCCCAATCTCTGGTTATCCGAGATTTGGAACAGAGGGTATTCTATTCTACGCGTGCTGATAGTTTCAATGTTTAATGTAATGGATAACTAACAAATTGTGTGTACGTCGTAAGGGATAGAATTGTGCGTATTTTCCGTGGCAGCAGACCTACCAATTATCTAATAACTCTCTCTCTCTCTCTGAGGATTTGTGCCGTGGAATCTCAGTATTTCATAATCAATAGAAGGAAACTATTTCAAACTAACTGTAGTGCTCTATTGGGCTACAATATTTCAGTCGAACAAATCATAAATGCCAGTATTACCAGATTCGTATGGGGCACATACGACTTATATTAAATTTAATATTCTAGATAGGTGAATATAGATCTATGAATCTATAAATTTTAAGAAAACCAGGCTCTTAAGTTCGTCACGGAACTACTACTGTACTTGCTTTTAGGTAGATTTCATTAGAAAGCTAACTATTGCAATGGGTCCCATGTTTCGACTTCCGGAAAATTTCGACATATCTTCGCGTTTCACATCCCCCAGACCCCAAAACCACCGTCATTTCAAAAGTTTATATATAATTTATGTATGTATATATATATATATATATATGTATATCAGTTTCTTATGGACACGATGAAAATCCACAGCCTGCTTCCAGTCTCCGACCGGGTCAGGAATGGAATGAATGAAGCCCCCATCTAGCGGCGAGGATATGAACTGTGCCGGCTGCCGAGGCCTGACGCACTCCTCTGGGGCAATGATTAAATGAATGACAGATGAAATGAAATGATAGTGGAGAGTGTTGCTGGAATGAAAGTTTGACAGGGAAAACCGGAGTACCCGGAGAAAAACCTGTCTGCCTCCGTTTTGTCCAGCACAGATCTCACATGGAGTGACCGGGATTTGAACCACGGACCCAGCGGTGAGAGGCCGGCGTGCTGCCGCCTAAGCCACGGAGGCTTCCCTTATGGACACGATAACTGCCGTAATTTTGCACCAATCACTTTGATTTTTTTACCGAATATGTATACCTATAAAATCTCGGTCGAGTTCGTTACTGGGCTAAATCGGTTGAAGGGGGTGAAAATGGGGAGCTTTTTTCGAAAAAGTGAAATATTGCTATAACTATCTTAATATGTGAAATATCGAATCCGTTCAAAGTTCATACTATGTGTCAGATAAAGCCCAAAAATGTATGTTTGAACAGTTTTTTATAGCACCAACCATTGACCAAAGGGGTGGGGAAAAGTGGCGTTTTCGGGAAACATTAATCATATCTCTGTTATAGGCACAGTATCAAAACCGTACAAAATGGACAATATTTCCCTAATAATTACCTAAAACTTTTGTCTGAAAGAATTTTTGATATGACCCACCATTACGCCAAGGGATGAGAAAAATGATTTCGGAATTATAAGAAAATGCCAAGAGCTATCAGAGGTTGCCATGGCAACACTACTAAATTGATGACGGATGAGCCATCGGACGTTGCCATGACAACGCACTTGCTCGATATCAGATTCAGATTTCCATCTGACTGTGAAGCGTCTTCGGTGACGTAACTGGTAGCATGCTGAACTTCTATCCCCAAAGTCGCGGGTTCAAAGCCGGCCGAAGCCGTCGGATTTTCTAAGAGCGCTAAAATCCCTCAGTATGCTTTCCTTTGGAGGGGAAGTTCCAACGTTCGTTGCGAGTTGCTGGTTGCGGTGGCATCTAGTACCGTAGCCAAGTTCACAGCTAGGTGTCGTTGACGGTAGTATCTGGTAGCAACATTTGGAACTACTGCTTGAAATTGACCGTCTGTAGTCCTTACCTGAATTACAGACTAATACAGCCATCACAATTCACACCGTTTATCAGGCAGATTCTACACTCACCCAAAGTACACGGGGTTACATGACTGAGGAACCAACCAAAATCTCTGCGGGAAATATAATTTTGCGTGAAGAAGTAACAGACCGTTACATAGTTACACATCAGTGTCGAAACCTTGCATAAGGACAGTGTGACCACAAGTATAAAAATGGACCCCAAATGACAAGAAGGTTACCGTCCCCATAAGACAATAAAATGTTTAAAATATGCATAAAATGACGAAAAAAAAGTTAATTAAGCTCCAATTATAAAATACTTTCTCGCAATAAATGAGGTCTGATCCTTCTACGAAAACCTGCATATTCTGCCTATTTTCGCCTTCCGGCGTGCCGAAAGGACTTTTATTTATTTTTATCGGTTATCCTCCCAGCTCGGCATGAAACATGGATTCCTCTATCGTCGGAAGGACGGTGTTGGGGAGCTGAACACACGTTGTCAGTAGATACAACTGGAGATGGTGACACGCGACCGATAACTTGGGTCTAATTGAAGAAGGATCAAGGAAGGGATTTTGGAAGAAAGTGGGCCGTGGGCCTGTTAAAAGGAACCGTTCCAGCATGTGCTTGGTGGTGAAAATTGGAAAAGCACGAAAATAATTTTCATGGCGGCCGAAGAGTTTCGAACCCCCACGTTACCAGCGAGGCACGAGTTAGCACGTTGGCGCCCTCGATCACCGTGGACGGTGTAACTATATTTTGTACCTTTAGAGCATATTCAAACCATTTTAGTGCGTGCATACAAGAATATTTTGTCACTCCAATGTGCATTTGTGAATAATAGAACGTCCTGTTCAATTTCTGCTGTTTTAGACACGTCAGGGTACCGGAATTATGCCAAAACGTGCTAATAGGCAGTCCTATCACATTAAAACACTCCGCGGTGTAGCCGTGCGCGTTCAATCGCAGACCACGACCTGCAGCAAGCGCTGAGATCAGAGGTTCGAATCCCGGCGCTGACAGCGGATATCTTGAAGTCCCGGGGCACCTACCCCATTCCTTACCCTAATAAATACAGTCACCACA
Source organism: Meconema thalassinum (assembly GCA_946902985.2). Lineage (NCBI taxonomy): Eukaryota > Metazoa > Arthropoda > Insecta > Orthoptera > Tettigoniidae > Meconema > Meconema thalassinum. The sequence continues at coordinate 626,273,155 of OX336390.1, read as the reverse complement.
GAAACACAAGTTATCTGACAAAATTCAACAAACGCGTAAGTACACGAGGATGGTGACCAAAATGTCCCAAGCCCCTAAAACAAATTAACAAAGACAGCAATTAAACATGCTCAAATGCGACCAAGGTCTCGATCCCATCCTTATTAGCAATTTTACTCACTCAACGACACCCTAAAGTAGGGTGTATTCAAGAATATCATTAGCACTACTTCGGACCGGTTAAGATGCATCTCCTTAACCTGATTCGCGTAGCATGCAGTAGGGTACATTCCAAGATCCAAAATCCAGGGAGGGAGTGAGCATCCACAGACCTTGGGTATATTCAAGGCTAGTAAACTACAGAGGTTGCCTCAATATGGAGCTCTTAGGCGAGGGGATCGCGGAGGGAAGGGAAAGGACGTGACGTCACACGTTTCCTCGCAGCGCGCGAGGCGCAAGATATGCAAGGAAAGTCAACTTTTCCACACATTGTATTACATGGATTGCAGTGGTTTAAACACGTGTTTTAAGCCCTTTTGTTTATCATCATGCCAGGCCAAAGATGTGCTGTGGCAGTTTGTCACAGTTATTATAAAGTTGGAAATGATGTGTCGTTTTTCACGATGCTTAAAGACACATGCCTTCGCAATCAGTGGATTGCTGCATGTAAGCGAAAATATCATTGCAACCCCCAAACAAGTAGGATATGTTCCCTCCGCTTTAATAGTGAAGACTTCGAATTAGACTACAGGACCGAATTGCTTAATATAAAGCCAAGATTTCCAAGGAATCTAAAACCAAATGGTAAGTGAGCCCAGCTGGCCTACTCTTAAGTTGTGATGACCTGCTAGGATGATTTTAAAGCTGTTAATATGTTTGACATATTTGGTACATGGTATCAGGGTCGTATATACAATTTTTTTCGAGGCGGGGGGGAAATTGTGAGTACTTAATGAATTTTCTATTATAGCCTATGGAGTATGAATGGAAAATATCTAAATGGGCTACTTGTCAATTTATTAAGCAGAAAGGTAAACACTCATTTTCTTTTACAAATTGATAATTATTTCTTAAAAGAAGGCTACCGTGAAATACATTGTATGTTGTACGCAAGTTGGCTTTTTTTCGCGGGGAATCTGGAGCCCCCTCAGCTCCAGATATACGCCTTATATACGAGCATGCATGGTATTTTGATTTTGGACAAGATGGAAAATTTAATGAGTAATTCTCTTTACATTGGTAAAAATTCTTTGCAAATATTCCAGAAAGCAGTCATCATTTCAATAAAATCCCTTCGACTTCTGTACAGAGATATGGCCCGTAGGCATACTACAAAGTACATTCGCACACATAGGCTAAATCAAGATATACTGGAAAACCTCTTTTCACAATTGCGAACCCGTGGTGGCTTACGCGTTCATCCTTCTCCCCTTGACTGCATTTACAGACTGAGTATGATTATTTTAGGGGAAAAAAATCCAGGAGTTGTTCAAAAGCAAACAAACACTGCTGATCCAGATTGAGATGAATATGTAATTGCTAAAGCACTAAACAAAGCTGGCATAGTGTCTGAATCAAGTAACGTGCTTCCAGAACCAACCTTAGGGAGCAATGTGCAACCAGAGTTCTTAATTGCCAATACCATGGAACAAAGTGAGGAGGATGGCAAGGCTTATGTAGCCCACAAGTTCCAAGATAAATTTCCACAACTTGGGAACTTAACCTATGGAATGCAAACTCAACACGATTATGCATTACCAACCTGGATTAAACACTTGTCATACGGTGATATGACCAATCCCTCAGAAACTTGGCTAAACCAGTTCTCGCACATCTCAGCAAAATTCGTCACATTTCACGGAAAATACGGATTTCAACGAGGCAAGAACGTTCTAAGAAGGCCGACAGATTTTGTGTCGAGAGAAGTTCCTGACGTACCGTCTGGGGTGGGGTGGGGGGTTGCGGCAGCTGTGATAACAATTTTCTTCGTCAGATTGAAACATTCCAATTCTATCTTGCATAAGAAGTGGTTATGGGAAGTCACTAACACCCACGATACTGCTACCAAGTCTAGGCGAATTTCCAAGAAATTCAAGAAGATCACAAGATACATTGTAAGTAGGCTACATTCAGTTATTTTATCACCCATTTACCAATAATTTCATGAGAAAAAACTGTTCTTTGCGTACTCAACAGCTGATGTTGACAGTTTCGTTACGTTCCCCACATGGCGCGTTTGGTATCTTGTGACGTCATCCGCCTTGTGAGCGCTGATTGGTGAGAGAAAATTGAGGCAACCTCTATAGTTTATAAGCCTTGGGGTATATTCCTAGGATTCGATTCTGAACCCATACACCCACTGTTGTACGAGTAGAAACGGTTTTAGTGCCGTACATGACACACAGGTAGCAGCAGTATAAGCAGTGGCTTACAAAGGTATGTCCACAAGTGCTGACATCTATCGGCAGTCTTCTCATATACGTGTAGCCTACCTGCTGCAAGCTCCGCGAATTGAAACTGCGATCTCCGCCGGAAATAAAACTCCTCGTGACCGCATAACTGGCCCATCATGCCATCACTTGGTCATTAATACCGATACAGTACGAACAGAATGACTGTGTTTCAGCGAAGACACAGCGAACTGGTAGCTGAATTGACCGTAAGTCAATGAAGAGAAAAACCTGTCATTACTAGGGCCCGGATTTGAGGTTTTAAGTTTAACCTATTTGCTTCACACCTTTCTAATAAATAACATTTGCACGTACTCTTTCGTTTCACGCCCCTTGCTTCCGAATACTGTATAATATGAATCTTACAGAACCTAAAATGGGCTAAATCGAACTAAAGGGGCTAAAGAGGTCTTTCGCAGAGAAATTCGGGTTTTAAATAGATTTTCCCAACTAATGAAAAGGAAAAGGAATAGTTATGTGAATTCGTGCATTTTAATAAAATATATACCGGTAATAAAAATAAATGTATACACTGACTTAAATTAACAATTGCGCATTCTCGCTTGTCTTTGTCAAGAATGTGTCGGGGGTCCTAGGACGAATAGAGCAATTCAACCGGGGGGGGGTCATTGTAGACCCAGCCTCGCATCGCCTCGCCCAACCGTCACAGGAAATAAACTTGAGCCGTCTGCAATATTTTGAAATCTGCAACTAATCCGCTGTTGTTTCAATTTTTAGTTAGTTAGTTAGTTATTGTTGTTTTAAGGGGCGGAACTACGAAGTCATCTGCCCCTCTTAACACAGATTAAAGAATACAAATTTGGAATTGAATTTAAAATTTTGAGGTGGACGCCTAAATTTAAAAAGACCAAAAATTAATAAAACAAAAACAAAATATTAAGTAAAAATTAAAAATTATAAAAATAAACAATTACGGAAAAACAAAACATTATCATTCAAAAACGAACAAGTCGTTGAGTCAATTTATACTGGAAAATTTAGATTGCTGGCCCTAACCCACTCTCACTTATAAAGCGGATAACACGATCAGCAGCCACCGCGTCATCGGCTAATATATGTTTGAGTGTCATCTGCAAACCAAGGTTTCTTCGTAAGTCAGCAAGATCCACACACTCGGTGAAAATGTGAGCCACGGTGAAAACGGCTCCACAGGTACAAAGTGGGGGGTCTTCCCTTCTCATCAGATAAGAGTGGGTGGATGTTGTATGACCTATCCTTAGCCTACACAAAATGACGGACTCTCTCCGTGACCGGAAAGAGCTCCGCCACACGCGAGTAGTTCCCTTGATAAGTCGCCGCCCGACGGTAGAGAAGTACAATTCGAGGTACAGAGTTATTCAAAAAGATGGACCAAATTTAATTAATTTGTAGTTCACGAATTATACATAGGACATCTACACCAATGAAGAGAGAAAGTTTCTTTTCCTAGCAGCAGCGTAGAGCGCAACTAGTTTAACACATTTACACTTTTTAATAATCGTATTCGAGCAGCCAATGGCCATACAAAAATAAAAATTAACGTACAGTACCGGTATTTAATAATCCTAATTTCTTGCATGAATTTCAGAGTAGTCGTTGGAAATCCTGTCAAATCTTCTAACACACGTTGTACCGAGGTAGGAAATTTTTGGTACATTCGCTGTAATTCATCTTCACTGACATTTTGTATCAGTGCAGTTATTTCGTTCTCGAGAGCCTCCCGAGTACGCGGATTGTTTCTGTGTACTCTTTGTTTGAGGTTCTCCCACAAGAAAAAATCACACGGCGCTGAAATTTACGAACACATTTACTGTAAGACTTCTTCTTGAGAATAGAAGTTTCCACTAGGAAAATTCGATGTTTTGTTCTATACCTAACCATGTTCACGGGTTAAGAGATAGACTACAGCACTTCACAAACAGAGCTTAATTATCACAATTAAGGTATCTTGCCAGCAGCGTATGTAATAAATAACATGACAGCATCCAGGGCTTCCCGACACGCTGTTGTAATCGATACCGTACATGCTACACATCTAGCGGTGACACATTGCAACCTGTCCGCCGCACGGCCTTTGCGAGGCTCCGTTCTATAGCGAGGGCCCTCGCTCTAGAAGCGGTAGTTGTGATTGTTGTTTGAAGGGGCCAAGACGAGATCAATAATTTATTACGCTCCGAGAAGAAGCATGACGATGCTCTTCGGGAAAGGCAGCTGAGTACCAGAGATGCTACATGGTGACACACCCTCCCACTGGCATGAATCATGTTTGTTTTCTTCGAATCTTAGTCATCCGCCCCTGCAGGAGTAAATTAAGTAAACGTAATGCACACATCGCATAATGATTAAGGTCAGGGTCTGCCTTCTCTCATCTGTCAGAAAATTGGGTTAGTCTAGAAGGACTGCGAACTACTGCTAATAAGCGTGTGCGAAGAACGAACTTTACCAATAACACACAGATTGCTCTAGATAAGCGTTATTCCATCTACATTTGGGAATTCCTCGCGGTCTTGTTGCGGTGACGTGCATATAGGAAATTAGCTTTTAATTGAGAGAAAATGAAACTTTTGTTAATTATTTTTCATTATAGGGATAGGAACATCTTGGTCATCAGCGTCGTGTTCATGCATGTGTTTTGGTATTTTCTGATAGCATGCGATTGTATGATGATTTTACTAATGCGTGTACCTGTAATCATTTGTCAGGGAATGATGTAAGTGCCACAGGACTTGAAAATAAGGTACCTCCCCTGCATTTGTCTGTATGGAGCGTGGGAAACCAAGATACAAGCCACATTCTGGATAGCCGATATAAGCCCCGGAATTCAAACCTCATATCCCCGGACTTGCATCAGCCCCCCGCTACAATCGTGCACGGGTACACCGTGAGGTTTATTAAAAGTAGTACCGGTAGTTGAATTATGCATAGAATAAAAATATTATATTAATAAAATATAACTTTTTGTAATATAATAGCTTTCAGTCGGTCAACACTATTGTACCTAATTGTAATGGGTGTTACCCTAATACTGAAAAAGAAAACTGGTCATCCAAGTGAAATTATGGATAGCTTGTACTTTCTTTTTCAGGACTAGGGAAACACTCATTACAATAGAGTACAACCACAACCGTGTTGATGGCAGGAGAACATTACATTTCGATTACTAAGGCAACGTTGAACAAGTAGTTCCGTGACGAACAAAACAGCCTACCTTTCTTAAAATTTAAGATTCATGTCAATGAATAATCTACTGTATATATCAGAAATGAAATGATATATTGGATCTATCAACGCTCGTAAAAAAAAAATGTTGGTAACAGTGTCATGTATGTGTTGCTTAGAATTAATCTGAAACACTATTATCTATTATTGTCCCAATTTTGGATAAAATCCATTTTTTTTAGTATAGAAGTTACAAGTATCCACGAACCTACTACGGTGTCGTAGCAGGCGGAGAGGTGATACTCCGACGTTGCGCGTCCCAGGTGGCGGATAGGGGGGTCCTCACCGGCTTGCCGGCGGACTTGAGCAAAATAAAATAGCTCTCGCGGACCAAACACACAACAACCTCTACGGTTAACAACCGCAGTTGTAACTCGGAGCTTCCTCCATACAAGGTTGACTACCTTTGAAAGTCAAACATGGAAGGAAATATTTTAAGGAATAATCCACCTAGACTGCTTTCGGCTACGGTGGGCAGTCACCAGAAAGATACCCTAGATGAGTCGGAGCATCTAAAAATACCCCCGACAGATAGAAAACCCAAATTTAGACTGAAGATAGGACAGATAAACTATATAGCAACACACAATATAAATTCCATCATACAGCCAGGAAAACTCAAAATTTTGACAGACGAAATGGATCGCAAAGGGATTCTAATAACCGGGCTTCAAGAAATGAGAAACACCGATCAGGAACCAATAGAATCACAAGGGTATAGAATTTACAAGGGAATACCAGGAAAAAGAGTAATGAAGCAATGTCCACAATTCGGAACAGGATTTGTAGTCAATCTCAAAATAATTGAATCCATCATAGAATTTAAAGCATTATCCCCTAGGCTCTCGACACTAACTCTAAAAGCTGCAAATAGAACATATACCATTCTAAATGTCCATGCCCCAACTAATGATAAAAATAATAAGAAAGAACACAAAGATGATGTGGAGGATTTTGGGAGCTTTTAGATCAGACAGCAACAAACATAAATAAATGTCACACCAAAATTTTAATTGGAGACTTTAATGCCCAGTTAGGAAAGGAAAAAAGATATACAGACATAATAGGAAAATGGCCAGCACAGAGAAGAACAAACAGGAATGGCATAAGACTGGTGGAATTTTGCAGAAACCATGATATGATCTCCAAATCAACTTACTTCAAGAGAAGACCAAATAAACTCAAAACTTGGAAACATCCAGATTGGAAAAAAGGTGAATGGCAACTAGATCATGTTTGTATGGATAAGAACTATCACAGGGAGATCTACAATGTGAAAGTTCTGAGAGGAACAGATACTGGATCGGATCATTACATGATAAAGATTAAAATTAAATTTACCCCGTTGATAAAGAAAAAAACTCACCTAAAAAGAAGAGAACATACGACCCTCATAAACTAATAAATAACAAGGGATACAAAGAACGAACTAGATATATTAAAATAACAGATGATCTAGAGGAAATAGTTCCCGAATTGAAACAAATAGCTGAACAAGTAGCCCCAATAAATCCAAGGAAGAAACACCAATGGTGGAACGATGAGTGTGATAATACAGTGGAAGATAGACATCAAGCCTGGTTACGGTATCAGAGTCAAAAAACAGATGAATCACACTTGGATCTCATAAAACAAAGGAAGATAACTCAAAAAATAATACGAGGGGTTAAACGGCTATACCAAAAGGATATACTTCTGATGATCGAAACAAATAGCGCGAAAACAAACTCAAGAGATTACTACAACATTTTTAGCAAACAACTACAAAGATATGAACCTCCAGCATTAATGTTAAAAGACCAAAATGGCGAGTTAGCTCATAGTAATAAAAGAAATACAGAAATTTTAGCAGAAACATTCAACAAGTTGCTAAATTGCGAAGATCCACCAGAACTGCTTCAAATAAATACAGACACCACTATTAAAACACCATCAGAAAACATAAATCCACCCACAATCCAAGAAGTCTACAAAGCGCTGAGAGAGCTCAAAAACTACAAAGCGAGTGGAGAAGATCAAACATTTGAAGAATTGTGGAAATATGCAGCAGAACCAGTAAAGATTTCATTACACCAATGCATAGTGAACATTTGGATCAAAGAAAAACTGCCAGACCATTGGACTACTGCTATAATACATCCATTACACAAGAAAGGAGAAAAATCAAATCCTGACAACTATCGAGGAATTTCCCTTTTGGATATCACATATAAAATCATGTCACGAATTCTATATAATCGTTGTAAAGATCAATTAGAACTGGAAATAGGGGAATATCAAGGAGGATTTCGGCCATGGCGAAGCTGCCCTGAACAGATAATCACCTTAAAATTAGTAATGGACTACTACAAACGTAGACAAAAACAGCAAGTCATAACCTTCGTAGACTTCAAAAAAGCTTATGATTGTATACATAGATCTTCATTGCTGAAAATACTAAGGAATTTCGGACTTCATCCCAAATTAATAAAAATTATAAAACTAACTCTAACAAACACCAAATCTAAAGTATAATTCAGAGGAGAAATATCTGAACCGTTTACGATTAAAACAGGATTAAGGCAAGGAGATGGTTTATCGCCTCTACTTTTCAATTGTGCTTTGGAATATGTAATGAGGGAATGGTACAGGGAAAATCCTAGGAACATAAGAATTGGAACCAAGAAAGATCAAATAGACTTAAATTGCTTGGGATTCGCAGATGACTTAGCGTTACTGGCTAATAATATTCAAGAAGCCAAAAATCAAATAATAAGCCTACAAAATATAGCACAAAAAATTGGACTTCAGATATCATTTGAAAAGACAGAGATAATGGTAGCAAATCCACTTGTAATCAATCACATAACAGTAAATAACAAGAAAGTTAAAATAGTGAAGCAATTTAAATACTTGGGAGAAATTATAACTTACAACTTGGATGAGAAACCTGCATGGCAAGAAAGAACTAATAAAATGATAAAAGCCCAAAAATTAACATGGTCTACATATAAAAGAAAATGTCTATCAATCGCAACAAAATTAAAACATTACAAGACGGTGGTTCAACCAGAGGTGACCTATGGAAGTGAAACTCTTTTTAAAGTTACTCAGAAAAACAGAATCGACAAAATTTTAAAAGTAGAAAGAAGAATAACTAGAACATGCATAAATAAAAAATATCAGAAAGATGGACAGTGGCGGATAGTACCAAATGAAGTGGTATACAGAGAACTGGAGCCCATCACTGATACTATTCGGAAGAAACGGCTTTCTTTCTTTGGTCACATCATGAGGACACCAGAAACCAGGTTATCTAGAAAAATTGCAGTGAAACTTTGGAATATGAAACAACAAGTAGGATGGATTAAGAAAATTAGAGAAGATATGAAAGAATTGGAAATAACCTTGGATGACTTGCAAAACAAAACAACAAAATTAAAAAAACTGAGAGATATAAAAATAAGATTTCAGGCTAAAATAGACAAACGTAATACAGTAAAAAGGGTATTTACAGATGAGGAACGCCTGAGAAGGTCAGAGCGAATGAAGAGCTACTGGGCGACTCGGAAAGGAAACTTACTGAAGAAGAGGACCAAGAAATGATTGACTGAAGTGGTCCAATGAGGCCGTAAAAGCAGAAGAAGAAGAAGAAGAAGAAGAAGTTACAAGTATTTAAAAATTGGACCTATCAGCAGGCTTATAATATTGTTGGCAGCACTGACATGTATCAGTTATTCCAAATTAATTTAAAATGTCAGGTACTATACGCGTGCAAAATTTAGAGCTGTTGGCTCGCATACTTTATGATATATTGGAATTAGGATTTTAAAAATCTAGAGAGAGCACTCATTAACAGTTGACAGCCCTTTAGAATACGTGTAGTCATAACTGTTATGGTACACAAAGCACATACGAAATTTGGTTGGAATCCCATTGATAGTATAGAAGTTACATGCATTTAAATGTTGGACCTATCAGCAGGCTTGGAATCATATTGGCAACACTGTCATATATAGGCTCATGAAAATTAATCTGGTATGTTATTATCTCTGTGTTAGCCAATTTTGGAATAGATCACATGCATAATTTCTGAGATTTACAACATAGAGTTCAAATTTCAATTGTGATTTTCCAGCAGTTGGTAGCACTGATGTCATTTTCAGATATGGCCGTGAGATATTCAGGTACAGATTGTTACTCATACCAAATTTGGTTGTGATAACTTTAGCCGTTTAGGAGTCGATAGGGGGGGGGGGGGGTACACACAGACAGCCACACAGACAGAGAGACAGACAGAAGGACGCACATCGATCTCATAAGTCTACTTTTTCCTCATTTTTACAAAATGTGAAAAGTAGGCTAAAAATTGCTTCCAACACGATAGTAAAACATTTTCTGTACATTGTTTAAAATTAAGAAAATTCCTTTTCCCCGTCCGTTTAATGCCAAAAGGGTTCTAGTTATTGTTGTTGTTGTTTTATGTGCGGGGCTTGGATATCGTGGTCATTTAGCCCCATGTACGGGTGTCTGTATAGCTGTGTGAATTTGTAATTGGCTACAAGTGAGGATTGGGGAAGAGGCGGCCGTGGCCGTAAGTTAGCAAGCATCCCAACATTTTCTTGGTGTAGAAATAGGAAATCACCGAAAAAACTTCCAGAATAGCTAAGGTGGGAAGAGCCGGGAATCGAACGCGGACCTCAGGGGTGACAGCCAACTATGCTAGCCACTCATGCCAAAGGAATGAGTATGATTGTATTGGTTCAACTGCTGTCTGTATGTCAGCGCACATCACATGCATACGGATGCATACACTGTAATTTCATGAAGATTAGTGTACGTCCAACGCCTTTGGGGAAACAAATCTCTACTTATAATAAAACTAAGTCTCCGATTCTTGGCTGTTCCGGGTAATCTCGAGAAACACCGGATACGGTTTTCACCATTCTGTAAAGGATTTCTCGAGGAAGGTTTCTGTAGGAAATAATTTATGTATGACCAAACGAAGCCGAGCAGTAACTACACACATCAAAAAAAGTTTTGCATCACCTCGGTTCCAAGAGTTCCGGAACCTTTAAATACAAAGGGAATAGAGATCAACACAAACAACATTTCAGCTCGTTTTATTGCTCATGAGACCCACACATTGCATGTTGTACCATCATACAGCTAGACTTTCAGCATTTGTGGTCCAGATTGCAGTACACACCACTACCTCTAATACCCAGTAGCACGTCCTCTTGCATTGATGCATGCCTGTATTCGTCGTGGCATACTATCCACAAGTTCATCAAGACACTGTTGGTCCAAATTGTTCCACTCCTCAACGACAATTCGGCGTAAATCTCTCAGAGTGGTTGGTGGGTCAAGACGTCCATAAACAGCCCTTTTCAACATATCCCAGGCATGTTCGATAGGGTTCATGTCTGGCGAACATGCTGGCCACTGTAGTCGAGCGATGTCGTTATCTTGAAGGAACGCATTCACAAGATGTGCACGATGAGGTCGAGAATTGTCGTCCATGAAGACAAATGCCTCTCCAATATTCTGCCGATATGGTTGCACTATGGGTCGGAGGATGTCATTCAGGTATCGTAAAGCCGTTTCGGAGCCTTCCATGACCACCAGTGGCGTACGTCGGCCCCACATAATGCCACCCCAAAACATCAGGGAACCACCACCTTGTTGCACTCGCTGGACAGTGTGTCTAAGACGTTCAGCCTGACCAGGATGCCTCCAAACACGTCTCCGACGATTGTCTGGTTGAAGGCATATGCGACACTCATCGGTGAAGAGAACGTGATGCCGATTCCGTGGGGTCCATTCAGCATGTTGTTGGGCCCATCTGTACCGCGCTGCATGGTGTCGGGGTTGCAAAGCTGGACCTCGCCATGGACGTCGGGAGTGAAGTTGCGCATCATGCAGCCTATTGCGCACAGTTTGAGTTGAAACACGACGTCCTGTGGCTGAACGAAACGCATGATTCAACATGGTGGCATTGCTGTCAGGGTTCCTCCGAGCGGCAATCCGTAAGTAGCGGTCATCCACTACAGTAGTAGCCCTTGGGCGGCCTGAGCGAGGCCTGTCATCGACAGTTCCTGTATCTCTGTACCTCCTCCATGTCCGAACAACATCGCTTTGGTTCACTCTGAGACGCCTGGAAACTTCCCTTGTTGAGAGCCCTTCTTGACACAAAGTAACAATGCGGACGCGATCGAACTGCGGTATTGACCTTCTAGGCATGGTAGAACTACAGACAACATGAGCAGCGTACCTTCGTCCTGGTGGAATGACTGGAACTGATCGGCTGTCGTACCCCCTCCGTCTAATAGGCCCTGCTCATGCATGGTTGTTTACATCTTTGAGCAGTTTTAGTGACATCTATGAACAGTCAACGGGACTGTATCTTGGATACAATATACACAGTCAACGTCTATATGCCGGAGATCTGGGAACCGAGGTGATGCAAAACTTTTTTTGATGTGTGTATTTCACAGAATCGAGTCGAAAAAACCTACCTTCCGTAGCCTTTTAAGCTTACGCTGGTAAACCGTTAAATATATATAGTCTACTATGAGTGTAAGAATTGTTCAGCATGAAAAGTTCTACAAAAATGTCTGCGACAGCATATCTCTATCTTCAATACATCGTCCATTATAAGTGTTTTTACGTTTTCATTTCTTGCAACAATCTCCATTCAATTACTAGCTAGCGAGCGAGCCTATCACCCCAGTTTCAGCCTTCGTTCCGTAGAATACACAGTCAAGTTTAGATTGGACGGAAGGGGGATTTGTGTTCCATGCACCTCGCCATTCTTAAATTACGAGTGACAATAATTTGTTGCACATGCTATCTCCATGATAATATAATTAATAGTCCAGTCAGTGATTTTAACCCATCATGCCGAGATGGAAAACGGACATAGGTCGTAGTTCATTGAAATCTAAACAAATACGCGTTTTAAGCTTACGCTGGGTAATCCGTTAAAGATACCGGGCGAAGCTAGGTTGATATAAAAATATGTTTTGTCGTGCAGCCGCGAAAGGGGGTTTAGGAGGGATTCGTTGATCAACAAACATAAATTGTTTTAAATAAAAATTCAAACAATGCATTACTTCAGGGTTATTAAATTAAAGATTGCGTAGATGTCCGGCCAGTATAGGTACTGCAGTGTGGCGTGGTACAGTTTGTTGCGTCCAGCTGGACTGCTGTTGACTGATTTTCTATGACAAGACAATCTAGGTTGTAGTTGTTAATTGCTTTTAGGGGCTTGGGACATCATGGTCATCAGCCCCGTGTAGTTGGGTGTGTCTGAAACTTGGCTGATAACCTGTATTTATGTGATGACTGTATGAGTGTGTATAACTGTATTAAGGGAAGGGATGAGGTAGGCACCCAGGGTCTTGAATTAAGGAACTATCCCTGGAGGGAGTGTGGAAAACCTGGGGAAGACCACACTAAGGATAAAGTTATCTCGCTTTCCTCGTTAACGACCGGCGACACAAACGTTAGGCAGTAACACGCGCCAACAATAACCATTGTTCGCAACTGACCAATAGCTGATGGTTGTTGACCAATAGCATGCTTGCTCCATCACTCCACGTGGAGTCCTGAGTCCGGTCCAGACTGTCGGCTGGCGTGTCAGGTCTCCAGTGTTGCACAGTTGTACACAGTTCTGTCCTGTCTCGTTGCTTGCTCTCAGTGGCTACGGTGGAGAGTTGACAACCCTATGCCTCGAGCTGGGAAAGCCCTTGCTCCACACAGATATGGAATGTAAACAATGCCGCCCAGCTTCAAACGCAAGCCGGTCGTTAATGAGGAAAGTCAGAAAACTAAATCCGCTGTCAGCGCCAGGATTCGAACCTTCGATCTCCGAAATTCCTGCAGCTGCCCTCGGGGCCGTCCGTGTTGCACGATTTAACGAGCACGGCCACGCCACGGGACGGCAGTCCAAGTCTAATTCCTGTGGTCTGAGGGGCTTGGACAACGTATCATTTAGCCCCGAGTATTTGAGCGTGTAAGTTTATATAAAATTTCTCTGACAACCAATGTTATTGTGGTGTTTTTGTAATTCAGGTGAGGAGTGGGAAGGAGTCGGCAGTGGCGTTAAGTTAAGAACCATAGTATTTGCCTGAAGTAGAAGTGGGAAACCACGGAAAACCAATTCCAGAATGGCTGAGCTGGCGATCAAAACCACCTCTCCTCAGTTTTGCCTCAGGAGACTGTGTGCCCCGTTGCAGCCCTCAGACAAGTATTAAGTTAAATTTCTTGGCATAGATGGGAATCGAACCCAGACCTCGCGGATGACAGCCGAGAATGCTAGCCACTGCTCCAGGAGGCGGAGTTTTTCATTATGGTAGCTGAATTAATGGTCGCTTACCGACAGACGGTGGAGGGTTGTACGGGTAATATCGTGAGCATGTTAGCATGGTTTTCGTTACATCCGGCATGAGAGAATCATTAGGCTTGGGCATTCCCAACCCTCTTCATTGCAGCCATCATTGCTATGCCATTAGAATACAAAATATTACAACACTTATAATGTCTGTCTACCACTTATTATTCCAGTCTCCAACGGGGTCGGGGATGAGATGCGATGAAATTCTTTGTGGCAGATGGTGGTCTTTACGCGCGGATGCCCTTCATGACGCCAACCTCATGAGAGGAGTTAATGAGAGATAAATTGAATGAACTGGGCAAGGATGTGGAAGGAAGCGGCCGCGGCCTGTCAGAAGGTACCGTCCCAGCATTTGCCTGAAGTTAAAAATGGGGAAACCACGGAAAACCATTTCAAGGACGGCCGTTGGAGGGGCTCGAACCCACGTATACCGAGTACACAGAGAGCTTGGCCCCATGGCCTAGCGCTGCGCTTTAGCGAGCATAGGTACCGCTGTCGGTAATACAACACTTATAATAATAATATTTTCATGACATTTGGTTATAACGTGCATGACAGCTAAGGAGGCATTATAGCCATCTTATAAGCCAACGATAAAAGGGTGTTTGTTAAGAATTAATTTTCTTTGTGATGTATTTACGTAACAGTTTGTTATAAGAGGGAATTGCATTTAGCAAAAGCTGTAGATAAAGAAATTTGAGTAACATTATTTTAGGTTTGATAGTATACAGTGAGGGCCCTCCCTATAGAACGGAGCTTTGCAGAGGTCGTGCTGCGGAACGTCGCAATGACTTACCGTCAGATTTATAGCATGTACAGTACCGATTACAACAGCGGGTGGGGAAGCCCTGGATGCTGTCGTAGCATTTATTACGTACGTAGCTGGCAAGATACCTTAGATATCTTCTCAAGAAAAAGGTTGCAGAAAATTTGTTCGTAAGTTTCAGCGCCGTACGATTTTTAGCTTACTTTTCACATTTTGCAAAAATGAGGAAAAAGTAGACTTATGAGATCGGGCAAATGTGTGTCTGTCTGTCCTTCTGTCTGGCTGGCTGTGTGTGTGTGTGTGTCCCTATCAACTCCTAAACGGCTGCAGCAATCGAAACACAATTTGGTAGGAGTAAAGATCTGTACCTGAATATCTCACGGCCATATTTGAAAATGATGTCAGTGCTACCAACTGCTGAAAAATCGCAATTGAAATTTGAGCTCCATGTTGGATATCTTGGAAGTTATGAATGGGAACTATATAAACATTGGCACACCTATAGATAGTGATATTGCAGTTTAATTTCCAGGAGGCCATACATGGCAGTGTTGCCAAAATGATTATAAGCCTGCTGATAGGTCCAAATTTTAAATGCATATAACTTCTACACTATCAATTGGGTTTCAACCAAATGTCGTATGTGCTATGTGTACATAAACAGATATGACTGAGCGTATTCTTAGGAGCCACCAGGGCTGCCAACTGTTAATAAATGCTCTCAATTTTTTTAGTCCAAATACCCATATATCAGGAAGTATGCAAGCCGACAGCTTTAAACTATGCACACGTATAGTACCTGACATTCTATATTAATTTGGAGTAACTTATGTACGTCAGTGCTACCAACATGATTCTAAGCCTGCTGAGAGGTCCAACTTTAAATACATGTAACTTCTATACTATCATTTGGATTTCAACCAAATTTCGTGTGTGCTATGTGTACCATAACAGATATGACTATGCCGATTCTTAAGAGTAACCAGGGCAGCCAACTGTTAATAAATACTGTCTCTATTTTTGTTACCCTAATATCAATATATCAGAAAGTATGCAAGCCAATAGCTCTAAACTTTGCACACGTATCGTACCTGGCATTCTAGATTAATTTAGGGTAACTAATATACGTCAGTGGTGCCAACATGATTCTAAGCCTGCTGATAGGTCCAAGTTTAAAATGCATGTAACTTCTATGCTAAATAATGGATTTCATTCAAAATTGACACAACAATAGATCATATTATTTCAGATTATTTATGACCAATGCATGAATGTCATTGTTGCCAACATGATTTTACGCGCGCTGTTAGACCCAATGTTTAATTGCATGTAACGTCCAGGCTATCCATTGGACTTCAACCAAATTTTATATTCTGTACCTTAAGAGATGGAACTAAGATTATATTCAGTCATCAGGGCTGCCAACTGTAGTTCTCTATTAGGCTACATTATGCCAGGTATACAGTATTTCGAACTAATTAGAAATTTCGATATTACCAAATTAATTTCGCCATTGTTCTAGATAGATTCATAAAGATTAATCATCGGCATGAATCTTAATTTTTAATAAAAGTAGGCTCTTTAGTTCGTCACGGAACTTCTTGTTACTTGTGGGGGAACCTCCAACAAAGGTAAACAGAAACAATCCACGTACCCTGGAGGCTCTCGAGAACGAAATAACTACACGGATACGAAATATCAGTGGGGATGAATTACAGCGAGTGTATCAAAACTTCCTACCTCGGTGCAACGTGTGTTTAAAAAATTGGACAGCATTTCCAGCATGTAAGTAATAGGATTATTAAATACGTTTCAATGTGTAAATGTGTTCAACTAATAGGGCGCTACGCTGCTGCTAGAACCAATGCCTTGCTCGACAGGCGGCTAGCCACCGTGGCCCGGCCACGACACGGCGCCTGCGAGGTTCCGTTCTACAGAGAGGGCCTTCACTGTATTTCTTCTCGTAGAGGAACTTTTCAGGCGGAAAACCAGTCAAAGATGCCAATGGAATAGTTTTGGAAGGAAGGAAGGAAGGAAGCTTGTAGTTTAACGTGACCGTTAATCTTGAGATCATGAGCCACCGGACCTCCTTTTTACGTGGAATCCGAACCACAGGACATGGCATTTCACTTCGAAAATCTCACATGCATTGACCGGGAATCGAACCCAGACCGCCTTGGTAAGAGGCATACAGCTAGACCGCTGAACCACCACGCCCCCCGGAATAGTTTTGACATCTGAGGGACAGCAGTTGGAAAGATGGAGACAGCACTTCATTGAAGTAGGCTACTCAACAATTTCGGTGAGGAATCAGAGGAAACCAGTTCAGAGGACCCAAACATTTCAGTAGAAACACCTACACTATACGAGATTATACCAGCAGTGAGACAAATGAAAAGTGGTAAAGCACAGAGCATAGACAATATTAACAGCAGAAGTCATGGAACCACTCCTCACATTAATATGGAATGAAGAACGCCTTCTTCCTGAGGAATGAAAAAGAGAATTCTCATCAAGATGCCAAAGAAAGGAGATCTCTCCGATTGCAATAATAATTAGAGAGGAATAACATTGCTCTCGCACGGGGGAAAAGTTTTGTCAAGAGTCATACTGAACAGGATGAAAAACTCCGTGGATAAAAATGTTCAACCCGCAGGAATTTGAACCACGAAACCCAAGACTATGAGCCCAGGTCAGTACCGTTACGCCACGGATACGCTACGATAATACTTGGTAAACAACTGGTTTAGTATAACTGTATCATATTTTGTGTTGAAATCAGCGATTTCATTAGCGTTTTCTGCCGTTTCTATAAACCATTTAATACTAAATATTTATTATTTTGTTCAGTACATTTCTCAAAGGATATAAACTTACGAAGTTATGGAGATAACAAATAAAGCGGCCATTTTGACAACGGGACGGCACGGCTCCACAAAGATATGGCACGGTAAGCCTGACCTGTTAGTCACTTCTACGGTTACATATTCTACTATAATATGCCAATAACCTACCGGTCACCTCCTTGAGGACAGTTTAAACCTCCCTATGTACGATAAGCTGAATTGTTGGGGCCATGCCTTGTTGAATCGTACGTTACGGTTAGGCTATAATACTTGCATGATTCATACATCCGCCACCTTGAAACTATTTGGCTGATGACTTGATAGTTTGGTCAAAAGACGCTTTCCACATTAAGGTATATTGTTGCAAAATTTGGTAGATATCGAATGATTAGGCTTGTCATAATTTGATTTAAGCTCAGAACATTTGGGTGGGCGGCATTTCATTTTTGTTATGATGGCGGCGATATACAACATGACACTGAGTTGTCCCTTGTTAGTGCTACCTCTGTACCAAAGGTGGTTCGATTTGGTTTCGTTGTGTTTGAATTGATAGATCGATTTGCACACAAACACAGCCGCCATCCTCAAACTATTGGGCTGATGACCTTGAAGTTTGGTATAAAAAAAAAGCGCTTCCCACATGGATGTACGATGTTGGCAACATTTGGTCGAGATCAGATGATTAGGTTAGTCTAATTTGATTAAAGCTTTGAACATTTGGGTGGCCACTATTACGTTTCCGTCAAGATAGCGGCGATATAAAACATGACACTGAGGTGCATTTTGCTAGTGCTACCTCTGTACCAAATTTCGTTCAATTCGGTTTCACCGTGTTTGAATTGATAAGGGGGGGGGGGGGGCAGACATGCAGAGTACACACACATTTTTTTTTTTTTTTGAAAAATCAAAAGTAGGATAAACATAGGCTTATAACATCACCTTTTCTCCGTGTGTGTGTCCCCCGAATTACTTCTAAACGGCAGGAGCGATTTCAATGAAACTAGGTAAGTTTTTAATACTATTTCGGCCGACTCCAACCTTGCCCTTCAAATTTCATTACGTCTCACCAATCAAACATGGCGGCTATGCGAAATATTTCACTGGCATTCTATATCTCCGAATCTATTACTCATATCACCCTGAAATTTTGTACGGTGATAAAGGGCACTGCTAGGCGTTCACCTATGTGACTTTCAGAAACCTGCGAAGTTGAAACATTTAAATAGACTTTTCTCGCGACTTAACCATCAAACGCAGTGAAACTTGGTACAGCAAATGACTATACAAATTGCAATGCACTGACATCTAATTTAGTTCAATTGTTTGCATAACCTGAAGATGGCGGCTGTGCGAAATTTTTAAATTAAGTGTTTATTTCTTGTGTTCTAATAATGCGATCGAAATCAACGTTTGAATAATGAACCTACACAATAATCCTCATCTAATAGTACATAACTCTATGGCCTATATACATTAAAATCCAACATAGCGACCATCCGAAATATTTAGACGGTTCTCAATATCTAGAAATCTATTGTAGCAATTAAACTGAAAATTTGTATGTTGATATAGGCAATTACTATAAGTAGGATGTATGAAAATAGGCTATTTAGTTCTTCACGGAACTACTTGTTCATATATTTCCTTTATTTCCGTTTAAGATCTTATGTTTGATTCACCTATTTTTAATAACTGACCTCTGACTTCCAGTCATATTTCAGCTGTTGCGATTTGTATTTGTTTCATATAATAATATCAATACGATAGCACACAAACATGCGATAATGACGTAATTTTGGAGAATGTAGGCTATCATACAAGGAACCTACCGTGGTATGTTCAGATATTTATCAGACTGTGCATTATGCATTAAAACATCAAAATCGATAACTTCCAGACACCAACCTCATAAGAAAAGTTAATGATATGAAACGAATGGATATGGGTGAACAGGGCAACGATCTTGGAGAAAGTGCCTGTGCAATTCAGTAATTGCCGGTGTTGTTCAGGCTAAAAATACGTACGTGTCTGACTGCTCTGTGACCATGCAATCGCGTGACTGTCCGATATAAACATATTTACAAAGACACAGACAGCTCATCAGCTTGGCTCAATGATAGATAACATTCCTATGCTGCCGGACATACGGTTCGTGAAAATACCTACACAGTTACAGCGGGAGGAAGTATTGTGCCCTGCGTGTTCAGCGCAGTCGAATTGTTGACACCTTGATTTATACAGATTTCAGCACGACCTCCAGACCATTACCTTACAAGCGAAATTAATTAATTAATTAATTAATTTAACGAATAAATATACATAAATACATACTTATTGTAACATGTGAGTTGTAACAGCTGGCTTACCTCAGTGATTAATTGCCGAAGATGATCAAGATCTTCAGGCGTCTCTACATATGTCCAGTCACAAAAAGTTCCTATACCTAGTTCGAGCATATTCTTCCGTTGCTTCTTCCTGTGATCTATCCCGCCTATTTATTTATTTATTTATTTATTTATTTATTTATTTGGCGTATGGCTCTTAGTGCCGGGAGTGTCCGAATACATGTTCGGATCACAAGAGGCTGTAGCTACTTCAAGCGGACACCCATGGCGTGAGCTACAAGTTCTGTTCAATTTCAATTGATCCCACGAAGAAGTAAAATGGTCGGGTGATCTGGCAGACTAGGGAAAGGGACCTCTCCTGCCATTGATAGGATGTTTCCCCCGTCCTACTGAAATCACATTCGTAATCGGTACCCCATGTGGCAAGTTCACCAGCAAGTGTGGGTGTTTATTTTGAAAGAAAACGAAGCTATTAATCGCGTATTCCCGTCAGGCGTCGTCGAAGAAATACGTTCCGATTAGTAATTTACCTATGATCCCAAACCAGACCTTTGCTCCCCACTACACTTGAATAGCGTCCTGTCTTACCCTACGGGCATTCTCCATCCTCCAATTATAGGGCATACTGTATTGTTCTGACTCACATGCAGTTGTAAAATCGTAATTCAGCTGAAATCTGGACTCTTGACACAATAAAAAAAAAACATTACATTGGTAGGGCTGGGAGTTCTATGTAATTACATATTTTTGTCCTGACTATTTAAATGCTGGGAAACGATATATCATCACGTACCAATGTGTAATGGTTATTATAACTGAAGCTCATTTTACATATTTTTTCATAGTTGTAGGTATTGTACATAGGCCTATTATTAGTGAAATTACAAAAAATTACATATTTTAGTATTTTAGTTTTCTCATATTAGGCTATATAAATTGCTGTGTTGAAGTCTCACACTGTTGTCTGTTGCATCAACAACAACTTCAGCTGGTTTCCATAAAGCATATAAGGTCTAGAAATATTTACTTCCACTGCAAGATTCTATTGCTGTCATAGAGGATGCTATTGAAAAACTAAATGCCGTGCATGGGGAAACTGGTGCAAGTGTATTGAATGATTAATGTTTTGAAGAGAAATCCTGGTTATTCAAAATTTCATTTCACAGCGTGTGCCAAATTGTAAGAGGAGACGATGTTGATCCACCCGAGGACATTTCTACATCAAAACACCGTCCTGCAATTTGACCAAGTTACATCATGTGACGCCGAAAGATCTTTCTGTGCATATAAAAACAGAGTGACGAGCGTCTTTCAATGACCCTAGAGAACATTTATTTATTTATTTATTTATTTATTTATTTATTTATTTATTTGGCGTATGGCCTTTAGTGCCGGGAGTGTCCGAATACATGTTCGGATCACAAGAGGCTGTAGCTGCTTCAAGCGGACACCCATGGCGTGAGCTACAAGTTCCGTTCAATTTCAATTGATCCCACGAAGAAGTAAAATGGTCGGGTGATCTGGCAGACTAGGGAAAGGGACCTCCCCTGCCATTGATAGGATGTTTCCCCCCGTCCTACTGAAATCACATTCGTAATCGGTACCCCATGTGGCAAGTTCACCATCAAATGTGGGTGATTAATGTTTTGAAGAGAAATCCTGGTTATTCAACATTTCATTTCACAGCGTGTGCCAAATTGTAAGAGGAGACGATGTTGATCCACCCGAGGACCGTCCTGAAATTTGACCAAGTTACATCATGTGACGCCGAAAGATCTTTCTGTGCATATAAAAACAGAGTGACGAGCGTCTTTCAATGACCCTAGAGAACATCGAAAAATACGTAATTGTTCACTATGCTGCAAAATTTAATGTGTAAACGTGCTTTGAATGTTGAAAGAAAGACAATGATAAGTTTGTATTGATTATGTGTGTCATTTATATGACTTCAGAGAACATGAAACATTTATTGTTTGTGATACAAAATTTTATATAAATTGTGTATTGTATGTTGTAACTTGTAGCTGACAGAATGGTAACTTTATATTACATATGTGATATTACATATTTTGCCCATTCTACATATTTAACTAAATAGTTTGATGCTTTTTGTTACATATTTACGAACATATTTTACCATTTGATAATACATAACAATCCCAGCTCTAACCATTGTCCATGATGCGTATTGCCCTTTGATAACATTTTACTCGAGCACCGAAATCACGTCAGTGGAGTTGCTGGTGTACCTGCAGGTTGT
This sequence comes from Meconema thalassinum, assembly GCA_946902985.2. Lineage (NCBI taxonomy): Eukaryota > Metazoa > Arthropoda > Insecta > Orthoptera > Tettigoniidae > Meconema > Meconema thalassinum. The sequence goes on along the minus strand of OX336390.1, from coordinate 626,250,913 downwards.
ATGTGCGGTATCTTTTGTTATGCAATATTCGCATATCAGACGTCCGACTGATGTTGGTCTGTTGAGCAAGTGTCCGTGTATTAATAAGAAAAATATTCTGTATAATGTCCAAAACAGCCCGATCACTTGAATCGGACTTTATAGGAGCATCTCTAACAGGAGATACCCTTCCGGTTTCCGGCAGTCGTCGTTCAATGTTTCGGAACGTATTGTTGGTCGGCAGTCTTCTGTCAGAAAACGGCTCATGACACAGGCGTTGCGAGTGGAATGCGTTCCATCTTGCATCTCCATAAATTAGTAGTAACATCAACGTATTCGTCTATAGAATACATCGTGAGTGAATGAATGAATGAATGAGTGAGTGAATAAGTTTTGTGATATGACTTGGTAGGTATTTCAATGAACCTTCGGTATTACAATATTGTTCCTCGCCATTAATTATTGACGTATAGACTTAATTAAATGTTATTTTTATATTAAATTCAGTCATTCATCTTGGGCGAATTAATTATCCATCGCACGCACCATTTTCAATCACATCCTAATATTGTATTTTATTAATATTGATAGAGATTCGATTTAATTGCATATTTCATGTATAGTAAGAGAGTTTGCCATAGGGCCTATATAAGTTTAAAATCAAGGCATTGCAGGTATTTTTCCTTGTATCCTTGAATATTAAGGATGTTGGTCTATATTGTGATCGTCATTGTGACAAGGTGAATACACACTTGTTTCAACGGACTTAGGTGACGTTGAGGAACTTCGATCTGTGTGGCTACCATCCCAACGCCGACAAAAGTGTGTGTTACTATTAAGTGAGTTTCGCTGTAAGACTCAACCCACTTCTGGTTGTCATTCGGATCGTACAGTCAGGGGCGGCGCGAGATATAAGCGAACTACGCGGGCGCGGGTGGCGCCGTTAGACGGGGGGCGCCGCCGCGCGCCGAAATAACAAGTTAGGGGCGCCCGGAGCTAGTTTGTAATGTTGTAAACATAACGAATTCTAATTGTTACAACATTAACAAACTGTAATGTTTACATTATAAACAATGTAACCAGATAACATAACCATTCTGTTTGTTTCGTCTTTTCAGTTTTACTTTACCGTACTACTAGCAGTAGTGCCCGGCTTCGCCCAGCGGATTTATTTGTTTTACAGAACTGGAGCGCTCAAGGATAAGGACCGGAATTTAATGAAAGTAAATTCGAAAGCACCAACGCTTATTGCAGCTGATAACCTCAGTATACTGCACCAACACCATCACCCTTATACAGAGGCATACTATTGTCATGATGATAACTGTTTTAAAGGGCCTAAGAAATCTTTTTGCACGAATTACTCCCCGTGACTGCAATTTTTATGCAGCTCGCAATTCTGCACCAGAACTTTGGTAGGGGCGACGTGATGGAGCCCGCATTATCAGGCAACAATAGACTTGGGTATTATTGGAGCTATCCGGGAGCGCTTGTTCTTCCAACTTACTGAACAAAAATCAATCTTTATGGTTACCTGAGAGGTGTAACATAATGCTACATAGCCTAAACTATTCCTATCGAATCTGGCTATCATATACAATAACGATTTTTCGAATCAGACTGGTAGTTCCAGAGATTAGCGCGTTTAAACACATAAACAAACACACAAACTCTTCAGCTTTATTATATTAGTATAGATTTCACTAACAAACAAAACGAAATAATATTTGAAAATTTCAGCATAACCATTTTAATGAGTCGCCGCTTTATGGGTGATGCTACTTATGAAACAAACTTAGAACTATTACGGAGTACCTGGAGCCGTTCGGTCGAAGTATGACCGCTCGCAATTCACGAAAGGGAGAGCACCCCTTCCAATAATGACTTCGACTCGTCCGCGTGACTCATACGTCTCTTGTGTTTATCCGCTCAGTGGCTCATTGTCATTATTGCCTGCTAGCTGACAGCCTTCACTCATTGTTGTAATGTGTTGATGTGTTGACGTAAGCTGTACTGTGTTATTGCCCCTTCTTACATGAGGAGATGATTTTCTAGACACACGAAATGTCCAGTAATAAAAAGCCATCAGGTGCATTTCACCGCAAAAGAAAGTTGCAGCATTCTAAAGAAGATGAGAATCAATCTAAAGCGCTGAAAAGGTTTTTTGCGCCTTCGGCTTCATCGTCATATGCAAGAATGATCGACGAAACAACTAAGTTTACTGAATCCGTTCATAACGATGAGGATGACGACAAGTTACCAATATCAAAGCTGCCTGGACCATCAATGAGTGATGAATCCCTCAAAAAAGTAAGTGTAACTGTAAATAATTTTAAGTTATATTTTTTTGCTAATGACTCTAAATGCCTAAATTAATTTAATCTTAATTGATGAGCATTTGTATAAACAATTTACCCTTATAACGTAAATTATAAATTATTGATTTAATAGAATTACTTTACTGAATACTGTCGTAATTTATTTTAAGTATTATAGCACTAATCCTTAAGTAGTATTAATTTATACTTAAGTTGTATATTTAGAAAATAAGTTTAGGAATTGAGGGTAGCTTTAGAAGATATTGGTGCTTAAGTACACTTGGCCAACAGCTATTTTTATTGCAGGATGAGGATCTGACACTGCCTACAGGAACACCATTGGCACTACCAATTGGCTATGACATAACCGGGACCGAAGGTGTTGACGAGGATTCATCAGAACTTACAGACCTGGTGTCTACAAGTCAACAAGCCATTGAAACTGAAACTGTAAGTTTATGTTGATACAATACAATGGGTTATTTATTAGGTGTTTCTTTAAGAATTACAATTTACAATAGTGTAAATTGTATCTTAGATAACGGAGTACAGGTTTTGTTAAAATGTAACTAGGCCTAGTAGTCCATAGTTAGTTTAGCTTCTGTTAGGTTGAGGGAGGAAAGAAGGCAGAGAAGGAAATGGGGCACCTTATATTTTTTTTGTATTAAGGGGAGACTGTACCTTTTCCGATTCAATGCTTTTAATGAAGATTTCTTCAAAGTTTAAGTACATAATCAAACAAAACCACTGAACCTACTATTCCAAAATTTTGTATACTTATTAACTTACTACATCCATATCTTCCTGATAAACGAAAATTGTTATAAAAGTTTATACATTCTACTTATTTTTAACAGTTGGAAAAATGTTAAAATTTTTCTTACCATTTTTTAGAAATAAAAATATTTTTGAAAATGCAAATATTTATTAATATTAATAAAATTTTAGTTTAATGTACTCATCAAGTACCCATATTTATGAATGCAAAGTTTAAGGTCTCTATGTATTACGGCTTTTAAACTATATATAGCTAAAGATAAAAGTTTTAAGGTCGGTGGTTTATTTGCAGAAACTGAGCGCAGAAACGTCATCGGTTTTTTCAAATGACTGTGGAGAATGGCCACCCAAAATAAACGATGATGTACGAAAAATTCTTGTTGAGCGAGGACCACAGCAGGTCACAGACCAAGAATTTCCTGTGGACCTTAAAGGTGGGCGATTTTCCTCAAAGCATTACACAAGGAAGCTTTGCAACGGAGAGCAGGTCCGCAGGATTTGGTTAATATATTCCAATTTGAAAAAACGCAGTGTTTTGTTTTGCTTGCAAACTTTTTGGAAATGATAATTCTCTTCTTGCTGGTGGCCAAGGGTATTCTGACTGGCAAAACTTGAGCAAAACTTTGACCAGTCATGAGAAATCCCCTATTCATATTCAAAACTGCAAATGTTGGCGCGAACTCTCTTTACGTTTACGTTAAAAAAAACAATTGACGAGGAAAATGAAAGACTTATTCGTGCTGAAACTGAACATTGGAATCAAGTTCTAAAACGCCTACTATGTATTGTAGGCTACAATTTTTGGGAACTCAAGGATTGGCCTTTCGAGGATAATAATAATAATAATATCGTATGGCCTCGGGAGCCTGGTGCAAGCTTTGCTATTTGACACCCAGAGGGTAGCTTGCATGTCGAGTTTCGTAGTTCCTTGACTATGAAAGTCAAGGAGGTTAGATGTTAGATATCTAATCTCCTTGAACACAATAGCGCTTTCTAGTAGAGAAATGAGGAACTTTGTGCTGGCGGAAACTCCCTAGATTAATTTTGCCATTATGAACTCGGCCTACTGAATTCAAAATGGGTTCTTTGACATGCCAACATCGTATGACATGCGTATCGTATTTTTGCCGCCTTTCAAAAATCACTTACCACGGTCAGGGGCGAACCTGCAATCTTGGGGTTAGTAGACCGACACGCTATCCACTCACCCACCGTGGCCTTTAGAGGAAAAAGTCTGACAGTGAAACCACTCTACAATACTAGATGGGAAAGTAGAATTGAGGCATTGTTGCCTTTGAGGTACCACATTGAACGTAATAATGGAAATTTCTTTAAGCTGGTAGAACACACAGCTAAATTTGATGGTTTTATGGCTGAACATGTGAGAAGAATAAGTTCAAATGAAACACACGTACACTACTTGAGCAAGAGTATCCAAAATGAGTTTGTTAGTTTCTTGTCGGCCAAGATCCAAGCTAACATTTTACAACAGATACAGCAAGGAACGTACTATTCTATTATATTAGACTGTACTCCAGACATTAGCCACACCGAGCAAATGACTCTTGTTGTAAGATTTGTAAAAATTTTAGCAAATGAGGATATTTCAATTAAGGAACATATTTGGGGCTTTATTCCCATTACAGATTCTTCAGGTGAAGGCCTCACAGAGGTATTGCTCAAACAGTTAGAAGCACGAGGCATTCCTTTAAAAGCCATGAGAGGCCAGGGGTACGACAATGGTTCCGCAATGAAGGGAAAACCTGTTGGAGTCCAGAAGAGAATCCTTGATTTAAATCCTTGAGCTTTTTATGTACCGTGTGGGAACCACTCCTTGAACTTGGTCATTAATGATGCAGCTCTGTCGTGCAACATTGCTGTGGACTGTTTCAGCACTATTCAAGAAATATTTAATTTTTTTCCAGTTCTACTCAAAGATGGAATATTTTGCTGAAACATGTTTCAAGTCTGACAGTAAAACCACTCTGCAATACTAGATGGGAGATTAGAATTGAGGCATTGTTGCCTTTGAGGTACCACATTGAAGAAGTGTATGATGCCTTATATGAAGCTTCTCAAGATCAGAAACTTGATGCATTTGGTAGGAACACTGCCGTAGGACGTTTAAAAAAACTGCAAAACTTCAAGTTTCTATGCTGCTTAGTGACATGGCATGAGATCCTGCATAAAACCAATATGGTTAGTAAACTGTTGCAAAAAGTCACAAATGACCTACAAAGTTCAATGGATCTCATTAAAAGTGTAAAATCATTTCTAGAAACGATGAGATCAGATCAAGGACTAAACAGTGTCATTACAGATGCAAAAGAACTTGCAGAAAAAATCGACGTTGATGCTAACTTTGAAAAAGAAACCCTACTTCGGCCAAGAAAAGAAAAAAAAACAATTCTCCTATGAGAGTGAAGATGAAGCTGTAAGTTCTGAAAAAAATGCATTTAAAGTTAACTTCTTCTTTGTCGTACTTAACACAGCAATAGCCTCATTAATGGAGAGATTTCAGCTAATGGAACACCATAGTGAAAGTTTCAAATTTCTTTATGACATTGCTAGCTTCGAGAAGAATTTGAACGAACAAGAGTTGAAGAAAGCCTGTAAGCACCTTCAAACCGTTTTGAGTGATGGAGGAGACTGTGATGTGAACGGAGATGATCTGTTCGAAAAACTGCAAAATTTTTCACCAATGCTACCCCCTGGAAGTCACCCAGCTGGAGCCTTGTCTTTTATAACCAAACGTGATTATGTGGACATTTTTCCAAATGGTTTTGTTGCATTGAGGATTCTGCTAACGCTTCCTGTATCAGTGGCCAGCGGAGAAAGAAGTTTTTCGAAGTTAAAACTTATAAAAACATACTTGCGATCAACTTTAAGCCAAGAGCACTTGAGTGAACTAGATACTTTGGCCATTGAAAATGATTTGTTAAATGAAATGGAAACAGATTTGCTGCTGAACGTGTTTTCTAAAGTGAAAGCCAGGAAAATCTCGTTTTAATTTTAAAAGATTTCAACAGTGTGCAAAAAATCAACAAAAATTGTAATTCTATGTAATAATAATGACCTGTAAATAAATGTTTGGTTTTAAGTTATTTTTTGTGTATCCCTTTGCCTTTTACCTTTTGGCCATATAATACGTTTAGTAAAAATAGTAAAGGTACTCGGATGAGTATAGGTGGGGAGGGGGGGGGCAAAATGTTCTTTGCTTACACTACAAAAAGACCTAGGGCCGGCACTGCGTACAGTACGGTACGTTAGTTAGTTATTGTTGTTTTAAGGGGCGGAACTACGAGGTCATCTGCCCCTTACGGTACGTTGTTACTCTGTTGAGTCATAGTTAATTTCATTCAGTATAACCGCGGGAACTTAAATTTTTGTTGGCACAATGTTGATGTGTTCAAACTTCAATGGTTGGTTGGTTCCTTTTAGTTTAAGGGCTGCGACAACGCGGTCATGTAGCCCCATGTACTTTGGGTGTATGTAGAATCTGTCTGATAACCGGTGTTAACTGTGATGAATGTATTAGTGTGTTTTATCTGTTTTTAATTCAAGTAAGGACTGCAGGCATTGAATTTCAAGTAGTTCCTACGTTTGCCGCCAAACGCCACCGTCAACAACTACTAGTTAAGAACTTGGTTGCTAGACGCCACCGCAGTCGGCTCCTGGCGACGAACGTTGGAACCTAAGAGCGTTGTTCAAACTTTTAACCCATAATTTAGCTTCACACAGGTGTAATTAGTGGAAGGTTCTTTAACATTCCATAAATCTATATGACATGGGCCCGCCGGCTTAACTTCCCCTCCGAAGGAAGGCATACTGGGGGATTTTTAACGCTCTTAAAAAATCCCACGACATCGGTCGGGTTTGAACCCGCGATCTTGGGCATAGAATCTCAGCATGCTACCAACTACGACACCGAAGCCGCTCAAACGTCAATATCATAGGGTGAAACTTAAGATGTAAAATATTAAGTCGGTTCAGTAAGTATTTTTTCAGCGATATTGAAACCAAGCGGTTACCAGTTATATTAGATCACATCCTGTGATCTTTAAATTTCGTAAAATCAGCACCAGTGTTAATTTAAATGACTGAACGGCGAACGAGTTATTTTAACTAATCGCTACGATATGGGAGCTGGCTATTCCTTCACAATGGAATTTCTGGAGGAGCCACATGACTGGACAGCGACCTCAAACCAAAATAAGGCACTGTGTATTTAAATCAAAAGTAGGGCACAGTGTCAGGCGTAACAAGAAACCAAGCAACGAATAGTAAACAATGACTTGCAATAGAGGAATTCATGTTATGTAAATGGCAAATCTGAAAGTTAGGGTTAATTGTTATTTGCTTTAATAAATTAACATTATTTTATATTTGATTTCATAATAATAGTTAGGGGCTTTCTTCCTGTTGGTGTAATTATTGCCGGACTGTAAGTTACCATCGCAAGCTTATTACCCCGGGAGGAAAAGAATCTCAGCTCTAATAGTTTTCTGATATTCATAATATATATATATATATATATATATATATGAGTGGCGCCCTGGTCAGATATCATGTTCATATCAACTTAGTTTATTTTATTAATCAATCTTTCAATGTCAATATATTTATATCTTCAATGCATTACCAAGATTATGTGTGTGAGTGAGTGTGTGTGTGTGTGTGTGTGTGGGGAAAAAGATACAAGTGAAGCCCAACTGTGTGGGGGGGTAAAGGTCACAAAGTGGTCGTCCAACGCGGGGCCAAGGTTATGTTGATTATTAAACACGTTACAGTGTGTATAAACATTGTGTTCCCTTTACAATGGAGCACAATCTACCAATCAAAAATAAATTTACAAGTTTGCTCACACACAACGAACACGATAGTCCGTATTTAATACCACAGTTTAATTTACGTGCCCCATCCCCCTCAACTCGACATAAGTTTATTACATTTTACAGCCCAATAACTAGAACTGAACAGCATAAACATCCCCCAATCACAAGTGCTATTCACTTATACTCGTACAATGAACATTCAATAGCAACCAACCTTGACTTATTCAGTTACACATATAGTTCCTTTGATTCTGCCTGCTGTGCGATCTCATGAAATCGTACATTCCACCGACCAATTTCCTGCACAGAATTTTTATTTTCGTATTTAGTTGTAGAATTCAATTAAATTAGATTACAATCTCAAAATTACGCGTCAATTATATTATAATTTTATAGAATTGTGTAACCAAATGTAGGCTACATGTGTTTATTTTTCTTAAGTACGGTATATGCCTGTTAGAAGCACAATAAATCCATGGAAATAAATACTCGCTAAACCACAGCCCTTCCTCAATATCATGCCATAGTTTACAATCCTGTTTCACGGTATTTATTTAACTATCTACCATTACAGGTGACGTAGCATATCCTATTCATTGGATCGCAATATGGGTACATGGTATGGAGCAATAAGTCGCATGTTTGTATAATGGTCATGAATTTGTGCATGGGCTAGCTTCATGACTCAGTTTGACACACGGCAAGATGCAGAGCAATACTGACCTTACAGGAGAATAGAATAGAATACTCTCTGTTCCAAATCTCGGATAACCAGAGATTGTGGCGAGAGTATTATTTATTGAAACCATCACCTGATACATGTGAGTATTACAATGTTTATAGTGAATCCCCAATAGCCTAATACAAAAATCCTTCTCAGTTAGATTAATACATCGCAACATGAAATTAAACATACAAACCTACAGCTAATTGACATTGTATTAAATTATCAAAACCCTATTAATGGCTATTAATTATGTACTATCTTCATCTTATCCTAATTGATACAGATAGGCTATCCTAGACCTTAACTAAGTTTTATAGTTTAGGATACCATCTCCTGTACCCGCATACTTGCTTCACATGCATCTTTGTTGTGTTTCTCATCTGTCGCTTTCCTATCCCACATCCCCAGATAATATTAAAAAGTTTCGCTAATTTACCTGGCTTCCTCCATTCCCTATTTAGTAATTTCATTGAAGTGTGATATTCATTTTCACTTTCTATTCTGTTTATATCTGGCTTGTGTACCAACTTTGCTCTTATCATTTTGGTCACATTGCATTCCTTGATCAGGTGTGCTGCACCCACAAAAAAAGGCAAAGGTCCTCTCTCAATGCTTTGTTCTTATACATCCCCATTAACCACCAAATTATCACTCATTTCTTTTTCGTTAGACATTCAGGCTTTATACTCATAAATGTCCTTATTTCGCAGAAAGCTGATAAGGTTCTCCTGTAACTACACTCTTCTCAAGTGCCTGACACTCTATGTCATTAACCCTTCTGCACACAATTTTACACACCCTACCCTCCTCCCTTCGAAGTACCTATCCCATAAATACCCCATTTCTGCAGATGCTTCATTAGGTGTAGGTAGGCTGCCTTTAAAATTTCGTCTCTTTCACAACTTTATCCTTAGTTCCAAGCAAACATTCGTACATGTCATAATAACACAGGTTATCATAAATTCCATATATATCAAAGCACATGCAGTTTATAGTCACGATGCCCTAAGCCCTTATATACAAGAACAACAGGAACGTCAAGGCTTTTCACAAAACCGTGGAGCCCTAATTTATCGCCCTATATTTAAAGCAGACTTGTCAAGGTCCCTGCCTCAGATCATACGGCTGTGGATTGGAATCCTGTTTTTATCCCGCGGCGTAGCCGTGCTCGTTAAATCGTGCACTACGGCCGCGAGGGCAGCTACAGCAAGTCCGTTCGAATCATGGCGCTGACAGCGGCTATCCTAGTGTGGTTTTGGACGTTTGTTTTCCACACTCCCTCCAGGCAAATGACCAAATAGCACCTTACCTCAAGTCCCAGGGCACCTAGTTCATTCCTGTCCATAATACAGTCTTACACACTACTACATTCATCACATAAATACAGGTTGACAGCTTCAACACACACCCAACTACACGGGAACGATGACCCTGGTCACACTAAAATGGATCAACAACAAAAACAAACAGTTTTTGGACAATGACGTGTTCAGTTGTCAAATCATGTTATAACTGGAAATGGATTGCATGACCATTAGATGTGAGCATACCGTTTGGGGCAGCATGTAGCACTACAAAGCCCCTGATAGAACAACTCTAAAAGAAACACCATGCAAATATTACGTTGTTTATTCATTTAGAGGCCTTGTGACATGGCGTGTAAAATGCATCTGATAAACTGTGTTATTGTGATGGCTGTATTAGTGTGTGTATTTGTAATCGGAGCTAGGATTGGGAAAGGGGCGGTCGTGACCTGAAGCTGGAAGCCATCCCGGCATTTGCCAGGAGTAGAAGAGGGAAACCATGGAAAACCTCTTCTATAAAAATAGGATGGCTGAGGGAGGAATCGAACCCACCTCTTCTCAGTTTTGCCTTACGAAGCTGAGTGTACCCCGTTCCAGCCCTCGGTCCAGAATTAACTTTTTTGGTCCCTTAGTTTAGGGGCTGCGACAACGCGGTCGTGTAGCCCCGTGTACTTTGGGTGTGTGTAGAATCTGTCTGATAACCGGTGTTAATTGTGATGCCTGTATTAGTGTGTGTTATTTCTTTTAATTCAAGTAATAACTGCAGAGAATAATTTTAAGTAGTTCCTGCTTTAGCTACCAAATGCTACCGTCCACTACACCTAGCTTGAGGACTTGGCTAATAGATGGCATCGTAGTCAGAACTTGGCGGCGAACGTTGGAACTAATAGAGCATTATCAATTCTAACCTACAAAGTTTGACTTCAAACAAGTGTAGTTAATGGAAGGTTCTTTAACATGCCATAAATCTAATGACATGGGACCGCCGGCTTTCCTTCCCCTCCGAAGGAAGACATACTGAGGAATTTTTAACGCTCTTAAAAAATTCGAAGTCTTAGAGCCGGGAATCGAACACGGACCTCACGGATGACAGCCAGGAATGACGAGGTGGCCATACACAAATTATTCCAAAGCATAGTAATATACCCGAATACTCCAATTTATTCGTTCTTGATGCATTGCATTTTCTGAAATATTAAAGCCTTTCATGCCGGAACAGTCTCTTCACTGATGCCTCTTACCAGATCTAAGGAACATGCGGCTCGTTGTCTCCGAATGACGCACGCAAGGACTGTAGCATACATACCTAAAAAGAGACAAATATATTAATATAAGGATGGTGATGCTGAGTGTTGTCGGAACATCAAATAGTCTGCTCCTAATAAATTACAATGGCTTTGAAGGAGGAAAGAATAATTCCGACTCCTCGAGAAATGAGAGTACCGGGAAAAGAACAGGGAATGACCATAAATGATAGAAATTGAAGACTTCCCGGGACCTACACTTTCATGCGCAATTTAAGCAGGGAAGTTTGAATAATGAACCTACGCAATAATTTTCCTTTAAAGATACATGACTCTATGGCCTATACATTTAACAATCCAACGTGGCGACCATCCGAAATATTTAGACGGCTATGAATATCTACGAATCTACTACAGCAATCAAACTGAATATTTTTATGTTCATAGGAGCTATGAACATAAGTTTATCTATAGGACTTTCAATAACCTGGTGATCATAAATCCAACATGGCGGCGACGCGAAGTATAAATATTCACATGGACGTTTCTCGCAATTTAACCATCCGAGTGCAGTGAAACTTGGTACAGTACATCCTTATATGAATGTTAATCCACTGGCATCTAATTTAGCGGGGGCGTGGTGGCTCAGCGGTCTAGCTGTATGCCTCTCACCAAGGCGGTCCGGGTTCGATTCCCGGTCAATGCATGTGAGATTTTCGAAGTGAAATGCCATGTCCTGTGGTTCGGATTCCACGTAAAAAGGAGGTCCCGTGGCTCATTATCACAAGATTCACGGTCACGTAAAACTACAATCTTCCTTCCTTTGCATCTAATTTATTTCAATTTTCTCCATATCCACAAAATGGCAGCTGTGCGAAATTTTAAAATCTAGTTTTTACTTCTTGGGTCCTAATCATGCGATTGAAATTTGAATGCTAGACGTACACAATAATCTTCATGTAACAGTACATAAATCTAGGTCCTACATAAATAAAGTCCAACATGGCGACCATCCGAAATATTTAGTCGGTTCTCAATATCAACGAATCTATTACAACAATCAAACTGAAATTTTGTATGCTGATAGTGGCAATTAACATAAGTAGGATATATGAAAATAGGCTCTATAGTTCTTCACGGAACTACTTGTTAAATTTCGCACAGCCGCCATCCTGAAGCTATGAAAACAATTGAAATAAATTAGATGCTAGTACATTAAAAGTTGTATAAGCATTAACCGCACCAGGTTTCACTTCACTCGGATGGTTAAATCGCGAGAAAGGTAAATTTCAATTTTGCGTCGCCGCCATGTTGGATTTGTGCTCACCAGGTTATTGAACGTCCCATAGGTGAACTTAAGTTACTAGCCTTTATCAACATACAACAAGAAGTTCCGTGAAGAACTATACAGCCTACTTTTCATGCCAATGATTATTCTACAGAATATGAACCTATCTAGAATAATGACGAAATTAAGTTGCTAATATCGAAATTTCCAATTAGTTCGAAATACTGTATACCTGGCATAATGTATCCTAATAGAGCACTACAGTTGGCAGCCCTGATGACTGAATATATTCTTAGTTCCGTCTCTTAAGGTACAAAATACAAAATTTGGTTGAAGTCCAATGAATAGCATGGACGTTACATGCAGTTAAACATTGGATCTAACAGCGCGCGTAAAATCATGTTGGCAACAATATCATGCATGTATTGGTCAGAAATAATCTGAAATAATATGATCTATTGTTGTGCCAATTTTGAATGAAATCCATTAGTTAGTATAGAAGTTACATGCATTTTAAAATTGGACCTATCAGCAGGCTTAGAATCATGTTGGCAGCACTGACGTATATTAGTTACTCCAAATTCGTCTAGAATGCCAGGTACTATACGTGTGCAAAGTTTAGAGCTATTGGCTTGCATACTTTCTGATATATTGATATTAGGGTAACAAAAATAGGGACAGCACATATTAACAGTTGGCAGCACTGGTTGCTCCTTAGAATACGCATAGTCATATCTGTTATGGTACACATAGCACATACGAAATTTGGTTGAAATCCAAATGATAGTATGGAAGTTACATGTATTTAAAGTTGGACCTGTCAGCAGGCTTAGAATCATGTTGGTAGCACTGACGTATATAAGTTACTCCAAATTAATATAGAATGTCAGGGACTATACGTGTGCATAGTTTAAAGCTGTCGGCTTGCATACTTTGATATATTGGTATTTGGATAAAATAAATTAGGAGCATTTATTAACAGTTGGCAGCCCTGGTAGGTCTGAAGAATACCCTCAGTCATATCTGGTTATGTACACATACAACATACAAAATTTGGTTGAATTCCAATTGATAGTATAGAAGTTATATGCATTTAAAAATTGGACCTATCAGGAGGCTTATAATCATTTTGGCAACACTGCCTTGTTTAGCCTCCGGGAAATTAAACTGAAATATTATGGTCTGTACGTGTGCCAAATTTGAAATAGCTCCCATTCATACTTTCCAAGATATCCAACATGGAGCTCAAATTTCAATTGCGATTTTTTAGCAGTTGGTAGCACTGACATCATTTTCAAATATGGCCGTGAGATATTCAGGTATAGATCTTTACTCCTACCAAATTTTGTTTCGATTGCTGCAGCCGTTTAGGAGTTGATAGGGGGGGACACACACACAGCCAGACAGACAGACAGAAGGACAGTCAGACAGACAGACAGACAGACAGACAGACAATTGCCCGATCTCATAAGTCTACTTTTTCCTCATTTTTGCAAAATGTGAAAAGTAGGCTAAAAATCTCACGTTTGACTGCTGTCATAGATTAGTAGATATTGAGAACCGCCTAATATTTTCGGATGGTCGCCAGGTTGGATTTTTTATATGAAGGCCATAGAGTTATGTACGACTATTGCGTAGGTCATTGATCAAATGTTGACTTCGATCACATGATTAAATAAAAATTAAAAAATTTGCACAGCCGCCATCTTGATGTTATAGAAACAATAATTGAACAAACTTATATGTCAGAGCATTACAACAATGTGTATAAACTTTGCTGTAACATGTTTCACTGCGCTCGGATGGTTGAATCGCGAGAAAAGTCTTATTTAAATGTGTCAACTTCGCTTGGCCACCATGGTTGTTTTGTACTTTATAAGTTTTTCAAAGTTACATAGGTGTACTTCTATTAGTCCCCTTTATCACCTAGCAAATTTTCAGGATGATATCAGTGATAGTTTCGGAGATATACAGAATGCCGGTGAAATATTTCGCACAGCCGCCATGCTGGATTAGTGCGTCGTAATAAAATGTTAAGGACACGGTCGGGATCGGACGAAATAGGAGTTTCCTTAGCGAGTTTCATTGAAATCGCTCCGCTGTTTAGAATTTATTAGTGGGGGGAGGGGACATACAGTGACGCACACAAATATACATCGGACGCACTGTTGTGGGAAAGTATAAGGAATGAGGCTTAGGAATGTGCTATGAGAAAAAAATTATACCGTTAGTATCCCGTAGCTTAATGTGACGAAAAGTAATAATTTCGAAAATTTTGACGATTTTCGGCATTCCAAAGCCCCTTAATAGAGGCTATACTCGAAATCTATATAAATTAAGTAAGGTTACTAATTGAACATTTCGAAATTTTCGGCTAAAACTTAGTATTTATTCTGGATGACTTGTACAATGACCAATATAACATTAGTTCATTGTTTGTCGGTTTGTCTGTTTACTTTGTATGGGTTGGTGTCGAAACCACTGGAGCGAATGGAACATAAATTCGCATTTTAAGTAGAAGGCATCCCTAAAATAAAACTAGGTTACAAATTATTTGCATAATCCTAAGGGATGGGGAGGTTGAGAGGGAGCTCTTATTGTTTTTCGCTCTTGTCTGCAAGCAGTCGATTTAATTTACAAACTGTGCAGAACAATATTTAGTGGGAATTTAACAGTAATTATGGACATTTCCAGCTAATGATGTTCATGACGGAATGAACCCTTACTGAGAAAGATAAATGTGAAAATCTATCCAGAGAAGTAAGATAATTATAGTCAACAATCACTTCCTTTTCAACAGACAGGGTTTATATGCCTCACGCCGTCCGTCAGCCTCATCACGACATATGGAGGTGAGATATAGCCTACTTATGTGAAATATGTATAGTTTACTGTACATGTGTCCAAATCAGCTTTCTTTCTTTCTTTCTTTCTTTCTTTCTTTCTTTCTTTCCGACTGGCGTGGACCAGCAGTGGGGCGGTCTTGAAATTGAGGTCGTGCTAAGCTGCCGGTTTGAATCCGACCGTGGGCATGGATGTTGAGGCTGGCTGCGTATCTTAATAAAGTCAAAAGTCAATTTTAAAAAAAATCTTTAGAATGTGCATACTGGCTGATAATTTATATTATAACAACTGTTTAAAGCTTAATGATTACACTCCAACAGTCCATCTCTTATCAGTGGCAAATTCTAAGCAGAATAATGTGCCGGATGGAAATTACGAAATGACGGATGCTGGCGTAACAAGGTCGTACAACCTACTCTTCTATTTGCCTTGCTGCAGCCTAGCCATGGCTCAGCTAAGCAAAGCGCTATTTTAGCCCTAGATCACGAACACGTCAACGACGGGTACAGAAAGCTAGATGAAGTTATGCAAGGTTATCAGTTTCAATATTATTGTCATAGCCATAATGTGCAGCAAATACAGCGATGAGAATCTAGCAAATACTTAACTTGTCTTAAGCAGTACGTAGGCTATATTTATAAAAAGAACAGTGGAAAACACTCAGGAGGGGCACTATCGCTGTGGCAACGGATCGAACCTATCCAACGATCGCGATGCGGAGCTACAGCAAGTCCGGAGATCAGAGGTTCGAAACCCGGCTATCCTGAGTGGAGTTGCCCCCTCCCCTCTCCCACACACACACACACACACACACACACACTCACATACACACACACACACACACACACATCTACGCAAATACTGGCACACGATAGTACATTATTTCAAGTTCCGGGGCACCCACCCCATCCGAACCCTAATCATTACACTACTACAGTCACCACAGAAAGACAGATTAACAGATATCAAACACACGCACAAGTACACGGGGCTGATAACCAAAGATGTCCCAAGCCTCTAAAACGAATTAACGACAATAACCTCTTCACATAGGAACAGATGACCTTGCTGTTCATCATCATCAACCTCTTCACTTAAGCTTCTACAGCTATGGAGGAAGGTGACGGTTGGTTCTGTAACTTGTTCTCTTTAGGCCTCACTGTAGCGTGACAAATGTAATGGTTTCTTACTAGCTCTGCCTTTCACTTTGAAATATTTACTCTGACTAAGATATGTTGCTTTAATGGGCGCCAAGACCTCAACGCTATGTTGAAATCTAAATTTATATTTAACAACACCTAGCTCTGGTAGAACACCTTCAAGAATCTTTTCACTCAGACCGTGGTATGATTTGATCATTAACCCAACAAACAATAGTATCAGGAGAAGGAATTGGTCTATATCTAATGCTACCTACTGAAAGCAAAGATTGCATGGTTAAAAGAAATGAATGTATTATATAAAACATATTTGCAAAATAAATTAATAATAATAATAAGTTTGAATTTAAATTGGAGCGATGCGATTTGAATATTACCGCTAGAAAATTACGTGAAAACTGGTTCGGATAAATTACTGATTTTACTCTTATTCCCAAGCTATTAAGTTACTGAAATACTGAATATCAAACAAAGAGACGAGAGATTACGTAGTTCTGAGTCATTCGCGCTTACCACTGGAAATTGCCGTAGCATTTCCCTCGTACTGGATGTTGTAGAGAGCTTCCCACAGCCTCCTGGTCGTCGTCATCTTCTTCGTTATTTGATGAGATACCTGTAGATATGATAACTTATGGTCCGAATATCGGAACCAACCACACGTACAACCACACTGGTTAAGTTTTACAAAGATAGTCCTTGCCTCCACGGCGCGCAAACCATATATGCACTCCTCGCATCCCCTCTACGGTGCCGTCTTCCAGTCGCCCGGTCTCCTCTGATTGGCTGTCCCACCACGCGATCTTCCCCTCCTCCGGGTCATTACACTCGGCGCGGCGATGATGTCGATTACCGGTCCAGGCCATTTCACCTTTTCTTGAAGCAGCAACCCAGCTTGCGTCATGCTACTCGACAAGATTAAGCCTGTAGCCGAATTCCCCGTGACTCATCTCTCTCAAAATACCCTAACTGACAAAACTCCGTAAAATTTCGTAATCATATAATTTTCTTACGATAATGTTGTTCGTAATAATTTGCTTGATAGTGTTTTCTATAACATAGAAAACCTATCTGATTACTTATAATTTTATAAAAAATGCTCCAAAGAAATACCTTAATAATAATAATAAGTTAATAATAGTAATAAGTTACATGAAAACTTCTCTTGGCTGAACAATTTGCCGCGTAAATAAATATAAGAATGGCTTCCTACTGACTTATGCCAGTTGCGTAAAATCCCCTCGAAAAACACGTTACAGTTCCTTAGTTTAGGGGCTGCGACAACGCGGTCATGTAGCCCCGTGTACTTGGGGTGTGTGTAGAATCTGTCTGATAACCGGTGTTAATTGCGATGGCTGTATTAGTATGTGTTATCTGTGATTCAGGTAAGGACTGCAGACAATCATTTTTTCAAGTAATTCCAACTTTTGCTAATAAGTGCTACCGTCCACGACACCTAGTTGCGGACTTGGTTACTAGATGACATCGCACCCAGCATCTGGCGACGAACGTTGGAACTAATATAGCGTTATCAAATAATCTAACCTACAAATTTAGGCTTCACACAAGTGTAGTTAGTGGAAGGTTCTTTTTCATGCCATAAATCTATGACATGGGACCGCCAGCTTTACTTCCCCTCCGAAGGAAAGCATACTGATGGATTTTTAACGCTCTTAAAAATCCGACGACTTCGTCCGGGTTTGAACCCGCGACCTTTGGCATTGATGTTCGGCATGCTACCAACTACGCAACCGAAGCCGCCGGAGGAAGGTGAACCTATTTGTTTTGGAAGCTAGCGCAAATTAGACCACCAGCGTATCTGGAACGAGTTGTTATTGTTGTTAATTTATTTAAAGGCTTTCCGACATAGTGGTTGTGTAGCTCCGTATACGTCGGTGTATGTGGTATGTCTGATAACCTCTGTTATTGTGATTGCTATACTAATGTGTGTACCTGTAATTGGGTCTAGGATTGGGTAGGAGGCGTCCGGGACGTTAATTTAGGTACCATCCCGGCATTTGGCGAGTGAAGAAGAGGGAAAACACAATTAAACCACTTCTAGAATGGTTGAGGTGGGAATCGAACACACCTCTTCTCAGTTTTTTTATTATATTATTTGTTATTAATGCAGCCAATGGCCATGTACATATCTTTTTAGGACGAGTCAGTTCTGCCCGACGTGGCTGAGTGAACCCCGTTCCAGGCCTTAAACCAGAATTAAATCTTGGCAGAGCCGGGAATCGATCCCGGATCTCTGGGGTGACAGCCAGGAATGTCAGCCACTGCGCCATCAGATGGTCGCGTATCTTGGGGAACTCGATTTAGAATTCATCATAAAAATAATCACACAGTTCATAGCCGAAACTTGAAAGAAGCTTCCCATATTCCACAATAAACTATTTAACATAATATTACACTCGGTGGACCGTCTTGGCATGTGCTCCCATGCGATGCATGTACGAGGAAGAAAGGAATAATTAGGAAACACACTGCAAAATTCATTAGAGTTGATTCAAACAAACAAACAAACAACAAACCTACGTATAGCAATCTCGAGCAGCCATACACCGTACACTCGCGTTTTAGATCGAGAGAGATGGAAAATACTGTAGATTACAAACACACAGATCAACTAAATAAATGTTTCGAATTAGTCACTTAGCAGAGTATATGACAGTGAATCAATGATCGGTTAATGATGATGATGATGATGATGATGATGATGATGATGATAATTTAAATATATCGCATGTAGATGTATGCAAGACAATTTTCAACTCATAGTCCTATGTTGTTTTTTCAATTTAGGGACTTAAGACTTCGTGGTCATGTCCGCCGTGTACTGGGTGTTAGTCGATTTTGTCTGATAACCTGAGTAGTTGTATTACCTGTGCAAGTGTGTTATAATGGGCGGCAGGATTACAGTTATCATCATCATCATCTTAAGGAGACGACCTTGTCTGAGGTTAGTTACTATCTGTTTGAAGAAGAAATGGGAAATCACTTCTAAGATGGTAGATGAGATGATTGTTGTTGTTGTTGTTGTTTTAAGGAGCGAATCAGCGAGGTCGTCTGCCCAGAAATGGTCCAGTCTTCACAGTTATCCTATCAAGGCTGAGTGTATCCCGTTCCAGCCCTCAGACCAGAATTACATTTCTTCTCAGAGCCGAGAATTGAATTGAATCAGAGACCTCAGCCAATAACCTCAAGTCTTATGTCTGGGAATAAGAGGAAACATTACTTTCGTATATGACAAACCCGTATTGACGTCAAATTGGCAGGTGAAAAGCTAAAAGAACTAGGAGATCAAATGACCAGTGATGGACGAAGCAAAGAGAATATAAAGTAGGTTGGCTCAGGAAAAGGAGAACATTACAACAGAAAATAAATCTGTTGACATCAAATATAGACGTAGACCTCAGAAAGTCATTTTTTGAAAGCCTTTGTCTGGAGCGTGGCACACTATGGAAGTGAAACTTGGACTTTTGGCGCAGCAGAAAAGAGGAAAATAGAAGCGTTTGAAATGCAGTGTTACAGGACAATGGGGAATATCTGATCGGTAGATAGAGTAACAAATGAAGAGGTTTTAAGACGAGTGGGAGAGGGGAAATATTTCTGGCGACTGCTAATGAAGAGAAGAGGTAGACTGGTAGGACACTTACTAAGACACCCAGGAATAACAAACTTAGTTATGGAAGGAAGGGTCGAGGACAAGAACTGTAGGAGTAGACCAAGATTAAATTATGTAACACAGATTGCTTCGGATGTAGGGTGTGGTAGCTATGTAGAGATAAAACGATTAGCTCAGGGCAGGAAGGCATCAAACCAGTACTAATACTACTATCGTATGGCCTCGATGCCGGGTGCAAACTTTGTTATTTGACACCCAGAGGGCAGCTTGCATGTCGAATTTCGTTGTTACTTGAATCACTATGAAAGTCAAGGAGGTTAGATATCTAAGCTCCTTGAACACTATAGCGCTTTCTAGTAGAGAAATGAGGAACTTTGAGTAAAAAGACTGAAGACCACAGATTACCTACTACTAGGCTGAAGACTCAAAGCACACATGACAAACGAAAAGTAGCACCGCTTATGCTCTTCACTTGACGGTCCTGAATCTTGCACGATATGGCGGCACGCGAGTGTGAACACTGCCTTAAAAACGCCTCTTGCTATTTAATTTGAGGGGCTCATAAGGTAACTAAATTACAGTACCGTTACTTACCAAATTATTAACGTAGTTACTGTTGCTGCGTTATAGTTACAATGGTCGATTTACCGCATCGCTACTTTTCCGTTAAGTTACTTTCATATAAAAGTATAGGCCTAGTTGGTTGTTTTTTATTTCTTCTTCTTCTTCTTTTGAGACCACAAAGGATCACTTTACCCAACCATTAGTTCGTCGACTTGTAGGAACTGTACGAGCCTTGCGGTCCTCCCAGTACTTCTTCATGCGTATTGATCGTCTTGCCCGTTCTTCGGCGGAAAATATTCTTGTAGGAATTTTCTTCTTTGTGAGTGGAAAATGAAACGTCATATTTTTAAGTGCTGTAGTTAAACTTTTCTTATTTGCAGCATCTTCTGTTGTTAGGCCAATTTCTTTTAAGTCCTCTCTGATTTCTTTTAACCATCGGCATCCAGTTGTTGTGTTTTTTGAAGCAAGATTGTACTGCACTAGTTGTTTTAGAAGACGTAAATCTGGCATTCTCATGATGTGCCCAAAGAATCCTAGTCTTTTCTTTCGCATGGTATCAGTAATGGGTTCTAGGTTGTTATAGACCATATTGTTAGGTATTATTCGCCATTGCCCATCTTTTTTATATCCTTTATTGATACAAGTTCTTCCAATTCGCCTTTCGATCTTCTGTAATCTGTCGGTTTTAGAATGTTCATTTAGATGGAATAATGTTTCTGCTGCATATGTGGCTTCCGGTTTTATGACTGTATTGTAATGTTTAATTTTTGCATTAATTGATAAGCACATCTTTTTGTAAGTTTCCCTGTTAATTTTTGTGCCCTAGATAACTTGTTGGTTCTTATTTGAATTGACGCTTTCTCATTTAAATTGTTTGTTATTAGCTCTCCTAGATATTTGAATCGTGTTACAATTTTAATTTTTGTATCATTAATTTGTATTTCCTTTAATGGTGTTGGTTTTTGTGGCATGATTTCTGTTTTTTCGAATGATATCTTAAGGCCAATTTTATTTGCAATTGTCTGAAGCTCTGATATCTGTGTTTTGGCTTCCTCTAAATCTTTCGCCAATAATGCCATGTCGTCTGCAAAACCAAGACAGTTTGTTTGAATTTTTCTCCCTATTTTTATATTTGGAGGGCATTTCTTAGACCATTCTCGCATTACCATTTCCAATGCACAATTAAATAGTAATGGTGATAAGCCATCACCCTGTCGTAAACCGGTTGTGACCTCAAATTGGTCAGAGAATTCACCTCTGAATTTAACTTTTGATTTGGTGCCTGTAAGAGTTAGTTTTATGAGATTTGTCAATTTGGGGTGTAATCCCATGTGTCTTAGAATTTTTAATGAAGATTCTCTATGAATACAATCATATGCTTTTTTAAAGTCGATAAATGTTATCACCATATCTCTATTCCTTTTTCTATTATAATCCATTATCAATTTTAGGCTCATAATTTGATCTGGGCAACTTCTCCAGGGCCTGAAACCTCCTTGATATTCTCCTAATTCATTTTCAAGTTGTACTTTAATTCTATTGAGAAGAATTCGAGAAAAAATTGTATAGGTAACATCCAGGAGTGAAATCCCTCGGTAATTGTTAGAGTCTGTCTTATCCCCCTTTTTATGTAGTGGATGGATGATAGCTGATCTCCAATGTTCGGGGAATTTTCCTGTAATCCAGATGTTGACTAGTTGTTGGTGAAGAGCGATTTTTGCCGAATTTCCAGCATACTTCCAAATCTCTGCAAAAGTCTGGTCTTCTCCAGGGGCTTTGAAATTCTTCATCTCATTCAGTGCTATGTTAACGTCTCCTAATGTGGGCGGGTTAATGTTCTCCGGTGGTGTTGTTATTGGAGTGTCAACATCCAATTAGAGAAATTCTATGTGTTCTTCACAGTTTAGGAGTGTCTTAAAATATTTAGCCATAATTTGTGCATTATCCTGGTTGTTGTGGGCCAATTTACCATTTTCATCTTTTAACAATAAGGTAGGTGCTTCATATTTTTTCAGATGTTGTTTAAAGATTTTGTAATAATTCCGCGATTGTGAAATTTTGAATTCCTCTTCAATTGTTTGTAGGGTGTCAGTATGATATTGCCGTTTTATTCTTCTTAAAGTTTTAGTTGTTTCTTTTCGTTGTGTAACTAAATTTTGAAAATATGTTTCAGATTTTTGGGATTGGTGTAATAACCACGCTCGGTGTCGTTTTTCAATCATCTCATCACATTCATTATTCCACCATTGATGTTTTTTTCCGCGGTTTAATTGGAGCCAGGTCTTCTGCTATTCGTTGTAGGTTGTGAACCAAGTTTTGGAGTTTATCAGTTATTTTAATGTTTCCAGTTGCTTTTTGGTACTGTTCACTGTTGATTAACTGGATAGGATCTATTGTTCGTTTAGTTTTGGGGGTTTTCCTTTGCTGTCTCTTCTGGGGCGTGAGTTTAATTTTAATTTTGACTACGTAGTGATCAGAACCTGTGTCAATTCCGCGGAGGACTTTGACGTTATAGATCTCTTTATGGTGGTGTTTATCCATGCACACGTGGTCCAGTTGCCATTCTCCCTTAGTGTAATCAGGGTGTTTCCATGTTTTAAGTTTTTGAGGTTTTCGTTTAAAACATGTAGATTTTGAGATTAAGTTATGGTTTCGACACAGGTCAACTAGTCGCTCTCCATTTTTATTTGTTCTATTGTGTGCTGGCCATTTTCCGATGATGTCACGGTATTTTCTTTCTTTATTTTTACGATCTGACCACAATTTGTTAATTCATTTTAGGGATTTGGGACATCAGCCCCGCGTAGTTAGGTGCGTGTTGAATTTATCTGATTAATGTAATGAGTGATAACTGTAGTAGTGTGTGTAGGCCTACCTGTATTAGGGACTTGAAGTAAGGTACTATTTCGGCATTTTCCTGGAGGGAGTGTGGAAAACTCGGGGATAAACCACACTCAGGATATCCGCTGTCAGTGCCACGAATCGAATCTACGATCTCTGGACTTGTTACAGCTGGCCTCGAGGCCATAGTGCAAGATTTAACAAGCATGGCTATGCCGTGGGACGACCACAATTTGTGTTCATCGAAGAGTACAGAATACCTAAAAAGAATACTATTGTTTGCATGATTTCAACGGAATAGTGGAGTCCAATTATGTGGAAAAATAAAATGAATGCCAATGGCTAACAGATTCCCACGGAGATGGCCTGGGTTTGATTCCCTTTAAATCCAGTAGGTCAGTCTCTAGAGGACAGTTGAGAAGTGTGGTGGGTTCGTATCCCATTCTCGACCATGGTAGAATTGGTTTCCCAAGGTAAATTCAGATAGCGACTGCTTCCTACCCAATCTTAGCCCCTAGTTATGAGCACACGCCCTAGGACTGCTACCTCAATAGCACAGGTTATCATACAGATTCCACGCACTCATTCAAGGACCCGGGCTGATGACCGCGAAGTTGCAAGCCTTAAATGAAACAACAATAAATAGCTCAGGCCGACTTAAGTTAAAGGCAATTCACCACTGTTGTCTCAAGTAAACCTGGATTTACACTCAGGCATCTACAGGCCTTCTCGGCCTGTTTGAGACTGTGAGAACCATCTTCATGATACCAAGTACCCGAGCACCATTAAATCGAATATAATAATAACAATAATAATAATAATAATAATAGGTTTAATAAGAAATTCATCTCCAGTTAAGCAAAATTACATTACAACACGGCAATCAAACCTGAAACACTATAACTTACGCCTCTGAAACACTGACCATTGAGGACAGGTCACTAATTAAAGATAGAAAAAAAACTTGTGGACAATTTTTGGCCCAGTATGTACTGTGGGAATTTGGATGAAAAGGAAGTCCCAGGAGCTTTATCGGCATTCGGAGAAAATTTCGGATACATTCAGGAAAATATTTTTGAACTTTTATGGACATATCCTCAGAATGAGTGATCACAGGCTGACTAAGAGAATTCAAAATCTCAATCTCCCAATGAATGCTGCTTGAAGTTAAAAAAGACCTTCAGGAAATAGACATCTCAAGCGATACGGCAGTCAACAGGACTAAATTCATGGAACTACTGTAGTTAACAATAATAATTTTCAGACCACCCGAACATTACAACCAACAGAACCTGGACGGAGGAGCGCAGAAAGAGCCATAGCGAGAGATGAAGAGCTTTTGGGAAGAACATCAGCTAATGTTCAATCACGGGCATAACGATGTAAAAATAATAGTAATAAGACTATAACTAGCCGACCCGTGCGAGAACTCTCGCATAATGGGTCGCGTGCGCCCCATGTGTACAGACTACCCGCCCGCCTCTAGTGATATGCGGGCTTAACGCGACACAATTCTGGCAGGGGCTATCGTCTTGTTTATTTGTTTAAAAGCACTTAATAAACAAATAAATATATTTCTATTTACTTTTCATTAAATGAAAGCTTATTCCTGTACTATTGAGACGATTTGGAAGATTTTGGTACAAACCACTCCTTCTAACTCCCTCTGGTTGAGTTTTGTGAAACATACACCTTAGCGTATTATATAGGCTAACAAGCTTTACCCGGCATGCGTTGCAATGCCAATCAAAGAAAGTGTTGGCGTTGTAATTCTGTTTCTTGAAGTGCTTTTGGATACACAATATTTTCTTCAATTTCCGTTAACTGTCTCTAAACTATCCTAAAATGGATTAACGAATTTAGAAGCATTCGTGGGAGTGTGCACAACAACTCACCAAAGTTTCATCGCAATCAGATGAATGGCATATGAACACATACCAAATATTGTTTAAACGATTCGTGCGCTGTCACTCATTTGTTGAATCTACTCGTGCGCTACCTATTGTGAAATGGATTTACTAAGTTAGAAACCTTCACGTAAGTGTACACAACAACTCATCTAAGTTTAATCGCAATCGATGAATGGTATATGAATGCATACGGGATTTTGTTTAAACGATTCACGCGCCATCACTCATTTGTTGATAACCTAGATGTTAGGCCCCTTAAAACAACAACAACGAATCTACGCATACACTACCTATTGTATAATGGAATTACTAAGCCTGAGACCTTCCCTGGAGTGTACTCAACGATTCACCGAAGTTTCATCGCAATCGGATGAATGGTATATGAACGCATACGGGACTTTATTGAAATATTTGCGCGCCATCGCTCATTTGTTGAATCTAATCGTGCGCCAACTATTGTAAAATGGATTTACTAAGCCATAAACCTTTCTTGGAGTGTACACAGCAAGTCACCAAAGTTTCATCGCAATCGGATGAATGGTATATGAACGCATACGGGACTTTGTTGAAACGATTCGCGTGCCGTCGCTCATTTGTTGCATCTACTCGTGCGCTACCTATTGTAAAATGCATGTACTGAGCCAGAAACCTTCCCTGGAGTGTACACAAATCCTCACCCAAGTTTCATCGTTATCGGATGAATGGTATATGAACGCATGGTACGGGACTTTGTTGAAAAACTTCGCGCGTCGTCGCTCATTTGTTGAATCTACTCGTGCCTTACCTATTGTAAAATGAATGGATTTACTAAGCCAGAAACCTTCCCTGGAGTGTACACAAATCCTCACCCAAGTTTCATCGTTATCGGATGAATGGTATATGAACGCATGGTACGGGACTTTGTTGAAACGCTTCGCGCGTCGTCGCTCATTAGTTTAATCTACTCGTGCGTTACCTATTGTAAAAAGGATTTACTAAGTAAGAACCCTTTGCAGGAGTACACACAATAACTCATCATAGTTTCGTCGTAATCGTATGAATGGTTTGAAGCTTGTAGTTTAACGTGACCGTTAATCTAGAGATCATGAGCCACGGGACCTCCTTTTTACGTGGAATCCGAACCACAGGACATGGCATTTCACATCGAAAATCTCACATGCATTGACCGGGAATCTGAATGGTTTGACATCGCTGGTCTATGGTAGGGACTGCGGCTCCGGAAGCGGGTGAACGCCCCAGTATGCTAGGCACGCAACCACCATGGACGCGACTTCCTCCAGTCAACAGCTCCACGACTGAACGTCTGTCAAGTTCTTACTCTCATTCACAGGAACACCTTGACCATGGCGCAGAAGGAACTCTGGGCACGCACGCTTCACAAGGACACTTTCGCCACGATCCACAAGCCATATGGATGGGTTTCTACATGACCCTCATCGTGCAGTACGCGAGAGGAAACCAACCACCTCATTAATATTTACAATTTGTGTTGGGGTCCCATTAGTTGCCGCCTTCTAGTTTAGGATAAATTCTAGTTTTAACTGAAATATGTCAAATTATTTCATCTAATTCAGTATGCGTATTAGCGTTATTTTGACTCTAAACTGAACGTAGACGGAAGCAAGGAAGGAAGGAGGCTTGTAGTTTTACGTGACCGTTAATCTCGCGATCACGAGCCACATTTTTACGCGAAATCTGAACCACAAGACGTGAAATTTCAGTTCGAAAATCTCACATGCCTTATCCGGGAATCAAATAAGGTCCGCAGTGGTGAGATAGATGCAATTAGCTAGAATACTGCGCCATCACGCATCCAAAATACACGGAGTAAGAAGATTCAAGACAAGCACCATCAAACTAAAGACTGGCATTTACTGTGTGTTGTTTGTTATAATAAAGTTAATTTTCTAAAGGTTCTAGGTTGTAAGTTTTTAGTTCAAGCTTCTAACATATCATTTTTAAAGATGATAAATAAACTAAAACAACTATTAACCCTAGAACTGCTGCAGGTTTATCTGTCAAATGCTGCAGTAAATTCCCATCAAGTACACACTAAAGAAATTTGTTATCTGTAAGCAAACTGTACTCAAAAATATAACTTATCATACATCAATAGAAAGCTGAAAGACTGTTCTTTATTATTTTGATAGGGGTGAATCATTCAGTCATCAGTTAGAATTAATCATAGAAAAGTATTTTATAAAAATTAAAAAAACTGAATTTTCTGCTCTAGAAAACCATATTGCCAAGTGAAATGTGTGTCAGAGACATCATATATGAAAAGTCCACAGGTTTTCGTTAGGCTACTATTTCAAGAGCCAGTTTTAAATTATTACTGTTATTTACTAAAAAAAAAGAGAATTATTATTACAATATGACATTTCTCGATTTTGCACACACATGAGATGTACATAATCGGCGCGAAATTACGGGGAGGCAAGTTCACAGGCCCAGAATGATGAACGACAAACGGTACATTTTTACCTGGAAAGTCACTTTCTGCGGGTTGTATATAAGTCCAGTTCACACTTACCCCTTCACGGCTAATATTAGGCATGTTTACATTGTCTGTAGGAACAGGATCAACATCACTTGCATTGATGGGGATTTCCATAACTTGCGGGACATCCTGTTCGCCGGCATCACTGCCACTACTTTCACCATCTTCATTTTCATACGAATCCACACAGTAATCACTGTAATCGTCCGTACTAGCACACGAATCATAGAATCAAGCGCTCAATTTCTGAATAGTCAACATAGTTGGCTGCCATTTTGCTCAATGCAACGTCAATGTCAACATGAAAGTACTTCCACTTCTGCAGCCAAATAATAGCCTGCATATACAGTCGAACTTCCATAAATCGAACTTCTATATCTAGAATTTTCGATAACTCGAAGTAATTTTCATTTCCCGGCGGTATCGTATCTAATTCACATGTTACATTTGTTCTATAATTCGAAGTTCTATTACTCGAATATTTCGGTAACTCGAGGAATATTTCATTCCCCAGGCGTAAAATATTTTTCTATATCTCAAAGTTGGGGTGAAAATACAATTGCCTTGGACACTTGAGTTGTGACTTGGGGCTTGGAATATGAGATTTTTGTTCACCTTGGGTACAATACGGTACTTGGAGATGTTATTTCAGTCAGTATTGTGTGGTCTGCTACATTCCAGAGCAGCCTGAGGGCAAGGAGACGGGTTCGGGTCAATGTGCACCTCAGATAATAACAGTAAGAGGGAAACTCCGACTATTTATAGCATGCCCGCACCCTTCGTGTCCTTGGCTGATAAGACTGGTGAGAGAGCACTGTCCTGTAGTTTCTGACCTACTGTGTAAATCAGTAATGCAAACACCATGGCGAAGAAACATGTTCTGAAATGTTTAAGTGCAAGTGAAAAATTAAAGTTTTTCACGAAGTGGAAAAGGGTGTGAGAAGGAAGAAAGATATTGCGGTGGAATTCGGCATTCCAGCTAACACACTGCCATCGATTATGAAAAATAAAGACAAGATTGCTAGTGCTAGTCAGGAGTCACGTTTTTCATCGGAGAGGAAACGTTTAAAGAGCTCAAGTTACCCTCAGTTGGAGGAAGCTATGTTTAAGTGGGTAAAGTGTATGAGAGACAAAAACATTCAACTTCAAGGCTCCATACTTCGTGAAAAAGCACATGAATTTGCTGAGGAGTTAGGCATAGAATCGTTTCAGGCTAGTACAGGATGGCTAGATAAATTTAAACATCGAAACGGAATTGTGCAGAAAGTTATGTCAAGTGAAAGTGCTAGTGTATCTGAGGTTGACTGTGAAGACTATCGACGAGACGTTCTACTAACTCTACTGGCAGATTACGACCCTCGTGATGTTTTCAATGCCGATGAAACTGGTCTGTTTTTTAAATGTTTGCCAGAAAAGACCCTCGCATTTAAAGAGGAAACGTGTCATGGTGGGAAAAGAAGCAAGGAAAGAGTGACAGTAATGGTTAGGAAACTTCATGGAGAATCGGGTGTTGCAGAAAAGGAAGCAAAAGAAACTGACGGACTTCTTTTCAAAGATTTGAATTTGTAAGTACTGTAAAATGAAAATGTACTAGTAATACTGTATAACTGTGTAGTAGTTTAACGAAATAGAAACAATGTAGTAGAATGGATTGAAACTTGTAAATAATTAATACGATAGCAGTAAACCATAGCTGGTAGGCCCATAGGAGAAGTTCTAGTAACAATAATATTAGAAGTAGCAACAGTTGTCTATTCGTAGGTCTATAATACTGTACTGGTATCCCTCCCTCTTTCTTTTTGAAAAAAAAAAATCGATATCTCGAAGTATTTTTATATTTCTTTTTGAAAAAAAATCGATATCTCGAATTTTTTATATCTCGGAGCATTTTTTTAAATCTCCGAAGGCACTTCGAGATATCGAAGTTCGACTGTAGTCATTTGTTTGTCAAAGACTTTCACTATGAAAGATAAAAGCATCGGGAACCAGCTTGACTTGAAATTAGTGCCATCTTATGGTTAACAGTAGTACTATATTTGAAAACACAAATAAGACTACCGGAAAAGACTATGTACAGAGGAAATAAGGAAAGAGACAATATAAGGATAATGTTATGGAACATTGAAGGTTTAAAAATCGCATTCAACATGACATCCACCGACTGCATAGAAGGATACGACGTATTAATATTAACAGAAACATTTCTCATAGACCAATGGCAACATACAGGTTATCATTGCAACAATTTAAAAGCAGAACAAGAGGAAAGAGGAAGACCTATGGGAGGAATTACAGTCCTTCTAAAGCCATGGCTGACCCCAATAATCTCGACTACACAGCAAGATCTCACGCTACTAATAGAGACAAAGTATATCAATGTCATAGCAGCCTACTTCCAGTCGAATGTAACGGCCTGCAGTACGGGCAATGCATGAAATTAGATACTTGAGAATCCTCAGCTTAGAGACAGCAATGGCTCTGTTCAGAAATAAAATCATGCCTATTCTAATATATGACATTGAAGTCATTTGGCAACACCTAACAGAAAAGAACCTTTCCTCACTAGAAAGAGTGAAGGCATTATTCATTTAAAAATCAATCGGAGTGTCAAAAACTACCAGGTCACTATTCGTCTACCTCCTGGCACGAGAATCATTTCTTATAGAAGACCTTAGAAACTATTTACCTCTACAAATACCAGAGCCGGTTCCATAAAATTCTTGAGGTATGTCATCTCGTGTCTTCTTCAATGATGTTAGTAGCTGTTCCGAGGCTTGCTGTCCATGGTTTTCACCACCTTATTTGCGTTAGCAAATATTTCCATGAACCTACAGTGACGTGTGTATGTCAACTATGTGGACAACCATGTGATCGCTAGCCTACCACTTAGAGCTCTGTAGGAAAAGGACAAAATCAATCAAAGGTTAAGCAACTCAAAAGTGTCAGAGTGCAATTTTAGTGTACGTTTTTATACTTTATTTTCAATGGCTATTTGACTGCAATAAAAGTATTATTATTATATTTGAATTCCGAGAGAGACGGTCGCACATGATTAAACAACACACCCGTCTTCCTGGAAGACGGTCCGCAGTTCTAGGGTTCTACTCACATACAAGTGTATGCGGAAAAGGAAGGAAGGAAGCTTGTAGTTTAACGTGACCGTTAATCTTGAGATCATGAGCCACGGGACCTCCTTTTAACGTGGAATCCGAACCACAGGACATGGCATTTCACTTCGAAAAACAAGTGTATACGAACTCTATACCACACAAGTTGGGCCCTTTTCATATACACACATTTTTGGAGGAATTTGTGGGGACGTATTGGACCAACCAGCAGGAAATAGTGGGAAAATGGAAATGAGCAGCATTTTTAACAATCCAGGTGAACCCACTGTAGATTTTAAGGAAGTTCTGGGCAGATGGAAGGAATATTTGAAAATCTGTTGAGACCAAGTGAGTATAGAATGAGGACGATAGCACAATCATGATTGAGAACGGTGAATAAACTACCGTTTCATAAAACAGAAGAGGTTCGGCTACAATCTGTGAAATATTGTGCGAAAGCACGAATGGAATGGTCAAATGGGACGAGTTAGGTACCGCTGACAGACAGAAATAGATAGTAAACGCCTCGATTTAAAAACAATGTAACAAGAAAACTGCAGCAACTGTACGCGTTATCACAGGCAGGGACATTATAGTAATAATGCCATGTTAAGGGGACCTGGTGCTCCAGATGTGCTCCTTTTGCCCCGTAAAGATGAGGAAAGAGTTTTAAAGAATAATACAGATTTGTAAAATATTTGAAAGGCGTATTTAACACCTACAACCTCCGTGGCTTAGGCGGCAGCACGCCGGCCTCTCACCGCTGGGTCCGTGGTTCAATTCCCGGTCACTCCATGTGAGATCTGTGCTGGACAAAACGGAGGCAGACAGGTTTTTCCCCGGGTACTCCGGTTTTCCCTGTCACAATTTCATTCCAGCAACATTCTCCACTATCATTTCATTTCATCTGTCATTCATTTAATCATTGCCCCAGAGGAGTGCGTCAGGCCTCGGCAGCCGGCACAGTCCATATCCTCGCCGCTAGATGGGGGCTTCATTCATTCCATTCCTGACCCGGTCGGAGACTGGAAGCAGGCTGTGGATTCTCATTTCATTTAACACCTACTGTTTAGAATGAATATTTCTTTTTGTAGGTGTTGGAATGAAGTAGATCTATGTTTGTAGTAATGGGATAAAATTGAGATTACCACTACGATTAGACATTGCCATGGCCAGGACAGCCAGCTTTGTGGGCGTATGAGTCAAGGTTCTGACCGTCCACATGGCTGGCCAGTCATTGCTAGCCATTTAAGGAATTACACACACACTACCGTATATGAAAGAGAGTGTGATCGTACTGTAATAGAGAATACGCTAGGTAAAAGCCACTAAGCTTCGGTAAAAATGTAGAGAGGAATGGACAGTTATGAGGACGGGTTGTAGACTTACAGAGACGTGATAAAAGGAGCAAGGAAAGGATGCTGAGCGTCATAAGTGTTTATCACCGACACCCAGCCAGACTCTGTTTTCATCACAACTGTGCGCCAGTCATCCTTCTAGTTGAGTCTTTCGCGAAACAATCTGAGAAGGGCTGTACGGTGATAAGGTGGCATGTAACGGCAAGCAACAAGCAAGCTCAGTCAAGTGTAGACTGCACACGACGCGAGAACTCTTAAAACATCAGGGGAAAACAATAAAAAAAAATCAACTTTCCTATCCCACATTAGATTAGAAAATTAAAAAAATTAATTATTACCATAACTTAAATTCTAAATTATACACCCAGTGAAGCAAGGCAGCCACCGTGGCGCCGGCCGTCCGCTTCCCAAAAAAAAAGAGGCAGAATAGCGCAAATGCGCAACGGTACCTGGACCTGAGTTTGAGAAACTTGGCGGGCGCCGCCCTTGATCGCAACCTAGCTTCCAGCAAACGATTCCTGATGGTCCTAGCTGACACCTTTGGTGCAACATCGGTTGTAATTTGTATTGCAGACATCGAGCGATCAGCATCTGCTTGCATGACTCATGCAGATACAGTAATATACATCTACGTGTGAACTGTTGAGACAAATCAGCAGCTTTCGTGTTACTCATAAACAGGGATGTCCAAATAATTTTATATTAGATTAAATACTATTTCACAAAATGATAAAATTTCTTACTGCCAATACTTATAATGAAAACAGTAGTTATTATTCCAGTTCGTGCAACAGAATTTGAATTGAAGAATCGATCTCAGGGGAGCTTAAGCTTGCGAGCACTTCTTAATTCGTATGACGAGAGCACGAACTTTCAATTAAAGAGCACCATAGTGCTCGCGAGGACGAGGTTGCGACACCTGATTGTAGGGATAGATAGCCTTCAAAGTCATTTGCAAAATTCTTTCATCGACTTAAAATTAATTAACTACCCTGTAAGAAGGAAGACGGCGAGAATATTACGGTCATGCTGTGTTAGCATGAAGCCTCCGTGGCTCAGGCGGCAGCACGCCGGCCTCTCACCGCTGGGTCCGTGGTTCAAATCCCGGTCACTCCATGTGAGATCTGTGCTGGACAAAACGGAGGCAGACAGGTTTTTCTCCGGGTACTCCGGTTTTCCCTGTCAAAATTTCATTCCAGCAACACTCTCCACTATCATTTCATTTCATCTGTCATTCATTTAATCATTGCCCCAGAGGAGTGCGTCAGGCCTCGGCAGCCGGCACAGTTCATCTCCTCGCCGCTAGATGGGGGCTTCATTCATTCCATTCCTGACCCGGTCGGAGACTGGAAGCAGGCTGTGGATTTTCATTTTCTGTGTTAGCATCACAACTATTGCCACGTGTATCGACTGCAAGCACCCCAAACTACATTGACAATTTCCCAATTAACATTCTTCACAAATTTGGCGACAGTTGCTATGATATAAATTTCACAGTAGCCTCACCTTCATAAGATTACTTTTCATATTGAAGATTACTAGCTTATGAATTGCACAACCATGCCAAGAGCTAAATCCCGGTGATATAAATACAGTAATTAATTAATTCCATACATTTACCTCCAGCTTGCTAGGTCTCATATCCGAGCTCTTCTCTTTTCTGATTCACTTAGAAGCTTATTTTGTTTTAGTACAACGTTAAATTCGTAATAATAGTCGGTGACCTGAATGAGATGCTGAACTTCATGCCAATTTAAAATGTATACTCCACATGACCTCCCGCTGTACTTCCAGAGATTGAAGGCAATGTTTTCAATCATCTTAAGTGCTGATCAATAATAGTAGGACTCACATCCTTGAGACTGCGAATCTTACAAACTTGCTCTCTTCTTCCTTTCAACAATAGACCTCGCTGTGTATTTCCAGAAATATTCGTACTACATAAAAGACGAGTAGAAGGTAAAGTTTGACGCATATAACGTGGCTTGAGTGAGGTGTGCACATTGTTCCTTTCCCCTTTGAACCACTTCATCGAAATCCCGCATATACAAAATAAAGTTCTCTTTGCAGGACCCTTCATCGAAATGAAATGCCTAAGTACTGGTACAAATCTCATTACAGAATGCTCTTCTTCAAGATTTTTCAACGTCCAATTCTTTCTCTCTGATGTTCCCTATGATTTCACAAAATGTTTCTGAATGTACTCTGTTGCAGTGTCTTTCTGCAGACAATTTTCCTACACGCGTAATTAGTGTACGGCGGATTAGGAATTTGGCTCTATCGTATCATTGTCCAACAGTACGCAAGTGTGTGAAAGTTCTTTCTCGGCTTTTGAAAGCGAGTCAATCAAAAGAGAGCAACCGCATTGGAAGTGATTTAACAGAATCAGGCCTCAGACTTTCGCCGACAAAGTTTAAAGCAGATATTGAGAAACTTGTGCCAATAAAGCAGCCAATCTTCATATTTACACTCCTAATTTTAATGAATTTAATTTTAATGAGAAAATTGCAGTTTCCATAAATCACTAGTCAAGTACAACTTTAAATAAAATTTCCTGTAAATTCCCTAGCCTACGCTACTTTCTGTTCTTCCTCTACTCTTCGAATGCATAATACAGGGTTTCTATAAAAGAACTCCGGGGTTTCAAAAATTCATATCTTAATAACCGTAGAAGATCGCAAAATGTAGTTAATTTCTCTGAAACGAGTAACCCATCAAGTTTTACTCATCCCAATTGGGAATGTTTTCATCAACAGTTGGCAGCGCTGCGGAGCATTGACCTTGAAACAACGTAGCGGCAGTCAGTGCTGTCTGGATTGCCGCGCTATGGCGACGCCGCAACAAAAGGATCAATGCGTTATTTGGCTAATAGAAGCTAATTCTGTTGTTACGGTACAAAGAAACTTTCGACGTAATTATGGTGTTGACCCGCCTACGGATAAAACCAATCGTCAATGGTTAAGTGCTTTCAAACAAAGAGGAAGTGTTTTAAAACAAAAGTCGCCGGGTAGGCCGCGTGTGTCACAAGAGAATGTGGACAGAATCCGAGCTTCATGCCTTCGAAGCCCTAAGAAATCATTGACAAGACGCGGTCTGGAATTGGGGTTACCAAGATCAACAGTTCATAAGGTATTTCATAAAAGACTTCGTTTAACTGCTTCCAAAATTCAGCTGTTACACCACATTAAACCGGCAGACAAGATTAAGAGATTAGACTTTTCTGTTTCTATGCTAAATGAAATCGATGAAAATAATGATTCTGTTTTAATGTTATTTTTAGTGATGAAGCGTCTTTTCATGTGAACGGGTCTGTAAACAGACATAATTGCTGAATTTGGGGATCAGAGCCGCCCCATGAGTTCGTAGAGTATGAACGTGACACGCCAAAAGTGAATGTTTGGTGTGGTCTTCTGCATGATAGAGTAATAGGTCCCTTCATTTTTGTTGAAAGAAATATCAATGGCGATGTCTATTGTGACATGTTAGAGGAATATGTTTTTCCTCAATTAGATGACATTGAGGCTGAGAAGGGTTTAGTCCACTTCCAACAAGATGGGGCACCGCCACACTTCAGTTTGCGTGTGCGTGAGGCACTTGACGCTCGACTCGGCAACAGATGGATTGGAAGGGAAGGACCTATTCCATGGCCTCCAAGGAGCCCTGATATGACTCCGATGGACTTCTTCTTCTGGGGGCATATCACGAATCTTGTGTATGCGGAGAAAATTCATGATGTTGGCCATCTCAGGGATCGAATAATCAATTGTGTGGCAACCGTCCCCCCAGACATGCTGGCCAGGACATGGGAAGAGGTGGAATACCGTTACGATGTGTGCCGCGCCACTAACGGGGCTCATATTGAACTTTATTAAATTGTAAAAAAAAACTTGAAAATGCAACCTTTCCAATCATGTATTAAACATTAATATAACTTTTTTACTTCATTGCAATATTTTGCCTCAAAACCCCGGAGTTCTTTTATAGACACTCTGTATAAGTGATGGCCCTCACCCCCTCATTAAAGAAGTTGCGATTGGCCCTCCAGCTCTGAAAGGTGGTACCACATTGTCCAGTGAGAGCCTTCTCTACAGAATGGAACTTCGCATGCGCCGTGAGACGGCCGGGGCACTGTGGCTAGCCGCTTATCAACCAAGGCACCGGCACTAGCGGCAGCGTAGTGCCAATTAGTGCAACACGTTTACTCTTTTTAACGTATTTAATAATAACTTACATGCATTTCAGAATAGTTGTTGGAAATGCTGTCCTTAATTTTATATACACACATTGCACCAACGTACGAAGTTTTGGTACACTCGTCGTAATTCATCCCCACTGATATTTCATATCAGTGCAGTTATTTCGTTCTCGAGAGCCTCCCGAGTACGCGGATTGTTTCGGTATACATTTTTGTTTGAGATTCCCCAAGAAGAAAAAATCGCACGGCACTAAAACTTACGAACACATTTGCTGTAAAACTTTTTCTTGAGAAGATAAATTTCCACTAGGAAAATTCGACGTTTTGTTCCATACCTAACCATGTTCACGGGATACGAGATAGCCTACAGCACTTCACCATACGTCGTAATTATCTCAACTAAGGTATCTTGCCAGCTGCGTATGTAATAAATGCAAAGGCAGTATTCGGGTAATCGGCAAATGCTAGTCAACTGGCGGTGGCTAATCACTCTCCGTTCGTCGCACGGGTAGGCAAAGCTCCGATCTACGCTCTCACTGTACCAGTGAATGCTTAAAGAGATTTTGGAGTCTTACTAAATATAATTATTATTAGGGCCGAACCCACGGGACTTGAAATAAGGTACCAACATGGCATTCGCCTGGAGGGAGTATGAAATAAAACGGTGGAAAAACACAATCAGAATGGCCGCTGTCAAGCGACGGGATTCGAACTTGCGATCCCCAGACTTCCAGCTCGCCTCTGCAGTCGCGGCGTTTTATACTTCATGCGCACGAATCCGCTGCTGGGTAAGAAAAATATCAACTATATGACAATAGACGTGGAATAATTCTCCGCAAGTGAACGTTATTGCTGCAGCAGCTGGCGCAAGATGGCATTAGTATCTCTTTAAATTGTATTGTTTTGTGCGAGCAAGGAAATATGTATTCATATATTTTCAAAGTACGTAAATAAATAACGAGAGGGGCGGAACAGCTGCGCTCCGAGAAGCCGCGACGGGTCTCCAGGGACGGGACAAACAAACAGAGCTGCTCTCTAAGTCGCCTCAATCTCCACTTAGCTTCAAAGAGTAAGGAAAGAAATCCACTGCTAAGAAAAGATCAACGATTATTCACAGACGAAAGCACCCGTCAACTTTCATCAGCGACTTCTTGATAAGTTATTTACACTGGCCCAAGTGTTGATTCACTTAGAAACTAGGAGCAAAGTCTCATGTGCTTACTGTGTGGGTACAATATCAGATGGTATATATCACTGTAGATAACAATACATCCAGCGGACATGTCCTTGGCAACCAAAAAATGATACCGCGACCGTTCCATCAATCAATCATCCCAACCTCAATTCCTACTGAAGTCGCTCCACCACATATCAATCAGGTCAGATACCGTTCAAAGGGTTTCCTTGTGAAAGCGATTATCTCTAGAAGAAATATCCATTGGTCGATTTGGCAGCGATACTGCCACTTAAGGTGAAAAATGAAAATCCACAGCCTGTTTCCAGTCGTCCGACCGGGTCAGGGATGAATGAAGTCCCCCCCATCTAGCGACGAGGATATGAACTGTGCCGGCTGCCGAAGCCTTTCACACTCCTCTGGGGCAATGATTAAATGAATGACAGATGAAATGAAATGACAGTGGAGAGTGTTGCTGGAATGACATTTAGACAGGGAAAACCGGGGTACCCAGAGAAAAACCTGTCTGCCTCCGCTTTGTCCAGCACAAATCTCACATGGAGTGACCGGGATTTGAACCACGGACCCAGCGGTGAGAGGCCGGCGTGCTGCCGCCTAAGCCACGGAGGCTTAGCCTCTTAAGGTAACGTATGTATATAGCCTAAGTTACGTTTGAAATGGCATTTTTGACCAAAAATTCAATTTTCGGTCTTTCATTGAAAATAGAAGCCTTATTTGTCTGCTCCAAATTAACATATTTCATGTCGATATTCCAGCTGTAAGTAACAATTTTTAGGGTTCTCGTAACGAGGTGTGGTTCCTCAGCATCTTACTTTCGTCTAAATATCCCGGAATATCAAATAAGGTATGAAAATCATATCATCAAAATGACTTTAGCTAAGAACAAGTATAGGATCCAGATTCATCACTCCTAAAGAAGAACCATTTTTAATATGTCCAAGTTAGTTTATTTGGTCATATCACAAATGTGTAAGTTCATTTACGTTATTTTCAGAATTAAAATCTGTAACATTTTATGCCTTTCAAAATCAACATCAAAAATTGACATAGGAATATTATTGAAACATCAAATTAAAGCTAATGAATGTAGAAATGCTGTGAAGTATGGATTTTAGGATACTTTGAAAACTTTAGCCACCAAGTTTATTTCAAGCAACGATAAAATTGCGTTTTTTAATGAAACATCAATAAAGAAAACTCCTACACTCTGTCTATTGCAGATAACTGCACGATTCTTGCTCAGAACATTATACGCGTAAAATAGAAGAACTCAGTAAAATAAATTTGATGATTGAATAATATTTAGTAATTGTGGGGCATTACAAAAAAATGTCATTCTTTATTGTGTTTTTCAAAACGTCACAGAACTGAAAACAGAAAATGAAGTTTCTGATACAACAATATTATGTTTGGGTTTCATGTGTGAAGTGGTAAAAGTTTCATAGGAATCTGTTCAAAACTGTGAATTTTCTTCCTAAACGTATATACAGTAGTCTACATACCCTAAGTAGCTTAGCCGGATAAACATTCTGGAACGCAGCACTGGAGCAATCGCGATGGTCGTAGGCACTCATTTATTATTATTATTTTACTAATTTATGTATGCACTTCCAGTATTATACAAAAAAAATGAAATGAGTGAGCTAAGTCAACATTTGAAGATCCTGGAGCTGTATTCAAATTGGACTACACTTATGCATTCTATGTTTAATTGCAAGATGAAGACTGAAGACCGACGAGCGTTCCTCAGGAATTACCTCTTATTTTCCTGCGCTTGTGCTAAGCGAACAACAATAATATATACAACTAGCGGACCCGTGCGAGAAATCTCGCATTTTCATAAGTCATACTTTCCCCAATAGGTTTATAATGATTGACTTAAGGACAAAGGTTGTTATGTTTATATTTCAACCAAATGATTATAGAACACCATTTTCATTTCAGTTAGAATTCCAAGCTGTACGTTCTCTAACTTAAGAAGGCAATCACTGAAAATTCGATCATCACAACACTCACCATTTATTCGATATATATGAAAGCATCTTGGTCAAGATTTCCTGCTTTATCTTGTTGACTGAGGAGCCTCTTTCTCCCTTATCAGGACAGCCCTCATTAGAAAACTTCTTCACTCCCCACTTACAGTGAGGCTTCCTTGTTCCTAAGTGCAACGATCAGCGTTAAACTCCTTCGCACACTGCCTGCAGGGCAGCTTTCCCGGTTCAGTGTGGTAGCGCTCAGCGCTAAACTCCTTTGCACGTTACCTACAGGGGTGCTTTCGCTTCCTTGACTGGAGCGTCAGCATGAGAGCGTGCTGTGGCTGGTTTCTTTCTCTGATATTTATGAAATTAAAATGAAATTCGTCACTGTTAATGCCATTTGTGTGCTGAGTCCATTGATAGACAGCTTAGCCGTAACACTCACAGGTTATTCGATACATTTCAATCAGAATTTCAAGTTGTACGCTCCCTAACCTAAGAAGGCAATCACTGAAAATTGGATCATCATAAGACTCACCGGTTTTTCGATATTTATGAAATTATACGATTTGAGCACTCAATCCATTGATGTACTGTTTCTGATATCCATGCGAAATGATGGAAGAAAAACCGTAAGAGAATTAACGTTCAATAGTTTTAAGGTTTTAGACGACAACTCATAATTGCAGCAGGTTACAGCAACAGTATTTTCAAATAGCACACTTCTTACAAAAATTGTTATTTATGAATTTAGAATGCAATTCGTCACTGCTAATTTATGAGGCCTATATGATGATGATAGTTTTAAGGTTTTAGACGACAACTCATATTGTAGCATGATACAGCAACAGTATTTGCAAAAAGCACACTTCGTACAAAACATGATATTTATGGAATGAGAATGCAGAAGAAAAACCTGTACCCAATCCATTGATTTACTGATTCTGAAAACCAGATAGAAGAAAAACTTAAGATAATTATCGTTCAATATTTGTAAGGTTTTAGACGACAACTTGTAATTGCAGCATGTTAGAGCAGCAGTATTTGCAAAAAGCACAATTCTTACAAAAATCGATATTTATTGAATTAGAATGCAGAAGAAAATCTAGTATCGCGGCATATTGACGAACCTGGAAATGATAGAAAATGATAAAAGAAAGAACTGTAAATAGTTCTAAGGTTATAGACGACGTAACACTCAACGGTTATACGATTCAAGTACTGAATCCATTGATTTATTGTTTCTGAAAACCATGCGAAATGATGGAAGAAAAACCGTAAGAGAATTAACGTTCAATAGTTTTAAGGTTTTAGATGACAACTCATAATTGCGGCATGTTATAACAACAGTATTTGCACAAAAAAACAAAATTCTTACAAAAATCGATATTTATGGAATTAGAATGCAGAAGAAAACCCTGTATCGCGCATAGGCCTATTAACAAACCTGGAATTTAATAAATCCATTGTTTAGACCAGGGGTCTCCAAACTACGGCCCGAGGGCCACATCCGG
The DNA here is from genome assembly GCA_946902985.2 of Meconema thalassinum. Lineage (NCBI taxonomy): Eukaryota > Metazoa > Arthropoda > Insecta > Orthoptera > Tettigoniidae > Meconema > Meconema thalassinum. The sequence goes on along the minus strand of OX336390.1, from coordinate 626,209,649 downwards.
CCCGCGGACAGATTTTGTCCGGCCCGCGGAGAGCTAGCATACTTGAAAACTCCTTTTAGAGAACATATTCTTTTTATAGCAAATTACATTTAGTTTGACTGAAGTATTTTAATTTTATGTTGAATAATTATTAATATGACATCTACATTGATATGGTCATGGGCTAACTACTCATAACATTGTTGTAGGCTTATTGTTATTGTTTTTGTGATAAGTTGGATAAAGAAACACAGAATTGTAATGAGTAAAGACATGTATAACATGCAGACATATGAAATACTAATGAGATTTATGTAATTGAGATTTTCCACTGACAATAGTTTGTAGTTGTGGACTAATTTTACTTGTACCAATTATTAAAAGAGATTTAAGATGCTCATGAGTTAATTTAGATCTGTAAACATTTTTTGTGTACTTCATTTTGGAGAAGGTCTTCTCACACAAATAAGTAGTACCAAAAACAGAAAACAGCCCACGAGCAAATTTATGCAAATTATCAATTTGTGTCAGTGGAAGACTCTTATAAAATTCCAACAAAGATGAGTTTTGATATTTGTTCTTAATTATATCACTGCACTGTAGTTCAATCATTTCCATTTGAAGTTCCGGGGCTAGGGTTTCAATGTCAGTATCAAAAGGATCCTGAAAAATCTTAATTTGATTCGCAAAGGCATCGAAGTCCGAGAAACGAGTATCAAAATTTATTTTCAAAGCACTCCAAGTTTCAATTGCAAAATCGATAGGAAACTCAGTCTCAGTGGTGTGGCTGAATATTTCACATGTTTTAAAATGTGAAAAACATTTACTTCGTAGTTGTGATTGAAACAGTATCAATTTCTTCCGGAATGATTTGATATTAGTGTATAAATCAGGAAGATGCTGGTTTTCTCCTTGCAATCTCAAATTCAGTTCGTTCACATGTTTTGTCAAATCAACATAGAATGCTAACTTCCACAGCCATGCGTTGTTTTGTAATTCAGTAAGAGGGCGATGCTTTTCATTCAAAAAAAATTTCGATCACTGCTCGAAGTTCAAAAAAGCGCTGAAGGACTTTCCCACAACTAAGCCAACGTACGGCAGTATGATAAGGTAAGTCATTTTCTCCAATCTCTTCAATAAATTGTCGGAATTGTCGGTGATTCAGCCCAAAAGATCTCATAAAATTAACAGTTGATATGACTGGTTTCAGAACTTCAGACATATCCAAACATTTTCCGCACAAAGACTGTTGATGAATGATACAATGTAAGACTAATGGTTTTGAACCACCGTCATTTTCTACAGCCTTTGACACAAGAGCGACCACTCATTTATCTTTCCCACTCATGTTTTTGCCTCCATCAGTTGTAATACATTTCAAGTTTTTCCATCGAAGGTTCTTTTGATTAATGGCCATTTCAACTCCTTTAAAAATATCTGTACCAGTAGTTGTGCCATGAATACTATACATATCAAGAAGTTCTTCATGCACTTCATAGCTTTTATCTACTCCTCGAATATAAATCAACACCTGAGCAGTATCTGACACATCCGTTGACTCATCCAAGGCCAAAGAAAACCACTCAACATCTCCATTTTTGTCGAACAGTTGAGAGGATATATTTTCAGCGATGTTTTCTATCCTTCGAGCCACAGTGTTTGCTGACATACTGACAGTTTTTAATAAATTTACCTTTTCAGGGCACATTTCTTCGGCTGCTGCAATTATGCATTCTTTGATCATTTCTCCATCGGTGAATGGTTTTCCACGTTTTGCAATTTCAAGAGCCACACGAAAGCTGGCACGAGTTGCAGCCTCTTGTTCGGTTTTGAGTTTTGTAAATGAAGATTGCTGCGATTTCAATCCGCGCTTCATAGCTTCGAATTTTTCTGTCCGCAAACTTCCTGTATATTTTGAGTAATTTTGAAAATGTTTTGTTTCATAATGACGTTTAATGTTATATTCCTTGAGAACGGCTATGCTTTCATTGCAAATCAAACATAGCGCCTTGTTACTGGACTCAATTACGAAATACTGAATGTTCCACTCATCTTTGAATTTTCTGCATTCACTATCAATTTTTCGCTTCTTTTCCATACTACTAAATCACACACAAAAGCAACAATTCAAATCAAAATACTGTTACAAAGATGTCTTAAACTTAAACACGCACAAACACGTTTTAAGGAGGTACGCACTATTTTATTTCACAACAGTGTCATAGGAACTGACTTGTGGTTGCGCAACTAGCCTTCTTATATATTCCAATTACTGCCATCTAGAAGTGAGTGGAAGACACCAGAACTCTCTCGAACCAACGAGATTACTCTGTACGTGCTATTAGCGCCATCTGTTAGCGATAGAAGGTACTACCTATTTCCGCTTGTGTCCACCAGATGTCGTGTCACGTTACTCCTCATGGCTCGTACTCTACGACTAATCTAGAAATTACAGATAATGACAGGAAAATTAATAATATGCAGTGTTGCCGTTTTGCGGACTTTAGTCCGATTTGCAGCCTTTTTTCAACGTTGCGTACTTTTTCGGACTTTTTTTCATCAGTGGACTATTTCACTTTTTACCACCGGCAACAATGATAATATGGTTTTGGCCCTCGGAACTTACTGGAGTAATCAGTATGGCCCTAAGGCTGGAAAGTTTAGACGGATGAACTTAAATCATGTGTGTGCTAAGTCCATTGATTGAAAGCTTAGCAGTAACACTCGCCGGTTATACGATTTGAGTACCGATTCCGTTGATTTAGCCTACTTATTCTGAAAATCATGGGAAATCATAGAAGAAGGAACTGTAAATGAATTATCGTTTTAATACCGGTAGTTCTAAGCTTTTAGACGACATAACAGTCATCGGTTATACGATTAGAGTACCGGTACTGAATCCATTGATTTACTGTTTCCGAACACCATGCGAAATGATAGAAGAAAAACTGTAAAAGAATTAACGTTCAATAGTTTAAAGGTTTTAGACGACAACTCATAATTGCAACATGTTACAGCAACAGTATTTGCAAATAGCACACTTCTTACAAAAATCGAGATTTATGAAATTAGAATGCAGAAGAAAAACCTGTATCGCGGCATATTAACAAACCTGGAATTTAACAAACTTGAAATTCCATAAATCCATTGTTTAGACGAATGAGTTTAAATCATGCGTGTGCTGAGTCCATTGACTGAAAGCTTTGCAGTAACACTCGCCGGTTATATGATTTGAGTACTCAATCCATTGATTTACTGATCCTGAAAACCATGGGATATGATAGAAGAAAAACCTGTAAAAGAATTAACTATTGCAGCATGTTTGAGCATCGGTATTTGCAAATCGCACACTTCTACAAAAATTGATATAATGAAATTAGAATGCATTTCCTCACGGCTAATTTATGAAATTATGCGATTTGAGAAGGGCCTACACTTTCCCTTCACGTACTGTTTCTGAAATCCATGCAAAATGATAAGGAAAGACCTCAGAATGTTAAAATGACATAAAACGGGCGTCACAGCGACCAAAATGTGAAGTGGACAGAAATTATGGACCGTATCTTCAAGCACAAACACTATCTGAAAATCGCACACTTCGTACAGTGCAATTCGTCACTGCTAATGTCTATTCTCTTTCAATTGAAGGCTCATTTTCACGATCGGTTGCTTGTGAGTGCCACAGGAGGGATCTATACTACTGAAATAATATATATATGATACGGAAGTTCAACATAGCAAATTTGTCTACGTATTACGCCGTGTCTGTCGGTGGTTTCACGTCTGGCGAAGAATTTCGTATTACCCTGGCCACGAAAGCCAAAAAATCAATCATTTTTAGAGTCTTCATAAAGAGAAAAACAGTACCTTAGTTTCTTTGGCCAAGAATCACTACAATGCGCTTCATAAATGGGACGTAGCATTAGTTGCTATCCCACAAAGGATGAGGACAGACAAATCTCCTTCACACACAGACATGGTATAATACCTAGAAATATTTTCCGTATTTAATTTACTCTGGCTGTGATAGTCATGAACACTATAAAAAATAGTATATCGTCACAGGCAGATGGAAAAAAATGTTGTAATACAGTGCACGCATACATGTACACACGCGATCCATGGCCCAACAACGTCATTGTCATGGTGGGTGGGAGGATGACACAAGTGTGATCTAATAAGGTATTGTAATTGTTTGCATACATCAGCGATGAGCTGTCGACACGACTTATTCAGAACGCATCAGCAATGGCACGACTTTACTGAATGAGAAACTCGTGTTGTACATCAGCAGAGAAAGGATTTCTATGTAAATACTTATCTATTTTGGAAGCTAAACTTAATTATATTTTGTATTATCTTTACGAATCATGGCATGTAGAGTTGAAAAAAGTAGATTATTTTCCATATTTTGCAATATTTTAGAATTTAGCACATATCTTCCATATTCTTAGTCATTAAAGTTAATATAGTCTAGGCTATATTTCAGCTAAAAAGTATTAATTTTTATTTAATTACCAGTCCTGTCAATAATGGAGAAACAAATTTAAAAATCTATATTTAATAATTTAACAATTCAGCTGGTGTGCAGCTCATCATCACGCCTATCAACGCCCGAGTTTATAAGATAAGATGATATCAATCTGTCCTTAAGGACAATAGGAGAATATTCATTTTCCAGCACTAAAAAAAAAAATCATTTTGTGATCCATTGTTTTGGTAACAGAAGGGGGCCGATAACCTAGATGTTAGGCCCCTTAAAACAACAATTATCATCATCATATTTGGTAACATCGAATAAAAGATGCGTGTTTTACAAATACCACTGATATTAAAATAGGAAGAGCAACATTATGTTTCACATACAGGGCGCCAGGAAATGTTCTCTACAGCTGCTACGTGCAGCTGCAAGAGGTTACGTCATCAGTTTAGTTGGCAGCACAGTGTCCATGATAGCGTGAAGGCCACATAAGTGGGCTATGGGCTGTCGAAATCGTCAGTATGTATAGTTAGATTATTGGAAGAGTGCAACAGTATGTTATGAATGGTGAGTACAACGTTTACTGTTTGTTATGATACAAGCGACAGCCGTGCTGCCAACGTAACTGGTGACGCTATCACTCACAGATGCTTGTAGGCAATGCGAAGAACATTTCCTGGCGCCCTGTAGATCTAGGCCTACTTGGTTTGGGTTCTTTGAACTTGGATATTAAATAGATTTTTTTTAAATTTTAAGTCATATGTAATTCTATATTTCTATAAAAATAACTAAATATATACGTACATATTTCATTAGTTATTTAAAAAATAGTCAACCGCTGGCACTAGTACTAGGCCGACCAAGCGACCGCTGCCCAGCCATTTGGCCTGCAGATATTGGGGTGACGCGTGATCAGCGCGTCAGGTCCCCTCGGCCGTTAATCTTGGTATTCGTGATCGGGGCGCTGTCTCACTGTCAGACAGCTACTCAATTGTCCTCACGAGGCTGAGTGCACCCCGTTCCAACCCTCACGTCAGTTTTAAAACCCTGACGGAGCCGGGGATCGAACCCGGGGCCTCCGGGTGAGAGGCAGGCGCGCTACCCCAACACCACGGGGCCGGCTTTCATTAGTTACTAGTACATATAAGTCCGTACCCTATACATCAGCTAAGTGGCTCATGTCCCAGTCGCGGCAGTTCTAGGCAGAAATCAAACAAATCATACAAAGGGACGTTATGCAAAGTCCTAGGACACTATTCTTATGTGACTAGCTTCGCTCGGATGACCAGTTCTGTTTGTGGAAATGTCTCTAGAAGCTGATTTTCATTTGCCGAATGAAAATAAATCCTTCACGAGTATTACCATGTTCAGAGCCCGGGTGAGGCGACCGTGGTGCAAATATTTCGTAAAACAGTGCACGTTAGCCCATAAAACATGGTTCTCGAGGTCACTTGGACCTCTTGAGATTTGTCTGGTGTTTCGATGATGAAGTACCGTTATGGGTTAAGGGACATCTATCTCCCTATAACCCCTGTTTTGATGAGCGATACGGTCAAACATTATAGGAATGATTTGATTAATCCTGTGATCGATACAAATGCTGTATTTTATTCCAAGCTCCACAGCCGAAGAAGAGCTGAATGTGGACAGACATACAGGCACAATTTCCTCGCCCAGCCACCAAGAAATTAGAAATGCGTAAAAATAGCAAAACTCCGGATTAAAAACACAGAAATACTTTGAATTACATGATTAATTATGGTACTAAAGCTACCACTCGTCACAAAAGAATAGAGTACCTATACCATAAACGACATACCCTCAACCCTCAAGTATAGTTAGGCGATCCTAACACTCGAGCTACCAGTAGCTCACCGTAATATTTCCGGCAGCTCGCAAAAGATACATAATTATAGAAAGTAAAAGTAGAGATCTCACTCCAAGCAAATTAGGCAGACCACCTCACAATGTAGTGGTTTCAAACCGGATTCGATTCCCAGCTCTGAAAAAAAAAACTAATCTGATGGCTGGAAAGGGGTACACTCAGCCTAGTGACGCAAAACTTAGAGGAGGTGTGTTTGATATCCATCTCGATACCTAAATAAGACCACCGCCGCCTCCTTCCCATTCTTCACGTGAATTACAAATACATACCACCACCACCACAATAACACAGATTAGGAGACAAAATTGTCCACAACACATTTATAAATCCTACTTCTCTTGCCAATAATATTTTAGCCATTCAAGATCTGAGACTGGAACTATTAATTGTTTACACGTGTCACAATGTCAGCCTGCTTGATTGACTAGTGCAGTTGCGCGAGAAGAAGCTCCAGTAGCCTCAGTCATCGTTCAACTGTCCGTGGTGACATGAGCTCCTGAGACGCGCAATGCTGCTTGACTTATGTGCGGACGGCACTCGCCCTCTCTAGTCTTCCCGCAAGGCTCCTGCTGCAATAAACAAAATTCTCCGAACGCCGGAAGGCGGAGGTAGATTTCACCGGGCAAACTAGGGGATAGGCAAAAATAGGTAGAATATGCAGGTTTTCGTAGAAGGATCAAACCTCATTCATTGCGAGAAAGTATTTTACAATTGGAGCTTAATTAACTTTGTTTTTCGTCTTTTTATGCATATTTTTAACATTTATTGTCTTATGGGGATGGTAACCTTCTCGTCATTTGGGGTCCATTTTTATACTTGTGGTTACACTGTCCTTATTCAAGGTTTCGACACTGATGTGTAACTATCTAACGGTCTGTTACTTCTTCACGCAAAATTTTATCTCCCGCAGAGATGTTGGTTCCTTAGTTTAGGGGCTGCGACAACGCGATCATGTAGCCCCGTGTAATTTGGGTGTGTGTAGAATCTGTCTGATAAACGGTGTTAATTGTGATGGCTGTATTAGTCTGTAATTCAGGTAAGGACTGCAGACGGTCAATTTCAAGTAGTAGTTCCTAATTTTGCTACCAACTACTACCGTCAACGACACCTAGCTGTGAACTTGGCTACTATATGCCACCGCAACCATCAACTCGCAACGAACGTTGGAACTTCCCCTCCGAAGGAAGGCATACTGAGGGATTCTTAGTGCTCTTAGAAAATCCAACGACTTCGGCCGGCTTTGAACCCGCGAGTTTGGGCATAGAAGTTCAGCATGCTACCAGTTACGTCACCGAAGCCGCTTCCCACAGAGTCAGATGGAAAACTCAATGTGATCTCGTGCAATGGCGTTGTCATTGCAACGTCTGATGGCTCATCCCATATCAATTTAGTAGCGTTGTCATGGCAACCTCTGATGGCTCTTGTAATTATCTTCTAATTCCGAAATCATTTTACTAATCCCCTGGCGTAATGGTGGGTCATATCAAAAATTCTCAGACAAGTTTTAGGGAATTATTAGGGGAATATTGTCCATTCTGTACGGTTTTGATCTTGTGCCTATTAAGAGAGATATGATTAATGTTTAAAAAAAACTTTTTCCCACCCCTTTGGTCAATGGTTGGTTTTATCAAAAAACTAGGGGCAGATGATTTCGTAGTTCCGCCCCTTAAAACCTCAATGATTATACTATCAAAAAACTTTTCAAACATAATTGTTTGGACCTTATTCGACACATAGTATGGACTTTGAATGGATTCGTTACTTCACATATTAAGAGAGTTAGAACAATATATCACTTTTTCGCCCATTTTCACCCCCTTCGACCGATGTTGCCCATTAACGAACTCGACCGAGAGTTTATAGGGATACATATTATGTAAAACATTCAAAGTGATTGGTGCAAAATTGCGGTAGTTATCGTGTCCACTGGAAAGTGATATACATACATACATATATACATACATAAATTATATATAAACTTTTCAACTGACGGTGGTTCTAGGGACTAGGGGATGTGAAACGCGAAGATATGTAGACATTTTCCGGAAGTCGAAACATGGTACCCATTGCAATAGTTAGCTTTCCAATGAAATCTACCTAACAAACGTTGGCGCAGCCACGTTCAGCGGCAATCAAATCCTGAACGGCTAAAACTTACCTAGTACTGATGAAACCATCTTCTTCCTGTAGAAGGTTTTGTTAAATTATGTACGATACAAACGAGTGAAATTTTAGAGTGGAACAGTTTTTTTATTGTATTTATTTATACTAGGGTACCTATGCAAAAACTCTCGCTTGTGTATAAGCCACATTGGCATGTGGGTTCGACGCGACACAGGTCTTGCAGGGGATAACGTCTTGTTTATTTGTTTAAACGCACTTTTTAAACAAATTGTTAATAATTATGAGATCAGAGTGTAATTCGTCACTGCTATGGGTAATTCTCTCTCTTCTGAATGCTCATTTGTTACGATCAGTTACTTGTGAGACTTGCTACGTGGTGCAGTGGTAACGTTCCTGTCTGCTGTTCCCAAAGTTTCAGGATCGAATTCTGGCGAAATCGGTTGACATTTGAAGGTGAAAAAATGCGAGGGAGTCGTATCAGTAGATTCGCTGGCACGTTTAAGATACTCTTCAGGGCAAAATTCCGGCACCCCAGCGCATCTAAAAACCTCGGTAGTTAGAAGGGACGTAAAACCAATAACATTACTATAGGTTACATGTGAGCACCCCATGTGCATATACCTCCCACCCGGCTTTATTTTATGTGGGTTGGACGCGACACAGTTATGGCAGGCGCTATCCGCTTGTTTATTTGTTTAAACGCACTTTATAAACAAATACTGTAAGTACATTTCCTCAAATTTTATGCTTTTCAGTCGGTCAACACTATTGTACCCAAATGAGATGGGACATTCCCTAATCTTGAAAAAGAAAATACACAGGATAAATAATGAATAAACTAACATTTTTCAGGATTACGGAATAACCCTTCTCATTTGGGTACAATCATGTTGACCGACTGAAAAGCTTTTGTTTACTAAGGCAACATGGCTTCAAACACCATATAGTACATTTCTGTTGACTTTACACGAAACGCAAGATTGTTCTTGTATTATTGAGACGATTTGGAAGATGTTGGTACAAACCGCACTTTCTAACTCCCTCTGGTTTAGGAACTTGACTTTTGTGAAACATACACCTTAGCGTATTAGATATACTGTATGATGATTGCATCTTTTATCATCGAAAGTAGAAGACTTATAAAAGAATGCAAACGAGACAAGCATTTCCCGTCTTGAGTACACGCGAATGTCTCCTCCCATCCTTGTTGTTGTTAATTAATATTAGAGGCTTGGGGCATCTTGGTTATTAGCCCTATGTACTTAGAAGTGTCTTGAACTTGTCTGACAACCTGTGTTTCTGGGGTTACTGTAGTAGAGTGTGTATCATAATTATTAGCATCGGGAATGGGGTAGGTGCCCCGAGACTTGAAATAACTTACCACCCCGGCATTTACCAGGAGGAAGTGAAGTAAAGCCGGGTAAAACCACACTCATGAACCTCCGATCTCCGGACTTGCTGCAGCTGTGCGATTTAACGCCGCTCCACCCATCTGGTTGAGAGATTTTCGCTGGACGTGCGAGCGAGGTTATAATTACCAATGTGTTACTACAGTAGTCTTGAAGCGTGAGTAGCGTGCATGAGTGGCAACACGCGATGACGCGCTCTTCATTCACTGCAAGTACCTGGACATGATAGTCGGAATACATCAGATCCTTCTGTTCTGTGGTCTGTCAAGGAGTACGTATTGAACTCAAATCCCCCACATTCCACCTAGGCAGTAAAGCTAACCGACTGCACCACAGCACATCAACCCCGAAGGTAGTTACCCTGTCAATTCTCAAGTAAAGACTGAAGCCACCTAGAGACGCCCTAAATAAAATTAAATAAAATAACATAGAATTAAATAAAATAGAATAACATAAAATAAAATAATTAAATAAATACAAATAATATCGTATGGCCTCGGGTGCCAGGTGCAAGCTTTGTTATTTGACACGCAGAGGGCAGCTTGCATGTCGAATTTCATCGTTCCTTGGAAAGTCAAGGAGGTTAGATATCTAAGCTCCTTGACACTCTAGCGCTTTCTAGTAGAGAAATAAGGAACTTTGTGTTGGCGGAATATCCCGAGATTAATTTTGCCATTATGAACACGGCCTACTGAATTCAAATGCGTTAAAAATCCGTCAGTATGCCCTCCTTCGAAGGGGAAGTAAAGCCGGCGGTCCCATGTCATAGATTTATGGCATGTTAAAGAACCTTCCACTAATTACACATGTGTGAAGCGAAATTATATATAGGTTAAGAATGTAAACAACGCTCTTAGGTTTCTATGTTCGTTGCCAGAAGCCGACTGCGGTGGCGTCTAGTAGCTAAGTTCTGAACTAGTAGTCGTTGACGGTGGCGTTTGGCGGCAGAAGTAGGAACTATTTGAAAAATTCAAAGTCTGCAGTCCTTAATTGAATTAAAAACAGATAGCACACACTAATACAGTCATCACAATACCGGTTATCAGACAGATTCTACACACACCCAAAGTACACGGGACTACATGACCACGTTGTCGCAGCTCCTAAACTGAGGAACCAACCACCAACGTATGACATGCATGTCGTTATTGTTGTCGCCTTTCAAAAATCACTTACCACGGTCAGGAGCGAACCTGCAAGCTTGGGGTTGGTAGTATGACACCTTAACCACTCACCCACCATGGCAAGCAAATAAATAAAATAAATCATCCTCCTCCTCCTTCCCCCTTAGCCAGTTTAAATCCGGATCAATGTGTTTATGGAACTCCTCCAACTGATCCTATCCCTCCACGGTTCTTCTTCCAGAAGCGTGGTCCAGTCCATATTCCGTCTACTTATACTTATAGTCGATCCATCGTGCTCGGAGTCTTGCTCATTTTCCTTCCCGCGTATCCTCGTGTTTCGGTAATCTTCCATTCGTTTGACATGTCCAATGTTAAGCTGCTCCTCTCGGATTCCAGCATTCAGCTTTTACACTCCAATGTCCGTCTTGACTTCGTCATTGTTGTTCCTATCGTACTTCGAAAAAACTTAATTCCGCTGGTCTGAAGTTTATTCTCCTCTCCTCTTGTCACTGTCCATGTCTTCACTGCATAGGTCGGTATAGCAGTATAGTACATCTAGTACAACAATTAGGCTGCTTTACAGGGGCGGCTCCTGATTAAAATTCTAGGGTGGGCCAGATGACACTATTGTTGTTACATATTAAATATTGTTTTATATTTGGCATTTATTGTTGCCAATATTGACATTATCATAATTCCACACAACACAAAATTTGTAACAAGTTTTAATAAATAGTTGATGCATTAAAAACTGTTCCCACATGGCTCTTTATTAATACATATATTCTCTCCTGTGCTTGGATGAAGCAAATTTATCCATCAGCTTGGTTGATGAGGTCATAATTCTTTAATTTCTAATTTTGTGTTCAGAGCTATAGAAGAAAATGGATTTGTTTAAAAATTCCACTTTCATTTTCCTATTTCGGCATACAATCGACATATTAAATACTGTAACTACGTACCGTGCCACAAATTTAAAAAAAAAACATAAATTTTCAGATTCATCGACAGAACACACTAACTCATTTGTACTGTACTTGGAATATTAGACAACTGAAAATGTATAATTATATGTTTGTCTTAAGTCAGCAATCTACGAACAGTAGCTGAATACCTGTTTAAGAGCGAGGGGTGGGGTGAACCCTTCTCCCGTAATCCTGTTTGACAGAGACAGAAGCAGGAAGCTTCAAAGCAACGCTATGGGCCACGGCACGGTCTACTCTAGATAGGTCGGAAGGCTGAGACTTGGCAACATGTTCATCAGTCATAGATGTCAGGCGGGAACACGAAGGGAACGTTCAGTCTGGCAGGTGTTCTTGTTTATCAAACAGCGTTATTTCCTTCTATATTTTGTTTGTTACGCTTTGTACGTTTATACGCTTTATAGTAGCGTTTATTCTACCCTTCCAGGTGAGTTTTTTAAAACTGTAATCCCTATTCGAGAACACACTGACGAGTGGGCTTTGTATCTGGCAAATACGGTACATGGAATTATCACATGTCGTTCTTCATGTTTTGAACTTTGATTTTCCAGGTATGTTTCGGCACCGTAACAATGCCAGATAAATGTTGTGTGCCCAACTGTAACGCAAATTATCCAAGTAAGGGAGGCTACACGCCAGTGTTTAGGTTCCCAAGTGACGAAAATCTGCGCCAGGCCTGGATTAGGAAAATTCCTCGAAAGGACTGGAAACCTTCGAAATGGTCTGTAGTTTGCATAAACCATTTTCACGAAGGTGATATTATTAAGGCAGAGAAATATAAAGACTCATCTGGAGAATGGAAGGAGCGCCCAATGGATAGATTGAAATTGGCATCAGGAGCCCTGCCTACAATTTTTCCAGATTTACCATCATACTTGTCTATTCCTGAAACCAAGAAGCGAAGGGATCCTGAGGACAGAAGAGTCAAGCAGGGTGAAACTCTTCAATTGAGAGCACAAGAATTTTTGGTGAAGGACACTATTAGAGATTTTTCTTCATTTGCTGCTAGCATCCACAATAAACCACAGCTGTTCAAGGATTGGTGTATTTATACCGGTTGTGATAGTGTAGTAATTTATCAGTGCAACTTTCAGAAGATTCCACAAATAACAGTGAGTGTTAAGATACACAATGACATGACTTGTGAAGTATGTGTGAAGCAGAACATTTTATCCAGAAATGAACTGCATGAAACACTAACAGGGAACCTGAAACTCACCCGCTGGTCTCAGTTAGAGTGCATCTTGAAAAAGTATGGGTTTTATAATGAACACTATGTTACCCATCAAAGTGCTGAGTCTGTATTGTCGGACATTCAAGACAAGTTGAATGTTCTTCTTTCATTGTTCACAGAAAATAGTGATCCACAACTTAACATTGAGAGACAAATTAAATTCACCATTGAACATTTGAACTTAATTTTCAGCAAGGCTAGGCGATACTCAACAGAGTATATTTTGTGGGCATTCATGATGTATATGCACTCTCCAAATTGTTATGCTGCTATTCGAGCAACATCTTGGATAATTTTACCTCACATGAAATATCTGCAACACTTGACCTCCATATTTTCAGTGTCACCACAAACTGTGTGCAATAATGAACATTTTTTGAAGAATGTTATGAGAAAGTTGACAGAAAGAGAGCGCCTGGTTAGTCTACAGATTGATGAAATGTACATCAAGCCACATATTGATTATAAATCTGGGAATCTGTATGGCTGTGCTGAAAACCAACAAAACATTGAAGCTAAAACTGTCCAAGCATTTCTAGTTTCGTCATTGTTTGGTAGCTTCAGGGAAGTAGTTGCTCTTTACCCTGTGAAGAATTTGACTGGAGCTGATTTGTATACCTTGATCAAAGTAGTTATCGATTTGCTCAAAAAATGTGGCTGCCACATTATTACTATTGTTTCAGATAATCACAGGGTAAACAGAAGCATGTTTGAGCTGCTCCAGGGCAGCAGTCTGGATTATGCCACTGATAATGTTAATCCCCCTTATAAAACATTTTTAACATATGACTTTGTTCATATCTTAAAGAACATAAGAAACTGTTGGATCAATAAGAAGGATTCTTCCCAGTCATTGCATTTTCCAGATTTTGAGGAACCCAACACCCTTTTGATAGCAAAGTTTTCAGACTTAAAACAAATATACCTCCATGGTAAATTTGCCAGCCCACTGTTGAGACCAGCACATAAACTGAATCACAAAACGTTGTATCCGAGTAACTTAGAAAGACAGAAGGTTTCACTAGCATGTAATATTTTCCACGAGTCAACTTACAGTGCTTTAAGATCTGAATTTCAAAGTGGATCTGGAATTGTTTCGAGTGAAGGTACTTGTCAGTTTATTCTCATAATCCTTAAGTGGTGGACCATTGTAAATGTTAAATCGAAACTAATAGGTACTCTAAAAAGAAATGAATGGGCAAATCCCTTTTACACTGTTGAAGATGAACGCCTAGTATTCTTAAGGCAGTTTTTAATATGGCTGCAACACTGGGAATGCGTTAAGGAAGGTGGGTTAACCCGTGATACCCATAAGGCTTTGTTTCAGAGCACTTCAGTTTTAATTGAATTTATTGAGTACAGTTTGCAAACCCTTAAGGTAGAGTTTGTGCTGCCTGGCAAGTTACAAACGGACAATCTTGAGGAACGCTTCAGTTGCTACAGACAGTTATCGGGTGGAAACTACAATGTTTCATTTCTTCAAGTTTTAGAGGCAGAAAAAAAACTGCGATTGAAATCTCTCTTAGGCATAAAATCTGCCAAGTATGGTGTTCTGAAATGGTCCTTTGACACTTACAATGACTTACAAAATGTAAATACAGAAGGGACAGGTTCTGCAAATGTAGCCCCATTTTTAAGCGTTGTTCAGGAAACAAATATTTTTGACTTTCAAGTTGACGCTTCCTGTCTCCTGTATATATCAGGTTATGCTGCATTCCAGGTCTCCTCAAAGCTAGAATGTTCACTTTGTGTTGATTGTTTAGTAGGAAAAGAAGCCTCTACCAATGATCCTTACTTTGACACCCTTAACAGAGGTGGTCTCACTGTTCCATCAGATCTAGTGTACCACATTGCTGACACTGCTAGCTGTGTCCTAAGTGCATTGATCTCCAATGATGATAATGAAGACAGGTTCTTAAAGTGTCCAAATCAAAAGAGGGTGCTAGTAGTTGTGTCTAAAACAATTTTATTTGATGATACTGGTTTTCCAAATGATGTGTGCCTTTGTGGAGTGGAAATTAGTCTACTAAGTGAAAAAATACTTTCAGTCATTGCCAATATATTGCTAAAGAATTATTCACAGGCAAGGAATGATGCTATTGATGTCAGCAAACTTGGTTATGGGAAGAGGAAGTTGCAGACACTTTAGGAAGGAAACAGAAGTAATCTGAAACATTTATGAAATACCAGCAGCAACAGAGTATTTCTATAATGGTAGTAAATTATCTACATACATGTGTGGCGGAATTGAGGGCTTATAGGCCTACAGTGTAAATATGTTATGGTAGATAGCCTACATTTTGGATCACATAACCCTCAATTGCATCTACTTACTCCATATTATTATTATTATTATTATAACACCGCCAATTTATTTTATTACCGTACTTCAGAGTAGTAAAATACGAAAAGAAGCCTAAAAGAATTTCCTTTATTTTGCTAAACACATTTATGTTGGTAAATTATTTCCGTTCATTCACGCCTAATATCAGCTGCCTGGCTCTTATAACAACTTTTAACGATCATATGCACGTTATTCACTTATTTCCGATTGTAACACTGGTCATCTCTATATGTAAATAAAAATAAACTGTTGTTTTCCTAAACATATTGTCCAATACTGTATTAATTCGGTAGTTTTTGTCGCTAGCAAACAGCTGTTCATGCGCTCGCGACGACATATGACTGACAACAACAGTAGCTACAGTGTTGTCAGGTCGAACCTTCCGACCTTTCTAGAGTAGACCGTGGCCACGGTCGACTCTAGAAAGGTCGGAAGGTTCAACCTGACAACACTGTAGCTACGGCTATTGTCAGTCATACTTCGTCACGAGCGCCTGAACTGAAACAGCTGTTTGCTAGCAAGGGAGGAGACAAAAACTACGGAATTAATATTGGGCTAACATAATGTACATGTTTAGCAAAACATCTGTTGATTTTTATTTACACATGACCAGTGTTACAATCGGAAATAAATGTATAACGTGCATATGATCGTGAAAAGTTATAAGAGCCAAGCAGCTGATATTAGGCACGAGTGACACGGAAATAATTTACCAACATAAAAGTGTTTAGCAAAATAAAGAAAATTTGGTTTCTTTTCGTATTTTACTACTCTGAAGTATGGTAATAAAACAATTGGCGGTGTTATAATAATAATAATAATAATATGGAGTAAGTAGATGCAATTGAGGGTTATGTGATGCAAAAATGTAGGCTATCTCCCATAACATCTTCACACTGTAGACCTATAAACCCTCGTTTCCGCCGCACATGTATGTAGATAATTTACTACCATTATATAAATAGTCTGTTGCTGCTGGTATTCCATAACTGTGTCAGATTACTTCTGTTTCCTTCCTAAAGTGCTGCAACTTTCTCTTCCCATAACCAACTTTGCTGACATCAACAGCATCATTCCTTGCCTGTGAATAATTGTTTAGCAATACAGTGGCAATAACTGAAAGATATTTTCACTTAATTGACTAATTTATGCAATCTACGAACCATTTCGAAGGTTTCCTAATCCAGGCCTGGCGCAGATTTTCGTCACTTGGGAATCTTACTTGGTTAATTTGCATTACAGTTGGGGATACAACATGCATCTGGCATTGTTACGGTGCCAAAACATTCCAGGAAAATCAAAGTTTAAAACATGAAGTATGATATGTGATAATTCCATGTACCGTAGGCATTTAAAAATACCATATTTGCCAGATACAAAGCACACTCGTCAGTGTGTTCTCGATTAGGGATTACTGTAAAAAAAAACTCATCTGCAAGGGTAGTATAAACGCTACTATAAAGCGTCTAAACGTACAAAGCGTAAGAAACAAAATACAGAAGGAAATATCCCTATGAGATAAACATGAACAACTGCCAGACTGAACGTTCCCTCGTGTTCCCGCCTGACAAGGGTATGACTGATGAACATGTTGCCAAGTCTCAGTCTCCCGACCTGTCTAGAGTCGACCGTGTATGGGCCCAATCTGCTGGCCCTTGAAGAGAGAGAAAATTCCCTTCATAGTACTGAAGAATTCGCGTGCAAGACAGTGCTATGTCCACTCTTTCCTCACCCGGCCCATGAAGACATATTATAATCTACATGGGACTTGCTGTGGAGCGGCCCTCGCTATGACGATACACTGTACGAGACTGTCAGGATCTTAAACTAGGGATGAGTTATTTATAATGAATTCTCTTTATAGATTCTAAAAGGGTAAAACACTTATTTTAAGTTGAGTATCTGTAATACAAAGTAATTATAAAATACATTAATTAAACAAATTCTTTGCAATGCTGCCTAACGGCCTTGGGTGGGCAGGACCCATTCGGCCCTTAATGACGCACCGTCCCTGCTACTTTACATTTAATTGGAACGTCCTGCTTCCAAACTATGTCTCTCACAAACTGATAAAATGTATTACTTTGTTGCACTCTTTTGCTGAACATTCATCCTTGCAATCTGCATTAGTTCGCTTCCTAGACATTTGAAGCGTCCACAATTTCAAGATTCTTGCCATCAATATTGTAACATGTTCTTACCCTTCCTTATCTCCTCTTGTTATAACAGAACGCCATAAAATAATCAAATAAATACATTAATTAATGAATGAATGATTAAATGAATGAATGAATAAATAAATAAATAAATAAGGAAAGAAAGAAATAAAAAAATAGTCCAATATGTTGATTTGTACCCACTGATGTGGGTCAGCTGAAATATATTCACTGACTCCTCTCCTCTATAAGACCTACCCAGTCCACCATTTTAACATTGGAAAACTCGGGACCCAGATGGCACCACATATCGGAAATGATTTGACTCTTCGACATTATGAACAGGATACTCTCTCCATGACATGTTGTTGATTCAATTAGGGGCTTTGCCACAACGTGGTCATGAAGCTCAGTGTACTTGGGTATGTGTAGGGCCCGTCTGTTAACACCGTGATGGCTGTACTAGTGTGCATATTTGTAATTTAAGCTAAGATTGGATAGGAGACGGTCCCGGCCTTAATTTGGGAACCATACCAGCATTTCCTTGGATTAGACGTGGGAAACCACAGAAAACCACTTTCAAGATAGCTGAGGTACAGTTCACCCCAATGTTTTTGGCCGGTTAGTCCTGGTTTCACAGTCGTACAGAGGACAGTCAGCGAGCCTCACACATGTACAATATTGATACATAAGTTTTCAGTTGCACGCAAAGAAACCCAAGTATCAATTGCACATGCCTGAGGTTCACCACTTGCCCTCTGTACGACTGCGCAATCGGGGCTCACCGGCCAAAAACCGTAGCGTAAATTGTAGGAATCGAACCCGCCTCTTCTCATGTTTGTCTCACGAGACTGAGTATACCCCATTCCAGCCCTCAGATCAGAATTAAATGTATTGGCAGAGCCAGGAATCGAATCCGGGCCTCCACCGTGTGAGCCGAGAATTTCAGCTACTACGCAACGAGGCAGACTTAAAAAGTTAAGTGGAAAAAGAGGTATAATATGCAACCAAGGAATCTGCATGTGCTGTCATAATGGAAGCACGAATCCCCGTAATTACCGCCAACGTGGCTTGTAGAGAAATTCGGTGACATTTGTTCGGAACGTTCAGGACATGAGGGAGAGAGACTCCCGCAGCGCGTAGTGTTCTTAGTTGTCACTCCTGATGTCCGCGTTCCATCCCGGCCCTGCCAAGAAATCTACTTGAGGTGTGGAGGAGATGATGCACTCATAACTCGGTCTCGTGAGGCAAAACTTTCAACAGGGCAGTTCATTTCCCACCTAGTCCTAGACCATCCAAAAAGTGGTATGCTATTTGGCACTTTTACTGCCTCAATTACAAATACACAAACTAATACAGTTTACTCCACGGTGACCTTGAGAGCACGCGTACGGAAGCGGGTCCAGTAAAAGACCCCTGCAAGATCTGCTGGCCAACAGCGGAGCACACAGCAAGTGCTTTATGTATGATTGTAACCCGGCCAAGCTCTCTGCGTGGCTGGCAACGGATAAAGACATCCCTGCGCGGATTCGGATATCCACCATGCGAATATAGTTTGCATGGCTGTGCGGATAGCGGATAATGTTTGGAGTAAATTTGCAGATAGATTTTGGATTACAATCCGAACTTGTTGAATATCAGTACTAGGACCCAGATGTTACGACGTATCATATTTTTCCGATATGTTATTTTTATGACAAATGTAAGTTGATTTAAGCTAATCTCATTCAAATTATGTTATTAAGCATAACTAACAATCCGAACTGAAAAAGGTTGCAATTCTGGCTGTATAACATTGATTTTAAATATAGCACATAACATACATAGCCTAGGGGAACGACTTTCTCCTCAAATGTTTGCTTTAATACTTTATGTTTTATATACGAGGTAGTCCAGAAAGTAAGTTCCGTTTAGTAATAACATTAAATTGTGTAACATGGGTTACTTTGTCCCTTGGGGTGTTACTTTGGCCCACCATGAAAAAAAATGTTAAAAAAAATTCTCTTGCACAATACAGAGTGAATTCCTGCCACATCCAGTAGATAGTAGGATAAGGAAGTCTCTATGATGTGTTAGTTGTTCTACGTTACCCCAACAGATGACAGTGGCGTAAAGCACATGGCAGTGCAGTGAAGCATAATTTGGCGGTCGAACAACTTCTATCACTGTAGCTGTAGGTGTTTGGTGTAAAACACTGATGAGTACATATTTTGATATGTTGAAGAATCAGCCCTAAGACTAAAATAATGAATTTCCAGTAGTAGTATGCTTTCTGTATTAATTACGTATTTTTAAAAATATAACGGGTTACTTTGGCCCAAAGCAGGAAATGCTGGAAGTGGCCTCAGGTGATGGGACACGTTGTTTTACCAATGGAATTACATCAAGAAGATGATTTACACCCCAAAACGAGTCAGACGAGGCTGTTACACAGTTACACAGTAAATTCTTTCAATAGGACAATTAACAACCGGTAGCGTTGAAAAATGTGAACCTTTAGAAGCCTCCGTGGCTTAGGCGGCAGCACGCCGGCCTCTCACCGCTGGGTCCGTGGTTCAAATCCCGGTCACTCCATGTGAGATCTGTGCTGGACAAAACGGAGGCAGACAGGTTTTTCTCCGGGTACTCCGGTTTTCCCTGTCAACATTTCATTCCAGCAACACTCTCCACCATCATTTCATTTCATCTGTCATTCATTTAATCATTGCCCCAGAGGAGTGCGTCAGGCCTCGGCAGCCGGCACAGTTCATATCCTCGCCGCTAGATGGGGGCTTCATTCATTCCATTCCTGACCCAGTCGGAGACTGGAAGCAGGCTGTGGATTTTCATTTCATTCATTATTTACTATTGTTGTACCGATCAATAAATGATGTTTGACCTGTTTTCAGCAAATGTCGTGCCTACATACGTTATTCTTCAGTCCTACTTTGTCCCAGACCCACAAAAGCAGCCTATAATGTACAGAAAGATGCATGGGCCAAAGTAACCCACAATAAGGTTAACATTGGCCCATTATTTCAAAAATTCATTATGCACCTCACATGAAACAAAATTAGAAATAATCTGTTTAGTAATGTACCCTAGTTCCCAATTTATCTATAAAAAATGTTAAATACAAAAAAAAAGTAAGATCTAATTAATGAAGCTTAATGTCAAAATTTTTTTTTTAACCTTTGGGCCAAAGTAACCCATGTTTACAGATACAGAAAAAATATTTATTGCACAAAATTCTACAACCCTTAAACTACTTTTCCATATAACTGCCGAAATGTTGCAGGCATTTGTCGTAGCGTGCCACGAGTTTTTGTATACCTTCTTCATAGACGTGTGCCGCCTGTGTCTTCAATTAGTTGTACGTTCCGCTGCAGCGCAGTTCCGCATATGCGCGGTAGACGCTCTGTATCAAGGAGAAGAAACGTGCGCCATTTGGAGAGCGCTGTCAGCCACGTACACGTTGTTGTGCATGTTTACTCGTACAATGTCGGTGTTGATTGAAAATCCCGCCGCTTGTGAAATCAGATCTGTGATTCGTTTTCTGAATGCTAGGAAAGTGAAACCAATTAAAATTTATCGGCAAATTTGCGAAGTGTATGGACAAAATGCAATGAGTGATTCAATGGTGAGAAGATGGGTCCGACAGTTCAATGAAGGACGTAGTGAAGTGCACGATGAAGAACGAAGTGGGCGTCCATCTTTGGTTACAGAAGAACTGGTTCACGCGATTGATGACAAGATCCGGGAAAACCGCAGGTTTACAATAGTGCTCTCGCTATGGAATTTCCCCAAATCTCACGATCACTAATTCATGAAATTGTTACCGAAAAACTGAACTTTCGTAAACTTTGCCGACGTTGGATACCAAAGATTCTTACGTAGCAACACAAAAGAAAACTTCAGTTTTTGACTCGTTACAATGAGGGCGGCGAAGAATTTCTGACACAGATAGTCACAGGAGATGAAACTTGGGTTTCTTACGACACCCCTGAAAGTAAGCGGCAATCAATGGAATGGAGGCACACTTCATCCCCAGCAAAGGTTAAGCCGAAACAAATCTTGACACCTCGGAAAATGATGTGCACAGTGTTCTGGGACTGGAAAGGCATCTTACTCATTGATTTCTTACCGCGTGGTCAAACAATCAACGCAGATGCTTACTGCGAGACACTTAGGAAATTGCGCCGAGCAATACAGAATAAGCGCCGAGGGTTGCTGTCAAAAGGTGTTTTTTTTCTTCACGACAACGCACGACCACACACTGCAAATGTGACGAAAAACCTCCTACAGGGATTTGGCTGGGACGTGTTTGACCACCCTCCGTACAGCCCTGACCTCGCTCCTAGCGACTTGCATCTGTTCACACATCTCAAGTCTTTCCTTGGCGGTCAACATTTCAACAATGACGACGAGCTGAAAGAAGATGTTTCCAACTGGTTGAAGACACAGGCGGCATACTTCTATGAAGAAGGTATCCAAAAACGTGTGCCACGCTATGACAAATGCCTGCAAAAGTTCGGCAGTTATGTGGAAAAGTAGTTTAAGAGGTGTAGAATGTTGTGCAATAAATAAT
Organism: Meconema thalassinum; assembly: GCA_946902985.2. NCBI lineage: Eukaryota > Metazoa > Arthropoda > Insecta > Orthoptera > Tettigoniidae > Meconema > Meconema thalassinum. The sequence continues at coordinate 626,187,364 of OX336390.1, read as the reverse complement.
TTTTCTGTATCTGTACACAATTTAATTTTATTACCAAACGGAACTTACTTTCTGGACGTGCCTCGTAATTAAAATTATTATTGTAATGCCAGTAGATTCGGATAACAGCGTGCGGATGCGGATAAGGTTTTGTTCATCCGCGCAGGGCTCTAGACATAAGCCCTAGAATTTGATGATCACTGCCGACAGAAAATGGCGGAGTGAATGTTACAACGACGCGGATTATCAGTCACATTACACACACTCACAGCTGAAATGATCACTATGTCCTAAGCTCATAAATGAATCAATATCAGGCCTGTTGAGAGGAGGCCGAATGAGGACATGATTTTAACTTTCGTGGTTTTGGAGGCTCCGGAAGTTGCGCAAGTGCACCGGAAGTGCAAAATACCGCCTTCCTAGTGTCTGTAAACCACAGCATAAAAGGAACGTTAAAAGACGTCCAGGGGACATCATTACAGTGCTGTGCACACAGCAGACGGCGAGATTCGAGCAGCGCCAGCGCATTTACTAGAACATTGCGACCAAACACGGGAGTACCGGTCCGGTATCACTACCATGGCAGACCACCTCGCTCACCCACCCCAAACTCCGGGTTCGATTCGCGACTCTGCCAAGAAATGCAATTCTAGCCTGAGCGCTGAAATAGGCTACACTCGTCCTCGTGAGGCAAAACTGAAAAGAAGCAATCTACGAAGTGGTTCTCCATGGTTTCCCACTTCTACTCCATGCAAAAGATGCGATGGTTACTAATATGAGGCCACGGCTGCCTCCTTCACAAGCCTCGCCTAAATTGCGAATACATACTCTAAGAGACACCACAATAACACAGATTGTGAGACAAATTCTACACACACCAAAGTACACGGGGCCAAATGATCACTTGTCCAAGCGCCTAAAATGGAACAACAATATTACCTTGACTGAATCGATTTTTTGAATGAGCGTTATGCTCATTTAGATCGTAGGCTTTCGCGGCCGGTGTCAAGTTTATCATCATCATCTCAATCCTTTAAGCCAAGATGATCAAGTTATGCTCATTTGGTGAAATAGTACATGTGCAAGGAGCCTATGATAGCAATAATTAAGACACGAGTGTTATTATAAAACGAGCGAAGCGAGTTTTATAATTTACATAGGCCTACGAGTGTCTTAATTAACATTATGGGCCTAGGTGAGTTGCATACGACAGTTTATGTTTGACGATAATTATAACTTTATTATATATTCTAACATAAATATTCATAAATATCTGTCGAGATCCTGTCGGTTGACTCATTCTTCTTCTTCAGCATTTGCTCTCTACCCAATAACGAATTCCAAAGCTTTGAAACATTGTTTATCCAGAACTAGTACCAACAGATAGCGCACAGGTACTACTGTCGACCCAAGTATTATGTGCACTCGAGTTTGAAGGTTGTTTGTGAAGTAACCAATTATATATTATACAGTATTCTGCCTAGTGGCAGGTCCATGTCTTCGTACAGAGAATTTCTGATGCCAACGTTCCCAGTCTTCAGCTTCTTTCTTCAGTCTGCTGTAACTCTTTCTATCTTTCATATCATCCAAATGTTGGATTCTTCTTCTTCCCCGTCCTGTCGTTCCTTTAATCTTACCTTCAATGACGTCGTGTATGAGCCCCTCATGTCTAAGTATGTGCCCGATCCAGTTGGCCTTCCTCTGAAGAATTGTATTCAGAAAAGTTTTATTCTCTCCTACTCTTCTCAGTACTGCATCGTTTGTCACCCGATCTGTCCACTTGATCTTCTCTATTCTCCTCCAGCACCACATTTCAAAACTTTCTAAGTATTTTCTTTCCCTTTTTCTCATTGTCCACGTCTCTGCCCCGTACAGTGCAATGCTCCAGATGTAACATTTCACCAATTTCTTCCTTAGTTCTAAATTCAACTTTCCGGTGAGCAGAGTCCTCTTCTTGTTGAATGCGGCTTTGGCAATGGCAATTCTGGCGCGAATTTCATTTGTGCATTGAGCATCTTTTGTCAGCAAGCTTCCCAAGTACTTGAACTGCTTCAGATTCTCCAATTCTTGATTGTCGATATTTACCCTCAAAGGTTTCTCCCGTTTTGAAATCCGCATCACTTTTGATTTCTCGATGTTGATTTCCATGCCATATATCCTTCCAGTTTCCACCAACCGGTCCATCATGTGCTGCAGTTGTCTTTGATTTTTGGCGAGCACTACTAGGTCATCTGCATACTTGATGGTGTTTATGAGGCGTCCTCCTATCCTGAAATTTCCGCATCCTTTCAAAGCTTCTTTCACCAGCCATTCACCATACAGGTTGAAGAGACTTGGCGATAGACAACATCCTTGTCTGACTCCTCTTCCTATTTCCACGCTGTTCGTTTCTCCGTATTTCAGTCGCACCTTTACTCTTTGTCCCAGGTACAAATTAAAAATTAGTCTCCGGTCTCTCCAGTTGATTCCTATCTCCTTAAGGATGTTCAACAATTTTGTCCAGTTGACTCTGTCGAAGGCCTTCTGCCAGTCTATAAAACAAACGCAAACTTCTTCATTAACAGTCAAAACTCTCTCCGACAATATCCTCACTATACCGATAGCATCTCTGGTTCCTTTTCCTTTCCTAAATCCAAATTGATCCTCTCCCATTACTTCTTCAATTTTGTGTTCAAGCCGTCTATTGAGTATTCTTGCAATGATCTTCGCCACATGTGAGATCAGACTAATTGTTCGGTAATCACTACATTTCGTAGCTTGTTTTTTCTTCTCAAGAGGAACCATTGTGACGTCCAAAAAGTCTTTAGGCCATTCTCCATTTTCATAAATGTTGTTGATAAGTTGTGTCAGCACTTTCAGACCTCCGTCTCTGATTTCTTTCAGCAAATCCACCGGTATGTCGTCTTCTCCTGTAGCTTTCCCTTTTTTCATGTCCTCAATTGTCTTCTCTACTTCCGTTGTCAGTATGCTGGGCCCTTTCTCGTCTTCATCAATCGCCTCCTCTGTCTCCATGTCGATGTCTTGCGGACGGTGTTCCTTATCGTAGAGTTCCTTTATGTATTCTTCCCATATTTTCAGCACTCCCGCTTGTTCAGAAACCATTTGTCCTCTAGAGTCCTCTATTCCGAATGACCTTACTCCTTTGTTCTCGCTTCCTCCCAGCTCCTTCGTTTTCTGGTACATGAGGTCGTACCTTCCTCTTCTTTGTAGTTCCTCTATGTCATCGCACATTTCTTCCATGTACTTTTCCTTTGCTTTGTCTGTTTCTCTCCTGAGTGCATTGTTAAGTCTTCTGTATTCTTCTTCGTTTATATTTTTACACTTCCTCCTTTCCTCCATCTTCTCCATCATCTCATTGGTGATCCAGGGTTTCCTCGCTCTCTTTGCCTCCCTCCCAACTTCACTCTTTAAAGTATTCAACAAAACCAGTTTAATATTTCGCCATTGCACTTCCACACTTGTACTTGCATTTTCACCTCTCATTTCACTAAATTGCTGCTCCAATGATTTTCCGACTCTCTCATTGTTCACTCTCAACTTTTCCAGGTCCCATCTCTGCTTTCTCCTCCCACACTGTCGAATCCTCTTCAGCCTTGTATTGATGTCTGCAACCAAAAGGTTGTGATCCGAGTCGATATCGGCAGCCGGCATAGTCCTAGCGTCTTTCACACTGCCCCTAAACCTCTGTTTAACAAGTATGTAGTCTATTTGATATCTGTTAATGTCTCCTGGGCTCCTCCATGTGTATAATTTGCTCTTTCTTTTCTTGAACCAAGTGTTCATCACCACTAAATTGTTTCTCTGACAGAATTCCACTAGCATCCCTCCTCTGTCGTTCCTTCTGCCTAATCCATATTGTCCCACAATGTTTGCTTCTCTACCTTGTCCACCCACACTATTCCAATCACCCATAATTATGGTGTTTACTCTTCCTCTGCCTTCAGAGTGAATGATATCTTCTATTTCATCGTAAAATTTTTCCACTTCGTCGTCGTCATGATCTGATGTCGGCATGTACACTTGAATTATCATAATGTCCACTGGTTGTGCACTTAATTTCACAAACATTAAACGATCGCTATGGCACACCACTTTAGTCACACTGTGCACTAATTGATTTCCCATCACTATTGCTACACCACGTTCAAAACCTTGTCCACCTGAATAGAACATTGTGTAATTACCTGACACTATTTCACCACTATCTGTCCATTCACTTCACTTAAACCCATTATGTTAACTTCACATTTTTCCATTTCTCTCTTCAAATTTTCCAGTTTCCCTGCTCTTCGAAGTGTTCTTACATTCCATGTCCCAATCCTAAAATTAAAATGTTCAACTCTTTCGATGACTTCCCCTAAGGTACTACCCACCCGGAGATCCGATCGGGGGAGTAGTTTACCTCTGGAACGTTTTATTCCAGGAAGTGCCATCATCTATTCTCCGTCCTCCGACGTTCAGGAAATATAATAATGTGGTAGTCTTTCCATTTCCTTTCCACATCGCAGTATCATGACCGAAGAACCAGACTATGATTGATTCCGCCCATGAGTTTTCGATCTTGATCCATCTAAAGCATCATTTGCTCTGTGCATCAAGTCGATACTGGTGCCCGCTGCTGCCCGGTTCCAGATTGCATCTTCCGTTAGTTACGTAAGACACCATACACTATTATTAGGTTTTATCACGTTTCCTTGTTGGTAATTATTTATTTTATACCTATGCATTCCGTTTCACAGTATATAATTATTGTTTTTCACAGATAATTTTTAAGGTAAAGCCGTAAATTTACTTATTTTGGTGTGTAAACAAACATGAGATTCGAAGTAACCAATAGACCTACATAAAATCCAATAATATCATCATTTTCGTCGTTCTATTTTACGTTAGTTCATGTAGGTTTGGAATTTTTAATTTATATTTTAATATTTTTTTTATCGCAGTTAGAATAAAAAAGTGCACGTTTTTAAGCATTATTATCTTTAAAATCCGTCATCAGATCGAATCCAAATTTTAACACAATATACATTGGAATGTTGTATCACTGGTTTATTAATTTCAAAATTTTGTGTGTCCAAGAAACAAAGTCGTTATCATTTATGTAAGGTAACTTTATCCAGGCTCGGGGTGGTTGGAAAATGTAGTTCTTGGTCGCGTTGTAATCCTTATATATCGAAAAATTATGCTGTATGACTGTGAAATACGTAAATTAATTCACTTATTTTATATCAGTTTGTATATGTAGGGAGAAAAAGACATGGTTCACCAGCTAGCCGCTCCGGGTAAAGCTGTACAGCGTTGCAGAAATAGAGCCCACACGCATCATGGCGCGCCTCACTCGGAAGTGATGTGCTCCATCTCAGCAATGTTGTACAGCTTTTCCCGGAGCGGCTAGCTGGTGAACCATGTGTTATTTCCCCGTACAAATACAAACCTATATAAAATAAGTGAATTAATTTACGTATTTCACAGTCATACAGCATAACATTTTGATGTATAAGGATTACAACGCAACCAAGAACTACATTTTCCAACCACCCCGAGCCGAGAAAAAAATACCTTACAACAATGATAACAACTTTGTTTCTTGAACACACACACTTGTGAAATTAATAAACCAGTTATACAACATTCCAATGTATATTGTGTAAAAATTTAGATTCGATCTGATGACAGGTTTTTGAGATAATAAATCTTAAATGTGACGCATGGTTGAATCACGCTTAAAAACGTGCACATTTTGTGTTCCAACTGCGATAAAAATATTAAAATATAAATTAAAAATTCCAAACCTACATGAACTAACGTAAAATAGAACGACGAAATTGATGATGCTATTGGATTTTATGTAGGTCTATTCGTTACTTCGCAAACAACCTTCAAACTTGAGTGCACATAATACTTTGGTCGACAATAGGCTATGTAGGATCATTTTGTTATTATCGTCAAATAACACAAAATAGGCTGTTACGAACGCATTAAAATTAAAATGTATCGTCTTATCATCTAGTTATTCTTCAAATTTGATACATATAGAATGTCAACGGAAGGCAAATCAATGGAGTCCCAAATATAACAGTCATGGCATCTGGCGGACAAGTTTCGCATACATACTGTAATTCCTTTACTGAATAGAGAGCTGGGTTTTAATTTCCGTGGATCAAATGCCATATGCTTGCTGCGTCCATGACTTTCTAGTGTGTTTATATTCACAGCAGCATTCACTAAAATTGTCGGCGAAATCGTACGAATGCAATGCCTGTGTAGAAATTGTAGTTGCTAATACTTATTTTGCAATATTCCGCAGTTTGTTTATGCAAACATTACGGACGGTGCACACTTTCTATGTCGGTAATGTATATAGGCTAGGGTAGAAGGATGGTGTGTTGCAAACTTCTGGACGTAGATTCCTAAATTTCTTGCATATTTCATAGTATTTTCTTGTTACCGTAAAGGTTCGTGTTGATTTTGTATTTGTGTTTGGGATTGTAACTACAATGGTTGATCCGATATCCTTTACATTCTTAACTTACAAATCATGTAATTCATGTCCGACATGTTACATTTTGAGAGCATGTGCGAAGCTATCCTTAGCTAATTGGTCAATAAATGAAAATCTTGGGCTTCGGTGGCGTAGTCGGTAGCATGCTGAACTGCTATGCCCAAGATAACGGGTTCAAACCCGGCCGAAGTCGTCGGATTTTTTAAGAGCGTTAAAAATCCTTCAGTAAGCCTTCCTTCGGAGGGGAAGTAAAGCCGGCGGTCCCATGCCATAGATTTATGGCATGTAAAAGATCCTTTCACAGACTAAACTTGTGTAAAGCAAAATTTGTTAGGTTAGATTTCGTCAGAACGCTCTATCAAAGTTCCAACGTTCACCACTAGGTATCATTGATATCTGGTGGCGAAAGTTGGAATTACTTGAAATTGAACGGAACTTGTAGTCAATCTTCCTTAAATGGGCCGATTGTGTGACGTAGACCGAAAGTCTAATGCACCAAGATTATGATTAAATGTGACTACCCATGAGCGTAGCCTCCACTCAGGCCTGATGGAGCTCTTTCGAGTTGACGCCAAGCGACCGGCGTGTCGTGATAAGGATGAATTGAAGAATGTGGCAGTACCCAAAACGCAGATGGTTATGAACGGCACAGATCGAAATATCCACGCCAGACCACGCGATATAGGACTCCAAATAGCATCGACTCCATCAGGTTTCACACACAAAGCAAAACACCGCAGAATACGAATTCCGTCAAAGTGCTACCCCGATGTAATAAAAAGAAATAACCAAGTAAATACAGTGGTGTACCAATGCCGAGGTTCATAGAAACATGGAGGTATTTATCAGTACTTATCATACTGTGCTTTCTGTGGCATTTACGGCGTATGTATGCATTTAAGGGGAGCCGAAATATCCCATGTCGCCCATGTTAATATACGACTTTTTATTTGCCGTTTTCTCGCAAACTAATAACAGTAACTACTGTAATTGCATTTTTTCAGGGATGTTTCTCAATACTATAGTTTTACTTTAAGTTTTTTTGAGGCGGGTTCGGTGGCGTAGTTGGTACCATGCTGAACTTATATGCCCAATATCGTGGGTTTAAACCCGGCCGAAATAATCGGATTTTTAAGAGCGTTAAAAATCCCTCCGAATGCATTCCTTCGGAGGGGAAGTAACGTCGTCGGGCCCATGTCATAAATGTATGGCATGTAAAAGCCTTCCACTAACTACAATTGTGTGAAGGTAAATTTGTAAATTAGATTTGACTAACGCAATGTTCGTCGCCAGGTGCCAGTTGCGGTGGCATCTAGTAGCCAAGTTCACAGCTAGGTGTCGTTGACGGTATCATTTGTAACATAAGTAGGAACTACTTGAATAATAATAATAATAATAATAATAATAATAATAATAATAATAATAATAATAATGTTATTGGTTTTACATCCCTTTTAACTACTGTGGCTTTTAGACACACCGGGGTGACGGAATTTTGCCCCGAAGGGGATCTTTAACGTGCGAGTAAATCTACTGACACGGCTCCCTCGCATTAGGAAGGAACTACTTGAAATTGATCGTCTGCAGTCCTTACCTGAATCACAGATAACACACACTAATACAGACATCACAATTAACACCGGTTATCAGACAGATTCTACACACACCCAAATTACACGGAGCTACATGACCACGTTGTCGCAGCCCCTAAACTGAGGAACCAACCAACAGGAGTTTTGAAAATAGAAAAAAAAAAAAAGATTTTTCGTCGTTTTAAAAAGTAGTGTAATTTTTAACAGCAATTCCTTCAGGGAAAATTAAACTAAAGTACATTTTGAAAGACGATTATGTTAGAATATAACACACATAAGGTGGAATTATCGCTTAACCTTCCAGCTTTACATGTTGAAACGTTGTGCGACAAAAGGTAATATTTATAAGAAACAAGGTAGTTCCGTGAAGAACTACTGTAAATAGCCTATTTCGATATATCCTACTTATGTTAATTGCCTCTATCAACATACAACATTTCAGATTGATTGCTGTTATAGATTCGTAAATATTGAGAACGGTCTAAATATTTCGAATGGACGCCATGTTGGATTTTTGTATATGTAGGCCAGAGAGTTATGTACTATTACATGAAGATTATTGCATAGGCTCATTATTCAAACGTTGACTTCGATCGCATGATTAGTACACAATAAATAAAAACTTAATTTGAAAATTTTGCAAGTCGCCATCTTGAGGTTATATAAACAATTGAACTATAATAGATTTCAGTGTGTATAAACATTTGCTGTACCAAGTTTCACTGCGCTCAGATGGTTAGATGGCTAGAAATGTCTATTTGAATGTTTCAACCTCGCTTGGCCGCCATGTTCGTTTTGTACTTAACAGGTTTCTGAAAGTCACATGGATGAACTTCTAGTAGTGTCCTTTATCAGCGTACAAAATTTCGGAGATATAGAATGCCGGTGAAAAATTTCGCACAGCCGCCATGTAGGATTGGTGAGATGTATTAAAATTTGAAGGGCACGGTCGGGGTCAGACGAAATAGCACTATATTCTTACCGAGTTTCATTGAAATCACTCGAGCCGTTTAGATTTTATTAGGAAGGGGGGAACGAACGCGCACGCACACGCACACACACACACACACACACACGGACAAAAGGCGTGAGTTATCCTGGTCGGTAAGAGCTTAGTCGTTAACAAGAAAAGTTCCCAAAACTAATTAATTCCTTTAACTCTAGAGAAGATGAATTTGCAACCATCGAAACGGACTTTTAAAACCCTTCCTTCATAACTGTTAGAAATAACGAACAAAGATCAATTGAAGATTACTGCAGATTACCCATATAAACCGGGGCTAGTCGAAGTACCAGACTGAGTTTCTCACGAAGATCCAAACAAAGCACCGTTTACCCCTCAGGGGCTTTCAACTACACACACATACAGCATGCAAACACAAAGCAAATCCATTCCCCAGTTGGTCCGTAGGATTAAAGTCCTGAATACATAGGATTATATGGCTGCAGATGTAGCAAATTCCACAACCCTCTACGCGTGCTCCAGTTTCCTGCAATGGCTAAAAGAGACAGCAATGCGCAGTTTTTAAATGGTACTATTCGGGATTGGGGGTCACCACCAAAATACACTGCATCTCGCTCATAAGCCAGTAATGACTAATCATCATCATCATCATCATCATTAGTCTACATTTTATCAGTATTTCATATCCTTACTGTAATTTTAAACTAACTTCTAAGTATCTTACTTATTCACCCTAGCAATAAATTAGCCATACTGAACGACAATTTTCTGCTTATACCAAGCTAATCTGTTTTATATGTATTTTATATTGTATCAACATTGTATTATTGTTAGATTTAAGTAGTATTTGTATTGTTCATTGTGTATCAATTGAATAATCTGGTTAGATGGAAGAGAGGGCCCAATGGCCCTAATAATGCCAGACAAAATAAATCCATCTATCCTCCATCGCTGTGAGCGCGTGTCATTAGACGACCCGGAAGTGGCTCGACGGGAAAATGCAGGTTGTATATTTCTATACTAGCAGTAGTGCCCGGCTTCACCCGGTGGATTTATTTGTTTTATGGATGATAATGAATACTACTACAGAACTGCCACATAATACTTAAACTAACAGACAAACAATATTTTTAGAATATAACATTTTTTTGTGGTAGTAGTGGTGGTGGTGGTTGTGGGGGTGATAAGTAGTACAGTATAATGGACCTAACATTCAGGTCATCTTCCCGTAATGATAATAATAGGGAAACGGCTATTTACTAACTACAGCACTGACACACGTAATTTACAAACGAATCAAAAAGAATGATTAGAAAGAGGAGTAAGTGAAATAAAAGACACTGCCTAGGGCCTATATCTCATTAGCAGTTAAAAATGTAGAGACCAATAGTGTCGTCTTTTGTCGCATAGCACAGTAGGAAAATAATCGGAACACTTTGGAAAACTTTGGCTGTCCCGACCTCCTGAGGTCGCAATAGTATCATTTATCGCCACATAGCGCTCAACGATAAGGTTCGGAATAAATGAAGGTAAATTTGAAAGCACCAACGCTTATTGCAGCTGATAACCTCAATGTACTGTACCAACACCATTGCACTTATACAAAGGCATAATATTTTCATGATGATAACTGTTTTAAGGGGCCTAAGAAATCTTTTTGCACTAATTACTCCCCGTGACTCCAATTTATAAGCAGCGCAAGATGCAACTATTTTCGCAATTCTGCACCAGAACACTGGTAGGAGTGAGGTGATGCAGCCCGAATTGCCAGTCAACAAGAGACTTATTAAAATACTCTTACGGTTACATTACTACGGACATGAATGGTTCTAGGGCCTTAATACGTGGGTTTCAAGTTCAATTCGTCTGTTATTGTAAATGTAGGGATTGGAGAGCGTTGTCCAAAATATCAACTGGACAGTGTTACCAGCAGGGTTTCAAAGTGTATGTAAAAATTGGTGCAATTAGGAGAAACGGTGTAGATTTGTGATGAAGGGCCTTAATGCAGGAAATGGAGAGGTCTGTCCGAAATTTAAAGTGGACAGTGTCACCCGCATGGTTCCAAAGGTTAAGTATACAAAATGTGGTTTAGACCGGTGAAACGGTGTAGATTTGTGCCACAGGACCTAAATGCAGGGAATGGAGTGGTCTCTCCGAAATTTCAAGCAGTGTTACTATCCGGGTTCCAACGGGTAAGTAAGTAACATTTGGTTCAGATCGGTGAAACGCTGTAGATTTGTACCAAATGGCCTAAATGCAGGGAATTGAGTGGTCTGTCCGAAATTTCATGCAGACAGTGTTACTCGCAGGGTTCCAAAGGGTAAGTATACAAATTTTGGTTCAGATCGGTGAAACGGTGTAGATTTGTGCCAAAGGTACTAAATACAGGGAATGGAGTGGTCTGTCAGAAATTTCAAGTGGACAGTGTTCCAAAGTGTTCCAAAGGGTAAGTATACGAATTTAGGTTCAAATCGGTGAAACGGTGTACGTATCACTAACCATAACGCCAGCGCACGCGGATGAAGCTGTTCGGGAGCGTTTGCTCTTCCGACTTACTGAACAAAAATCAATATTTAAGGTTACCTGAGTGGTGTAGCCTGATGCTACATAGCCTAAACTATTTCTCTTGAATCTGGCTATCATATACAAAAAGAAGTTTTCGAATCCGACTGGTAGTTACAGAGATTAGCACGTTTAAACACACACAAAAAAAAAACTCTTCAGCTTTATTATATTACGATCAGAAAGAATGAAGTAGTACTGGGCAGATAAGAATAATCAAACAATACAACCTTCAAAGAAAAAGTGTACATGTAAGACTCAAGTGGTCCAATGTGGCCAATAAAGTTAATAATAATAATAATAATAATAATAATAATAATAATAATAATAATAATAATAATACGGTAGTATGGATTACCTTTCAATTTTAACTTGGTAAACGAGATGACCTCACATGCGTTCAAGGTTATCACTCAAGCGCATTGCACAGTGTATATTCAATCGCTTCGTAGTTTCCTAAACAGTTGAACATTACTTAAACCTCTACTGCACCAAGGTAGCCTGACTGAGGCTCCCGGGAGGGCCGCGAGTGTTGCTGGTGTAGTCAAGGACGTACCAGCTTTGACCGAACGTATTACCCAGTTAAGTTACGAGTTCCGGTGGCCAAGTTGGAAACTATTCTATGTTTACTTGTGGCATGCTGTCAGCTTGCAGTATTGACAGGTAGGATATGGCTCAGTCATCGTTCTCCTCTCCTTTGCAGGCCCGACGAGAGGGGGGGGGGGGGGGGGGGGCAGGGCTGGTGCCCCGGGGCCCGACCCTCCCAGGGGGCCCGGCGTCCTAGGAGGATGGGCCCTATCTGGCATTGATTTATTATTGCCTTTATGCGACTTGAATTTGCTACTGGCAATCATTTAGTGAGTGCAATGAACTGTCTGTGAACAATGTTACAGGGATTGAAAAACGTATTCTGTCAAGTGGACAATAATTTCCATTACAAAGCGCTTGTGGGAAGAACAACGGTCTCAAAGTGGTCAACTTAGGCAATGGGGCTTCGCTATGTATTGTTGTCAGAATATACACACATCAAAAAAAGTTTTGCATCACCTCGGTTCCCAGATCTCCGGCATATAGACGTTGACTGTGTATATTGTATCAAAGATACAGTCCCTTTGACTGTTCATAGATGTCACTAAAACTGCTCAAAGATGTAAACAACCATGCATGAGCAGGGCCTATTAGACGGAGGGGGTACGACAGCCGATCAGTTCCAGTCATTCCACCAGGACGAAGGTACGCTGCTCATGTTGTCTGTAGTTCTACCATGCCTAGAAGGTCAATACCGCAGTTCGATCGCGTCCGCATTGTTACTTTGTGTCAAGAAGGGCTCTCAACAAGGGAAGTTTCCAGGCGTCTCAGAGTGAACCAAAGCGATGTTGTTCGGACATGGAGGAGGTACAGAGATACAGGAACTGTCGATGACAGGCCTCGCTCAGGCCGCCCAAGGGCTACTACTGTAGTGGATGACCGCTACTTACGGATTGCCGCTCGGAGGAACCCTGACAGCAATGCCACCATGTTGAATAATGCGTTTCGTTCAGCTACAGGACGTCGTGTTTCAACTCAAACTGTGCGCAATAGGCTGCATGATGCGCAACTTCACTCCCGACGTCCATGGCGAGGTCCAGCTTTGCAACCCCGACACCATGCAGCGCGGTACAGATGGGCCCAACAACATGCTGAATGGACCCCACAGAATTGGCATCACGTTCTCTTCACCGATGAGTGTCGCATATGCCTTCAACCAAACAATCGTCGGAGACGTGTTTGGAGGCACCCTGGTCAGGCTGAACGTCTTAGACACACTGTCCAGCGAGTGCAGCAAGGTGGTGGTTCCCTGATGTTTTGGGGTGGCATTATGTGGGGCCGACGTACGCCACTGGTGGTCATGGAAGGCTCCGAAACGGCTTTACGATACCTGAATGACATCCTCCGACCCATAGTGCACCCATATCGGCAGAATATTGGAGAGGCATTTGTCTTCATGGACGACAATTCTCGACCTCATCGTGCACATCTTGTGAATGCGTTCCTTCAAGATAACGACATCGCTCGACTACAGTGGCCAGCATGTTCGCCAGACATGAACCCTATCGAACATGCCTGGGATATGTTGAAAAGGGCTGTTTATGGACGTCTTGACCCACCAACCACTCTGAGAGATTTACGCCGAATTGTCGTTGAGGAGTGGGACAATTTGGACCAACAGTGTCTTGATGAACTTGTGGATAGTATGCCACGACGAATACAGGCATGCATCAATGCAAGAGGACGTGCTACTGGGTATTAGAGGTAGTGGTGTGTACTGCAATCTGGACCACAAATGCTGAAAGTCTAGCTGTATGATGGTACAACATGCAATGTGTGGGTCTCATGAGCAATAAAACGAGCTGAAATGTTGTTTGTGTTGATCTCTATTTCCTTTGTATTTAAAGGTTCCGGAACTCTTGGAACCGAGGTGATGCAAAACTTTTTTTGATGTGTGTATCTGAAGACAGAGAGAGAGAGAGCATAACCGTATTCAGAAATCAAGTCAATTGTATCAGCAAGTTCGATATCTACTCTGGAATAAGCAAGTACCACTAATATCAAAACAAACTCTGTTTTGAACATTATTTGTCCCTATATTGACTTATGGGTTGGAAACATGCACAACTACCAAATAAGATGACAGCAGACTTCAGGCTTCAGAAATGACGTTTCTAAGAAGCATGCTTCAAAAACCTAGGAAGGACAAAGTAAGAAATGAGAAGATAAGAGAACAAGCTGGAATAAATCAGTCCTTGAAGGAGACCATAACTAGGGGACGATTGCGATGGTTTGGTCACGTCAAACGTATGACAGAAGGAAGAATTGCAAAACAATGGTTACATACTGAGATTACTGGAAAGAGACCTGTTGGAAGACCTAGGAGGAGATGGATGGACCAAGTGAAGGAAGATATCACATCCAAGGGAATCAACTGGGATGAAGCCTTGAAGGATCAGTGGTACATGAATCGACTAAAATGGAGAGCGCTCGTAAACCACACCCGGGAAATTGGAGTGGAAACTTGATGATGATGATGATGATGATGACAGAGAGAGCTTTCCATTATTCTAAATTTAGCTTATTCGGCGTATGCACCAATCCTTCAAGTAACTTTCTCATCCCTTCACTTATTTCGCCAAGGCCACGAGAGCCTGGGCTGCCCTGGTGTGTTTGGTCAGCTAGCTCAAGAGTTTCAAGTTTGGTGCGTCACGTTGAGCTTAGATGTTTAGAGGTGATAGTGTCTGAAATGAATATATTGTCTAGCTAGACATATCGTATGCCGTGCAGGCAGGTAAGAAAAATAAATTTTGAAGTAGCGTCCACACAGCAATTCACTTTATAGTTATTATTGATTTAAGGGGCGGAACAGCGAGGTCATCGTTCCCTAGTAATTCACTTTCGCACTATGTGAAAAATTATCATTGCTGGCTAAATATCTTGTGAAAGGGTGGGATGATTCTGTTGGTCAAACGTAGATAAAAGGAATGCATGCCAAATTGTTCATCTTCTCGTATACTGAATAGGGAAAACAATGCTAACATTTGAATAATCTGTATGTTTAGGTACCGTACAGTATCATAATTATTATAACTGGTCTATTCAATACGATAACATTCCTAGGCACTTGGGTTCGTGCGCCAAATCACTTCTGATTAAGGGACTTATTGAACATCTATATTACTAATGGCACTAGAGTTGGGAAATGTATCCAAAGACTTATACTAAGATAACATTCCAGTATTTTTCTGGACTGAGTGTTTAATTAACCAGGAGAATAATGACAATTAAGCTAGGGCACTGAACCACTCAACTTTGTTTTCCAATTCCTCTCATGGAACCTCAGTGGTAAGGGCAGATGACCTACCGTAGCTGTTCCGCCCCATAAAACAACAATAAGTAACGTCAGTGGTAGGGGCAGATGGCCTAGCTGTTCCGCCCTTAAAACAACAATAAGTAACGTCAGTGATGTGCATGGCGATGGAGAAATTAATATATTGCATGTAGGCAACTTCGCAGATTTTCCTAAGAGACAAATATTTGAACTATGCTTAATTTAGAAGAAAATTAAGACGAAGTATTGTCGAATATTAATATAAATAACATTTTATTTTGATCTGGTGCAGTTGCTGTTATTATTATTGGATATTTCTACGCCGTTTATTCCAAAGAGAGGCATCGATCTGCAAAGCACTTATTTTTCAGGACGCGAAGAGATATTTTCCCTTGCGAATCAAGCCCTTTCACGATACGCTTTAACGTTCCAGTACCGTTAAACATAAAATGAGTTGCTCTCTTTATCTATAACTTGGAAATGACTCCGGGTCCTGAAGAAGCCGCGGCAGGAATGCAGAATTCGGCTTCCCGACTGCGGTGGCATTCGTAGTCTTACTCAACAGTTAATAATAGGCCTATTTGTCGTTACAGTTGTTAATTCATTTAACTTAGGGGCTTGCAATATTTAACCCGTGTACTTGGTAGCCAGTAGGTCTAGTACCACTGGCGGGCAATGAACCATTGGCATTCGGTTGGGAATCGTTTGCATCAACTAGTACTGTAGATATAATTCAGTATTTGCTGACGCGTTAATTCTTCGGTTTGTTTCTGAAGGCTTCCACATGATTGATGTTGACTGTAAAGCAGTAGTTTTCACAAATATTAATGAAGTAAAAATTATAAGATTCTCAAACAGCGAACAAAATAGAAAACCAAGAAACGTGCGAATTGTGTAGACTGAAGGGGAGGCTAGTGGTTGTTGTATAATAAGAAAGGTGTATTGGCAACATTGTTGTAACTATTTGTGTTGGAGAGTAGAAACTTAGACCCTCTTAAAACCACCCTCTGCTGGACGAAAGCGGAGTATACACTGTGCTGTGCTATGCCCTCTGTGACATGATCAATCGCATGCCGTATTCTTAGCTGTCGACTGGGAAAAGAGGGAATGCGTTGCCCGTCGCGACTATTACTGTAATTATTAGGGTTAAGAGTAGGGTAGGTGTTCTTGGACTTGAAATAAGATACTATCCCAGCATGCGTCTGGAGGGAGTGTGGAAAACCACACTCAGGGCAGCTTCTCTCAGCACCGGGATTCAAACCTCTGATCTGCAGACTTGCTGTAGATCCCCATCACGGTCATTGGTGGGCTAAACCGCGGGGTCTTACTTGAAGGTGCGACAGCTTTTACTTCAATATCGGAGTCTTTTCTATAGCCACAAATGTCAATGGTCACCAAATTCTTACTCCAAAATATCACAAATATAATCACCCAAATGGCCTAAAACTCAATAATTTGGACCAATATTTTGCAAAATTTTCCGGAGGAGGACCCCCGGATCCCACTGTGAGCTTGGTGATATTTCATACCCCCAGATCCCCGGTGTGTCTACTCCCCCATAATCTTGGCTTAAATCCGCTCCCGATGGTCACCAGTCATAGATAGGATTGGGGACTTTTAGGAGAACCTGGCTGTAGGTTTGCTTACTGCAAAGTAATATTAAGTTGTAAGAAGTCCTCTGCAAATTACAAAATATGTTTCATATTCACATTCTCTTCTTTTGTGAAAACAATCACTGATGAGCTGCAATTTACTGAGAGCACATAATAAATAACTTGACTTACGTATGAGTATACCTGTGGTTAATATGAAAATATATTTTGCTTTGTTTAATATACAGTGATGTGTAATCGCCGTTCAACCAAAACACTTATCTTAAATATCTGACGACTTCGGCCGGACTTAATCCCAAGATCTTGGGCATAGCAGTTCAGCATGCTACAATTATTATTATTATTGCTTGCTGAGTTTTATGTTCTTGTAATTGATTTCGTGATGACCATTTTGTGCAAAAAAAAAAAAGCTCAAAATCAGTTCGTGCAAATTCACGAGGATTATACATTAATGTTACAGAGTTTGGTTATAGAGGGGGGCCCCGGGAGATTCCAGCCCCAGGGCCCGTCGCCGCTCTCCACGGCCCTGCTCCTTTGTGACCTGGGTTCCTCCTACGCTTAGCAGCGTTCGTCTCGTGTAGACATTGTACTCCACCAACGCTGTCTCAACCAGCTTGTCCCGCAAGACTCCGGCTGCTACGATCAACATACAGTATCGCAGCCGAGTTCAGCGGCACTCGTTTCTTAAATACGGTACGTAATACCCGAAAGATTCTCACCATTGCAAGAGGTACGAGAAGCTAGAGAGCGTCAATCAAGGACAAGCCTCGGTCTCTTCGTTCAGGAATACATTTGTGTGAGATAAATGGAATTATCGTTTACAGTAAATAAAGGTTTACACTTGGCAGTTGAATTAGTTCAGCTGCGTTGAACCTACGCATGTACTTTGTATTTCTCTGTTGTATTTTAGGGTGTTCGACATCATGGATATTTCATATCATCATCATCATTATTATTATTATTTTCCATTTTGCAGCCTAAGCTGGGTTTGAGAAAATATGATACCCCTCCAGTTTACTCTGTCCACCATCCTTCCTCAACCATTGAACTCCACTCCAGGTTCTGTTCCCTCACACTGTCTTTCACTTAGTCCATCCACTGTACTCTAGGTCTTCCTCTTCCTCTCTTTCCAGTCATCCATCTATCCATCACTTGTTTCGGCATTCTTTCATCATTAATTCTTTTCACGTGTCCATACCATCTCTATCTGTTCTGCTCCAGCTCAGCATTCTGCTTCTGTATATTCACTTCCTTTCGAATTCTTCATGTCTCATTCTATCACACCTGGACTTCTGTATCAAACTCCTCAGGATTTCAGCTGCCAGTTTTCTACTTTCATCTCTCCTCGTCATCGGCCAAGTTTCTGCTCCATACGTCACAATTAGTAACTAATAGGTCTTATGAATCAATGCATATGTATTATATACAGTATACAGTATGTAAATAATTTGTATGATAACATGTGTTATTATGGTGTCTGTAGTTGTGTGTAGATTCGTAATTGAGGCGAGGATTGGGAAAGAAGTTTGATGTTGGGTGGTCACCGAGCATGGCACTAATCTCAGTCACGGGTCAGCAGAATTCCCTGTTGGATGGCAGAGAACTGGAAGATGGTCTAATAAGACCGAATCATCATAGGGCCCGAGGACGGTCAGCAGTTTCTACTGGATGTGCGAGAAATCCACCGCCCAGTGTAAATAGAATATCTTAATCACAGTCAAGTACCAATAACAAAGTAATATGGTGAAAGAAGAACCAGAGTTCCACACAACTTGATTAGATAACCTTTCCATACGAATTCGAGAGACACAACAAATCTGTTTATCACATATTAGCAAATAACTTAGCGAATTTATCCTAATCATTGTTGACCCTGCTTTAATGTATGTCTATAAGAATGATTGATTGAAGAGGAGAAACAACGAGGTCATCTTCCCCTTGTAACACAGTTTTAAAAAACAAATTTAGATTAGTTAAAATTTAGAGGTGAATCTTAATATATACAGCGTTGCTTAAGGGGCCACAGTTACCACGACCATTGATTATATTCAGTGGTCGGCACGTTACTATTAAAAGGAAGCTTGTAGTTTAACGTGACCGTTAATCTCGAGATCATGAGCCACGGGACCTCCTTTTTACGTGGAATCCGAACCACAGGACATGGCATTTCACTTCGAAAATCTCACATGCATTGACCGGGAATCGAACCCGGGCCGCCTTGGTGAGAGGCATACAGCTAGACCGCTGAGCCACCACGCCCCTACGTTACTATTAATTATGACTACGTAATTATGCAATTAAGAAACTGTGTTTGTCGTGTAAGCCAACCCCCCTCCAATTCAACAAACATTTGAATTTAAAGAGTTGCGTACAGCTTCCAAGAAATCTTCCGAAATTCGTATGTTCAGGAATTGGCAAGCGCAGAGAGGAAATGCATCGTGACATTCTCATTCATGAGAGGTCTGACGATCCCAGTTATTAGCACGGTAATGTTCTTGTTAATGTGAGAATATTACTATCACTTGTGCTACAGTCAAACGCGTGACGGTAAAGCACTTATCAAGATTTTACGACAATAATTGATGTGAGTACTGGAGAGTGCAGAGAAATGGACTTGCAATGCAGCGTTGCTAGATGAAGCATCTTGAAGCTAAATCCAGCATAATTTACATTCACGTAGCAATTAATGTTGCAACATCTGGCATAATTCCGGAAGTTTTCTCAGTGCAATTTGTAACGATTTAACGGAAAATAACAATAATGTGAACACACGTATTTTACTTGCGATGTAAAAGTCCTTGAATAGTTTGTTTCAAAAACGGCTCTTCTCCATGATTTGACTCTCGACGTTTTACTATCGTGACAGTTCGGAAACTTTCTGTACAAGAGGAACTTAACTCACTTAAGCTATACGTAAAGCGCTGTGCGGATGCGGATATCCGCAAAAATTTTCGTCACGCGGATATAGTTTGCATGGCTGTGCGGATAGCGGATAAGCTGCGGATAATGTTTGGAGGAAGTTTGCGGAATAGTTTTCAGAATACAATCCCAACTTGTTGAATATCATTCCTAGGACCCGGTTGTTTATGACATAGCCTACTGTACGGCATATTTTTTTCGTTATGTTTTTCCCATGATAAATGTAAGATTATGATTTAAGCTAAATTATGTCATTAAGCATAATTAATACTCCGAACTGAAAAGGGTTGCAATTCTGGCAGTGTAACATTCATTTTAAACATAGCACATAACATACATATGCTAGGGGAACGACTTTCTCATCAAATGTGTAAATGTGTTGCTTTAATAATTTATGCTTCATCATAATAATCATTTACTGTACTCAACAGGCCATGAAGACCCATGGCAGAAAACATTGTATTACAAAATATACAGTTCAAAAGATATTCCATGAAATAACAATGAAGAAAAAAATAAAATGAAATCAGAGGTTCAATCAATAGAGGCATGTTTCTGGTCACAATTTCAAATATTTATTGCAGATGCTTTATGTAATACTAGCAGAAGTACCCGTTCTTCGAACGGTGTTCGGTGTTAACACCAGACATTATAATAATAATAATAATAATAATAATAATAATAATAATAATAATTTAATTTAATTTAATTTAATTTATTTATTAAATACTATTTATGTTACATTATTGTGATATGTCTCACGAATCTGATGACAGTACAGATTATCTGTGAGACATATTAATTATTATTTACAACATATATATAGATTATATTTCAGTACAAGAGTGCATGCATTTTTTTTTTGTAATGTTAATGATAAAATATTAATGTAAATAATTAAAGATACAAAAAATTACACTATGGTAGTTATATTAATACATTTATGTTATGAGTTAATGTTTGGTTAAGTAATATTTTTTAATGCGACTTATAGCTAGTTGTTTGCTGTTAATGTTTGTCAGTCCAGGTGGTAGTTCATTAAGTAGTGATGGTATAATATAATTTAGTCTCTTGAAACCATAGCTATTTATACATAAAGGTTTAACATGTTTAGTACTTGTTATGGCTCTTGTTTGTATGTTGTGAGAGACCTTATGCCTGAATCTTGGATCATGGTAGTAGAGATTCAGTACAGTAATTTGAAACAACTCTTTAATATTAAAATAAGGGATATCAGTGAAATATTTAAAGAACCTGTTTTGGCTATCTTGAAGATTATTAATTAAAGTTGTGTTTTGATTTCCCCAAGCTGCTATAGCATATCTTAATTTGCTTTCAATCAGAGCACTGTAAATTGTTTTGTAAGTTTTCCTATCTACATAAAATCGGAGATTGTAGAAGATGTAGAGATTTGCTCTTAGGTTTTTTATTATGTTTACTGTGTGTGTGTTCATTTTAAAGTGTTCATCAAGGGTAATTCCTAGGTATTTTTGTGTCGAAGTACTATTTATGAAGGTGTTACATTTGCAACCTGCCAGGATGTTTTGGTGTATGCATGATAAGCTGTGGTGCGTTAGTTTGTATTTTTCTTGTGTGAAGTGATCAACTCTGATGTGCATTATTTTAGATTTGGTTGTATTTATATACAAATTATTGTCATGACACCATCTTGTGATGTTATTGAAGTCTTCTTGAAGTCTCTCAAAAGCTGTTTTAGAGTCTTTATGTATGGTATATATAGTGGTGTCATCAGCATAAATAAATATTTTACTGTGTTTAATGGCTTCATTCATGTCGTTTACGAACAGGTTATATAGTGTAGGTGAAATAATGCTGCCTTGAGGGATACCTTGTGTTCCTTCTACTGCGTCACTGATAGTGTTATTGACCATAACTGCCGTTTCCCTGTTTTTCAGATAGCTTTCAAATAGTTTGTAAGTCGTGCCTCTTATTCCAATATCGTGTAATTTAGCAAGTAGTTTATTGTGATTTATTGTGTCAAATGCTTTAGAAAAGTCAAGAAAAAGTACCATTATGTGATTGTTCTTATTTAAGGCATTATTTATTTCATTGGCAAATTCAGCCAGGAGTAGTTCAGTACCTTTCCCCTTCCTAAAACCGTATAGGTGTCCCTTTAAAATATCATATTTATTTAGGAAATTCTTCAATCTCTTATCCAAGCATTTTTCCATTATTTTGTGGAGGATTGATAAAATGCATATTGGTCTGTAGTTGCCAAAGTCTAAGTGATCGCCATTCTTATATATTCTTATTCTTATATAATAATAATAATAATAATAATAATAATAATAATAATGTTATTGGTGTTACGTCCCTTTTAAGTACTGTTGCTTTTAGAGACGCACCAGACATTATCAATTGAGCTACTGTTGCAATGGTTAGCGGCTTGTCATTCCTTCATAAGTTTATCAAAACGAAGTTAGTTTTCTGGGAATATCACACACACTGTTAATTTAAGGGCCTTATAATGTGGTTTTCGGAGACCCTTTATAGACTCGCGAATTTTGTGTCTCACATTGAGAAGTGCAACATATGCTTTGGTCGTCCTTCTAGGATAATTTTTATATTTCGCCTATTTTAGCATGTATTTTGAGAAGTTTTTCCCTATATCCACCCTTCTACTGTATGAAATGAACGGTGAAGAGTTTTATAAATGATTGGTGTATTGACTCATGTTTACCATACCTAATTTTACGATGCACCAAGCATCCGAACATGAGTTATAGGCGTGCATAAGGATACACAGAAAGACAGACAGACAATACTATTGTCTACAACATATCACCCAGAAATCCAAATATGGGTATATCTACCACACATTATCAAAGAAAATCATCCTTACGATGAACCCGTATGTCGAAAAAAAAAAAAAAAAAAAAAGATTAGTTGAAATGTGCTCTCAAACTAAATTCACCTGACGTGTACTTCCTGACATGAAATAGAATTGAAAGCCTTGTAGATGAAACGCAATACACGTCACATAAAAACTGACCCTCTACGTTGTGTTGGGTCCCCATACACAGGAAGACCTCTTTCATAAATTATAAAAGCTTGTGGTGCATGAAAATTCAGGTTCTTTAGTCTCAAATGGCCCAAATTCCTAAAAGCCGCAAAAAATGCTGATTCAATTCAGGAATTTTTGAAAATAATGTTGTTGTTTGGAGATATAATAGACCTTCTGCACTATATGTCGCACGTGAAAATTGCATGAAAAAATCCTAGGTTACCCCTTGACCCCCTTAATTGCATTGATGAATTATACAGTCTACGTTGGTTCCGTGATAACCTTATATTTGCAAACTTTCACAGAAATGTAATAAATGTAATAAATTGCTTCTTACTGAAATAGATGGAAAGTTGGATGCCACCCCTTGAGATAATGTTGTCATGGTTACCGATTTGCATTCCTTCATTAGTTTGTTAAATTAAATTAAATTAGTTTTCTGGGAATGTTTCAGAAACTGTTGGTTTTAGAGCCTTATAATGTAGTTTTCGAGGACCCTCGAGTTTTATTTCTGGCACCGAGGGGCTTTGTCTCGTCGTTGTACGCCATAATATAATACTAATAATAATAATATAACATAGGGATAGGAATATAATAGACCTGCCATACCACACCCGCAGATGTAAATCGCGTGAAAAAAATCTAGACTACCCCTTGACCCCTTAAGCGCATTTTACGTATGGATGAAATTTACAGCTTAATTTGGTTCCATAATAACCATCTAACCGTTTGCAAACTTTCACACTAATGTAATTAATGGAATTGTATTGCGTCTTACAGCAATAGATGGATCTCTGAGAATCTGTTGCCATGGTTATCGGCTTGCAAACGTTCATAGTTTATTAAATTAAATTAGTTTTCTGGAAATATGTCAAAAACGGTTGGACGTAGGACCTTAAAATGTGCTTTTAGGGCCCCCGAGTTTTGTCTCTCACATTGAGGGGCTGAAAATGAGCTTTGTCTCGTCCTTCTACTCCTATTTCAGCATGTATTTTAAGGGGGGTATGCCCCCTTTAATGAGAGGTATAGAGAAGAGATACATCAATGATTAGTGTCGTGCCTCTGATGGATATCTGTACCAAATTTTACGTTGATACACCCAGCCGTTCTCGAGTTATAAGGGAACAAAGTTGTCCACAGACAATCAAGCAAACAGACAGACAGACCAAAACATTATTTTCGCGCGCATCTATCATAAAACAGTCTGAAACGTGTAAATAACTCAAATTTCCGTAGAAATTCAGAAAAAAAAGACAAATTTTCTTTTTTATCTATGTAGAGATATACTGCACCGCTCGATGTGACCGTGTTTTATTGCACAAATTTAGGTTTTACTCGCTAACCGTCGGAGATACACGAAAAGTGATAAGAACCTTTTGGATAGAAAACTAAGTGCTAAAGCTCGTGTATACCATCAAAAGTTTGCTATTTCTTACCGTTCTCTTTTTATTTGAAATGGAAATATGAAATTTTGAAACCAAAGGGTGTAGTGACGTCACAAAAGTAGGTTTTACTCGCTAACCGTTGGAGATACACGAAACGTGATAAGGACCTTTCGGATAGAAAATTAAATTTTGAAGCTCGTACGTGCCATCAAATGTTTGCTATTTCCTACCGTTCTCTTTTTATTTGATATGGAAATATGAAATTTTGAAACCAAAGGGTGTAGTGACGTCACTAAAATGGTCGCCATTTCTTAATAGTGCAAAATATCGAAATTAAAAGTATCCTATATGTAAACCTGGTATTTCAGCTACATCCATGCAAAATTTCATTTAAATCGGACCAGTGGTTCATGCGTTATTAGGTAACAGACAGACAGACAGACAGACAGAAAGACAGAAAGACAGACACACACCATCTCATTTTTAGCCTATTTTCAATTTTGAAAAAATAGGCTTATGAGATCACCTTTTGTCCGTGTGTGTGTGTGTGATTCGTGTGTGTGTGTGTGTCCCTAATAAAATCTAAACGGCAGGAGCGATTTCAATGAAACTCGGAAAGTTCATAGCACTATTCCCGGCGACCTCGACCGTGCCCTTCAAATTTTGTTACGTCTCACCAATCCAACATGGCGGCTTTGCGAAATATTTCACCAGCATTCAATATCTCCGAAACTATTACCGATATTACCCTGACATTTTATATGGTGATAGAGGGAACTACTATAAGTTCACTTATGTGACTTCTGAAAACCTGGTAACTACAAAACCAACATGGAGGCCAAGCGAATTTGTGACATTTAAATAGACGTTTCTCGTGATTTGACCAACCAAACGCAATGAAACTTGGTACAGTATATGTTTATATACATTGTAATGCACCGACATCTAACTTCGTTCAATTGTTTACATAATCACAAGATGGCGGATGTGCGAAATATTTCACCGGCATTCTATATCTCTGAAACTATTAGCGGTATCTCCCTAAAATTTTGTACGGAGATAAAGGGCACTACTGGAAGTCCATCTATAAGACTTTCAAAAACCGGTTAACTACAAAACGAACATGGCGGTCAAGCGAATTTGAAAATTTTAAATAGACCTTTCTCGCGATTTAATGTTCCAAGCGCACTGAAACCTGGTACAGGAAATATTTATACACATTGTAATCCACTGGTATCTAATTTAGTTCAATTGTTTACATAACCTCAAGATGGCGGCAGTGCGAATTTTAAAATTAAGTTTTTATTTATTGTGATGTAGTCATGCGATCGAAGTGAAAGTTTGAATAATGAACCTACGCAATAATTTTCCCTTAATGGTACATGACTCTATGGCCTATATATTTAACAATCCAACATGGCGACCATCCGAAATATTTAGACGATACTGAATATCTACGAACCTATGTTAGCAATCAAACTGCATTATTTAATGTTCATAAGGGCTATGAACTTAAGTTCACCTATAGGACTTTAAATAACCTGGTGATCACAAATCCAACATGGCGGTGACGCGAATTATAAATATTTACATGGACGTTTCTCGCAATTTAACCATCCGAGTGCAGTGAAACTTGGTACAGTAAGTCCTTATACGAATGTTAATCCACTGGCATCTAATTTATTTCAATTGTTTCCATAACCTCAAGATGGCAGCTGTGAAAAATTTTAAAATCTCCTTGTTTTTTCTTGTGTCCTAATTATGCGATTGAAGTTTGAATACTACACGTTCACAATAATCTGCATGTAACAGTACATAACTCTAGGACCTACATATATAAAATCCAACATGGCGACCATCCGAAATATTTAGTCGGTTCTTAATATCTACGAATCTATTACAGCAATCAAACAGAAATTGAGTATGTTGATAGTGGCAATTAACCTAAGTAGGATATATGAAAATAGGCTGTATAGTTCTTCACGGAACTACTTGTTATATATTAATATGATATTAAAAATATCATTGTAATGGCAGCGGATTCGGATAACAAACGTGCGGATGTGGTTAACGTTTTGTTTATCCGTGCAGGGCCCTAGCTATATCATATGTTCTGTGTTAAGTTGTGATAACAGCCAACTAACGTCGTTGAAGTCGAGGAATGAGCTTAGTTAGTTAATTAGTTATTGTTGTTTAAGGGGCGGAACTACCAGATCATCTGCCCCTCAGAGGAGGAATGAGCTTGATACATGTTCGTTAGTACATATGACAATTCAAACATTAAGTTAAGATCAAGAAGATTATTTTAATACAATATTGTATTATCATTTCCGGTGATTGTTTCACAAACAACACATATTCACCACAATTAACTTTTTTCAAGAAGTAGATATAGGACTTATTTACATCAATGTGATGCAAGGAAGATAAAACAGCACCTTCATTTTAAGGGAAAGATAATCTTTCACTTAAAAGTTGACCTTCAGATGAGTATAAATGAAGTAGTTTGATTTTGGCAACTTTTCATGGTTGGTTGGTTCCTCAGTTTAGGGGGTGCGACAACGCGGTCATGTAGCCCCGTGTACTTTGGGTGTGTGTAGAATCTGTCTGATAACCGGTGTTAATTGTGATCAACAGACTACCACTAAAACGTCACAACACATCCTTGCATATTCAGTCTTCACTCATATTTACTGCAAACAAACTTCTCGATGCCACAACAAAGCGGCATTCTCACATCCTAATAACAGCGGAAACGCGAAGCTGTAAAGTTAATGCATAGCCTAAAGGCCGCCATAAAATTTCAAATACAACTCTAGGCGATAGAATTCCTTTATTAACCCTACGTTTTCATATTCTTGTTCCGAAATATAAAGAAAACCATTATAATGAACGTAATTATGAAACACCTTTCGACAACTTACATTGTCTTAAGTGTTACGGTTTCTTTGGCCGGCAGTGTACAGATTGCGCAGATGCCACGCGCAAAGCATCCCGCCTCTGCACTTGCGCTAGTCACTTCCTATAAATGTCCGCCCATATTTCCACTCCATACAGCAGAACTGAATGGATGGCCGTCATCAGTAGTCTCCTCTTACTAGATTTTGGCCCACCAGCATTGGCAATGATCCGAATGAGGTACATTACTCCTCGAGTCATCTTACCTGCAGGTCATCTAATTTTTTCTCCCTGATATTTTTCTGCTGGCCGCATCTCTACTTGAATGTATCCTATTGTCTGAATTGTATTCTTTGTTAGGATAGCAATTTCTGTCTTACTAAGTGCTAGGGTCAGACCATGTTCCTCCATCCATCTATTGATTACCAGTCGCTACTGTGCCTGCTCGACACTTCGTCCTGCTACAAGAGCAGCAACATCATGTGCATATCCAAATAGAATAGTTTCATCAGGCATTTTAAGCCTCAACAAGCTGTCGTACTCAATGTGACATTACAGACATCAGGTCCTAGAATCGAGCCCTGGGCAGCACCAGCAGTGACTTGAATTCTACGGATCCCTTTGTAGTGTCGTAGAGTAGAGCACGATCCTTCAAGTAAGAGTCTAAGATCCGAACGAGATACCTTGGAACATGAAATGAAAATTCCAGAGCATCCATGATACCTATCGATTTGACAGAGTTAAACACGTTTTTAACATCCAGTGTATCAAAGAGAACCCCTCGGCGAGAGTAATAGTTATAACTCTCTGCTCTTCGTGCTACGTCGGCGACTTCTCGCACTGCATCCAGTGTCGACCGGCCCATCCTGAATCCAAATTGTCTTGGGGATAAATCGCCGGCTGCGAGCAATCTCCGTCTTATGAGTTTCTCAAATAGTTTGCCTGTTGTATCGACCATACAAAGTGGGCGATACGATGATGGGAACTCAGAGTCACCCATGCCCTAACGAATGAGTACTAGGCGACAGACCTTCCAGCGAAAGCTAAAAATTTCTGCTTTCAACCACACATTGAACATTCTCAACAATAACGACATATCTCGATCAACTATTATTTTGAGAAGCTCATTTGGAATCCCATCCGGCCCCGGATAATAATAATAATGATAACAACTGGAGGACCCGTGTGAGAAATCTCGCATTTCGACATCATTGTGGTTGTGCATTAGCCTCAAACAACAGTAAGGCTTGACGCGACACAGTTCTGGCAGGGGCTGGCTGTGCACTGGTCCGGCTTAACTATCATGCGGGGTCGATAGTTCTGGCTATACTGTTATGCGGGCTGGACGCGACACAGTTCTGGCAGGGGCTATCGTCTTGTTTATTGATTAAATATTTGTTTATAAATAAATTGTTTATACTTATGAAATCAGAGTGCAATTCGTCACTGCTACACGTAATTCTCTTTCTTTTGAATGCTTATTTGTTACGATCGGTTACTTGTAAACACCCCAAAAGTGATCTATAATACTGAAATAATATATGCCACTGAAATAATCTATATATATAATACGCTAAGGTGTATGTTTCACAAAACTCAAGCTCCGAAACCAGAAGTTAGAAGGTATGGTTTGTACCAAAATCTTCCAAATCGTCTCAATAGTAGCCTGCAGGAAAAATCTTGCATTTCTTGAAAAGTCAACGGAAATACGTATATACAAGGGTTGCTTTTGTAGTTTTGGCAACGATGCTGCTGCTTTATATTGCAACGGTGTTGGACTCTGCCATTGTTACCAAAAGTAGCTAACCTGTATCCCCTCCCTTAGAGCACATGACCTTGACCGTCCCCTCTCCCATTCGTATGCAGTGGTGCCTGTTAGAAGAGTAGTTGTGGGCAAGCGCTCGCGCAAGACGGTCGCAATGTTTTCGAAGCAGGAGCAGAGAGCGTGGATAAAAATTCAGTGTGCTAGAGGTCGCACGGCTCGAGAGTGCCACCAAGGACTGCAAGAGGCGAGCGGTGCATCTGCGTTACCTTACAGAACGGTAGCAAGATGGGTTGCAGCCTTTCGAGATGGCGCGAAAGTGTGGAGGACATGCCTCGATGTGGTCACCCACCAGTAAGTGATGAAAATGTACAGATGGTGTCCGCGTTAGTGGAGGCGGATCGGAACGTAACGCTTCGTGAATTAGCGCAAGATACATGACTGGCGAATTCGACTGTCCTCCACATCCTGAAGGACTGCCTGAAAATGAGGAAAATTGCGTAAAAATGGGTTCCGCATGACTTACCCGACATGCAGAAATGGCTGCGATATGACGCTTCTCGCACGCACTTGCAGCGTTATGAGCGCGAAGGAGAGGACTTCTTACGGGAATATCATAACCATTGACGAGACGTGGGCCAAATCTTATGAGCCACAGTTGAAACGCCAATGGAATGAGTGGCGGCACCACGGATCACCACGAAAACATGATGATGATGATGATAATTGTTGTTTTAAGGGGGCCTAACATCTAGGTTATCGGCCCCTAATGATCTGGTTGATAGCGAAAATGAGAATGAAATGGAAACCAGAACGAAAATTATGTGAGACGGAAAATACGTACAAAAAGGGACTCAGAGGGAAACAAATCACAATATGGTCTTACAAAAGGGAATTTAGAACGAAAAGATTCACAAAAAGAATAGATTGAAAAAGACCCACAAAACGTAGGCTAGATTCAAAATACGTACAAAATGCAATGTAGCGTCGAAATACTTACAAAATGCAACTGAAATTCTAAATACTTACAAAATGCAAATGAGATCGAAAATACGTACAAAATGCAATTGAGGTTCAAAACACTTACAAAATGCAATTGAAATTGAAAAAACACAATGCAATTCAGATTGAAATATCCCAGTTCCAATCCAAATTATTCACTAAGTGCAATTGAAATTCAAAATACTTACAAAATGCAATTGAAATTGAAAATGCTTACAAAATGTACGGTAAATTCAAACGACTCATGTGGATTGACAATACCTACAAAATGCAATTTAGATTGAAAATACTTGACAAAATGTAATTTAGATTCAAAATACCTACAAAATGCAATTGAGAATCATGATGATGATGATAATTGTTGTTTTAAGGGGCCTAACATCTAGGTTATCGGCCCCTAAAATTTAGAATCAAAATATGTGCAAAATGCCCACCAAACAAAATTCTATTTAGATACAAAATTCGTGCGAAATGCGGTTTTGGTTGAAAATACTTACAAAATGCAATTGAAATTCAAAATACTCACTAAAAGGCCCGGCCACCTGCATTGAAAGACTTTCTAAAAAGCAATTTACATTGTCAATCTTTACTAAATGCAATTGAGGTTGAAAACAATCGCAAGATGTAATTTAGATCGAAAAAACTTACAAAATGCAACGTAGATTAAAAATTCCTTAAAAAATCGCTAAAAGGGAATTTAGATACACTGTGAACCAAGTAACAAAAACAGTGCGGGAATCTTAAAGAGAAAAAGGAAATATAAGGAAAAGAGGAGAGGGGAGGAGAAGGGAGAGAGGAGAGGGTCCGCCCCAAAGGTAAGGGATAAAAGGGGAAAACGGACCCAGCTCAGGAATCCCTCGGGGTCGCCAACTCCCGAACTCACCAGCCGTGAGCCCCTGAGGGTGTAGCATTATCTAGGGTGCACTAGAATTGGTGGGGCTACATACACCCTGCCTCCTAAAGGGCCTTGAGTACAAGGCAGGAGGTAAAAGAAAAAGAAAAAGAAGGCTGACCCCTCACAGAAGGAGGGTATCAGGAAAGATGACACAAGGGCCAATTAAGGCGTTTTCGTTTCTGCAAGACCATCTCCAAGCAGCTCTGAGAAGGAAACTGCGACACGACATCGATACTCCGCCCAACGTTGTACATGACAATGCTAGGGCACACATAGCAGGAGTTGTGTCTGCATTGTTGAATCGCTGGAACTGGGAGGTGCTCTATCATCCCCCCCTACTCTCCCGACATAAGTCCCTGCGACTTTGATCTCATCCCGAAGATGAAGGAGCCACTGCGCGGGAACCGCTACCCTGCAATTGGAGATGTTGTGCAGGCTGCCGAGCGCTCTCTTCGCACCATCGATAGATTGGGCAGTGCAAACGGAATCCAACGGCCGCAGGGAACACGTTGTATGCAGTGCTGGAGACTACATCGAGGGCCAATGAAACTTGGAACCATGCAGGTGTGTTATTTATCAATTTATAACATAGTTGTCAAAACTAAAAAAGCAACCTATGTATATACTAGCGGACCCGTGCGAGAAATCTCGCGTGTTCATAAACCACACTTTCACCAATAGGTTTATAATGCGAGACTTAAGGAGAAAGGTTGTTATGGTTTTATTTCAACCAAATGATTATAGAACACTATTTACATTTCAGTTCAAATTCCAAGTTCTACGTTCCCTAACTTAAGAAGGCAATCACTGAAAATTGGATCATCATAACACTCACCGGTTATTCGATATTTATGAAATTATATTATTTGAGTACTCTTTCCTTTGATTTACTGTTTCTGAAATCCATGCAAAATGATAAAGGAAAGACCTCAAACTGTTAAAATGGCATGAAAAAGGCGTCACAGCGGCCAAAATGTGAAGTGGACAGCAATTAAGGAGCGTATTTTCCTAGAGCAACAGTATCTGCAAATCGCACACTTCCTTCCTTTTTTGAAAGTCG
This sequence comes from Meconema thalassinum, assembly GCA_946902985.2. NCBI lineage: Eukaryota > Metazoa > Arthropoda > Insecta > Orthoptera > Tettigoniidae > Meconema > Meconema thalassinum. Next base: position 626,155,344 of record OX336390.1, on the reverse strand, counting down.
TTTTTTTAAAGAAATGATTGATATTTATGAAATTAGAGTGCAATTCGCCACTGCTTATGTCTATTCTCTTTCATTTGAATGCTCATTTGTCACGATCGGTAGCTTGTGAGCGCCGCAGGAGGGATCTATACTCCTGAAATAAGATATATGATGACTTGTTTAAAAAGTGTGTTTAAACAAATAAACAAGACGATAGGCCCTGGCAGAACTGCATCTGCATAGCACGAGAGCCTGGCGGGTGGTCTATACACATGCGAGAGTTCTCGCACGGCTCCGCTAGTATACATGATTATGATGATATTAAAGAAGGAGCAGAGAGAGAAGTTGTACTGATCGCGTGCCACATGTTGCTATCATCCAGTAAGAGATTCAGTTCCACAAAAAGCTGTAATGTAGAATGATGAACGAGCATCAAACCGCACTTGCGGATCGTAGCAAAACGAATTTCCTCTTTAATACAATCTTGTATAATGTGGCGATGTAAATACAGTATTTCGTGTGAGGGTTTGGTTAAGGCTGACCCAGTTGTGTTATCTATCTCCGCAAGGCGTCTGTGCGCTGATGTGACGCTCGCGTGACTCCATAGCCACTCAAGCTTACGAGCTGAAAAGCGAGCCCATAATCTACAGACCATAGTGTCATACTTGATATCGGGCACTGTCATAAGTGCCTGCTGGATACATCCCACATATTTCTGTAGAGCCACAGTCGCTCATACGAAGAATGAACGCACTCTTGGTAAATGTTTTGGCCAAGTCCCCGCGGATGTTTCGGCCACGTCCCCGCGGATAATAGATTCTTTTCAGCGCTATGAAGTACAATAGGTATATCTTTATATATATAATTCTTCGACACGTGTGTATGTGACTGAACTCCTCCTAAACGACTGAACCGATTTTGATGGAATTTGGTATGTATATTAGTGTGGGTCCATGTATGGTTTAGATTCACAATCCGACCCGGTAGGTGGAATGAACACAATTATAGAACCACAATTTACACACAATTTTAGAACCACAATATACAGTCAAAAACAGTCGTCATGGAAACCACTAGCCTTGGCCTTCGTGAAAGCTGATGTCTTTGGACGGTTTGTCTCTGCACGTTAGAGCCACCTGGTCGCAATCTGTGCAACTACCGCCATTACTTACACTCCGCCCGTGGCGGAAAGTTGTGTTTTATACCAAAGGTGGCAGTGATGTCGAATTCTACTGTTTGTCTCTGCACGTTAGAGCGTTTCTAAGTCCCGTATGAGTTCATATACCATTCATCCGATTGCCATGCAACTTGGGTGATATGTTGAGTGAGCTCCGGGGAAGGTGTTTGGCTTAATAAATCCATTTTACAATAGATAGCGCACGAATAGATTCAACAAATGGGCGACGACGAGTGAAGCGTTTCAAAAAGGTCCCGTTTGCGTTCAAATACCATTCGTCCGTTAGCGATGAAACTTGGGTGAGATGTTGTGTACACCCCAGGGAAGGCTTCTGGCTTAGTAAATCAATTTCACATTAGGTAGCGCACGACTAGATTCAACAAATGAGTGACGACGCGCGAAGCGTTTCAACAACATCCCGTATAAGTTTATATTCCATTCATAGATTGAGATGAAATTTTGATGAGTTGTTGTGTACACTTAAGTGAAGGTTTCTAACTTAGTAATCCATTTCACAGGAGGTTGCGCACGAGTAGATTCAACAAATGAACGGCGACGTGCGAAGCGTTTCAACAAAGTCCCGTATGCGTTCAAATACCATTCGTCCGATAGCGATGAAACTTGGGTGAGATGTTGTGTACACTTACGTGAGGGTTTCTAACTTAGTAAATCCATTTTACAATAGGTAGCTGACGAGTAGATTCAACAAATGAGCAACGACGCGCGAACTTTAAATCAAAGTCCCGTATGCGTTCATATGTCATTCATCCGATTCCGATGAAACTTTGATGTGTTGTTGTGTACACGCCAGGGAAGGTGTTCAACTTGGTAAATCCATTTTACAATATTGGTAGCGCACGAGTAGATGTAACAAATGAGTGAAGACGCGCGAAGCGTTCCAACAAAATCCTGTATGCGTTCATATACTATTCATCGATTGCGATGAAACATTGATGAGTTGTGTACACTTACGTGAAACTTTCTAACTTAGTAAATCCATTTCGCAGTTGGAAGAGCGCGAGTAGATTCATCAAATGAGTGACAGCGCACGAATCATTTAAACCAAATCGAGTATGCGTTAAATGCCATTTATCCGTTTGCGATGAAACTTTGGAGAGTTGTTGTGCACGCTCCAACGAATGTTTCTGAATTAGTTAATTCTATTCACGATAGTTTAGTGGCAGTTAACAGAAATTGAAAAAAAAATGTGTATCCAAAAGCACTTCAAGAAACAAAGTTACAACACTTTCTTTGATTGGCAGGACAACGTCTGCCGGGTCAGCTTGTCTTTATATATATAATTCTTCGACACGTGAGTATGTGACTGAACTCCTCCTTAACGACTGAACCGATTTTGATGGAATTTGGTATGTATATTACGGTGGGTCCATGTATGGTTTAGATTCACAATCTGACCCGGTAGGTGGAATGAACACAATTTTAGAACCACAATTTACACACAATTTTAGAACCGCAATATACAGTCAAAAACAGTCGTCATGGAAACCACTAGCCTTGGCCTTCGTGAAAGCTGATGTCATTGGACGGTTTGTCTCTGCACGTTAGAGCCACCTGGTCGCAACCTGTGCAACTACCGCCATTACATACACTCCGCCCGTTGCGAAAAGTTGTGTTTTATACCAAAGGTGGCAGTGATGTCGAATTCTACTGTTTGTCTCTGCACGTTAGAGCGTTTCAAAGTCCCGTATGCGTTCATATACGATTCATCCGATTGCCATGAAACTTGGGTGATATGTTGAGTGAGCTCCAGGGAAGGTGTTTGACTTAGTAAATCCATTTTACAATAGATAGCACACGAATAGATTCAACAAATGAGCGACGACGCGCGAAGCGTTTCAAAAAGGTCCCGTATGCGTTCAAATACCATTCGTCCGATAGCGATGAAACTTGGGTGAGATGATGTGTACACTCCAGGGAAGGCTTCTGGCTTAGTAAATCAATTTCACATTAGGTAGCGCACGACTAGATTCAACAAATGAGTGACGACGCGCGAAGCGTTTCAACAAAATCCCGTATAAGTTTATATTCCCTTCATAGATTGAGATGAAACTTTGATGAGTTGTTGTGTACACTTAAGTCAAGGCTACTAACTTAGTAATCCACAGGTTTGACGATCTCATCCTTTTGCATTTTGTATAGTAATGACAAGTATTTCCCTGAAATTATTCCAGTACCATCAGTCATCTCTAGTTCCAGAAACTGCGTTCTAATGTTTTTTTTAGCCTATTTTCAATTTTGAAAAAAATAGGCTTATGAGATCACCTTTTGTCCGTGTGTGTGCGTGTGTGTGTGTGTGATTCGTGTGTGTGTCCCCCCCCCCCCCTAATAAAATCTAAACGCCAGGAGCGATTTCAATGAAACTCGGAAAGTTCATAGCACTATTCCCGGCGACCTCGACCGTGCCCTTCAAATTTTGTTACTACTCACCAATCCAAAATGGCGGCTGTGCCAAATATTTCACCAGCATTCAATATCTCCGAAACTATTACCGATATTACCCTGACATTTTCTATGGTGATAGAGGGAAATATTATAAGTTCACTTATGTGACTTTTGAAAACCTGGCAACTACAAAACCAACATGGCGGCCAAGCGAATTTGCGACTTTTAAATAGACGTTTATCGCGATTAGACCAACCAAACGCAATGAAACTTGGTACAGTAAATGTTTATACACATTGTAATGCACCGACATCTAACTTCGTTCAATTGTTTACATAATCACAAGATGGCGGATGTGCGAAATATTTCACCGGCATTCTATATCTCTGAAACTATTAGCGGTATCTCCCTAACATTTTGTACGGATATAAAGGGCACTACTGGAAGTCCATCTATAAGACTTTCAAAAACCGGTTAACTACAAAACGAACATGGCGGCCAAGCGATTTTGAAAATATTAAATAGACCTTTCTCGCGATTAAATGTTCCAAGCGCACTGAAACCTGGTACAGGAAATATTTTTACACATTGTAATCCACTGGTATCTAATTTAGTTCAATTGTTTTCATAACCTCAAGATGGCGGCAGTGCGAATTTTAAAATTAAGTTTTTATTTCTTATGATGTAGTCATGCGATCGAAGTGAAAGTTTGAATAATGAACCTACGCAATAATTTTCCTTTATTGGTACATGACTCTATGGCCTATACATTTAACAATCCAACATGGCGTCCATCCTAAATATTTAGACGATACTGAATATCTACGAACCTATGTTAGCAATCAAACTGCATTATTTAATGTTCATAAGGGCTATGAACTTAAGTTCACCTATAGGACTTTAAATAACCTGGTGATCACAAATCCAACATGGCGGCGACGCGAATTATAAATATTCACATGGACGTTTCTCGCAATTTAACCATCCGCGTGCAGTAAAACTTGGTACAGTAAATCCTTATACGAATGTTAATCCACTGGCATCTAATTTATTTCAATTGTTTCCATAACCTCAAGATGGCAGCTGTGAAAATTTTAAAATCTCCTTGTTACTTCTTGTGTCCTAATTATGCGATTGAAGTTTGAATACTACACGTTCACAATAATCTGCATGTAACAGTACACAACTCTAGGACCTACATATATAAAATCCAACATGGCGACCATCCGAAATATTTAGTCGGTTCTCAATATCTACGAATCTATTACAGCAATCAAACTGAAATTGTGTATGTTGATAGTGGCAATTAAAATAAGTAGGATATATGAAAATAGGCTGTATAGTTCTTCACGGAACTACTTGTTTAGAATGTGACACTGATCAAAACTAAGGAATAACTTCTTAGACTCGTCGTATGGGTGATCGACCATTGGTTGCCAACTCCCTCCCCCTAAATGCCTCATCATTGTAGTGTTAGTTTTGTGATTATCAGAGACAATTCTTATAATTATGAAACCGAATTGTTCAACCTCGAGAATAACGTCCAGCAGGAGTTTATGTAAGTCTCGTCCTGACAGCTGCTTCGTGAAAAAGAAAGCACACGGTATCTGATAATTTGTCGAAAGACCTCTTAGCACAAAACACAACACACGATTGGCTGCTACTTGTTCCCGGCTGTAATTTTGATCCTCTTTCCTTTCGATGAGACGGTGCTCAAAATGTGTCCTTGTACCCGAAGAAGGTGCAAGGTATGTCTAATTTCTCTTAGATTTATTAGCACGATATTTTATTTTGTGATATAATTTTAATTTTGATATTCCGGAAATTATAATGACAATAATTATATAGTGTCACTAGCAACCCGCTTCGCCCACGAATCATTTAAACCAAATCCCATATGCGTTAAATGCCATTTATCTGTTTGCGATAAAACTTTGGAGAGTTGTTGTGCACGCTCCAACGAATGTTTCTAAATTAGTTAATTCAATTCACGATAATTTAGAGGCAGTTAACAGAAATTGAAAAAAAAATATTGTGTATCCAAAAGCACTTCAAGAAACAAAGTTACAACACTTTCTTTGATTGGCAGGACAACGTCTGCCGGGTCAGCTTGTATAATTATATATATATTGAAGTCATCTACCAGGAACTTGACGTGGTGATCGGGGATCTTACTGAATGTGACCTTGCAGTTGATGAGCGTGCTGTCGCCACTCCCAAAGGCATTTTAGAGCTACTGCCAGCAAGTATTCAGGCCGCCCCTTACATGGAGAACAGACGCCCTTGCAGCCGCCCCTAACATGGGAAACAGACGCTGCTGATGCTTAGTGCACTCACATTATTCCCTGAGTACTGGGCTGCCTCGTCCGCAATCTCCACCGTTCCGAAGTCCATCTTCTCCGCTGTAGATTCCGTTGAGGTCTTCACTCGTAACCCTGAGCTGGGACCCTTACCAGATGGTACACACCGGGCCAGTATGCTCTGGGACTCTCATAGGCAGGGGCGCCAATCCCTGGGCAGGGCTACATCCGAAGAGGGTCCCTACCTGCTACCTTAATATATATATACTGTATAGGCTATTTATAATGAATGAGTTATTGTTATTGTTGTATATTATGAGTGTACCTCAGAAGTTCATACACTAACAGATGTCGCCCAAATGTGAATCCAATTACACTAAAATGGTTTAAACGTGCACTAACAACAAACCATTATTAAACTGTGTAACTCACCATACAATTCTGAGGATAACATTGTGGAGAAACTACTAGCCTACCGGCGAATTGTTACCGGTGGCGGAAATCGGAACTAATGCGCGCCGCCCAGCCACACGCCTGCGATAGACGTGCAGTTGTCGCCAGCGAAACCTCATCGCGTGTCGTTAGTGTGCATGATTCATGCTGGCTCGTGCGCTACGCGGTGTGTTCTCATTGTATGACTGTACATGCGTTCCCCCTCTTGCTCCGCAACCGCTCGCTGCAGCCATAACGATGTGAGATGACGTAATGTATGCACAACGGCTGCGCTCCACGTCTAGCGGTAACTATTCCCTGGTAGGGTAGTACATATTTACTCAAGCATCTCAATCGTCATTAATCGATTACACGTTGTACCGTGAGGTGGAGGAGAATTGGTGCGAGTATGCGTGAGTCATATATGATGATTTTCCCACCTCAGGCTAGAACATAATTATCTACTGTATATTGAAGACCACGCATCACGCTTCTTGAGAAACGCAGTTTTCACACTAGTACAATATTCACAATAATTCAAACAGATTCCACATGCACTCAAGTGGATAGGATTGATGATCACGGTGATCCATGTCTCTAAAAGAAACAACAGCAACAACAGGTTTCTAGTTGAATTTACTTTTGGCATTCGAGTTTTCGAACACTTTCACTAATGATTCTCCACAAACACACCGGTTATATACGGAATGGCTCCTAAGGTTTCTTATATTGGCAACAAAGATGCAACTCGGAATGAAGCATAGAGTAGGCATAATATTACCGGTAACATGTTCAAGTTGAACAATACTAGGAATATTCACCTATTCCTCTGATTCCATAAAATGAAATAATTTCGTCCATGCTGTACTGCTCTGTTAGGCAAATCTTATAAGTGCTACCAGCATTCTAAACAGATCTAATTGATTGATGGTTTGTTGGTTCCTCAGTTTAGAGGCTGCACGACAACGCGGTCATGTAGCCCCGTGTACTTTGGGTGTGTGTAGAATCTGATAACCTGTGTTAATTAATTGTGATGGCTGTATTAATGTGTGTTATCTGTAGTTCAGGTAAGGACTGCAAACGATCAATTTCAAGTTTTGCCTACTCTTGCTAGCAAGTGCTACCGTCAACGACACTTAGCCGCGAACTTGGTTACTAGATGCCATCACGACCGCCACCTGGCAGCGAACGTTGGATCTTAATAGAGCATTAATCAAATCTAACCTACAAATTTAGCTTCACATAATTGTAGTTACTGGAAAGTTCTTTTACAGTATAAGCCACAAATCTAAGATATGGGTCCGCCGTTTTCACTTCCCCTCCGTAGGAAGGCATACTCAGGGATTTTTAACGCTCTTAGAAAATCCGACGATTTTGGTCGGGTTTGAAACCGCGGTCTTGGGCATGGAAGCTCAGCATGCTACCAACTACGCCACCGAAGCCACCACTAATTGATTGAATCTTGAACTTTAAGAAAAGAGGCTGCTTAGTTCGTCATGTTATCCCCCCAAGGGCTCACATCTAGTGGGACGTGGGTTGGCGACCACGGGACCACAGCTGAGTCCGGCATTGCTTCCACTTACTTGTGCCGGGCTCCTCTCCGTCTTCTTTCCCGTCGACCTCTCTTGGGCAACTCTTGTTCTCTTCCGACCCCAACGGTATTAGGGTATCCGAGGCCTAAGGAGTCTCTTACTTTCCCGCCTTAATTGGCCCTTCTCTTATCCCTCCTGATCCCTCATTTTCCGAGGTATCAGCCTTCTTTTTCTTTTCATTTTATTTCCTTTTCTCTTTCAAATTCCCGCACTGTTTTGTGAATTGGCTTCCCGTGTTTCTAAATTACATTTTGTGAGTATTTTCAATCTAAATAGCATTTTGTAAGTATTTTCAATCTAAATTGCATTTTGTGAGTATTTTGAATCGAATTTACATTTCGTGCGTATTTTCAATCTAAATTACATTTTGTAAGCCTTTTTCCATCTAAATCACCTTTTGTGAGTATTTTCAATCTAACTTGCATTTGTATGTATTTTCAATTTCAATTGCATTTTGTAAGTATTTTGAATTTCAATTGCTTTTTGTTAGTATTTTGAATCTAAATTACATTTTGTGCATAACTTATCTTCAATCTAAATTACATTTTGTAAGTCTTTTTCCATCCAAATTGTCTTTTGTGAGTATTTTCAATGAAAATTGCATTTTGTAAGTATTTTTGATCAAAATTGCATTTTGTAAGTATTTTTGATCTAAATTGCATTTTGTAAGTATTTTGAATCACGGGCCGGCATATTTTGAGCATTTTGAATCTAAATTACATTTTGAAAGTATTTTCAATCTAAATTGCATTTTGTAAGTATTTTCAATTCCAATTGCATTTTGTAAGTACTGTATTTTGAATTTCAATTGCATTTTGTGAGTATTTCGAATCTACATTACATTTTATGCGTATTCTTCAATCTAAATTACTATTAATTACCTTTTGAAAGTACTTCCACTCTAAATTACATTCTATGAGTATTTTCAATCTAAGTTCCATTTTTAGCCTACTTTCGATTTTTTTTTCAAAAAATGAAAGTAGACTTATGAGATCTACACAGGGCCAAAAATTGTGTGTCTGTCTGTGTGTGTGTGTGTGTGAGTGTGTGTACTCTGCATGTCCGCCCCCCCCCCCTATCAATTCAAACACAGTGAATCCGAATTGAACGAAATTTGGTAAAGAGGTAGCACTAGCAAAGGGCACCTCGGTGTCATGTTTTATATCACCGCCATCTTTACCAAAACTCAATGGCGGCCACTCAAACGTTCACAACGTAAAATCAAATAACGACTAAACTAATCATCCTATCTCTACCGAATTTGGTACCAACATACCTTCATATGGGACGCGCCTTGTGCCTAAACTACAAGGTCATCAGCCGTACCATTTCAGGAAGGCGGCCGTGTGAATTATGCAAACTTTATAATCCATAACATGGGACCCACCAGTTCCGGTTATCGTTTAAACTGTTCTAAAGGACGAGGCCCGTTCGAAATTATAAGTTTATCTTGTAACATTATAGTAAAGAAGTTACTTTAAAAAGCTGAGCCATGCCAGTAACAAGACAGCAGCTGTATTTTGTGCCTGACCTATTATATTTCTTATTTCTTCCGAATTTGGCCGCCCGTGGACCGCATGGAACCTAAGGTTTTCTGGTTAATCTCCTCTTCTCTTCCCAAAACCTCTTCATTCGTTCACTTCTGATCTTTCGCTCCTCCTCGGATATTACCAGTTTGGCTCTAATTTTAGGCGTTTTCTCCTCGAACATCTTGATGTTGTCAATTCGGTTTCTGAACTCTTTTCTGTTGTGGATCACATCCAGTGTGAGTCCACTTTCCTTGGCGTCTCTTTTAACCTCTTCTACCCAGTTAGTTGTAGCCTTCAGCTCAGTAATATACTTGAATATCCTCTTAGTCAGTCGGTTCTCGTCCATTCTCACCAAATGTCCGTAGAATTTCAACCTTCGCTTCCGCATTGTGACAGCAATTTTTTTCAGTATGTTTATATTTCACTAGTTAAAGTATTGCATGCAATATAGCCTACTGATGGAAATAATATAAACTTTGTATGAAATGCTTTACATGTAAAAAACTATATACTGTACTCCACTGAAGAAATCGTTTAGTCTAAATCATTAATTGGTAAGAAGTTGTATGTTATCGGCAAATTTTGGCAGCCATGTTTGGCTGCGTGGTAAAGCGTTAGCCTTTCACCCGTATGACTGGGGTTCTAATCCTACCAGAGTTGGTTTTTATGCTTGTTTTTTTTTTAAATTTATTGTTTTGTAATTACTCAGATGTTTTAAAATTAAGCGTTATATTGTGCATATTACAATGGAAAATATATATTTAATTAAAACAACATTCGCCAGCGGATCTGCACGAGACATCTAACAGCAACGAGGTGAACTATCATGCCAACTGATTGCGCACGGGCCCACAGATTACCTTCCAGCTTTAATTGAAAAGTTTCTGTTTATGGCCGCTAGAATGAACTCGCCCTATTTGGATTATCTTATACGCCAGATGCCATGACTGTTCTACGTGGGACTCCACTGGTTGGCATTCTATACGCATCGAATATGAAGAATGAAAAGTTGATAATAGCCTACGATACATTTTTATTTTAAAGCGTTTGTAACAGCCTATCGTGTGTTATTTGAAAATGTTATTTGAACTAAAGAACAAAACGATGTCACATAGTACCTGTACTCTTATCTGTTGGTGCTATGAAATGAAAATCCACAACCTGCTTCCAGTCTCCGACCGGGTCAGGAATGGAATGAATGAAGCCCCCATCTAGCGGCGAGGATATGAACTGTGCCGGCTGCCGAGGCCTGACGCACTCCTCTGGGGCAATGATTAAATGAATGACAGATGAAATGAAATGATAGTGGAGAGTGTTGCTGGAATGAAATGTTCACAGGGAAAACCGGAGTACCCGGAGAAAACCCTGTCTGCCTCCGTTTTGTCCAGCACAGATCTCACATGGAGTGACCGGGATTTGATCCACGGACCCAGCGGTGAGAGGCCGGCGTGCTGCCGCCTAAGCCACGGAGGCTTCTATCTGTTGGTGCTAATTCAGGATATTATTTAATACTTTTACTGCAGCCAAATAGCAATCGAAAATAAAGAATGAACTGAAATTGCGCTCTGGGGATTTGAATTGCATAGTCTTTGATTGATTGTTTCCTTTACTACAGAGCTCTAAGTGGTAGCGTTCACATGCTTGTCCACATAGTCGGCATACACGCGTCACTGTAGAGTCATCATCGTCGTCATGTTATGTACGTAAATATTTTAAATAATTTTCCTATATATACATGACTAGTTTATAGTTACTAGAACCTTTCTTTTTAAATCTTCTTGAACAGTGTGTCAGTCCTCCGAGTTTTTTTTTTGTGTGTGTTGACTAAACGACAAAAAAAGCTGTCGTGAGTATGACTTTACCCCCAGCACAGGGATGTGAATAGTGGTTTTCAAACTACAGTATATGTCAAATTTGAAGTGTGCTGGACTAGGATATTGATTCTAATCACATAATGACATTTTGTTCAGCAATCAGCGAGCCATGGCATGAAATGGGTGAGTCCTTCAAGTTCAAACTGTTTATATTCACGTAAAGTGACTAAAATATAATTACTCATTTTACCCCCCCCCCCCCCCCCCACACACACACACACACATATATATATATATAAATACTTGGCCTATTTTTATTATCTAAAGAACCCAGCCCTGTGTTAAGTGTACGGAAGAGAACAAGTCAAACATTGCCAGTTGTTATTAATTCAATTTAGAGGCTTGAAACATATTAGTCAACAGCCCTGTGTAGTTGGGTGTGTATTAAACTTGCCTGATAACCTGTATTTATGCGATGAATGTAGTAGTGTTTGTAACTACATTAGTGACAGAAATGGGGTAGGTGCCCCGGGATTTGTAATAAGGTCCTATCCAGGCATTTGCCTGTAGGGAGTGTGGAAATACCCGGAGAAAACCACACACACAGGATAGCCCCTGTCAGCGCTTAACCTACAATCTCCGGACTTGCAGCAGCTACCCGCGCGGTCGTGGTGCACGATTTAACGGGCTCGGCTACGCCGCGGAACGGGGTAGATAGGCTATAAAACGATGGGTTACAGCTCTCGTCCACAGCCGGAGAGCAGCCTTGGGAGGAGAACAATAACCACATACCTACTCCCACAGCGTTAGTTCAATTAAGAGAGGACGTCTGGGGCCGGATTGAATAGTCTTGTTACGGAGCGAAAGCGCATGACCTTTAACAAGAAGAGTCAGGGTCACAACCCACAAGATGGACACCCCATCGCACCGTCTCTTAGATTTGTTCATAAGATTATAAGTTACGGTAGAATTTGAAGGGATCTATGCTAAACTTACTGTTAATGAATACAGGACCGACACCACACAATAACACGAGTTACTGTACTACACAGTTGTCCGGTCTCGTGGTTTAGTGATCCGAAGGTGCCCCGGTTCAAATCTCGTTGAATGATGACTTTGGAAAGTTAAGTGAGTGCGAGTGTTTTGTGGCTCCTTCATTCATTTCATCACCACGAGGTGCTGGTCGCCAGTGGGTGTCAACCTGAAAGACCTGCACCTGGTCTCTACGGTGGCCACATACACAATGATTGATTTATTATTATCTTCTTCATCATCAGCAGAAGTGTACAGCGCTAAAAATTAAGGCGTATCAAATTCATTTAAGGTGGAAATACTCCTGAAAGACACAGTGAAAGGACCTAACACTTAGACCTAACTACCACAAAAAGTACAACCAACTCCTCCCAACGGTAATTGTACTCCTAACTACATCGTGTTAGGAAGTTAATATGTCAAATTAACTGTATGAAGTTCTTCGAGATTGTTCACAAATCCTGTTATTCTTAGGAATTCCGTGCTAAATTCATGGAGCACATTAATAATAAAAAGAACAACCGACGGTAGCTGGAATATCCTCAATCATCGTCTATACCTCCTGTAAATGAAAAGTTGTTGATTAATTTTATGGGCTTAGGACATCGTGGTCATCATTCCCGTGTAGTTGGGCGTGAGTTGAATTTATCTGATAACCTGTATTGATGTGATGTCTGTAGTAGTGTGTAGTAGTGCGGGACTTGAAGTAAGGCACTATCTCGGCATTTGCCAGCAGGGAATGTGGAAAAACCCATGTGAAAGCCACAGTTCACAGTAATGAAAAATAAGGATCTGGTTATTCTAAGTGTAAGAGAGGTTGTTGTTGATTCTTTTAGAGGCTTTACGACATCGTGGTCATGTAACCCCGTGTACTCGGGTGTGTGTAAAATTTGTCTGATAACCTGTGTCACTGTGATGTCTGTACTTTATCGAAGTGTGGATCAGCCTGGAATCGAACCCGGGCCTCCGCGGTGACAGCCAAGAATGCTAGCCACAACGCAACGAGGCGGACCGTACCGTAAGAGAGGGACAAGACCCCTAACTTCGCCAATATTGAAAGAAAGAAAGAAAGAAAGAAAGAAAGAAAGAAAGAAAGATAATAATAATAATAATGTCCCAGGGTCCCAGGAATCAACCTGGGAGGAGTCCTTACGGCTCTGGGCTAATGGGAGTGAAATGCGTTGTTGCATGTCAGCTGCGACTTAAACATATTGGATTCAGCAAGAGAATCCAACTTAGCCTCTTTCACTCCAACTCCAGCATGTAACCTACAAGAGGTGCCCCCTGTTAAGCCGAGCAACCCAGTGAAAGGTTGGGTAACCAATCCCAGCGGGAAGCTGGGTCGGCGAGCCGATCAGTGCTGGGGACTCCAAGGCTCACAACCTTGGCAGTACATTGGTCAGTGTGCAATATCACTGGCCCCCTATCTACAGTTTTTTCAACTGTGAAAGGCATGGAGGAAACGTCTGCTGAAGCAACTACCCCAGGTGGTAACCAATCCACCGTCGTCTTGCACGACGCATGCAGGCCTTCGGACTCTGGGGAGCCTGCAACGACATGCTTGGAGGTATCGGAGACTCCTACAAACAAGATCAGACACAAACGACGCAACTTCTTCGCAACATTCAACGTGAACTCCCTTATGAAGGTCGGTAAATTGAAAAAACTGATTGACACCCTACAACATCATCAAATCCTGATCGCAGCAATTCAGGAAACAAGGTTTGTTGATGCAGAAGCTTTTGACTCCCAGGGGTATAGAATCTTCAAAGGTTAAAGTCGGAAAACGTGTAGTAAAATCCATCCCCCACCTTGGCACAGGATTTGTGGTCAGTAAGAAGATTTTAGAGTCCATCACCAACTTCACGTCCCCTAACAGTCGAGTCTCGATCCTTTCGTTTCGGAGCACAAATAAAATCTACACCATGGTGAACGTCCATGCCCCATTTAATCAAGCTAACAGAATCGATCCACAAGGGACGGAAATATTCTGGGAAGAGCTTGAAGATATGCTATCCAAGATTCCCAAGGAACACATCATCGTCCTTCTTGGGGACTTCAATGCTCAGCTCGGTAAGGAAAAGAAATTCAAGAATATTATCGGAGAATACCCGGCCCACAGAAGAACAAACCGCAATGGAGAAAGGTTAGTGGAGTTGTGCAAGGTGTTCAACCTAGTGATGAAGTCAACCGCTTTCAAACGACTTCCTGCAAAACAGAAAACATGGACATCCCCAAATCCCCATCTCGGCGAATTTCAAATTGACCACGTTGCTATTTCTCGTAAATCTCGTAGAGAAATCCAGAATGTAAAAGTCTTAAGAAGCGCGAATCTTGACTCTGATCACTATCTTTCAAAGATAAAATTAAAACTTCTTCCAAGATCCACCAAGAGATTTCAGGGAAGAAAGATCAACAGGTTTGATGTGGAAAAACTGAAAACACAAAGCGAATTCAGTCAGAAACTTGAAACACTTGAGCCACAGAATTGGGAACAACTCAAAGAAGCAATTCTTGAAACGGCACAGGAAACCATCCCACTGACAAAGTTGAGGCAGCATCCTTGGTGGACTAATGAATGTGACGATGCCATTCACCAAAGGCGGCTTGCCTGGTTGCGATGGAACAAACAGAAGAATGAAGAAAACAGAGAGAGATTCCTGGTCGTGAGAAAGCAGGCTGATAAAACCATACGCGGGATAAAACGAGCATTCCAAAAAAATCAGTTGGCACAGATAGACCAAGATTTCAAAAAGAACAACACACGTGATTTCTATAAAACCTTCAAGCAAAATCTCAGTAAATACACACCACCCAGTCTTCACTTTAGGAATCCCGATGGGAAAGTTGCTTACAATGACAAAGACAACTGCCAGATCCTGGCGAAATACTTTGAGTCCCTTCTCAATTGTGAGGCTCCAACATCGAAATTTTCCTTTCACAGTAATGTGCTCGTCAATCCAGACTCAAGTCCACCAACTAGGGAAGAAATCAAGCAGATCATTCACTCACTTAAGAACAATAAAGCACCAGGTGAGGATTCAATAGTTGCCGAACTCTGGAAATACGCAGGTGAAAAACCAGTCGACAAGCTAACGGATATCATCCGGGAGATTTGGGAAACAGAGAAACTGCCCAGTGATTGGACATCGGCCCTAATTCATCCCCTGCACAAGAAAGGTGATAAAGCGGACGTAAACAACTATCGTGGCATATCACTCCTCTCGATAACATACAAGATTCTCGCGAAAGCGCTTCAAACGAGAGCGGAAGCACAGCTCGATCAACACCTGGGCGAATACCAAGGTGGATTTCGAAAGGGGCGCTCTTGTGTTGAGCAAATCATGAATCTAAAATCAATTCTATCGTACATGAATCTGAGAAGTAAGAAATTTGTTGTGACTTTTGTTGATTTCAAGAAGGCTTACGACTCGCTGGATCGAAGTACCCTGATCCAGGTTTTAAGAGAATTTGGTTTAGATAATAAGACAAGAGCAATCATTCACCAATCCCTATTGGATACGGCTTCCAAAGTGAAATTCATGGGAGAGATTTCTGAATCCTTCGCAATACGGACAGGGGTGAGACAGGGAGATGGGCTCTCGCCTCTTTTATTCAACTGTGTTCTTGAGAAAGTTATTCGAGAGTGGCGTAAAGAATTGTGTAAGGATGGTATAGAGAATGGGGTCAGACTAGGTTGTAAGAACAAAAACCTGACAATCGACTGTTTAGCTTTCGCAGATGATGTTGCAATTTTCTCTAATTCTCTTGACACAGCCACACAACAAATCAATCAATTACAGGTGCAAGCAGCAAAGGCAGGTCTTCAGATTTCGTTTGAGAAAACGCAGTTTATAACGAACATCAAGTCGGAACCCAGAGAACTTACGGTGAATGGAGGACAAATAAAACAGGTAGAGAAATTCAAATACCTGGGTGAATGGATTGAGCCCAACATTCGTGAAAAGGAATCCTTCGTGGCACGGATTAACAAAATGGAAATGGCTTACCATTTAACCAAAGACATTTACAAATCACGATCTATGTCCTTCAAGGCCAAACTGAGGCACTTCGTTACCGTTATTCGCCCGGAGGCGTTATATGCATCAGAATGCCTGGCGATGAATAAGAAAGACCTGGCAGAACAACTCGAAGCCAAAGAGAGGAAGATTCTGAGAAAGATCTTGGGCCCGGTCAAGGAACGAGGAGAGTATATAAGACGACACAACGATGAACTCTATCTACATGTGGAGAAAATAACGGACACCATTCGCAAAAGAAGACTCTCCTTTTATGGCCATTTAACACGAATGAACTCCGGAAGATTGTCCAATCGAATCTGTGCCTACTTTGTGGGAAAGAAAACCAAAGGGATCTGGTTTACAGAGGTGGAAAAAGACCTACAAGAACTGGGGATATCACATGAGGACATCTTGGAACGTGACTCTTTGAAGAAGAAACTTGGGGAGATACGGAGTTTTCAGCCAAAACCTATATTGAAAACTGGCAAGAAGTGGACCGAAGAACGAAGGGAAGCTCACCGAAGAAGAATGCGCGAATACTGGGCCAATGTGAAAGAACGAGGGAAAAGGCAGTTGAAATAACGTGGTCCATAGACGACCGAAACGATTTTAAAAAAAATGTTATTTGCATTACGTCCCTTTTAACAACTGCGGCTTTTAGAGACGCCGAGGTGCCGGAATTCTGCCCCGAAGGGGATCTTTAACGTGCAAGTAAATCTACTGTCACGGCTCCCTCACATTTGACACCCTCAAATGCCAGCTGACTGCGCCAGGATTCGATCCTGAAACCTTGGGTACAGCAGGCGAGAACGTTACCACTGAGCCACGCAGCGAGCTAGGAAAGAATAGGCCTAACATTTTCGATGATCTCCAAACTTTCGAAATTACTTTCAGCGACTTTTTACTCTGGAGTGAACAACAGTCGGTAACACTGCTTGGGATGGCGGGACCTGAACTACCCTGACCTAATCGGGACGTTGGGTCGCCCTGTAGTACTTAAATGTAACACATCGATCGTACACGTCGTTCTTAGTGGACAGCACTTTCTGTGCACTCCTAGACTCGACTCTGGGCTGTGCTGACAATTGTAATCTAGTTAATGATACGGCCTGCAACTCATACATTAGCAGCACCTGATACGTACACCTGGGTTCAGAATAATGCGGAACGAAAGGAGCAGCACGTATATGGTAGCTGAATAACTGGATGATTCCTCCCAAGCACTATGTTAGGAAGGTTTGAAAAAATATCAAGTTCAAATTTGCCTAAGCTTAGCTAACATAATAAGCATCTATATTAAATATTTAAAGACCGACAGCAGTGGCTACACTGGCTAAAGCGCAGCATTAGGTCATGGGGCCAAGCTCTCTGCTGACTCGGTAGACGCGTGGGTTCGAGCCGCACCGTCGGCCGTCCTTGAAATGGTTTTCCGTGGTTTCCCATTTTCAAAACCAGGCAAATGCTGGGACGGTACCTTCTGACAGGCCACGGCCGCTTCCTTCCACATCCTTGCCCAGTTTCATTCACCATCATTCATTTCATCTCTCATTAACTCCTCTCCTGAGGTTGGCGTCAGGAAGGGCATCCGGCCGTAAAAACCATCGCCACAAAGACTTCCATCGCATCTCATCCCCGACCCCGTTGGAAAACGGTAATCATAAGGGGTAGACATACATACATACATTAAATATTTAAAGCAAGGACAATGCATCAACTGAGAACAAAGATGTGGGAGGAAACATAGGGGAGGGGGGTGCAACTTCTCTCAGGCAAGTCGTCTTGTTATCTAGAAATTCGTACCGAGATTCCTATCCCGAAAGTATTGGGTTCAATTCTCGGCCACCAATACGTTCATTCTGGTGTGAGGGATGGGCGCATGTCCGATCTGCTTCATGATAATTGTGGGTTCGAATCTCACCTTATCCATACCACAATGCGTTTCCGTTCTTCCCACCCAGGAATTCACGCAAATGACGTAATAGTAGCCACTCCGAGGCCGCTCCTTCACAATCCTACTAAGTACAGACACTGGTACAGATCTACAGTGACGCAGTTTATCGGTCAGAGTTCATATTCACCCAGGCGTACGAGCCTGATGACCACGATGTCGTAACCCCCTTGAATGAAACAATAACCACGTTTTGGACATTTAGGATGATGTAGCCTAAGTTTTGCTTTATTCACGCTCTTTCCTGTTCATGTTTTCTTTAATTTGCGTTGCTACGTCATGTCCGCTACAACTATCGTTCTGCAAGGCCGAGCGTGCTAGGCATGTACGAAGAGGACAGATTTGAGTTAATCGATTCAGACGACGGTGACAATAAGTCATAATATTCCAAGTTTTCTGACACTCAAGATGGGTACCAATCTCAGTCCAAGCCCTTATCGATGTATTAAAAATACACTTTTACAGCAATACACTTGCTCTGAATTACAATTCCACAGCCTACAAATGTTTAAAAAAAACTCATTGAAACAAAGCGGATAATTATTTCATTATTCCACTTGTTTGGATAGTTTGGAGTAACCCAAAGGAATGCTCTTTCATGTCATTTCCAGAAGTTAGTTGCAATTGTGTAAGTTATATTATTATTCACGTACGAAATTAATGAAGATTTGCATATGTGACTTGAAAAAGTATTCTATCATATTATTAAGCGGTGAAAAAATTCTTTTTTATTTGTTTGCCAAATTATCCCAACATCTTTGCAATCCAGCGCAATATAGAAAATCCGCCCCAATGTGCAAACCTAATAACTGATGCCAAAGTATTATTGTATTCATGACTGCAAATTTACTGGTTACTTTCAAGAATAACTTTTACTTGTAATTGGTTACAACTTCTTAATTTAGTAGTAATTTAATCAAATCCTCCTCCTTTCCATAGTATTTTCCCCATCACTGTCAACGGACATGCTATCCTTCCTTAGATCACATCCTCGACTAGTATATGCCTGTCATTGCGCAGTCACAGTGTGTTAATGCTAAGAAACAGATTCCTTTGTAGATGTATAACTAGGTCCATTTCACATCATAATCAGGCGCCACCGAGCCAAAGACACAGACTCGACACTTGTGGGTGACTCAACTGCCTCAACAAGATGTTTGAACCGCCAAAACTATTCGTCACCCCGCGTACAGCT
Organism: Meconema thalassinum; assembly: GCA_946902985.2. Taxonomy (NCBI): domain Eukaryota; kingdom Metazoa; phylum Arthropoda; class Insecta; order Orthoptera; family Tettigoniidae; genus Meconema; species Meconema thalassinum. Next base: position 626,135,921 of record OX336390.1, on the reverse strand, counting down.
CATGCCGATTATCATCTATTGCATATGATAATTATCAAAACAATAAATGTACGGAAGTATCAGACAACGAGAAGGTCACTGATCTCCTACCGTTATCGTTATCACACTGACTTCACATTGTCGTGATAACAACAAAGTTCACTATTCACTTTGATTTACAAGATAGATATCATGCGTGTTTACCGTGACGCTCCAAGCAAGAACTCTCGATGAGCGAAAGTTGTGTATTCATGAGATGAGTAAGCAGGAGCGAGGCGATGGGTGCTGAGGGTTGCTAGAGACCCCCCCCCCTTTTTTTTTTTCACTGCTTCGTGTACTCCCACTGCTATTGAAAAAAGTTCAAATTATTTTTAACTCTAGTTCCCATTATCATAAAGTTCCGAAAACGTTGTACTGTACATGAACTTAACGTTAATGCTTGAGAGAGCGGTAGAGGAAAATATGGGGGAAAAGAAGAAGGACATATCAGGCCCACTTATTCAACTATCCTTAGAGAATAGCCGTAAAAAGACTCTCTAAAACTGGACTTTAAATAACGCGCGTTCTGAGGTTTCGTATAGTTTTCAAGTATGTCGGCATTTTTTTCTATTAAAATGGGAACTAAGTTCAAACAGTGATGCCAATACGCTGGATATATTTCCTTTAGGAAGGAAGGAGGGGGGAAGAACATGTTACTAATGAACAGGGCCATATGGTGTCCGGCTCTGAGGCTAAATGGTTAGCGTGCTAGACGTTGGCCCTAAGTGCCCCGGGTTCGATTCCTGGCCGAGGCCATCAGGGATTTTAATCTCCTGGGGTTAATTCCCGTGGCTCGGGGACTGGGTGTATGTGACGTCTTCATTATCACTTCATCCTCATTACGACGCGCAGGTCGCCCACGGGCGTCAACTAGAAAGACCTGCACTCGGCCTCTCATCGGGCATTGCCATCATCGGGGCAATGTGGTGTATTTTTAAGTTAACATAAAGAGCGAGCAAGGAGAAACATTAAAAATCATACTTTCCTTATTCGGTAAGAAATTAACGTTAATACATTTTTATTTTGTATTTTTCCCGTACATACTCTTCTGGCATTCAAATCCACGAACATATCAGAAAATGAAAGTTTAATGACCACTTGGTATATTAATTTAGACAATACATTTTTTGTGGGTGAGTGGATAGCGTGTCTGTCTACTAACCCCAAGATTGCACGTTCGCTCCTGGCTGTGGAAAGTGATTTTTGAAAGGCGGCAAAAATACGACACGCATGTCATACGATGTTGGCATGTCAAAGAACCCATTTGAATTCAGTAGGCAGTGTTCATAATGGCAAAATTAATCTCGGGAGTTCCCGCCAACACAAAGTTCCTCATTTCTCTACTAGAAAGCCCTGTAGTGTTCAAGGAGCTTAGATATCTAACCTCCTTGACTTTCATAGTGATTCAATGAACAACGAAATTCGACATGCAAGCTACCCTCTGGGTGTCAAATTACGAAAGATTGCACCCGGCCCCAAGGCCATACGATAATAATGTTATTATTATTATGACTGAAAGGTCAGTCGGTGGCCTGTCGACGGAGACATAAACGTCTCATAGTGTGATTTATAGAGGTTTAGCAGGTGACATAACGAGTAGACTACTTAATTATTTATAATTAATATTGTACCTTTCAGTCTGTCAACACAAGAACCATTCCAATTACTGGAATATGTGAAAATTACGCTGAAATAAATGACATGTGATTAAGATTCATATTACAGGAATATACTATATTTATAAACTATATGAATCTTAATCACATGTAATTTATTACAGGTTATGTTTTCACATATTCCAGTAACAATTTTTGTGTTGACCGACTGAAAGCTATACTATTAATTGTTATTATTTATTTATTTATTTATTTATCGTATGGCTTTTAGTGCCGGGAGTGTCCGAGGACATGTTCGGCTCGCCAGAGGCAGTAGCTGCTTTCAGCGGACACCCAAGTACCGTTCAATTTCAAGTAAATCCAACTTTCACTACCAGATGTCTGACATCTAGTGGTGAGCGTTGGAACTTTGATAGAGCGTTTCAACGAAATATAACCTAGAAATTTAGCTTCACACTAGTTTAGTTAGTGGAAGGATCATTTACATGACATAAATCTATGACATGGGACCACCGGCCTTACTTCCCCTCCGAAGGAAGGAATACTTAATAAATCCGACGACTTCGGCCGGGTTTTAACCCGCGATCTTGGGCACACCAGTTCAGCATGCTACCAACTACGCCACCGAAAATGGCTTCAAAGCTATCTTTACAACCAGTACTGTCACGCATTATTCGACAGGTTTCATTCCGTTGTTCCAAATTGAGAACGCAGTAATGTAAAACAACTTGTGTAGGATGACTTATAAATGTGATCATAGCCAAGGACCGGATCATAGTAGTGTATAAGTGAGAAGACGAAATACGTTTAACTTATTAAGAGACAACGCCAGAATGATTCTTAACTCAGCAATGAAAATTACATGAAAAGAAAGTAGTCGAAAATAACGGGGCACGTGTCCCAACTATTTTCCACGCAGAAAGTGGATCATGATAACGTTTCAGTTTAACGGAGAAAATATCCTGTTTACCTAAATTTTAACGCAGGTACAAGGTATTGTTGTTGAGTATATGCAGAGCCCTGCGCGGATAAACAAAACGTTATCCGCATCCGCACGTTTGTTATTCGATCTACTAGCATTGCAATAATATTTTTAATTTGATGAAGTATTGAAGCAACACATTATCAGATATTTGAGGAGAAAGTCGTTCCCCTAGGCTATGTATGCCATGTGCTATGTTTAAAATGAATGCCATACAGCCAGAATTGCAACAATTTTGAGTTCGGTGTGTTAATTAGGCTCAAATATATAATTTGAATGAGATTAGCTTAAATAATCATCTTAAATTTGTCATGAAAAAATCATAACGGAAAAATATGATAAGTCATAAACATCTGGGTCCTAGTAATGATATTCAAGCAAGTTTAGATTGTATTCTAAAAACTATCCGCGAATTTACTGCAAACATTATCCGCAGCTTAACCACTATCCGCACAGCCATGAAAACTATATCCGCATGGCGAAAATTCTTCAAGGGGAAGCTGCAACAAGTCCGGAGATGGAGGTTCGAATCCCAGCGCTGACAGCGGCTATGCTGAGTGTAGTTTTTCCACGCAGAGCTTTATCTATATGACACCTTTCAATGGCATTGATGAGCATTGGAAAAACATAACATGTCCCAGTCAAATTAAACGTTGAGTTTTGTTATCAGGGGTCGAACAAGGATACTCAACGTATGTATCTTGGGGCAGACGTGAAGAGAAAGTATCATGTACACAAGTAGCGGTATTTGTTGATAGTAAATATAAGAAACCATCTTCCTTTTTCGGAACTTTTTAAAAGTACAATGAAGCCTGTACACCATTTAGAACAATATTCTTCAAACATCACCCGCGTTAAATCGCTGACCACATGTTCAAGGGGAAGCTGCAACAAGTCCGGAGATGGAGGTTCGAATCCCAGCGCTGACAGCGGCTATGCTGAGTGTAGTTTTTCCACATTTCCTTCATGCAAATGCCAGGATAGTACCTTATTTCATGTCCCCGGACACCTACCCCATTCCCAACACTGATAATTACAGTTACACACACTAACCACAGAAACAGATTATCCGAGTGAACACACACTCAAGTATACGGGGCTGATAACCAAGATGTTCCAAACTTCTAAAACTAATAACCAGTTGTTTTTATTGTTGATTATTTAGGGCCTTTGTGACGCCGTGGTCATGTAGCACCGTATATTTAGGTGTATGAAGAATTTGTCTGAATACCTGAATCTATTCGTAATTGAGGTAGAATTTGGGTAGGAAGCGGTCGTGGCCTTAAAGTTAGGAACCATCCCGGAATTTGACTGAAGTTAAAGTGGGAAACCACGGAAAATCACTTTCAGGATGGATGAGGTAGGAACCGAACCTGCCTCATGAGGCTGAGTACACCCCGTTCTAGCCTACTGGCAGGAATTAACTTTCTTGGAAGAGCCAAGAATCGAACCCGGGCCTTCACGGTTGACAGCCAAGAATGCTAGCCATTACGCAACGAGGCGGGCTCTAACGAATTAACAACAACAAAAGTATTAAAACATTAAATAAAGTTTCCTCTGTTATTAGCTTTTACAAAATTCCTTGTCCTCCCCCTCTCTGTGGTCTTCAAGTTTGAAAAAGGTATACACGCGTGACGTATGAAGTGTTTGTAGTGGAAGGTGCTCTTACCTCTCCTCAATTTGACGTCGAAGATTCATTCTCCAATGCACAAGCTACGAACTACGCCACAAGACTAATGAGAGCAAGGGACGACTCGAGCGCCATGTTCGGTTAGAAGTGACCTCGCACGCACAATTAGTATTGGACTGGGATCGTACCAACTATACAAAGCTGTTGTCATTTCTTCCATCTTTAGTCATCAGCTCTGTGCACTTGCCTGCTGTGCTATTGTGCTAGCGAGTGTGTTAGGGTCTACGATTGGGGGTACGACTTAAAATGAGGTACAATCACGGCATTTACCTGAAGTGACTGTGGGAAAACCCGAGAAAACCCACACATATGATGGCTGCAGTAAACGTCCGCTTTGCAGTCGAGGAGCGTGAATTCATGTGTTCGGCTACGAGGCTCAGTTATATATTACATTTATCTATATCTACAGGGTGTCTCTTATTAACGTTTAAAACTCTCTATTGCGACGTAGATGGCATTGAGCTAAATAATTTTATATAGGACACTTAGGGTCGCAAGTGCACGGAAATACCTTAAAAGTGAACCACAGCAGTTACACATATGACGTCATCAGGTGACGGTTCAGCTCGAGCGGTCAGGCCCGTGTTCCCTTACGCACACCAAAGCAAACGTTAAATATCACATCACTTTGGTTCCGTGTCTTAATGTCAACAAACAATCTGCTTCCACTTGAAAGGAGGAGAGAGAGAACACAGAAAGCTGATGGATAGGCCCCGGATTTGAACCTGGTTTGAATCCCACGCGCCCGAGTCGCACATGCAGACTCGGAACCAGAGTGATATGATATTCAACGTTTGCTTTGGATGCTTTGGTGTGCGTAAGAGAGCACGGGCCTGACCGCTCGAGCTGGCCGTAGCCTGATGACGTCACTTTTAAGGTATTTCCGGACTCTTGCGACCCTAAGTGTCCTATATCAAATTACTTGTCTCAATGCCATCTACGTCACTATAGAGAGTTTTAAGCGTTAATAAGAGACACCCTGTATATGCATCCAGTGTCGCGCTAGCATGTCCACAACAATAAGAAACTACGCAGAGCATCTTCGTCGTTGCGCCGAGAAAACGCTCTCTGCTGCGTCTTTGTGGCCATGTCGACCAAGCATGGAAACCTACATTTGAATCAATGTACAGGATGTCTACCAAAACAACTAACAGATTTCCCTGACAATTCCATGATTTTTGCAGTATAAATCAGAAAATTCCCTGAGTAACAGTAGTGGCCATAATAAATATAAAAAATAGAGTTTGCATTTAAAGAGCATTTCAAAAAGGGCTTGAACAATATAGTTGGAAAAGAAAAAAAAAAGATTTATATCTAGCCAATTTCTAAATTTTTCATCTAGAAAAAACTTGCGAGTATTGAAAGTAGCTCGTTAATAGTAATGCTCTCAAAAATCATACACAGCAGTTACACGTGTAATTTGTATGCTTTATCTTGCAAGAAGCGAGAGCTTACTGATTTAACGTCAGTACGAACATACATCTACAACAATCATCCCCAGATTATACTTTACCCTATGCCTCTGGTGTAGGGTTGGTTGGTTGGTTGGTTCCTTAGTTTAGGGGCTGCGACAACGCGGTCATGTAGCCCCGTGTACTTTGGGTGTGTGTAGAATTTGTCTGATAACCGGTGTTAATTGTGATGACTGTATTAGTGTGTGTTATCTGTTTTCAATTCAAGTGAGGACTGCACACTTTTAATTTCAAGTAGTTCCTACTTTTGCCGCCAAACGCCACCGTCAACGACTACTAGTTCAGAACTTGATCACCAGATGCCACCGCAGTCGACTCCTGGCAATGATCGTCGGAACCTAAGAGCGTTTGTCGAATGTTTAACCTATATATAATTTAGCTTCTCACAGGTGTAATTAGTGGAAGGTTCTCTAACATGCCATAAATCTATGACATGGGACCGCCAGCTTTACTTCCCCTCCGAGGGAAAGCATACTGAGGGATTTTTAACGCTCTTAAAAAATCCGACGACTTCGCCTGGATTTGAACCCGCGATCTTGGGCATAGAAGCTCAGCATGCTACCAACTACGCCACCGAAGCCACCCCTGATGTAGGGTGTGGTAGCTATGTAGAGATGAAACGATTAGCTCAGGACAACGAGGCATGGAGTGCTGCAACAAACCAGTCAAAAGACTGAAGATTCAAACAACATCAAAATTTAAATGCTTAATTTCCAATTATTGAAGGTTGGACCTTCTAAAACTAAAATTCCCTGAGTGTTATTAAAAGACCGTACCCTGATACTGTAATTCCCCGAGTTTTCCAGGATTTAAAAATTCCCTGAGTATTCCCTGTTTTCCACAGCAGTAGACACCCTGAATGTAACGTACTAAGTCGACCGTGCCTAATAATTTAGAGTCTCTAGATAATCGCTCCAAATAGCTAATAAGATGGCTATTTGATCACTCGATTAGTGTTATCTCAGTGGGCCATTAAACGAACGCAACAAACCATGCGTTTAACAATAAGCCCATAACCATAGTGATTGTTCATTACAATTTAACTAATTCCATTGCGGTAGATTTGTTATGAACGATGCTTACTCTGAGAGACTATCGATGCCGTCCAACCTCTTTCCAAAAACAAAGCCTGTCCTTGCGGCCATTGGTCAAAAGAGAACTTCAAATCAGTCGTATGGCCGTTCCCGATGGTCAAAAGAGAACTTCAAATCAGTCGTATGGCCGTTCCCGATATGTTTTTTTTTTTGGCGTATGGCTTTTAGTGCCGGGAGTGTCCGAGGACATGTTCGGCTCGCCAGTTTTTTGTAGCTGCTTCGAGACGGACACCCAATGGGTGAGCTACAAGTACCGTTGGGGAGGGAAGGAGGAAAGTTGGATTGTAAGGACGAGGAGTTGGAAGGTAGCGGCTGTGGCCTATAATTAGGGACCAACCCCGGCATTTGCCTGGAAGGAAGATGGGAAACCACAGAAGACCATCTTCAAGGTTGCCGGCGGGGGGATTCGAACCTCCTCGCCTCCCGGATGTGAGCGACTGCCATCAGTCATGCCGTAACCACCACGGCTAACTCACCCGGTTCCCGATATGTTTTTGTGTCATTTGGAATATTTTGGTCTACAAGAACCAGCAGGCCTATGTGCCTGTCAGATTCAATATTTCAGTGAACTTCATCGCCATCTGCAAGCATCAAGAAAGCGAGTTTAGTTATTATTGCTTTAAGGGGTGGAACAGCGAGGTCATCTGGCCCTATAAGAAAGCGAGTCATAAGTATTTTTTGTAAGGTAACTTTCCAACAAAGGTTCACTAAGTATTTTATGAATCGGTAGGCTAAGTGTCTAGTTTATTAACAGATATCATGTGTGTGTGTGTGTGTGTGTGTGTGCGCCATACGGTAGTCTCGGTATGTCGCTACACGACGCCATATTAGTTATAGTGCGGGACAAACCATTGGAAGCCTGAAGGTCACGCGCAGTCGGTGCGGTGTTGTCCTGTACGTTCTCGCATCTAGCACTCGACTGAAGGTACGGTGCAATAGCATGGCAACACCACCAGGCGCGGGGAGGAGAGCGGAGTGGAGGGCCCCTTGACCTTCAGGCTTCCAATGGTCTGTCCCGCACTACAGGAGGTTATGTTCCCGTAATTAGACCCCCATTGGCTGTGAGACTGCTGTATCCGTCAATACCCTAATGGGCAGTTTGTGTGTGTGAGTGTTTGTGTGTTTTGAAGTTCTGTTTTGACCTTTGGTCGCAAGAACAGGCATTGCTTTTGGAAAGAGGTTGGGCGGCATCGATGGTCTCACAGGGCAAACATCGTTCATAACAAATCTACCGCAATGGAATTAGTTAAATTATAATGTACAATCACAATGGTTACGGGCTTAGTGTGTGTGTGTATTACTGTAAAAAAAAACTCTTTTGTACATTAGTTCGAGCTATAGTGAATGGGTTAAGGTTGAATGAATATACCGGAGAATTCTCACATGTTTCAGCTAGCAGTTAAACATCAACTCTGACACATTTAAATAAGAACAAGAAGACGAAGGGAGAGAAAGAGAGAGAGAGAGAGAAATATAAACACAAGTGGAAATTGCATGAAGAGGTAGTAACCCAGAATACATACAAGAGTGAAGAATGAATAAACTCAACTGAAATATTTAGAAAATGAAGTAACAACGCACGTGATTATAACTTCTTGGAAGGCTCGTTATCACCGACAAACAGAATAACCAAACGTTACGAGCAGTTTACAGCGGAACATACGCAGTTTCAGAAGGAAACGAACCCGAATTTCAATGTTGACATCCTCAAATGCCACAGTAACCGTGGACTAGGCCTACTGGGGAAACCACGTTAAACAAGAAGTTCCGTGAAGAACTATACAGCCTACTTTTCATGCCAATGATTATTCTACAGTATATGAATCTATCTAGAATAATGACGAAATTAAGTTGGTAATATCGAAATATCTAATTAGTTCAAAATATACCTGGTACATGGTAGCCTAATAGAGCACTACAGTTGGCAGCCCTGGTGACTGAATATATTCTTAGTTCCATCTCTTAAGGTACAGAATACAAAATTTGGTTGAAGTCCAATGGACGTTACATGAAGTTAGACACTGGATCTATCAGCACGCGTAAAAGCATGTTGCCAACAATACCATGCGTGTGCTGGTCAGAAATAATCTGAAATATTATGGAATCTTGTTATGCCAATTTTGGATGAAATCCATTTGTTAGTATTGAATTTACATGTATTTTAAAATTGGACATATCAGCAGGCATAGATTCATGTTGGCAGCACTGCCTTGTATTAAATACTCCAAATTAATCTAGAATATCAGGTGCTATACGTGTGCAAAGTATAGAGCTGTTGGCTTGCATACTTTCTGATATATTGATATTAGGGTAAAAAAATATAGACAGCATTTATTAACAGTTGGCAGCCCTGATTGCTCTTAACAAAACTTATAGTCATATCTGTTATGGTACACATAGCACATACGAAATTTGGTCTAAATCCAACTGATAGTATAGAAGTTACATGTATTTAAAAATTGGTACTATCAGCAGGCTTATAATCATGTTGGTAGAACTGACGTATATAAGTTACTCCAAAGTAATCTAAAATGTCAGAATATACGTGAGCATAGTTTAAAGCTGTTGGCTTGCATACTTTCTGATATATTGGTATTTGGATTTAAAAAATAGAGAGAGCAATTATTAACAGTTGGCAGCCCTGGTGGCTCTTAAGAATACGCTCAGTCATATCTGTTCATGTACAGATATTACATACAAAATTTGGTTGAAATCCAATTGATAGTGTAGAAGTTATATGCATTTAAACATTGGACCTATCAGAAGGCTTAAAATTATTTTGGCACCACTGTCATGGTTGGCCTCCTGGAAATTAAACTGAAATAGTATTATCAACATGTGCGCCAATTTTGGAATAGCTCCCATGCATACCTTGCAAGATATCCAACCTGGAGCTCAAATTTCTAGTGCGTTTTTTCAGCAGTTGGTAGCACTGACATCATTTTCAAATATGGACGTGAGATATTCCGGTGCACATCTTTACTCATACTAAATTTGGTTTTGATTGCTGCAGCCGTTTAGGAGTTGATAGGACACACACACACACACACACACACACACACACAGCCAGCCAGCCAGACAGACAGACAGACAGACAGACAGACAGACAGACAGAAGGACAGACAGACAGACAGACAGAGACACATTTTCCCGGATCGATCTCATAAGTCTACTTTTTCCTCATTTTTGCAAAATGTGAAAAGTAGGCTAAAAGAACGCGCACATGTACTCTACCTCATGGTGGTGTGGAAATGAGTATTCCTGTGCGGTGCGTACCGAAAATAGTAGGCTATTAATTTCAACACTAAGCCTACGTCTCGACCGTATGACGGCCCTGAGAAACGCTCAACATCATAGTAGGGTTTAAAACCCAGTGATGCAAGACACGTTTTCCGGTGGTACTTGAGGTGTTATCTGGTGGTACTTGAGGTGTTACCTGGTGTTACTTGAGGGGTCTGGTGGTACTTGAGGTGTTGTCTGGTGGTACTTGAGGTGTTATCTTATGGTAGGTAATGAGGTGTCTGGGTAAAATCTGAAAGTGCGAATGTTAATCTTATACTAATAGAAAGGTTCTTTTTAGAATAAATGGCTGCGATTGTCTACTGGGAAATATTCTTCACTTGTTTACCTGGCAATATGGTTTACTGTACATGATCAAGTCGTTTTGAAACTTCCAGGTTGCAGCTAACATAACTTTAGGGACATATCTTCAGTCAAAAACAAGGCTTTCAAGGGACATGAGATCTAATGTTTGGAGAGAATAAGAAAATGTTATATTTTATATAGATTGTAAAACTTTCCATAGTTAGATACGATTTCAGTTAGTGGGATGTTCGATAGTAGAAGTTTACGCTGGAGTCTGAGATGTATTTTGAGGGAAAATAATTGTTGATTCATCATCTGATGGCACGGACTTGGCCATAGGCCGATAAGGGGTTCTCCAAGATCAAGTACTGTACCCGATAATCCGGGAAGGATCCTGTTGAAATATCCATTGCCCCCGCTGGATTGCCTATTTCTAACAGCACCGGCATATACTACATTAGGAATCGCTTCCAACATGGCCTTTAGAGATTTACAGACAGCAGTTACCAGAATATTGTGGATCAACAACAAACTACACGGGGCACTCACCTTTACTTACCTCTCGGGGACTGGGAATTCAGCTTCGCCTACACTACATCCACAATATTCTTCTCCGTTTATTTAAAATGAATCACACTCCAACAACAATGGAAAACAATCTCAACAAAATGTATTAACAATAGGGTAAACTAATCTAGTACAATCAAAATAACAATAAACGAATTTAACAATAGAAATTAAAATTAAAAACACGCAAACATTCACACATCCTTTCAACTCTACATCTTACTACAATGCTGTATTAAAAGTTATGGGCATAAATCTTGGCTTGTTCTAGGCCTACACTGCGTAAAAATAAAAACGTTCAATGAAGTCTCTTAATGGCATTCCAGACACATGGTTTCATTCACTAGCCTGCGTTGTAGAACGCACGTGCAGTAACTTTGTTTCATCAATGAAATACCGGCACCACGCCGTACTCGAAACTGGTTTATACAATTAATACAAGGCGGTGAGTTTACACCTGCTTATATTATGTCATCACTCTCCAACATAACGGTGAATCATTCTCGCTTGTCCACAGAGACTGCTTGTGTGTGCGTTTATTAAAAACACGTAAAATTAACATTTAGATCTTACAAAAGTTCATATAACTACTCTGTTTCTTAAACAATCATTCTAAAAAATTTTATACACTCTTTCATTCGCACCCCGCAATTGTTCTAGACCAATTCGGTTCCACATTTTCTCTTAACAATGAATAATCATACACACCAAAACATCCGCTCATAAAACACACGCTATTCCAAAACAATTGATTAATAAATCCTACTAAATTATATAACTAATTACATCATTTCCACAAAAATTATTTACATGTAATATGTTTATAATAATATCCATTATCTAGTGTTGCTAACGCGACACTTTCGAGATTCTAACTTCTCGGTTACAATATAATTCTTAACTAAATATATACACTGGTTTTTCACATAACCATCCTTCTCTAACGTTCTGTAGTTTTGATATACTGCTTACACATCGTCTTATATAGGTTTCATTACACTGTCGGTATAATACAGTCGACTAATTAAGGTAAACTGTACGTAATTACATAACTTCGGGTTTAATAAAATTTAATAATTGTATTATAGACATGAGTAGACAAACTTTCTCAAGTTGTATTTCCGCTGGAACCCTCCTGTTAACACAGCTAAATCGTTAATTCACAAAAACTGGACTACTTGTATACAACGGCTCTTATCATGATACATGCCTTTTTATCAAAGAACAACAATACTTTGACTTCCTTAAAATGCGGAATTCCCTCGCATGAGCACTCCATAGCTCTACAAATCCTCATATAACAGTATATATGGCATAAACAATTATCATCAACTATGTTAAACAATAACCAAAAGGATTAATTGTTATTAACATATCTTATGTAGGAACTTCTCTCAAATAATGGCATGACCCTCAGTATCATTGCACATGACTACTGGACTACAATTATACAAGCGTAAGTTCTTCAAACGAAACTTCCAATTGTAATGAACGATATTAGACAGTCGTGATTAACCTCCTAAAGTTTACTCCACAACAAGATAATTAACTGTTAACTCGTCTGTCGCAAATACATGCAATAAAAATAATACTCCTGTCTCATCTCACTTGTCAAGCTTTAAATTGTTTATCGTTGTAATATCATGTCGACAAAATGACGTGATGTTACACAAATAGAATAAAATAACACACATGTTATTTATAATGTCAGATAGAATTCAATCCTGACCGGGATAAACTAGCTTTGAATTCCTAGCCAAAGATTTGAATAATCTTCTATCAAAAGGTATTTCCTCTAACATATTAAATGAACAAAGCTCTTAGCTTTACAAATAATAAGAAAGGTTTATCAATGTCGTAATGTTTTTGCACTCTACACAAAGAATGTTCATAGGGATTAAGACTTCGGTCTTATCAAACGACTAGTATTTCTTAGATCGTCGATAGTTTATGTACAATAATGATATAACCATATCTTTCGATGTTTCTTCTTTTCTTGAAGTTATATGTTGTTACATTAAAGTGCTCAAATTAAATTTAATAAGAATTTAATTTGAAGCTATGACACAACGTCAGAATACTTGGTTTAAATGAAATTATTAAAATTCGAGAGTCGAAACGACTAGTCTCCTATGAGGCAATATGATTCCTCAAACAAAAATTTTAATGTCAGTTCCACAACTGATCCATAGAATAAAATTGAAAAATAGATGAAATGCAATCATCTTCTAAATAATCTTGAAGTATAAAAATCTCAACACACATCTGAAGTGTAAAATACATAAAAGCACTGAAATACATGAAATGTGAAAATATGGAAATATGGAATAAGATCGCTGGAAATATGGAATAAGATCGCCGGCTCAGAATGTTACTAATCAAGCTCTATATAACAATTGAGATACACTAATACCTTATTTGGACGAAAACTTGAAGATCTATGTAAGTATTCCCACAATACTTGAGACGTTTCCTCAGTACAAGACACTGAGATGGATCTGCATTCGAACCTCGGATCTGCGACCTCAGAGATAAGAAACGTCCCTCTCTGGAATTCACCAATATTCGCCTGGGCTCGAACGACATCCTTCTGGCAAATTCTTCTGTGTTGCTGGGCTACCTTTCCCTAGCTACTTGACAAATCTCTTCTGTAAAGTCTTCATTCTCCGTCGTAAATATGTATCAGCTTCATCATTGGAATATAATTATGGAAATATTCATATAAATGGTGAATGAAATATTTCCATTGCTAATTGATGTTATATTAGTGTTCGTAGACTGACGAAAATACACAAGATGGACCGTACACTACGTCTGTATTCAAGAATACGTTGTCTAACGAAGCTCCATCGTTGTATCTTAACTCCTGTTATCGAATATGTCTCTGGCGCATGACTATTTGGTTCATTATATCAACAATGTTAATTAAGTTGAATGATAACGTTTGAAGAATAATAGTAGTCATTCTGTTAATGTTTTTGTGTTGAGCCAACGTTAAAAGTTCTCCACTACTGTTCACTTGAACAGCGTTCGCCAACTTCACGTCGCAATTTATAATGATATTCAGCTTTATTTCAAACACATTTGGAAATCTAACTTGACAGGCTTATATTGTCGAAACGGTAAGTTTTAAAGCGCTCGACTTCTCACAATATATAGTATGCGACCTGTTCTTAATATATATTCGCTTATTTAACTTACTTCAGATCTCAATTATATAAGAAATATAATCAATTCAATGTTCCTCGCAACTTCACGTAGAATGGAAGTGCGGTGACCTCCTACGATCCACCTAGCTATCCTCGCGTCTCCACAAGTCGACAGTCGTCGCACTCGGACTAAGCCTTGGGATCTCCGTTAACCCAGTAAAACACTTCCTCACTGTTCAAAGTCTGCTGGAATAAGAACATCGATCCTTGGATCTCCCCCTCCAAGTCGAATTTTTGGCGGCCATATCAATCTCCCACCATAATTTTAGCGCGTAGATTACCAATGCTTATTACTGCGTAGATTAACCGATCTGCGGTTTTTAAAGTATCATACATAATTTCTCTTAATATTCTCTTCACTACCAAATAAGAAAATCATCTTCTAAGGGCCTAAAATGCATAATTTCATCATATTGTGTAATTAAAGTTGATCCCGTCTTCAATAAGACCTGTTCTCATTGGCTCTGGGCTGGGATCCAATAGCATAATTTATAACAATATTTATAATATTAATCTCCAAACTGGCTGTTGCTATGCTAAATATAGCCTTCTAGAATCGTCCATTGTGCAACATATCACGTGATCGGGCTCTCCCAAAGTCTCGAGCGTGTAACACTACACTCCTGAGTCACACTTCCAGAAATTATATTTGCTAGTTAAATTTTATCATGGGGACGGAAAATACTCTCATTTTGTCCCTAAATAATTCAATTTACGGGGGCAGTACCAGGATCGTTATCGTGTCCTACCGATTGATTCTGATAGCGATTACAGTACACTCATATTACACAAGAAAATGGGAGTGGGAAGAGATTCAGGAATCAGGGAATGCTCCCCAATAAAAGAGATTGAAAGCTTAACTCCCAGTTTATTCCTTAAGGGAGTAAAGGAACCCACCACGTGGATACAAGTATTGAATTGATAATTAAATCCTGAAAGGAAATATAAATATTGGTTCTCACCAGTTTCCTCAGCTGGTGCCCTCAAGTATCGGCTCAGCTCCGTGCCCCTTGGTCAACGAGCGTTCGACTCAACTTGCCCGATCTCCCGATCGGCAGGCAAACGACCTCTCACCCTCAGACATCCGTCTCTGCAGTGCCTAACTGACCCCCTCACACCTGAGTCCGCAACTTTTGGTTGAACTGGGGTTGAATGTCCGGTACGGTTTCGCCTTGAACCGACACCGGGACATAACAATATCTCATGCGACAGAACCTTTGGAAGTAGTGGTTCATCGGATATTCCACTGATGTAAAGTAATTATTTTATTTTTATTATGCATAGCACATTCGATATTTGTTATACAGAGTGTTTCTTATTAACGATTAAGACTCTCTATAGCGACGTAGACGACATTGAGACAAGTAATTTGATATAGGACACTTAGAGTCGCAAGTGTCCGGAAATACCATAAAAGTGAACCACAACTGTTCAACATATGACGTCATCAGGTGACGGCTCAGCTCGAGCGGTCAGGCCTGTACTCCCTTACGCACACCAAAGCAAACGTTGAATATCATATCACTCTGGTTCCGTGCCTTAATGTCAACAAACAATCTGCTTCCACTTGAAAGGAGGAGAGAGAGAACAAAGAAAGATGAAGGATAGGCCCCGAATTTCAACCGGATTTGAACCTCGAACCCCACGCGCCCGAATCGCACACGCAGACTCGGAACCAGAGTGATATGACATTCAATGTTTGCTTTGGATGCTTTAATGTGCGTAAGAGAGCACGGGCCTGACCGCCCGAGCTGAGCAGTCATCTGATGACGTCATATGTTTAACAGTTGTTGTTCACTTTTAAGGTATTTCCGGACACTTGCGACCCTAAGTGTCCTATATCAAATTACTTATCTCAATGACATCTACGTCGCTACAGAGAGTTTCAAACGTTAATAAGAATCACCCGGTATAAGCCCAATGTTCGTATGCCTGTCTGTCTGTTTGTTATTTATACAAATCTACAAATCTGAACCAAAATTTGTATACTTACCCTTGAAACCCTGCGGGTAACCCTATCCACGTTAAATTTCGGACAGACCACTCCATTCCCTGCATTTAGGCCCTTTGGCACTAATCTACACCTGTTCGCATTTGCGAATAAATTAATTTATTAATTTTGAAAGTTTACGTAAATTATGTCAGTCTGACAGAGTTGATTTTTTTTTCTTAACTTCTCATGAACACCACGAGGTAGTGATCTTACATTTTGTCTTCTATTTTAAATTAAGTATTTTGTAAATTACTTACGTACTATTTCATAAGCCATGCTAGCTTTTAATCATTTCTCCAAGTGTTTTAGTGAAACATTACGTTCATTCCAAACGCCGAGCATGCTGAAGAGAGACTGGCTGCCATAGCTACGCTCTCATTGGTCTGCCTCCAAGCTTCGGCCAATCACAGCACGTCTTCTTCATTACGTACGGCAGAAAGTACTGGAACATTTTTCTGTCGCCTATTTAAACGACCTACCTTCTTCGTGATTACTTGGAACTTCATCAGGACAACTAGTCTGTGATTTTCTCCACGAACGCCTGCTTCGGTCACCATTGGCAAACCTGCCATACCTGAGACAAGTCGTCCAGGACTTAAACTTCCTTCAATGACAACTAGTCATTCTTAAAGACAACATGTCTTAACCTTTCGTGCAGACGCAGTGCTGTTCACCAGTCTTGAAACACCGGACTTGTTATAATGCAACATAGTAGTTCTGCTTTAAGAAGCTTTGCTTCAAACTTTATAATTTCTCCAAGACATCTTCGCTTCGTGATCACAATCTTCATGTTACAAACGACATGTTTGTGAAATGGACTTTCTTCACGTGCAAACTTCGCAGCGAAAATGGTTTCGTTGTGCACCTTCTTCAACTGTAACAGCTTCTACTAGGAAGCTATCTTTTTTGTGAATTCTACAACATTCGAATGTTTCAACCTAGTGCTTCAACTTGTACGTACCACGTGTGGCACCTGCTTAATGTCTACGACTATGTGCTTCAAGCTACTAAAGCTGCTAATCTACGCAACTTCTAAGTTAAGTAACATTTATAGAGTTTATAACCTCTATTTGCATTTCTCAAGTGTGTTCGTCAAGCATTATGTTTTTCATAAATCTACATGCCTTTAGTTACCTTTCTTGAACATAGTTACTCTTATTCTTCATAATTTCCGAGGCAAGATTTACATACCTACTGGCTTTTGCCATTTTTATATTAGGAGAAATGATTCTTCAGCTTGCCTTTGCATAAAAGCATACAATTGGTTTCATATGGTGCGGCAGGATTGGATCCCTGACCGTCATAGCCCCTTCTATAGGCTATGCCTTTCTTTTCTATTCTCATCTTTCATGGTCAATGCTTATTGCGTAACTTTCAGGAGTGTTTTCCCTTTTTGAAGGTATTTCACATTTTGGCAAGGCCTCCTATAAATGCAAAGATGTTTGTAGTGTTATGGGCTCAACCCCAAGCACTGTCAAAAACAACGTTTATGGGTTATGTAAATTCATTTAAGAATAATTTGTGAAGGATATATATAGGCTATTTTGCATCTGTTAAACTGGTTTGCAAATAAATATATTTATATGTTAAAGTAACATGCTCTCTCTCTTTTGTATTGTATTTGTTATTGCTGATATGTCCCTTATATACCTTAACGCTCAAATCTATTTCGACTCTGAATATATTGAAGAGTCTGTCTGATAATGGAAACTTTTAATTGGTTGGTCCAATGGTTCGTGGTAACTAATCACACCAACATCGTTTCACTGATCTGAATCAAAATTTGTATACTTGTCCTTTGGAACCCTGCGGGTAACACTGTCCACTTACAATTTCGGACAGTCCTCTCCATTCCCTGCATTTAGGCTCTTTGTCATAAATCTACACCGTTTCACCGATCAGAACCAAATTTTACTTACTGACACTTTGGAGCCCAACGAGTAATACTCTATACGTGAAATTTCGGACAGACCACTTTATTCCCTGCATTTGGGCCCTTTGGCACAAATCTACATTGTTTCACTGATCTGAACCATACTATATGTACTTACCCTTTGTAACCCTGCGGGTAACACTGTCCACTTTAAATTTCAGACAGACCACTCAATTCTCTGCATTTAGACTCTTTAGCACAAAACTACACCGTTTCACCTAATTGCACCGAACTTTACATACCCTTTGAAACCTTGCTGGTAACACTGTCCACTTTAAATTTCTGACAGACCATTCAATTCCCTACATTTAGGCCCTTTAGCACAAAGCTATACCGAATTTTACATACTTACCATTTGGAACCCTGTGGGTAACACTGTCCACTTTAAATTTCAGACAGACCATTCCATTCCCTGCATTTAGGCCATTTAGTACGAACCTACACCGTTTCACCTAATTGCACCGAATTTTACATACTTACCCTTTGAAACCCTGCTGGTAACACTGTCTACTTGATATTTTTGACAACCCTCTCCATTTCCTACATTTAGAATAACAGACAAAAGGAACTTGAAAACCACGTTTTAAGGCACTAGAACAATTCATGTCCGTATTAGTGTAACTAAGAATATTTTAATAAGTCTATATTGTTGGCTGGCAATGCGGGCTGCATCACGTCACCCCTACCAGTGTTCTGGTGCAGAGTTGCGAAAATGGTTACATCTTGCGCTGCTTATAAATTGCAGTCACGGGGAGTAATTAGTGCAAAAAGATTTAATATGCCCCTTAAAACAGTTATCATCATGAACACAGTATGCCTCTGTATAAGTGGGATGGTGTTGGTGCAGTACAATGAGGTTGTCAGCTGCAATAAGCGTTGGTGCTTTCAAATTCACTTTCATTTATTCCGATCCTTATCCTTGAGCGCTATGTGGCGATAAATGTCACGAAAGCTACCTCAGGAGCTCCGAACAGCCAAACTTTCCAAAGTGCTCTGATTATAGCGCTATGCGACAAAAGACGACAGTATTGGTCTCTAGTTTTTCTAACAGCCAAGGAGATAGGCCCTTGGCAGTGTCTTTTATTTCACTTACTCCTTCCTCTATCTAATCATATTTTTCAAATCCTTTGTAAATTACATGTGTAAATACTGTAGTTAGTAAATAGCCATT
Source organism: Meconema thalassinum (assembly GCA_946902985.2). Classification (NCBI taxonomy): domain Eukaryota; kingdom Metazoa; phylum Arthropoda; class Insecta; order Orthoptera; family Tettigoniidae; genus Meconema; species Meconema thalassinum. The sequence goes on along the minus strand of OX336390.1, from coordinate 626,116,591 downwards.
TCCCTATTCTTTATTATCATTATCATTACGGGAAAATGACCTAAATGATACGTCCATTATACTGTACTACTTATCACCCCTCTACAACCACCATTACAAAAAGTTATATTTTTAATTTATTTTTTTCTGTTAGTTTAAGTATCAAGTGCCAGTTCTGTAGTAGTATTCATTATCATCCATAAAACAAATGAATCCACCGTGCGAAGCCGGGCACTGCTAGTACTGTATATAATAATTGTTGTTTGAAGAGGCCTAACATCTAGGTTATCGGTCCTTACTGGGTTGGGCACCAATAAAAATGATGATGAAATTAAAAGTAATAAAAAATGAAACTTAACTATAGACTTACAACTAACTTAGAAGTAAAAAATGACAAAGGAATAACTGACATAAAAGATAGAGAAAAGAAATTCCCTCAACTCCGTAAGAATAAAGATGAAAGGACTCGGAATAAAATGAGCGTCATGGAAGTCAGATAGGAAAGGGAAAAGAGAAGAGGAACCGGCCCAAAGTCAATGAAAAAAAAGGAGGAAACAATCCAGTTCAAGAATCTCGAAGAATTAGGGTACCATCAAGAGAGATGAGATAAGGACCAATTAAGACGGGAAGATGAAAGAGACCCTAGGACTCGTATACATTAATACCGTCAGGGTTGGAAGAGAACACGAGTTGACCAAGAAAAGTCGACAAGAACGATGACTGAAACAAATCCGCCACAAGTAAGTGGAAGCAATGCCGGACTTAGTTGGGGTTGGTCGCTAACCCACGTCCGACTAGTTGTGAGTTCCTGGGGGAATTCAAGTTGATTGGACCTCATTTAATAATAATAATAATAAAAACATAAGCAATGCATTTAAGTCTATTTTGAATACTCTGATATCCAAGGCCACTCTCGCTGAGTGATACCAACTACATTGACTTTCTCTGCTACATCTGACAGAAGGATAACATTATTGTGTATTCGAAGGCTAAATGGTAAAAATCTTATTTGGTAGAAATAGCTACGTCCGATGGTACGTGTTGCATCTCACGCTTTAATGGCACATACACGCCAGCTAGCGCGATAATGGAATCGCGAGATGCAGGTGTTAGCTTGTTCGTACAAGCAAGAACTACAGTACGTGGTCGAAGAATACTGCTGTTATTATCTGCACGATCCACAAAAGCGAGCAGACCACAAAATACCACGCCCTTATGAACGATCTGTGTTGTCAGATGGGGGAAACATCAAGCAAATATCGGGCGTTATTGTGTGCCAAATTCACGGTTTTTATTGTCATGTACAGAATTCTCCGGCCTCAGTAAACTACCTCGTAGTGTAGCGGATACCATTCTTGGCTGTCACCCCGGAGGTCCGGAGTCGATTTCCCGTGTCTGTTAAGAAATTTAATTCCTGTTTGAGGGCTGGCGCATACAGCCCCAACTTGGACGTGTGTTTCCGTGGTTCCGCGGTATAACTAAGACTCACAACTTGTCGAAACCACAGAACCTCCACTGTGTCGGCATTGCTTACACTTACTTGCACCAAGGTCTTTCCTAACGTGTTCCCTTGGTCAACTCTTGTAATATTCCGACCCCGACTGTATCAGGGTAACAGAGGCCGAGAGTTTATTTCATGTTCCGCCTGCCATGGTCCTTCCCCCTGTTTCCTTCGATACCCACATTATTTTCGAAGGATCGGAACTCTCCTTAAACATGACTGTATGCTACCAAGGGCACGATACGCATGATACGCCAACAGCAATCACTACGACCAGCACAACGAACAAGTAGTTCCGTGAAGAACTAAACAACCTATTTTCATATATCTTACTGATCTTCCTTAGGACACTAGAAATGAAACCGAGAAAAAATGCACAACTGCCAAGTTTTAAGTTCTCATAAAATTCCATTAAATTAGACGTAGGTATATTAAGGCTTGTATGAAGATACACCGAGCCAAGATCACAGCGCTCGGATGGGAAGTCGCGAGAAAAAAAAATCGCTTCGCTGCCATGTTGGTTTTGTGCTCACCAGGTTGGATGAACTTATGTAAATAGCCACTATCAACATACAAAATTTCCGTTTAATTGCTGAAATAGATTCGTAGATATTGAGAAGCGACTGAATATTTCGGATGGTCGCCATGTTGGATTATTATACTGTATGTGTAGGACATAGAGTTATGTACCATTATATGAAGATTATTCAAACGTTCACTTCAATCGTATGGTTAGGACACAAGAAATAAAAACTTTATTTTAAAATTTCGCACAGTCATCATCTTGGGGTTATTAAAACATTGAGTTTTAATGGATGTCAGTAGATTAAATCTTATACGAACATTTATTGTACCAAGTATCACTGAGCTCGGATGATTAAATCACGAGTAAATTCCATTTAAATGTTTAAAATTTGCTTGGCCACCATGTTGGTTCTGTGATCACAAGGTTATTAAAAGTCCCATAGGTGAACTTTAGTTAATAGCTTCTATCAACATACAAAATTCCAGTATGGTAACTGCAATATATTCTTAGATATTGAGAGCGTCTAAATATTTCGGCGGTCGTTATTTTGGATAGTTAAATATGTAGGCCATATTGTTACGTGCCACCCCCTAGTGGCAATTCCGTTAACTGGATTACGGAGGGTAGAAAGCACAACACCAATTACTGCTTTAAAGAGAAGTTAGCTTTATTGCTTGCAGGAAAGATACACCACTCAACAGCAAATACAAGCAATTAGAACCTTACTCCAGTTTCCTCAAGTCTCTTCCTTGAGTGCTCTTGCCCCTTTCACTTCTCAACAAACCACAGAAGTAAAACCGTCTTAATGAGTCCGGTGGCCTTGACAGAAGCTACCTGCACCTCTTCCTCATGTACACACACTACAGTTACTTACGATATTCCGCTACACGCTATTTCGCTGGCCACAAGCTGGGGGAAACAATGTCACTGGATTTCGTAACTCGCACGGCACTTCGTCACCACACTTCTGTCGCTCAGGAAAGACGCTCGCACTAGCTCATAAAACACACACCCACAGAAAAACTCGGTCCCCTCACTGTTGAAGCCGCTTATATAGCAGGCTGGTGACTCAATGAATTCTAGAATCGTCCAGGACACACAGCTTCTCGACATTTCCTTCACTGGCTGGGTCACGAATATTCTGGACCCTTTCTCTTCGCAGTCCGTTGCGTAACGCGCACGTAATACACTGAGGCAGAGCACACACAGCCCGGGGGAGCTGTGACTCATGCGGCGAGCGACAAAACAAACTCACAGCCGTAACAATATAATAAAACCCAGACAACCCTGATTTTTTCCCGTTAAAATTTGTGTTTGTTCCATGAAGATCTTCTTTTTAAGTTGTGAGGAGACCAGAAAAAGTGGTTTTAATTTCGAACCATGCCTAGTTTGCCGGAAATCAGACATCCTTCCAGAAGGACGTCAGGGATATTGACTATCAAAATTAATTCATTGGAAATCCGTGTGAATTAATTCATAATATTCATTGAGTAAAATATTTTATTACATACAATACAATAAAATGTTATTTTACACTAGAACTATTTAAGAAACAACAATTGAATGGTTACACCTTTGTATGAAATACTACCAAGCAAGAAACATGCAAAGCACAGTCACATTTTATGCACCCTGTAGTGCATTCTTTCGAGCAGTGTTTGCGATGAAGTTGTTTTTTCTTGTTGTTTGCGCAAGCATCTGTGGTAGGTCTGAGACGTAATGATGTATTCCATCGTAACGAACATCCGTTTTCCATTTTTAGATGGACGTCCTTAAGCAGAGCTCACTCTTCTATTGGATGCCAAGATAGATCTAGTTACATTCCTTAAGTCTTAAAGTGCAAGTGGTCAAGTTTCCCACCATCCTAGCGATACAGGTGCCAAACATTTTGCTCTGCCAAGTCTATAGTATGGGAAAATACCACTTTTTTCCTCTGATGGATACTCTATAAAGGAACACATTTTCATCAGTTCGATCAATCCCACCCATTCCGTTGTTATAAGGGGAAAACAAGCTTGGCTGAGGTGCGGAGATTATTGTTCTCTGCTGGCGGGAAAATTGAGATACCTTACTCAAGGGACTGACCTTGTCAAAGTTAGTAGTATGCCGATGAAAGACCACGTTTCAGCTTTAGACACATCACGAACTTTGTTCCTCTTTGCAGCATACTGATTGGTAAAACATATTATTGTTTGGACAACTTCTTCATCAAGAAATAATTTGAAATATTCGATTGGTGTTTTCATTTGGTCCTGGCAAGTATGAATGGGTAACCATTCAACACAAGGGTCTTTTAGTTCATTATTGTTCCATTTACACTCCGCAGGTTTAGGGCGTTGGAGAGTCCTCCTAAATTTCTTACATCTACCCCGATCTTCTTGATTCGAGCAGCTTGGCAAACTTAAAACAAGAAATGAACGTAATTTACCTATCCTTTATGGTATAAAGTTATACCTACTATGCAAATATTTAATATATAGTATTTTCTGCATATACAAAATTACAAGGATGTATTAAAAGACAGTACACCTACTCGTTTGTGGTCAAGACTGTGGTTCAGGTATAATCTCGATTAGCGAGGGATCATTTGAAATGCTGAAGAATGCTTCTGATTGCAGTTGGGAACCTGGAAGATGATCAATTGTATGATAATCTTCCACCCCTGTGTCCTCATCTGTGATGTTTCCAGTAGGAGGAATTCCTGTTACGTCAAATGACTCAAGTTCAGGGGTGTCATTACTTTCAATATTCGCTAGGAGTTCTTTCCGAGTAAGAACCTTGCTAAAACAAAAGCACATCGTATTTCCCTGGCGTCCATCTGGAAGGATCCGCAGTTTTAGGTGAGAATAACTTCAACTAATATTGGTACAGCGAAAAAAATACCACATATGTTGAACAACATCCAAAGAGTTGGTGTGACAATATTAGGTAGATTTCATTAGAAAGCTAACTATTGCAATGGGTACTATGTTTCGACTTCCGGAAAATTTCGACATATCTTCGCGTTTCACATCCCCCAGACCCCAAAACCACCGTCAGTTCAAAAGTTTATATATAATTTATGTATGTATATATGTATATATATATATATATATGTATATCAGTTTCTTGTGGACACGATAACTGCCGTAATTTTGTACCAATCACTTTGAATTTTTTACCGAATATGTATGCCTATAAAATCTCGGTCGAGTTCGTTACTGGGCTAAATCGGTCGAAGGGGGTGAAAATAGGGGGCTGTTTTCGAAAAAGTGAAATATTGCTATAACTCTCTTAATATGTGAAATATCGAATCCGTTCAAAGTTCATACTATGTGTCGGATAAAGCCCAAAAATGTATGTTTGAAGAGGTTTTTTTTATAGCACCAACCATTGACCAAAGGGGTGGGAAAAAGTGGGTTTTTTGGGAAACATTAATCATATCTCTCTTAATAGGCACAATATCAAAACCGTACAAAATGGACAATATTCCCCTAATAATTACCTAAAACTTTTGTCTGAAAGAATTTTTGATATGACCCACCATTACGCCAAGGGATGAGAAAAACAAGATGTTCAGTAAAGAACATATAGCCTACTTTCTCCTAAATGCATGGGTATTGTTATAACTCTTTGTCCTTTTCAAGGAGTATGATTGAATGTTGGTTGTAGTAGCTTGTTGAAATACAACGTGCTATAGGGATATTAAACATGAATATGAGGTGCCCTTTACTAGTGCTACCTCTGTACCAAATTTCGTTCAATTCGGTTTCACCGTGTTTGAATTGATAGGGGGAATTGATTTGCACACATACTTGGCCACCATCTGCAAACTATTGGGCTGATGTTCTTGCTGTTTGGTCTGAATATGTTTCCAACATAAAGATATGGTGTTGCAAAATTTGGTAGAGACTAGATTATTAGGTTGGTCGTAATTACATTTTAGCTTTTAACATTTGGGTGGCCGCGATTACGTTTTCGTCAAGATAGCGGTGATATAAAACATGACACTGAGGTGCCCTTTGCTAGTGCTACCTCTGTACCAAATTTCGTTCCATTCGGTTTCACCGTGTTCGAATTGATAAGGGGAATCGATTTTCACACAAAGATGGCCGCCATCCGCAAAATATTAGGCTGATGACCTATTAGTTTGGTCAAAGGATGCTCCCTCCATAAAGGTATGTTGTTGCAAAATTTGCTAGAGATCGGATGATTAGGCTAATCGTAATTTGATTTAAGCTTTGAACATTTGTGTGGTCGCCATTACGTTTCTGTCAATATGGCGGCGATATAAATCATGACACTGAGATGCCCTTTGCTAGTGCTATCTCTGTACCAAATTTCGTTCCATTCGGTTTCACCGTGTTTGAATTAATAGGGAGAATCGATTTTGACACAAAGATGGCCGCCATCCGCAAACTATTAGGCGAATGACCTATTAGATTGGTCAAAGGATGCTCCCTCCATACAGGTATGTAGTTGCAAAATTTGGTAGAGATCGGATGATTAGGTTAATCGTAATTTGATTTAAGCTTTGAACATTCGTGTGGCCGCCATTACGTTTCAGTCAAGATGGTGGCGATATAAAGCATGACACTGAGGTGCCCTTTGCTAGTGCTACCTCTGTACCAAATTTCGTTCCATTCGGTTCCACCGTGTTCGAATTAATAGGGGGAATCAATTTTGACATAAAGATGGCCGCCACCCGCAAACTATTAGGCTAATAACCTATTAGATTGGTCAAAGGATGCTCCCTCCATAAAGGTATGTAGTTGCAAAATTTGGTAGAGATCGGATGATTAGGTTAATCGTAATTTGATTTAAGCTTTGAACATTCGTGTGGCCGCCATTACGTTTCCGTCAAGATGGCGGCGATATAAAACATGACACTGAGGTGCCCTTTGCTAGTGCTACCTCTGTACTAAATTTCGTTCCCTTTGGATTCACCGTGTTTGAATTAATAGGGGGAATTGATTTTCACACAAAGATGGCCGCCATCCGCAAACTATTAGGCTAATGACCTAGTTATTTGTTCAAAGGATGCTTCCTCTATAAAGATATGTTATTGCAAAATTTGGTAGAGATCGGATGATTAGGTTAATCGTAATTTGATTTAAGCTTTGAACATTTGTGTGGCCGCCATTACGTTTCCGTCAAGATGGCGGCGATACAAAACATGACACTGAGGTGCCTTTTGTTAGTACTACCTCTGTACCAAATTTCGTTCCATTCGGTTGCACCGTGTTCGAATTAATAGGGGAAATCGATTTTCACACAAAGATGGCTGCCATCCGCAAATTATTACGCTGATGACTTATTAGTTTGGTCAAAGGATGCTCCCCCCATAAAGGTATGTTGTTGCAAAATTTGGTAGAGATCGGATGATTAGATTAGTCGTAATTTGATTTAAGCTTTGAACATTTGTGTGGCCGCCATTACGTTTCCGTCAAGATGGCGGCGATATAAAACATGACACTGAGGTGTCCTTTGCTAGTGCTACCTTTGTACCAAATTTCGTTCAATTCGCATTCACCGTGTTCGAATTGATAGGGGGGGGGGGGGGGACAGACATTCAGAGTACACACACTCACACACACACACACAGACACACACACACACAGACTCACACACACACATACACACACACAGACAGACACACTTTTTTCGCCCTGTGTTGATCTCATAAGTCTACTTTCATTTTTTGCAAAAATCGAAAGTAGGCTAATGATTTCGGAATTATAAGAAAATGCCAAGAGCTATCAGTGGTTGCCATGGCAACACTACTAAATTGATGAGGGATGAGCCATCAGACGTTGCCATGACAACGCACTTGCACAAGATCAGATTCAGATTTCTATCTAAGTGTGAAGCGGCTTCGGTGACGTAACTGGTAGCATGCTGAACTACTATGCCCAAGGTCGCGGGTTCAAAGCCGGCCAAATTCGTCGGATTTTCTAAGAGCGCAAAAAATCCCCCAGTATGCTTTCCTTTTGGAGGGGAAGTTCCAACGTTCGTTGCGAGTTGCTGGTTGCGGTGGCATCTAGTTGCTATGTTCACAGCTAGGTGTCGTTGACGGTAGTATCTGGTAGCAACATTAGGAACTACTGCTTGAAATTGACCGTCTGCAGTCCTTACCTGAATTACAGACTAATACAGCCATCACAATTCACACCATTTATCAGACAGATTCTACTCTCACCCAAAGTACACGGGGTTACAAGACCGCGTTGTCGCAGCCCCTAAACTGAGGAATCAACCAAAATCTCTGCGGGAGATATAATTTTGCGTGAAGAAGTAACAGACCGTTACATAGTTACACATCAGTGTCGAAACCTTGCATAAGGACAGTGTGACCACAAGTATAAAAATGGACTCCAAATGACAAGAAGGTTACTGTCATCATAAGACAATAAAATGTTTAAAATATGCATAAAATGACGAAAAACAAAGTTAATTAATCTCCAATTATAAAATACTTTCTCGCAATAAATGAGGTCTGATCCTTCTACGAAAACCTGCATATTCTGCCTATTTTCGCCTATACCCAAGTTTGTCCGGTGAAATCTACCTCCGCCTTCCGGCGTGCCGAGAGGACTTTTTTTTTTAATCATCCAGGCATAACTGTGGTCATAATACTTACCCTTCTACAATGATGTCAGTGAATTCGTCCATCACAGAAACATCGGTTCACCTTTAACGCTATTGTTGCTAACTCCAGTGCATTCAGTCACAAACTGATGACAAGTTATTGGCGCATATATCTACTTTTCTTTACCACTAGAGAACACAGAGTTTGAGCTAGTCGTCTGTCCTTCTGGAAGGACGTCAGGGAGTACTATTAGAAATTATTGCGTAGGATCATTATTCAAGCTTTCACTTCGATCGCATGATTAGGACACAAGAAATAAAAACTTAATTTTGAAATTCCGCACAGCTGCCATCTTGAAGTTATGTAAACAATTGAGCTAAATTAGATGTCATTGCATTACAATGTGCATAAACATTTGCTGTGCCAAGTTTCACTGCGCTCGGATGGTTAAATCGCGAGAAAAACCTATTTAGATGTTTCAACTTCGCTTGACCGCCATGTTCGTTTTGTACTAAACAGGTTTATGAAAGTCACATAGATGTACTTCTAGTAGCACCCTTATCACTGTACAAAATTTCAGGGTGATATCTGTTACTGTTGCGGAGATACAGAATACCAGTGAAATATTTCACGCGGTCGCCCTGTGGGATTTGTGAAAAGTATTAAAATTTCAAAGGCACGGTCGAGGTCGGACGAGGCAGTAGTCTAGTCTGCACTTGCCGAGTTTCATTGAAATCGCTTCAGCCGTTTAGATTTTATTAGGGACACACACACAAGCGGTCAAAAGGTGATCTCATAAGCCTATTTTTAGCCTACTTTCTACATTTGCAAAAAATGAAAGTAGACATGAGATCAACACGGGCCAAAAGTTATCAATCAGTGTGTCTGTGTGTGAACGTGTATTCTACCCCGCCCCCATCAATTCAAACACGACGAAACCGAATTGAACGAAATTTGGTACAGAGGTAGCACTAGTAACGAATACCTCAGTATCATGTTAATACTGCCACCATGTTTACTAAAGCTTAATGGCGGCCACTCCAATGGTCAAAACTTAAAATTAAATTACGACCAAACTAATCATCGGATCTTTACCAAATTTGGTAAAAACATACTATCGTATGGGACGCGTCTTGCGCCCAAACTACAAGACATCAGCCGTACCATTTAAGGATGGCGGCCGTGTCAATCATGCAAGCTTTATAATCCATGACTTGGGAACCAGCAGTTCCGATTATAGAACCGAAAATGGTTTAAACTGTTCTAAAGGACGTGGCTCGTTTGAAATTAAAAGTTTATATTATAATACTGCATTATACTGCAGAAGTGACTTTAAAAAGCTGAGCCGTCTCGGTTACAAGACAAGATGGCAGCTGATCTTTCGTTCTGACCTATATTTTACTAACTAGCAGTAGTGCCCGGCTTCGCCCGGTGGATTTATTTGTTTTATGGATGATAATGAATACTACTACAGAACTGGCACATGATACTTAAACTAACAGAAAAAAAATATTTAAATCTATACATTTTCGTGGTGGTGGTTGTAGTGGGGGTGATAAGTAGTACAGTATAATGGACGTAACATTCAGGTCATTTTCCCGTAATGATAATGAAAATCCACAGCCTGCTTCGAGTCTCCGACCGGGTCAGGAATGGAATGAATGAAGCCCCCATCTAGCGGCGAGGATATGGACTGTGCCGGCTGCCGAGGCCTGACGCACTCCTCAGGGGCAATGATTAAATGAATGACAGATGAAATGAAATGATAGTGGAGAGTGTTGCTGGAATGAAATTTTGACAGGGAAAACCGGAGTACCCGGAGAAAAACCTGTCTGCCTCCGTTTTGTCCAGCACAGATCTCACATGGAGTGACCGGGATTTGAGCCACGGACCCAGTGGTGAGAGGCCGGCGTGCTGCCCCCTAAGCCACGGAGGCTTTCCCGTAATGATAATAATGATAATTATGAATAGGGAAACAGCTATTTACTAACTAAAGCACTGACACATGTAATTTACGAGCAAATTTATATAAAATAATAGAAAGAGTAGTAAGTGTAATAAAAGACACCGCCTAGGGCCTGTATCTCATTGGCTGTTAGAAATGTAGAGACTAATAGTGTCGTCTACTGCACCAACACCATTGCACTTATACAGAGGCATAATATTTGCATGATGAGAACTGTTTTAAGGGGCCTACGAAATCTTTTTGCATTAATTACTCTCCGTGACTGCAATTTATAAAAAGCGTAAGATGCAACTATTTTCGCAATTCTACACCAGAACACTGGTAGGGGTGACGTGATGCAGCCAGAACTGCCCGTCAACAATAGACTTATTAGAATACTCTTACAGTTACACAACTACGGACATGAATGGTTCTAGGCCCTTAATACGCGGTTTTCAACTTCATTTTGTATGTTATTCTAAATGTAGGGAATGGAGAGCGTTATCCAAAATATCAAGTGGACAGTGTAATCAGCAGGGTTTAAAAGTGTATGTAAAATTTGTTGCAATTAGGAGAAACGGTGTAGATTTGTGATAAAGGGTCTAAATGAAGGGAATGGAGTGGTCTGTCCAAAATGTTATGTCAACAGTGTTACTCGCAGGGTTCCAAAGGGTATGTATACAAATTTTGGTTCAGATTTGGGAAAAGGTGTAGATTTGTGCCAAAGGGCCTAAATGCAGGGAATGGACTGGTCTGTCATAAATTTCATTTAGGCAATGTTACTCGCAGGGTTCCAAAGGGTATGTATACAAATTTTGGTTCAGATCGGTGAAACGGTGTAGATTTGTGCCAAAGGGCCTAAATGCAGGTAATGGAGTAATCTGTCCGAAATTTCATGCAGACTGTGTTACTCGCAGGGTTCCGAAGGGTAAGTATACAAATTTTGGTTCAGATCGGTGAAAAGGAGTAGACTTGTGCCAAAGGGCCTAAATGCAGCGAATGGACTGGTCTGTCATAAATTTCACGGTAGACAGTGTTACTCGCAGGGTTCCAAAGGGTAAGTATACACATTTTGGTTCAGATCGGTGAAACGGTGTAGATTTGTGCCAAAGGGCCTAAATGCAGGTAATGGAGTAATCTGTCCGAAATTTCATGCAGACTGTGTTACTCGCAGGGTTCCGAAGGGTAAGTATACAAATTTTGGTTTAGATCGGTGAAAAGGAGTCGACTTGTGCCAAAGGGCCTAAATGCAGCGAATGGACTAGTCTGTCATAAATTTCACGGTAGACAGTGTTACTCGCAGGGTTCCAAAGGGTAAGTATACACATTTTGGTTCAGATCGGTGAAAAGGTGTACGTATCACTAACCATAATGCCAGCACATGCGGATAAAGCTGTTCGGTAGTGCTTGTTCTTCCGACTTACTGAACAAAAATCAATCTTTAAGGTTACCTGAGAGGTGTAGCCTAATGCTACATAGCCTAAACTACTCATCTTGAATCTGGCTATCATATAAAAAAAAGAACTTTTCGAATCGGACTGGTAGTTTTAGAGATTAGCGCGTTTAAACACACAAACAAACAAACTCACAAACTCTTCAGCTTTATTATATTAGTATAGATTTCAGTATGATGCCTGCAATATAGCCTACTGATAAGATATAATAATATAAACTATGGATGAAATGAATTATAATGACTATATACTCCAGTGAAGAAATCGTTTAGTCCAAGCCATTATTTGCTAAGACGTTGTATGTAAATCGATTGATAACATTCACCTGGGTGGACACCTTTGGCTCTGTGGTTAGAGCTTTGGTCTTTCACCCGGCCCGCCGGGGTTCAAAACCTATCAGAGTTGTATTTTGTTGCTTGATTTTCTTTATATTTATTGTTTTTTAAATACTGATACGTTAGAAAATTGAGCGTTATGTTGTGGATTTTGCAATGGAAATATATATTTAATTAATAAATTCTCCACCGGATCTGCACGAGTGACATCTACTAGCAACCAGTTGAACTATGCGTTTGCTAACCACGGCCTACTAGATGTGAGCTGCACTCTATACCGGCCTTGACATTCCAAGTTAGTGAACCCATGCATACGGTGTAATTGAAAAAAATCATCTCGTTGCCGACAGAGCGCTCTCGCCCCAAAGGATAGGCGAGATTACGTATTAGCTGTGCAGTAGGGTATTTAAATGTGTTTCTCCCAGTGATACGTTTAGACCAATGAAGTTTAGTTTCAGTTTCACTTATTGTAAGTAGTCGTTGTTTATATCGTGAATTCCTACGTTGTTTGGAGTGTTTGCTGATGAAATTGTAAAATACTGGGGTAAATCATAAACTATGGTTTGAACGCCGCTGCTCAAATCCAGTATGTCATACTGTTGTGTGCCATTTTGCACTTCGAATAGGAAGAAAATAGGAGGTGATAAAGACAAAGAGTTATAACTATACCCATACATTTATTTTTCATAAATGAAAATAGGCTAAAAATATACTTACTAAGGACTCAAGTAGAACCATGTATCAGCTTACCTGAAAAAGAATAAACACCTGTTAATAAAATTCAGTCTAATTATGGAAATTAATAGTTTAAATGAAGAATGGCTCTATAACAGTTCAGGAGCGCTGAACATACTACAAAACTACTTAAATTAGCCGAAATATATTTTGTAATGATGATTAATAATTGTGGAAATGTGGTAGTAGGTATTTTCTCCTCCGCTGTCTATAATCCTCCATCCCTTCCCCTTTTTAGATCACGACTTATATACCGAAGTAAAATTTCAATACGCGTGAATTATGGAACAAATACAATATTGCCAACCCACGTATACGGTACTACTTATCAATAATCTTTATCCAGCCCAATGCTTTTTACCTAGACCAATAATTGCTATGTAGACGGCTTCGGTGGTGTAGTCTGTAGCATGCTGAACTGTTGTACCCAAGATCGCGGGTTTAAACCCGGCCGAAGTCGTCAGATTTTGAAGAGCGTTAAAATTCTTCAGTATGCCTTTCTTCGGAGGGGAAGTTAAGCCGGAGGGCCCATGTCATAGATTTATGGCATGTAAAAGAACCAACCACTACAATTGGTAGTGTGTAGCCAAATTTGCAGGTTATATTTGGGTGGTTAGAAACGCTCTATCAAGTTCCAACGTTCGCCGCTAGGACAGTGGCATCTGGTAGACAAAGTTGGAACTACTTGAAATCGAACTTGCTGGAAGCCTACGGGCGTTCAATTAAAATACCCTGCTATGGCCATTGGCTGCAATTTAGGGCCCGGATATTGATGACATGTCATCTTTTTACTGAGCGGTCTGAAACATTGCTGAAGTACATAGAAACTCTGGACGGGCCATCCTGTCATCAAATATGTCATTTTTATTTTGCATCTTTTTGCATTTTTTGCTATTTTTTCATTTTAAGGGCTTTTTTTAGTTTGGTAGATTCTTTCGGTCTTATTTTAGAGAAATCGGCCTCTTTGCAATGTAGTTGTGTCACAGCTTTATATGAGGGAGTTACGTCTCTCAGAGTTAAGAAGAAGCTAGTAGCTGATACAAGATCATTTAAAATATTGAAATATTGATTCCATTTCCTTAATCAACCGGGTGGAAAATAGTCTTAGCAACAATCGTGGCGAAATTTCTGCGGGTATTGCACCAAAACTGAAAAAAGCGCTGGACAAAAGCACCGGATATAAAACATTAGCCTATGCAAAATCTCAAACATTCTTTCGGGTGAAAACTACTGAATGGATGGGATTGGGGAGGATTTAGCAGCAAACGACCTACCGCACATCAAGTAGCCTACGCTCCGACCACATCAGTTGAAGTTGAACGCAGCGTTTCGAGATATAAAAACGTGTTGGCATATAACCGCATATCATTTACATTTGACATCAGAATGACATTCGTAGTGCAGTGCAACTCCGACTAATGCGAACATAAACCTTTTGTTAAGTGCTAGAAATCTATTTTGATTGACTTTTCAATTTGAGTTTAAGATGTCATTCTTGAAATATTGGTGAGTTTATTATTATAACATCATTTTTTAAACTTTTTTACGGTATCAACATCCGGGCCCTAATTCATAATCAATAGGTAGCGCTGCCCGGCTAATACATACGCCCTTGGTTTTTGTCACTCACAGTGGGATAACTCACGCATCAGACCAGACCAGACCAGACCAAGCGTTTTGCCAATTAATACTTTTTCACATAATTACAAAGTGTATTTTGTATCCCACATGTTGGTGACAGTAATGTGACGTCAATGTGTGCGCATTGGTAACAGTTGAAGAGGCCCGACAAACATGGTAATTGTCGTTGAATGAGTAAGAAACAAAAACACATATTTAGGTAATTTAGCACACATTTCCAGTGCAGCAGTGATAATGGACAGCAATTTCAATGACTCCCAGAATATGAAATAAGGTATGCTAATCATGAAAATTTCATAATATACCGGGTTAGCACAAATGATTTCATGTACATGTATTACTGAAAGAATATAGAAACTCATCAATTATTTTGAGTATGCTTGCCCTCTTCGCGTCACACGGCAATTATCGATACGGTAGTCCAACTCCGACCACACTCGCTGGATCATATCCTGGTCAATTTTAGCTACAGCCGCATGGTCCGATTCCTCAGTTCGACAATATTAACTCTCATGGGTGGTACATAAATTTGATCTTTGATAAACCCCCTTAAAAAGAAATCACACGGGGTCAGATCAGGCAACCGGGAGGCCAGCACATAAGACACAGATCTGTGAATGAGGTTCATCCAATTCAACGTTCAGGAAGTTGTTCATTAAGATAGTGGCGCACTGCAAGGTGGAAATGTGGGAGAGCTGAACAGTTTCGTTGGAGGTAGACGGGCGATCGGTCAATTTTTTCTTACACAGGCATCCGGTGGTTACAAATTTCGAATGCCATGCACGTACAGTGTTTGTATTTGGATATTCCTTGTGAAATTGTGTGTGGAAATGTCTTTGAACTGTTCTTACTGACTTAGTTGAGTGAAATTCAAAAACACAATTAGCACGCTCCTCGCCTGTTGCCGCCATCTCGCACTGCCTAGCGGCCGACCAGTGTACTAAACCTTTTCGCAGTAGACGTCAGACAAAACTTGGTGAGTTTCTCTTTTCATTGGTATATTCTATGTATCAATGCTGTAGGCTACTTACTTTCAACAATACAAATACATGTACACGAAATCGCTTAAATAATTTATGTACTAACCCTGTATTGTACTAGAGTAGAATCCAGGTTCAGCACCCCTGTACCAATGTTTCTGTCTAATTCACGACATTCAATAGAATCAGACAAAGTTTACAAAGCCCTACTATGATCATCAGCTACGTTAGAAACATAGCACGGTCTTCTGCATTACCGCGGACACGTTAGAGTGTGAAAATTTCCGACACCTAGTTACCATGACAACAAGTGCAAACGCATTTAGTTTTCACTCGTAGCAAGCGTGTGCGATAAAATGAATAGACGAATAAAAACATGTCTGGCGGCTTCGGTGGCGTAGTTGGTAGCAAGCTGAGCTTCTATGCCCAAGATCACGGGTTCAAATCCATCCGATGTCGTCGGACTTTTTAAGAGCGTTAAGAATCCCTCAATAAATTATGTCTTTCTTCGGAGGGGAAGTACAGTAAAGCCAGCGGGCCCACGTCATAGATTTATGGCATGTAAAAGAACATTCCACTAACTACAATCATTGTGTGAAGCTAAATTTGTAGGTTAGATTTGATTAACGCTCTTTAAGGTCCAACGTTCGCCACCAGGGGCAGGTTGCGGTGGCATCTTGTAGCCAAGTTCACAGCTAGGTGTCGGTGACGGTAGCAAAAGTAGTAACTACTTGAAATTGATCGTCTGCAGTCCTTACCTGAATAGCAGATAACATACACTAATACAGCCATCACAATTAACACCGGTATCAGACAGATTCTACACACGCCCAAAGTACACGGGGCTACATGACCGCGTTGTCGCAGTCCCTGAACTGAGGAACCAACCCATCCAAAAACATCTCCATGATTTTATAGTTTGGTTCTGCAACACCATAACTTTATATTTTATGCTTATTTCTTGTGATACAGGAAATCCTGCCTGCAACGGAAATAATTCCCAGCCCTTAGGAATTCCGTTATTGAAGTTTCACAGTGCCAAAAATGAAGTGAAATTCATGTCGCTCAAATCCTAGTTGTTCTTATCCTCAACAAACAGTTTCGTGATAGCCTGAAGCTACAGACGTATGTTGTTGTTGTTGTTGATTGACTTCGGGGATTTGCGGCATCATGGTAATGTAGCCCCGTCCTACATGTGTGTGTGTGTGTGTGTGTGGAATTTGTATGATAACCAGTCTTATTGAGTCGGTCCCGTGGTATTGGGGTAGCGCGCCTGCCTCTCTCCCGGAGGCCCCGGGTTCGATTCCCGGCTCCGTCAGGGATTTTAAAACTGACGTGAGGGTTGGAACGGGGTGCACTCAGCCTCGTGAGGACAATTGAGTAGCTGTCTGACAGTGAGACAGCGCGCCCCGATCACGAATACCAAGATTAACGGCCGCTGATCACGCGTCGCCCCAATATCTGCAGGCCAAATGGCTGGGCAGCGGTCGCCTGGTCGGCCTTAGCCCGTCATGGGCTGTATAGTGCCAGGGGTTGACTTTGACCTGTCTTATTGTGATGGCTGTATTAGTTGTTAATTCAATTGAGGACCTTTGGACATTTTGGTCATCAGCCCACGGAGAACTACTTACATGATGGCTGAGATGGGAATTGAACCCACCTCTTCTGAGTTTTGCCTCACGAGACAGAGTGTACCCCGTTCCAGCCCCCAGACCAGAATAACAATTTCTTGGCAGATCCGGGAATCAAACCCGGACCTCCGGGGCGACAGCCAAGAATGCTAGCCGCTACACCACGAGGTGTTCGCTACTGAAGTATATCACTCAACGACTAGGCAGTTTTCGCGAGTTGCCTTGAGAAGCAAGCCTCTGTCATGTCTTAACAAGTTACCAGCACAAAAACTCGACAAGCTGGCTTCCCGTAAGCCTTATCCACAACAAACAACTGACTACAGCAGCATTAACTCGCTACTTGAAGGCATCAAAGAACAATGTAATTATCAAGAGTAAACATTGAATCATGCCTTTGTCTACGGAAATGAAGCCGGATTACACTTCAGGAAAGCGTTTGCAGTAGGCTACTGCAATGCAGTCAACGCATGTTCAGGAAATGCAATAGTAGCGGAATGGCATCAGCTAGGACACCAAACAAGACTCGGTGATTCCCACGGCACACAGTGTGAGATTTTGCCCATCCAGGGGAACTTTATTTATTGGCTAATGTAAACTTATCTGTGGCAGATTTTGGTTACCTCTAGAATTGAAATAAAGTTTTTAATTTGTAATTAAAGATTAAAAATGTTTTGTTTGTATTTTTTGTCCAAAAAAACCCACACATGTTCGACAAACGCAAGACACAAATTTGGCTAGTGTTACCGTCAAATATACAAAATATATATTGCCATTGGCTTTTGATGCAGCCAGATTCATTGAGATTAAACTTTGGTGACAATGGGAACTAAACAATTTTCGGTCCATAAAATTAAAACGTAATAACAAGGTACGACACAAAACATGCGCAAACACAAAGGAAAGTTATCTGATCTAGTCTGTATCACTGCAGCTATCATCAGAGTGATTATCCGAAGCATTTACAAAGGGATCCCTCAAAAGTTCTAAAACTTCGGGCATGACTACCGACGTTTCGTTTTCGGAGAAGCACTTAAACTAGTAATATATGGATCGGAAGTAATAAGCAATCTATGAACCAATATGTTCTATGTTCCATTATAAAGTTTGAAAGAACTTCTGACTTGTTTGTGTGAATTTATGCCCACTCATCGAACATAGTACGCCACGTAAACACGGGTGCGATTCTGAAACAGACAGGACGTTTGGTCGTTATCGCGCAAACTTGCGCAGGATATTTTGAACGTTGCTAGTATTATACTTAATAAGCTATAATGTGAAACAAATTTCAGGTCGGAACAAGATGGAACACATGAGTAGAATCCTCTTTGAATTTCAAGAAACTACAGTAGTTTCTGTTCATGACAAGCCTCTTTACAAGACAACATTGTAACCTAACCCTTCAATGATATTTTAAGTTAACACTAGATGAAACCCGTCAAAACATGACGGACAATGGAAAACAAATTTACTGAAGAAGCTTCTTATATAAGTTACATTCTTTGTACGATTACTTTTTAGCACTATTGCAACTTTAAGGGCGTCAAAAGATAGCACTCTCTGCATTGCAACATATTGCTGGTCATGACTGAAAACGTGATGAGGTCATCATCATCTTGCACAGTTTCCAGCCACTGGCCGGGTCTGTTTGGAACACAAGCCTCTCCAACGTCTTCTGTCTTCCCACCATCTCTCAGCCTCCACCCTTGGCCAGTCTTCTCCTCTCTTCTTCACGCTTTCTTCCACCCCCTTCAGCCACCTGTCTCTCGGTCTCCCTCTTGGTCTCTTTCCTTCCCACTTTGTCTCGTGTATCCTCCTGGGTATCCTCTTCTCCTCCATTCGTTTTACATGTCCATACCATCTAAGTCTAGATTTCTCTATACCATCCTGTAATGATTCCTCCTTCATTAATTCTCTGGTCCTCTAATTTCTTATTCTGTCCCTCTTTGTAGCTCCAATACTGCTTCTCAAGAACCTCATCTCACTGGCCTGTATTTTGCTCTTCTCCCTTCCTTTCATAACCCAGGTCTCCGAGGCATACGTCAGGATAGGGACATAGTACGATATATGATCTACTTGCTGTTCTGAGGGACATCCCTGCTCCATAACATGCTTCTCACACTCCTCCGGAATGCTTCTGCCTGTCTCCCCCGCTCATTTATTTCTCTACCGTTTCTTCCATTCTCTTGTATCAGGCTTCCCAGATACTTGAAACTCTCCACTTTCTTCAGCTGTTCCCCACCAATTGTTATTCCCGTTGTGGTCCTTTCCTTCTTCCTTGTTGTGATCACCATCTCACTCTTATTTATGCTAAATTTCATCCCATATCCTTGTATTATTCCTTCCCACACGTCCAACTGTTCCTGTACCTCCTCCTTGTTTCCACAATCATCAAATCATCCGCAAACACCATTGCTTTCATCTTTCCTTCCCCAATTACTTGTGCCGCTCGGGTCATTATGTCATCCATCACCACAATGAAAAGTAACAGTGACAGTGCACTTCTTTGTTTCAGGCCGTTTCTCTGTTCCACCCAGTCCGATCTCTCTCCTCCCACTTTCACACAGCTCACGCTTCCCTTGTACATCTCTTTTATCCTCCTTATAGTCCATTTTTTCTACTCCTCTATCCTCCAGGGACTTCCATACTTTGTTTCTGCATACACTGTCATATGCTTTCTCAATGTCCAGGAAGGCCATCAGTAGATCTGTTCCATACTCATAGTGCTGTTCTTGTAACTGACTTACAGCAAAAATCAAATCCACTGTGGACCTTCCTGCTCTGAAGCCATGCTGTTCTTCCCTCATCCCTCCTTCTATCCTTGTCCTAATTCTCCTTTCCAAAACTTTCTCAAAGATCTTTGCACAATGACTCATCAGTGTTATTCCCCGATAGTTTCTGCATTCTGTTCTACTACCTTTCTTGAAGATCGGGACAATTATTCCTTTTTTCCAGTCCTCTGGGTGTTCCTTTCCTTTCATGCTGTCCTCATCACTCGGTACAACCATTGTATCCCCACCTGTTGCTCTCACCATCTCCACACTCAACTCATCCACACCCGGTGCCTTTCCTCCTTTCATCTTCCTCACTGCATCTTCCACTTCTTTCCATGTTAAGTCCTTTTCTATTTGCAGTTCATCTTCCTCTTCCCCGATTTCTTCCTCCACACCGTGGTTTCCATTTGGGTTCCGAAGTTCTTCAAAATATTCTTTCCACATTTTCTTCAGTTCTTCCTTATTTTCTATCCCTTGTCCCCTTTTGTTCACCATTCTGACATAATCCGTAGGATCCTTCCGCCTCTTATTCTTTACCATCCCATACAGGACCTTTTTTGTACCTTCACTATCCTGCTGGTCATGACTTAAAACGTGATGAGGTAAATAGCCCAATACGTTCAAGAGTTTCTCCTTGAGCTTGATTGATTGTGTTAAAGTAGGCCGAGCGAATAGGACATTGTTGCCTATTAAAATAAAATGTACTGTACCTGCAAGTGTTTTATCGGAAGGTGTTAAATCAAGTCGTAGGATTTGAGCTCTCTGCCTAATATTACTGCACCTATTATATCCGAATCCAAGCAATTTCTTACATATTTCTTACAATTAATATATTACCATATATGAGTCCTTGGGAAACGTTCAGATTTCTAAGGAGCATAACTATGGCTCAAACGTTCGGAGTATGTGGAGGCGAATCACTTAATTCCAAGGAATTGAAAAATTCAATAATAGGGAAATGAAGTAGCTGGCTTTCATCTTCAGTATCCAATCTGTTAACGCTGATGTATGTGTTTGAACTACTGGATATAAGTTCAATGACTTTTAAATTAATATCATTACATTGTTGCAGGTTGGCAAATATTTTATATTCCAGCAGATCAATTTTACCATCACAACAGTAAAGACCAAAGTAACCACGCATAGATTTTACGCAAGAGAAGTACAATGTAGAACAATGTTTACATTTGATCGTCAAAGACCTTACAGTACACTGTACTGCATAATATCTGGAATTGTTTCTGAAATGGCCTATTTATATTGGATTTTAAATGTGGCTTCGTATTATTCGATAACACTATAGTGTCCTGCAATAACGGAGCCGCTAAATATTACATGGCAAATAATACTTCCATTGCCGAAATCAACTGCGTAGTTAGACTCAGTACTCTAAACAAATAATCATTAAACAATTGTCTTATACAATGAAGTTCAACATGACCGTCCAGAGACTTTCATACTCAAGTTGGTTGGTGAGGAGAATGCGATGAGACTGATCGCTTAAAATAAATTCCTTATAATTGTTCCTGCCAGCGAAATTTTTTGCGATAGCTTGAAAACGCAGCTCAGAATGACGTTCTTCATTTTGTTATAAACAGTACGAAACTGCTCTAAATAAGCAATTTCCATCACCTGTTATAGGTTATGACAGTACATTTTGAAGGGGAACCTAGAATCACATCGCCAACTACTGGAACGACCATAGGCCTATACTCAATACTCACTTCGGCAGTCACCCTAATGGAGGCAGTTTTTGAATTATATGTCCCGTGCATGTCAAAAATCGTATTAACACATGGAGGCTCACCTATTCTTGTCTATCGCCCCGGAGACCCGGGTTACATTTCCTGCTCTGCCAAGAAATTTAATTCTGGTCTGAGGGCAAAAACGGGGCACATTCAGTCTCTTGAGGTATAACTAAGAAGAGGAAGGTTTAATTCCCACCTCGACAATCTTGGATGTGGTTTTCCGTGGTTTCCCACTTCCACTTAAGGCAAATACCGGGATGGTTCCTAACTTAAGGCCTTGGCCGTCTCCTTGCCATTTACCACCTTAATTACAAATACACACAGTAATGCAGCCATCACAATAACACAGGTTATGAGAGAAAATTTCACACATACACACCCAAGTACACGGGGCTGAGTGACCACAATGTCGGAGCCCTTCAAACGAATTATGTTTGCCAAGTGTCTCTTATGGCGAAAGCAATTGTGGACACGCGCGAGTGCCTGGAAAACTACTTTTTTCTTTAATAATTTAAGAGTATATCGACGATGCATAATTATAACTTTTAGTCTAGGACGCTAATAACTTGACCACCGAAGTATTGGGAAGAAATTGCAATATTAAGGTACATAAACAACATAGCCTACACATTCAACTGTCGGTTAATGTTCCTCAAAATTTCCCTTCTTAAATATTCCCCTCCTTTATAATTCTCCATCACGTGAAAACGTGCCATGTCTTGGGTTTTAAATATATCGATGCAATGGTGCTGCCATCTGCTGTCAGTTACTGGAACTATATGGGCGATGTACTGCCATCTGTTGTCAGTTATAGGAACTGATTGCAGATATTTAAACGGCGTACTGAGGACAACAGTTTGCTCTTTTGATCACATGCTGTAATGCAATGGTAAAACGGAAATAAAACGTATTGAGAGGGAATGTAGAAATATGTATCTTTTACAGACATAAAACCTTACTAATACTCCTTGATTAAACAATATTTCAATGGTAAAAAAAAAAAAAAAAACATATATCGGCGAGGGCTGGGATCGAACCGGCGAACCTAGGAACCACAGTCTGTCGCCTTAACCACATAGCTACTCGAGCAATCTTGTTGAGCAGCAGACGCAGCCATTCATTATCTTCAAAAGCTGCTGTCTGAAGGAAATAATCCATTTCATTATCCAAATAAATCAATGTTGCACATTCGTATACGTTCAAACTGTTATTATATTTTATTGCCAGAACTTGGTTAATGTATGTTTTCAATTACATGGAAGCTTATTAAATAACTTACATTTTAATGGAATTCTCACCGCCATTTTGCCATGACCTCAGGCGGATTGTGCGCATGCGTGAGGGGCGAGAATTCTGCTATATTCTATATTAATTCAAAAATATACCGAGAGGGAATGTAGAAATATGTATCTTTAACAGACATAAAACCTTACTAATACTCCTTGATTAAACAATATTTCAGTGGTAAAAAAGAAAAAATATCGGCGAGGGCTGGGATCGAACCGGTAAACCTTGGAACGACAGCCTGTCGCCTTAACCACATAGCTACTCGCGCACTCTTGGTCAGCAGCAGACGCAGCCGTTCTTTATCATTAAAAGCCGCTGTCTGAAGGAAATAATCCATTTCATTATCCAAATAAATCAATGTTGCACATTCGTATACGTTCATACTGTTATTATATTTTATTGTCAGAACTTGGCTAATGTATGTTTTCAATTACATGCAAGCTTATTAAATAACTTACATTTTAATGGACTTCTCACCGCCATTTTGTCATGACCCCAGGCGGATTGTGCGCATGCGTGAGGGGCGAGAATTCTGCTATATTCTATATTAATTCAAAAATATACCGTAACATATTTGTTTATTTTATAGACACTCTGCAAATCTAGAGGCCAAGAGCTTTCGTTAGAGTGCTCTACGAAGTAAATCGGTTCTGTCGTTCTCTCAATCTCGTGGTAACAAAAATCACCTTACTGTTTTAAATATATAGATACTAAATCTTACCTTCAGATATCAGCAATAACATTGAAGCACAGCACTGACCACTCTGCGTCACCGCGCTAGTCACCAGTCGAATCAACATACTGCACACTGCACGGCTGGTGCGTACGCGTCTTTACTTTGTTTTAAGCCCCTTTGACAGACGTTGCGGGTGACTATAGTACAAGTGCGTAGCATTTTCTTTCAACAAGGATATTTAGCGAACTAAATGTCATGTATTTTGTAAAAAAATAACATGGTCGGGAAATTGAGTAAAGTTCTCCTAGATAGGCAAAATCTCACACTGTGCGACGTAGCCGTGCTCGTTGAATCGTGCACCACGACCGCGTGGGCGGCTGCAGCATATCGTAGGTTCGAATTCCGGCGCTGACAGCAGCTAACCTGTGTATGCTTTACCCCTCAGGTTTTTTTTCGCACTCCCTCCAGGAAAATAGAATCTTATTTCAAGTCCCGGCTCACCTACCTCATACCTGTCCCATTACAGCTACACACACTACAACAGTCATGACACCGGGTGAGTTAGCCGTGGTCGTTACGGCGTGGCTGCAGGCAGTCGCTCACAGTCGGCAGGCGAGGAGGTTCGACTCCCCCCGCCGGCAACCCTGAAGATAGTCTTCTGTGGTTTCCCATCTTCCTTCCAGGCAAATGCCGGGGTTGGTCCCTAACTATAGGCCACAGCCACTACCTTCCAATTCCTCGTTCTTACATTCACACTTTCCTCCCCAGACAACACTCCAAAAGCGACGGTACTTGTAGCTCACCCCACGGGTGTCCACATAGAAGCAGCTACAAACTCTGCCAAGCCGAACATGTCCTCGGGCACTCCCGGCACTAAAAGACATACGCAAAGAAAATAAAAAATAAACAATCGTGACATAAATACAGGTTATCAGACAAATTCAACACACACACAACTACACGGGGCTAATGACCAAGATGTCCAAACCCCTAAATTGAATTGACAACACCAACAAGATTCAGAGAGCTAGGAAGAGTAACTCACTGTCTCCATGCAACCATTATCTCCAACTGATTTCCGACTCTTTACAAAGTAAACAAGCTTGTTTAGCAGGACTAGTAACCTCGCGATCATAAGCTACGGGTGATTACTAGGCAGTCTGTTTGTAAACGTTCGTCTATGCATAGTTCTCTCACTTACCACAATAACGACCGGCTCGCTTTTCAAACCCAGCTGGGCGGTTATGTTATGTTTATGTGGAGCCAGGGCTTTCCCAGCTCGATGTACAACGTTGCCAACTCACCACCATAACCACAGAGAGCAAGTAACGAGACAAGACAGAACTGCGTGTAACTGTGCAACACAGGAAACCTGACAGGCAAGCCGCAAGCCAGGAACGGACTTAAGGACCCCACGAGGAGTGATAGCGGAAGCATTCTATTGGTCAACAACCATCAGCTATTGGTCAGCAGCAAACAATGGTTATTGCCTTACGTTTGAGTCGCCGCTCGATAACCAGGAAAGTGAGGGATCTTTATATGAATTTATTAACCTGGAGTTTTGCTTTTCTTTAATGCGATTCACACGGCTTGATGACAAAGAGAAAAGTTATGTCCGTTTAGCCCGCGAAGACTGGCGCATGGGTATTTTTGAGTCGAGGCTTTAGGAATGCTCTATATTTTCATTTTGGTCAGCCCTTATTTCCTGTCACTTAATGTACCTTCCTTCCTAGCCTTGAATTTCACCTGCAAAAGAAACATGTCCATAGCTTTTGGAACACTCAAGTTAATTCTATAATATTTACGGCCGGGTCAGATTTACCCATGGCGCCTGTCCTCGCGTGACAATTTTCAGCTTACGTTAGTCGGGACAATCTGTAAAAAATAAGTGGGAAAATCCAACTATTTTGGTGCAGCACAATAACATTGTTCACGTTCTTGTTCGTCCAAGTTTAGTGAGTAGGGACACCTTGGCCATCAGCTTCTTTGTTGAAACAAATCGAGATGACTGCTTTATCGCTACTATCAAGGCAATTTGAAGTGTTACGAAAATTGATGTAATTTTTTGCATGTTAAATTTGTAAAATATAAATAAACCTCATTTTATATTGGGGATAGTTGATAGGAAGACACCAGGTGTAAAACTACTTCATTAAAATCCGTAGACTACGACAAAAAGGGAGTGACAAACTAAGGGTCAAAATGACCCGGCACCAGTCCTCGTGTTATATCAGTTCTCACTCACGGCAGGGCATAAACTCGGTAGTGTATCCACCAAAGGCGTGATTTATATTTTCAACACATCACTAATTAAATGGGCGGTTATAGGGGGAATAACTGTATATTTGGTATTGCCACACACTTCGTTGCACTTGTTGTTGCTTCGTCAAGTGGCTGATGAACAAGACGTCCTAACCCCAGAAATTGAATTCAACAACAATGATTAATTAAGGGGCTTTTGTGTCTACGTGGGCATGTTGCCTCGTGTACTGTACTTGGGTGTATGTGGATTCCGTCTGATACACTTTCTCATGCCGGCCCCATGGTGTTGGGGTAGCGCACCTGCCTCTTACTCGGAGGCCCCGGGTTCGATCCCCGGCTCCGTCAGGGATTTTAAAACTGACGTGAGGGTTGGAACGGGGTGCACTCAGCCTCGTGGGGACAATTGAGTAGCTGTCTGACAGTGAGACAGCGCCCCGATCACGAAAACCAAGATTAACGGCCGAGGGGACCCGACGCGCTGATCACGCGTCACCCCCAATATCTGCACGCCGAATGGCTGGGCAGCGGTCGCTTGGTCGGCCTTAGCCCGTCATGGGCTGTATAGTGCCAGGGGTTGACTTTTTTTTTACACTTTCTCATTATAATAGCTGTACTAATGCTTGGATTGGGGTTGAAGCGGCCATGGTCGTGGAGAAGGAGATATCAACCCGTGAGTAAATTAGTGGGAGAGAGTCGAGTAGAGATTTTACCAAACTATTCACAATATTAATCATCAGCGACCTTCGGACCGCCTGTATGGACTAATAGACAAATTTCTTGAACCTCTAAGACATACAACCATATTAATATATGTCATTGTGATACAGTTATTATCCCAATGTTCATTCTGCAATGATATTACTCCTCTCTTCCGTCCGTGAGTGGCTGCGTGGCGC
The DNA here is from genome assembly GCA_946902985.2 of Meconema thalassinum. Taxonomy (NCBI): domain Eukaryota; kingdom Metazoa; phylum Arthropoda; class Insecta; order Orthoptera; family Tettigoniidae; genus Meconema; species Meconema thalassinum. The sequence goes on along the minus strand of OX336390.1, from coordinate 626,089,656 downwards.
AGCGGTACGTTCTCGGCTGCTGGTCCCAAGGTTACAGGATCGATTCCTGGCGTTAGTTGGCATTACAGGATGCTTTAATGCGAGGGAGCCATATCAGTAAATTTAGTGGCAAAATTCTGGCACCGAGCGTCTCTAAAAGCAGCAGCAGTTAAAGGGGACGTAAAACCAATAACATTATTATAAGATTATCGTGTTGGAAGCCTTTTTCAAAGAAAACAATGAAGCTAAGATCTAAATGTTTAGGCAATACAGTATCTACTGTACAGCATAATAGGCTACGACGGAGTAATAAGTCGTCAGTAAACCAAGTTAAAACTTTTAATAGGGAGATTAAATCCGCTACTTTACATTCATTATGCCAATTACGGCACTTTTACGCAACGTGCTAATTAAAGCTTCTATTAATAGTTTGCAGAGAACCAAGTACAGTAGTTAACCTCCTCCTATACCAATTAGGTCACGCCACACACCATACCAAGCAGTGATATTCTTGAAGCCCTTTTAAAGAGCATAATGTCCTGTATTGTACTGACTAGGGGGCGGATTTCTATGACAAGTCATATGTTTTCCCTTAACATTATATCTTATAGTCTTGTATTTTCAACACGTTTCCAAGCATGATAATCAAAATTAAACAGGTTTTATTGGGCTTATGAATACATATTTAGGCTTTCTTAAGTTTTATGGCATATTTTGAACAAAATATCATTATAAATGGCATATTTTGGAAATTTTCATTTGAATTTCGTTTTATAAAATTCATAATAAGCTCTAGAAATTATTGTTCAGGTTAGACTGGAATATACTACTGAAGAACCATTCTAAAGTAGTGTATGGAATGTTTCTAACAGGTAGGAGCTATTGTTTGCTAGCTGGGTCAATTCCTGGAAACCGGGTTATTGTTTACACGGAAGCAGAGGTAATTCCGCAGTTATTTGTCATCGTTCTTATCTCTCTCCTTCGCCCTTCCCTCTTCCACCTTCAGCACACTAAACGACCTTGGTCACTTATTAGGGAGCTTCAGTCATTCAGTTCCTTTCAATATGCCTAAAACGAAAGTCTCAATTTGTGGGAAGTTGCAAAGTTTTGTTGGCGAGTTCGGTGAAAACATATTCAGTACGGATGGAGTGATATTATTCTGTAAATTGTGTGAGATTTCGAAGAATGAAAACTATTTTAACTCTTTAATTAATTGCAGCCAGTAGCAATCGTAATAAAAGTGTTTCTATGTAACGTAGATGCTATTCATTAAGTCATATTTCGAATTTTATAGGTCATATTTTTATGTTTTTAGGTCATAAATGCATACATATTTCATACAGTTTTAGGTCATAGAAATCCGCCCCCTAGTAATGACTCAACAGCAGGGTACCTTAATAACATGAGTGTATTATTTTGTTGTTCTCGAGTTATTAAGTTTCATTATTATTATATTATTATTAATAATAATAACTAGCGGACCCGTGCGAGAACTCTCGCATGTGTATAAACCGCCCGCCTGGCTTTACTGTTATGCGGGCTTCTATAAATATGTTAATTTGTTTAAACGCACTTACTAAACAAATTGGTCTATTTATGAAATCAGGGAGGAATTCATCACTGCTGCTGGTTGGACAATGGGTTGTGTGCGCCCCATGTGTACAGACTACCCACCCAGCTCTAGTGCTATACGGCTGTACGCGACACAGTTCTGCCAGGGGTTATCGTCTTGTTTATTTGTTTAAAAGCACTTTATAAACAAATATATATATTGAACCCATGTACCATTGGTTCAAGGGGTCGAATCGATCATTTATTGGTGAAAGAAAAGAGGAAAGATACAGTCTTCAGTGGAACATAGAAAGATTTTATACAAGAGGACTGGTTTAATGTTTTGCAATAGTAAGAGCCCAGGTGGCTCCAGGAAATGATATCACGCGTGACGCACCGATAAGGAGCGATCATGGCTATAATTAGAACGAGAGGAACTTTCCGTTTGGAGTGAGCGAGAGAAGGTTTCGGAAATTGAGCTTACGCTGCAGTAAAATGGCATCCTCGCAGTTGTGCAAGAAGAAGAATAATTAGATTTAAGCCACTTGCGAGCATATAATTAAGAAAAGAAATACATCATTGTGAATCATTTTGGAATAGAGATTTTTGTGTGGGAAAAGATGTTATAATAATTGCCCAGGAAAAAAGTGCAAATGCGGCATTACGTAATTAAAAGTTCCCCGAGACCCGAGGAGGTGGGGATTAAAAATAAACTGTAACACCCACGTATCTGAAAACCAAATTTTATTTAATATCTCGGAATTGTACGATCGATTTTTATGTGCAAAGAGGTCAGTTTACGTTTAGAAAACGAGCTTTCCAGAGATATAATTTTCAATAGTGTGCGACTATTGCTTCAAAAGTTAGCTATGAAAAAGACGAGGACTTGATCTTTTTGTAGCCAAAAAGTATCAAGTCCTGGCAGAGCCAGACCAATCAGGCAGTTGAGAACAGACCTCGTGCAGAGGTGCTGCATCACATCGTATATGCAGTTTACAAGGACTCCTTGAGGGGAGACGCTGTATCACATCATGCAGTCTACGAGCACTCCGTGAGCGGAGGTGCTGCATTACATATAATGCAGTTTCAGACAGCCCGAGGGCGTCGCTGTATCGCCAACCATCCAATTCCGTGAGCGCCGAGACGCTACACGAGGAAGCATCAAGTATCATCATAGTATCACCGTGTGAAGACTTAGGAAAATCCTAGTAAAGGATTTAGTTCAACAAGCGTCAGTCTTTATAGTGAAAAGTTCAGTATTACAGTCAAAGTAGGCTGCGAACTTAAAGAACAGGCGATATGTCTTCAAATAACAATTCAGTTAAACGACAGAAAGTATCGTAACGTTTTGAAGTACCATAATAGTGAAACAAACATTTCCAGCAAAGTTAAGGAACCCGATCTGGGTCGGACGAAATAAGTAACGCCTAGTGTATCGATAAGATAGGGACTAGAGCGAAGAAAATCAGAAGGGAAATGTTAATCCAAGACGTTGTCTAACAGGAGACAAACAAACAGTAAAAGCATTAAGCTACGAAACTAAGGAATAGCAGTAAATGCTAGAGAATCATAGGTCACCGATAAAGTATTCATGGTGCCGTAAACAAGACAGACTTTATCTAGACAAATTAAATAGTGTCTAGAAAGAAACGAATAGTGAGGAAACCAGATTTGAAGAATAGCCGTTCCAGGAAGGGGTAGATTGATCGAGACTTTCAACTTCTTGCCAGATAGGGAGCCGACATCTAAAAGTTTCACCCTTGGAAACGGGAAGAAAAAATCACGTGTGTAAGGCAAAATCAAAGCCTCAGTGATTAAAAGCAGTAAATTGTAAATATAGAAAATTTGTGTTAGTGTAATAAATTTTAGTGAATTTATTTGTGTATTATAAAAGAATACAGTATTGTATTCAAAATGTTACCAGTGCTTAAGGTAAATTATGTGTATGTGTATCAAGAAATGTCATTGTGTGAAATGGTATTAATGAAGATGGCTTAATTACCGTAAGTGGGCGAAAATGAAACATCGCTGGAAAATACGGTCGGGGACCGTCACCTCATGTGAGTAACCATTTCATTATGTTATGTGTTGGGGAATATTTGTGTACAATCCACCTGAGAATGAGAAAATAGGGATGTTTTTGAATAACAAATAACAGAATAATAGCGCGATCTGAACGATTAAAATTGAGAAAGTATAAATAATTCTGTGAAATGAATAAATCCCTTAGGGGAAATGTATGAAATAAAATATCAGTGTATTTGATAAATGATTTAATTATATGAAAGCAAGCGTAATAATAATAATAATAATAATAATAATAACAATGGTATAAATGAAGATTATGAGGAATTATAGAAAAGTAGTAGCTTATGAGCTCCTTTAAAGGAACTAATACATGTTGTGAACACATGTTCTTAAGATAAAGCGATTATTGCACGGGAGAGGATTAATATAAAATTGAGATGTAGATCCGATGTTGATTTTGAATTATCAGTTCTTTGAAGGCAATTTGGCAATAAAGGATAAGCGTAATGTAGCGCATTGAAGTAAATTTGTCACGCTAGGAATGCGTTGAACCTAAGTATACTTGGTAAATTTAATTATGAGGGGCAGTTGGTCGAGGTAATTGAGCCATAGTAAGTCCTCCAAATAGTGATGTGATCACGAGGCCGTTGTGTGTGTTGTATTATAAAAGGGTGCGAAATAATTGTATTATGAGCGCGAGTGTAAGGCAAAGGCCTGCTATAAGTCGCTAATGTATAAGTCCTCCAGTAAGGGATATGGTTCCCGAGGCATTTGAAAGAATCGAAACCAGATTCGTTTATGTGAAGCCCCTAAATATTTGTTGTTGTATTGAATTATTCTTACCCACCAATAAGGACACTTCATAATTAATAAATGCCAAGGTAAAAAGAATGGGTCTAGTGAACCTAAATATGTTGTTAAAATAAGTGAATGAAGCTTGTTTGTTCAAAGAACTGCATTTAAGAAAAAGATGTATGAAAGCGGAGGGTAGCTCGCCTCTTGCGAGTCTGACCGTAATGTCCCTGCTCCCCAACAATAAATCACGCCAAGTGGCCAAGGCCAGACCTCACCATCAACGGAAGTGCGGTAGGTCTGTGAGCCGTCTGTTTGAAGTTATAATACACAGAGTGTTTAGAGTTTGTTTAACGACCCGGGCTTCGAACCGAGGTTCTTGTAGATGAAGATTACCGCTTGCAAGTTCAGATCATTGCTTTCTTATGAGATAACGGTCTTTTAAGACAGATAATAATAAATCCCTAATGTAATGTTATAATTCACGAGTTTAGTGAAGACAATTAGATTCCGGGAGTGATCTTAATTTTTGACGTGTTCAAGTAGTGTTCTATAACTCGGGAGTGCGCAATTGTTTTCCCAATCACTGTAGTGAATTGTTGGTTTGAGAGAGGTGGTAACATGAGAACATTGTGAAATCCCAAAGTTTAAGTAAATGAGTAACAGTAGCCTACTTTAATAAGAATTATATATTGTTGTAATTATAAAATACTCATATAATAGATAGTGATGTGTTGTAAAAAAAAAGGATAACACAGTTTATATCGAAACGTATCGAGCCTATTGGAGCTCTTGATTGTATTGAAGTTTAAAAGGACACTATATGGAAGTGAAAAGAAATATAAGTTGTTGGTTTATGAGAAACCATTTATTATGATTAAACCTTTGTTTTATTATGTATTCCTTGTTCACTCTGAACAAGTTAGAATTGGGTCAGTATTTTATTTGTTTAATTTGTTGTAGCGCCATATATTTGGTTAATTAAATGTTTTATAGTAGGAGTTGATTTTGTTTATTATTTTGGAAGTGTATCCTCTATTTAGTCCAAAATGTGTAAGTCACCGAGTGGGAGAACATACCATAACCCCGAAAATCCCGATTTGAGCATTGCTGGCATACTGTGATTTGCATATTTCATGCTAAAAGGGCACAATATATATATATTTCGTTGATTTTCCAAGAAATACAAGATTATTCCTGTACTATTGAGACGATTTGGAAGATTTTGGTACAAACCATACCTTTTAGCTCCCTCTGTGAACCATACACCTTAGCGTATTATGGATGTTACCACCATTTTCACTGCTGTGGCATTAGGAGATGCCGGAGAGACGAATTTTGGCTCACAATAAGACCTCTAAAGATGCCTGTAATTCTACGTTCACGGGTATCTCGCATTTGACTACCTCCAAACGCCAACAGACTACGCCGGAATTCAATACCAGTAGGGAGAATATAACTAAGGTACCGCGCAGTCAGTCTATGTTGTAGCAGTAGGCCTAGTAGTAGATTATTCTTCCTCTGTTTTGGGGTCGCTTCTTCAACAAAACTATATTGCAATATTGTTTCTGAATAAAAAGTACTAATTTTGAACCAACATACTAGTGTATAGGTAGATGCTTTAAATAAAACTATTAATATTCGGCTAAATTGTCAGTTCTTCGAGAAAGTACAGAAAACGTCTGTCTCCTATACAGGCAATAATAATATAATGATTATGTGGCCTACGGAAAGGTCTATCGCAAGCCTTTCAAGTAAACCAAATTATGGTACATTTTGAGATAAAGAGAGTCGTAATCGTAAATCGTACGGGGCAACCCATTCTCGTAGAAAGAATCTTGGCCGTCACCGCGGAGGTCCGGGTTCGATTCCTCATTCTGCCAAGAAATGTCATGCTGGTCTGAGGGATGGAACGGGGTAAACTCACCCTTGTGAGGCAAAACTGTGAAGAGGCGGGTTCAATTCCTACCTCAGCCATCCTGGAAGTGGTTTTCCGTGGTTTCCCACTTCTACTCGCACCCGAGGCAAATGCCAGGATGGTAACTAACTTAAGGCCATGGCTGCTTCCTACCTCGATTACAAGAACACAAACTAGTGCAGAGCCATCCAGTCATTGCGCTCTGACAGCGCGGCCGCGCCCGGGGAGCACTGGTCAGTCCTAGCGCTCCTTCCCCTACCACCACTACACTGTGGCAGCGAGCAGACCTGAGACGGACGATTTTCCGACCGCGCTAACTAGATACGTACGTACAGTCGTGCGGTCGACGGCTTTTGTGGGATCGTTGACATCATATTGATAGGGCTGTTTTGCCATAAATATATATATATACCTCATATAGGCCTACAGGGTGAGATCTTTTCTAATTTCTCAACTAGCTTCGTAGGACGAATACATGCCGCCGCGTCCATTAGGCACTCCTTGATTAAATTCCCTTCCACGAAGGGTTTCCCAGCTTTGGCAATTCGCATCGAACATTTGTAGCTTGCTCGTAAATTGGATCCACCAAACTCACTTTCCTCTATCTCATGTTTGACAGAAATAGTAGTGTGTTATTGGTTTTACGTCCCTTTTAACTACCCTGGCTTTTAGAGACGCCGGGGTGCCGGAATTTTGCCCCGAAGGGGATCTTTAACGTGCCAGTAAATGTACTGACACGGCTCCCTCGCATTTGCGCACCCTCAAATGCCATGACAGAAATACGGAAAGTAACAATTTTAGTGTTCTTCAGTTAATTTAGTCATTTTTTGTTTGTAAATAAGCATTTTAAAATTAAAACAATAATACTTACAGAAAAGTGCTGCTTGAAATTTTCCTTCAATACTTCCAACTTCGATTGGCGACTGGAGACTGTCAAATCACCGTAGTCTAATCATTCCTGTGGTTGGCACTGCAGTGCAGTTCCAAATTATGTTTCTTTAAACACATTAAATCTCGGTGGCACACTTATTTGGCATGCCGTTTATAAGCTGAACAGAAAAATGAAATTTCCCATTCTACTTTGGCTGCTGCTTCGCCACTCTTTTTTTAATATGATGTTCAGTCATGACCACTGCAAAACTGACTTACTTACTCGCTGTCAACAAAGCGCATTGGACTAGACTAGCGACTAGATGCGCTTATGCAGCCAAGCTCCTCCCACCCCTAACGAAACTACCTTCCACAAAAGCGCCCGGAGCGCAGTATGGATGGCCCTGCACTAGTGCATACATCAGTGAGAGTCGTCACTTCTACACTCACCCAAGTACACGGGGCTACATGACCACGATGTCGCAAAGCCCCTAAAAAGAATCAACAGCAATCAACAGCATCGCAGAAAGAAACTAATTCTTATCTTGCCTTTACAATAATACGACAGTTGACAATATCGTATGGATTAATACGGAGAGACGAATTCTGTGCCAGTTCGTCTAAAAGATCGATCGAGCTCGGAATGATCAGAAATTAAAGCTCTTGGTCTGAAGATGTACAAAATGTCTTTGAAGGAACAAACGTTGCCACCGTTTATTTTTAGCCTATTTTCATTTATGAAACAAGTAGTTCCGTGAAGAACTATACAGACTATTTTCATATATCCTGCTTACGTTAATTGCCTCTATCAACATTTACAAAATTTACATCTACAAAATTTCAGTTTGATTGCTGTAATGGATTCGTAGATATTGAGAACCGTCTAAATATTTCGGATGGTCACCATGATGGATTTCTAGGTCTTAGAGTTGTGTACTATTACATGAAGATTATTGTGTAGTATTCCAACTTCAATCGCATGATTAGGACACAAGAAACAAAAACAAGATTTTAAAATTTCGCACAGCTGACATCTTGTGGTTATGAAAACAAATGAAATAAATTAGATGCCAGTGGATTTGTATAAGCATTTACCGTACCAAGTTCCACTGCACTCGGATGGTTAAATCGCGAGAGAAACGTCCATTTAAATATTTATATTTCGCGTCGCCGCCATGTTGGATTTGTGACCAACAGGTCATTGCAAGTCCCATAGGTGAACTTATATTTATAGCCTCTATGAACATTAAAAAAGTCGGTTTGAATGCTGAAATAGATTCGTAGATATTGAGAACCGTCTAAATATTTCGGATGGTCGCCATGTTGGATTATTATATGTATAGGCCATAGAGTTATGTACCATTAAATTAAAATTATTGCGTAGGTTCATTATTCAAACTATCACTTTGATCGTATGATTACGACAAGAGAAATAAAAACTTTATTTTAAAATTTCGCACAGTCACCATCTTGAGGTTATGTAAACAAATGAAGTAAATTAGATGCCAGTGCATTACAGTGTGCATAAACATTTACTGTACCATATTTCACTGCGCTCAGATGGTTAAATCGCGAGAAAAGTTTATTGGAATGTTTCAACTTCGCTTGGCCGCCATGTTCGGTTTGTACTTCACAGGTTTTTGAAAGTTCCATTGTTGAACTTCTAGGAGTCCCCTTTATCACCGTACAATATTCAAGGGCGATATCGGTAATAGTTTCGGAGATATAGAATGCCGGTGAAATATTTCGCACAGCCGCCACGTTGGATTGGTGAGACGTAATAAAATTTGAAGTGTACGGTCGGGGTCGGTCGAAATGGTGCTATAGCCTTACCGAGTTTCATTAAAATCGCTCCAGCCATTCAGAAGTTATTAGAGAGGGACACACATTCACACACACACACACACACACACACGGACAAAAGGTGATTTCATATGCCTATTCTTTTTTATAAAATGAAAATAGGGTAAAAACCTGTTAACTACAAAACGTGCATGGCGGCCAAATGAAGTTGAAACATTTAAATAGACTTTTCTCTCAATTTAACCATCCGAACGCAGTGAAACTAGGTACAGCAAAAGTTTATGCAAATTGTAATCCACTGGCATCTAATTTATTTTAATTGTTTTCATAACCTCAAGCTGGCGGCTGTGCGAAACTTAAAAAAAATCGTTTTTATTTATTGTGTCCTAAACATGCGATTGAAGTTTCAATAATACACCTACACAATAATCTTCATGTAAAAGCACATAACTCGAAGTACAACATATAAAAATCCAACATGACGACCATCCGAAATATTTAGACGGTTCTCAATATCTGCGAATCGATTGCAACAATCAAACTGTTTTTTAATGTTAGATAGTTAGTTAATTAGTTAGTTAGTTAGTTAGTTAATTATTGTTGTTATAAGGGGCGGAACTACGAGGTCATCTGCTCCCTTTTTTATGTTGATGTAGGCAATTAACATAAGTAGGTTATATGAAAGTAGTCTATTTAGTTCTTCACGGAACTACTTGTTAATGGTTAAAGAAACATGCGACGTATTCAATGGTGATGACTGATGACGAAGAACATCAACGGTGCATCGATACTGCAAGTCTCTGATTTCGTTAAGTTGGAGTATGATCCAATATTGTGCCATGTGATGTGTAGAGTGTGTTTTATCAGAAAAAAACATTTTAAGTGAAAATAGGCGAAATTTTGTGGCTTAGCACCAGCTGCATCACATTAGGTGTGAAGGAGATTTGTGAATTGCATTGACAAACTGGAGCATTTTATTGTGGTACCCTACGGTATGTAATATGTTATTTTGGTGATACTTGTTGTTGTTGTTGTTTGAGTCTTCAGTCTTTCGACTGATTTGATCCAACTCTCCAAGCTTCCCTGTCCTGAGCTAATCGTTTCATCATACATAGCTACCACACCCTACATCCGAGGCAACCTGTTGAACATATTCTAACCTTGGTCTATCCCTACAGTTCTCATCCTCGACCCTTCCTTCTATAAATAAGTTTGCTATTCCTGGGTGTCTTAGTACGTGTCCTACCAACCTATCTCTTCTCTTCATTAGCAGTTGCCAGAAACATCTCTCCTCTACCACTAGTCTTAATACCTCTTCATTCGTAACCCTATCTACCCATCTGATCTTCTTGATTCTCCTATAACACCACATTTCAAACGCTTCAATTCTCTTATTTTCTGCTGCATCAATAGTCCAAGTTTCACTTCCATAGAGCGCCACGCTCGAGACAAAGGCTTTCAAAAATGACTTCCTAATACCTAAATCTATATTCGATGATACTTGAAGTACCGGTATAACATTGGTCTCTTATAACATAAATGCCAATTGATGTCCGATGTATGTTTATTTTTAATGGATACTTCATATTAGTGCATCCGAAGCACGCTCATCACCGTTATGTTCTGCATTGGGCCTCGCTGGCATCGGAAGAGCGCGGTTTCGAATGGGCCTCGGCCGTCCTGAAAGCTGTGTGTGTGTGGTTTCCTTTTTTTTTTTCACCACCAGGCAAATGCCGGGACGGTTCCTTTCAATAAGCCGATGGCCGATTTTCTTCCCATATCCCTTCCCTCACCCGTCCTGAAAATAAAATAAATGGCTATTGGCTGCATTAATAAAATTGTTATGGTCAGCATTGGAAGAACATCCTATGGATTACTTAAGACGTTATCAGCGGCTCGTCCTATTTTTATCTCAAGTACGTATAAAGCAACGCGTTCTAGGATACGTTTGACGTCACGTTATAGCATCACAATCTCGTAAGTTGGCCTGAATTTCAACTGTCTGGAGGCCACGTTTGAGTTGTTGTTTCATTTGAGAGGCTTGGACATCGTGGTTATTTAGCGCCGCGTACTTGGAGTATATATATTATTTATTTATTTATTTATTTATTTATTTATTTATTTATTTATTTATTTACTGTCTGATAACCTGTGTTATTGTGATGGCTGTATTACTGTGTGTATTTTATTATATTTATTAAACACAATGTGTACTGAGAAAATGAAAAGTTACATTGTCGTGATTTCACCAGTCTTTAGATTGTTCAATTAGTGATAAAGTCCTATTTTTACACTTCTGCAGATGATATTTGGGGCACCGTTCATAACGTAGCTTACAGATGCAGCTGTCCTTAGGATCGTGGTAGGTGCTTTCTGTGCAAATCTTTCCATGAAAGCCGTGTAATGCAAATCGTGTGTACAGGTGTCGGAGTTGGAAGTTAGGTCTTTTCCAGCAGTCTGTTGTCATTGCGTCTGTTTCTTTTATCCCCTCCGGGATCTGTCTTGCTTTGCTGCTCCTCTCTTCAATGAAGGTTGCATATGCTTGTGTCTCCGATAAACTAAAGCGGTGTTTTATGTCATCTACGAAGAGAGTTTCCTGCGCAAGGATATAAGCATAACTATTTCTTGTGAATTTTGAGATGGATAACACTCTTTTGAGGAAGCTAGATTTAACGCTTTCCAGCTTTCTTAGATTTCCGACCGTCTGGTAGTATTTGTAATTAAGATCAAGGATTGGGAAGGAGGCAGCCATGGCCTCATGTTAGGCTGAGGTGGGAATCTAACCCACCTCTTCTCAGTTTTGCTTCAGTCCAGAATTAAATTTCTTTGCAGAGCCATGAAATGAACCCCGACCTTCGGGACGACAGCCAAGTATGCTAGACACTACACCACGAGTTGGTCGATCACGTTTAAGCCTTGCTCGGTGAGCCCAAAGGAAGTCCGAAGAGACAGGTAGTACCGGTACGTACTGGTGTTGAGAATAACAAAAAGTCCTTCTTTATGCGTTAACATGACGAGATTGTCCAAATTGTTGTTTTCAATAAAACTGACTTATTCCATTCTTAAATGGTCGAACAAGTTTTCATAGAAAACCTGTTTAAAGGGACCAAACATATAAGAAGAAGAAGAAGAAGAATAAGAAGAAGAAGAAGAAGAAGAAGAAGAAGAAGAGAAGAAGAATGTTATTGGTTTTACGCCCCTTTTAATTACTGCGGCTTTAAGATACTACGGGGTGCCGGAATCTTGCCACGAAGGGGATCTTTAACGTGCCAGTAAATCGACTAACGCACCCTGCCATGATCATTGACGTGTTTATGATCTAGGGCTAAAAGGAAAATAGCGCTCGCGAGACTGATGACAGGGGTTAACTTAGCTATGGCTAAGCTGCAGCAAGATAATAGAAGTGTAGGCTGCAGGACCTTGTTTGGTCAGCACCCGCCATTTCGTAATTTCCATTCTGTACATTATTTTGCTTAGAATTTGACACTGATAAGAGGACTCTTGGAGTGTAAACAAACATTACACAATTGTTAAGAGATAAATTATCAGCCAGCACGCGAATTCTAAAGAGTTTTTATTTCCTTATTTAAGCCATGCAGCCAGCTCCATTGTAATTTATTTCAACTTGAGCTGTGTCTTGAAAAATGAGGATAGATGGTTGAAATGTAACTTAATTATTATATCAATGGTTTACAATTAAGGCCAGCACACACATCCATACCCGTGGTCTGATTTAAACTGGCAGCCTGGAAAGAACGGAAAAAAGAGGAGGAAGAAGAAGAAGAAGAAATGATTGGGACACATGCATCCAAATCACATCTCCCTCACCTCCACATGTTGTGATGTGCTGACGGACGGCTTGCGTCATAAGCCCTTGCCATCAAAGCCAGTTTGTCTGTTAGGAAAGGAAGTGGTTGCTGATTGCACAATTATCTTACTTCTCTGGACATATTTTCACATTTACCTTTCTCAGTAACTAAGGGTTCATTCCATCATAAACTATTATCAGCTCGAATTGTTTGTAGTCAAATTCCCAATAACTACTGTTCTGCACAGTTTGTAAATTAAATCGACCGCTTTGAAGAAAAGTGCGAAAAACAATTAATGGCTCCCACTTAACCCCACATTCCATAGGGCTAAATAAATAATTTGTAGCCTGGTTAGCCTACTTTCGATTTTTGCAAAAAATGAAAGTAGACTTATGAGATTACTACAGGGCCAAAAATTGTGTGTGTGTGTGTGTGTCTGTATGTGTGAGTCTGTGTGTGTGTGTACTCTGAATGTCTGTCCCCCCCCCTTATCAATTCGAACACTGTGAAACCGAATTGAACGAAATTTGGTACAGAGGGCACCTCAGTGTCATGTTTTATATCGCCGCCATCTTTACCAAAACTGAATGGCGGTCACTCAAACGTTCAAAACGTAAAATCAAATAGCAACTAACCAAATTATCCGATCTCTACCAAATTTGGTAATAACATACCTTCATATGCGTCTTGTGACCAAACTACAAGGTCATCCGCCGTACCATTTCAGGATGGCGGCCGTGCGAATTATGCAAACTTTATAATCCATATCATGGGACCCACCAGTTCCGATTATCGAGCCGAGAATCGATTTAACTGTTCTAAAGGAAGAGGCACGTTCGAAATTAAAAGTTTATTTTGTAATACTATAGTGCAGAAGTGATTTTAAAAAGCTGAGCCGTATCGGTAAGAAGACAAGATGGCAGCGGATATCTTGTGCCTGACTTATATTTCACTAATTTGAGTATTGCATGCAATATAGCGTACTAATACAAAATAAATAAACTTTGTATGAAATGCTTTATAAATAAATAATATACTCCACTGATGAAATCGTTTAGTCTAAATCATTATTTGCTAACAAGTTATATGTAAGTCATTTTATATAGAACGATGTTCGTTGGCACAAATGGGGTAAAGCGTTGGCCTATCACTCATATGCCTATGGTTCAAACCCTATCCGAGTTATTATTTTTTGCTTGAAATTTTATATATTTATTGTTTTGTAATGATTCAGACGTTTTAAAATTAAGCGTTATATTTTGCATATTACGGTGGAAAATATATATTTAATTAAAACATAATTCACCCGCAGATTTGCTCGAGACATCTAGCAGCCAAAAAGGTAACTGCACGCTGGCCTACTTATTAACTTCCAAGATTTTATTGAAAAGTTTCTTCTTATGGCCACTAGAATGCACTCGGCCTGTTAGGGTTATATTGTTCGATAATTCTCCACTAGATGTTACGACTGGTCTACGTGGGACTCCATTGGTTAGTACCGTATACCATTGGCATTCTATGCGCATCGAACTTGAAGAATGGCAAGATGATACTACGATAAATTTTTACTTTTTATTTTAAAGGGTTTGTAACAGCCTATTGTGCGTTATTTGAAAATGTTATTTGAAGTAAAGAACAAAACGATTTCACATAGTAACTGAATTCTAGCCGTTGGTGCTAGTTCAGGTTATTAATTAATACTTTTATTTCAGGCAAATAGCAATCGAAAATATCCACATAGTTTGTATAGCCTACACACATCTCTGTAGGGTCATGGAAAGATTTGTTAATTCAATTAGGGTTGTGAAAGCCATGCACAACCAGACGTGTAAAGACATGCCTCAACTCAAAGTTGGATGTTGCCCACGGTAGGTCGATTATGTAATAATAACAATAATAATAATGTTATTTGTTTTACGTCCCTTTTAACTACTGCTGCTTTTAGATACGCCGGGATGCCGGAATTTTGGCCCGAAGGGGATCTTTAACGTGCCAGTAAATCTACTGACACGGCTCCCTAGCATTTGTGCACCCTCAAATGCCAGCTGACTGCGCCAGGATACGAACCTGCAACCTAGGGCCCAGCAAGCTAGAACGTTACCGCTGAGCCACGCAGCCAGTCCGGTCGATTATGTCTCCAGATCCAAAACATTCTTGAGATACTTCTTATCTATCTTTCTTCAATGATGGTAGTAGTTTTTTTTCTAGGTTGTGGCGTTTGGTAGAGGTAAATAGTTTCTAAGGTCTTCAACCAAGAAATGATTCTATTATACTCTTTGATAATAACAACGAGTTATAACTATACTCATACATTTAGGAGAAAGTAGGCTATATGTTCTTTACTGAACATCTTGTTTTATTTTAGGGATGCCTTCTACTGAAATACGAATTTTTGTTCCATTTGACGCTAATCCATAACAAAAAGACAACACGTTTAAAAAAAAGTGTATATTTAGTCATACACAGCTCGTCCGGGATAAACACAAAGTATTAGCCGAAAATTCGAAATGTTCTGACAGGAAGCTTACTTTGGTTGGTTGGTTCTTAAGTTTAGGGGCTGCGACAACGCGGTCATGTAGCCCCGTGTACTTTGGGTGTGTGTAGAATCTGTCTGATAACCGGTGTTAATTGTGATGACTGTATTAGTGTGTGTTATCTGTTTTTTTAAATTTAAGTACTGCAACTTAGAATTTAGGAAGCTTACTTTATTTACAAAGAAAAAAACACTTGTAGATTTAGTGTTCAAATTAATACTTTAAGAACAGAGGCCTCCCCAAAACATTCCCATTCATAGAGAAAAGGAGTGGCCTTGGTCAATTACTTCGAGCGTGACAAACTGATTTGCAAGAATTCCGTAGCAACAGTCAATTATGCGTCAGTTTCTGTAACTAAACCTGTTATTTATGGTATTGTTGAACCACACACACGCGGAAGTATGCATCGATGATTCGTTGATGCCGAGACCGAAGTGAAACATATTGACAGGCGCGGATTCAAGGGGGGGTCACGGGGGTCATGACCCCCCCCCCCCAAACGGAGACCAATTTTTTTTGCAAACTCAAAAAACGAAAACACAATTACCAGACAAATAAAACTTAACGAATTTTAACTGAAAAACAGTTTTTTTCCATTTTATTCAATTCTGAATATCTTTATTGGAATTATTATGTTCTGTTACAACTGTACATATTTACAACTTCTAACCTCTTGTATAAAAACTATTAGTTATACAACAAAATCAACTCGTCTATTTTGTTTAGCAAACCATGTGATTACCGAATCGATGTTTATAGTGATGTCACGATGAATGTGCAGTAATGCACGGATAGGAAACTGGGGCTTTTTTCGCACCAAAAATTTTTGCCGACGTCCAAACTGCAAGCTTGGTTGGCAATTTAAGCTGTGACTTTCTCCCTTTGTCGGTACCAACTCGACTTGCCGAAACTGTTACGTACCTTGATCCTTTCCTCGAAGCTCGATGTAAAAGTCGCAATACACGCCGTTGCAATTTGTACGAATATTTTTGGTGCGCTAAACGCATTAAATTTCTATCCATGAAGCTTGCAAAAAAATTGGTCTGGTTTTGTACGTTTGGTTATTTTGTGATTGCGTTTTAGTGATACCATTTTTCTTAACAATTTCGATTCTCTGAACCCCCCCAAGTCAAACTCTAGATCGATTCTCTGACACCCCCCCAAACCAAACTCTAGATCCGCGCCTGCATATTGAGCCTTCCATGCCACCAATCCGCCAAGGGTAAATGCATCATGTTTATGCATAAGGTACACTTCTCTGCACTTAACCTGGCATGTATTTTACATGAACTCTGTATACCCCGTACTAACATGAGATACAACATGCAAACAATTGCAGCCGATATCGAGATGAGAAAGATGGCCTCGCGGGAGACGAGGGAAACTAATACGCTGCACAGTAACATCGATTGCCAGAAAGTTATGTGATATGTATACGATGACAGCTGACCGCGACACAGATAGGGGTACCCGATCAAATATTATCTGTAAATTATCGCACAAGGAAAACTAGTTATGAATCAACTGATTTGGCAGTCGTAGAGATAATGGTGTTACATAAAATCCTTATCCCGACGATGATAAGTTTACTGTCCACCAACATTCTCGCCAAGGTTCGAATGAATCCATGTTGTAAGGACGGGCCAACGGCATGTATTTTGCACTGCTAAACTGCGACTCTATCATTTATTTACTCCTTTATACATCCCCTGTTTCACCACATTGATTCTATTTCTGTCAAGTATTTTTTCCGAGCTTTTGAAACTCTCGCATTCTTCCAATCCAGTTTAAAAGACTGTCTTTCTATTTTCCTTGATTTCATATTCCTTCCTTCCTACCATCTCATTCTTCGAGAGATCCTAACAATTATTATCTTTTCGATGGTAATGGTGATTATTATTTATTTTCGTACGATACAAATGATCTACATATATATACAAATCTGTACATAACAATCAAAAATGAACAATAAGAGACGGAACATTGAGGGCCTCAGCCATTACCTCTTCAAGTATGCAGTTCACGACTATACATCTTCAACCGACTTGTGCCCCTTTTGTCGCATATCATGTTGCTTGCTCTACTTCACATTATATAGTTGTTCTGTTGAATAATAATAATAATAATAATAATAATAATAATGAAGAGTAACATACCACTCTTTCCCATGTAGGCTTAATTACTGCCGTAAGTTCTGATTCATGTTATACAGCTGTTCTGGTGAGGAAGAAGAATAGAACTACGTCAATAACTGAACAGTGAAAAACTACTCTTGCGATGTACTTACTGTCATTAAGTGCGGTGAAAACTGACCCAAAGTAAAAAACGGGAGATATGGAACTGCGCCCATAATCAGTGGTATTTCCAGATCCTTTTAATTAGGTCGATTGAACTGCGCCCATAGTCAAGTCGGCTGTTAGTTAGCCCAAGGTCGGTTTAAGGGGAAGTGACGGACTGTCTCCCACCACTAGCATCTGCACTGCTGAGAATAAAAGGTAGTCCCCCGTCCCGATAAGCAGCTGTACTACGGGCCTCCGGGGGTGGCAGCTAATCACACTAACCACTACACCACAGAGGCGAATAATAATAATAATAATAATAATAATAATAATAATAATGAAAATCCACAGCCTTTTTCCAGTCATTGGACCGGGTCAGGGTTGGAATGAATGAAGACCCCATCTAGCGGCGAGGATAGGCATTGTGCCGGCTTCCGAAGCCTGTCGCACTCCTCTGGGACAATGATTAATGAATGACAGATGAAATGAAATGATAATTGAGAGTGTTGCTGGAATGAAAGATGACAGGGAAAACCGGAGTACCCGGAGAAAAACCTGTCCCGCCTCCGCTTTGCCCAGCACAAATCTCACATGGAGTGACAAGGATTTGAAGCACGGAACCCAGCGGTGAGGGACCGGCGCGCTGCTGCCTAAGCCACGGAGGCTACACTAATAATAATAATAATAATAATAATAATACAACTGTCTCTAATCCCCCATAAATAACTACCCCTCTAGTTTTGTTATACAATAAAAATATATAATAATCTTCTACTTGGTAAGATTACCTCAAACTAGATTATTAAACAATTGCAATAACAAAACTATTTTTAAAATATGGTTAAGTTGTCGAAAACATCCCAATGTACCAGTTAATGCTAATATTGCTAGAACAAAAATTAAATATTAGTGTGTTTTGAAAACTCTACCTGCTTTATGTATCCCAGGCCAACACTAATCTCTTGTCCGCAATCTGGACAGGGTATATTTAGTTGTTCGCAATCTGGACGGATTTTGACTTGTTCGCAATCAAGACACTTCAAATTCACACCACTCGACACAACATAATTCGGTAGAGGGGTGGAGGGAGGGAAGCTACCTGACCGCTCTCAATGGGCGCACTTCCACAGCCAATTTTTGAAGGCTGATGCTAATGACCAGGGTCATTAGTGAAGATTGGGCGCAGTTCCATACAACCCCCAAAAACAACAATTCCATGGTACGTTAATGTTAAGAAAGACCCCGAAGAAATGGACCTACGATTAAAAGACGCGAGCTTTTCACAAGTCTTGTGACTTGGAACTTTCCAAGACGAGAAATAGACAATTGGTACGAAATGGTCGCATGAATGCAGACTCGAGGTAATGAAAACCTGCTGGTGCAAACGAAAAATGAACGAATGCCAGAACTTAACAAAATTAAACTTGTTGTGGCCTTCAGTTGGGCCGAGTAATGTATAATTTCACAATCTGACCACACTTTGTGTTTGACACAGGGCACAGGGCACAGAATAGCCTTGTTGTTAATTCATTCAGGGGCTTTGCGACATCGTGGTCATGAAGCCCCGTGTACTTGTGTGTGTGTAGAATTCTGATAACCTGTTGTCAATGAGTAGACTTCATCCCTTCGATATTGAATGAAAGAATCAATTACGTATCGATTGGTTAGGTTTTTTTGCGACCTGCATTAGCGGGAGCTTTGATCAATTGTCTTGAATTCTTAAGAACTTACGAGAAAAAGTAAGCACAAAATAAAGGATTTCATCAAATGGTGAACGCGGCAGCGTATTATTCAATCCACAAATACATACATTAACACATGTCTTATTGTGATGGCTGTATTGGTGTGTGTTTTTGGAATTCTGATGAGGATTGGGAATGAGACGGCCGTGGCCTTAAGTTAGGAACCATCCCGGCATTCGCCTGGAGTAGAAGGGGGAAACCACGGAAAACCTCTTCAAAAATGGCTGAATGGGAATCGAACCCTCATCTTCTCAGTTTTGACTCACGAGGCTGAGTGTACCCCGTTCCAGCCCTCAGACTAGAATTAAATAGCTTGGCAGAGCCGGGAATCGAACCCGAGCCTCCGCGGTGACAGTCAAGAGTGATTGCCACTACGCAACGAGGCGGGCGCACAGAAAATCGTACAGATTATTTTGAATATATGCATGAATGCTTCTAAAAAGAATAGCCTAATTTTAAACTTACATACCTTGACAAGAAATTGCGCTACAACAACGTTTATTATCTTGAGACACTTAGCACTATATTATTATTATTATTAATAATAATAATATTGGTTTTACGTTCCTTTTAACTAGTGCGGCGATTAGAGACGGCGGGGTCCGGAGTGTTGCCCCGAGGGAAATCTTTAACGAGCAGTTAATCTACTGACTAGGCTCTCTGCATTTGCGTACCCTCAAATGCCAACTGATTGCGCCAGGATTCGATCCTGCAACCTTGCGCACAGCAGGCGAGAAAGTTACCGATACGCCACGCAGCCAATCGTTGATCTCAACACCTTCGATGCTGTCATATAGGTACTACACAATGTAATAGCGAACATTAATTTCTCCAAGAACTATGTCGCGTCTATCCCGCATAATTTTGAAGAAATAAGAAACATTCGATCCCTCAGCCTAGAGATGGCGATGCTGCTATTCCGGGTAAAGATTTTACCAATACTGACGTATGGCATAGAAATCATCTGGTCACACCTAACATTGAAGAATCTATCTACGTTGGAAGGAGTGAAGGCAAGATACATAAAGAAAGCGTTAGGAGTGTCAAAAATGACGCACTCAAGATACACATATCTGCTGGCGAAGGAAACTGTCCTCATCGAAGATCTCAGGACAAGCATACTCCTACCTAACACGTTCGCCTCACAGAACCTGCTAGCAACACTGAATAGGAAAAGAGAGGAAATTCATCCGACATTCTACAGCACAGGAGCCATGGTAGACCGTGCGTGGACAAAGGAAAACGTCGAAATCAGACACGTCATCACTAGGTTGGCAGTCCATGGATTCCACCACCTGATATGCAAGAACACAAACTTCCACGAACCAAATATAGACTGTGAATGTAGGCTGTGTGAAACGGCATGTGATCGTTATCACATCGAAATATGCACAAAAAGAACAAAGTCATTATCTGAATATGCAAACATGTAAAATTTCTATTTCATCTTGGCTATTTGGCCGCAATAAAGATTTATATAACTTTGAAGATTAGCACGCATCAAGCTTCATGGAATTGAAATCTATAAATGTCTCTTAGGTATTATGTAGCCAGGCGGGGACTGGAGGCGAGGCTTTAGGGGTCAAGCTTGTCTCTTAGGGTTTATCGTTCAAACGGCTATTCCGAGGAGTATGAACATTTGAGGATGGTTGCATTATTTATTCGAATATATTGAGGGGTACCGGCCGCGGTAGCCGAGAGCGCTAACACGTTCGTGCCTCGCT
Organism: Meconema thalassinum; assembly: GCA_946902985.2. Classification (NCBI taxonomy): domain Eukaryota; kingdom Metazoa; phylum Arthropoda; class Insecta; order Orthoptera; family Tettigoniidae; genus Meconema; species Meconema thalassinum. The sequence continues at coordinate 626,068,627 of OX336390.1, read as the reverse complement.
GGCATCGGGAGAGCGTGGGTTCGAATTCCACCTCGGCTACCTGAAAATGGTTTTCGTGGTTTCCTATTTTCACTATCGGGACGGTTCCTTTCAATAGGTCCACGGCCCATTTCCTTCCAAAATCCTTTCCCTGGCCCGTCCCGAAAAGAAAAAATGGCGATTGGCTGCATTAATAAAATCATATATTGAGGGGTCATGTAACAGAGGCACGAAAATAATTCACCGTTATACGAAAAATGTGGTTTTGAGTTTTAGTCATGATTTGGGTGGATCTATTGAAGCCCCAATAATTGACCAACTATAAGTAGTGGTTATTGAGGGGTTCAGATACCACCTCCACCTCCCCACCTCACAAGATGGCGGCAGCCCGATATCTCTCGAACGCATGGTTGGATTTTGACAAATGAGGTGTCATAACTCGGGCTAACACCCCCTTTCCAATGGACAACATATTTCGACCCCAAAAGTAATACCTACCCCTACTAGGGGGTGAAATTGTAATTTTTTAGAGAATCTCTCTTTCCAATTGCAACATGTGAGAGTTTGAATGCCGATATGGATTTAAACGTTGTTCCACATAAAGTGCATGTGTTCGGTGGATAGCCACTATGAATTAAAATGCTTGTTTTTTGTTTTTTACGCATGCCCACTCATGGCTTTTGTAAGAGGGTGGGGGAGTGGATCCCTGTGGATGGGTTATTGTTGACAGGTCATTGTTGGCAGGTCATTGATGACAGGTCCTTGTGGACGAGTCCTTGTGGACAGGTCCTTGTCCCTTTGGACTGATCCCTTTGGACGGGTCCCTTTGGCCTGGTTCCTACGGACTAGCCCATGAATTTATTTAAATTATGTCAAAGGGCCTAACTACATTTGTGTGTGTGTTGAATTGACGTTGTTCACTAATCCCCCACTACTATAATGGAATAACGATATGAAAGGAAAGTGACGAAATACATGTGAACACGTGTGAAATGACCTTATTACCGTCCTCCTTGTGAAACAAGTCACATCCTGTTTTGCTTCATACGTGAGAAAATGTGAGTTCGAACCCGTGGTCGGATTTTGACGAATGAGGTGTCATTGAACTCGGGCTGATACCCCCTTTCCAATGAACAACATATTTCCACCCCAAAATAAAACCGACCCCTACTAGGGGGTGAAATTGTAATTTTTTTTAGAGAATCTCTCTTTCCAATTGCAACATGTGAGAGTTTGAATGCCGATATGGAATAAAACGTTGTTCCACACAAGATACATGTGTTTGGTGGATAGCCACTATGAATTAACATGCTTGTTTTTGTTTTTTGTTTTTTACGCGTGCCCACTCATAGCTTTTGTAAGAGGGCAGGCTTTTTAAAAGATGGCGGCTGTAGTGTAACCTAACCTAACCCAACCCACGAGTGGTGATCAAAAAGTATTTTAAGTGACGCTTGTCGATTGGCAAACCAATAATCAAAGAGGGATATGTCAGGCCTTGAGGTGATAGCCCGTTTTGATTGATCCCTGTTGATTGATCTCTGTTGATTTGTCCCTTTGGACTGGTCTCTGTTGACTAGCCCCTTTTGGACGGGCCCTTTTTGACAGGGGGTCATTTTTGATGGATCCTTTTTGACAGGTGCTTTTCGACGGGTCCCTGTTGACGAGTCATTGCTGACGGGTCCTTGTTGATGAGTCCCTGTGGACGGGTCATTGTTGACGGGTCCCTATTGACAGGTCATTATTGACAGGTCATTGTTGATGGGTCCTTGCTGACAAGTCCCTGTTGATGGGTCCCTGTGGAAGAGTCCCTTTAGACCGGCCCCTTTGGACTGGTCCCTATGGACCGGCCCATGAAATTTATCCAAATTATGTCAAAGGGCCTAACTACATTTGTGTGTAAAGCAGTGTGTTGAACTGACGTTGTTCACCAGTCCTTACTACTACAATTGGATAACGATATGAAAGGAATTGATTAACTAGACATGAGTTAACTACCAACGAAACACTTTGGCGACTCTGCTTGTTATTGACCAATGAGTAGGGTTTTAGAAAAACTGTTTGCTATTTTGGGTTATATACAAAAAATGCTTAGAACTTTTGAGTGAATATGTTTGCTAAACAAGACATTATACCAGACACGATTAGGATTCTTATGTAGCTCAGATAAGGAAAGAATTTCTACAGAATCTGTTGACATTGAATATAGATTTAGGTATTAGGAAGTCATTTTGAAGGCCTTTGTCTGGAGCGTGGCACTCTATGAAAGTAAAACTTAGACAATTGGTGTAGCAGAAAAGTGGAGAATTGAAGTGTTTGAAATGTGGTGTTACAGGAGAATGATGAAGATTAGATGGGTAAATAGGGTTACTAACAAAGAGGTATTAAGACGAGTGGGGGAGAAGAGATGTATCTGGCGACTGTTAATGAAGTAAAGAGATAGGTTGGTAGAACACGTACTAAGACACCCAAGAATAGCAAACTTAGTTAAGGATGAAAGGTTCGAGGACGAGAACTGTAGGGGTAGACCAAGTTTAGAATATGTTAAACAGATAGCCTTGAATGTAGGGTGTGGTAGCTATTTAGAGATGAAACGATTAGCTCGGGACAGATAGGCGCTGAGATCTGCATCAAACCAGTCAAAGGACTAAAGACTCAAACAACAACTTGTAAGTTCACTAAAATAATGTTGTGTAACGGTATATGTTAGTCAACGAACAGTAATGCATTACTAAAACCCATGACACGATACCTAAGAGCTTTTCTAAAATGATTTTAAAATGCCTTTAACCCTATATTGAACACCCAGTTCACAAGACTCATAACTGCAATGTTATGGTAAAACAAAACAAAATCTATATTTCAAAACAAGCAAGTGGTTTAGTCAATGTATACTGGAAAAAGTTTTGTAAACACTCAAGTCCTCAAGACTAATTAAATTAGTAACTGTCAGGTTGACCGAGTGGTTAAGGTGTTTGACTTAAGATCAAATTTTCTGTATAAGGAAGCAAGGGTTCGAATCCCTTACCTGACATAACTATTGCCTTGACATGGCTTGGCCACACTGCATTATTATGACACTCGGTACACAAACCATAGATATAGTGTATTGTTTAAGGCCACTCTCTTTCTGAACATAGTCAGAGACTGTTGATGGTTAACAATTGTATTAATAGTGGGACATGGGGATAGTAATTAAGAAAAACAGACAATACCCATACAATATTTTTATTAAATTCATTTTATAATAGTTACACACTGAATTCAAGTCTATCTCTTTACCATTGTTCTATATAGATTTTTAAACACAACGCTTGTTGTAGATCCTTTTACAACTTTCTCCAGGTACTCTTGCTCTTAAAAACTGGGGAAGCCGCAATGGTTTTATAAACATAAAACCCTCATCCTCTTCTTTTTCATAATTATCATCATCATCATCATCATCATCATTATGAATATTATCATCAAAATTATTATAGTCATTGTCACCATCATTATCATCATCATCATTCTCAACATCACTAGAACTATCCAATTCCTCTTGTTTGTTTTCCACAGGGACCTCTTGTAGAGTCTGCGTTGCTTTTGATAGTGTTAAGGGTTTTTTGAACGATGGTATTTGTCCTAACATGTCTTTTTGAGGTGATGATGAATGCTTTTTAACAAACAATGCACTATCTTCAGCAGCAATATATTTTTCTTGGACTTGCTTTTTTACCTGGGTTAGAGTATTTTGCGTATTTAAATGTGTATTAATTTGAGATTCACAATGATGTTCTTTTGAAGTAAGTACGTTGGAGTCTTTAGTTTTAATCATTCCTCGACACTTTTTGGATCGTTGTTTTGAACATCGCCAAATAACAGTTCCATCTTTATTGGTTGTTTTTACAATATATGTATATCCTTTATAGAAGACACATGGCTTGCCATGACTGGTTGTTGAGACTTCCATATCAACTAATACATATGAATTAAATTTTAGTAAAGTCACATGAACAATCTTTAGATTACAAGTGATTTACACACACACACACACTTTCCTAAATGTCAAGATTTATGGATGTTGTTTTCCGCCAACAGCTGCTTACTGCGTATGACAAGGCTGGAGACTGGTAGGTGAGACGGTCTTTCACGATGTGAACACTGTAACAGGCAGTAGTCAACTGACAATATTCTTATACCCTAGTCAAGGTTAACAGGTACTTACTGCGTATGACAAGACCGTACACTCGTAGGTTAGACCGTATTTTTTGTTTGTTGCTAAGGATCCCATATATACCCTAGACATGTTAGTTCTGAACACTTAGTGGTTAATTGTATATATTGAATTTAAATACACAGCTCATACAAGCACGTTTTGCGGATGGGAGGGGTGAGAGGCTGGCAAAAAAGGAAATGTTTTAGTTTAATGAAACGTCATGTCCTAGTAGGCGTGATTTATAGGAGACGCAATTGATAGTAGACGTAATTGATAGTAGGTGTAATCGATACTAGACGTGATTAATAGTAGACGCAATTGATACTAGGCGTGATTGATAGTAGGCGTGATTTGTAGTAAGCGCGATTTATAGTAGACGCAAATGATAGTAGGCGCGATTGATAGTAGGCGTGATTGATAGTAGACGCGATTGATAGTAGGCGCAATTTGACATGGGCGCGACTCAGATCATTTTTGATATCATAAAGTTACAGTGTCAATGTTTATACAAAGTACAAGGTAGAGGGTATTTTAAGACATAACCTCAGCTCACTTAACATAACCTAACTTTACTTAACCTAACTTTGTCACGTGACATGTTCTACAAGTTTAGACTTGCTTTAAGACTGATTATGACGTCATAGATTGATGGGAGGGGTGAGAGGCTGACAAAAAAGGAAATGTTCTGGTTTAATGAAACGTCATGTCCTAGTAGGCGCGATTTATAGTAGACGCAATTGATAGTAGGCGCGATTAATAGTAGACGCAATTGATAGTAGACGTGATTGATAGTAGGCGTGATTTGACATGAGCGCGATTTATAGTAGACGCGAAAGATAGTAGGCGCGATTGATAGTAGGCGTAATTAGACATGGACGAGATTTATAGTAGACGCAATTGATAGTAGGCGCGATTGATAGTAGGTGTAATTGGTAGTAGGCGCGATTTGACATGAGCGCGATTTATAGTAGACGCAAATGATAGTAGGCGTGATTGATAGTAGACGCAATTGATACTAGGCGTGATTGATAGTAGGCGTGATTTGTAGTAAGCGCATTTCATAGTAGGCTCAATTGATAGTAGACGTGATTGATAGTAGGCGCGATTGATAGTAGACGTGATTGATATGGACGCGACTTAGATCATTTTTGATATTACAAAGTTACAGTGTCAATGTTTATACAAAGTACAAGGCAGAGAGGGGGTATTTTAAGACTTAACCTCAGCTCACTTAAAAAAAAAATAGTCAACCCCTGGCACTATCCAGCCCATGACGGGCTAAGGCCGACCAAGCGACCGCTGCCCAGCCATTCGGCCTGCAGATATTGGGGTGACGCGTGATCAGCGCGTCGGGTCCCCTCGGCCGTTAATCTTGATTTTCGTGATCGGGGCGCTGTCTCACTGTCAGACAGCTACTCAATTGTCCTCACGAGGCTGAGTGCACCCCGTTCCAACCCTCACGTCAGTTTTAAAATCCCTGACGGAGCCGGGGATCGAACCCGGGGCCTCCGGGTGAGAGGCAGGCGCGCTACCCCTACACCACGGGGCCGGCGCTCACTTAACATAACCTAACTTTACCTAACCTAACTTTGTCACGTGACATGTTCTACAAGTTTTGACTTGCATTAAGGCTGACTATGACGTCATAGATTGATGAGAGGGGTGGGAGGCTGACAAAAAAGGAAATGTTTTGGTTTAATGAAAAGTCATGTCCTAACAGGCGCGATTGGTAGTAGACGCAATTGATAGTAGACGCGATTAATGGTAGGCGCAATTGATAGTAGGTGTGATCAGGTACTTACTGCATATCAAAAGGCTGTACACTCGTGTGTTAGACACTCTATCTTGTTAATGGCCCCTATATATTCCCTATACAAGGCTATACATGTTAGTTCTAAACACTTAGTGGTTATTTGTATTTTAAATTTATATACACAGGTTATACAAGCACGTTTTTTCACACAGTAAAACTTTGTCAAATAGCCACATGCGACACGCAAAGTATGTTTCCGCTATCTAGCGGTGACTATGGGGACTACCTGAACATATCCTAATCTAATCCTAGCTAACTTCACCTGACGTGACCATACCGGTTTGTAAGCAACAACAACAACACACTAAGATTCCATGAATTCCAGAGTACTTTTAGATTAATTATCGACTCTCAACTCTTATAACTATGTCTATCCCACTCTGTCAAAAACACGATATTTTTTTAAAAAATTTTTGCTTGATGTCAATACTAAAGTGATAATGGGTTTTCCGATCCTATCACTATAAATTCATTACCCCCGCTCTTATCTCGGTCTCGACAACAACCATGCCTATTTTTATTATGTCAGATGATGTAATGTTCGAGTGCAAAGTGGGTGTAAAAGTGAGTGCAAAGTGAGTGCAAAAGTGAGTGCAAAAGTGAGTGCAAAGAAAGTGTAAAAGTAGTTGTAAAAGTGAGTGCAAAGTGAGTGCAAAAGTGGGGTGTAAAAGTGGTACCCTATTTGTAATGGCTTATTTGACAAGTTATTTTGTGGTACCCTATTCGTAATGGCTTATTTCACAAGTTGTTTTTGTCAATGTATTTAGAGGATATTTCTCTTGTTCATGGAAAGTATCTCAGCCCTTTTTATGATAGCATAATGCTTACCGTCATGTTTGTAAGCAACAACAACACACTAAAATTCCAAGAATCCAAACTACTCTAAGGTTAATGATGGTCTCTCAACTCCATTCCACGCCTAGTCAAAAACATTATACATTTCAAATTTTTCAAAAAAGGTAAATTGAGAAAGTAGGCTAAATATTTAAACTAAAAAATCATATGCTAACTCCAACACCTACGTCTATCCCATTCTCAGTCAAAAAAAAATATATATTCTTTAAATTTTTCCAAAAAATATTTGGAAAGTAGGCTATAATTTGAAAACTAATCATCCTAAAAAGTCATATATAGACTCAAACCAATGGCTTTTATGTCCTTAATCGTTAGAACAAAACATGGAATTTGACATTTTTCCAAATATTGATCATTTTTAAAAATGGGCTATGTTTTGTAAACTATGAATTACACAAAAAATGTGTTTGACATAAAAATGACAGGTATTTACCCCCTCTACCCACAAACCAAGTCCCAGGTCTCTGGGACAAAATCCAAAAAGGTTCAATTTTGAAAGTAGACGATATTTTGAAAACTAATCATTCTAAAAAGTCATATATAGACTCAAACAAATGTCCTTTAAGTCCCTTAACGTTAGAACAAAACTTAACATTTTTTCATTTTTTCAAAAAAAAAGTCCAATTTTCAAAATTGCCTATATTTTGGAAACTAAGAATTAGTTCCAAAATGGCGGTCGTAGCTTAACTCAACCTAACCTAACCCTACGAGGTGTGATCAAAAAGTTCCAAAATGGCTGCCGTAGCTTAACTTAACCTTTGATTGATCCCTGTTGATTGACCCCTTTTGATTGATCTCTGTTGATGTATCCCTTTGGACTGGTCCCTGTTGACTAGCCCCTTTGGACGGGTCCTTTTTAAAGGGGGAGTCATTTTTTTACGGGTCCCGGAGGACGGGTCCTTGTTGACGGGTCCCTGTGGGCGGGCCCCTTTGATATAATTTGGATAAAATGCACGGGCCAGTCCATAAGGATCAGTCCAAAGGAACCGCCCACAGGGACCCGTCAACAAGGACCCGTCAACAAGGACCCGTCCTCCGGGACCCGTAAAAAAATGACTCCCCCATTAAAAAGGACGCGTCCAAAGGGGCTAGTCAACAGGGACCAGTCCAAAGGGATACATCAACAGAGATCAATCAAAAGGGGTCAATCAACAGGGATCAATCAAAGGTTAAGTTAAGCTACGGCAGCCATTTTGGAACTTTTTGATCACACCTCGTAGGGTTAGGTTAGGTTGAGTTAAGCTACGACCGCCATTTTGGAACTAATTCTTAGTTTCCAAAATATAGGCAATTTTGAAAATTGGACTTTTTTTTGAAAAAAATGAAAAAATGTTAAGTTTTGTTCTAACGTTAAGGGACTTAAAGGACATTTGTTTGAGTCTATATATGACTTTTTAGAATGATTAGTTTTCAAAATATCGTCTACTTTCAAAATTGAACCTTTTTGGATTTTGTCCCAGAGACCTGGGACTTGGTTTGTGGGTAGAGGGGGGTAAATACCTGTCATTTTTATGTCAAACACATTTTTTGTGTAATTCATAGTTTACAAAACATAGCCCATTTTTAAAAATGATCAATATTTGGAAAAATGTCTAATTCCATGTTTTGTTCTAACGATTAAGGACATAAAAGCCATCGGTTTGAGTCTATATATGACTTTTTAGGATGATTAGTTTTCAAATTATAGCCTACTTTCCAAATATTTTTTGGAAAAATTTAAAGAATATATATATTTTTTTGACTGAGAATGGGATAGACGTAGGTGTTGGAGTTAGCATATGATTTTTTAGTTTAAATATATAGCCTACTTTCTCAATTTACCTTTTTTGAAAAATTTTAAATGTATAATGTTTTTGACTAGGCGTGGAATGGAGTTGAGAGACCATCATTAACCTTAGAGTAGTTTGGATTCTTGGAATTTTAGTGTGTTGTTGTTGCTTACAAACATGACGGTAAGCATTATGCTATCATAAAAAGGGCTGAGATACTTTCCATGAACAAGAGAAATATCCTCTAAATACATTGACAAAAACAACTTGTGAAATAAGCCATTACGAATAGGGTACCACAAAATAACTTGTCAAATAAGCCATTACAAATAGGGTACCACTTTTACACCCCACTTTTGCACTCACTTTGCACTCACTTTTACAACTACTTTTACACTTACTTTGCACTCACTTTTACACCCACTTTGCACTCGAACATTACATCATCTGACATAATAAAAATAGGCATGGTTGTTGTCGAGAACGAGATAAGAGTGGGGGTAATGAATTTATAGTGATAGGATCGGAAAACCCATTATCACTTTAGTATTGACATCAAGCAAAAATTAAAAAAAAAATCGTGTTTTTGACAGAGTGGGATAGACATAGTTATAAGAGTTGAGAGTCGATAATTAATCTAAAAGTACTCTGGAATTCATGGAATCTTAGTGTGTTGTTGTTGTTGCTTACAAACCGGTATGGTCACGTCAGGTGAAGTTAGCTAGGATTAGATTAGGATATGTTCAGGTAGTCCCCATAGTCACCGCTAGATAGCGGAAACATACTTTGCGTGTCGCATGTGGCTATTTGACAAAGTTTTACTGTGTGAAAAAACGTGCTTGTATAACCTGTGTATATAAATTTAAAATACAAATAACCACTAAGTGTTTAGAACTAACATGTATAGCCTTGTATAGGGAATATATAGGGGTCCTTAACAAGATAGAGTGTCTAACACACGAGTGTACAGCCTTTTGATATGCAGTAAGTACCTGATCACACCTACTATCAATTGCGCCTACCATTAATCGCGTCTACTATCAATTGCGTCTACTACCAATCGCGCCTGCTAGGACATGACTTTGCATTAAACCAAAACATTTCCTTTTTTGTCAGCCTCCCACCCCTCTCATCAATCTATGACGTCATAGTTATAGTCAGCCTTAAAGCAAGTCTAAACTAGTAGAACATGTCACGTGACAAAGTTAGGTTAGGTAAAGTTAGGTTATGTTAAGTGAGCTGAGGTTAAGTCTTAAAATACCCCCTCTCTGCCTTGTACTTTGTATAAACATTGACACTGTAACTTTGTAATATCAAAAATGATCTAAGTCGCGTCCATATCAATCACGTCTACTATCAATCGCGCCTACTATCAATCACGTCTACTATCAATTGCATCTACTATCAATTGAGCCTACTATGAAATGCGCTTACTACAAATCACGCCTACTATCAATCAGGGACCCGGAACAGAACGTAACGCGGAACGGAACTCTTGTCTATGTGGAACGGAGAAATTCCGTTATCTCCAAGGTTATTTCCAAGTTGTAACGTTACCGCTGTCTGTTCCAAGCATAACGTTACCGTGCTGGAACGGAACTGATTCTGAAACCGTAACCGGTATCTGGAACAGTGGAACGTTAGCCGAGCCTGTACCGGTACAGCGTATTGGAGACGGGTGGAACGTTACGTTGTCCCGTACCGAAATGAACAGAGGAATATCCGATACGTTACAGTTCGGAACGTTCTACTTATAATAACGGAACAAACAGACGGAACGGAACGTTACAAATTTAACGGGATTTTATTGTTACAAGGCTGCATTTTGACGTCTCAAGGTCAAGCAGAAGGCGTGCGATATAGCTGTTATTTTTATAGGGACGACGTGCATGCATTTACTCACTCAATCCCATTTTCCCGCTCACCTCACAGCACGCCAGCCTTCTGTTTCAGCTAATGTAGAGATCCTGTACCCCAAAAGAAGCTGCGCGACTCCATCCCCTCGTTGTGATCGGTTGATCAAATTATCTTTGGGATACCGTACACGATTTGTGAGGTAGGGCAATGGGCAAAGCACAGTGCTATCAAGCGGTTCCGTGGCACCTTTTCCGTATATAACTAAGTATATCTAATTTGCGGGAATACCGTAGTGTTTGTTTGTACTTCAACGTTGATTATCACCGAGACATGAGGTTTGAGACCACATATAAAATTTATACATTTCAAGCTGCCTGGAGTTGGAGAGGCGAGTACAGACGATTCTCTAGTTTAATCAAATGTTGGTTGGCTTACATATCATTGACAAACATTTCATGTCTCTGCTTTCAGAATAAGGCTATATTATGACCACCCACATCGTCACTCCAAGAGGACAGCGAAATACTTATTATTAGACTATTGTTATTATTATTATTATCATTAGACAGTTATGTTAATACCGACGGTAGTGGTTACGCTGGCTAAAGCGCACCATTAGGCCATGGGGCCAAGCTCTCTACTGACTCGGTAGACGCGTGGGTTCGAGCCCCTTCGAGCCCCACCGTCGGCCGCCCTTGAAATGGTTTTCCGTGGTTTCCCCATTTTCAACACCAGGCAAATGCTGGGACGGTACCTTCTGACAGGCCACGGCCGCTTTCTTCCACAGCCTTGCCCAGTTTCATTCACCATTCATTTCATCTCTCATTAACTCCTCTCATGAGGTTGGCGTCAGGAAGGGCATCCGGCCGTAAAAACCATCGCCACAAAGACTTCCATCGCATCTCATCCCCGACCCCGTTGGAAAACGGGAATAATAAGGGGTAGACATACAGACAGTTATGTTATTATTATTTTCATAATTATTAGTCAATAATGATTACCGTATTATTAGTATAATATTATTATATTTTTAGCCTACTTTCGATTTTTGCAAAAAATGAAAGTAGACTTATGAGATCAACACAGGGCGAAAAAAGTGTGTCTGTCTGTGTGTGTGTATGTGTGTGTGTGAGTCTGTGTGTGTGTGTGTATGTGTGTGTGTGAGTCTGTGTGTGTGTGTGTGTGTCTGTGTGTGTGTGAGTGTGTGTACTCTGAATGTCTGTCCCCCCCTATCAATTCGAACACGGTGAATGCAAATTGAACGAAATTTGGTACAAAGGTAGCACTAGCAAAGGACACCTCAGTGTCATGTTTTATATCGCCGCCATCTTTACTAAAACTGAATGGCGGCCACTCAAACGTTCAAAACGTAAAATCAAACAACGACTAACCAAATCATCCGATCTCTACCAAATTTGGTAACAACATACCTTCGTATAGGATGCGTCTTGTGACCAAATTACAAGGTCGTCCGCCATACCATTTCAGGATGGCGGCCGTGCGAATTATGCAAACTTTATAATCCATATCATGGGACCCACCAGTTCCGATTATCGAGCCGAGAATCGTTTTAACTGTTCTAAAGGAAGAGGCACGTTCGAAATTAAAAGTTTATTTTGTAATACTATAGTGCAGACGTGATTTTAAAAAGCTGAACTGATTCAGTAATAAGACAAGATGGCAGCGGATATCTTGTGCCGGACTTATATTTCACTAATTTGAGTATTGCATGCAATATAGCGTACTGATTAAAAATAAATAAACTTTGTATGAAATGCTTTATATATAAATAATATACTCCAGTGATGAAATCGTTTAGTATAAATCCTTATTTGCTAACAAGTTCTATGTAAGTCATTTTAAATAGAACGATATTCGTTGACACAATTAGCTCAGTGGTAGAGCGTTAGCCTATCGCTCAAATGCCTATGGTTCAAACCCGATCAGAGCTAGGTTTTTTGCTTGAAATGTTATATGTTTATTGTTTTGTAATGACTCAGATGTTTTAAAATTAAGCGTTATATTGTGCACATTATGGTGTAAAATATATATTTAATTAAAACATAATTCGCCAGCAGATTTACTCGGGACATCTAGCTGCCAAAAAGGTAACTTCCAGATTTTATTGAAAAGTTTCTTCTTCTGGCCGCTAGAATGCACTCGCTCTGTTAGGATTATATTGTTCGATATTTCACCAATAGATGTCACGACTAGTCTACGTGGGGATCCATTGATTACTATACCATTATCATTCTATGCGCATCGAATTTGAAGAATGACAAGAAGATACTACGATACATTTTAACTTTTTATTTTAAAGGGTTTGTAACAGCCTATTTTGCGTTACTTGAAAATGTTATTAAGCGTTATATTGTGCACATTATGGTGTAAAATATATATTTAATTAAAACATAATTCGCCAGCAGATTTACTCGAGACATCTAGCTGCCAAAAAGGTAACTTCCAGATTTTATTGAAAAGTTTCTTCTTCTGGCCGCTAGAATGCACTCGCTCTGTTAGGATTATATTATCGAAAATATCCACATAGTTTGTATACACACGTCTCTGTAGGGTCATGGAAAGATTTGTTAATTCAATTAGGGTTGTGAAAGCCATGCACAACCAGACGTGTAAAGACATGCCTCAACTCAAAGTTGGATGTTGCCCACGGCAGGTCGTAATAATAATAATAATAATAATGTTATTGGTTTTACATCCCTTTTAACTACTGCTGATTTTAGAGACACCGGGGTGCCGGAATTTTGGCCCGAAGGGGATCTTTAACGTGCCAGTAAATGTACTGACACGGCTCCCTCGCATTTGTGCACCCTCAAATGCCAGCTGACTGCGCCAGGATACGAACCTGCAACCTAGGGCCCAGCAAGCGAGAACGTTACCGCTGAGCCACGCCGCCAGTCCGGTCGATTATGTCTCCAGATCCATAACATTCTTGATATACTTCTTATCTTTCTTTCTTCAATGATGGTAGCAGTTTTTATCTAGGTTGTGGCGTTTGGTAGAGGTAAATCGTTTCTAAGGTCTTCAACAAAGAATAGTTCTATTATACTCTTTGATAATAACGAGTTATAACTATACTCATACATTTAGGAGAAAGTAGGCTATATGTTCTTTACTGAACATCTTGTTTTAATTCTAGACAATTGAGTTTGTACAAAAATTCGCTATCCAGCAACAGAGAAACTACCTTACACTATCGGGGCGCAGTTAGCCTATTCTTAGGGACCGGATTCTTAGGTTCTTATCTACTTTTCCCATACTTCTAAATACTTTTACGAATCACACTGAAATTCCGTACTGCCTAAAAACTAAATGATACGCGAGTACCTAAAAAACTAACTACAGTTTTGTACCATTTATTGTAGTATATTTCAAATTTTGTCCATAATTCTTGAAATTAAATGTGAAGATAGTGTTTATTCCTAGTTCCAGTTGATTGAAAGCAATCCTACTTACAGGAAAAATGAAATATTTTCAGCACTTTCCAGCTTATATATTATTGTTTGTTTATTTACCGAGAGGAAAGAGCGAATTAATTATCTTATTATTCCCAAGAATCCAATATTGTATAGAAACAAAATTATTTGAACGAGATAGAGTGTGAAAATCATCTCTGACATCCTTGGCTTTTTTGCAATCCCTAAAAGTGTAAAGTTATCGGTGATAATTTGATTACGCATCATTATGTAAAATATTTACTCTCTCGTTGCAATCAGATTGTCTACTAACAATGAGATATTAATTGTAAGCCTTATTTAATGTATGTCAACTTTCGCTACCATTTAAACATAAGAACCTATTGTAAAAACCCATTCTACCGAATAAAAACCTAAAAAGAACAATTTTATGTTTTTGAAAACCTAAAATGACAATTTTAAAAACCACCAAAATCCGGCCCCTATTTATTATATTCTGATGGTTGGGTGGTAGAACAGCGGACTCTGTACTGGGATAAACGCCAGGCAAGAAGAAGATGGTTGGGTGGTCTCATAAGTAAGAAAACAGAAACATGGAAACAGAAGAGTGGAATAAGGCAAACTTCAAGCTGCGACACGTTTCACGAGGACCTCGGCCCATGGGTTCGATCACAGATTCTGCGCAGAGAGATGATTCCACACCTGCACCGTATGTGGACACAGTATCATATACTGTACTCACCTGCCAAGCTATGACAAACTCACTAATTTTCTATTCTCAGAATGAAAACTTGTAACATTCACCCTATTGTTAACATCTGAACGCATTGTGTTTAAGACATATTGTTATAACTCAGCAAAAAAAATGTATTAATTGTCCGCTTTGAAACGATTTTACCACATTTTCCAAAATGAGGGAATGGAATGAAACCTGGCAAATTTATTCGCGGAAACGCACCCATACAATTTGACAAATTTTTAAGATCTTCTACCCTTATTAAATTACGTCATAATTGACCCCCTCTAAACGTAGGAAAAATGAAAGGTTGTGGTAAATGCAATAGTACTGCGGAGTTTCGGCTAAGGAGTGTTGGAACTTCACGGACTTGCTAATGTATATAGTTACACCTCTGAACGGAGGCACCCGTGTTCACCTTAAGGACCTCCGTGTAGATCTAACCGAATTTCCTGACGCGGGACTTGCCACGGAGGCACTTCGCTAGTTGTCCGGATCATACAGAGCCCACAGCCACTCCTATTTCAGTACACGAGCTATCGAGTCTAACAGCAACCGGCCGAGTGGTTCGAGGCTGGTTGGCGTGCCTCTGGTCGTATTGGGTACTGACGAGCCCTCTATAGTTCGGATATTGCGGCATTTCACGCACATTGGTAGTATATGCTAAAAGCATAAGTTGGCGTCGATAATTTAGAGGTGGAACACACGATTCGGCGAGTCGGCTGGGTATCGGGCTGGTCCGGAAGGCACCAGTTGCCAGCCTAACGCCACTATGGTGGATACTGTCCAGCATTTTCAAGGTCGCCGGCCTTTCTGAACCGTAAGCCGCAGAACCATAGTCTAGCCGGGACACGACGAGGGCTTGGTAGAACCGTAGCAGCACCGCTCCGTCAGCTCCCCACGTAGTGCTACTAAGAAACTTGAGCATGTTCAGTTTCCCGAGACACGTCGTTCTTAGTTGCCGTATATGGTGCTGCCACGTTAATGTGCTGTCAAAATGGAGCCCCAGGAAGCGATAAGTGTCAACCAACGGCAACGCAGCATACCTGAGATGTAGTTCAGGGTGTAAGTGTAGCCTTCGGAGCCGACAAAAATGGACGACGGAGGATTTCACTGATGAAAACCGGTCGTGAGCCCTCCTGTCGACCCGGTTAATAGCTATCTGCAATTGCCGTTCCACGATTGACACACTTCCAGAGCTCTAAAGCAGAGCTAAATCGGCTACTTACAGCGATGTAACTATCGTGGGCCCGGTGGCGGTAACAATGCCGTTTATGGCAACCTCGAACAAGGTGACAGAACAGAACCCTGAAGAACTTCGTTTTCTTGGGTATCATATTGCGATATGTTCTACCGACCCTTACACGGAAGAGTCGGACTACATGAAATTCGCAATGAAAGTCGGTAGATTACCACGGAGTCCCCACTCATGAAGGGTGGAAAGGATCTCGTAGCGCCATATGGTGTCGTAGGCAATTCGGAGAAATGCCTCCTGTATGGCCCTCACAAGTCGCACCAGATGGGCGGTGGTGGACATATGGGAGCGAAATCTAGACAGGTACCCTGACAGTAAGCCTCTCTCTTCCAGGAACCACACCAGTCGACGGTTCACCATCTTCTCTCGCAGCTTACATAGGGCATTTGACAGGCAAATGGGCCTATAGCTGCTGACAAGTTTGGGATCCTTCCCAGCCTTGGGAACCGGTATCACGATCCACTATCGCCATTGAGATGGAAACTGCCCATCAATCCATATACGATTGAAGAGGACCAACAATTCCATTATACTGGATTCGCACAGATGTTTTAACATTTGATTCTGTATGTTATCCGGTCCGGGAGCCGTATCCCTACACAGTGAAAGCGCACTGCGCAGTTCCCAATTAGAGACTGGTACATTGTAGGACTACAAAGCAGCAGTGGCAAAGGACAAAGGGTGAGCCTCCGCCTCCAGCTTCAGAGTCAGAAACGTAGGATCGTAACTCCCAGAACAGGATACATCATTGAAGTGCGATCCAATACTGTTGGCAATGGCGAGTTGGTCCGTGATGATGTCTCCGATGATGGAGACTCCGTGTGCCATCAATGATATCGGGAGTCCGGAGATCCGACGAAGCTTAGTCCACACTTGAGATGAAGGAGTATGTGTCGTCATAAACAACACATACTTTTCCCACGTCGTTTTATTGCTCTCCCGAATCAGATATCGGGCTCTAGCACGCATCCTTTTGAAGGTGATAAGGTTGGCCATAGTGTTTTGCCTCCGATAGCATTTGAAAGCACGTCGACGATCTTTAAAAGCTGCTGCAATCTCGGCTGTCAACTAAGGGACAAGTTTCCGGTGGGAGTTGCCGAATGAGGAAGATATTGTTTCCTCAGCAGCAGCCAAAATACCATGCGTTATGTGAATGGTACGATCATAGACACTCTCAAAGGTATCTTCGGCAAAATCCGCACGTGCTGTGAAAGTTGTCCAATCAGCCCGACGGAGAAGCCATCGACTTGGTAAAGGGGAACCAGCGCACGACAGCACAAGATGATATCGACACTTGAATAAGTGCCGTGTGCATTAGAGAAGTGCGTAGGTTCCCCTGTGTTCAACAAATACAGCTCCAGCCGCCTGATCAGTCTCTCAAAATCTCTCCCTCCATCACTAGTGGTAGCGGAGCCCTAGATGGTGTTGTGGGCATTAACATATCCCAGAAGGAGAAAAGGAGGGGGGGGGGGGGGAAGCTGAGAGACAAGATCCACCAGCTGGTTTCAATCCAGTTGAGAATCAGGTGAAATGTACACGTTACATACTATTGCCATTACTGGCAACGAAGTACGAACTGCAACTGCTTCTAGCTGAGTACGCAACGGCACCTCTTCACTAAAGAGGCTAGAGTGGACGAGAATGCAGACGCCACCGACGTCCACAGTTCCATCCACCGGGTCTTCAGAGATGAGTTTGAAGTAACGCATTATTGTCTCATGTCCAGGACGAAACCATGGATTCCTGAAGACAGACAATTGTTGCCGAAAACGAAGATATTAATTGACGTAACTCATTGACATTGTGGTGTTTGAAGCCATATTTTCAGTGTTGCCTTAGTAAACAAGAGTTTAGTGCTTTTCAGTCGGTCAACACGAACTCATTGAGATGGCCAGAATAGCTATTACTGTTCCATTGTAAGTAGAAGTGGGTCTACTTACGCTTGACCGTTTGCCACCATTCCCCACCTCTAGTTGGAGATGATGGGGCAGGAGAGCGCACCTCAATCTCCACATCTCCGTCCGAAGACGAAGAAAATGGAGCGTGCAGTCCCCTGGATGGCGCGCGGTCCTCGTCGGAAGAGCGAGAGCGGTGTCGAGGGACTTTCTCCCGGTCCGAAGACTGGGTGTCTGTCCCCGACACGTCCCGAAGAGATTTATTTCTTGGTCGGCGCTGACGTCCATTTGGGGAAGTAGATGGTCGCTTCCCCACAGACGCCAGTTCCTTACAAAACATGGTCGCTCCTGCTGACACCGCTCCACTGATGGTGGTGGGAGTGGAATGGCCAGCAGATACCTGAGCAGCCCTGTCTCTAGGAGAGGAAGAGAAACGGCTCTGAACCGTTCCTCTCTCCTCCGCCGATGTATTTTCCTATTTGTAGGGGAGTTCCTCCATACGGACGAGTTTGGCTTCAGCCAGCTTCGCTCCCTTGATGGTCGTGGGAGCGGGGAGGCCAGTAGAGTCAGTAGCCACTCCGTCAGGAGGAGGGCGAGAGAGACGGCGACGAACCTTCTCTCTCATCTCTACTACTACTTTTGTCATATCGGGTGGACAGGAAGAAGGACCAGCCCTGGTCGGCAAACTCTTCTTTCCCCTGTTAACTGGGGAAGACGTGTTAGCCGACCGGTTAGAAGAAGAAGAAGAAGAGGACATCTCCGATTTCGCTGGTTAAATGGTATAACTGTCGCCTTCTTTTCCTTGCTCGAAGAAGGTAGTGGGACCTCCTTCGGGCAGACAATTTTCGCTGGTACAGCGAGGTGTGATTTCAAATCTGCTGAATTACCGGACGTCGAGGGTACTAAACTGGGAACTGTGACAGCAGGGGTGAATGAGGGCGTCGCTGCGGCCACTAACGTCACCCGAAATTCGGGGGCATCCATATCACGGTACCTCTTGCGAGCATCGTGACATGAAAGCCGTTGCAATGTTCTGATTACTTGGATTGTGGCTTCTTTACAGAACTCAGAGCACTGCTTCGATCGTGGAGAATGACTTCCTTGGCAGTTAGGACAAATCGGGGGAGGCGTACACCGCTCGCCCTCATGTGTCCCCTTGTCACACTCTCTACACACGGCCTTGGCAGTGCACCTGGCAGAAACATGCCCGAATTTCTGGCATTGATAACATCAAATAGGTGTAGGGATGTACGGTCGAACATCGCAGTGGTTCTATGTGACCTACATCTGCTTAGGTAAAACATCACCCTCAAAATGGAGAATAAAAGCGCCGGTATCGACGCTGTTCTCTCCAATCTTTCGGGTTATGCGCCCAATCTTGGTGAAGCATTCCAGCAACGTTTCGGTTTGCTGTCGGCTAATTGTATGCAGTAGGAGCTGTCCGTTCCGGTGCTTGGAAATCCCGTTTAGATCTCCAAATTTCCCCTCGAATTCCTCGGAAAAGATTATTGATTTCACCACTTTGAAATAATCCCCGTTTGTCATGGTAGCTACCAGGTAGCGAGGTGACTTGTCAGCAGGGAAACGTGCATTGAAAGTTTTATACCTGATCCGACACTCAAGAGACGGCTATTTAAGGGGGCCACACTCTGATGATTTATTGGGCCGCTTTCGCGTCATCCCGAAATCATCCTCCCCGAATACAACCTACTCCGAACGAGGGTCATCACTGTGGGCGCCACCCAGCCAAGGCATTACCTACCTGGCATAGCAGGTATTGCCCGGGGTCCCAATGCCTTGAATAGGCACTTCCCTCTCGGCAGTGATATGTTTGGCGCAATTATTCAGCCGTGCAGGGACCTCCGTTGTGAGGCAGATACCACTGCAAGGGTACATGGCGCACCCACCTGACGGGATGGGGAATACCGTCCAGGCTTTCTGGCCAGATGGCCAAGTTGGTGGCCCTACCCCAGGCAGCATGACGTTTATTTCTAAGGGTCAAACCAAAATGGGACCGGATGTCGAAAAAGACCTTTTACGACAGGCAGGGGATACCGTAGATGAATTTTCTCTTCCCATCCACAGGGAGTCTTCAAAATCAAAGTCTGTCTTGTCGGCCCTATTAGTGGCCTCCTACGACAAGCAGAGCATACCGTGTGTGTATTCTAACCCGCAACCCACTCGGGGGTGTACCTAAAAGGATGTCTGTCGCACCCAATGGGGATTATCCACACTCCAGTAATGCATATTATGGCGATAAACGGTTCCATTGTTGTGGAATCGTGCTTAGTCCGTAAATAAGATGGTCGCTTGAAAAGCCGGATCAGTTTCCACAGAACGCCACCCGGGCTTCGAAATCATGACTATGTATCTCCAGGTGTAAGTGCAGATGGTACGGGTGAAACCAGTGGGTGTGCATTTTCCGCATAACAGACGCTCGGCTGATGTTCGTCTCCAGTGCAATGGCCCGTGTGGTAGTATGAGGGTGACGCTGGATAGCGTCAAACACAACCTCTTCATTGTGAGCAGACGTCACGCGATGATCTCAAACAGGCCATGTTTTTCCCAGGGATCCAGTATCTCCCAGGCGTCTTTCCACACTCCGAAATACCATGCCTGTCGGTCGTTGTCTATCCGGATAGAGTTCTTGGTACAGGCGATGCACCTGGTGTGCATTCTGTCGAGCTCCTCCATAAATATAACATATTCATATACTCATCACTGGAATACATCTCGAGGCAGTGAATACGCTTCGTGTTGTGAATTACTTCGAAGGAGCGATTTCGCGCAGCTACATACTGACTTGCCATCGCATGTTGTTATCGTTCCAATGGGGCACACTTTGCCCTAACTGTGGTCTACGAAGCTTGGAACATGTACGACGTAGCTAACTGGTTGCCTGTGCCCTAGCCAGAGACAATCACCTCCTCATCCTCGTCCAATCCAGCACCATAGCTTATGCAACGATACACACGGTCTTCTTTTCTTTTTCTTTTTATTTGATCACTTACCCTCCAAGCTCGGCTTTACCCTCGGACTTTGCGAGGGATCAGTCCTCTACCGTCGAATTCCAGGACAGTGTCTCTGAGCTGAACACACCTTGACAGCAGATACAACTGGGGATGGTGACAAGCCAATCGCCTAGGTGACCACAAACTTGGGTCTAACGAAGGAAAGGGCAGTGAAGGGAGTGGGAAGAAAGATGCCGTGGTCCTGTCGAAAGGAACCATCCCAGCAATCGCCTGGAGGAGAAGTGGGAAACCACGGAAAACCACTTCTAGGATGTCTGAGGCAGGAAACGAACCTGCCTCTACTAAGTTGGTGTGCCCCACGTGGTTGGGTGAACCCCGTTCCAGGCCTCAGACCAGGAACAAAATTTCGTGGCAGAGCCGAGATTTGAACCCGGGCCTCCGCAGTGACCTGGTCTTTTACAGAGCCAAATAAACATATCGTGTCGCCTCCGTGGTGTAGTGGTCAGCGTGCATAGATGCCACCCCGGAGGTCTGATGTTCGATACGCGGCTCTAACAAGAAATTTGACAAGTGGTATGAGGGTTGAAACGGGGTCTACTCAGCCTCGGGGAGAAGAGTAGAGTGGGTACGATTCCCACCTCAGCCATCTTCGAGTGGTTTTCCGTGGTTTCCCACTTCGTCTTCGGGCAAATGCTGGAAATGGTACAGTACCTAACCAAAGGCCACGACCGCCTCCTTCCCTCTTCCTTGCCTATCCCTCTCACTCTTCCCATTCCCTCATCATGACCCTGTTCACTTTGCAGGTGAGGCCGCCTGGGCGAATTGCTAGTCACACTCCCCAGTTGTATCACGCGATTCAGAGCCTCAAGCTGCAGGACACTGTCCTTCGCTTAGTCCGTGGGAAAAGCCAACCCAGGAGGGTAAAATGATAGCGAAAGAAAAAAGAAATAACAAATCAGTCTGTGAAAACTATTAAAAATACAACCTTGCCACTTGCCAGGCAACTCCAATCGCACGGTTGCCATGTGAGCTACTGCGACATTTGACCTGCAGCGTGCACCTCCCGGTCTATATAATACCTGCTCTATGTGTGTGCGTGCACCTCTTGTTTTCAAGTGTGTGTTCTGCGTATCAGTGCTCGTTTAACGGGTTCATTCGAGGTACCCATACTGAATCACTAGTGGCGCTCACGATTCCTGCTGTCTTCTAGCCCGTAAACACACATCTCGTTATGTTACCCCGGTTTAGGGAGAGGGACCTATGTCTTTCAGAATTGTAGTACATGTGACAGAATACATAAAACTGGATCGCAAGGGGCTAGTGGACCATTCGGTATGTAAGCCATAGAGTTATGTAGACTACTATTACCTGAAGATACCGGTTAAGTTAGCCGTGCTCGTTACGGCGTGACTGCAGGCAGTCGCTCACATCCGGTAGGCGAAGAGGCTCGAATCCCTCCACCGGCAACCTTGAAGTTGTAGTTTCCTATCTTCCTTCCAGGCAAATGCCGGGGTTAGTCCCCAACTATAGGCCACAGCCGCTACCTTTCAATTCCTCGTTCTTACATTCCCACTTTCCTCGCCAGACAATCACCACACGTGACGGTACTTGTAGCTCACCCCATGGGTGTCCGCATAGAAGTACTGGTTTTATCCCGCTCTCCATGCCTCCCTGTCCTGAGCTAAGCGTTTCATCTCTACATAGCTACCACACCCTACATTCGAGGCAAACTGTTTAACATATTCTAATCTCGGCCTACCCATACAGTTCTTGTCCTCGACCCTTCCTTCCATAACTAAGTTTGCTATTCCTGGGTTTCTTAGTATGTGTCCTACCAACCTATCTCTTCTCTTCATTAGCAGTCGCCAGAAACATATCTCCTCTCCCACTCGTCTTAATACCTCTTCGTTTTTAACCCTCTCTTCCCATCTGATCTTCATCATTCTCCTGTAACACCACATTTCAAACGCTTCAAATCGCCTCTTTTCTGCTGCACCAATAGTGCAATTTACACTCCATAGAGTGCCACGCTCGATGTCAACAGATTCCTTTTCTGTAGAAATGTCTTCCTTGCCTGAGCCAACCTACTTTTTATATCCTCTTTCCTCCATCCATCACTGGTTATTTTGCTTCCTAAGTAACAGAAGTCTTCTGAGATTCGGAGATATAGTATGCCAATGAAATATATCGCACAGCCGCCATGTTGGATTATAAGCCTATTTTTTTCATAAATAGAAATAGGCTAAAAACGAGATTTAAAAGTTTGACACTGGCGCCTTCTCGTGGTTAAGAAAACATTTTTTTTTTTGTCGTGTGGCCTCCTCAGAGGCCGAGTGCAGGTTTTTCTATTCGACGCCCGTGGGCGACCTGCGCGTCGGGATGAGAAATGGAATGGAGGAAGGTGAATGAATGAAACTGGGCAAGGATGTGGAAGGAATCGGCCGTGGCCTATCAGAAGGTACCGTCCCAGCATTTGCCTGGTGTTGAAAATGGGAAACCACGGAAAACCATTTCAAGGACGGCCGACGGTGGGGATCGAACCCACGCGTCTACCGAGTCAGCAGAGAGCTTGGTCCCATGACCTAATGCTGCGCTTTAGCCAGCTTAGCCACTACTGTCGGTAAGAAAACAATTAAGTTTGATTGCTGTCACTGATTAGCTGACATTGAGAATCGTCTAAATATTTCGGATGGCCACCATATTGGATTTTTATATACATTGTAGGCCATAGAGCTATGCACTATTAGATGATGATTATTGCGTAGGTTCATTGTTCAAACGTTGGTTTCGATCGCATGATTAGGGCACAAGAAATTATACCTTAATTTTAAAATTTCGCACAGCCGCCATCTTGAAGTTATGTAAACAATTGAGCTGAATAGGATGTCAGTGCATTACAAGGTGTATACCATTTGCTGTACCATGTGTGACGGCGCTCGGATGGTTTAAATGCGAGAAAAGTCTATTTAAATACAACAACTTCGCTTGGCCACCATGTTCGTTTCGTAAAGAGATTTTTGAGAGTCCCATCGTTACACTTCTATTAGTGCTCTTTTCCACCATACAAAACATCAGGTTGATATCTGTAATAGTTTCGGAGATATGGAATGCCGGTGAAATATTTCGCACAGTTGCCATGTTGGATTGGTGAGATGTAATAAAATTTGAAGAGCACAGTCGGGTCGGACAAAATAGTACTATGACCTTACCTAGTTTCGTTGAAATCGCTCCAGCAGTTTAGATTTTATTAGGGAGAGGAGCGAGGCGACGGTTACATGCAAACACACACATACGAACACACACACGGACTATATGTGATGTCATAGGCCTATCTTTTATAAATGTAGATAATAAAGGAAGCTTTTCTGTCGGTCAACACGACTAAATAGCTTGCATTATTAGAATTAAGCATCACTGAAAAATGGCTTGTATCACTACTAAATGAAAATAGGCTAACATGTAAACGAAAAGAAAGAACGGGAGGTTTAATTTAGAAAAGAAATACTATTATTGGTCACAAACGAGCTAAAGTTCCGATAACACGTACCTTGATGCTCGGTACAGTTGGGAGTCGAGTTCCGACTGTAACTTTCCAGGGCTGTAACGTTCCACATGCTCGTACCGAGTTCCAAGTTACAGTTCCGGAACGATACCGCAAGCCAGCTCGGGGCCGCGGTATGGCGTACGTTACGTAACGTGGAACACAGCGGTACGTAACGCATTTCAGTTCTGTTCCGGGTCCCTGATGATTAGTTTAGTCGTTTATTAATGTTAAGTTTTGACCAATTGAGTAGCTACAATTGAGATTTGGTAAAGATGGCGGCAAAATAAACATGACACTGAGGTGCCCTTTTCTAGTACTACTTCTGTACAAAATGTCGTGTTTCAATTGATAGGGGGGAGCAGACATATACACACACAGACACACAATGTTTCTTAAAAAAGTCCCTTAATACTAGCCACGTTCTTACACTGGTAGTGATCTGTAAGAAAATCAGGCATTTTTAGTCCACTTTTCACATTTTGCAAAAATGAGGAAAAAGTAGACTTATGAGATCGATCCGGAAAAATGTGTGTCTGTCTATTTGTCTGTCTGTCTGTCTGGCTGTGTGTCCCCCAACCCCCCCCCTATCAACTCATAAACGGCTGCAGCAATCGAAACCAATTTTTAGTATGAGTAAAGATGTATACCGGAATATCTCAAGTCCATATTTGGAAATGATGTCAGTGCTACCAACTGCTGAAAAAACGCACTAGAAATTTGAGTTCAATGTTGGATATCTTGCAAGGTATGCATGGGACCTATTCCAAAATTAGCACACATGTACATAATGCTATTTCTGTTTAATTTCCAGGAGGCCATACATGACAGTGTTGCCGAAATAATTTTAAGCTTTCTGATAGGTCAAGTTTTTAAATGCTTATAACTTCTGCACTATCAATTGGATTTCAACCAAATTTTGTATGTAATATGTGGACATAAACAGATATGACTGAGCGTATTCTTAAGGACCACCAGGGCTCCCAACTGTTAATAATTGCTCTCTCTATTTTTATCCAAATACCAATATATCAGAAAGTATGCAAGCCGACAGCTTTAAACTATGCACACGTATGGTACCTTAAATTTTTGATTAATTTGGAGTAACGTATATAGTCAGTTCTACCAACATGATTCTAAGCATGCTAATAGCACCAATTCTTAAATATATATAACTCCTATACTATCAGTTGGATTTCAAACAAATTTCGTATGTGCTATGTGTACCATAACAGATATGACAATGCTTATTCTTAAGAGCAATCAAGGCTGCCAACTGTTAATAAATGCTGTCTATATTTTTTTCCCTAATATCAATAAATCAGGAAATATGCAAGCCATCAGCTTCATACATTGCACACGTATAGCACCTGGCATTCTAGATAAATTTGGAGTAATCAATATAAGGCAGTGCTGCCAACATGATTCTATGCCTGCAGATAGGTCCAATTTTAAAAAACATGTAACTTCTTTACTAACAAATATATTTCATCCATAATTGGGCACAACAAGATATCATAATATTTCAGATCATTTCTGACCAGCACACGCATGACATTGTTGCCAAACAAGCTTTTACGCGTGCTGATAAATCCAGAGTCTAACTGCATGTCAAGTTCATTGGACTTCAACCAAATTGTGTATTCTGTACTCTGAGAGATGGAACGAAGACGTATATATTAAGTCGCCAGGGCTCTCAACTGTACTGCTCTATTAGGCTACATTATACCAGGTATATTTCGAACTAATTAGTCATTTCGATATTACCAACTTAATTTCGTCATTATTCTAGATAGGTTCATATACTGTAGATTAATCATTGACATGAATCTTAATTTTAGGAAAAGTAGGCTCTTTAGTTCGTCACGGAACTTCTTGTTAGAGTTTTAATATGTGTTTGAAATTTGTTGCAAATTATTATTTTATCATATTTTCATACTTCATGTTACGGTATGTTGATTTAGGCGTTCAAATTTCCATCCTTCTTTATGGTCCACCATATAAGGTTTAATACCAAGGGACTTTTTAGTATTACGCTATACATTTATCTTGTGTCTTTGATATTTATCAATTCATTCATATCGGCTGATGTTGTTATTTGAGTCCTCAGTCTTTTGACTGGTTTTATCCCGCTCTCCATGCCTCCCTGTCCTGAGCTAAGCGTTTCATCTCTACATAGCTACCACACCCTACATTCGAGGCAAACTGTTTAACATATTCTAATCTCGGTCTACCCATACAGTTCTTGTCCTCGACCCTTCCTTCCATAACTAAGTTTGCTATTCCTGGGTGTCTTAGTATGTGTCCCACCATCCTATCTCTTCTCTTCATTAGCAGTCACCAGAAACATCTCTCCTCTCCCACTCGTCTTAATACCTCTTCGTTTGTAACCCTATCTACCCATCTGATCTTCATCATTCTCCTGTAACACCACATTTCAAACGATTCAATTCTCCTCTTTTCTGCTGCACCTATAGTCCAATTTTCGCTTCCATAGAGCGCCTCGCTCGATGCCAACAGATTTCTTTTCTGTAGAAATGCTTTCCTTGCCTGATCCAACCTACTTTTTATATCCTCTTTCCTCCGTCCATCACTGGTTATTTTGCTTCCTAAGTAACATAAGTCTTCTGAGATTCGGAGATATAGATTGCCAGTGAAATATTTCGCACAGCCGCCATGTTGGATTGTTGAAACGTAATAAAATTTGTAGGACACGCTCGGGGTCGACCAGAATAGTACTATGACCTCACCGAATTTAATTGAAATCTATCCGGCCACTTAGATTTTATTAGTTGGAGGTGGGGGCATACACTCGGGCGCACACACACGACAAAAGGTGATCTCATAAGCCTATTTTTAGCCTACTTTCGATTTTTGCAAAAGATGAGAGTAGACTTATGAGATCAACACAGGGCGAAAAAAGTATGTCTGTCTGTGTGTGTGTATGTGTGTGTGTGAGTCTGTGTGTGTGTGTGTGTATGTGTGTGTGTGTGTCTGTGTGTGTGTGTGTCTGTGTGTGTGTGTGTGTGAGTGTGTGTACTCTGAATGTCTGTCCCCCCCCTATCAATTCGAACACGGTGAATGCGAATTGAACGAAATTTGGTACAAAGGTAGCACTAGCAAAGGACACCTCAGTGTCATGTTTTATATCGCCGCCATCTTTACCAAAACTGAATGGCGGCCACTCAAACGTTCAAAACGTAAAATCAAATAACGACTAACCAAATCATCCGATCTCTACCAAATTTGGTAACAACATACCTTCGTATAGGATGCGTCTTGTGACCAAACTACATGGTCGTCCGCCATACCATTTCAGGATGGCGGCCGTGCGAATTATGCAAACTTTATAATCCATATCATGGGACCCACCAGTTCCGATTATCGAGCCGAGAATCGTTTTAACTGTTCTAAAGGAAGAGGCACGTTCGAAATTAAAAGTTTATTTTGTAATACTATAGTGCAGACGTGATTTTAAAAAGCTGAGCCGATTCAGTAATAAGACAAGATGGCAGCGGATATCTTGTGCCTGACTTATATTTCACTAATTTGAGTATTGCATGCAATATAGCGTACTGATACAAAATAAATAAACTTTGTATGAAATGCTTTATATATAAATAATATACTCCAGTGATGAAATCGTTTAGTATAAATCATTATTTGCTAACAAGTTCTATGTAAGTCATTTTATATAGAACGATATTCGTTGACACAATTAGTTCAGTGGTGCTCTTTGTCGATCACATCACGAGGGTACCATAGTCCTCATACCAAAAACATCCTCTCCCATGGCAGTTGGTGACTTCCGACCAGTTACTCTGCTCTGCAGTGATTATAAAGTCCTTACCAAAGTACTTGCATGCCGATTGAAGACTGTTCTACATGATATCATTGGTGATGAACAATGTTGCAGTATTCCTGGAAGAACTCTGTTAACAAACTTAGCGATACTAAGGGACCTACACCTAAAAGCCGAAATGCTCCCCACTGAGCCAATGAGTTTTCTCACCTTGGATCTTGATAAAGCTTTCGATCGCATCAGTCATGAATACTTGTACATGGTCTAGCAGCACTTTGAATTTCCTGCAATCCTTATTGACTACATTCGTATGATAAATTGTAATGCTACGTCTCGAGTGCTCGTCAACGGTTTTCTTTCCCCTCTGATTCCAATACAACGATCAGTTAGGCAAGGATGTCCCTTCTCCATGCTACTTTTTGTCATTGGCCTTGAACCGTTCATTCGGACTACCCAGGTGAAGCTACAGGGTTATAAACTGTCCACACATGTTTTTGGCATGTGCGCCTATGCTGATGATGTATCCATATTGATCCGCAATAATGAAGACATCTCCCACATCGATAGCGTCCTTCAGCTCTACCATATCGCCTCTGGAGCACAATCGAACCCCCAGAAAACTGCTTTGCTTCCGCTCAATAATAACTCAGTGATTACCCAACAGCCCTGGTTCCGGATAGTAAATGAGGTGAAAATTCTTGGCATTACCTGGAAGCAATCGATTCTGGACACGGTGCAAGCAAACTGGACTAAAACTCAGCAATTCTTCTAGGTTTGTGCCGTGTCTGTGTGGGGTTTCGCCTAGGACACCAAGCTAGGCTCATCGGCGGGCTCTTGGTGTCCCTGCCAAAGTTAGGGGAGTGCTGATCCAATTTGGTCAAAGAAACCTCAATATAGTGCAACGGGTCATAGTCCTCAACGTATTTGCGCTCTCTAAAATATGGTATGTCGCACAACTTTTCCCACTTCCCAAAATGTTTGAGAGCCAATTGGCAAAATATATAGGTTGGTTTCTATGGCAAGGATTTTTGTTCCGAGTACAACGGGAACAGTTGTATCTTCCATCCCGGCAAGGCGGGCTAGGGCTAACCGCTCATGGCATGAAATGCCGTGCACTCCTCTGCAAGAACGATATCACCATTCTTTCCCAACATGACACTTTTACGAAAGCGCTATACAAAGATATTCGGAACACAGCCCGTGGTTGTGAGAGAGCTTTGCCGAAGATATTTAGGGACCATCAACAGCACCTTCTGGAAACTGTTCGCCAAATGCCTTCAGGGACTGTTCCAACGACGAAAAGTATTTATAACATGTTGCGGCAAGTGGTACACTCCAAACCGCGAATCGAGGCCACCACCCTCTACGTCCATTGGCCCACTGTTTGGAAAAATTTTGGGGATATGACCATTTCTTCTGCTGTACACTCCCGGGTTTTTATCTTCCTCAACGATCTCATCCCAACCGCTCTACGGCGATATACCATCCGTCTTGAAGCTTACCCATGGTGTACTATATGTGGTCAAACTGATACGGCGATACACCGCTTCACATCATGCACGCGAGTTGCCTCCACGTGGCAGTGGTGTAAGGGAAACGTATGTCAACTATTAAATGTGCCCACGGATGACCTTGATGACAGGAAGTTGATTCGCTTGTCGGTGACCGCCTTCCCCCAAATTAAACAGACTGCCATTGTGTGGATAATGGGCCAATATGTACACTTCCTGATGGACAATGATCAACATTTCTCATTCCTGGATCTCAGGTATCTCCTGCAGAAAGAGCGTTGGAAGCTTAGTGAAAGTGGTCAATTGTACGATAAATATGGACACTATCTGGACTTTCTTGTGATGTAATAGTATGGTATTTATCATATCTGAAAATTCTGTAATTCTGTAATTAAAAAAAAGTGGTAGAGCGTTAGCCTACCGCTCAAATGCCTATGGTTCAAACCCGATCAGAGTTAGGTTTTTTGCTTGAAATGTTATATGTTTATTGATTTGTAATGACTCAGATGTTTTAAAATTAAGCGTTATATTGTGCATATTATGGTGTAAAATATATATTTAATTAAAACATAATTCGCCAGCAGATTTACTCGAGACATCTAGCTGCCAAAAAGGTAACTGCACGCCGACCTACTTATTAACTTCCAGATTTTATTGAAAAGTTTCTTCTTCTGGCCGCTAGAATGCACTCGCTCTGTTAGGATTATATTGTTCGATATTTCACCACTAGATGTCACGACTAGTCTATGTGGGGCTCCATTGATTACTATATCATTGGCATTCTATGCACATCGAATTTGAAGAATGACAAGATGATACTACGATACATTTTTACTTTTTATTTTAAAGGGTTTGTAACAGCCTATTTTGCGTTACTTGAAAATGTTATTTGAAGTAAAGAACAAAACGATTTCACATAGTAACTGAATTCAAGCCGTTGGTGTTAGTTCAGGTTATTAATTACTACTTTTATTTCAGGCAAATAGCAATCGAAAATATCCACATAGTTTGTATACACACGTCTCTGTAGGGTCATGGAAAGATTTGTTAATTCAATTAGGGTTGTGAAAGCCATGCACAACCAGACGTGTAAAGACATGCCTCAACTCAAAGTTGGAAGTTGCCCACGGCAGGTCGTATATGTAATAATAATAATAATAATAATAATAATAATGCTATTGGTTTTATATCCCTTTTAACTACTGCTGCTTTTAGAGACACCGGGGTGCCGGAATTTTTGCCCGAAGGGGATCTTTAACGTGCCAGTAAATGTACTGACACGGCTCCCTCGCATTTGTGCACCCTCAAATGCCAGCTGACTGCGCCAGGATACGAGCCTGCAACCTAGGGCCCAGCAAGCGAGAACGTTACCGCTGAGCCACGCAGCCAGTCCGGTCGATTATGTCTCCAGATCCATAACATTCTTGATATACTTCTTATCTTTCTTTCTTCAATGATGGTAGCAGTTTTTATCTAGGTTGTGGCGTTTGGTAGAGGTAAATCGTTTCTAAGGTCTTCAACAAAGAATAGTTCTATTATACTCTTTGATAATAACAACGAGTTATAACTATACTCATACATTTAGGAGAAAGTAGGCTATATGTTCTTTACTGAACATCTTGTTTCATAAATAGAAATAGGCAAAAATTAGATTTTAAAATTGACACTAGTGCCATCTCGTGGTTAAAAAAACAATTAAGTTTGATTGCTGTCACTGATTAGCTGACATTGAGAATCGTCTAAATATTTCGGATGGCCACCATATTGGATTTTTATATACATTGTAGGCCATAGAGCTATGCACTATTAGATGATGATTATAGCGTAGGTTCATTGTTCAAACGTTGGTTTCGATCGCATGATTAGGGCACAAGAAATTATACCTTAATTTTAAAATTTCGCACAGCCGCCATCTTGAAGTTATGTAAACAATTGAGCTGAATAGGATGTCAGTGCATTACAAGGTGTATACAATTTGCTGTACCATGTGTGACGGCGCTCGGTTGGTTTAAATGCGAGAAAAGTCTATTTAAATACAACAACTTCGCTTGGCCGCCATGTTCGTTTTGTAAAGAGGTTTTTGAGAGTCCCATCGTTACACTTCTATTAGTGCTTTTTTCCACCATACAAAACGTCAGGGTGATATCTGTAATAGTTTCGGAGATATGGAATGTCGGTGAAATATTTCGCACAGTTGCCATGTTGGATTGGTGAGATGTAATAAAATTTGAAGAGCACAGTCGGGGTTGGACAAAATAGTACTCTGACCTTACCGAGTTTTGTTGAAATCGCTCCAGCAGTTTAGATTTTATTAGGGAGGGGATCGAGGCGACGGACACATGCAAACACACACATACGTACACACACACGGACTATATGTGATGTCATAGGCCTATCTTTCATAGATGTTAATAATAAAGGAAGCTTTTCAGTCGGTCAACACGACTGAATAGCTTTCATTATTAGAATTAAGCATCACTGAAAAATGGCTTGTATCACTACTAAACGAAAATAGGCTAAAAAGTAAACGAAAAGCAAGAAGAGGGGGTTTAATTTAGAAAAGAAATACTATTATTGGTCACAAAGGAGCTAATGTTTGGTGTGTAGTTTACGCTCTGCCTTATATGGCAACACAGCGAGAAGGTGAATTGGATTCCCATCTTAGCCATCTTAGAGTGGTTTTCCGTGGTTTCCCACTTCTACTCCAGGAAAATGCGTGGATAGTTCGTAACTTAAGGCCACGGCCTACTCCTTTCCATGTCACGCCATCATTACAAATACACACGTTACTACAGACATCATAATATGAAAGTTTAGGCCTATCAGACAAATTCCATAAAAATCTCAACTACATGGACCGATGAACAATAGCCTATGTTCCAAACCTCTATATGGAGCAACAATAAATATTTCGAATCAATGGGATCCATCGTATTGTTTTTAGGAAACGTATTTCTAACGTAGGCTACATTCATTCCATTCCTGACCCGGTCGGAGACTGGAAGCAGGCTGTGGATTTTCATTCATTTCTAACGTAGGCTACAGTATGACCACGATCGAAACGAGCAGGGTGCCTTGCCCTGTCTGATGCGGCACGCACTCAGACTGAAATCAGTATTTTTATTTTTATTTTTATTGATATTTCAAGAAGTAATTATCCTATGTTTGAATAAATAATTTGCCTGGAATTGCATATGGCATCGTTCAAACTGAGATAGTTGCTGACGCAGAAAAAAAAAAGATCTTTTTATCAGGGTTCTAGGTAGGACAGTAGATACTGAAAATCATCCTTAGGCTAGATAGAGTATTTCGATATCATGAAAGAAATGCCCCTAGATAAGATAACAGGTATGTAATTGATGTAGTTGTTGTGTAATTAGGTTATTATGTGACAGTTTGTAACAACCAGCGTAACAGTGTAATAAACGCAGTGTTACAATTGCCGTGGTAACTAAATCCACTGTGTAATAGCCGTAATAGTCTACGTAAAAAATCGGTGTAATAGCCATAATGGTTTTAATAGCTAGTGTACAGTAGTACCGGTAACAGTCCTGTAATAGTCTGTAGGCCTACATACATTTTGGGAAATGCTGCTGTACTGTTACATGCTCTGTACCGTTCCACTTTCCGTTGGAACATGAGAACCTGGAACGTTACGCATAGATACCGGGTGGCTGGTTGGTATAACCTGGAACGGTACACAGTGTAACCGGGTACTGGTGGAAACGTTACTCTATTACGATAACCAAGAACGGTACGCAGAGTAACTTTCCTACTGGTAACGCTGAGGAATCGTTCCAGTCATGTACCGTTCCTTACGTAACGTTCCGCTAACACGTACCTTGATGCTCGGTACAGTTGGGAGTCGAGTTCCGACTGTACCGTTCCAGGGCTGTAACGTTCCACATGCTCGTACCGAGTTCGAAGATACAGTTCCGGAACGATACCGCAAGCCAGCTGGGGGCCGCGGTATGGCATACGTAACGTAACGTGGAACACAGCGGTACGTAACGCATTTCAGTTCTGTTCCGGGTCCCTGCTATCAATCACGCCTAGTATCAATTGCGTCTACTATCAATCACGCCTACTATCATTTGCGTCTACTATAAATCGCGCTCATGTCAAATCGCGCCTACTACCAATTACACCTACAATCAATCGCGCCTACTATCAATTGCGTCTACTATAAATCTCGCCCATGTCTAATTACGCCTACTATCAATCGCGCCTACTATCTTTCGCGTCTACTATAAATCGCGCTCATGTCAAATCACGCCTACTATCAATCACGTCTACTATCAATTGCGTCTACTATTAATCGCGCCTACTATCAATTGCGTCTACTATAAATCGCGCCTACTAGGACATGACGTTTCATTAAACCAGAACATTTCCTTTTTTGTCAGCCCCTCACACCTCCCATCAATCTATGACGTCATAATCAGTCTTAAAGCAAGTCTAAACTTGTAGAACATGTCACGTGACAAAGTTAGGTTAGGTAAAGTTAGGTTATGTTAAGTGAGCTGAGGTTATGTCTTAAAATACCCTCTACCTTGTACTTTGTATAAACATTGACACTGTAACTTTATGATATCAAAAATGATCTGAGTCGCGCCCATGTCAAATTGCGCCTACTATCAATCGCGTCTACTATCAATCACGCCTACTATCAATCGCGCCTACTATCATTTGCGTCTACTATAAATCGTGCTTACTACAAATCACGCCTACTATCAATCACGCCTAGTATCAATTGCGTCTACTATTAATCACGTCTAGTATCGATTACACCTACTATCAATTACGTCTACTATCAATTGCGTCTACTATAAATCACGCCTACTAGGACATGACGTTTCATTAAACTAAAACATTTCCTTATTTGCCAGCCTCTCACCCCTCCCATCCGCAAAACGTGCTTGTATGAGCTGTGTATTTAAATTCAATATATACAATTAACCACTAAGTGTTCAGAACTAACATGTCTAGGGTATATATGGGATCCTTAGCAACAAACAAAAAATACGGTCTAACCTACGAGTGTACGGTCTTGTCATACGCAGTAAGTACCTGTTAACCTTGACTAGGGTATAAGAATATTGTCAGTTGACTACTGCCTGTTACAGTGTTCACATCGTGAAAGACCGTCTCACCTACCAGTCTCCAGCCTTGTCATACGCAGTAAGCAGCTGTTGGCGAAAAACAACATCCATAAATCTTGACATTTAGGAAAGTGTGTGTGTGTGTAAATCACTTGTAATCTAAAGATTGTTCATGTGACTGTACTAAAATTTAATTCATATGCATTAGTTGATATGGAAGTCTCAACAACCAGTCATGGCAAGCCATGTGTCTTCTATAAAGGATATACATATATTGTAAAAACAACCAATAAAGATGGAACTGTTATTTGGCGATGTTCAAAACAACGATCCAAAAAGTGTCGAGGAATGATTAAAACAAAAGACTCCAACGTACTTACTTCAAAAGAACATCATTGTGAATCTCAAATTAATACACATTTAAATACGCAAAATACTCTAACCCAGGTAAAAAAGCAAGTCCAAGAAAAATATATTGCTGCTCAAGATAGTGCCTTGTTTGTTAAAAAGCATTCATCACCACCTCAAAAAGACATTTTAGGACAAATACCATCGTTCAAAAAACCCTTAACACTATCAAAAGCAACGCAGACTCTACAAGAGGTCCCTGTGGAAAACAAACAAGAGGAATTGGATAGTTCTAGTGATGTTGAGAATGATGATGATGATAATGATGGTGACAATGACTATAATAATTTTGATGATAATATTCATAATGATGATGATGATGATGATGATAATTATGAAAAAGAAGAGGATGAGGGTTTTATGTTTATAAAACCATTGCGGCTTCCCCAGTTTTTAAGAGCAAGAGTACCTGGAGAAAGTTGTAAAAGGATCTACAACAAGCGTTGTGTTTAAAAATCTATATAGAACAATGGTAAAGAGATAGACTTGAATTCAGTGTGTAACTATTATAAAATGAATTTAATAAAAATATTGTATGGGTATTGTCTGTTTTTCTTAATTACTATCCCCATGTCCCACTATTAATACAATTGTTAACCATCAACAGTCTCTGACTATGTTCAGAAAGAGAGTGGCCTTAAACAATACACTATATCTATGGTTTGTGTACCGAGTGTCATAATAATGCAGTGTGGCCAAGCCATGTCAAGGCAATAGTTATGTCAGGTAAGGGATTCGAACCCTTGCTTCCTTATACAGAAAATTTGATCTTAAGTCAAACACCTTAACCACTCGGTCAACCTGACAGTTACTAATTTAATTAGTCTTGAGGACTTGAGTTTTTACAAAACTTTTTCCAGTATACATTGACTAAACCACTTGCTTGTTTTGAAATATAGATTTTGTTTTGTTTTACCATAACATTGCAGTTATGAGTCTTGTGAACTGGGTGTTCAATATAGGGTTAAAGGCATTTTAAAATCATTTTAGAAAAGCTCTTAGGTATCGTGTCATGGGTTTTAGTAATGCATTACTGTTCGTTGACTAACATATACCGTTACACAACATTATTTTAGTGAACTTACAAGTTGTTGTTTGAGTCTTTAGTCCTTTGACTGGTTTGATGCAGATCTCAGCGCCTATCTGTCCCGAGCTAATCGTTTCATCTCTAAATAGCTACCACACCCTACATTCAAGGCTATCTGTTTAACATATTCTAAACTTGGTCTACCCCTACAGTTCTCGTCCTCGAACCTTTCATCCTTAACTAAGTTTGCTATTCTTGGGTGTCTTAGTACGTGTTCTACCAACCTATCTCTTTACTTCACTAACAGTCGCCAGATACATCTCTTCTCCCCCACTCGTCTTAATACCTCTTTGTTAGTAACCCTATTTACCCATCTAATCTTCATCATTCTCCTGTAACACCACATTTCAAACACTTCAATTCTCCACTTTTCTGCTACACCAATTGTCTAAGTTTTACTTTCATAGAGTGCCACGCTCCAGACAAAGGCCTTCAAAATGACTTCCTAATACCTAAATCTATATTCAATGTCAACAGATTCTGTAGAAATTCTTTCCTTATCTGAGCTACATAAGAATCCTAATCGTGTCTGGTGTAATGTCTTGTTTAGCAAACATAGTCACTCAAAAGGTCTAAGCATTTTTTGTATATAACCCAAAATAGCAAACAGTTTTTCTAAAACCCTACTCATTGGTCAATAACAAGCAGAGTCACCAAAGTGTTTCGTTGGTAGTTAACTCATGTCTAGTTAATCAATTCCTTTCATATCGTTATCCAATTGTAGTAGTAAGGACTGGTGAACAACGTCAGTTCAACACACTGCTTTACACACAAATGTAGTTAGGCCCTTTGACATAATTTGGATAAATTTCATGGGCCGGTCCATAGGGACCAGTCCAAAGGGGCCGGTCTAAAGGGACTCTTCCACAGGGACCCATCAACAGGGACTTGTCAGCAAGGACCTATCAACAATGACCTGTCAATAATGACCTGTCAATAGGGACCCGTCAACAATGACCCGTCCACAGGGACTCATCAACAAGGACCCGTCAGCAATGACTCGTCAACAGGGACCCGTCGAAAAGCACCTGTCAAAAAGGATCCATCAAAAATGACCCCCTGTCAAAAAGGGCCCGTCCAAAAGGGGCTAGTCAACAGAGACCAGTCCAAAGGGACAAATCAACAGAGATCAATCAACAGGGATCACTCAAAACGGGCTATCACCTCAAGGCCTGACATATCCCTCTTTGATTATTGGTTTGCCAATCGACAAGCGTCACTTAAAATACTTTTTGATCACCACTCGTGGGTTGGGTTAGGTTAGGTTACACTACAGCCGCCATCTTTTAAAAAGCCTGCCCTCTTACAAAAGCTATGAGTGGGCATGCGTAAAAAACAAAAAACAAAAACAAGCATGTTAATTCATAGTGGCTATCCACCAAACACATGTCTCTTGTGTGGAACAACGTTTTATTCCATATCGGCATTCAAACTCTCACATGTTGCAATTGGAAAGAGAGATTCTCTAAAAAAAATTACAATTTCACCCCCTAGTAGGGGTCGGTTTTATTTTGGGGTGGAAATATGTTGTTCATTGGAAAGGGGGTATCAGCCCGAGTTCAATGACACCTCATTCGTCAAAATCCGACCACGGGTTCGAACTCACATTTTCTCACGTATGAAGCAAAACAGGATGTGACTTGTTTCACAAGGAGGACGGTAATAAGGTCATTTCACACGTGTTCACATGTATTTCGTCACTTTCCTTTCATATCGTTATTCCATTATAGTAGTGGGGGATTAGTGAACAACGTCAATTCAACACACACACAAATGTAGTTAGGCCCTTTGACATAATTTAAAGAAATTCATGGGCTAGTCCGTAGGAACCAGGCCAAAGGGACCCGTCCAAAGGGATCAGTCCAAAGGGACAAGGACCTGTCCACAAGGACTCGTCCACAAGGACCTGTCATCAATGACCTGCCAACAATGACCTGTCAACAATAACCCATCCACAGGGATCCACTCCCCCACCCTCTTACAAAAGCCATGAGTGGGCATGCGTAAAAAACAAAAAACAAGCATGTTAATTCATAGTGGCTATCCACCGAACACATACACTTTATGTGGAACAACGTTTAAATCCATATCGGCATTCAAACTCTCACATGTTGCAATTGGAAAGAGAGATTCTCTAAAAAATTACAATTTCACCCCCTAGTAGGGGTAGGTATTACTTTAGGGGTTGAAATATGTTGTCCATAGGAAACGGGGTGTTAGCCCGAGTTCAATGACACCTCATTTGTCAAAATCCAACCATGCGTTCGAGAGATATCGGGCT
This sequence comes from Meconema thalassinum, assembly GCA_946902985.2. Lineage (NCBI taxonomy): Eukaryota > Metazoa > Arthropoda > Insecta > Orthoptera > Tettigoniidae > Meconema > Meconema thalassinum. The sequence goes on along the minus strand of OX336390.1, from coordinate 626,030,135 downwards.
GCCGCCATCTTGTGAGGTGGGGAGGTGGAGGTGGTATCTGAACCCCTCAAAAACCACTACTACTATATATCATTGATGTTCATGAAATTTTGTTATAGTATACACAGAATACAGTCTACTACATAGTCTTGCAGAGTGGAAAGGAAGGACTTAGGAGGGTAAAAACAATCTTACCCTAGACGGCTGATCTTAGTAAAATATATATATTATTTTTGAGGGCACAGGAAAGACTATATTCATCACAAATTCTACGGAGCGCAGAAGAGTATTAATTTGAACACTAAATCTTGAAGATGTCCCGTTACCAATCAAGCAGCCTAATTTACAGGTGGCTGAATTGGAATCAGCTAAAACTTAAATCATTTATGTGTCGCTGGTATTTGCTTTGTTCCTTGAACGTTTAGTCAACGTTCCTGCAAAGTTCAGTCCAAATTGGGTGTCTTTCGCGAGGTCTGTAACTGCTAGGTTGGTACCATCTATTACAAATGATTGGCAACACAGGGATGACCTAAAACTTTACAGATTGTATTCGTGATATCTACTATGTTCGTACAGACTTTGTTCACAATAGGACCCACAATTTGCGAGTTTTATTTTTAGGACAACCGTGAGGTTGTTTGGTTGGTTCCTCAGTTTAGGGGCTCCGACAACGCGGTCATGTAGCCCCGTGTACTTGGGTGTGTGAAGAATCTGTCTGTGGTAATTGTGATGGCTGTATTAGTGTGTGTTATTTGTTTTTTAATTCGAGTAAGGACTGCAGATATTCGATTTTCAAGTAGTTCCAACGTTTGCTACCAAACGCCGCCGTCAAAGACCAACTAGTTCTGAACTTTGTTACTAGATTGCACCGCAGTCGGCTCCTGGCGACGAATGTTGGAACCTAAGAGCGTTAGTGAAATATAACCTATAATTTAGCTTCACACAAGTGTAATTAGTGGAAGGTCCTTTATCACGACATGGGACCGCCGGCTTTACTTCCTGTCGAAGGAAGGCATACTGAAGGATTTTTAACGCTCTTAAAATATCCGACGACTTTGGCCGGGTTTGAACCCACAACCTTGGGCATAGAAGCTCAGCATGCTACGAACTACGCCAATTGTGAGGTTAATAACACATATTGCTAATGTCTGGTAACATAGTAACAGCCTGAAAGTTAATAAATTGCACATTGTTGGTGCGTACAACAGAATGTCAGCACACATTTTGGCCATAATAGGATCAGTCCTTTGCGTCCTCTTCAAGGGTGATCTTAAGATTGGAACCACATATTATTAACGGTTGACAACCGATGCGAAATAATTTTTCATAAATTACATCTTGATGGCACGCTCTTTGTTTGTACAACTACTGGTCTTGGGTTTCATAAGCAAAATTTCTTATGGCATTATGTTGATGCTAAATTAAAACATGAAAAGTCGGATATCTGGAGGCAATAATACCACTAAACATTATTTCACTGTGGTCGGGGCAGGTAATTTTGAAGATAATAGAGGAGACAGATCAACAGACACACGCACGCACATCGCCACATGATTGACCTAATAATAACACTTTGTACTCATTTTTTATGAAGAAATTGCCTGTCGTTTAAAAAGCATAAACGAGTTTTATACAAGGGTAAATATTACTTTTCAGGTCACACAATAGTCTTAATTTATTATTAAACGCCAAGGTATATATTTAACAAAATTTCTAAGACAGACGGAATTAGGATGTGTTATTAGCGCCAAAATCTTATAAATTGTTTCTGTACTTCACGAAAAATCAATGTACTAAACAAGTAGTTCCGTGAAGAACTATACAGCCTATTTTTATATATCCTACTTATGGTAATTGCCTCTATCTACATACAAAATTTCAGTTTGATTGCTGTAATAGATTCGTAGATATTGAGAATCGTTTAAGTATTTCGGATGGTCGCCATGTTGGATTTTATATATGTAGGTCCTACAGTTATGTACTGTTACATGAAGATTATTGTGTACGTGTAGCATTCAAACTTCAATCGCATGATTAGGACACAAGAAGTAGCAAGGAGATTTTAAAATTTCGCACAGCTGCCATCTTGTAGTTATGGATACAATTGAAATAAATTACATGCCAGTGGATTAACATTCGTATAAGGATTTACTGTACCAAGTTTCACTGCACTCGGATGGTTAAATTACGAGAAACGTCCATGTGAATATTTATACTTCGCGTCGCCGCCATGTTGGATTTGTGATCACCAGGTTTTTTAAAGTCCTATAGGTGAACTTATGTTCATAGCCCCTTTGAACATAAAAAAAATCAGTTTGATTGCTGTAATACATTCGTAGATATTCAGAGCCGTCTAAATATTTCGGATGATCTCCATGTTGGATTGTTAAATGTATAGGCCATAGAGTCCTGTACCATTAAAGGAAAATTATTGCGTAGGTTCATTATTCAAACTTTCACATCGATCACATGATTACGACACAAGAAATAAAAACTTAATTTTAAAATTCGCAAAGCCGCCATCTTGAGGTTATGTAAACAATTGAACTAAATTAGATACCAGTGTATTACAACGTGTATAAACATTTCCTGTACCATATTTCATTGCGTTTGGAACATTAAATCGCGAGAAAGGTCTATTTAAAATTTTCACATTCGCTTGGCCGCCATGTTCGTTTTGTAGTTAACCGATTTTTGAGAGTCTTATAGATGAACTTCCAGTAGTACCCTTCAGTAGTACAAAATTTCAGGGTGATAGCACTAATAGTTTCAGAGATATAGAATGCCAGTGAAATATTTCGCACATCCGCCATCTTGTGGTTATGTAAACAATTGAACCAAGTTAGATGTCGGTGCATTACAATGTGTATAAACATATACTGTACCAAGTTATATTGCGTTTGGTTGGTTAAATCACGAGAAACTTCTATTTAAAAGTCGCAAATTCGCGTGGCCGCCATGTTGGTTTTGAAGTTACCAGTTTTTCAAAAGTCACATAGGTGAATTTCTAGTAGTCCCCTCTATCACCGTAAAAGATTCCAGGGTGATATCGAGAATAGTTTCGGAGATATTGAATGCTGGTAAATTATTTCGCACAGCCGCCATGTTGGATTGGTGAGACGTAACAAAATTTGAAGGACACGGTCGGGGTCGTCCGGAATAGTGCTATGAACTTACCGAGTTTCATTGAAATTGCTCCAGCCGTTTAGATGTTATTAGGGGGGTCTCACACACACACACACACACACACACACACGGACAAAAGGTGATATCATAAGCCTATTTTTTCAAAATTGAAAATAGGCTAAAAATGAGGGACTGGGGGCTCAGGTTTGTTCTTTACCCCGGATCAACCTATGAACATGGGGGTTGAGGCATTTTGTTAATTTATATTTCTCCAAGACTTATCAATCTATCAGGGTTAAGCTGTGTCGTAGTATGGGGACGAGTCACATGATTCGTAACAAGCTTACGTCTCGGGAGTTAGTTGGCCTATCCCATGCAAGCGCTCGCTAGCTTCAGTAAGTTAATCGTTTGCAGTGGTCGTGGAAAACAGCACGTGTTGTATGGAAACAAGGTTTGTGTAAATGAATGCTGAAAAGCAGCACATGCCTTCTAGTAAATAATATTTTAATAGGTTTAACCACATGGTTATCGATGTTCCCAAGTGTTAATTAGCTATAGGCTACGTTCCTAAGATATCTTACTGATTTGTGGGGACTAAATAGATAAGAACGGCTCTAAATTAACTGATTTTATTCTTACTAGTGGGCCTGTGCGAGCTTTCGCAACGTGAAAGTAGGTTTATGGGGGTAGTAGGTAAGAATGTGGGAGAACGAAGTTTTAAATATTGAAGAAATGTATTTATTGTTGTTAAACGGCAACGTACATGAGAAGAACACAAAGAATTATGTAGAACAGTGTTTTGTACTTGTCACAGCACCTCTTTGTAGACAATATTCGATGTTACAACGAATTCATCGGTTATTGTTTGCTCGGGAGTTTCTTCTACAGCAATTTTTACATTTGCAAAGGATTGAACCCTAGAGAAAGTCTTGGCGAGACCACACCGAAGCCTTCTGCTGGAAGACTCCTCAACTAGCAGTACGCCGCGCTCCCGCCATATGGCTGCCGCCACGCTGCCCTGCGCTCTAGCGGCAGGCTCGCCAGGTTACGGTGCTCCCATTGTAAATGTACATTTTTTTAAGGTATTTATTTAATTGTGAGGCATTTAAAGAGTGCCTTTCGGGCACACATGGGGTTATGCGGAACCTGTAGGTACCCCATATGTGTAGGTTGGTGTTAACAGGACCTTATTTTCGGTACACAACCGGAATGGGACCTTAGCAGAATAATATAGGGAGGATACTTACCAAGCTTTGAAGCTCCTTCACAGTAGCACCTTACATTTGAGAAAATCGGGGTTAATATGTACAGTCACACAAATAAATAATGAGCACACTCTTGGTAACTGTTCTGGACATACCCAATGGTGGGTTAACACACGAACCTTTGTTTATTTGTTGTTGTTGTTGTTGTTGTTTCATTTTGAGGGGCTTGGACACTGTGGTCATTTAGCTCCTTGTACATGAGTAGAGAGAGAGAAATTGCCTGATAACCTGTTTTATCTTGGTACCTTTATAATGTTATTGGTTTTACGTCCCTTTTAACTACTCTGGCTTGTAGAGACGCCGGGGTGCCGGAATTTTGCCCCAAAGGGGATCTTTAACGTGCCAGAAAATCTACTGACACGGCTCCCTCGCATTTGCGCACCCTCAAATGCCAGCTGACTGCGCCAGGATACGAACCTGCAACCTTGGGCTCAGCAAGCGAGAACGTTACCGCTGAGCCACGCAGCCAGTCATTGGTACCTTTAGGTGTGTATTTGTAATTCTGGTGAAGGCATTTGCCTGGGGTAGAAGAGGAAAACCACGGAAAACCACTTCCAGTATGGCTGAGGTGAGAAACGAACCCACCTCTCCTCAGTTTTGCCTCACGAAGCTGAGTGGACCCCGTTCCATCTTTCATACAAGAATTACATTTCTTGCCAGAGCCGGGAATCGAACCCAGACCTCCGGGGCGACAGCGACAGCCAAGAATGCTAATCGCTACAACAAGAACATTTACATCGGTCAGGGATTATAAGTATATTGCAAGGTTACAATTTCCATTTCTTAGTTTCAGGCACTTGTCTCGAGAATGAAAGCAAGAAAGAAAGAGCGAGAGAAAGAAAGAAAGAAAGAAAGAAAGAGAGCGAACGAACGAAATTTAAATGCTTTTTAGTCGGTTAACACTATTGTAACCAAATTGTAATGAGTGGTATTCCCTGAACGTGAAAAAAAATACATGATAATTAATTCACTTAGATGACTAGTTTCGATCGGCAAGCGATCATCATGATGCCTTTACACTCAGGCTAATAAATATATGTCTACGAATAAGCGGGTGAAGAAATTTACACAATATGGGCGTATACAGGAAAGAAAGAAAGAAAGAAAGAAAGAAAGAAAGAAAGATGTTCAATTCAATAAAGATAGATGATAACAGAAACAGTATCTCTTACAAACCGAATAAAGAAAACAAAATAATTAACACATTTTTCATGAGAAACATTCACTTTATTTATCAGACACAACTAATAAGGAGAATATTTTTGACACCACGTAACAATCAGTAGTGTACTTCTCTGACAAACCGATTGGGAGACAACTAGAGGGCTGCAATGTTAACAGTGATAATGAACTTACGAATATCAAAAGTGTCGTGAGTTGGAACGCCATGCAATTTAAACATTTGTTCTACTGACTCACAAAGATAGAAATTTAGTGTTTTAAAACAAGACATTTACTCTTTCCAAGTTACTTATTAGTCGCATTTGCTTAAAAAAACACAGAAAAATCTTACATAATTACAACTGAAACCGCAAGGTTTCAAACTTATGCGCATCAATCAGACTAAGTCAACAATGAGAAGAAGAGAATTTACGAATCTACAGTCCCTTACTACAAGGAGAAATATCACCTTGATGAATTGAAGGGTAGTGTAGAAATGAGGGGGTTGCTAGTCGTGGCATAGGGAACAATAACGTGTAGAAAGTTTCGAATTTCTAATAATATCATAAACACTATAGCAATAGAAGCTCGTAAGTAACCCACTAGCATTGTATTCCTAAGATGTGTTGTTCCGTGGGTTTTCCCACTTCTATTTCAGGCAAATAATGTAATGGTACCTAACGTGAGGCCACGGCCACCTCGTACCCAAGCCTAGCCCCAATTACAAATACACACACTAATACAGCCATCACAAGAACACTGATCAGACAGATTCCACGCACACACAAACAAGTAGGCTACATGGGGCTGCATGACCACGAATTCGCAACGCCCCTAAAATGAATCAACAACACTTACATTTAGTAAATAAATGAATAAATAGAAAACAAAATTATCATTTTTAGCCTATTTTCATTTATGAAAAAATAGGTTTATGAGATCACCTTTTGTCCGTGTGACTGTATGTGTGTGCGTGTTTGTGTGATGTATGTGTGTGATGGATTTTTGTGCCCCCCCCCCCTAATGACTTCTAAACTACTGGAGCGATTTCAATGAAACTTGGTAAGTTCATAGCACTATTCCGGGCGACCCCGACCGTGCCCTTCAAATCTTCTTACGTCTCACCAATCCAACATGGCGACCGTGCGAAATATTTCACCAGCATTCCATATCTCCGAAACGATTACCGATATCATCCTGACATTTTGTACGATGATAAAGGGAACTACTAGAAGTTCACCTATGTGACTTGAAAACCTGGTAACTGCAAAACCAACATGGCGGCCAAGCGAAGTTGCGACTTTTAAATAGACGTTTCTCGCGAAACGTACCAAACGTAATGAAACTTGGTACAGTATATATTTATACACATTGTAATGCACCGACATCTAACTTCGATCAATTGTTAACATAACCTCAAGATGGCGGCTATGCGAAATATTTCACCGGCATTCTATTTCTCTGAAACTATTACCGGTATCACCATGATATTTTGTACGGAGATAAAGGGCACTAGTGGAAGTTAATCTATGAGACTTTCAAAAACCGGTTAACTACAAAACGAACATGGCGGCCAAGTGAAGTTGAAAGTTTTAAATAGACTTTTCTCGCGATTTAATGATCCAAACGCAATGAAACTTGGTACAGCAAATGTTTATACACATTGTAATGTACTGGTATCTAATTTAGTTCAATTGTTTATATAACCTCAAGATGGCGGCTGTGCCAATTTCGAAAATTAAGTTTTTATTTCTTGTGTTCTAATCATGCGATCGAAATCAACATTTGCATAATGAACGTACACAATAATCATCATCTAATAGTACATAACTCTATGGCCTACATATATAAAAGTCCAACCTGGCGACCATCCGAAATATTTAGACAGTTCTCAATATCTATTAATCTACTACAGCAATCAAACTGAAATGTTGTAAGTGTATAGAGGCTATAAGCATAAGTTCACCTATGGGACGTTCAATAACCTGGCGAGCACAAATCCAACATGGCGGCGACGCGAAATTTAAATATTCAAATGGACTTTTCTTGCGTTTTAACCATCCGAGTGCAGTGATACTTGATACGGTATATGCTTACACAAATTTTAATCGACTGGCATCTAATTCATTTAAATTATTTTCATAACCACAAGATGGCGGCTGAGCGAAATTTTAAAATCCCGCTTTTATTTCTTGTGTCCTAATCATGCGATTGAAGTTTGAATAAAACACCTACACAATAATCTTCATGTAATAGTGCATAAATCTAAGGCCTATAAATAATATAAAAATCCAACATGGTGACCATCCAAAATATTTAGACGGTTCTCAATATCCACGAATCTATTGCATCAATCAAACTGACAATTTGTATGTTGATAGAGGCAATTGATATTAGTAGGATATTTGAAAATAGGCTATTTAGTTCTTCACGGAACTACTTGTTATTTTCATGATTCAATCAGGCTACCTATAACTACAGGGTCTTTCACTCTTTCGCAAGCAAATACCTATAGCACATACTGTAAAAAACAAACTGACACCGATGATGGCGGGATAATGGTGGGTGAGTCACCAACACCTGCAAGCTGATAAACGTGGTGACAGGCACTGGCTCTTGATAACATGAAAAGAATCAGTACTGAAGTACAGTAACAGCGGTCATGACACGCACGTACAATGCACAATAATCACAGAAGTGCAGTGGCAGTTTTTCAGATGCTGCTACTGAAGCTCTGATTCACTTTTATTGTCTACGAACAGTTTTAATATTTTAGGATTTGAGTTTGGGTATTACAGTCACAATTTAAAAAAACGGTGGTTATTCATTATTTTCCCTTGAAAAATACGGTGTAGAAAAATGAACCGAAAATGTATAAAATAATTTTTAACCTATGTTCACCTGAGGTAGTAAAATATTCCCTCCGAAAAACTAAAACGTTGTTACTACATACAGGTTAAACGCCATTTTATTATATTTGAATTGCAGCCAATGGCCATATGGTATTTCAATGGAACGCCCGTAGGCTCCCCAAAAAGTTCAATTTCAAGTAGTTCCAACTTTGGCTACCAGACGCCACTGCCACCCAGCGGCGAACGTTGGAATTTGATAGAGCGTTTCTAACCAAATAACCTACAAATGTTGGCAACACACTACCAATTGTGGTAGGCTCTTTTACATGCCACAAATTTATGGCTTGGGCCCGATCTTAAAAAAATCCTAAATGGTAAAATAATTTTCCTGTAGTAAAATAAATAATAAATGATTCTTAATAAAGACGGTTCAGGAAATGAGTGTTGTGGATCAGCGTTAATAGCTGATGCTTAAACTTCAACAAACATGCTGGTTCATTCGTCATCTTACTTAACCAGTTTGAATTATCAACCGGCCAAACCTACCCCCACGCCATTCTCTGGTGTGTTTCAATGCAATGTGAACATCGATCTCGAGCAGTCTTCTTTATTAATCATCGCAGTGTGTCTTAGGACAAACAATCTATCCGACTTCGTTATTCTAACCCCAACTCCTGGACTATACGTTGTGAACTGTACTGAAAAAGTATGGTCCTTCGGATGCGACATCGTAACACTGACGAGGTTATTGTAGGAAGTAGTCACGAAATAACCTCCTCAGGCCGTGCTTGTTGCGAGTGATTCATAACCAGATAGATTTGGAGCTTGTTTTCAGAACAAAAGGTTTACGTATCGTTTGGTGCAATGAATACAGGAAGCAAACAAACTGAACAGTCATACTTTGGCCATACAAGTATTCACTCCGAGAGCTGTCAACATCACCTGTTTTTATCTGCCATGTTAGTCACGGTCGTGTACTGCTCGAGTCTAAGCTGCGTGAACCTGAGAGGAATGTGCATCGCGGGCTATGAGAAATGGAGTTGACGAGTGATGAGGTTTCTCGATCCGTGCATAGTACCGATCCAAATACATTAGTCGGTGACTCACTGACTTATTCGTAACACCACACTGGTTTCAGAAAAGACCCTATGTTAGCAGTATTGGAATAGACGAGTATGTCAGGTAACACGGCGGTCTGTCGACAGGCTTCTCAATTCACGCCTGCTCCTACCCTGCCTGTGCCCTTCATCCCGCAAGTTCACAGAGCTTGGAACCGAGCAGTACTGTATACAATAAGTGACACGCAGTCGCACTCTTGTAACTGTTCATAACTCGTGATGACTGATACGTCTGGGCATTCGTGTCATTTGAGTCCAGTAAACAAGAAGGACACCCCACATCTGCGTCCAACAGCCACTCTTTCTGCAAATGGAATGTCTATCTGATAATATCGTTTCTCTCATATCTGAAAATCTTGCTTCCTAGGTGGACCAGTGGTAGAGTATCAGATTCGCGGGTTCGATTCAAAGCAGAGAACGTCAGAATTTGAAGAAGGGCAAAAGCCCTAGGCACCCCGAGTTGTAAGACGTCGGCTCATAAACGATTTATCATAGCACACTTGGTGGTTACAATACAAACTTAATTAAATCTCAGCCACAAGTCGTCCAGTAGAGTTCTAGTTTCACTGCCAGTGCAAGCGGAACGTCGAAAAAGGAGAATAGGTCGCCTAAATGGCTTCAATTCAAAAGACCTAAGTCAGGTAACTGAGCCCATGTGCGTTCTTATTATTATGTTTATTTTTATTATTACTGTAGATCCTGAGGAGGAATTGTGAAGAGTGATGTCGATGATCTATTCTTTATGGCGCTAATCTGATCATACGAGCTGCATGCAGGATGTGTAGGGACACTCATATTTCGTGAATGTCTTATTCAAGATCCCTTTTTCGTTTTCACAGACAGTAACTTAGTACATTATTTACAGATTTGGTGAATTGTGCGAGGTATCTTGTAGTATTTGGTTCTCACGAATTTATGCCTCTTTTTTTTTCTCCATTTCTTAGGAGCTTGGTACAAATATGGACTGTTATTTAAATCACTCATAATGGTTCCGTATTGATGTGCCTTAATAGTTTTTAAAAATGGTTTATATTGCCGCCTGAATCAATGCTTTAATGAAAAAATTATTAACAAAGTTGTTGTTGGTACATGTTTCAGGGACTAATGAACAATATTTGTCCCCTTCATCAGCCAAATATAGGCTAAAGCATTACAATAATGAAATTATGATAAAAGCGTAGCACTAAACTATCAGTGATCATTTAACCTAATATGGTATATACTGTAGGTTGTTGAAATAATTAAGGTATAGATCAAAATAAAGTAGTTGTTAACGGCGTAACATGTGCGAAGATAGTATGCGGTCTGCAAAATTAATGTTATTGAAGATACATGAAGCAACCAGTAGTCCAGCTATTGACAATTGCTTCAAGCGGGACTATGAACGCATTATTGTAATGCTTTAGCCTATATTTGGCTGATGAAGGGAACAAATATTGTTCATTAGTCCCTGAAACATGTACCAACAACAACTTTCTTAATATTTTTTTCAATAAAGTATTGATCCAGGCGGTAATATAAACCATTTTTAAAAACTATCTATACAAATATGGACTGCAAATAATTTTACCACAAAGTGCATTACATTTTCTTGCACTCGGATTAATTTCGCAAATTAATATTTAGACGGCGAGAGCAACGTACTCACAAACTCACGACCGTAGATCTAGTGAAAATCGGATCTACATGGTAGAAGTTGACACCGGCCTCATAATATCGCCATGTTTACGCCGCAAAAGAATGTCATTCTCGCGAATCTGGAACCGTAGAGCCAGTTGAAACCAGTAATATCGCAATATCTACGCCGATAAAGCATGCCACCCTCGTGAATTGGGGATCAGTTGAAATCTCCTGTACCAGCTTGAAAGTGGCGTAGACCATATCTTCGTGACCTACTCCAACAGTTTCCTAACGCTAGGCATAGCAGGTTGGGAATGTCAGATATTCCCCTTAAAATTTAAGTTGTCACCAGAAGGCAATAAAATATGACACGATGACCCAACAATGGAATTAGGGAAAAAAACATGTTATTTTAAAATCACACATCACATCTTTGGTTTATTTGCTAATAATGGAGCAGAAGCATGTAAAACATTTCGTGACATGAGAACTAGAGAGTTTTATCTGACATGCAGGACATTTTTCAGGAGGGCATTTTGAGGAACATTCTTAAAGTTTCAACCATTTTTTTGTAGCTTACACAAATTTTGAATTTTATCATGTCCTAAATGATCTGTAATACAGTACTAATAAACACAGAATATACGCTTTTACTAACTAGAATATGTGGCGATAAACGATAAACGGTCGGAGATGATTCTACTCTCAGACGCATAGGTTCCAACACACGTCTACAAACCTGTAGATCTGGGATTCACTTCGGTAAAATCTCAAGAGACTGAGCACTAGCTGGTAATGAGCTAAGGATACCTCATCCGACCCAGGAACGGACTGAGGCATTCGACCCAAGAATAGCCTAGATGCCAGGTCATTGTATTTTATACATTAATTGTAGTGTTAATTATACTTAACTCATTGCTTACAAAAGGAAACTATTTGGTCGTTCAAACAGCAAGTCAATGCTTCACAACATGAAGAGCGTAAACCTAAACCGGCCAACTATATCATCCAGTTTGCTCCGACCTGTTCACTAGCATCCAACGGCCATCAGGGGCGTATATAAGGGGGGTGCTGAGGGGGGTCCAACACCCCACCCCCAGAAAAAAGCCAATAAAAATTAAGGAAGTGTTGCTTTGGTAAGAGCTTAAAATAATTTAAATTTGGTTGTACCCTAATCTTTAACTTATTGGCTAAGTTATAAACAATATTAAGACTGAAATTAGACTAACTCCTGGTGTAGTGGCTAGCATTCTTGGCTGCCACCCTGGAGGTCCAAATTCAATTCCCGGCTCCCCCAAGAAATTTTAATTTTAGTCTGAGGTCTGGAATGGGGTACACTCTGCCTTGTGAGGCAAATCTGTGAATTCCACAGTACGGTACTTTTGAGAAATAAATCAACATTGCTGGTACAGGTTAGGTTAACATTACCACAAATATTCCGTTTAAAATAGTTCAATCTATGTCCTGTATTGTGTGTTTATTACTCCGTTTACTCAATTGGGCCCCTATAACAGATATTAATTGTGTAATATCGTTTATTTCGTTAGAAACAAGGGTTAGGATTGAGTTAAATGGCATCAGTTGGATCACATATTTACAAAGAATCTGCGTCGATCAGTCAAAATAACACACTAGCATTCACAGGAGTGTTGTAAACCTTGCCATAGGTATCAAAGGCAATACCCAGGCAATACCTGGCTGAAGGTATAAAAAGCACACAGGAAAGGCAATAATAGTAATTTGCTTTAAGAAATGTCACTGCCTGTGATACGGCAGGTTACCTCTAGAACCACCGCTAGAGGTGACAATACGCAAACCGGTGGCAGTGGGATAACAAGCTGCTGTCCACCCATCAGTAGACCCGAAGAAGCTCCAGCAGCTCAAGACGATATTGGCGGCACACAAAATCTCGAGTCTCGCACCGCACCTGACGGCAGTGCCTTTGTAATAAATACAACCACTCTCGCAGGTAAGCCCAGAAAACGCATGAAATGGGAATCTCATATGAATGAATATATCATGCGGGCATATTATCGAATAACTCGTCTACAAACTACCGCCAAGCACTGCATGCGGCTTTCAAGCAGCAGTATCCTCTGTTTAGCATCACTGAGCAACGAGCGCGGATCAAAGAAGAGCAATTGTAAAGAATCATTTAGTTCCCGACCCTGTTCTGGATCGAATCAGACAGGAGATATCTCATGAACTATATCCCTCAGCTGCAAGAGGTGAAACTAGCCAAATAAATACTGATAATGAGGTCTCCCTGAATGAATCGACTCACGTAAATGAACCTCATAATGGGGAAACAAGCCATCATTCCAAGATCCAAGACGAATTTAATTCAACTCTGCTTGAATATGCAGGTACTGACCCTACCCAACGTCCTATACTTCCGAGGCAGCAGTCTTCCCGCAAGTTTGCCATGGTGTTGAAAGAACTGAACGAAACCGTACTTCCCAACTATTTAGAAGAGCACCAATCTTTCATGGAGGTTCATACTGCTATCTATTGTGCAGCACTAGCTGCAGTACGAATTAATGGGGGTATGCCACGCCCTCCAAACCAACAGTCTGCTGCTGCAAGGAAACCCAGTGATCCACCATGGGAAAAACGTTTAAAACAACGCATTGAACAACTACGCCAGAATGTGAACAGACTGCAACAGTATAAGAGTGGAGTGAGAAGTAGACGTCTGAACAACCGCATACGAAGGATCATGATGGACTCCTCACTAGAAGAATTTCAGGTCCCCGAGGACGCAGTGATAACAGAAGTACTTGATACTTATAAACAAAAACTTGCAGCCCTCTCTAAGCGTCTTAAGAGATACCAGAACACTACCGAACGGAAGAAACAGAACAATGACTTCAAGAGAAATGAGAGAAAGTTCTATGAAGATCTGAAAAAGACACCTCAAGTTCAGAATGATTCTCCAGAAGGATCCAGTGCGGAGAGTGTTACCGACTACTGGTCATCAATATGGTCTAGGCCGGAAGAACACAACAATGAAGCTCCGTGGTTGAAGGAAATAGAGAATGCTACCAGACGAATAAATCAAATGGCACATACAGACGTTGATGTTGAGGAACTACGCCAGGTCATCAGCTGCCTACAGAATTGGAAAGCACCTGGAATTGACCGGATCCATAATTACTACTATAAAATGCTCACATGCACCCACCGTTTACTGGCTATTCACATACAATGTTTTCTGGAAAATCCTGCTGCATTTCCAGTTTTCCTAGCCAGAGGGTTAACCTATCTCAAGCCAAAGGACTCTAAAATCACAAATCCATCTAAATATCGCCCCATCACCTGCTTGCCAAACTTTTATAAGATCATTACATCCATTATTGCTAACCGAATTCATGCGCATTGTGAGGAAAACGCCATTCTCGCAGAGGAGCAAAAGGGTTGCAGAAGGAATTCTCAAGGATGTAAGGAACAGCTCACTATTGATGCCGTGGAATTAGAGCAGGCCTGTCGTAGATCACGAAATCTTTATGCCTGCTTCATTGATTACCAAAAAGCTTTCGATTCCGTGCCTCATACATGGCTTATACAGAGCTTGGAGATTTACAAGGTCAACCCTATTATAGTGAACTTCCTGAAGTGCGCAATGGTTTCATGGAGCACTGCCCTCCAACTTACAGTGGGTGGCACTCGTTTAACATCTTCATTAATACCGATTCGCCGAGGAATTTTCCAAGGAGACTCGCTAAACCCACTCTGGTTTTGTCTGGCATTGAATCCTCTCTCGCAAATCCTGAACAGTAGCAACTACGGATTTAGTATTAAGGGTAATCATGGTGAAGCGTACAGGATGAACCATCTTCTTTACATGGATGACATTAAACTGTATGCATCAACTAAAGTGCACCTACAATATCTTATCTCTATCACTCAGAGCTTTTCTTCAGATATCCATATGCAGTTTGGTTTTGATAAGTGCAGAACACAGACTGTTATTATAGGCTCGCACTCTGCACAAGGAATACCTGTTGGAGAGGGACAAAGAAGTATTCAGCCGTTGGAGGAAGGCGCATTGTACAAATATCTTGGGTTCGCCCAGAGTACCCGTCTCAGACACGGTGATATCAAGAAGAACATAACTGAGCAGTATACTTCACGGCTTCGCAGTATTCTCTCTTCAAAACTTAGCGCTAAACATATCATTAAGGCAGTTAACACATTTGCAATGCCCGTAGTTACATACTCCTTTGGTATAATCAGGTGGACTCAAACTGAACTGCACGATCTGCAACGAAAAACATCGGTGCTTTTATCACGCCATCGTATGCACCATCCGAAATCAGCAACAGAGCGCCTGACTCTACCTCGGTCTGAAGGTGGTAGAGGACTGATAGACATCATGAACCTTCATACAAAACAAGTGACAACTCTGCGTGCATTTTTCCACAACAAAGGAGAAACATCCCCTCTCCATCACACTGTATCTTCAGCTGATGATAATTACACACCGCTCCATCTGTCATCTTTAGATCCACCAGTAAAAGAAATGAAAACTACTGAACACAAGATCGGGAATTGGAAACAGAAGGCGCTTCATGGGAAGTTTCCACATGAGTTGGACCAGCCTCACATCGACAATTTAGCGTCGCACGCATGGCTGACCCACTCGGTCTTCTTTCCGGAAACAGAGGGATTTGTTGTAGCTATCCAAGACCAAGTTGTTGCTACTCGAAGCTATCGGAAATTTATCACAAAAGATCCAGCAACAGAGAGTGAGAAATGTCGCCGCTGTGGCAAATGTAGTGAAACCATTCAACACGTCATATCAGGTTGTTCCCACCTTGCCAACACTGACTACAAACATCGACACGACCAAGTTGCCAACATTATCCACCAGAAACTGGCATTGAAGTACAAACTTCTTCAAAGCTCCGTCCCCTATTGGAAAAACATACCATCTGCAGTACTCGAAAATGCCACACACAAGCTCTATTGGGACAGAGGAGTTGTGACAGATGTCGCAGTCAGTAACAACCGGCCAGATATCATAGTCATCAATAAAGTACACAAAGAGGCATTACTGATAGATATCGCATGTCCCAACACTCAAAACATCCGAACAACAGCTGCTACTAAAATATCGAAGTACACAGAGCTGGCAATTGAGGTAAAGCAGATGTGGAAACTTGATTCGGTGACTACCATCCCAATAATTGTATCGTGTACTGGTGTTATACCGAAAACTCTCCATAGTAGTCTATCAATATTGAATCTGCACCCGCAGATATATATTGAACTTCAGAAGGCAGTTCTGTTAAACACATGCCATATTGTTAGGAAGTTCCTTGGTGACAATACACTGGCCGAATACTCAGCAAGGCTTGATGATCCAGATGGGAATTTAGCTCATCCTACAAATGAAGGAGACTCGTGAAGACTGCGGGCACGACCTGGATGTGAAGTCTCTGAACAGTATAATAGAAATTATCTCAGTACAGATGGTTCCTTGCTAAGGCCGAACCAGGCTGTAACAGAAAATGTAGCCGGTACTTGCCGTGATAATGTTGTTAAACAATAAACTATAATAATAATAATAATGTTTACCTTTCTACTTAGTAAATTGACAAATATTTAGATATTTGCCTTTGTATTGCCAGTAATTGTGGGCTATATAAACTTTGAATCTTATCTAAAATAATTACACAAAGTTATATGCTCTAAGATATTGGTTGATATTTCTGGGTATTTTGCGGTGACAATCCCCTGAGAATACTCACAATTTTCCAGGATAGCCCCCCCCCCCCCCTTGAAAAAATTGTATATACGCCCCTGACGGCCATATGCAGAAACTAAGAAATACATCGTAGGTGCATGGATGGCAACCAGAGTGGCGTCTTTACCCCTCAGCTGGTTTCCATGTGCCATACGCCACAGCCTTGCGTGTTGCGTTCTGGAGCTAAGAACAATACCCAAACATGGTCCATAACCGAATCAAACTAAGAAAGCGGATCCCACCATCAGATGGGACAAACTATGAAGAATTCACTATTTTACTTCATAAAATAACGATCACAACTAATATGTCCTTCCTTAAAAAAAAAAAGGTTCCATCATAATTCTTCGAGGTACCTTTCCGTCTGTACCTTCTTAGTCAAATTGAAACTAAAGCTGCAGTGGGAATAGACATTGTTGATTATTCCACGCTACAGAGAGGGGAGGAAGAAATGCCCTGGACAGCCCAATTAGGACAGGCCCATCGGGAAACATGCCGAAAATCCCGAAGGGTTCCGATGTGGAAAAAGAGAGAGTACTATACTGTCTGGCTAATAAATTGGTCCGCCAGATGGGTGGGGCATTACATGCTATTCCTCCGTCGATCGTATTTCTCTGGCGGGAAATAAAAACCTCCCCTCTCATTCCCAAGCCTGCTAATAAGAGTTATCAAAGCACTGGCCGGGAAAGGGTAAGGAAAGTCAACTCGATACACACACACACCTCTACCTTCTCGCTAAAAGTCTCTCCACAAGTGAAAAATAATTAAATAAACTCGACATAGCCTAATATAATCAACACAAGTTAAGTGTCAAATCTATGTATGTCTAGGGGCAGATGACCTCGTAGTTCCACCCCTTAGAACAAAATGCCTTTTCCTTTTGCCTTATCTATGTCTATTCCTTATTAATCCCGGGGTGGGGATGAGATGCGATGAAATTGCACGTGGCTGATGGCTTCTACGGCCGGATGCCCTTCCTGACCCCAACCTCACGAGAGGAGTTAATGAGAGATTCAATGATTGGAGGTGAATGAAAGTTCAATATCAAGTAGTACCAACTTTGGCTACCAGACGCCACTGTCTCCCAGCGACAAACGTTGGAACTTGATAGAGCGTTTCTAAACCAAATAACCTACAAATTTAACTACACACTACCAATAGTAGTGGTAGGTCCTTGTTCATGCCATAAATATATGTCATCCGCCGGCTTTACTTCCCCTCCGAAGGAAGGCATACTGAAGGATTTTAACACTCTTAAAGGGGCAGATGACCTCGTAGTTCCGCCCCTTAAACAACAATAACTAACCAACTAACTGTCTTAAAAATCCGACATCTTCGGCCGGGTTTGAACCCGCATAGCAGTTCAGCATGCTACCAACTATGCCACCGAGCCGTTAAGTTAAGTCTCAAATAATCTTTTTTTTTAAATACTTAGAAATTAAGCCCTCATTTAATTGTCTTTCGCTGGTCTACAAATTTTCGGAGCCAGCTTTCAATGTTGACTTCGTAATCAGTCGTTCAACAAGTCAATGTGCTCAATTAAATTGGAATTACGTGGACTAACTTTTTATACACTTTTCGAAAGGGGAGATAGGGGTATTTGGATTACATGCTCAGTTTGTCAGACGATATCATCAGATATGTCTGCTGTTGCGCAAATTATATAACATGACAAAGGACTACAAGATGACTCAAGTCGTTAGCAATCTTGTTCAAAATCGTATGTTCTTTGTCGAATTTCAAGATCTGAATAGTCGATGGAGGAAACAAAAGAAAGGCTGCTACAAGGCAGTGTTCTCGCCCCAATGCTCTTCAATATCTATACGAAAGACCAACCTCTTCCAGTTGATACCAAAAGCTTAATTTACGTTGATGATCGAGCTATTGCTACTCAAGCAAACAACTTTGAGACTATAGAAGGTAAGCTATTAGAGGCTCTTTCTGAACTATCCTACTACCACAGAGGAAACAAATTGAAGCCTAATCCATCTAAAACTCAGGTATGTACCTTCCATCTAAATAACAGACAGGCTTCAAGGAAATTGCAGGTAGCATGGGAAGATACTCAACTAGACCACTGCCCAACACCTAAATTTTTAGGTGTAACATTGGATCGTGCTCTCACCTATAAACAGCATTGCATAAACGTCAAGCAGAAAGTGTCAGCCAGAAACAACATCCTTCGCAAACTGTCTGGAACCAATTGAGGTACACAGCCCAAGACGATGAGAACTACAGCCCTGGCTCTGTGTTACTCCGCTGCAGAGTACGCTTGTCCTATTTGGTACAGTCCCAGTCATGCTAAACAAGTTGACACTCTAATTGAAACATGCCGACTTATCACTGGCTGTTTGAGATCAACACCACGAGATAGAATCTACTGTTTGTCAGGAATCACCCCACCAGATATTAGAAGAGAAGTCGCAGCCATGACTGAGAGAACTAAACCTCATGCGCACATCCATTGTACGGATATGAACCTGCCCATCGACGACTGAGGTCTAGGAGGAGTTTCCTGAATACAACAGAAGATCTACACGAATCTGCTAAGTCCACAAGGATAAGATTATGTAGATCTAGAAATACTGAACTTGATGGCTGGATGATACCAATTGAACATCTCCCTCCAGGACATGAATAACACTGGTCCACGTGGAAGTCGTAGAACAGGCTTCGCACAGGTGTTGGTAGATCAAGAACCAATATGTTAAAGTGGGTTTTCCTGGTACATCCAGGCTATGTGATTGTGGTGAAGTCCAAACAACAGTCCATTTCATGAATCGCAGAAAGTGTCCTTTAATTTGCACAATTGACTTTATAGCTGCGACAACTGATGCCTAATGCTGTTATGTTCAGAATACGCAATAAATCCAATAAACTCACAAAATATGCATTGGCATATGCATTTTCAAAAATTCTGGTCCCTAGCGATAAGGAAATGAGCACTGCTGCCATCAGTGCTAGATGGAAAACTGAATGGGATATCATGAACTGCTGACCTGCTGGATCGCACTGAGAAACAGCACCTTCGTATTTTGCCCATTCTTGCCTACGCCAATTGCCAAAGGGTCTAAATCAGAAGAACATATTATATTGTGAAACGGCAATATTCCTATGTTCTTTCCTGATATATATATAAACTATGTTCAAGCAAAATTTCAGCTTAATCTGCTGAATAGTTTTTTCATGAAAGAGTAACAGACAGACAGACAGACACTACCAGACTTTTATATCTGTATTAGTAGGGTATAATAATACATGCTTACTGACCATTGTTGGAGCTAATACAAAGCCTTCATCTTTAAATATGCACTGAGTAAAATCGCAAACTATGCTAGATCTTGGTATTAGGGAAACATTGAAAATTATGCTATATCTGGCAACGCTGATACACATTCACAGAAGGGGGAATTGTACTGGTACATCTTATTCCAAGAATGACGACGTGCTATTGAACCACAGTAGTGAACATACAATAGTGAAAATTAAGTGATCAGGATCTGATGATGGCCATTTGAGAGTCGAAACGCGTAATCCTAAATTGCCCATTTAAGTGTGATAACTAACTAATACATGTATTTTTTTCTAGGAGCGTGTTTACATATTTATAACTTGTACTCCGCCCAATTAATTGGGCACAATCGTGTTTACCAACTGAAAAGTAGCAAAAGACAATTTGTATAGCCAACACTGAAAAAATGGCTTCAAATTTCCACATATTCCAAGAAGTACAAACTATCAAATACAGGTCAAACGACTCGAGCCTTAGCTATCGAACGGTCTAACCGTAGAATAAATTGAGTCTGGGCTAGCGAGCTGGAAGCAACTCTCGCGGGACCTCCTCTGTCCACTCCTTCTCCGGCAGAGGTCCCATTTACTTTAGTAATTTGCACGGCTCGCTAAACAAGACTGGGTAGAGATGGTGGTTTTTGAGAGCGCAACTTCAAAATAAACATCGTGTGACATAACGGTCTACTGAGGCGGAATTCTCTCTGCTTGCTTGGTATAATAATTATGAATGACAAGAGAGATACCTCAGGCGTATTGAAATAGGACTGTATTATTAATGTACTGTGGGTGAATTCAGAACGTACGCTAGTGAAATACAGTGCAATAGTGAGAGAAGGAAGGGAACATCAATTCCATATTCCTCTGAAATGAAAACACTATAACACAGTAATTAAACCTGAATAGTAGTGTGTTTGTGCCGGTTCCGCACCCTCCACCTCCACACCCTCCACACAAGATGGCGGCGGCGCGATATCTCTCGAACGCATGGTCGGATTTTGACGAATGAGGTGTCATTGAACTCGGGCTGATACCCCCTTTCCAATGGACAACATATTTCCACCCCAAAATAAAACCTACCCCTACTAGGGGGTGAAATTGTATTTTTTTATAGAATCTCTCTTTCCAATTGCAACATGTGAGAGTTTGAATGTCGATATGGAATGAAACGTTGTTCTACATAAAGTGCATATGTGCGGTGGATAGCCACTATGAATTAACATGCTTGTTTTCTGTTTTTACGCATGCCCACTCATGGCTTTTGTAAGAGGGTGGGTGAGCGGATCCCTATGGATGGGTTATTGTTGGCGGGGTCATTGTTGTCGGGTCATTGTGGACGAGTCCTTGTGGACAAGTCCTTGTTGACAGGTCCTTGTGGACGAGCCCTTGTTGACAGGTCCTTGTGGATGAGTCCTTGTGGACAAGTCCTTGTGGACGACTCCTTGTCCCCTTGGACTGATCCCTTTGGACGGGTCCCTTTGACCTGGTTCCTACGGACGAGCCCATGAATTTATTTAAATTATGTCACAGGGCCTAACTATATTTTGCGTGTGTTGAACTGACGTTGTTCACCACTACTATAATGGGATAACGATATGAAAGGAAAGTGATGAAATACATGTGAACACGTGTGACATGACCTTATTACCGTCCTCCTTGTGAAACAAGTCACATCCTGTTTTGGTTCATACGTGAGAAAATGCAAGTTCATGTGTAATATGACCTAACACACAAGTGTACACATGTGCACGTGCACGATTATAGCTAACAAGTCACAACCTGTTTTGACAGTGGTGCGAATAAGGCTAGAGACATGTACAAGTAGTCAAATTACTCCGGCAGACAACCCCTTTCCTATGGATAACTTATTTCCACTCAAAATAAAATCTACCCCTACTAGGGGGTGAAATAATAATTTTTTGGTAAAAGTCGCTTTCCATGTGCAATATGTGGGAGTTTGTATGCCAATATGAAATTAAACTCGTTCCACATAAAGTGCATGCATACAATTGAATGCCGCTATGATTTATCATTTTTGTTTTTTGTTTTACGAATGCGCAATTGGGGTTTTTGTAAGAGGGCGGGCTTTTTGAATAATTATTTATAGATAAGTTTTTTTTCCACGAATTAACCAAAGATCCAAAAACTAATAGGTCATCGGCTTTTTAATATCTTATGATCTAAAGCTAGGGACTTGTATGAGGGGTCGTTGGACTTGGGGTGACGCCCTGTTTTTGAATGTATTATTCATTTTTTGTCAAAAGGGCCTAACTGCACTTTCGTTAATATCTCGCTAGCCAATAATCACAGAGGGTCAAGTGAGGTGTCATAGGACTTAAAATGGCCAACCCCTCCCCATGACCAATGAATTTACCCACAAAAAAAAACAGCAAGGTCATTAACCTAAGATTTTATCAACTAATAATCAGAGAGGGACAAGTGAGGTGTCACAAGACTCAGGATGGCCAACCCTTTTCCATGAGCAACGAATTTACCCAAAAATACCCAAAACAGCAAGGTCATTGACCTAAGATTTTATAAACTTATCAGTAGAGAGTGTCAAGTGAGGTGTCATAAGACTCCGAATGGTTAACCCTTTCCCATGACCAATGAATTTACCTCAAAAATTCAAAACAGCAAGGTCATTGACCTGAGATTTTGTAAACTAATAATCGGATATCAACATGTAAGGTGTCATAGGACTTAGAATGGTCAACCCTTTCCCATGGCTAATGAATTTACCCAAAAATACCCAATACATCAAGGTCATCGACCTGAGATTTTATAAACTTATAATCGGATATGGACATGTGAAATGTTTACAGTGAGTGATGAAACATAGCTAGGTAGTGAAATAATTATTGTAGGCTACATGTATGGTGACTGACAAATCTTTCACCATTGGAACTTGTTTTCAGATCAAACTGCAGTACAGAGAGAGTATAGGTTGTAGGTATGGGATAATAAATGACAAATGGTGTATACAAAATCTGATTTATCGATTCAAGAAATAAGAGTAGACAATCTTTAATTGATTGGTTAAAGAGGATAGCTAAAATCCAAAATAGTGACTACATTGAACTAAACTGAACCAAGCTGAATCAAACCCAACCAAACCGAACCAAACTTAATCAAAAACAAACCAATGGTTTAAGTGTAAAACTTGCGGGTGAATGTGGCCATTGGTAATGTCAGAAAGGAAAGGGATAACGCTCTACCTATAGAGGGTAAGGTAAAGCTAGTGCATAATGCTAATGAACACACACAAGTACGTGAACCACACACAACTATCCTATGCAGTTATTATGGGTTGACTGTTAAAACTTGCTCAGTGGTTACTGGGACAAGATGGTCGCTACACACAACAAGCTTTAAATACCTGAGGCTAATAATCTATACACACACTCACACAAACTTGTTCTAAACTAAACTGTCTTGCTGGCAGAGCTCACACAGTAGGTAAATGACAGAAATGCTTGGCTAACAGAAATACAATCATTTGCGGTCGTCTAATGTTACCAGCTAAACATTACGTGCTATAGTGGTGAGCACATGTGCCTCTTTCACTGGAGATCTTAACTCGATTTCTAGCTCTAAGGCCTAGAACGAATCAAACTAAGAAAAAAGGGTATGGTGACGCAGTGGTTAAACTGTTAGCCTTTCACTAAGGTAGACTAGGGTTTGATTTTAGGTTAATATGCATGTCATAAACAAACAAATAAAAGCAGAGATAATGTTTAAAACTGATTACACTTGTCTCTTTTCAAATTATTACTTAGATTACAAATACAAACGTGGACTGGGTTTGACATACAGTTAATGCCTTCTTTCACATACTAGACTGTAAGAAAGCCAAACAAGCAAAAAAGGTAGAGCAGTGGTAAAATCGCTATGTGTAGAGAAATACCTAACGGTTTTATGAACTGGCAAAGGTATGTCGCATAAACAGTGCAGGATACAATCCAGCAACCATAATTTTTATCTCGTGGACAAGAGAAAACATATATATAGAGAGAGATATATAGAAAGCGCGTGTGTGTGTGTGTGTGTGTGGGTAGCATTGGTTGTTTGACCAGAGAAAATACGGTGAGGTAGGGTGGGGAGAGGGAGAATTAGCACTTATATATGAATGGAAAATAGATTTTTTTCAATCGTTTTGTTTTTCAAATGCAGTGGTAGATAGTCGTTTTTTGTAAAACATTCTTACTTGCAGTAGTAATAAGCCTCTATGGTTCCACTAACACATAGATAGACTGTATTATTGCCATGGTCAAGCACTCACATTAAGATCATTTACAAAATCATAAAATGAAAAATAAAAAATCTTGTTTTGGAAATATCGTTTTTCAACGTACACACAAAATAAATACATAAAAAATTTGTAAACAGCAAAATGGAAAATCCATGTTTCCATATAGGCAAAATTTAAAAACCTTAAACTGACATTTAAGAAAATATATGCAAATGGGAAATTGACAAATGTGTAAATATGAAAATGGAAAAATCCATGTTTCCATATCATGAAATTGAAAAACATCAAACTGTCATTTTAAAAAATGCAAATGGAAAATTGACAAATTGCAATGTGTGAAATGTGAAATTGAACAAATGGCTATCATTATTTTAAAAAAAAAGAACATGGTGCTCTATGGACTGGCCCATGCAATTATCCAAATTATGTCAAAGGGTCCGGTCCAAAGGGATCATCCAAAAGGACCTGTCCACAGGGACCCGTCAAAAATGACTCCATTCAAAAAGGGCCCTTCCAAAGGGGCTAGTCAACAGGGACCAGTCCAAAGGGACAAATCAACAAGGATCAATGAAAAGGGGGAAGCGCGTCATGTAAGTCGTTGCGCGCCGCCGCCGTGGGAACATAGGTGTTTATCAGCAGTCTCCGGCAATGTTCGGGAGAGTAACCTTGAAAAGTAGCTGAAACTCGGTAGTCGAAAGCATAGCTTGACCCGTTTCTTACCAATATGACAAGGTTAGGTTAGGTAAATTTAGGTTATGTTAGGTGAGCTGAGGTTAAGTCTTAAAATATTCCCTCTCGTATGTGTTCAAAGCCGATTCACCCTGAACAGTCAGCCAAAACTTTAAATATGTATTTATCATTACATAAAGAATTAAAGCAAACTTAATTAATTATGAATGGCGTTTTTTGTTACTGTTCAATGTAGACAGAATATATGCATTAAATGATAGACTCAACACAAAATGTTTTGATTGTTGACTTGCGTTATTGATAAATTGGTTTAATGTTAGGGGCAGTGCACACTTTCCATGTCGATAATTTATATAGGCAAGAAGGATGGTGTTGCAAACTTCTGATGTGTATTTCCAAATTTCCTGCATAGTCTATTTCATAGAATTTTCCTGTAACTTAAAAGTTCATGCTGATTTTGTCTTTGTGTTTGACATTGCAACTACAATGGTTGATTGGATATTCTTTGTCAACTTTCAAATCATGTAATTCATGTCAGATATGTTGGAATTTTTGTTCATGTGTGAAGCTATCAAGTACCGATACCTAATTGGTTACACAACTGTTTCATAATGAAAACCTTGATCTCTGATTCATTGGAGAACTGTTTACGCTTGTCTGAACCAAGACTAACTGACTACTCACTGCTAAGGTTTAGAAATTACATTTACTCAAATCACATTCTGGTAAAAAAGATCATAACTACTATAAACTGCTACCACTCTTCCACCACTTTGCTAACACTTTTCTACCATTTGACTCTCACTTTTGCTCTTACTTTAAACTGCACATACTGAAAATGAAAATCCACAGCCTGCTTCCAGTCTCCGACCGGGTCAGGAATGGAATGAATGAAGCCCCTATCTAGCGGCGAGGATATGAAATGTGCCGGCTGCCGAGGCCTGACGCACTCCTCTGGGGCAATGATTAAATGAATGACAGATGAAATGAAATGATAGTGGAGAGTGTTGCTGGAATGAAATTTTGACAGGGAAAACCGGAGTACCCGGAGAAAAACCTGTCTGCCTCCGTTCTGTCCAGCACAGATCTCACATGGAGTGACCGGGATTTGAACCACGGACTCAGCGGTGAGAGGCCGGCGTACTGCCGCCTAAGCCACGGAGGCTCAAACTGCACATACTACAAACTATAATTTTTATTATCGAGTTAACTTTACTAGAGATTAGTTTATGCTTAACAGTTGACATGGAAGTATCAACGACTAGCTATGGTAAGCCATGTGCTTACTATAAAGGATATGCATATATTGTAAAAAGAACTAATAAAAATGGAACTGTTATTTGGTGCTGTTCGAAACAACGATCTAAAAAGTGTCGAGGAATGATTAAAACAAAAGGCTCCAACATACTTATTTCAATCGATCATCATTGTAAATCTCAAAATAATACTCATTTAAATGGACAAAATACTCGAACCAAGGTAAAAAAGCAAGACCAAGAAAAAAATAGTGTGGCTCAAGATAGTGCTTTGTTTGTTAAAGAGCATTTATTATCTCCTGAAAAAGACATGTTAGGACAGTCGTTAACGTCTAAGAAACCTCTAACACTATCAAAGACAACACAAACTATGCCAAAGGTTGTTGCATTGCAAGATGAACAAAAAGGATTAGATAGTAATAGTGATGATGATTATATTGATGATGATAACCATGATGATGATGATTATGATGATGATGATGGTTTACACCCAAAAAAATCATTTGTTAAATTTGTTTACTGGAACAATCCCAATAAGCTAATCCAGCGGCTTCAGTACTTTCATACCTGTAAACAGGCTGGTCATACTAAATATGAGGAAGAACTTTTGGATATAGAAAATGAGCTTCGTGATGCTAAAATTATAGTGTAATGAATCCATGTAACCGCTTAAACTATTTCTTAACAATACATGTAATATTTTCTACCACTTTGCTACCACTTTTCTAGTTTGCTACCACTTTTCTACCACTTTGCTACCACTTTTCTACTACTTTTCTGCCACTTTGCTACCACTTTTCTAGTTTGCTACCACTTTTCTGCCACTTTTCTACCACTTTTCTAGTTTGCTACCACTTTTCTACCACTTTACTACTACTTTTCTGCCACTTTTCTACCACTTTGCTACCACTTTTCTACCACTATGTTACCAATTGTCTACCACTTTGCTACCACGTTTCTACCACTTTTAACTGTACATATTAAATATAAAAGCCAACGATAAATAATTCAATTACCAGAACAGAGATAACCTTTGTAGTGTGCAAATCATACTAACAGGTTAGTTACTACTATGGAACTTACTACAACTAACCGAGGTAAACAACGTGTACTATATAAAGGCTACTCTTCTATAGACGACAAAATGTAAAAGGAATAATATTCTGGCGATGCTCAAAACAGAGGTCAACAAGATGTCGAGGCAATATGAAAAGTAGAAATGGTGTGGTTTAAAGTGTGAGTGATCATCAATGTAGTGCACCAGACAAAACACTGATGGTGTTGGCAAAAAATCATCAGAATGCTAACAAGTTAGTACAAGAGAAAGATGTTGCTACTCAAAATAGTGTATTGTTTGTTTAACCCCTGTTGTAAAAGTTATGTTGTATCCATCTTCCACGCCTCAAGAGTCATCAACATCACAGACTATGCAAGAGGTAGTGTTGTTGTTGTTTTAAGGGGCTGATCTACAAAGTCATCTGCCTTGGTATGCAAGTGGATCGAAAAGGAATAGATAGTACTAGACAAAAGTGAGTTGTAGTTTGTATATAACTATTGTACAAGTACATACATTAAATAAATAAAAATAGTGTATGGGTATTGTCTGTTTTTCTTAATTGCTATCCCTATGTCCCACTATTAATGCAATTGTTAACCATCAACAGTCTCTGACTATGTTCGCAAAGAGAGTGACCTTAAACAATACACTATATCTATGGTTTGTGTACCGAGTACACAATAATACAGTGTGGTCAAGCCATGTTGAGGTAATAGTTATATCAGGTAAGGGATTCGAACCCTTGCTTTCTTGTACAGAAAATTTGAACTTAAGTCAAACACCATAACCACTCGGTCAACCTGACAGTTACTAATTTAATTATTTTTGTGGACTTGAGTGTTTATAAAACTTTTCCAGTATACATTGACTAAACCACTTGTTTGTTTTGAAATATAGATTTTGTTTTGTTTGACCATAACATTGCAGTAATGAGTCTTGTGAACTGGGTGTTTACTATAGGGTTAAAGGCATTTTAAAATAATTTTAGAAAAGCTCTTAGGTATCGTGTCATGGGTTTTAGTAATGCATTACTGTTCGTTGACTAACATTTACCGTTACACAACATTATTTTGGTGAGCTCTACATGTTGTTGTTTGAGTCGTCAGTCTTTTGACTGGTTTGATGCAGATCTCCATGTCTCCCTGCCCTGAGCGAAACGTCTCATCTCTATATAACTAACACACCCTACATTCAAGGCTATCTGTTTAACATATATCTGTATAACATGTATTTTCTCTGGTCAAACAACCAATGCTACCCACACACACACACACACACACACACACACACACACACACACACCACACACACACAAGCTTGGATCCCCCCTACAAGCTCTTGGGTTCAATTCCTAGATTTAACACAAACTTTTAAAAGTGGTATGACAACTAAAACTAGTCTACTCAGTCTCGAGTGGTCCAAATAAGTAGAGAGGGTTTGATTCACACCTCAACCATAGAGCACCATGTTCTTTTTTTTTTTAAATAATGATAGCCATTTGTTCAATTTCACATTTCACACATTGCAATTTGTCAATTTTCCATTTGCATTTTTTTTTAAATGACAGTTTGATGTTTTTCAATTTCATGATATGGAAACATGGATTTTTCCATTTTCATATTTACACATTTGTCAATTTCCCATTTGCATATATTTTCTTAAATGTCAGTTTAAGGTTTTTAAATTTTGCCTATATGGAAACATGGATTTTCCATTTTGCTGTTTACAAATTTTTTATGTATTTATTTTGTGTGTACGTTGAAAAACGATATTTCCAAAACAAGATTTTTTATTTTTCATTTTATGATTTTGTAAATGATCTTAATGTGAGTGCTTGACCATGGCAATAATACAGTCTATCTATGTGTTAGTGGAACCATAGAGGCTTATTACTACTGCAAGTAAGAATGTTTTACAAAAAACGACTATCTACCACTGCATTTGAAAAACAAAACGATTGAAAAAAATCTATTTTCCATTCATATATAAGTGCTAATTCTCCCTCTCCCCACCCTACCTCACCGTATTTTCTCTGGTCAAACAACCAATGCTACCCACACACACACACACACACACGCGCTTTCTATATATCTCTCTCTATATATATGTTTTCTCTTGTCCACGAGATAAAAATTATGGTTGCTGGATTGTATCCTGCACTGTTTATGCGACATACCTTTGCCAGTTCATAAAACCGTTAGGTATTTCTCTACACATAGCGATTTTACCACTGCTCTACCTTTTTTGCTTGTTTGGCTTTCTTACAGTCTAGTATGTGAAAGAAGGCATTAACTGTATGTCAAACCCAGTCCACGTTTGTATTTGTAATCTAAGTAATAATTTGAAAAGAGACAAGTGTAATCAGTTTTAAACATTATCTCTGCTTTTATTTGTTTGTTTATGACATGCATATTAACCTAAAATCAAACCCTAGTCTACCTTAGTGAAAGGCTAACAGTTTAACCACTGCGTCACCATACCCTTTTTTCTTAGTTTGATTCGTTCTAGGCCTTAGAGCTAGAAATCGAGTTAAGATCTCCAGTGAAAGAGGCACATGTGCTCACCACTATAGCACGTAATGTTTAGCTGGTAACATTAGACGACCGAAAATGATTGTATTTCTGTTAGCCAAGCATTTCTGTCATTTACCTACTGTGTGAGCTCTGCCAGCAAGACAGTTTAGTTTAGAACAAGTGTGTGTGAGTGTGTGTATAGATTATTAGCCTCAGGTATTTAAAGCTTGTTGTGTGTAGCGACCATCTTGTCCCAGTAACCACTGAGCAAGTTTTAACAGTCAACCCATAATAACTGCATAGGATAGTTGTGTGTGGTTCACGTACTTGTGTGTGTTCATTAGCATTATGCACTAGCTTTACCTTACCCTCTATAGGTAGAGCGTTATCCCTTTCCTTTCTGACATTACCAATGGCCACATTCACCCGCAAGTTTTACACTTAAACCATTGGTTTGTTTTTGATTAAGTTTGGTTCGGTTTGGTTGGGTTTGATTCAGCTTGGTTCAGTTTAGTTCAATGTAGTCACTATTTTGGATTTTAGCTATCCTCTTTAACCAATCAATTAAAGATTGTCTACTCTTATTTCTTGAATCGATAAATCAGATTTTGTATACACCATTTGTCATTTATTATCCCATACCTACAACCTATACTCTCTCTGTACTGCAGTTTGATCTGAAAACAAGTTCCAATGGTGAAAGATTTGTCAGTCACCATGCATGTAGCCTACAATAATTATTTCACTACCTAGCTATGTTTCATCACTCACTGTAAACATTTCACATGTCCATATCCGAATATAAGTTTATAAAATCTCAGGTCGATGACCTTGATGTATTGGGTATTTTTGGGTAAATTCATTGGCCATGGGAAAGGGTTGACCATTCTAAGTCCTATGACACCTTACATGTTGATATCCGATTATTAGTTTATAAAATCTCAGGTCAATGACCTTGCTGTTTTGAATTTTTGAGGTAAATTCATTGGTCATGGGAAAGGGTTAACCATTCGTAGTCCTATGACACCTCACTTGACCCTCTCTACTGATAAGTTTATAAAATCTTAGATCAATGACCTTGCTGTTTTGGGTATTTTTGGGTAAATTCGTTGGTCATGGAAAAGGGTTGGCCATCCTGAGTCTTGTGACACCTCACTTGTCCCTCTCTGATTATTAGTTGATAAAATCTTAGGTTAATGACCTTGCTGTTTTTTTGGGGGTAAATTCATTGGTCATGGGGAGGGGTTGGCCATTTTAAGTCCTATGACACCTCACTTGACCCTCTGTGATTATTGGTTAGCGAGATGTTAACGAAAGTGCAGTTAGGCCCTTTTGACAAAAAATGAACAATACATTCAAAAACAGGGCGTCACCCCAAGTCCAACGACCCCTCATACAAGTCCCTAGCTTTAGTTCATAAGATATTAAAAAGCCGATTACCTATTAGTTTTTGGATCTTTGGTTAATTCGTGAAAAAAACGTATCTATAAATAATTATTCAAAAAGCCCGCCCTCTTACAAAAGCTATGAGTGGGCATGCGTAAAAACAAAAAACAAGCATGTTAATTCATATTGGCTACCCACCGAACACATGCACTTTATGTAGAACAACGTTTCATTCCATATCGGCATTCAAACTCTCACATGTTGCAATTGGAAAGAGAAATTCTCTAAAAAAATTACACCCTCTAGTAGGGGTAGGTTTTATTTTTGGGGTGGAAATATGTTGTCCATTGGAAAGGGGGTGTCAGCCCGAGTTCAATGACACCTCATTTGTTAAAATCCAACCATAAGTTCGAGAGATATCGCATCGCCGCCATCTTGTGTGGAGGATGTGGAGGTGGAGGCTGTAGAACTGTTACAAATACACTACTCTGAATCATTATACGCATGAAGTTCACTAACGAAAAAAGAAAGAACAACAAAGAGAAGAATCCTTAGGAAAATATTTGGCCCATTATTCATAAAAGGAGTGTGGATGAACTAGAGGTCTCACGGGTTATACCAACATTACAAGATAATATTAGACACTATTAGGAAAACACGATTGAAATTGTATGGACATATTCAAAGAATGCACAATGAAAGACTTACCGGTACTAAATGAATATCTAATTATGCCTCCTCACTCAAAGTCACGAATGATTGAATAATCGAAATTGAAAATGACATTCTAGAAATCAACGTAACTGGGACAGGCTTAGCTTAAGAACGTTGGTGCTCAAACATCACTTTGCTGCAAACCCCCGGATGAGAGCAATCACTGCATGGACAGAAGAAAAAAGAAAAATCACAGGGAGAGAACAGAATAAGAATGTGCTTAAATTGTTACGTAATTTACATATTTTGTGAGATTTCAGGACTCATGTTAACCACGCAAAACAAACTTGCTGGGGGTTGACAGACTGTAAGCAATCCAATCAGGTAACATAGAAAACTATGGTTTCTAACCATTCGATTTTCTTCAGCTTGCAGCAGCACAGGTTCAGTAATGATAGGCCTAATCTTGCGGTCAAGTGCAACAAACTGAGGATTGTACAGTAATTTGTGTAGTCTAACAGCTCTAAATAGCTAGGGTCATTGGCCTATTGGACGAATTCCACGCATCTCAAAAAAAAAAAAAAAAAAAAAAAAAACATTGTCATTGGTTTAAACTCAGTGGCGCTTTGATGTGGTCGACAGAATACAAATTTAGCTGCTTCACCAACTGCCATTGAACTTACTCCTAAACCTTTGTGTGTTCCCTTCGCAGTCTTCCTGTGCTTGGTATTATTTTGCTTTTCTTGCTTCTTACATAATTATTTACACTTGAAAGAAAGTAATAAATAAGTTTACAGAACAATGGGAAAACGTAAATCATCTTTCATTACGTGTTGAAAGTTTATAAAAAAAAGTGTTAGGTTAAAGAAAAAGGATTTATTAAATGAACTTATTTGTAAATCTTTTTCCTTTTAAATTTTAAACCTTCGTAAGTAAAATATGGACCTATACTCTTCGTTCTTACAAGAGTCTTGTAATATTTAAAACTAAATTTGGTGCCTTGGATTTTGCATCTGCCCTTCATTTGTGATGTTCTTGTCCTAGGTTACAAGGAAAAGTAGTAGTTCCGTGAAGAACTATACAGCCTATTTTCATATATCCTATTTATGTTATTTGCCTCTATCAACATACAAAATTAATTGCTGTAACATATTCGTAGATATTGAGAACCGTCTAAATATTTCGGATATTCGCCATGTTGGATTTTTATATATGTTGGACTTAGAGTAATGTACTCTTACATGAAGATTATTGTGTAGGTGTGGTATTCAAACTTCAATCGCATGATTAGGACACAAAATAAGAAAATCAGATTTTAATATTTCGCACGGCTGCCATTTTTTGTTATGAGAGCAATTGCAATAAATTAGATGCCAGTGGATTAAAATTTGTATAAGCATTAACCGTACCAAGTCTCACTGCGCTCGACTGGTTAAATCGCGAGAAACGTCCATTTCAATATTTATATTTCGCGTCGCCGCCATGTTGGATTTGTGCTCACCAGGTAATAGAAAGTCCCAGAGGTGAACTTATGTTCATAGCCTGTATCAACATACAAAATTTCAGTTTGTTGCTATCATACATTAGTAGATATTGAGAACCGTCTAAATATTTCGGTTGGTTCCCATATTGGATTTTTATATATGTAGACCATAGAGTTATGTACTATTAGATGACGATTTCTGCGTAGTTTCATTATTCAAATGTTCACTTCGATCGCATGATTAATACACAAGAAATAAAACTTTATTTTAAAATTGGCACAGCCGCCATCTTGAGGTTATGTGAACAATTGAACTAAATTAGACGCCAGTGCATTACAATGTGTACAAACATTTTCTGTACCATATTTCACTGCACTCAAATGGTTAAATTGCGAGAAAAGTCTATTAAAATGTTTCACCTTCGCTTGGCCGCCATGTTCGTTTTGTATTTTACAGGTTTTTAGAAGTCTCACATATGAACTTCTAGTAGTACTCTTTTATCACCGTACAAAATTTCAAGCTGATATCAGTAATAGTTTCGGAGATATAGAATGCCAGTGAAATATTTCGCGCAGCAGCCATCTTGAGATTATGTAGACAAATTAACTAAATTAGATGCCAGTTCATTACAATGTGTTTAAACATTTGCTGTACCAAGTGTCATTGCGTTTGGATGGTTAAATCGCGAGAAAAGTCTATTTAAAAGTTTCAACTTCGCTTCGTATTGCAGTCAACAGGTTTATATGAATGTCTCATAGGTTAACTTCTAGGAGTGCCCTTCATAACCGTACAAAATTTCAGGGTGATACCAGTGATAGTTTTGGAGATACATAATACCGGTGAAATATAAGGTGCGTTCAAAAAGTAACGAGCCGGAGGCATAATTACAGAAACCAGTACCTGTATGTGAGAAGTATTGGCCCTGGCTGTTGAGGCACTTGTCCCACTGTGACACGTGACGGTGAATGGCTGCCTCATAAAATTCCCTGGGCTGCGATGTGAACCAGTTCCGCACGTACAGCTTGACGTCGGCGTCCGAGGTGAATCGTTGGCCCCGCAGAGCCCTTTTCAGGGGACCAAACATGGCGTAATCACAGGGAGAGAGGTCTGGACTGTATGGAGGGTGGCCGAGAGCCGCCCATTTGAATTTCTGCAGCAGTGCCGCGACTGTGTTGGCCGTATGAGGTCGTGCATTGTCGTGGAGCGACCACGGCGGCTATGGCGTTCACTGTCACTCGGCGGTCCTGGGTAATGAGTGCATCAACCAGCTGGGCGTTGTCATCGGTAATGCAGGGGGGTGCCACAGACCGAGCATCATCGGCTAACGACACCCGTCCTTCTCTTAAGCGCTTGTGCCACGCCTTGACCCTTGCAACGGACATGCAGTGTTAGCCGTACACTTGTGACATTCGGCGATGAATGTCCGTTCCCCCTACTCCTTCCGCTGTCATAAACCGAACAACACCTCTTTGCTCTTCGGTCGACGCCTCCATGTCACAGTTTGCAATGCGACTGGCAGCGTTGGACGATTGATGCATGCTGTTGCTCGCTTTGTATCGTCACTGACGTGCACGTGTGCCTTCTAGCGACGGGCTGTGACCTTCCACGCTCTTGTCGGAACCACACTTCGTTACACACGCCACGATTAGCCGATGTAGTCACCGGTTTGCGCATTTCAGCCTCCGGCTCGTTACTTTTTGAACGCACCTTATATTTCGCACTGCCGCCATGTTGGATTGGTGAGACTTAATTAAATTTAAAGGGCACGGTCGGGATCGGCTGAAATAGTACTATGCCCTTACCGAGTTTCATTGAAATCGCTCCAACCGTTTAGAAATTGTTAGGGGGACACACACACATCCACACACACACGGGCAAAAGGTGATATCATAAGCCTTTTTTTTTTCTTCATAAAATGAAAATAGGCTAAAAATATTGAATCTAGGCTATACACATTTACGAAGGAACCATAATGCGCACATTTTGTAACACATAGAAGTATGGGGATTGGGCGAGCGGTACTATTACGTCAACATTTTTCGTGCGGTACTGCCAACCTTTAGAAATCACACTAATATAATCATAGTGCCTCAGCAAGACAAGAGCTAATTATATCCAAGAATATGAACATTACTTCACAATGCGATATTATTATTGGAACTGTTGTATATTTCTTATTGGAGTTTCGAGCAACACATTATCAGCTCACATAATTTACTCACTGCCTGACGGAGTCTTCGGAGATATCTCAAACTCGTCGCTTCGGTCTGCTGAAGTGTTAAGTTCAAGTTCAGAGAGGTGCAAGGTTTTACTCTGATCACTACCTTTCTAAGGTAAAGGTAAATGTCATTCCTCTCAGGAAGACTCCAAATACTGGAAATAGAACACGGAAATTTGATGTGTCGAAACTTAAAATCAGTCAGGAAGTTAACCTTTGACCTTTGAATCTAAGAATTGGACTGACATCGCTTTTAAGATCCAGCTGGCAGCTACCGCCACAATTCTGGCAGCTCCTAAACGAAAACCTCGGTGGTGGAACGAAACCTGTGATAATTGTCGTGCAAATTTCTGATGATGGTCACTGGACCTGAGTATCGTTCACTCGTACCAAACGTACTCATATTCGAATTCGGATTATCTTGAGGGGTTGAACTAGCCCTTTCGAATGTTACATTCTGTTGCGTTTGACGGTCTTCTCCCACGCTAACCTCTTGACTGTTCATACTGCGGTCTATCGGTGTCTGATTCATCGATACCTCCCCTGTTGTAACATTTTGACTTGTGAAACTATCTATTATAGACTCTATTTTAGTCATCATATCTTCTGTTCGTTTTTCTACCGTTTTGACCTGAGTCTTCAAATCATCTAACGACGTAATATTCTGCGTTCTGTTACTCTCTTCTAAATCGTTCTTTAATTTGTCTATCTTGTCTTCGCATGTAGTCTTTACTGACGCGACTTGTTCCTTTAACTGATCAACATCTGTCCTAAACTAAGTTGAATCTATCTTCATCGCTTCCTTATTCTCAGTGAATCTCGCTTCTAAGTTCGCCATACCTGCGATTAATTTCTCATCCAACCCTGCACGTTTTTCTTTTGCTTCGGCATCGACCTCACTATACCGTTCTTCCACTATTGCACCGACTCTATTTTTAAATAAAGCTAAGTTTTCATTAACTTTTTGCTCTATATCATCATCAATTTTCCTAATGTCTATCTGCAATTGGTTTTCTAAGGATTTTAAGTTAGAATTAACCTCTCCTAAGACTTCCTCTTTAACGGTCCCAATTACTGACTTTAAACCTTTGATTTCATTACCTAGATTCATTTCTAGACCTTTGATTTTAGTTTCGAAAGATACTTCGGTAGACCACTCTTGTATTTTGCCTACATCTGCCACTAAACCATCAATGTCGAA
Source organism: Meconema thalassinum (assembly GCA_946902985.2). Lineage (NCBI taxonomy): Eukaryota > Metazoa > Arthropoda > Insecta > Orthoptera > Tettigoniidae > Meconema > Meconema thalassinum. The sequence goes on along the minus strand of OX336390.1, from coordinate 625,993,266 downwards.
TCTCAACTTCGATACATCTGATTTAATGTCTTTCTGTATAGACATAACATCTGTTCTTAAATTAAGAATGTTTTCTTCTTCTCTAATTTCTAAATCAATAATATTCTTCCTTAACATTTGCACATTTTCCTCTCCATTCATTTCTACTGCTTTTATATCTAATTGTAAAGCCTTAAATATTTCATCATTCTTTAATGTTAATCTATTCTCCAAACTAGTTAAATTGTTTTTCAACTCTGTATTATTCTCTTCACTACGAGCTTGTAATCTAGTTTCTAATAATTTAAAACTATCCTTCAAGTTAGCTTCATTAGCTTTCAAATTGCTTTCCGTACTGGTCTGTAACCTAGTTTCTAATGATTTTAAATTTTCTTCATTACTAGCCTGTAATGATTTTAATTCATCCCTACTACTGGACTGCAATCTGGTCTCTAATGACTTCAATTCATCTCTACTATTTGACTGTAATCTATCTTCCAATAATTTCAATTCATCTTTACTATTTGACTGTAACCTAGTCTCTAATGACTTTAAATTATCTTTCAGATTGTCTTCATTACTAGTCTGTAAAGATCTCAAATTCTCTTCATTACTAGTCTGTAATAATTGCACATTTCCTTTACATCTAGCTTCTAACCTAGCTTCTGACTCATTTATTTGCTCTTTAACTTCTGTTTCCATTTTAGAAATAGTTACTGCAATACTAGACATGCCATTCTGTAACTCTCCTAACACCTTAGCTAAATCTTCCGGTAACATAATTATATTTTTCAATGAACGTTTTATTCAGAGACGTTAGACAACAACACATCACAATGTATCAATTCCTGCATTCACTTGGGTATAAGAAATATGACTTATAACTAAACATGATATAACACTAATATGATTAACATGATCACTGGAATGGGCATACAAGTATATTGTCTGACTAAGTTTAATAAATTTTATAACACCATTAAATGAAATTGAGATCAATCTCTCCGTAATCTAAATCTGATGTGATTCCATAGAATAAACACAATCGAAGCCCCACAGATGGGTAAAGCCAATTCTCCCTCTCTCTCTGTACCCGTTCGTCCTGGGGATGCGATGACCCATCTGCTATTACATCGCATTCCTGGATTTCCAGGACAGAGCGGAGTTAAATGAACACCTAGTCAAATAAGGAATGTGTCGGAAATTCAGTTGAAATATCTCAAAAGCAGAGGGTAACACAAGATAAAGTATCTCCAGGGTCGTTACGGGTTTAAATTTAATTTAAAAAAATACAAATATCAATGGGCGCCATCAACTGAATCCCTAGCAAACCACATCCTTCCTGCTTAAGCCTTAATTAAGACAAGGAAAGAAAAAGGAAAATCACATCATCATCAGATCACAACTAAGATAAAAACAAATTTATTCAACTTTGATAGTCAGACAGACATATTAAACACTCATCCTACCTGAGAGCATGGTCGAATGCCAACGTTAAATTGTCATTGTCCAGAAAATCGAACCATCTCCATTCTACTCAAAGTGTATTTAATCCACATAAAATAGGAAAAATTTCTAAAGTTCTCTTGGGTTCTCAGGATCACCGTAGCACTATGTCTTTGCGTCACTGACATTCGTGATAACTGAGACCTAATTTCTCTTTAAATTAACATCATGAATGTGGATGTAAAATATATTATTAATCTGTCTAAACACACATATTATAATCACATATTTTAAATATCACATAATTTATGGCTTGCATGGCATTATTCAAATGCTGAATATGTTAGTAAATTGATCCTAAACATCGAATAATTAATTTACACTATTTACACTGTCATTAATCATTGCTGGTTTGTGAAAATCCACTATTCATTGGTTATAATTATCATCATCAAAATTAATTGTTTAATTCATCAACACAAGTTGCAATTCTTCAAATCATTTCTCAAATAAATTTATTTAAATTCATTTAAATTTATTAATCATCAGCTTCTTTATTTAATTATCACCTTCCAATTCAGTTATTCATCATCTATTCAATCATCTATTAATTTATTTAAATCAGCTCATTTATTCAATCTTTAATTCATCCATTTATTTAATTCATTGATCTATTCCAAAATTTAATTTATCAATTTATTTAAATTTTATTCATCTGGTTATTTAGATTTTCATTATTTCATCTAGTCATTCTGATTTTTATTTCATTAGGTCAGATCATTAATATGCTTAATTTTCAGATTATTATTTCATTAATTATTATTATCAGAAAATCTCGTATTATCAACATTATTTATTTGTTTAATCTCCTAACAAATTGTTTAATATGGTTTATAGAACGTTGTCTTACAGTTTTATCACTTCCAAGTTATATCTCGTATTTAATTATCATGCCAAAAAATATTATTGCCTTCACAAATTCACGTTGGATCTCACTATCCACAATTACATTATATATTTTCACTTTATCAAATATCACATTTGAATACCACAATTATTCCACCAACTCCATAAATATTCAGCGCACAGCATGAATCTCAAAAATTATGCAAGACTGGGTTCGACAACCTCATGTCTGCTTCAAAATACATTAGCAATATTGCAACTTCCACTTGGCAACTTCCACAAAATGCCTATCACAAACTTCACTTAATCACGTGGCATGATCTACAAAAATACATAACAGGCTTCAAATTATCAACGCACACAATCTCCAATAACTGTAATTAATCTGATCACATCTAGACAACTTCTTAAACAATTAGGAAAAATATTACCTTTGCAATCGAAATCAAATTCAAGATCTGCTTTCAAATAGCATAAATTCTCTTAAAATTCTCATAAATTCACTTCACAGAAAAACACCAATGTGCTATAATCTCTCACATCGAAATATGCAATACTGATCTGCCTTAAAATAAATCTGACCATTAATGATTCATCTTATAAGATTCAATTACTTCAAATCCTTCTCAAAGGTATCAAATTCAATCATAAAAATTATCAAAAGCATCAGCTGTAACAGCTCTTAAATTGAAAGTACTCTCAAAAGAGTATAGCAACAAAATATTGGATTGGCAAACAAGAATTACAAAATGTAACCCTGCTGACATGTATTTTTAACTTATTTAACAAAATTCGACTGATATGTGACTAGTAGTTCCTTGTTTGATCCTCTTACAATCTCAAGTACACTCGGATGATAAAAATGAGTTCCTCAATGGCAAGTAAGATGAGTAACCACCACACGATCGTATAAATACGAAAGGCCTTGCCCCGTCGTCTAACATGATAATGCCCTGAACGATGGGTAAAGATGTGTACCACCACGCAATCGTATAAATACGAAAGGCCCCATCTCGTCGTCTCATGAGTGAATGTACCAGATTGGAATCAACAAGTCTCTAGTTGTCACATAAAAGCGATATTCATTCACTTGAGTGAATAACATCTTAATATCTCCAAACAATCCAATGGAAAAAATCCCTACTGATGAATAATACACACTCGCTAGTATGCAATGAACTGACGAAGTGATTTAAATAATCCAATTGCAGATCACGAGTTCGAAATACTAGTCACAAAAAAAAACTATCCAGGAAAACTATCCTTACTGGAAAATGTCTAAAAGACCAAACATCTGCTTAATAAAGCCAACCAATGGTGAGAATTTCGTATAATAGTGCCTGCCATATCATATGGTAACGCCATATTCTAGCAATACTCGGAGCAAATAATGTTTAAGCCATGTCTAAATAATTGTAGAACTCCTACTAGAAAAATATATACATGTATGCCCAGTGTTCATGAAAATATCATATTAGAAAGTCATAACTCTTACAGTACCTTCTCATATCAGCTGTAATTATATTTCAAAGATCGTCGATTATTCTTGTGTGTAATAAATCTCTCGAAAGATCGACGTGAATATCGTTTCACCCACGCGATAACGATCGCCTTCATATCCCAAGTGAATCAGCTGTTAGACCTCCTCTTCTTCAGGAATCGAATCCATCGCTCCGTGGTGCCATCGCGTCTCTGTCTTCGTTTACTCCGACATGATTAACTGCATGTTATCCATAGCGGATACTGTCCAAAACCTTACGTAAAAGTTCATAAAAGCAGCGTACCCCATATTCTTCTTTTATGTTACGCCACTGTCCCATATAATGTTCGGTTTGCTTGTTAGAAGTTCAATCTCCACAGCGGTTAAGTCTCACTTGTAGAAAATAAATTTTATTTATGAGAATGTATAAGTTTTTGAAACACCCTGTAGCTGTGTTCGTACTCGATATTTTATGATAATTCATGAAAACGAATTCTATTAATGCACGTGCCAATGTTCATAAGTGCATATAATTGTAACAGTTCGTTTGCTTAAAAGCGTTAATGTTGTTTGGACCCCATGGTCGCTCTACATATTCCGTTATGAAATGCATAGTCGTAATGTAATTTGAATATCTAAGTTCATAATTGCAGTATATTGTAACTATCTGCCTGCACAATTCTATTACTGAATACAAGTCCCAACTCAATGTTGTAACTGAATGTTGAAATGAAGTTCAGCTTCTTTAATGTTGCCTACGTATAAAAGTCGGAACTAGCCCGCTCGGATCCACTGCACTGTTCCAGAATGAACTATGCTTAAAGCCGGCCTCGCCATGCCGCTTTGCTATACTGTTCTGCGTTATAAAATGCAGCTCGAAATAAAGTTCTCAAACTCGTATTACAATGCTGTTCTGAACCCCGGCTTTTCTCCTCCGTACACGGTCCGTACAGCCTGCCGCGTAACCGGTCTTCTCGCCGTCTGCCCTGCGTTGCTCGCCTTGGCTCAATGACCTACTTCCTGCTCTCTGCTTGGTTAAGTAATACTGTCGCCTTCGCTTTGCGTAACAAGTGCTGTTCACCGCTCGACTTTACCGTACGCTCTGCGCATGTGTACCACTTCAGCTCGCTGGCTGAACTCGACTGATGTGTCTGGACTACGTTAAGGAGCTCGTACCTGGCGCAGTCACGTGATGCATCCCCCACCATCTACGGTCGTGCGTCACAAATATAATCTCGACTCCCATCATCTCGGCTATTAAGTCATACAATAACTTAAGGGATTATCTGTCTTTCTTCAAGTTATTATCATATATAATGCTTGTTATTTCTTCTCTTCTGAGATGATTAAATATACTGTTCCATAAAGATCTTAATAAAACTTTAATATTCCTCCCATAATTCCATCTACTTGACTGGCAGTGCCTTCTTGATCCTTGGCATTCTACGTCATTTCCTAATATTCTCCTCTACTCGATGTGAGCGCTATCTTTACAACTCTTCCCATAAATCTCAACTATGGCTTATGTCAGCTGGCGTAGCCGATAGCCTCAACTAGGTATCGGGTACAATACATACATATATACATACATAGATTTATTTTGGTGATTCGTATGGTTCTTTGGTTCTTTTGACTCTAATTCCCTTCTTTTTTTTCGTGAGATCTGAAACGACTCCGTGTGGCCATTCACTATAACTTACTTCATTTTTCATGGAGGTAATAATAAAAGTTCATTTATGTAGGACATTTTATTACAATAAACAAATTATGAAAATGCATAACAAGAGCAAAATTATTATGTACATAACAGAATTAAAGTTCCAATGATATTCTCAACTGCCTATTGTTAGCACAGGCACTAGTACTGCGTACTATAAACAAACAAAAAATATTATACCTAATTATTTCCTGTTCTTGAAATCAATGCTTCAATTTTTTCCAAATCAAAGATAGCGTTTCATGATTTACACACACTCAGTATTTTACTTCACCTCAGGTTCTCTTATATCTATTATTCTGGTCATCCCGGGATCAATGACCTCAGGCAACAAGATTTTCTCGCAGCAGCATGTCAGTTACATAAGAATTTTTCGTCCCTCTTTATTGTTTCTATGTGAATGTCCTTAGGCGTCCATACCACAAAATAACATATTTCCCGCTATGTTATTTCCAACTGGCCCTGGTTGTGGAAATAAAAACCATGTGAATGTTAGAGAGTTATCAATCTGTTCTCTTCTGAAAGGCACTGTTCTTGACATTCTCTGGCTTTCTTTTTCGCTTACTTTCTGCCAAACAAAATCCCTTTAGCTTTTTGCAGGCTTCCAGTATGGCCATATTCCGTGCAGAATAAGGGCACTTGACTTCAACTACAGCGTCGTCTCCTATTCATCCGTCTGGGGAGGCTCCTAAAAACCCATAAGTTTTATGTACGAAAATACCACATTCGACTTTTCTACCGATTTCTCCTCTAAATTTCGTTTTGCAATTCGCTCATTATCACAGTCATACTGCATTGCTTTTGAGTGAAATTCTCCGTACAGAATGTTTTTGCTAATGGAGCCCATTTCGAAGTAGGTTTCCTCTTGCATACATATCCGAAAATGGATGCCGTAAGTTTGTCCTTTCTAGCTGTGTGCCACTTTTCATTTTCCCTTTGGCCCCTTGTTTCCTTTTCCAGTTTTTGTATATGGCCTTCACTAAGCGTTAGTTGCTTCTTCTTCACATCACTAAACTCTCTCAACAGTACCTCATCGAAATCCAACTGCATTGATCGGTTTCTATTATCACGTGAGACAGTACGTTTCATTTCATTAGACTGTTGTCGGGAAATTCTTTTCCCTTCTCGCGACGCAAATAAACTTTTTCGGAAAGCTGCTCCTCTTCTCTTTCTGCTGAGTGCAGTGTCCTTCACTATCGTGGCAGTTTTCTTTTCTAAACGGATTTCATTGTTTTATAGTGCCAGGATGGCCCAAACTGAAAGACCAGTCCGGCAGCTTTGGCTCTATGAATGAAGGAACCTCGTTTCCCTCGATTGATCTGCTTACCTCCCGTGAATTTTGCAACAAAGGACATATAATTTTCGGCAGCATTGCTGGTGGTGTTTGATACTAGCTGGGAATTATTTTCAATTAGGGGCTGCAAGCTATAACGCATACTGTAAGTTTGGTTGCAGTTAGCTATTTGTCTTCACGTTGCCCACTGGTAGTTCAAAAGTACTGTTTGCAGTCTTTATGGATCCCAATCCAATCCAGTAATTCCGGAAACCAATTTTCCATTTTCACATTCGCTACGCCTTTATTTTTCCACACTACGCATTGTTTTGAAGTCGAACTTGCTTCTCTGAAAAAAGTTGACACTGAATAGTTCGTGATTTTGTACTCCTACACTTATGTATTAGAAGTAAAAAACACCCGTGGCGCGACAGACCTTGAAGGGCCTAGGCCTATCAAGCAACAGCTGCACTGTTCAGCCATGTAGCCTGCAGATTTCGGGGTGACGTTTAGTCATCCAACTTGTAGGCTACAGGTAAAATATAAGTGAAATCATAACTGCTCAGAGCATTACAGATTCTCTAATGCAAGCGTAAAGAATTATATAATTTCGAATATAAACTAGGAAAATAAACTTACGGGTGTGAAATCCTCGAAGTGGTTTTCCGTGGTTTCCCACTTCGTCTTCGGGCAAATGCCGGGATGGTACCTACTGTAAGGTCACGGCCGCCTCCTTCCCTCTTCCTTGCATATCCATCCCACTCTTCCTTTCCAATCCCATCCCTCATGAGGCCCCTGTTCGCTTTGCAGGTGAGACCGCCTGGGTGAAATGCTGACCACATCTCCCCAGTTGTATCCAATCCGACCAAGGGTTCCCAGCTCTAGGACACTGCCTGGAAAGGCGGTAGTGGTGAGTTCCCTCGCTGAGTCCGTGGAAACCACCAACCTGGAGGGTAAAATTGACTAAAAGAAAAAATCTATTCTACCAGAAATAGGCCTACTGTCCAAAAAATAGGGTACCGAAAATAGAACACCTAACGGGCATTAAAAAATAATACTGTTGCAGGTAAAATAAATTAAATAAAAAGTAATTAATTAGTAATAAATAATAATGTTATTGGTTTTACGTCCCTTTTAACTGCCCTGGCTTTTAGAGACGCCGGGGTGCCGGAATTTAGCCCCGAAGGGGATCTTTAACGTGCCAGTAAATGTACTGACACGGCTCCCTCGCATTTGCGCACCCTCAAATGCCAGCTGACTGAGCCAGGTTTCGAACCTGCAATAATTAATTAGATCGATGAACTAAAAACAAGAAGTCGTAACTAGGAACTGGTAAAATATCCAAGATTACTCCAAGAACAAGCAGCAAAGATCTGCTTACGGATTTCTTTTGACAAAACAAAATTTATGACGGATATTAAAAATGCTCCGAATACACTCCGCGTCGGTAATTGTCAGGTCTCCCGAGTGAAAGACTTCCAAGTATTTAGGTGAATGGATCAATGAAACTGGCAACGAAAGAAAAGCTATAGAAGCAAGACTACAGAAAATGGAAACTGCTTTCCATTTGACAAAACAAGTTTATAACAAAAAATGCCTGTCTTGGAATTGTAAAATTCAACATTATAAAACAGTAGTCTTGCCTGCAGCCCTTTATGCAGCCGAGACACTTAATCTACAACATAAAACACTGAGAAATCAATTGGAGATTAAGGAACGCAAATCATGCGAAACATTTTGGGACCAAGAATTAAAGATGGAATTCACCTTCCGAAACCTAATGCTGACATCTATTTAAAAATTACTAACATCACAGACACAATCCGTATGAGAAGGATCCAATTCATGGGACATTTGGACAGAATGGACCCAACTAGGTTAACAAATAAAATCTATACGTTTTTGCAGAAAAAGGCAACAAGGTCCAATTGGTACAAACAGGCGGAAAAGGACTTGGCTGAATTAGGTTTTCCCAATCTCAAGGATCAGGAGGAAATCAGGAAAATTACTCATGCACTGGGTTTTGAGGCAGAAGAGAGAAGACCAACCAGACACGTCTGGTCGCAGCAACGAAGACTCGCTCAATCGTAGCGCATGAAGAGTTATTGGGCAAACATCAAGGCCAAGAAGTGTTGATTCCGCGTGGTCCTAGGAGACCCATTCGCGCAGAAGAAGAAAATATCAAAGGATCATTCAGAAATATCCAGACCTTGACAATAATTCAGAACTAACCAGCACAGTCAATAGCAATATTGGACAAGATGCTCGGGAATTCCATACGGTCTGGCAAGGTTGTCGCTCTCTCAAATCACTCTAGCTCCACTCCCCTCCCCCCAACCCGCTCTCCATGACCTTGTTCTACTGCCGCGCCTTGTTGCAAAATCAGTAACACTTTTATTCACAAACTTCTCAAAGTGATCCCGACGGTTCTATTCAACCGATTTAGGTTTTCGATGCGGCTTTGGAATCAGTGAGTAAAACTCAACTTTCGTATTACCCGTTTTCTTTCGAATTTTAATCAGATATTTTATAAACAAACAGCGACTTTTCTCTTTTTAAAATTAAAAAGTAAGCAATGAATTAATATCAATTCTGCTACTAGACAGAGTGCATAGCAGTTTTCAGATCGCAGATCGGAGCTCCCCTTCGATACAAAAATAAATAAATAAATTCAGCTTCGCTTGTGCTGCCATCTGTTGAAATATATTCTTACCAATATGTCGGGGCATTTAGCCTTAAGCTGATCATAGACAGTCTGAAAGATAATATATCAGCTGGGGAAGATTCCATAGTGGCGGAACTACTGAAGCTAGCGAATGAGGATATTCTAGACATATTAGTCTGCCTCTTCCAGGAGATTTGGAGAACGGGTACTATAGCAGTTGAATGGCAATCAGCACTAATCCATTCTCTCCACAAAAAAAGGAGACAAGAAGAACGTTGACAATTACAGAGGTATATCGATAGTTCCTGTTCCTTACAAGATTATTTCTAAAGTACTCCTTAACAGAATCGAAGCTCATCTTGATCAACAGATTGGCGAATACCAGGCTGGTTTCCGTAAGGGCCGATCCTGCCCAGAACAAATTTTCAATCTGAAGAACATCAGATACAAGAAAACTGGGAGGTTTGAATATGTGGTCGTATTCGTGGATTTCAAAAAAGCATACGATTCGATTGATCGAGAATCATTATTGAATGTTCTGGAAGAGTTAGGGGTGGATAATTCACCCAGAAACTTGATTAAACAGACTCTCACCAACACAATATCCAAGGTAAACTTCAAGAATGAAATCTTAGAGTCCTTCGAGATAAAAACTGGGGCCAGACAAGTAGATGGACTTTCTCCACTTCTTTTCAATTGTATCTTAAAAAAGGTAATTCTAGAATGGAGAAAATCACTGAACAAAGAAGAAGGAAATGAAGATCAGTTTCGATTAGGTCCCAAACACAAAGAAGTGTATGTTGACTGTCTGGCGTTCGCGGACGACGCAGCCAAATTTGCAAACAACACCAGTTCAGCAATCAGGAAGATAAACCATCTTAAAGAAACAGCAGAGAAAGTAGGACCACAAATTTCGTTTGAGAAAACGAAATACATGACTAACATCAGTGAAGGTCCAGAATGGTTGTTCACAGGCCATGGAAAGATTCGAAGAGTCAAGAAGTTTAAATACCTGGGTGAAGTAATCCAAGAGAATGGGCTAGAACAAGAAGCGACCAATATCCGCATCCTGAAATTAGAGAGAGTGTTCCAACTGACTAAACACATCTACAATAAGAAGGTGCTAAGTATAGGAGCCGAACTAAAACATTACAGCACTGTTGTCAGACCAGAAGGTTTATATGATTCGGAGACCCTGTGTATGAATCGAACGGGACAAGTCAATCAGCTACTTAAAAGAGAACGCAGACTACTACGGAAGATCTTGGGCAACAGATGGGTTGACGGACAGGTTCGATTGATTTCAAATAAAGAAGTATACAGCAAGACGGAACCGATAACAACAACAATTAGAAAACGACGATTGCTGTATCATGAGCACATCTTCCGTATGAATAATGACCGGCTCACAAAGAAAATCTGGAATTTTCTCAAACCGAAGATCTAAACGCTGAAATGGTTCCAAGAGTGTGAGATAGATATCAGCCAGGTGGGCATTACGGAGGATAAAATCAAGACAGGAATAGTTTCAGAAGGATGGTGAAAAGCTATCAGGGTTTTATAGTGGAGGCAGAACCCAGAAAACGAACAGGCCCTTTGACAGAGGAGCGGAAGAACAGGCTGATAGATGGGCTCAAGAGATACTGGCAAGATGTCAAAGCCGGCAAACGAACAAGACGCAGACACTGAAATGAGAGTGGTTGTTAACACGCAGTCCATAGAGGCACAAGTCGACGGTAAAAAAAAAAAAAAAAAAAAAACATAACTTAAATTATTCCTATCCAGCATTGGGTTAGGGTCGAAATGGTGTTTCTTCCACTCAATCACTTCGAGTGTGTTTTTGACGGCTGCCAGTGCCGGTATTCAAACTTGGGATCTGTGAACGACAGTGCTCGCGGCCGCTACGAAGGTGCTGGTACTACTTGACTGTAGCACCTCTTGTCCTAGCTGCCGCTTGTAAAATGGCATTTAGCTGTTAATTAGCAGCGAGAGCCTGCTCGTGTGACAATGGCACCTCATTTGCACATGAATACATTACGCTCCCTGATTGATTATGCATCACTTGGGCTGGCCTTACTGTCACACTTCCGCTTCTATTGGAATGTTGAAACACTGATTCTTGTAGTATTATTTATTTATCGTATGACTTTTAGTGCCGGGAGTGTCCGAGGGCATGTTCGGCTCACCAGAGGCTGTAGCTGCTTCAAGCGGACACCCATACGGTGAGCTAAAAGTTCAGTTCAATTTCATGTAGTTCCAACTTTCGCTACCAGATGTAAATGATACCTAGTGGTGAACGTTGGAACTTTGATAGAGCGTTCCAACGAAATCTAACCTAGAAATTTAGCTTCACACAAGTTTAGTCTGTAGAAGGATCTTTTACATGCCATAACTCTATGACATTTATTATGATAGCGGGTTCAAACCCGGCCGAAGCCGTCGGATTTTTAAGAGCGTTAAAAATCCCTCAGTATGCCTTCCTTCGGAGGGGAAGTAAATCCGGCGGTCCCATGTCATAGATTTATGGCATGTTAAAGAACTTTCCTCTAATTACACATGTGTGAAACTAAATTGTATAGGTTAAAGTGTAAACAACGCTCTTAGGTTGCTACGTTCGTTGCCAAGAGCCGACTGCGGTGGCGTCTAGCAGCTTAGTTCTGAACTAGGCCTAGTAGTCGTTGACGGTGGCGTTTGGCGGTAAAAGTAGGAACTATTTGAAAAAACAGACACACACACTAATACCGTCATCACAATTAACACCGGTTATCAGACAGATTCTACACACACCCAAAGTACACGGGGCTACATGACCGAGTTGTCGCAGCTCCTAAACTAAGGAACCAACCAACCAACCAACCTCTATGACATGGGACCACCGGCTTTACTTCCCCTCCGAAGGGAGGCATACTGAAAGATTTTAACGCTCTTAAAAAATCCAACGACATCGGTTGGTTGAACCCGCTATCTTGGGCACAGCAGTTCAGCATGCTACCAACTACGCGACCGAAGCCACTTCTTGTAGTATAAATTATAGGTATCCATGGATTGTCCGTATGTCGCATGGACATTGCTGTTCTTCTAAATAAGGGAAATCTCGAGACAGACAGCTTACAATACATTAATATGCATTAAAGCTTAAAATAAAGTGTTAACAAGTAGTTCAGTGAAGAACTAAATATCCTATTTTCATATATCCTACTAATATCAATTGCCTCTATCAACATACAAATTGTTAGTTTGATTGCTGCAATAGATTCGTAGATATTGACAGTCGTCTAAATATGTTGGATGGTCACCATGTTGGATTTTTATATTATAGGCCTTAGATTTATGTACTATTACATGAAGATTATTGTGTAGGTGTTTTATTCAAACTTCAATCGCTTGATTAGGACATGAAATAATAGCGAGATTTTAAAATTTCGCTTAGCCGCCATCTTGTGGTTATGAAAATAATTTAATCAATTAGATGGCAGTCGATTAATATTTGTTTAAGCATATACCGTATCAAGTTTCACTGCGCTCGGATGGTTAAAACGCAAGAAACGTCCATTTGAATATTTAAATTTCTCGTCGCCGCCATGTTGGATTTGTGCTCGCCAGGTAATTGAACGTCCCATAGGTGAACTTATGCTTATAGCCTCTATACACTTACAAAATTTCAGTTTGATTGCTGTAGTAGATTAATAGTTATTGAGAACCGTCTAAATATTTCGGATGGTCGCCATGTTGGATTTTAATATATGTAGGCCATAGAGTTATGTAATATTAGATGATGATTATTGTGTACGTTCATTATGCAAATGTTGATTTCGATCGCAGGATTAGAACACAAGAAATAAAAACTTAATTTTCGAAATTCGCACAGCCGCCATCTTGAGGTTATATAAACAATTGAACTAAATTAGATACCATTACATTACAATGTGTATATACATTTGCTGTACCATGTTTCATTGCGTTTGGATCATTAAATCGCGAGAAAAGTCTATTTAAACTTTCAACTTCACTTGGCCGCCATGTTCGTTTTGTAGTTAACCGGTTTTTTAATGTCTCATAGATGAACTTCCAGTAGTGCCCTTTATCACGGTACAAAATCCCAGGGTGATATCGGTAATAGTTTCGGAGATATTGAATGATGGTGAAATATTTCGCACAGCCGGCATGTTGGATTGGTGAGACGTACCAAAATTTGAAGGGCACGGTCGGGGTCGCCCGGAATAGTGCTATGAACTTACCGAGTTTCATTGAAATTGCTCCAGCCGTTTAGAGGTTATTAAGGGGGGGGGGCACAAAATCCATCACTCACACCCACACGCACACACAGACAAGACACACGGACAAAAGGTGATCTCATAAGCCTATTTATTCATAAATGAAAATAAGCTAAAAATATTAGTGAAACTGTGTCCCGTGTCGAACATGTGTTCGCATACGGCCGAGTGCTTCCGTATTTTATCGCATGCGCAGGACTGCCAGGACTTCACCCAATCCTAGCCTAGTTATGGACTTATATCCAAGACGTTACGCCCCTTAAAACACAAACAACAATCGTAATCATCATCATCAAGAGAAATCAGTCTTTCACCTGTTGGTGCAAACGCTGATAAGCGGCTTGCCTAGCATTGCCCGGCCCCTGCTAAGTGAAATCCACCTGGTCGACACTCACTCACGGATTTGCGTCATATGAACACAACTTGCTCTTTTGTAAAAACATGCCAATAAATGAAAAACTCCCATACTATTTAATATTATTGAAAAAAAAAGCATATTTCAAAAATCACTTTATAAAAATTAACTATGATGATTGCTGTTTCAAGGGACGGAACGAGGTCGACATTAAGCTATGTGCATGGATACACATATACAACCTCTGTCGGAAAATTTCGGTGAATGGGTTTATATTACGAACGGATTGTTGGCTTACCTCAAACAGCAGTTACTGTCCTTCGAAGTATCCCCCGTGGATGGTTATGCACTTCTGAGAACGGCTGTACAAGTCCTGGAAAATCCTGGCATAGTCTTCTTTAGGGGTAGCCTTCAGTTGGGTAGTCAAAATTCTTAATTGAAAGAAAACATTTAGCAGAATTTATGCAACCTGCCATGCACACCTGTTCTACGGGCGGCAGTGAGAAGGGTGAATGTTCCGTGGAATGGAATGGTCCTGAAAATCCTCATCACGGGCGACGAGACCTGGTGTCTGAGGTACGACCCCGAAGGCAGCCGTCAAAGTTTGGCGTGACGGGGTCCACAGTCACCGAAAAGCCCTGAAGGGCCAGAGGTTTTCGGATATTTCGGACATCCAACGTAATGTGACGACCCAACTGGCTATCCCTAAGACGACTATGCCAGGAGTTTCCAGGACTAGTACAGCCGTTCTCAGAAGTGCATAACCATCCACGAGGATTACTTCGAAGGACAGTAACTGCTGTTTCAGGTTTCCGTTCGTGATATAGACCCATTCACCAAACTTTTCGGACAGAGGTAGTATAATGAAATTGCACTAACCCCTTAACTATGCACTATCGATCTATCCCCAACGACATGAAATAATGTCCTACATGAATATGTATAACTTTCAAGGAATGAACTATGCCGATATACAACAAGTAGTTCCGTGAAGAACTATACAGCCTATTTTCATATATCCAACTTATGTTAATTGCCACTATCAACATACAAAATTTCAGTTTGATTGCTGTAATAGATTCGTAGATATTGAGTACCGACTAAATATTTCGGATGGTCGCCATGTTGGGTTTTATATATGTAGGACCTAGAGTTATGTTATGTTACATGAAGATTATTGTGTACGTGTAGCATTCAAACTTCAATCGCATGATTAGGACACAAGAAGTAATAAGGAGATTTTAAAATTTCGCACAGCTGCCATCTTGTGGTTATGGAAACAATTGCTATAAATTAGATGCCAGTGGATTAACATTCGTAAAAGGATTTACTGTACCAAGTTTCACTGCACTCGGATGGTTAAATTGCTAGAAAGGTCCATGTGAATATTTATACTTCGCATCGCCGCCATGTTGGATTTGTGATCACCAGGTTGTTTAAAGTCCTATAGGTGAACTTAAGTTCGTAGTCCCTATGAACATAAAAAAATCAGTTTGATTGCTATAATAGATTCGTAGGTATTCAGAGTCGTCTGAATATTTCGGATAGTCGCCATGCTGGATTGTTAAATGTATAGGCCATAGTGTCATGTACCATTGAAGGAAAATTATTGCGTTGGTTCATTATTCAAACTTTCACTTCGATCGCTTGATTACGACACAAGAAATAAAAATTAATTTTAAAATTCACACCGCCGCCTTCTTGAGGTTATGTAAACAATTGAACTAAATTAGATACCAGTGCATTACAATGTGTATAAACATTTCCTGTACCAGATTTCATTGCGTTTGGAACATTAAATCGCGAGAAAGGTCTATTTAAAATTTTCAAATTCACTTGGCCGCCATGTTCGTTTTGTAGTTAACCGCTTTTTGAAAGTCGTATAGGTGAACTTCTAGTAGTGCCCTTTATCTCCGTATAAAATTTCAGGGTGATACAGCTAATAGTTTCAGAGATATAGAATGCCGGTGAAATATTTCGCTCATCCGCCATCTTGTGGTTATATAAACAATTGAACCAAGTTAGATATCGGTGCATTACAATGTTTATAAACATATACTGTACCAAGTTTTATTGCGTTTGGTTGGTTAAATCGGTAGAAACGTCTATTTAAAAGTCGCAAATTCGCGTGGCCGCCATGTTGGTTTTGTAGTTACCAGTTTTTCGGAAGTCACATAGGTGAACTTCTAGTAATTCCCTTTATCGCCGTAATAAATTCCAGGGTGATATCGGTAATAGTTTCGGAGATATTGAATGCTGGTGAAATATTTCGCACAGCCGCCATGTTGGATTGGTGAGACGTAACGAAATTTGAAGGGCACGGTCGAGGTCGCCCGGAATAGTACTATGAACTTATCGAGTTTCATTGAAATCGCTCCAGCCGTTTAAAGGTTATTAGGGGGACACACACACACCTCACACACCTCACACGCACACACACACACGGACAAAAGGTGATCTCATAAGCCTATTTTTTAAAAATTGAAAATAGGCTAAAAATACGTCATCTAATAACAACAATAGAAGTTTAGTTAGATTGTTGTTTTAAGGGCCAGAACTACGAGGTCATCTGTTCCTCAATAGAAGACTCATAATTTAATCTGTCAACGGTGGAAAGGACTAATAAACCTCATGGAAAGTCATAAGAAACTAATTTTAGCATGAAGCCTTTTGTAACGGGAAGTGAAGGAGTTGCAAATGCGGCCAATTAAGAAGTGCCACGTTACGTGTAGAAATTCACGCAGACAGGGAAGCAACCCACAATGCCTTGACACGTCAGTTTATATATAGCAGCAATTCTTCTTGCTGGGCTGTCGAGCCACCAGCTCATAATTTACCTTCCTCATTACAGAGAAACTCGTAAATTTTAATTCACTTTTATTACAATTGCCCACGATTTTAATTCCACGAGACTTGACTGCTTCAAGTAGGCTACGTTTCCTCTCCGTTCCTTCCTTTATCCCAACACGTTCATATTAGTTGACTAGGAAGCCGTCGACAATACAGGAAAACTTTCAACGGAAGAATTACGTTCATATGATTCACATCTAGAGTATTGGGACCTGTTTCATAAACTAACTTTTTTTTTTTTTTTTAGCGTATGGGTTTTAGTGCCGGGAGTGTCCGAGGACATGTTCGACTCGCCAGTTTTGTAGCTACTTCGAGACGGACACCCAATGGGTGAGCTACAAGTACCGTTGGGGAGGAAAGTTGGAAGGGAGGGTCGAGGAGTTGGAAGGTACCGGCTGTGGCCTATAGTTAAGGACCAACCCCGGCATTTGCCTGGAAGGAAGATGGGAAACCACAGAAGACCATCTTCAAGGTTGCCGGCGGGGGGATTCGAACCTCCTCGCCTCCCGGATGTGAGCGACTGCCAACAGTCATGCCGCAACGACTAACTCACCCGGTAACTAACTAATAATATTCGAACTCATTGTATTTTTATTGTAACTAAGCAAATTCTGTGGATCATAAAGAGTTAGGAAATCTTAACATTACTTGGCTCATATTATTAGTTCATTACAGAAACGGCGCACAAGTGAGGATGAATTAATTAAGATTACAAAATTTAAAAAAAAGATGGTATATTGGCTTTCACAGCCACAAGACACGGCACATACCTAGAAGAATTGCTGAGTTTTACAAAATGTAGTCTTCTGTGCTCAACTCCATCACAGTTCTTGTGTTTTCCTTGCTATGTAGGACGTGATATTTGCTACATTTGGTTCAACAGCGTTTGCAGATGCAATCTTCAGTCACTGAATGATATATGAGTTCATAACATACACTTTGTGGTGAAAGCCATGAGCAGTTAGTCTGTTCACAGCACTTCTCATCTTTTGGTTCACCCCCCAGGAGCTCACATCTAGTGGGACGTGGGTTGGCGACCACGGGACCCCAGCTGAGTCCGGCATTGCTTCCACTTACTTGTGTCGGGCTCCTCTCCGTCTTCTTTCCTGTCGACCTCCCTTGGTCAACTCTAGTTCTTTTCCGACCCCGACGGTATTAGGGTATCCGAGGCCGAGGGAGTCTTTCACTTTCCCGCCTTAATTGGCCCTTGTCTCATCTTTCCTGATCCCTCCCTCCTTCTTTTCATTAAATTTCCTTTTATCTTTAAGTTTCCCGCACTGTTTTTGTTAATTGGCCCCCCATGTATCTAAATTCCCTAGAGATTTTTTTGCATCAACATCATTTTGTAGGTATTTTCAATCTACGTTGCATTTTACGAGTGTTTTCTACCTCAGTTGCATTTTGTAAGAATTGACAATCTAAATTGCTTTCTGGTAAGTCTTTCAATATCTGGGCCGGGACTTTTGTGAGTATTTTGAATTGTGAGTATTTTTAATTTCAATTGCATTTTGTATTTTCAACCTAAACCGCTTTTTGCAAGTATTTTCAATCTAAATTGCATTTTGTATCATCGGCATTTTGCAAGTATTTTGATTCACAATTGCATTTTGGGGTATTTTGAATCTAAATTACACTTTGTAAGAATTTTCAATCTAAATTGCTTTTTGTAAGTATTGTCTATCCAAATGAGTAGTTTGAAACTACCGGGCATTTTGTAAGCTTTTTCAAATCAATTGCAATTTGTAAGCATTTTGAATTTCAATTGCACTTTGTGAATATTTTGGATTGGAAATGGGAACTTTCAATCTGAATTGCATTGTGTATGTTCAATTTCAATTGCATTTTGGAAGTATTTTTAACCTCAATTGCATTTTGTACGTATTTTCAATCTCATTTGCATTTTCTAAGTGTTTTGTATTTCACTTCCATATTGTAAGTATTTCGACGGTACATTGCATTTTGTACGTGTTTTGAACTTAACCTACATTTTTTTATCAGTCTATTCCTTTTGTGAGTGTTTTCGTTCTGGATTCCCTTTTGTAAGTGTTGCTGCTCTCCAGTTTGTAAGTTGTTTCAATCTGAGTTCCTTTTTGCACGTCTTTTCCTTCTCATTTATATTTCGTTCTGGTTTCCATTTTATTGACATTTTCGCTATCATCCAGACCATTAGGGGTCGATAACCTAGATGTCAGGCCCCTTAAAACAACAATTATCATCATCATCTGTTGGTTCAGCTTTATCCAACTTGTAGCAATCATGGCACTGGCGCAGAAGAACTCTTCTTCTATATTTTCCCTCTGTTGTATGTTTTCATTTGATCAGGTTATGATATGCATCGGTTGATGGCAGATATAGGGTGTTGCGGAGATCTTCTATGTAGAATGGTTCCCTCGCGAGCAAGTAAGAGTTCATTAGCCATCTGATCGAAAGTGATGTTAGTACCGGTAGTTTTGGCGTAATTACGATTGCCTACTGTCATGAATAAATAGAGCTGGTGTGCTCGTATTACATTTTTGGAGTCTGTTTAGACCTCTTGACAGGTTACAAAGGACTATACGGTCAAACTTTGCACCTTGGATTTAATAGCTTCGTTGAAGTTATTAAATATTTCTTTATGAAGTTTTTGTTTGATGAGCTGTATAAAACAGGTCGCAGGCTAACCAGTAAGAACCCTGGCTGCACATACCCTCTTACAACAATTTAGTGTAGTCTTTCCTTCCAGTGATAACTCCAGACCAAGTCTCTGTTTTAACGCAGTGGCACCCACCGGTTCATCAAGTGCTCCTCTTGCTGGTATTTGTGTTCTGTAAGTATTCCATAGTATTTGTTAATATATTTTATTTTTAATTATTTAGATTTGGTTTCGCTGGGCCTGCTATCGGCTGCAGGTATTAATATATGCGGGTGTTTATTTATATTATATTTTATGTTGGGTTCTAACTTAATTTATTTACTAATATTTTCGCACGTTGACTTTGTTTTGGGCTTGTAAATTCGTCTCGCACCGGGCCTGCTGCAGCTACAGACAGCTTGTTCATCGTTCATCTTGTATGAAAGGATGATTCATTGAATTCGTGATGGCAAGGGGGCGTGGTGGCTCAGCGGTCTAGCTGTATGCCTCTCACCAAGACAGTCCGGGTTCGATTCCCGGTCAATGCATGTGAGATTTTCGAAGTGAAATGCCACGTCCTGTGGTTCGGATTCCACGTAAAAAGGAGGTCCCGTGGCTCATGATCTCAAGATTAACGGTCACGTTAAACTACAAGCTTCCTTTTTTTTTGTTGGCAATTACACCTATCAGCCTCCCAGGCCGGACCAGACACTTTAGTCTGGTCGTGTGAACCTTACGTCTACCAAACTGGGAGTCTCTAGGCCATGGCTAACTATGGCGTTGTAATCTCAACCCCCTCATTTTACCTTCAAACTAAAAACATACAACGTACAAAACACCTACTGCAGAAATATATTCATAAACATTAGGTGCAAAATTCACACCACACATCCAAAATTAATTTTACCCACAACTAAATTTTAAAAAACCTGAACTACGGGGCAAAAGGAGCACATTATGGAGCACCAGGTCCCCATTACAAAAGGCATCAAGCCTGAGATTACGCACGCCGCATTTGTGTGTGACTTTATTGTATAATAATGGGTAATAATAATAATAATAATAATAATAATAATAATAATCTATCAGTTGGCGTAGGGATGTGGCGAACCCATCGCCCAGTGGGTGACCACTGCAATCAGCCACTCGAGTATTGATTTTGGAAAGCGTACGACTCAATTAATCGAACCACCCTATTGCAAATCCTTGAAGAGTTTGGCTTAGATAACAAGACACAATCAATTATTCAGCAAACCCTGACCAACACCACCTCCAAAGTGAAGTTCAGAGGAGAGATGTCTGATGCCTTTGAAATCAGGACAGGAGTGAGGCAAGGAGACGGGCTATCACCGCTTCTCTTCAATTGTGTTTTGGAAAAGGTCACCCGCGAATGGCGGAAGGAAATGAAAAATTCAAGGGTAGAAAATGGCGTAAGGCTAGGGTACAAGTATATGAATCTTACAATCGACTGTCTAGCCTTTGCAGATGATCTAGTGATCTTTTCAAATTCCATTGATATGGCAGAAGAACAACTTAACCAGCTGAAAAATCAAGCACTGAAGGCTGGGCTTCAAATCTCCTTTGAGAAGACACAATTCATGACAAACATAAAATCAGCGCCCAGGGAACTGGAGGTCGGACTAGGAAAAGTTCAGAAGGCAGAAAAGTTTAAATACCTCGGTGAATGGATAGAGCCTAACCTATCAGAGAAGGAAGCCTTCATGTCACGCATTAATAAAATGGAAATGGCATACAACCTGGCTAAAGACATCTACAATAAGAGATCGATATCATTAAACGCCAAAATTAGACATTGCTGCACTGTTATTCGACCAGAGGCTCTGTATGCGGCTGAGACTCTAATAATGAACAAGAAAGGTCTGATGGAAAAACTAGAAGCTAAAGAAAGGAAGATTTTGAGGAAAATCCTGGGCCCCATCAAAGAAAACAACGAGTACAGAAGGCGTCACAACCACGAATTGTACAAGCACGTGGAGAAGATCAGTGACACGATTCGAAAAAGAAGGATTGCCTTTTATAGCCACGTGACACGAATGAGCCCAGGCAGGATATCAAAACGGATATTGACGTACTTCCAAGATAAGAAAACCAAAGGGGCATGGTTTACGAAAGTAGAGAAAGATCTACGTGAAATGGAAATTTCCCCTTAAGATATCCAGGAGCGTGTTCCACTTCAGGAAAATCAACGTACGTACAAAGGTTTCCAGAAAAAGCCGAAGCTGAAGACAGGGAAGGCTTGGTCCCAAGAGAGAAAAGAACAACACCGAAGACGAATGCGGGAACACTGGGCGGTAGTTAGAGCTCGGAAGAAGAGACAGTTGAACTGACGTGGTCCCTAGTTGGCCGAATCGAAGAAAGAAGAGAATAATCTATCAGTATTGAATCTGCATTCGCAGATATACCAGGTGAGTCCGTCGCCCCTTATAATATTTCTTTTATGCAGCCCAACTAACATGTTATGTCATGACGGTGGATATTTCTGTGCTTGCATCCCGTATGGTACTAATGCACTGGAAGTTTATCCCACAACGATACTGAACCCTATTATTACCGCACCGGATATGAATTATCTATAACTTAGATAATATGGAATGTTTTAACTACCAGTAATTTCAGACTTTTTTTTTTTGGTCGTGTGGTCTCCTCAGAGACTTAGTGCAGGTCTTTCTATTCGACGCCCGTGGGCGACCTGCGCGTCGGGATGAGAGATGGAATTGATTAAGGTGAATGAAATTGGAGAAGGATATGGAAGGAAGCGGCCGTGGCCTGTCAGAAGGTACCGTCCCAGCATTTGCCTGGTGTTGAAAATGGGAAACCACGGAAAACCATTTCAAGGACGGCCGACGGTGGGGCTCGAACCCACGCGTCTACCGAGTCAGCAGAGATCTTGGCCCCATGACCTAACACTGCGCTTAAGCCAGCGTAGCCACTACTGTCGGGACTTTATTTAATTATATTGTACTATACTATGTTTAAATGTTCTATTTTCGAATCTCTGCGGTAAACCCAGACTTTTGATTTATTTTGGAGATATGAATTACACTTCTTTCACACCATTCTGATATTAGATATCGGGGAACAAAGTTGCCTTCTCACCACAATCTATCCGCATCCTCGATAGAAAGATGAGTTAATTAAAACGCACACAAACGAAAAGTTAAATCATGCCAAGGTATTGATCTGCAAGATGCAACACGCTCCCGAGGGTCATTGACTCCCCACACCCACACGAGACAAAGAGCGTGTACGAGTACATACAATGCAGCGATCATCAACCCTATAACAAGACACTTAACAGACCTCATCGAAGCGAAAATTAGAAAACATATCAGACATTACCTTTCTCTCTGACAAATGAATGATTTTAGCCTATTTTCATTTTATGAAGAAAGAAAAAAAGGCTTATGAGCTCACCTTTTGTCCGTGTGTCTGTGTGTGCGTGTGTTATTCGTGCATATGCCCCCCTAATAACTTCTAAACGGCTGGAGCTATTTCAATGAAACTCGGTAAGGTCATAGCACGTCTCTGGCCGACCCCGACTGTGCCCTTTAATTTTATTGCGTCTCACCAATCCAACATGGCGGCTGTGCGAAATATTTCACCAGCATTCAGTATCTCCGAAACTATTACAGATATCACCCTGATATTTTGTACGGTGGAAAAGGGCACTACTAGAAGTTCACCTATGAGACTTTCAAAAACCTGTTAACTACAAAACCAACATGGCGGCCAAGCGAAGTTGCGACTTTTAAATATACTTTTCTCGCGATTTAACCATCCAAACGTAATGAAACTTGGTACAGCAAATGTATATACACATTGTAATGCACTGGCGTCTAATTTAGTTCAATTGTTTACATAGCCTCAAAATGGCGGCTGTGCGAAATATTTCACTGGCATTCTATATCTCCGAAAGTATTGCCGTTATCACCGTGAAATTTTGTACGGTGATAAAGGGCATTGCTACAAGTTTATCTATGTAACTTTCAAACACCTGTAAAGTACAAAACGAACATGGCGGCCAAGCGAAGTTGCAACATGTTAATAGACTTTTCTCGTGATTTAATAATCTGAGCGTAGTGAAATGTGGTAGAGTAAATGATTATACATATTGTAATGCACTGTCATCTAATTTAGTTCAATTGTTTACATAACCTCAAGATGGAGGCTGTGCGAAATTTTAAAATTAAATTTTTATTTCTTGTGTCGTAATCATGCGATCGAAGTGAAAGTTTGAATAATGAAGCTACGCAATAATTCCCCCCCCCCCCCAATGGTACATAACTCTATGGCCTATACATATAACAATCCAAAATGTCGAGCATGTGAAATATTTAGACGAATCGACGAATCTATCACAACAATCAAACTGAAATTTTGTATGTTGATAGAGGCAATTAACATGAGTAGGATATATGAAAATAGGCTGTATAGTTCTTCACGGAACTACTTGTTAAATATTAGATCGTGTAATCCACAAACAGTGCATGCCATGTACTCGAAGGTAGAAGATAGAGAAATTAAATTTCTCTCTCACTGGAATTTTGTACAACGTTGCTCTTGACCCTTAGCTAATGATGGCACTTCAATTCTCGCCTGGTATTGATACATCTATGACTCTGGCCTGTGTCAGCGTATCATTATGCGTTTGTTGAAGCTTAGCTAATGACAGACACCTTAATTCTCACTTGGTAATGATTAATGTATAAGGCGTGATCAAAAGTTTCCGTTTGATGGCCGTACAGTCCAGAATCTGTACGCCAGTCAGGCAAAATCGCCGTGAGGAATGAGGCTCTCAGCCCACCGACACGCCAGGTTGAAGATCCCCGTCTGGTAAAACACTGTGTCCTGCTGCGTGAAGAAGTCCGTGACCGCCTGTTGCACATCCTCGTCCGACAGGAATCGTCGACCCTTAGAGGCCTTTTTTAAAGGACCGAATGCGTGATAATCGCTTGGGGAGAAACCAGGACTATAGGGCGGTTACTGGAGTGTCTCCCAATTAAGTTGGCGTACCCTCTGCGGTACGACCTTTGCGGTATGGGAACGTGCGTTATCATGAAGTACCACCCCTTACCGCAATGTCCTTGGACGTTTGGCCGTAATTTCTCCAGTATTGCACAGTACCGTTCCCCAGTGATGGAGATACCGGGTTCCTTGAAATCAATAAGCAATGGACCCCGGTAATCATAGAACAGAGTGAGCATCACCTTTACAGCGGATGGTTGGCCCTTGAACTTTTTGTGACGAGGAGACGATGGATGACACCACTACATCGTTGGCGCATTCGATTCCAGTTCCCAGTGGTGGCACCAGTTTTCGTCGCCTGCAACAATCGCTCCAGGAACGTGTTGCCTTCAACATTGAAACGCATCAGGTGATGCCTTGCGATGTGATTTTGTTCGGCATTCAACCCCCTGGGTATCGCTGCAGCAACGTCCTCAAACGGAAACTTTTTGATCACGCCTTATATGATGCTGGCCTGTGTCAGCTATCATACACGATTGTTGACCGCTGAGCTAACGGCTGGGACAGACTGCCTGGCGCAGCGGTAACGTTCTCGCCTGCTGTACCCAAGGTTGCAGGATCGAATCCTGGCGCAGTCAGTTGGCATCAGGATGCGCAAATTCAAGGGAGCCGGGTTAGTTAAAGATCCCCTTCGGGACAAAATTCCGACACCCGGGAGTCTCTATGAGCCGCAGTATCAAAAAGGGACGTAAAACCAATAACATTATTAATATTACTATTATTAATAATAATAATAATATAAATTCACACTTGGGGCGAGACTACACTGCACGATCAGCACTAGATATGGAAGAACTGTATCTGTCGAGCAGGGTATAGTTCCTTCAACTGCCGTGGTTGAAGGAACCCGATATATTGGCTCGTGGTAGCGTGGTTAGCAGTCCCCACGAAGACTTGGGTTCGATTCCCGCAAACCAGCTAGACACAGCTCAGAGCCAGAATGAAACGTACAGTTTTGTATTATACAAAGCTACAATTTTGAATTATACGAAGAACAGCACTAACCGTACCAATCAATCATTAATAATAATAATAATAATAATAATAATAATAATAATATCGTATGACCTCGGGTGCCGGGTGCAAGCTTAGTTATTTGACGCCCAGAGGGCAGCTTTCATGTCAAATTTTTGTTGTTCCTTGGAGCGCTATGAAAGTCAAGGAGGTTAGCTCCTTGACACTATAGCGCTTTCTAGTAGAGAAAGGAGGAACTTTGTGTTGGCGGAAAATCCCGAGATTAATTTTGCCATAATGAACACGGCCTACTGAATTCAAATGGGTTCTTCAGCATGCCAACAACGTATGACATGCGTGTCGTGATTTTTGTCGCCTCTCAAAAATCACTTACCATGGCCAGGAGCGAACCTGCAAGCTTGGGGTTGGTAATCCGACACGATAACCACTCACCCACCGTGGCAAGCTATAATAATAATCTTACGGAATTTAACTATTTTCAGTAGAAATAACACTTTCCCTCCTCCAGCAGTATTAGGTCTAGTTGGTTCAGTTATCGCAGCTTGGCCTTGTTTTCCAAGTGCTGGACGCGTCAAGCTCCCGTCTCGTGCCAGCTCCATGACATTACAGCTCCATGCTCCATACTTCAACAGCTTTACCCGGCATATTTTAACAACTTCTAGTTGTCATGTATTTCGTCGTTGACCGTTATTTAAAAAATTGGATGATGCTCACTAAATTTCTCGAGGGGTTTTCAAAAGTACATTTTCTCACCCAAGAAACAAATACTGTAAGTCATACGGCAAGCAGAAGCGAAGACGAAAGGTACGGCGAAGATCAAAACAAATCAGTGCTGAAATCCACATGCACTCATTGTGGTAAAATCGTTCAAAATATACTAGCAGAAGTACCCGTTCTTCGAACGGTGTTATATATTAACACCAGACATTATCAATTGAGCTACTGTTGCAATGGTTAGCGGTTTGTCATTCCTTCATAAGTTTATCAGAACGAAGTTAGTTTTCTGGGAATATCACACACATTGTTAATTTAAGGGCCTTAAAATGTGGTTTTCGGAGACCCCTTATAGACTCGCGCATTTCGTGTCTCACAATGAGAAGCGCAACATATGCTTTGATCGTCCTTCTAGGATAATTTTTATATTTCGCCTATTTTAGCATGTATTTTGAGAAGTTTTTCCCTATATCCACCCTTCTACGGTATGAAAAGTACGGTGAGGAGTTTTATAAATGATTGGTGTATTGACTCATGTTTACCATACCTAATTTTACGATGCACCAAGCATCCGAACACGATTTATAGGCGTACATAAAGATACACAGAAAGACAGACAATTCTACTGTCTACAACATATCACCCAGATATCCAAATATGGGTATATCTACCATACAGTATCAAACAAAATCATCCTTACGATGAACCCGTATGTCGACAAGAAAAGAAAAAAAAAAGATTAGTTTAAATGTGCTCTCAAACTAAATTCACCTAACGTGTACTTCCTGACGTGAAATAGATTTGAAAGCCTTGTAGACGAAACGCAATACACCTCACATAAAAAATGACCCTCTACGTTGTGTTAGGTCCCCATACACAGGAAGACCTCTTTCATAAATTATAAAGGCTTGTGGTGCATGAAAATTCAGGTTCTTTAGCCTCAAATGGCCCAAATTCCTAAAAGACGCAAAAAATGCTGATTCAATTCAGGAATTTTTGAAAATAATGTTGCTGTTTGTAGATATAATAGACTTTCTGTACTATATGTCGCACGTGGAATTGCATGAAAAAATTCTAGGTTACCCCTTGACCCCCTTAATTGCATTGACAAATTATACAGTCTACGTTGGTTCCGTGATAACCTTATAGCCATTTGCAAACTTTCATAGAAATGTAATAAATGGAGTAGCCTAATAATAATATCCTATGGCCTCGGGTGTCGGGTGCAAGCTTCGTAATTTGACACCCAGAGGGTAGCTTGCATGTCGACATTTCGTTGTTCCTTGAATCACTATGAAAGTCAAGGTGGGTAGATATCTAAGCTCCTTGAACACTATAGCGCTTTCTAGTAGAGAAATGAGAAACTTTGTGTTGGCGGAAACTCCTGAGGTTAATTTTGCCATTATGAACACGGCCTACTGAATTCAAATGGGTTCTTTGACATGCCAACATCGTATGACATGCGAGTCGTATTTTTGCCGCCTTTCAAAAATCACGTACAGGCCGGACGTTTGTTTTAGACGATTGCCCTTGACCTTGAAGCCTGCGGGTGAGCCTGCGGGTGAGCCTGCACACAGTCACTCTCTCACCCTATCACTTCACATTTGTCACCACCGATCTGATGTAATGGAATTCCAGACTTGAGCAGACAGTACAGTCCACGTCGAAGTATTGTGTGACACGGAAGTACACGTTACGTAGTTACGAACAGAACGTCATTATATTTGCCAGTGACTATACTTCAGCAATAGTGTGAAACAGCTTTATCAATCATCGGAGCGCTTAGGACAGCTGATAACACAGGTACTGTAGTAACTCGCCTCCAGGCTTCCATTAAAGTTTTCACTCGTCTAAAACAAACGTCCGGCCTGTACCACGGCCAGGAGTGTACCTGCAATCTTGGGGTTAGTAGACCGACACGCTATCCACTCACCCACCGTGGCAAGGTATAAATGGAGTGACATTGCTTCTTACAGAAATAGATGGAAAGTTGGATGCCACCCCTTGAGATAATGTTGTCATGGTTACCGATTTCCATTCCTTCATTAGTTTGTTAAATTAAATTAAATTAGTTTTCTGGGAATATTTCAGATACTGTTGGTTTTAGAGCCTTATAATGTAGTTTTCGAGGCCCCCAAGTTTTGTTTCTGGCACCGAGGGGCTTTCTCCCCTCGTTGTACGCCATAATATAATACTACTAATAATAATATAATATAGGGATAGGAATATAATAGACCTGCCGTACCACACCCGCAGGTGTAAATCGCGTGAAAAAATTCTAGTGTACCCCTTGACCCCCTTAAGCGTATTATACGTAGTCTATTGATGAATTTTACAGCTTAATTTGGTTCCGTGATAACCTTCTAGCCGTTTGCAAACTTTCACACCAATGTAATTAATGGAATTGCATTGCGTCTTACAGCAATAGATGGGCCTCTGAGAATCTGTTGCCATGGTTACCGACTTGTATTCGTTCATTAGTTTATTAAATGAAATTAGTTTTCTGTGAATATCTCAAAAATGGTTGGTTTTAGGGCCTTAAAATGTAAATTTCAGGGAACCTGTAGGGCCCCCGAGTTTTGTCTCTCACATTGAGGGGCTGAAAATGATCTTTGTCTCGTCCTTCTACTCCTATTTCAACATGTATTTTAAGGGGGTAGGCCCTCTTTTATGAGAGGTACGGAGAAGGGTTACATCAATGATTAGTGTCGTGCCTCTGATAGATATCTGTACCAAATTTTACGTTGATACACCCAGCCTTTCTCGAGTTACAAGGGAACAAAGTTGTCCACAGACAAACAAACAAACAAACAGACAGACAGACCAATACATTATTTTCGCGCGCATCCATAATAAAACAGTCTGAAACGCGTAAATAACTCAAATTTCCGTAGAAATTGCGAAAAAAACATACGAACTTTAATTTTTAGCCTATTTTTCACATTTTGCAAAAATGAGGAAAAAGTAGACTTATGAGATCGGGCAAATGTGTGTCTGTCTGTCTGTCTGTCTGTCTGTCCTTCTGTCTGTCTGTCTGTCTGTGTGTGTGTCCCCCCCTATCAACTCCTAAACGGCTGCAACAATCGAAACAAAATTTGGTAGGAGTAAAGATCTATACCTGAATATCTCACGGCCATATTTGAAAATGATGTCAGTGCTACCAACTGCTAAAAAATCGCAATTGAAATTTGAGCTCCATGTTGGATATCTTGGAAAGTATGAATGGGAGCTATTTCAAAATTGGCACACGTACAGATCATAATATTTCAGTTTAATTTCCAGGAGGCCAAACATGGCAGTGTTGCCAAAATGATTATAAGCCTCCTGATAGGTCCAATTTTTAAATGCATATAACTTCTACACTATCAAGCGGAATTCAACCAAATTTCGTATGTTGTATGTGTACATAACCAGATATGACTGAGCGTATTCTTAAGACCTACCAGGGCTGCCAACTGTTAATAAATGCTCCTAATTTATTTTATCCAAATACCAATATATCACAAAGTATGCAAGCCGACAGCTTTAAACTATGCACACGTATAGTACCTGACATTCTATATTAATTTGGAGTAACTTACATACGTCAGTGCTACCAACATGATTCTAAGCCTGCTGACAGGTCCAACTTTAAATACATGTAACTTCCATACTATCATTTGGATTTCAACCAAATTTCGTATGTGCTATGTGTACCATAACAGATATGACTATGCGTATTCTAAGGAGCAAACAGGGCTGCCAACTGTTAATATGTGCTGTCCCTATTTTTGTTACCCTAATATCAATATATCAGAAAGTATGCAAGCCAATAGCTCTAAACTTTGCACACGTATAGTACCTGGCATTCTAGACGAATTTGGAGTAACTAATATACGTCAGTGCTGCCAACATGATTCTAAGCCTGCTGATAGGTCCAATTTTAAAATGCATGTAACTTCTATACTAACTAATGGATTTCATTCAAAATTGGCACAACAATAGATCATATTATTTCAGATTATTTCTGACCAATACATGCATAACATTGTTGCCAACATGATTTTACGTGCGCTGTTAGATCCAATGTTTAACTGCATGTAACGTCCATGCTATCCAGTGGACTTCAACCAAATTTTGTATTTAGTACCGTAAGAGACGGAACTAAGAATATATTCAGTCATCAGGGCTGCCAACTGTAGTGCTCTATTAGGATACATTATGCCAGGTATACAGTATTTCGAACTAATTGGAAATTTCGATATTAGCAACTTAATTTCGTCATTATTCTAGATAGGTTCATATTCTGTAGAATAATCATTGACATGAAAAGTAGGCTGTATAGTTCTTAACGGAACTTCTTGTTATGTATGTAGAGATATACTGCACCGCTCGGTGTTGACCGTGTTTTATTGCACAAATTTAGGTTTTACTCGCTAACCGTTGGAGATACACGAAAAGTGATAAGGACCTTTTGGATAGAAAATTAAATGATACATCTCGTGTATGCATCAAAAGTTTGCTATTTCTTAGCGTTCTCTTTTTATTTGAAATGGAAATATGAAATTTTGAAACCAAAGGTTGTAGTGACGTCACATATGTGGGTTTTACTCGTCTAAAACAAACGTCCGGCCTGTACCACGGCCAGGAGTGAACCAGCAATCTTGGGGTTAGTAGACCGACACGCTATCCACTCACCCACCATGGCAAGGTATAAATGGCGTGACATTGCTTCTTACAGAAATAGATGGAAAGTTGGATGCCACCCCTTGAGATAATGTTGTCATGGTTACCTATTTCCATTCCTTCATTTGTTTGTTAAATTAAATTAAATTAGTTTTCTGGGAATATTTCAGATACTGTTGGTTTTAGAGCCTTATAATGTAGTTTTCGAGGCCTCCAAGTTTTGTTTCTGGCACCGAGGGGCTTTGTCTCCTCGTTGTACGCCATAATATAATACTACTAATAATAATATAATATAGGGATAGGAATATAATAGACCTGCCATACCACACCCGCAGGTGTAAATCGCTTGAAAAAATTCTAGAGTACCCCTTGACCCCCTTAAGCGTATTATACGTAGTCTATTGATGAATTTTACAGCTTAATTTGGTTCCGTAATAACCTTCTAGCCGTTTGCAAACTTTCACACCAATGTAATTAATGGAATTGCATTGCGTCTTACAGCAATAGATGGGCCTCTGAGAATCTGTTGCCATGGTTACCGGTTTGTATTCGTGCATTAGTGTATTAAATGAAATTAGTTTTCTGGGAATATCTCAAAAATGGTTGGTTTTAGGGCCTTAAAATGTGGATTTCGGGGACACTGGGTCCCCCGAGTTTTGTCTCTCACATTGAGGGGCAGAAAATGATCTTTGTCTCGTCCTTCTACTCCTATTTCAGCATGTATTTTAAGGGGATAGGCCCTCTTTTATGAGAGGTACGGAGAAGGGTTACATCAATGATTAGTGTCGTGCGTCTGATGGATATCTGTACCAAATTTTACGTTGATAAACCCAGCCGTTCTCGAGTTATAAGGGAACAAAGTTGTCCACAGACAAACAAACAAGACAGACCAAAACATTATTTTCGCGCGCATCCATAATAAAACAGTCTGAAACGCGTAAATAACTCAAATTTCCGTAGAAATTGCGAAAAAAAAACATACGAACTTTAATTTTTATGTATGTAGAGATATACTGCACCGCTCGGTGTTGACCGTGTTTTATTGCACAAATTTAGGTTTTACTCGCTAACCGTTGGAGATACACGAAAAGTGATAAGGACCTTTCGGATAGGAAATTAAATTTTGAAGCTCATATGTGCCATCAAAAGTTTGCTATTTCTTAGCGTTCTCTTTTTATTTATATGGAAATATGAAATTTTGAAACCAAAGGGTGTAGTGACGTCACTAAAATGGTCGCCATTTTTTAATAGTGCAAAATATCGAAATTAAAAGTGTCCTATATGTAAACACGGTAAATCAGCTACATCCATGCAAAATTTCATTTAAATCGGACCAGTGGTTCTTGCGTTATTGAGTAACACACACACAGACAGACAGACAGACAGACAGACAGAAAGACAGACACACACCATCTCATTTTTATATATTAGTATGATGTGGCCATGTGGCTCAAGTACATCCTGCTGTATACAGGAGAGTTATCACTCAGGGATGTGAAACAGGTTCATTCACATCAGAAATAGGCAATATATACATATCCCTAATTTCAAACATTCAATATTTTACGACATTTTCAGAACGCATGACTGTATTCTGTTTGTAAACAAGATGGTGTTGTGGGCGAATTCCACTTTTGTACATCCACATGCGAAATGTGATTTCCAAATGCGAACGAAACTCTAGCCTAGCACTGAAACGTCAAGTTGGAAGTAATGATGGCTTAACTATATACAGAGCAAAATGTGCTCCAAAATGTAATGGCAATCGCAGATAGCACGGTAAACAGTGCAAGTGATTCCTATAACACTTTATAATACAAATTAACAGGTAGAGATATCCTTGACTTGTCCTAGAATACTAAAAATAATAATAATGCAACAGTTCTGCCCGGCTGGAGGACAGAGGGCGGAGTTCCAGTGCCGCATCCATATTTGGCCGCAGGTCTGTCTCGCAAACAAAAAACCCCCGTCATTGCCACGCTGGAGGCTACTAGACTATTCTATTTCTGGAAGCAGCTGGACGAAGACTAGCTTCCGGACAGTTCGGGACACCGGTCATCGCCCAACACCTCTGGGGTGGGCGAGAAATTTCTGGAGAGTTCACTAGCAGGTATAAAAGAAAAGTCCCGCGAGGCGAGCTGACAGTTCAGTCGAGTGGAGTCGAGTCAACAGTGACTGACAGCTGTGAGGAGCCGGTGACGTTGTGTACAGCGGAGTAAGCAGGTGCTTGTGAGTTTTGTACGCCATGGAGCGTTGTGTGGGAGGGTAGTAGCGGACAGTGCTACAGTTTGACACATGTGTGGGCAGACACGAGAACTACAAGCGGGACTCGGACGGGAGCTACACGGCGGTGCATCACCGAGCGCAGACTGTGAACTGTGGACCGTGGACTTAGCAACCTGCTGCGCGAGAATTATGTAAATATATGCACGGTACTAATAATACGATCTAGTGATTAGTAACGCAAGCTACCATTGTGTACCGTACCATACCTACTGGACCTATTCGTAGTTTATTTAGTTACTTAAAGTTAAGTGTTTCCAAGATTCTAATAAATCCAAGTCAAGTTCCTTTTTACTCAGTGGTAGAGCCTGCTCCGTCAGTGGGCTTCAGTGACAGTACGAAGGCATCCAGCTAGCAGGCAGCAGTGCTCGTACAGGTTAGAGGGACATTGGCCGAATTTTAAAGTATATTCTCTACTGTCAAGTTGAGAGGGAGTTGATTGATTTTTGATCTGAAGTTGGCAATGATTAAAGACTTCTCCCATGTTACAATGATTTATATGTAACGCCACATATTTGGTAAAAACGAGGTGATAAATTTCAATGGAGCACTGTAACAATCCAACCAATACCTCCTCCAACGTTGATGCAGTATAACATTAAAATTTCAGCGTTTTGGAAGGAGAATACGACCTTGTTGCTCGCACAACTCGATAATGCCTTGGCCGAATCCCGCTTAACACTAGTACAGAGGGCCACGGGCAAACTTTGACTGTGTACTGTATTCTTTACTCTAATGTTGAGTCTTTTGTTCTCTCTTATTATAATATATTTTCATCACTACACAGCGCAATGAAGGGGCACCTCTGCCACAGAACCTTTGTATACTCGACTTTGTTTGGCTCATGTATCCTTCCCCGTGTGAAAGATTGTAAAAATAGGAACACTATAGCCTACGTACCTCACAGTCTGTATCACCGGTGAAGCAGTACCAAACTCACCTACAAGAAAGAAAAACACAAATTAACAAAAAAGCATAGGATCGCATTACATATACATACTCTATCATTAATCACTATTTTGATTATTCCAAACAAAGATTTTCAGAACAAGGCTTGACTTGGTTATTTTAAAGCCGTGTTGCAGGCCGGTAATTTTGTTTGGGTGATTCTTAGGCTCGGTTCCAGTAGAAATATAGTTTCTAATCTTCATATTGTAGTTCCCATCCAAATTTTTCACATTATGTGGGTCAAATATTACAAGTCTTAAAATGAAGCGCAATTTAACACGATGAAAATTTCAAAAAGTACGCTACACATGCTTATAGTAGATCAGTTTATTCTTATTGAGTGACGCAGTAACACATACACTTCACTGTAAACAACGATCTGGCTATATATCAATTTCCTGACTATTAAGATCTGTTCCATCGTCCATCGTGTTGAGCTTATCCACCGTCAACAAATCTTTTTCGCCCCACATATTCTTCCAAATTGCCGAAAACATATAACCAAGGCAGGCACAACACCAACTTTATTTCAATATATTCGAAGGGAGGAATACATATCCGACGCCATTTACATGTATTCGGGAAAAAGAAGGAAAATCTGTCTGGAATCAGATTTGTCAACCATGAACAAAGTTCAAACAGTAGTTCTGGGAGAAAAAAAATGCTGCAACAAACAGACACAATGGTTATAATTTTCAGTACGATCAATCATGGCACTAACGAGGGAAGTACCCCAGCTCGAACGGCTAAAACCGACGCAGTGCTCTTAACATACGAAGATATGTCTGTTCTACTACCCATCACGGGCATTTATCTGTAAAACCCCGCATTAGTGTACAATCAATGATTGGAAGTTACGGCGTCCAAAGATTGCAGAAACGCAATTCTTAGCAGAAACTACCGTGCAACAGGCAATTCGGTCCATTATATTAGGGAAAATCCATTCCTAGCAATTGATTAGGATATATGTGGTAACATTACACAAAGATTGCAGAAACACAATTCGCAGCAGAAACTACCGTGCAACAGGAAATTCGGACCATTATATTAACAAGAAACAGATGTGGTGCAGTATCATCTGGCAAAAGATTGTACACTTGCTTGCAACAAGAAATCTTAACACATGCAGTACCGTGTTGACATAGTCATCTTTCACACAATAGAAGATACTGTGTTGTCCTTCATTCGACGTCGAAGTGTAAATGTGGAGTTGCAATGAAAATGAAAATCCACAACCTGCTTCCAGTCTCCGACCGGGTCAGGAATGGAATGAATTGAGCCCCTATCTAGCGGCGAAGATATGAACTGTGCCGGCTGCCGAGGCCTGACGCACTCCTCTGGGGCAATGATTAAAAGAATGACAGATGAAATGAAATGATAGTGGAGAATGTTGCTGGAATGAAATTTTGACAGGGAAAACCGGAGTACCCGGAGAAAAACCTGTCTGCCTCCGTTTTGTCCAGCACAGATCTCACATGGAGTGACTGGGATTTGAACCACGGGCCCAGCGGTGAGAGGCCGGCGTGCTGCCGCCTAAGCCACGGAGGCTTGGAGTTGCAATGAAGTGATTAAAAAACAGCGGAATGGAACAGTACGCACCCTTAACAAGGGCAACATGTAGACATACTCCATTATTTACGATGTTTCCGCATTGCAATAGTCCAAACTGAAATGCCACGGTGATCACATTATCACATACTCAGGTGGCACTGGCGACCGAACACGTACTTTTACAGATGAATGGCATTGATAGCTATTGACATAGGTACAAGTGTATACTTTAAACCCACTTTCAGTTGGTTTTCGTCGTTCGAGCTGGAATACTTCCCTCGTAAGTTACGTTAACGCTTATTTCAAGAATTCCGCTAGTGCAATTTAAATAATTTTATGTCTTTCCAAAGGAGTAAAAACTGAAGAAAAAAACACCTTAGTTCTCGTTCGGAATATAAAGGCTTCATATGTTAATTCTGTATAACCAATCGGAATAATTTTAACATCGTTCGAAAGCTCTTGCTGAGGGGATTTAAAATATACGAGGGTTGGGGCAAAAATTAAGGTAACTAATTTTTGGCTTGTAGATAAGTGAACGGATCACAAACGTATATGTGTCGTCTGTGTGTCGTGTGGAAGTTCTGCAGGCATAGTGTGTATGCAGAACAACAGATGGCTCTGTGATAGCTGGTAGTAGCGCAGCGAGGGCTGTGAAATCAGTCAGTTGGTGAGTGTCGTGCGAGATGGAAGCAACCCGTGTTGAGCAGCGCGCTTACATCAAA
Source organism: Meconema thalassinum (assembly GCA_946902985.2). Lineage (NCBI taxonomy): Eukaryota > Metazoa > Arthropoda > Insecta > Orthoptera > Tettigoniidae > Meconema > Meconema thalassinum. The sequence goes on along the minus strand of OX336390.1, from coordinate 625,956,806 downwards.
ATAGCCGTTCTCCGAGGGACAAATGCGATGGAATGTCAGTGAATTAGTGGAAGCCCTTGGGAATAATGCCCCACCATACCGTACAGTAGCACGAAGGGTAGGAAAGTTTCAGCAAGGACGTGTGTCAACCAGTGATGAGCAGAGTTCGGGACGACCTGTCAGTGTGCGGACCGACGTAGATCAGGCCCAAATTTAGGAAATCCATCTCTATAAAGCGCAAGAAGCATTTAATGTAACAATTGGGGAAACAACGTTTTTAGGGTGTTTCGACCCCGCTGAATACGAATCTGCCTGTTGCCAAAGCGAAATTTGGACCGGAAGTCCGGTATGCAAGATGGCGGCCAAGATAGTCTTCAAAACTCTGTCGCCCTATATCTCTCTTGTCAGTTGGCTTAAAATATTTATTTAAACGCCGGGTTAGTGGTTTTCATGGATTCTTATCATATTGACATGCTCAGAAATTACTTACCTTAAGTTTGGAGTTCATGGGACCCAAGATGGTCGCCGAAACCTTGTTATGTTTACGTGTTCTTGTATTGGGAGTGCATATCTGTCAGATATACAGTTTTTAGCGGTTAAATGTGTACTAAATGCGTAGACTGGGCACTATCGTTCCATTGGAGAGGAGAAATCGCTCAGCAAACCTTCGCTATGTATGGACAAGGTCTATCGAAAACCAATTGGGGGGAGAAACTAGGTCGAAGAAAAAGAGATAACTCCGACGAAGATGCACTTCTCAAGGTTATGCAGTCGTTCAATTTGATGGACCCTACGGCTCCCAGCTCAAGTGTCTGCAACGTCGCCACAAAAGACCGGGAAACCAAAGACATTCAGACATCGCTCCTGGAAGCAAAGAAGCGTGGCTTTGATCTAGATATCAACTTTGTGAATCAGCGCGTTGTTCTTCGAGAGTCTTCTGAAAAACCTGCCAAAAGTTTTTATGCTACCATACAGAAAAACTCTGCTTGTGGAGGACTGAGAAGATGGACATCTTTGGCTTATTTCATGTATTTCTACTTTGGTTTATTTCTTGTATTTATTCTTTATGTTTGAAGCTCTTTGATATAAGTTAGTGTAATAAAAGATGGCTGCTAAGTAAGATGTCCGTGTTTCACGATCACTGATTTATACATTATACGAATCCCAACATTGGTGCCGAAAACTTTAGATTACGTAGAAATGTGCATTAGAATACGGGCAATTGTGTTTTACTTGTGTACAAAGTAAACTGGTGATGCTATCACTACAAACAGCAATCACGTTTGTACATCCACGCCACGCCGGATTACGAGGTAAGAAGATACTGGAACTTCTACACGCGCCACATACTAACGTGATATTTCAGTTTTAATATTATTGTAAAAGTGATACTACTACGACTAAACAGTGCACGAATTGTAATATAATTACTTTACACCACGTAACGGAATTCACGAATGATAGACGAGCAAGTGCTGCCATCTTGCGGTATATCCTAAACTAAATACCTCTTAGCTATCACGGACACTACAAGACGATCTCACGCATGCGCTGACATCAGACAATCACCTTCACTTGTCGCAGCACGGTACTATTTATTTATTTCGTCACCCATTCTTCAAGATGCAAGACGAGAGTGTTAAGAGTAAACTAGCGTTTTTGAAAAGAAAGCGGAAGACGGAACGAGCAACTATAACTAAATTCAGTACGATAATAAATAGTGCTACGGTCGGCGACATCTCAGGATACGAATATAATCGCATTAGACTCCAAGAAGCTTTAGATCATCTCACAGTTCTGGACGATAGTATACAGGAATGTTTGACCGACGCAGAATACGAGGCCGATGTCGAAAAATGTGAGGAATACATCGACATCGCGAAGAGAGCGATTCTGAAAGCATCACACGCCGAGAATAAATCTAAGTCACTCTCCAGTTTGACAACATCGGTCGCCGGAATGAGTATGCAACCAACGCCAGGATCTCCAGTCCCAACACCCGTCACGCACACAGTGAAGCTACCTGCCGTAAAATTAGACAAATTCGCAGGTGACATTGAGAATTGGGCACGTTTTTGGGAGCAATTCCAGTCTTCTGTTGACAACAATCAATCTCTCGCTCACATTGACAAGCACGTCTATCTCCGTGGATATCTGGAGGGTGAGCCGAAGAATCTAGTTGATGGAATACCGATAACGGCTGATGCTTATGAAGAAACTAAACGGATATTAATCTCTCGCTACGGAAATACTGACCGCATAATTCAGGCCCATCTTGACTATCTCGAAGCCTTACAACCAATTTCAGACGATACTCCTTCTAATCTAAATGCCATGTACATAGAATGCAATAGACGCGTACAAGCCTTACGGGCCTTAGGGGAAAATGTAGATAATTACGGGCGGATGTTATGCCCTAAAATTCTCCGAGCATTCCCTCAAGGTATTGTCCGCCGTTGGATAATTTATTCCAAACGAGAAAGCATTCCCGAGAGTCACATTACCAAGTTGATGGAGGTAGAGGGCGCTGTGATCACACAGAAGATCAGAGGAGATATCACTTCACTCGAATCCTTCTCAGGCACTGCCGCGACACTCCATGTGAACACAAAGTCAAAGCGGACGGGCATGAACACAAAGAAAGTGTATTCCGAATTCTGTGTGTTCTGTGAGACTCAAGGCCACTGGGCCCAGAACTGTGTGAAGATCCGCAATGTAGCTGAGCGGATTGAAAAGTTAAAAACTGCCAACCGATGCTTCTTGTGCCTCAATAAAGGTCACAGTGTGAAGACCTGCATGAAGAAGAGTAAGGTATCATGCGCAAAGTGCAAAAAGAATCATCACATTTCCATCTGCACCGGAGAACAGCCCGCATCAATATCCGTGGGGAAGATTGACGTTACTATGCCGCAGTTCACTTATCTTCAAACGGCGAATATTTGGATCACAGGCCCCACCGGACTGAGAAAACGTACACGATGCATATTGGATGCTGGCAGTCAATCAACCTTCGTAAGCCGAAGTCTGGTAGATCAGCTTCAACTGAATATCGTGGGACACAAGGATTTGACAGTTACCGGATTCGAGTCATCTCGTCACACATCTTCAGCTCGCAGACTCATTGACCTCAACATCAGTGGAATATGCACGGAGGCTGCTCTGCGTATTTCTGCATTTGAGAGTGACAACGTTTACTCGCCACATCCGACTGTTCCACTCGACATCCAGTCCCTGTCACGCTTACGAAAATTGAGACTTGCTGATCCCAAGGATGACAACAATGAACTTCCTATAGAACTTCTAATAGGTGGAGACCATTATTGGAAGGTGATACTTGACGACAAGCCAATACGCCTCTCAGACACGTTAGTACTGCTTCCTTCTAGATTTGGATGGATTCTGAGTGGAAATAGGTCAGGAATTACTGTCCACAGCGTCAACGTGCACCACATTCATACTGCTAATGACCCATCTGTCGAGGACGATGATATGCGTCGATTTTGGGATCTCGAGTCCCTAGGAATAAGGGAAGATCAGAAAAGGACCCTCACAACGAAAGATGCCACTATTCTTCAAGAATTCCACGATTCGTTTCACTTACAAGACGGGCGGAGGGTAGTATCCCTACCGAAGAAAGAAGATCTGGTCTTACCCTCAAACCGTAAGAACGCTCTAAATCGTTTTCACACATTGCAGAGAAAACTTGCCGTTAATGCCCAGTACAAAGAAATGTACCATGCGCAGATGATGGACTACATAAACATGGGACATGTTCAGCTGATCGCTACAGAGGAAACTACAAATGATGTATACTACCTGCCTCATCACGCTATCAAGAAAGAGAGAAATGGCACAGAGAAATGGAGGATCGTCTTTGACGCATCATCCCACGAGAGAGATGCACCGTCCCTCAATGATGTTCTGGAAACAGGCCCTAATCTGTTACCAGAAATACTGTCCACGTTGATCCGCTTCCGAACTTACCGCAAAGCCATAGTAGGAGATGGAACTCAAGCTTTCCTTCAATTATGCCTGGATACTGAAGACCGAGATTTAACAAGATTCTTCTGGTTCAATGTGGAGAAGGACGAACTTGGAAAATGGCAAGCAAGAGATGATACAGCCGTCTATAGATTCACTCGTCTACCATTCGGCCTTGCTAGCAGTCCCTTTCTTCTGTCTGCAACTCTCCGTGAACTAGCAACGAGATTCAAGGATCAGTTCCCGTCAGCAGCAGCACTTATGGATCAAAGCACTTTCATGGACGACTTTGTTGCGGGAGCTGAAGATGACAACAGAGTTATCACCTTATATTACGAGGTGACAGGTCTACTACGACAGATACGGATGCCGATGGCAAAATGGGCAACAAATTCTGGACCATTGGAAGGTATATGGAGAGCCGAAGGACGTGAAACGAAAAGGGAAACCGGAGTACTAGGTGTACGATGGGACACAGAATCAGATTCACTACTCTTTGACCATACAGATATCACCGACAACCTTTCGCAGGATCCAGGAACCAAACGAAAGCTATTGAAAACGACCGCAAAGTTCTACGACCCTCTTGGATTACTTTCACCGGTGTCCATAGTTGGAAAAGTTCTCTTCCAAGACACCTGGTGTAGGGGCATAGCATGGGACGAAATACTTCCACATGACATTGCATTGCGATGGCAGCTGTGGATAACCAGCCTCACGGATCTGGCAAGTGTGGTCATTCCAAGATGGATTGGTTTATCAAGGACAACATCGGAGACTTCACATGTCCACGTGTTCTGCGACGCGTCGGAGCGGGCCTACGGAGCTGCACTGTATGTTCGAACGTCTACCGACGTAAACACTTATATACACCTGGTCTGCACTAAGAATAGACTGTCTCCAGTCAAGAAGGTTACACTCCCACGACTAGAACTACTGGCCATCTTAGTGGGTTGCCGTCTTCTGAGGTATTTCTGCCAAGCAACAGACTTTAATGTCACCACATCTACTCTGTGGAGTGACTCCATGGTCGCTCTAGGTTGGATTAAAAGCGATGCAAACCGTTGGAAGACATTCATCTCCAACCGAGTGACGGAAATTCAAGGCATCCTGAGTCCAGCTCAGTGCCGGTACTGCCCTAGCCAGGATAATCCAGCCGACCTCTTGTCACGAGGAATATCCTCAAAAGCACTACAGTCTTCTTCACTTTGGTGGCACGGGCCTGTATGGCTAGCCGATCATCCTAGCTCTTGGCCCCACAGCAGTGTGCCTAACGCCTCACTTCCAGAGACTCGCAAGACGCATCAGCAAACACATAATGTCATTACAACGGAACCTCTCATCATTGCTTCCAGATTCAGCAGTTATTGGAAAATACTGCACATCATGGGTTGGATTTTACGCTTCTTGAACAACATCAGACAGTCGGAGAAAAATTCTGGGAATCTCACTGCACGTGAATTAGAGGCTTCCCGATTGTGCTGGATACGTACAGTCCAACGTGAGTGCTTTTCCGAAGAGCACGACGCTCTGACAAAAGAGAGAAACTTGTCAGGGAGGTCCAGGATTGCCCGCTACAACCCCTTCTTACAGGACGGCCTTATTCGACTGGGAGGGCGCCTCCACCATGCAGACCTGCCAACGCAGCAGAAACATCCTATAGTACTCGATGGTGCACACCACTTCACTAAGTTGTTGATCCTCCAGACTCACATACGGCTACACCACCTTGGAGTACGAATCGTTCTCTCTGTACTACGCGAAGAATTTTGGATCCTCAAGGCACGCCAGGCTGTCAAGAAGGTCATCCACACGTGCTTACCGTGTAAGATCGCCAGAGGCCAACAAGGTAACGAGATCGAAGCCCCGTTGCCTCCAGAACGTGTGCGACTTACTACGCCATTTGCAGTTACGGGTGTGGATTTTGCAGGGCCACTACTCGTTAAGGTGGGGAATCTCGTACAGAAATCATATATTGTGCTTTTCACATGTGCGACTACAAGGGCCCTTCACCTTGAGCTGGCTTTGGACATGACTACGGAGACGTTTCTGATGGCTCTCAGACGATTTGCGGGACGAAGAGGACTTCCAAACACCATTTACTCAGACAACGCTAGAACGTTCCAGGCAGCACACAAAGAAATGACACAACTCAGCCAAGTCCTCACTGACCCACGAACGAGCCAGCACTTCGCCCACAACGGAGTCCAGTGGAAATTTATAGCCCCACGGGCGGCTTGGTGGGGAGGCTGGTGGGAAAGAATGGTGGGTACGACTAAAAGATGCCTTAGAAAGGTATTGGGAAAGGCTCTGATTAGTGAGGACACACTCCGAACTCTATTGGTAGAAGTAGAAGCCGCCATTAACTCCCGACCCATAATCCAAGATGGCTCGGAGACACTGACTCCAAGTCATTTCCTGACTGGGGCACGGCTGACTACCCTGCCCAACGTCTCCGAACCCACGACCCGAATAGACCTGAGGAAGGAGAGGAGACTTAGAGAGAAAATGCAGGAGGACTTCCTCAAGAGATGGAGGAATGAGTATCTTCTTGATCTGAGAAGCTACCACGAAGTACGCCGCCCAAATGGACAGACGAAGGAGTGCCGAGTAGGAGATATAGTACTACTACAGGACGACATGCGACCTAGACACATGTGGCAGAAGGCGCGAATAACTGAAAGGCGACCAGGCAGGGACAACAAGGTGCGAACCCTCATCCTTCAGATGGCCAACGGGACCAAGATTAGTCGGCCTGTACAGCTGGTCTTCCCTCTCGAGATAGACCAGGGTGGGGAGGATGTGGAGGACTGAGAAGATGGACATCTTTGGCTTATTTCATGTATTTCTACTTTGGTTTATTTCTTGTATTTATTCTTTATGTTTGAAGCTCTTTGATATAAGTTAGTGTAATAAAAGATGGCTGCTAAGTAAGATGTCCATGTTTCACGATCACTGATTTATACATTATACGAATCCCAACACTGCTTTCACTCCCTCAGACCTCTTCAAAGTCAAGGACACTAAAGATCGGAAGACGGTTGTCGAGGCTGGCAGGGATGTTCTACGTCGTCTAATTGTAGCTTACGAAGCAGGCAGACAAATTGACTTGCCCTCCATTTTGAAGCACGAGCTTCTTCCTGTACCTTTATCGTTGGCGGAAATTGATGGCACCCTCAGATCGTCTGAAAAAAGCATCAATGATAAATCTCGTTGCTGAAGGCGTGGAATGCCCAAACTCCATTGACATTGATCGGAACACTTCGCAACTGATTATAGACGGTCAAGCTTTAGTAAACAGTAAATGCCAGTACTTTTGGAGACCTTGCTGCAATCTTCACCTTGGAAGACCGTATGCCAGAGTCGACATCCTTTTCGACCGGTATCGTCCCAATCAATTAAAAGTGGGACCCGCTGCAGACGGAGCAGGGGAGCTGCTCCAGTCAGAAGGGACATCACAAGTGCAGCCATTCCACTGCCAAAAGATTGGAAGAATTTTCTTGCACTGGGAGAAAACAAGGCCGACCTAGCCCGCTTTCTCTCACAGGAAGTTCTTCAACATGTCTTTGAGGCCATCGAAGTTGCTGTTTCCGGAGGGCTCATACGCGAAGACGATGTGAGATCAACCAACACCCAATTTGACGTCAGTGCTCTAGCAGCGACACATGAAGAGGCCGATTCACGCGTTGTACTACATGCTGTCCACTCTCATGCTGACAACATCGTCGTCATGGCCAGGTATACCGACATTTGTTTGCTGTTGATCCATCACTTTGACAAAATGACCAGTTCTAAAGTGCGGACGTTGAGTGGCACAGCAAAAGAAAGGAAGTATCTCCCAGTACATGAGATTTGCAAAATTCTTCCTAATGCTCAACAGAAGAACATCTTGGCGTTCCACGCAGTCACGGGTTGCGACTCGACGTCTCACCTTGCAACGATAACGAAGAAAGCAGCATGGAAAGTTTTTAATGGAACGGCATGCCAACTTCTGGACAACTTTGGGCACTCTCCGCTAACTCCCTCACCAAAAGCGAATGCAGAGAAGTTCCTCGTACAGCTCTATAAGTTTGGTAAAGTTTTTTCAGGTGTTTCAGTCAAGATTTATTTAAAAGTCCAAAGATTAATTTAATGTTACAACGTTTCTTTTTCACTGAACAGGTGGCCAAAGATGTATCTAGCGGGGATGAAGCCCGACATCAGCTTTTCGGTGTTGTGAAAAAGCCAGAAGCCTTGCCTCCAACAAGCGATGCGCTGCGACTACACCTCCTAAGATGCCATTACCAGGTAAAGAAATAAAAGGATGGGAAGCATACCGTGATCAGTATAACTAGTTGCTTTTCGGTAATTATAATTTAAAAAACATTTCAGGTGAATGTGTGGGAAATGCTCATCATGCCCGACCGGTGGTGATGAATCCGGAGTCATATGGGTGGAGGCTTCACCAAGATGAGTACATTCCCATCCTTTTGACCTTTGAGCCCGTCCCCAAAGCCTGCACGGATATTCTAACCTGCAATTGTTCGTCTCATTGCGTGACATCAATGTGCACGTGCAAAAAGATTGGACTGACTTGCACCAAGTTGTGCCACCGCTCTCACCAATGTCTTAACTCTTTAAGTGCTTGATTTATGGTTGATTTATTATCTTTCTTGTATTATTGCCTTCAGCTAATGACGCTAGATTGATTTTTATTATCTTTTTACAATCCTGCAATAAACAATGTTTGAACTCTAGAATGGTAGTTTTCTTCACTTCCTTCGGCGACCATTTTGGATCTCATGCACTCCAAACTTAAGGTAAGTAATTTCTGAGCATGTCAATATGATAAGAATCCGAGAAAACCACTAACCCGGCGTTTAAATAAATATTTTAAGCCAACGGACAAGATATATATAGGGCAAGAGCGTTTTGACGACCATCTTGGATACCGGACTTCCGGTCCAAATTTCGCTTTGGCAACAGGCAGATTCGTATTCAGCGGGGTCGAAATACCCTAAAAACGTCGTTTCCCCAACTGTTACATGAAAATGCTTCTTGCATTGTTTATTTTTGAAAACGTGCCTGCTCTAACGTGGCAGGTACCGTCATCGAGCAGCTCCTGGATGAAGACAGACGATGGACGCTACTGGAGTTAGAGAGGGCAAGTGGCATCAAGAAACGCACCGTCCACAGGATATTGCGTAATGTGCTGCAACTACGCAAAATCGTATCGCGGTGGGTACTGCATGCAATGACGGAAGTTCAAAGGTGCAAGACCACATAAAGCAGGGTGTGTACGGCAGCTACTGCGACGTTGGGGATGGGAAGAATTGGAGTACCACCGTACTCTCCCGACATTTCACCCCGTGACTTTGATCTTATTCGAAAGATTAAGGAACCACTATGTGGTAGGCGGTTTGCAACACGAGAGGACATTGATAATGCTGTGCGCCAACAGGTGACCCGATTCACACATGGTGAGGCAAATGCTGAGGCACATGGTATTCAGCGCCTCCCACATCGTTGGCAGCATGTGGTGACAGTAGCAGGGGACTACTTTGAGGGTCTTTAGGCCCAGATTTGTCATGCAACTGTAAGTGTACTGTGTTGTCATTCTTTTGCACCGTGAAGGCCATATTGCCATGTATACTACCGTAATAAATTAAATTAGTGTGTTACGATATTTCAGTGCTATTCATTGTCCACACATGTAGTCAACACCTTGTCCTTTCGTCTGTATGTGTCACATTTTCCAACCGGACTGATATATTCATGAATAAAATTTTTTAAAAATAGTTGCCATGACTTTTGTGCCAACCCTCGTAAATGTGGCAGAATAATTGGAAAACCCACCGGAAAAATAGAAAAAACATATTTCTCGTATATAAAGGGTGAAAGCTTATTTATGGAATTCTGTTGAATCAATCAGAATAATTTTAACGTCGTTCTAAAGCACTTGCTGAGGAGATATTAAAACATCTAAAAGTGGCAGATTAATTGGAAAACCCAATGGAAAAGTGAAAGAAAACATATTTCTCGAATATAAAGCCTTCATACATTATCGTTTATTTCTGAAATTTTGTTGAACAATCGGAATATTTGTATGTCGTTCAAAAGCGCTTGCTGAGGGATTTTTTCATTAAAGTCTACCGAATCTCTATACTTTGTATGTCGTTTGAAATCCTTTCCTGAATGGATTTTATAACAAATCTTAAAAGTAATAATTTAATGTTGTTCGAAGGCTCATCCTAAATATTTAAAAAAAAACACGCCGTAAATACACTGCCCGAAAAAAAAAACCTTAACACTTGGTAAAAAGCATAGTTAAATTCTACGTTGTATATAATTATCAATGTTTTCCAATATGTATTGATTGGCCGGTGTTCTGTGAAAGTTACTGAAGGAGAATCAATAAAGAATAACAACAGGAGGTTATTTTTAACGCAATTGTGCACCACTGAAACTGTGGTGAACGCTCCCGCGCGTTTCTCATTCATTTGGCGCCAATAATACATACCATGATTTCGGAATTAAAGTAGTCTTTCCGCCTTTGACGCTGATTGATGAATATTTGAGGATTGTCGGATAGGTTTCTGAGCCATAAACAACTCCTCAACATACTTTTAAGTCCCGTGGAATATGTGAAAGCAGTAACATAGCGAATGATGATCGTAGCTTCCACCATGTAGCCGAGGCGTTGAATACGTCTGCCACAAGCGTTTATCGGGCTGTGAAACGTTTTGAGAATAATCATGCCTATTGTAGAGAACCTGATTCCGGTCAACCAAGGTGCACTTCTTTGCAAGATCGCGTTTTGAAGCTGCAAGTGTTGAGGAACCGACATCTTACCGCAAAATGTGGCTCGAAATCGTCAGATACAAGTCCACTGCGTAGCTGTCAGGGAGCACACAGCCAGAAGGAGGCTCCATGAGGCAAACCAGGCTCTAAAAGACTAGCCAGAGAACCAACACTTCTGCCACATCACTGAAGGGACTACCTTAATTTCGCACGGGTGCATGAACATTGGACTGAGGATCAGTGAGGACGCGTATTGTTCAGTGACGAGTCCAGATTTAATTTGAGGTCACGTGATGGATGTGGTATGTTGTGAAGGAGGATAAAAGAACGCTTTGTGCCTTCTACTTGTTCCGAAATTACACAGTTTGTAGGAGGTTTCGTGATGGTATGGGGTGGCATAAGCTCAGATAATCGTACTGATCTCGTACTCATTGAGAATGGCTGTCTCATAGCACACAGGTACGTTGGGGGAGATTGTCATTAATCACGTAATGCAATTTGCATCCTCCTTCGACGAAAATATTGTCCTCATGCACGACAGTTCTAGACCCCCTGCTGCTCAGTGTGCCACGGAGATTTTTCGGGAGGGCAATATTCCCACTCTGGATCGGCCAGCAAGGAGTCCCAACCTGAACCTGATTGAGCATATGTGGGGCATGATTGGTCGTCGACGTCAGCGTTGATTTTTCAACAATCTGGCTGAACTTTCAGTAACGGCATAAGAAGAATGGGAGAATGTACCACAAGAGGACATCCGAGGCTTTATCGGAAGCATGCTCAGAAGACTCGTGGAAGTAATCACAACCAGGGGTTGAAACATCATCTACTGATCGTATAATCAACATCCAAGAATTATCCAGTACATTTCCTTGAACGTATGTCATATAAATCATTAGTTCCGATAATAAGAAAATCTGTCGCTTCTGTATCTTTCAACTTACAATAAAAAACATATTATCTTAAATCAATATGTTTTGAACATTGTCTTTGACATTTGCATGGAGATATTTCTCTTATTCTGTAATGACATTTTGAAAATAAAAAAAAAAATTTTGCTCCCTTAAAATGAGATTATTTTTAAAATATCAAGTGCTACGCTTCTTTTCGGAGGGTTATACAGTACCGTATATACAGTTTGTAGCACAATGCAAGGTAAGAAATAATAAAACGTGCGTAACCGATTTCGAAAAGAGGTGCCAATTACTTTTAAAATCCCTTAATACTCGATTGGGGGAAAAATGTTACAAAAAGGATAGATATCTATTGCGTAGGTCTGGGTAATATATTGAAAATCACCTAGAGACCGTTGTATTTTTCAAAGCAAGTGGTTTTATTGCTAATGATGAAAATAAAATTATCACAGGAGGCACTTCTCTAACTTATAGGCTACATAATGCCCAACCACACTTACAGGCAGACGTCGGTGATCGGAAGCGGTGTGTTACTTTAATGGGGTGATGGAACATTGAGGTCTTTTATCATACTTCGAAAACAGAAAAGAGTGGAATCCCAAACCTTGAAAACATGAGGGAAACAGCAAAGAAGACCAGGAACGTGAATGATTCCCTACGTCTCCTTACGTAATGTCACTAGGTCGGAGGAGAACAAGAATTGACCGAGTGAGGTTGGATGGCTGTTGTTGCATTTGAGGGCCATTGGCATTGTGGCCATTCAGCCCCATGCACTCGGGTGTATATATATAAATGATAACCTGTGTTAGTGTGATGATTGCATTAGTGTGAGGATTGGGAAGGAGGTGGCCGTGGCCTAAAGTTAGGAACTATCCCGGCATTTGCCTGGAGTAGAAGTGGAATACCACAGAAAACCACTTCCTGGTTGGCTGAAGTGGGAATCGAACCCACCGTTTCTCAGTTTTGCCTGGAGTAGAAGTGGAATACCACAGAAAACCACTTCCTGGTTGGCTGAAGTGGGAATCGAGCCCACCGTTTCTCAGTTTTGCCTTACGAGGCTAAGAGCATCCTGTTCCAGACCTCAGATCAGAATTAAATAGCTTGGCAGAGCCGGGAATCGAACTCATGCCTCCGGGGCAGTGGTAGTGGTCATTGTTGCCTTAAGAGTTCGGAACACCGATGTTAATGAATGAATGTTATTATACAGGAATTGAAAGGAAGTGGGCCATTAAGCTGTGGTCCCATATGACGAGCTCTTTATTATTATTATTATTATTATTATTATTATATTAATAACAATAATAATAATAATAATAATAATGAGGCAGAGGACAGTGGCATTTCACTATTAGGTCATGCATCAGTACACTTCGATCAGTCTCAGTGTAGAAGGTTCGGAAGCTAACTGCTTTACCTTAATTTAGTCTGGAAAGTCTGTTAGTCGAGACGATGTAAAGGGATGGCTAAAATAGCTCCAACGTGGCGATTTACATTAGTCATGCGTTTTTGAAGTAATGATTGCATACTAATATAAACCATTTGTCCCGCTAAAAATAAAACACTAGGCTAAAAGCACGAAGAAGAGGTACGATATTAATGAAAGCGTAGATACGAATATATAATTAGTTTATTTAAATGAGTTGTATAGCCATTAAATCTGTAATTGCTAATTATAGCATATTTATTCACCTGAACTGCAGGTGGCAGAGTATTGTTCCAGGTCACGCACGAAGTGTGGGACGTGCTAAAGAGGAACAAGGCTGCAGTATGACCTAGCCACAGAAAGGCCCACGAATCTTGTAGGTAGAGGAAGGCACAAATCATCGAACTTGGCTGAGCTTCCAGCATGGTACATGATTCATGGTACATTTATTACGAGAAGGAGAGGAGAAAGAAAGACTATATATCATTTCACGAAGAAGAAGATGAAGAAGAATATTATTGTTGTTTTAAGGGACCAAAGATAAAGATAAGCTAACATAGATAACATAGACAACAACAAGAATGATTATTACAACTACTACCACCATGACAACTACGTACTTAGCAATGTAAATCTAATATACTAGAAGAAGAAAAGGAAAAAATAAAAGAAGAAAGCTTGTAATCTCACAATCATAAGTCATGGGACTTCATATTTACGAGGAATCCGAACCATCAGACGTGACATTTAAATATTAAATAAAGAACAAGGGAACTAAAAGAGACAGAATATAAATGCTCTCAGCCCTCGGAAAAGTGGTCGCCAATACACGCCCCTCTAGTTGAGCCGCTAGGGGAAGAAGAAGGTAACCACCTTGAAAGGAAGCTGAGCCATGAGAGGCTCAACTTGGAAAGGGTCCACTCCAAGGCCACGGTAAAAAGGGAAAACGAACCCAGCTCTAGAATTCCTGGAGGTCGCCAGTCCCACGGCCGTTAGCCTTTGAGGATGTGAGGTGGTGAATGTACAGTAGTTGTAAGGTTGAAGATGAAGACCTCTTAGTGTGGTAGTGGGCTACACACACCCTGTCCCTTTAGTCACCTCTACAATAGGCAGGAAATCGTTGAAAAAAGTAGTTCCGTGAAGAACTATACAGCTTATTTTCATATAGGCTATCCTATTTATGTTAATTGCCTCTATCAACATACAAAATTTCAGTTTGATTGTTGTAATACATTCGTAGATATTGAGAACCATCTAAATATTTCGGATAGTCGCCATGTTGGATTTTTATATATGTAGGCCATAGAGTTATGTACTATTAGATGACGATTTTTGCGTAGGTTCATTATTCAAACGTTCACTTCGATCGCATGACAAATACACGAGAAATAAAAACTTATTTTTAAAAATGCGCACAGCCGCCATCTTGAGGTTGTGTGAACAATTGAAGTAAATTAGATGCCAGTGGTTTACAATGTGTATAAATATTTACTGTACCATATTTCAAAAGGAAAAGGAATTTTGTAGTTTAACGTGACCGTTAATCTTGCGATCATGAGCCACGGGACCTCATTTTAACGTGGAATACGAACCACAGGACATGGCATTTCATTTCGAAAATGTACCATATTTCACTGCGCTCAGATGGTTACATCGCGAGAAAAGTCAATTAAAATGTTTCACATTCGCTTGGCCACCATGTTCGCTTTGTATTATACAGGTTTCTGAAAGTCTCATAGCTGAACTTTTAGTAGTACCCTTCATCACCGTACAAAATTTCAAGGAGATATCAGTAATAGCTTCGGAGATATAGAATGCCGGTGAAATATTTCGCACAGCCGCCATCTTGAGGTTATGTAGACAATTGAACTAATTTAGATGCCAGTTCATTACAATGTGTTTAAAGATTTGATGTACCAAGTTTCATTGCGTTTGGATGGTTAAATCGGGAGAAAAGTCTCTTTAATAGTTTCAACTTCGCTTGACCGCCATGTTCGTTTTGTAGTTAACAGGTTTTTGAAGGCCCCGTAGGCAAACGTCTTGTAGTGCCCTTTATCACCGTACAGAATTTCTGGGTGATATCAGTAACAGTTTCGGAGATACGGAATGCCGGTGAAATATTTCACACAGCCGCCATGTTGGATTGGTGAGACGTAAAATAATTTGAAGGACACGGTCGGGTTCGGTCAAATTGGTGCTATGACCTTACTGAGTTTAATTGATATCGCTCCAGCCGTTTAGAAGTTATTAGGGACACACACACAGACACACACACACACACACACACACACACACACACACACGGACAAAAGGTGATCTCATAAGGCTATTTTTTTCATAAAATGAAAATAGGCTAAAAATACTCTAAAAATAAATGTTCTGTACCAGGAAATAAAATATAAAGGCAAATTAACACGTGAAAATTTAATACATCCTAGGCCTCGGATAACATAATACTACTGGAAACACGGTATGACAGGAGCCCAACATAAGTGCAAGCAATGCCGGACTCAATTGGGATCCAGTGGTCGCCAACTCACGTTATGAGCCGCTCGGGAAAGAAGAAGAAGAAGATGATGATGATGATGAGACAAGAGTAGACGATTTTCTTCTATGCCATTAATACGAGAAGAAACTCAGGAATCATTTGGGACCGCCAATTCCCGAACTCATTAAGTGAGACTACGAGCTACAACTGAAGGGTCTACTTTCTTGTTTGCAGGTTAATAGCCTGAGTGTAAAGGATCTGATGATGATCGCTTGACGTCGAAACTAGTCATCCAAGTGCATTAACTAATCCCATGTATTCTTTTTCAGGTTTAGGGAATAACACCCATACAATTTGGGTACAATCGTGATGACCGACTGAAATGCATTAACTAAGCCAACATTGAAAACTGGCTTCCAACACGATAACGTATGTTGGGATTCATATTTTCACTAACGAGAGGTCAGTACCTCACTATAAATTAGACAATATATTACAACCCAATATTCGGCCTGTTGCGAGAAAGAAGGTGAGGAATAAATGGTCGCAGGTCGTAAGGATTATGCGATACGGCCACTATTGACGGTATAGATCAGGTGGTAGCGCTGCTGATTCATAGCCGAAGGCTGTGGAAGAATTGTTCAATTTGTTCAATTTTCTTGCAAAACGTTGTAACAGTATGCACATACACAAATTTCAAATACTGTATTTCAAACAAAATCTTTCTTTTTCTTAATGATCTTGTTTTTTCCCCACAAATTATTCATTAGGATGCGTATTTTTTCAATAAGAAAAGGAAGTGTTTTTTTAGCGTATGGCTTTTAGTGCCGGGAGTGTCCGAGGACATGTTCGGCTCGCCAGTTTTTGTAGCTGCTTCGAGAAGGACACCCACTGGGTGAGCTACAAGTACCGTTGGGGAGGAAAGTGGGAATGTAAGGTCGAGGAGTTGGAAGGTAGCGGCTGTGGCCTATAGTTAGGGACCAACCCCGGCATTTGCCTGGAAGGAAGATGGGAAACCACAGAAGACCATCTTCAAGGTTGCCGGCGGGGGGATTCGAACCTCCTCGCCTCCCGGATGTGAGCGACTGCCAGCAGTCATGCCGTAACGACCTCGGCTAACTCACCCGGTAAAGGAAGTGGTGTTTTGAACTGAAAAGATTATAATTATGAATCATAATTATAGGCAGAATTTACAAGATCGTCATTAATCATCTTCGAAATCTGGGAAACTTGTGACTGTTCTGTACAAAATCCTTTGAAACCATAGGAAAATAAAATTTGTTTCTTCTAATCGACCATTAGGGAGGCCAAACAAGTCCAGCGTATTATGACGAAATATTATAGAATGAAGATAGATTGCCGGCGTGCATCCCAAAATGAACTCCTTTTATTCAACCAAGCGATGCCTATTTTTATAGGTAGCCCTAGTTTAAAAAAAAAAACTTATCAGCGTATGCAAAACTGTGCATTTGAACAGCAACACTGTGAAATCCATTCCCGAGAGGATTGTATAAAAACTCAAACTACTGCTCAACAACAGTTGTCCTTACATATCGTTTTTGATATGTTATGATACGATACGCGTAGTTTGGAGCGAAACAATCCAAAAATGTTTTTGAACGTCAATGGGGTCTGCTTCCCAATAAATGGCCTGAGAAAACCTCGTTCTTGTAACAAATCGTTATTTATTAGATGTGGGAGATAAATTTTCTGTTTAACGTGTTTCTACGGTAACTATAATTTTAGCTCGTGCGATTGAATTGTATTACTATGTGAAATGAACATCCTTGTATACTACATTTCGATCATTTGAAAACATTTGGGAAATGATGATATTTGTTTTACGTATGTAACTACTGCGGCTTTTAGAGACGCCGGAGTGCCGGAATTTTGCCCCGAAGGGGATCTTTAACGTGCCAGTAAATCTACTGATACGGCTCCCTCAAATGCCAGCTGACTGCGCCTGCAACCTTGGCCACAACAAGCGTGAACGTTTCAGCTGAGCCACGCAGCCAGCCACATTTAGGAAAGTATCTGAATAAATAGACATTTCAATCAAATAAAAAATACACAATGGGAAAAAGAATAGGCAGCGAGAATCGATTTCACAACCTTCCAGCTACAAACCGGCAGCGCTACCATCCGTGCTATCCGGTCAATTGGAAGACCATATCGCGTAATCCATAAGACCCTCGACAATGTTTTTCAGCGCCTTCTTTCTCGCAACTGACCAAATATTGGGTTGTAATACAGTATACAGTGCCACTTCTGGTGGACCCCTTGTCAGACCAGCGATGTCAAAAAAGGCTAGCATACTTTGTAATAATTAATAATACTGCATTTAGAAGTGTACGAGGAAGTGTTCTGCACTCGATGTGATAAGGAACGTCATCGTTAAAATGCCTATGATTACACAGCTCAGCCAAGACACAAGGAACGGGCCAATGCAAGCTTCCACCACAAGGCCACTTATTATGATTATTAAACAAAGGCTTCTTGTTTAATTCCCGGCAGCGCGAGCCAACTTGGCCAGACGATCGTAATGTTCACTCAACTGGTACTCAAAAGCACATTTGGAACAATAGCATCTTTATTCTGCGATATCAACATACGTTATGGTTTCAGTTCTGTTGCATGGATATATTGTTGGAGTAAAGAAAGCTTTATAGTCGTTCAACACAAATTTTGTGGCCAGGCAGAAAATCAAGCATTTGTATGCCCTAACATGAAGAACATTACATAAAATATTTATCACAAAATAACATGCTTTTATGCACAAAAATAGGGGTACTTTAAATTTCATTTATGAAAAAAAAAATAGGCTTATGAGATCACCTTTTGTCCGTCTGTGTGTGCGTGTGCGATGGTGTGTGTCCCCCTAATAACATCTAAACCGCTGGAGCGATTTCAATGAAACTTGGTAAGTTCATAGCACTATTCCGGACGACCCTGAACGTGCCCTTCAAATTTTGCTACGTCTCACCAATCCAACATGGCGGCTGTGCGAAATATTTCACCAGCATTCAATATCTCCGAAACTAATACTGCTATCACCCTGGAATATTTTACGGTGATAAAGGGAACTACTAGAAGTTCACCGATGTGACTTTTGAAAACCTGGTAACTAAAAAACCAACATGGCGGCCAAGCGAAGTTGCGACTTTTAAATAGACGTTTCTCGCGATTTAACCAACCAAACGCAATAAAACTTGGTACAGTATATGTTTATACACATTGTAAAGCACCGACATCTAACTTCGTTCAATTGTTTACATTACCTCAAGATGGCGGCTGTGCGAAATATTTCACCGGCATTCTATATCTCAAAATATTAGCGATATTAGCCTGAAATTTTGTACGGAGAAAAAGGGCACTACTGAAAGTTAATCTATAAGACTTTCAAAAACCGGTTAACTACAAAACGAATATGGCGGCCAAGCGAAGTTGACAATTTTAAATAGACCTTTGTCGCGATTTAATGATCCAAACGCAATAAAACTTGGTACAGGAAATGTTCATACACATTGTAATTCACTGGTATCTAATTTAGTTCAATTGTTTACATAACCTCGAGATGGCGGCTGTGCGAAATTTTAAAATTAAGTTTTTATTTCTTGTGTCGTAGTCATGCGATTGAAGTGAAAGTTTGAATAATGAACCTACGCAATAATTGTCCTTTAATGGTACATGACTCTATGGCCTAAACATATAACAATCCAACATGGCTGCTATCCGAAATATTTAGATGGATCTCGATATCTACGAATCTATTACAGCAATTAAACTGAATTTTTAATGCTCATGGGGCTATGAACATGAGTTCACCTATAGGACTTTCAATAGCCTGGTGATCACAAATCCAACATGGCGGCGACGCGAATTATAAATATTCACTTGGTCGTTTCTCGCAATTTAACCATCCAAGTGCAGTGACACTTTGTACAGTAAATCCTTATACAAATGTTAATCCACTGGCATCTAATTTTTTTCAATTGTTTCCATAACCACAAGATGGCAACTGTGCAAAATTTGAAAATCTCGATTTTACTTCTTGTGTCCTAATCATGCGATTGAAGGTTGAATACTACACGAACACAATAATCTTCATGTAAACAGTATATAACTCTAAGACCTACATAATATATAAAAATCCGAAATGGCGACCATCCGCAATATTTAGTCGGTTCTCAATATCTACGAATCTATTACAGCAATCAAACTGAAATTTTGTATGTTAGAAGCAATTAACATGAGTATGATATATGAAAATAGGCTGTATAGGTCTTCACGGAACTACTTGTTGTACATACATTTTTGTGGTAAATATATTATGTAATGTTAGGACAGTATTGTAGCTGTTGCCTAACAAAGCAACATGCAACAAACAGAGCAAAAATAGGTTAATAATTGTTTGAGTTATCAGGGAAAAAGTGAACCCAACAGGTTAACAGTCGCCATTTTAATGTTTGTTTTATAT
Source organism: Meconema thalassinum (assembly GCA_946902985.2). Classification (NCBI taxonomy): domain Eukaryota; kingdom Metazoa; phylum Arthropoda; class Insecta; order Orthoptera; family Tettigoniidae; genus Meconema; species Meconema thalassinum. Next base: position 625,936,767 of record OX336390.1, on the reverse strand, counting down.
GTTTAACAGTGCTGATGACAGTTTAAAAATTTGCACATGTACTCTACAGATGAGGGAGTTATCATGTAAAAAGTTTTATTGGTTTATATATAATAGAAATAGGATATAAAATTGTTTAAAATTGTTAAGTTTTGAAGTTAACCAATTCCCTTAAGTTACAGCATGTTAAAAATGTGCTACCAATTGCAATATTTAAGAAACTTATAGTGGACTATGTATTAAATATAGCCTATATGCTGCCACGGGAAGCATTTCTGCAGAAAAGGAATCTGTTGACATCAGATATAGATTTAGGTACTGCTCCCGTAAAATGAATTATTTGGGATGAAAATAGGAATATTTTTCGAAGCCCATGATAAAATTTAACCAAGCAATATCGAGGCTGGAAATTGGCAGAAACCAGTCTCTCGGCGACGTCGAGCAGAAGGGAATTTCCGTCACGTGATTATATTGCGCAATGGAAGGTTCGAGAAGCCTAGACTCGGCCTAGCAACAGCGAATCATCCCAGGAATTGTTTAAACATTGTTATAAATTATCTGATTGGATATGAGCCTACAGCCAATAAGAAGAAGTTTTAGAGGAGACGGGAGTTCCAGCAACTAAATTTTATGGATATTTATCACATTTAAGCCCCAAGAGAATGAATTTAAGTAATGGTAAAGTGAAGAAAATTATTATAAAATATTGGAAATAGTTTATAAGCCAACAGCAAGTCGCAATTCGAAGGAATAAGCAATTTGCTAGAGCCCGCTCAAATTTTCGAGGGAACGGAAAAGGCGGCCAGAATCGGTGACTTGGAGGGGAGACGCCAAGCATCGAGGCTCTTCTTCATTGGAAGTTTGAACTGATCAGAAGTGTTTTATCGGGAGAGATAGGAGTTCCGAGTGCATCACCGAGTCCGTGAAAGGTTGACTCGTGGAGACGTGGTATCGCAAGGCTAGGAGTAGGAGATTGCCGCGCCAGTGAAGTGAGTGAAGTTGCGAGGAATATAAATGCCGCAATAACTTCGAACTGATCAACTTCAGAAACATTATTTCTAGTACAGATTAGAGCATACAATCTTGTGAAGTATATTACGAACTTTTATTGAATTCGGATGAATATTTTGGGAGATATAAACATTTTGTGAAGAGTTGGAAAAGTGTCTGAATCCAGCGCTATAAAACACTTTTGTCCGAGAAGACTACAGCGAATGCACAGATTCACGTGAGTAACAGTGAGTGTTAGCAATGCTAGTGAGGAACTTCATGGTAACACCAGTATGACGACGGTGTATTCTCAACAGAAGAACATTATTAAGTCTTATAATATGAATATAAGTATGGACTAAATTAGTATGTGCGCCAGGAATACAAGCAGATAGAAGCATTATAGTCAACGATGGAGCTTCGTTAGAGGAATTTGTTCATGACTGTCTACTTTACGAGCAAACATGAGACGTTATGTACAATCACATTCTAGTGCATTATCGTCTAACATTAGCTCGATGTTAACACCAGCGACTACAGAACGATATTCATACCCCATCTCTATGAATATTCAGTATACGAGTGAGGTCCACGACTTCCTTTTCGAATTTAGGACTTTCGACACTTCTCGTTGATTTAATGAAACTGTACCATGACAGTGATAAGAGACATGAAGACTATCAAGAGGTCCAGGGTATTCCCGGTCACAAAGATGATGATGGTTGGCGGTCCGCAGTTCGATCCCGGTCGGAGCTTGCTGTTTTCCAGTAGGGGAATTCGTTCCTTTCCTGAGGTCGTGAGTTCTTGGAGACGAACTAGGATCCAACCCGGATCCTTGATGGACGTAACAATTGAGTTGACCGACTGAAAAGCACCAAACTTTTGTTTACTTAGGCAACATTGAAAAAATGGCTTCAAACCTCACAATTGAGTATTTTATAATACTCTATTTGAACTTCTAGACTCCCAGACAAGGTAGCTGTCTTCATTAAACTTGTAGTTAGAGCATTATAGTGGCATTCTAGAGCAAGTCCTCTATCCATATTTCGACACAATATTTATGTATTCCATGTATAGTCATTTTATTCTTCGAGATCATTTGTAGTGATCGCCTTTCGACGTTTAGCATTGTTTGTTTGCAATCCAATTTCCGAACTGAGATTTTTAACTTGTTTGAGGAATTAGTATTTTTGTCATTTCCTTTAAGGAACAGTAATGTATTTTCGACGTTAATGAATTCATTTTGAATTCAGGTGATAGACATTTTCGTCTATGTTACCAATTAAATTAATTTATTAGTTTAATTTGGGTTTCTTATTCGTCGTGAAGTAACATCAAGAGAGAAGAAAGAAATGGTGATATATTGTGAAATATCACAGCATCGTAACGATCTTAGCATCGTGTTGGAGAGAAATATTTAACGTGGAAACGATGATTATCGTTAGAACTCATAGACATTCGTTCAGAATGGAGGTAATACGAATATGACTAACTGCATGTTTTATTGAAGAAAGCTATGATCTTTTAGTCAGTTAAAATAATTTGAGAATAGAATCTTCTTGGAAGATCTTTATCAACCGACGTTAGGGAAGTTCCAGTATGATTACCTCGTCGAGAATGATCCTTATCGAACACACACAAATAATTTTTGAGATTATGTATTCACGATGGGTAATATAATGTCACATTGTAGACATGATATTCCTTCAACTGTGAAAGTGAAACCAGAAGTATGGAGTAACCAGTACAGTATTTTTTAGCCTACTTTCGATTTTTGCAAAAAATGAAAGTAGACTTATGAGATCAACACAGGGCGAAAAAAGTGTGTCTGTCTGTGTGTGTGTATGTGTGTGTGTGAGTCTGTGTGTGTGTGTGTATGTGTGTGTGTGAGTCTGTGTGTGTGTGTGTGTGTGTGTGTGTGTACTCTGAATGTCTGTCCCCCCCTATCAATTCGAACACGGTGAATGCGAATTGAACGAAATTTGGTACAAAGGTAGCACTAGCAAAGGACACCTCAGTCTCATGTTTTATATCGCCGCCATCTTGACGGAAACGTAATGGCGGCCACACAAATTTTCAAAGCTTAAATCAAATTACGACTAACCTAATCATCCGATCTCTACCAAATTTTGCAACATTATACCTTTATGGGGGGAGCAACCTTTGACCAAACTAATTGGTCATCAACGTAATAGTTTGCGGATGGCGGCCATCTTTGTGTGAAAATCGATTCCCCCTATTAATTCGAACACGGTGCAACCGAATGGAACGAAATTTGGTACAGAGGTAGTACTAACAAAAGGCACCTCAGTGTCATGTTTTATTTCGCCGCCATCTTGACGGAAACGTAATGGCGGCCACACAAATGTTCAAAGCTTAAATCAAATTACGATTAACCTAATCATCCGATCTCTACCAAATTTTGCAACAACATACCTTTATAGAGGAAGCATCCTTTGACCAAATGAATAGGTCATTAGCCTAATAGTTTGCGGATGGCGGCCATCTTTGTGTGAAAATAAATTCCCCCTATTAATTCAAACACGGTGAAACCGAATGGAACGAATTTTTTGTACAGAGGTAGCACTAGCAAAGGGCATCTCAGTGTCATGCTTTATATCGCCGCCATATTGACAGAAACGTAATGGCGGCCACACAAATGTTCAAAGCTTAAGTTAAATTACGACTAACATAACCATCCGATCTCTACCAAACTTTGCAACAACATTCCTTTAAGGAGGGAGCATTCTTTGACCAATCTAATAGGTTATTAGCCAAATAGTTTGCGGATGGCGGCCATCTTTATGTCAAAATTTATTCCCCCTATTAATTCGAACACGGTGAAACCGAATGGAACGAAATTTGGTACAGAGGTAGCACTAGCAAAGGGCACCTCATTGTCATGTTTTATATCGCCGCCATCTTGACTGAAACGTAATGGCGGCCACACGAATGTTCAAAGCTTATATCAAATTACGATTAACCTAATCATCCGATCTCTACCAAATTTTGCAACTACATACCTTTATGGAGCGAGCATCCTTTCACCAATCTAATAGGTCATTCGCCTAATAGTTTGCGGATGGCGGCCATCTTTGTGTCAGAATCGATTCCCCCTATTAATTCAAACACGGTGAAACCGAATGGAACAAAATAGGGTACAGAGATAGCACTAGCAAAGGGCATCTCAGTGTCATGATTAATATCGCCGCCATGTTGACAGAAACGTAATGGCGGCCACACAAATGTTCAAAGCTTAAATCAAATTACGACTAACATAACCATCCGGTCTCTACCAAACTTTGCAACAACATACCTTTATGGAGGGAGCATCCTTTGACCAATCTAATAGGTCATTAGCCAAATAGTTTGCGGATGGCGGCCATCTTTATGTCAAAATTGATTCCCCCTATTAATTCGAACACGCTGGAACCGAATGAACGAAATTTGGTACAGAGGTAGCACTTGCAAAGGGCACCTCAGTGTCATGTTTTATATCGCCGCCATCTTGACGGAAACGTAATGGCGGCCACACAAATGTTCAAAGCTTAAATCAAATTACGATTAGCCTAATCATCCGATCTCTAGCAAATTTAGCAACAACATACCTTTATGGAGCGAGCATCCTTTGACCAAACTAATAGGTCATTAGCCTAATATTTTGCGGTTGGCGGCCATCTTTGTGTGAAATTCGATTCCCCTTATCAATTCGAACACGGTGAAACAGAATGGAACGAAATTTGGTACAGAGGTAGCACTAGCAAAGGGCACCTCGTTGTCATGTTTTATATCGCCGCCGTCTTGACTGAAACGTAATGGCGGCCACCCGAATGTTCAAAGCTTATATCAAATTACGATTAACCTAATCATCCGATCTCTACCAAATTTTGCAACTACATACCTTTATGGAGCGAGCATCCTTTCACCAATCTAATAGGTCATTCGCCTAATAGTTTGCGGATGGCGGCCATCTTTGTGTCAGAATCGATTCCCCCTATTAAATCAAACACGGTGAAACCGAATGGAACGAAATAGGGTACAGAGATAGCACTAGCAAAGGGCATCTCAGTGTCATGATTAATATCGCCGCCATATTGACAGAAACGTAATGGCGGCCACACAAATGTTCAAAGCTTAAATCAAATTACGACTAACATAACCATCCGGTCTCTACCAAACTTTGCAACAACATACCTTTATGGAGGGAGCATCCTTTGACCAATCTAATAGGTCATTAGCCTAATAGTTTGCGGATGGCGGCCATCTTTATGTCAAAATTGATTCCCCCTATTAATTCGAACACGGTGGAACCGAATGAACGAAATTTGGTACAGAGGTAGCACTTGCAAAGGGCACCTCAGTGTCATGTTTTATATCGCCGCCATCTTGACGGAAACGTAATGGCGGCCACACAAATGTTCAAAGCTTAAATCAAATTACGATTAGCCCAATCATCCGATCTCTAGCAAATTTAGCAACAACATACCTTTATGGAGCGAGCATCCTTTGACCAAACTAATAGGTCATTAGCCTAATATTTTGCGGTTGGCGGCCATCTTTGTGTGAAATTCGATTCCCCTTATCAATTCGAACACGGTGAAACAGAATGGAACGAAATTTGGTACAGAGGTAGCACTAGCAAATGGCACCTCAGTGTCATGTTTCATATCACCGCTATCTTGACGGAAACGTAATCGCGGTCACCCAAATGTTAAAAGCTAAAATGTAATTACGACCAACCTAATAATCTAGTCTCTACCTAATTTTGCAACACCATATCTTTATGTGGGAAACATATTCTGACCAAACTGCTAGAACATCAGCCCAATAGTTTGCAGATGGTGGCCAAGTATGTGTGCAAATCGATTCCCCCTATCAATTCAAACTCGGTGAAACCGAATTGAACGAAATTTGGTACAGAGGTAGCACTAGCAAAGGGCACCTCATATTCATGTTTAATATCCCTATAGCACGTTGTATTTCAACAAGCTACTACAACCAACATTCAATCATACTCCTTGAAAAGGACAAAGAGTTATAACAATACCCATGCATTTAGGAGAAAGTAGGCTATATGTTCTTTACTGAACATCTTGTTATTAAATGTATACGCAACAGTTTAGAGATATCCTAGTAACGTTTTTAAAGAAATTGTGAGGAGGTCTTTCACGCTTAGTCCGAAGGTAGTTGACATGTATAGATTAATGGATTAAAAACTGATGTTATTGTTTGTTATACCAGCGGTTGGTTTGACAACGCTGAGGAATTATGCCCTTTTTAAGGAATGACAGTTTTTAGGAAGTGAAGATGATAACCTTTTGATAGTGGTTTATATGTTTGTAATTCCGTGTGCAGTTTGGCATACGAGAGGATTTTAGCGAAGGAGTTTCCGCATTATAATACAGTCATTGCATGGGCAAGACTATTTTTGGCAAGGCATAAGGTGAGTTAGCAGAATTCCTTTTATTTCATACACGACTTTGGATAAGTGAAGATAATAGGGTCACAGCTGAAATTTAGACGGGAAATTGGATATTGAAGTCTGTTACGTTTACTCTTATTAACTTTTATTATACCCAAGGATGTAAATACGTATGTTTAACCTTTGCTGGTCGAATATATTTGACTTATTTTGACGACAGACCAGAATTGAGTATAAGTGGTAGTACTCCTGAAATTATGGAGAATTGTGAGGATCCCATTAAATTGCAATTAGCATTGATGCGAGATCGGAGCTTTTTCTCGAGTGTAAATAGATATTACATTTTTATCTTGATAATAGCTCATGCTATTGTACGTGTTTTAAATTCATTGGTTGTTAACTTTCATTACTTTTCAATCGAGGGTATAATGTGTTAGGTTTAGGAAGTTATTTGATGTTTTAGCACAGTGGATAGCGTATGAAAGTCGATGTGGTTGAATGCGGTTTGTTTATTGTTAAGTGTGTATGAAAACAACTCCATTGGGGTATCACAACGCGAGGGAGTGAAAGGAACAGTGTGTGAAAGTTTCAGTGTGTTAACATGTAGGGTGTATGAGAGATTTGCGTTTTTGTCTGGCGTAAATCAGATTTATATAACGTTGTTTGTTGATGGCAGAAGTGTGCATTCTCGGTCAAGGGAGACAAGCGAGGGTCTTTTCAAGAACTCGTTTTTTCCAGCCAAGGCACCGCCACATAAATGAGGCGACATGTTGCTTGCCAACAGTGTCAATGAATGGATCAGCCGGTGTTGGAGATTGTAACGGGCTGGATTATATAATCTGTCACGCGGCTAGAGTCGCGCGCTGCAAGGACCCAGGTGTCCAGCGGAGCGTGCCACAAGAATGTGAAACACGCGGGGGTTTTTAATTGTTTTAGTTTGTTGTAATAGACTTTAGCCGCCCCAAGATTTTGTCACGTGTTCGTGGAACACAGGAGTGTCAGTGGCGTAGATGTGAAGAGGTGAGAATGGGTGTGCATTTTATTAAGTGTATGAATGTGTAGATATAGTTTACTTTTTGTTATTAAATTTTTTAGTTTTGTTAGACGCCGCGTCGTTTCGATTTATTTTAGATATGATGATGATAATCGTGTGGCCTCCGGAGAGGCCTAGTGCAGGTCTTTCTAGTTGACACCCGTGGGCGACCTGCGCGTCGTAATGAGGATGAAGTGATGATGAAGACGTCACATACACCCAGTCCCCGAGCCACGGGAATTAACCCCAGGAGATTAAAATCCCTGATGGCTCGGCCGGGAATCGAACCCGGGGCACTTTGGGCCAAAGCCTAGCGCACTAACCATTTAGCCACAGAGCCGGACATTTTAGATATAAGGAGATGCAACTGTGAAACCCATTTTAGGTCCAGAAGCTGACCACGAGATCCCCGAGAACGCAAGGTAGGTGCTCTACTTTGAGCTAAGTCCATATTTGTAATTCACAGTTTCATCGTATTTCCCGCTAAGTATATTCTTGAGGGTCATGTTGGAGTGGATTCTTGACTAGTATTTAAACCGGAGCAGTCAGGGTCTACAAATCCAGCGGTGCTTCGGATATCTGACAGACCGCCTCTCGAATATACGGGTACAGTAACTTAATAGGAAGTAATTTTTGAAAGCCTTTGTCTGGTGCGTTGCGCTCTATGAAAGTGAAACTGACTATTGGTCCAGCAAAAAAGAGAAGAATAGAAGCATTTGAAATGTTGTGTAATAAGACAATGATAAAGATCAGGTGGGTAGACAAGGTTACAATTGAAGAGGTATTAAGACGAGTGAGAGAAGAGATATGTTTCTGGCGACTGCTAATGAAGAGAAGAGATAGGTTGGTAGGGCACTTACTAAGACACCCAGGAATAGCAAACTTAGTTATGTATGGAAGGGTCGAGGACAAGAACTGTAGGAGTAGACCAACGTTAGAATGTGTTAAACACATTGCCTCGGATGTAAGGTGTTGTGGCTATGAAGAGATGAAACGGTTAGCTCAGGTCAGGGAGGCATAGAGCACCGCAACAAACCAGTCAAAAGACTGGAGAGTCAAACATAACAACGGATTTTTCTGCAGCACGGTATGTGATGAACAATAGTAGTCTGATATACAGAATCTTAATTAGTTTAGCCAGCGTAGCGCAATGTCCACTGTCAGTTATGAAAATGTGTGAGCATGCGAGCATGCGTGCGAGTCAGTCAGCTAGCTAGCGAGTGAGTGAGCGAGCCTTTCTCAGAATCAGGCGGAAGGCCAGGGAAAACGTCCGATAATTGTAGATGTGTTTCCTCTGTTGCCTTCAATTCGTAACTGCTCGCGTACGAAGCGGGGGCGGGTACCTAGTATAATATATTTTTAACGTTTCCTACTATCAAGCTCCAGCTGAGAACCAAACAGGCAAGGGAAAAAATTGGCTTGAGAAAGGTTATGTTTTAAACGGATATGCAAGAGAAGGTGTCAAATTTACAGTTGCGCATCTGCATGCACAATTTAAGTATAAATGGTAATTATTCAACAATTAATCAACAAAGCGAACTAGATTATGGAACCAAAAGGAGAAGAGAGGCAGTGTAAACGCGACTTACGAGGGATCATCCATTTCCTCGTTGGCAGTTTGTCACTGTCATATTACAGGCGCGGTGCTACGAGCAGACACACAATAATACTCCCCCCGCATGCAGGGAGAGAATCGATTTGTACTGTCCTCAGAACGAACCACAGAGGCTAACTAATTAAGCATTCTCTCATTATAAACCGCCGTGTAGCGAGCACATTTGCATATGCGTTATCAGCAAATCAGAGTGGGGTTTAACCGCGAGGCAGATGAGGCTAGTCCCTCCGTACCCGCACACACGGTATACATGCCTGGACTGGGATCTTGCTGTTACAAAAACAATTTGAAATGTTGACATTTATTTTACGATACACAGAAAGGTTCACAACCGGTTGTCGAATTTCTAGCGATGTTCGAAAGCGCTCTATGAAATGTAATTATCGGTGAGTGTGGTCCTGTCAGCGTTGACAGGTTCAGTCATTAATATACAGACAACTTTGTGTATGGCAAATACACACGTGGATCAGACGACTACTACTGCTAATGACAATAATAGTACCTATATTATTATATTAATAATAGTGCTGTAATAATAATAATAATAATAATAACTATAACGCTGTAATCAGGCCCGAGGTCCTCTATGCAGCTGAAACCCTAACCATCCAAGGGGCAAAACTGATACAGAAACTAGAGGTCAAGGAAAGAATTATCTTGAGGAAGATCTTAGGCCCGAGGATCATACACGGAGAAAGGTCTCACAGGCCCAGCGATGATCTATAGCTAAAGCAAGAACCTCTAATGGACACAATCATTAAGAGACGCCTCAGATTCTACGGACACCTTGAGAGAAGGAACGAGTCAAGATTGACCAGTGTAATCCACAGAGCCAGTTCCTGCAAAAAAAAAACATCACTGAGGTACCAGCAAGTTAAACATGATCTGCAAAGCTTTAACATCTCTGAATCCATTATACAATACAGACAAGATTTCCGGCAAATGTTAAAAGAAGACCCACAGATTAAACTAAAGAAAGGGCAGAGACCAAAGAGGTCAGAAGCAGCTAAACAACTACAAAGTCATAAAATGAAGGGCCAACTCATCAAGCTGAAAACCATTTTGGTTAACCTACGCAGTCCATAGTTGGTTCATTCGAAGAAAGGAGAAAGAAGAAGAAGAATATATCAATACCGTTCAGAAACTGATTCAAATCCTCTGGTGAATGTCATCAATCATCATCAAATCTCACAGTCGAAAAGAATTCACCTTTACTCGTACTTAAAAAATTCTCACTCATTTCCTTCATTGCTTATTCAATGTATAGATTGAAAGATATGGGTGATAAGTTGCAGCCTTGCCTTATACCTTCCTGGATAATAATAATGAAGATGATAATGATGATAATGAGTAAGATTTATCCTCAAGGGGAAGTTATATTCAGATATTGCATAAATTGTGTATAACTACATCCTTTGTTAATGTATTCGTTTTTCAGTAGGTCAACACGAGTGTACCCAATTAGATTGGACGGGCATTACCAATTGTGTATAACTACATCCTTTGTTAATGTATTCGTTTTTCAGTAGGTCAACACGAGTGTACCCAATTAGACTGGACGGGCATTAACAATTGTGTATAACTACATCCTTTGTTAATGTATTCGTTTTTCAGAAGGTCAACACGAGTGTACCCAATTACATTGGACGGGCATTAACAATTGTGTATAACTACATCCTTTGTTAATGTATTCGTTTTTCAGAAGGTCAACACGAGTGTACCCAATTAGATTGGACGGGCATTAACAATTGTGTATAACTACATCCTTTGTTAATGTATTCGTTTTTCAGTAGGTCAACACGAGTGTACCCAATTAGATTGGACGGGCATTAACAATTGTGTATAACTACATCCTTTGTTAATGTATTCGTTTTTCAGTAGGTCAACACGAGTGTACCCAATTAGATTGGACGGGCATTAACAATTGTGTATAACTACATCCTTTGTTAATGTATTCGTTTTTCAGTAGGTCAACACGAGTGTACCCAATTAGATTGGACGGGCATTAACAATTAATTTCCTAGTACCTGAAACAAATACACGAGTTATTTACGAGTTTAATTGGATGAGAAGAATCGTTATGACAATTTTATCAACACAAGTTTGCAAAGGTTTAAATAGGCGGCTTCGGTGGCGTAGTTGGTAGCATGCTGAGCTTCTATGCCCAAGGTCGCGGGTTCAAACCCGGCCGACGTCGTAAAATAACCTTTCACTAACTAAATGTGTGTGAAGAAAAAATTGTAGGTTAGGTTTGATTAATGCTCTTAAATTCCAACGTTCATCACCAGGCGCTGGTTCCGATGGCATCTAGTAGTAGCCAAGTTCACAGCTAGGTGTTGTGGACGGTAACATTTGGTAGCGAAAGTAGGAACTACTGTACTTGAAATTATCGTCTGCAGTCCTCACTTGAATTAAAAACAGATAACACACACTAATACAGTCTTTAGAATTAACACCGGTTATCAGACAGATTCTACACACACACACACGCAAAGTACACGGGGCTATATGACCGCGTTGTCGCAGGCCCTACACTAAGGAGCAAACCAACCAAGGTTTAAATAAAGATAAACTTCATACTTTTAAGTTACTCTTTTTGTCTGGTTTCGAGAGAGATCTAGTTTGGACACATCGCCACACGATCCCCTGAGATGAAGCTCCGCTCTGCTCTGGACCCAGTCCCTTCGTAATTCAATCGGCAGGCAGCCTCCAGTGGCCGAGCGGCAGTAACAAGCTGCCGTAACCGTGCAACCAAGCGACAAAACACTGTCAGACCGCATTGACGTCCCAGTACACCAAAGTTTGAAGCTTCACGACCTACACGGACTGTACAACTTACTGTGCGTAGGCTTTTACAGACATTACACGAAACTCCTGATCACTTCATAAACAAGCCGGCGTTTTGTGAAACAGGTATGAAATCCAGTATAAGTCTTACAGTCACATGAGTTTCCCTAACATATCGTTAAGTATGTCACTTTCCGTCGTATTTTTTGATCGTTTACTGAGAAAAAAAAAGTACGCAAATCAACGGGAAAAAAGGGTGGATTTAACTGCGCTAAACGAATTGAGGTTATGATACTCGAGTTTTTATGGGTATGTTACCCATAGGAGAGCGACTGGTAAGATATTGTAATCATGTTTTCTTACGCAATGGTGCCACCACCTGAAAGTTAGTCAGGTCTGAAACTAGATGAAATGACTAAACAAATATGCAAATAAATTTCTTACACCATGAAACCGCGTCGGTTCGTCACATCGTGAAAAGACGCGTCAGATACCGGTGGTGTATTTATCCCTTTCTGCACCATAGGCTTGCTTTACATGAAATGACAAGGATTTTCACGAAGTTATGGTTACAACTATCAGCCTGCGACACATACAAGACGATTGAGGCAGTAGTCCAGTCAATAGAGGCTCAAAAAGGAGGTTCACCTTACATCAGATGCGGGATCGTTTTTTATATTTTGATGTTGTTTAGGAACATTAGGTAGTTATTAATCCAAGTTTCCGTCATCCCCACCCCCTTGCTTCGTCCGCCATCTTGAAAAAACTGTCAGAAATCGGCACTTTTTTCAGTTTTTGGCCTCTAGCTCATTCCCAGTTCATTTGTTTGAAGATATGTTGAAATAAGAAAATGTAGATTACTAAATTTCCAACAACGTTGATGGGGAAGGATTTTTTGTAGGACCAAGCGTATTCCAGCTACGAGAAGGCGAAAAAGGTAAAAAATTGGCGATTCGGCAAATTTTTCACTTTTGCTCCACTTTCCATCGCAAAAACAGGGGGAAGACTTGATCTCTGCAAAACGTTTATTGAATGAAAGTTGTAGAGAATTTAATTTCCTTGGAAACTCGTGTATCAAAAAAAAAACAATTACGAGCAATGGGTAGGAGTGGGGGTAAATTTAAGAAAACTAGAGGAAATGCGGTTTTTGTGATTCAGCCCTGGAGCGCCGTGTTGGTGAAAGTTTTTCGTTTTCATTATATTACAACCATTTTTTGAACACAGCAGTGCATCTAAACAATATTTTAACCATTTTTGGTATAAATGTAACCACACACATACACTCACACTCTCTCACACTCGCATATATAATTGAATCGGTCATCGTTAGAAGGCACTAAGTCATTTTTGTAAGAATTGAGATAATTGACAAAAACTGTTTCTCTCACTTAATTGTAAAGCAGAGGTCCAACAGCTCAGCTCTGGGTTCAGTACTATAACATGGTAACTCTTGTGAAGAAATTTATACAAGCAGAGAGGATGGGAAACTTTCAACTCCACTTGGACACTATCAAGATGATGATACCATTTTTCCATGCTGCTGGACATTGGCCTTATGCAAAAAGTGCGCATTTGTACCTTCAAGAATTGTCCTGTTTGGAAGACAGAATGAATCCTACCGAGTTCCAAAAATTTACAAAAGAATTTCACAATCCGAAGGTCAGAAAAATTTTGGTCAGGCGTTTGGACTGGCATGACAATCGAACAGAAACTCATGAAAGATATGAAAGTTGGAGGGGGCTTGACTTGTGGAAGGGGAATGACAGATAGTACATCGTTGAAGTGGACTCTTGGAATGACTTCTCTTCAGGATATAGCTCAACAAATGGAGCAGTACACTGAAGTTACAGCATTGTCTTCAGAACAACATGTGGAGCTGAGGCCCAGCAAGATCACGCGGGACGAACAAGAAGTGCAACGGCTGATCGAATGGTTTTCAAAATACCCCCCTTTCCCTGAAGCAGAGGAAATTATGAGCATCATCTCTGGTGTAGTTGGATGTGAGCAGATGAACTGCTACAAGGTCCAGCAAGTCGGTATGGCTGGACTCTCAAGAATAGTGGGAATAACCTTCGGTGAAGTGTCCTTCAAAAAGAAGGACAAAGTGGTATCTTAAGCTGCTGACAAGAACATCTTGAAAGTTGGGGAGAAGAAGATTGCTGTGGACCCACTCACACTCTATCACAGCAAAAACAACCCAGGACGACCTTGAGGGATACCTCTCTTATGAGCTTGCACCGTACCCTATGTCGTTGTTCAACGAGGATGGCATGCGCAAGGGCACAAAGTCTGCTTTATTTGCAGCGTTCACACCCCTGCCCATAGATTTCGAGCTCCCATAAAATCACCTCACTGGCATCGATGGTGGGCATCTGCTCCACAAAGTTGTGTGGAATCGAAATTCGACTTTTGGGCAAATTTGTGCCGATTATACCAAGTACATCCACCAGCATTATGGGACAGTGGTGATGGCCATCTTCGACGGGTACCCAGAGAATCTTCTAACGAGTACCAAGAATGCTGAAAGAGCAAGAAGGCGCAAGCTGAACGCCTCAGCAGATGTGATATTTGATGAAGCCACAGTTAACACAACTCATCAAGACAAATGTCTGTCCAATGACAGCAATAAAAACGATTTGTTGCCCTCCTCAGAACAACACTTGAAGCGTCCAACATCATGAACAAGCAAGCTGAGGAGGATGCTGACTTGTTCATTGTGACCACTGCAACATCGATGGCTTCTTCGTACGACGCTGTAATTATTGTCGGGGAAGACATCGATTTATTAGTCATCCTCACTGGGACAGCAAATACGATGAACAACGTGTACCTTAAAAAACCAGGAAGAGGCAATTCACCTGACGTCATGTACTCCCCCCTCATCATTTATGTATGACTTCGCCGAGAACCTGCTGCTCATCCACGCCATCAGCGGGTGTGACACAACGTCAAACATTTATGGATTCGGTAAAACCAAATTTTGTTCCCTGTTCCGGAGGAATCCATTATTGTTGGAAATAAGTGATGTCTTCATGGACCCAGAAGCCACATTAGAGGACATCTCCAAAGCAGGAGAGCAAATATCGGCCGTCCTCTATGGTGGGGAAATCGACCAATCACTTTCTGACCTCCGACACACAAAATTTGTTGCCACCACGACAAACTTGAATCTGGAATAGCTGCCCCCAACCTCCGATGCAGCGCGATACCACTCCTTGAGAGTATACCACCAAGTGATATCCTAGATGAGCAGGAAGAAAGACCCGATCATCTTTGGCTGAACAAGAGGATGCAGGGGCTTGATTCCGACAACAACCACCAGAGATGCTGCTCCTCGTACCCTACTGAAGACCGTATCATGCAGGTGTGTCACCGGCTGTTCCGCAGCATGTGGATGCAGAAAAGCCTGTCTGCATTGCTCCACTTTCTGCAAATTCTGCTGCGGCGGAAAGTCCTGCGACAACCGTCCCTTGATAGCCGCTGACGAGGTAGAGGAAAACATCGACGACTCGTCCATATCATTCGACGAAAACCTTGCCGAAGAGTCAGCCCTCCCGACCCCCCTTGCGAAATGTCTCCGGTTACTGTAGCAACCCCCCACCCCCCCCCCCCCATCTATTTTAAAGTTTTTATTTTAGTGTGTTCATTATTCCTTAATAATTAATATGTAAATAATTAATATATAAAACGCATTGTATTGTAATCCATATTTTGTAAATAAGCTACACACGAACTATTTTAAATGAATGTGTAACGAATTTGTTCTCTCCGATCTATACATATTTATACAAAAAATGGTTTAAATATGATTTGGATGTACTGCTGTGTTCAGAAATTGGTTGTAATATAATGAAAACGAAAAACTTTCACCAACACGGCGCTCCAGGGCTGAATCACAAAAACCCATATCCTCTAGTTTTCTTAAATTTACCCCCACTCCTACCCATTGCTCGTAATTATTTTTTTGATACACGAGTTTCAATGGAAAATTAAATTCTCTACAACTTTCATCAAATAAACGTTTTGCTGAGATCAAGTCTTCCCCCTGTTTTTGCGATGGAAAGTGGAGCAAAAGTGAAAAATTTGCCGAATCGCCAATTTTTTACCTTTTTCGCCTTCTCGTAGCTGGAATACGCTTGGTCCTACAAAAAATCCTTCCCCATCAACGTTGTTGGAAATTTAGTAATCTACATTTTCTTATTTCAACATATCTTCATACAAATGAACTGGGAATGAGCTAGAGGCCAAAAACTGAAAAAAGTGCCGATTTCTGAAAGTTTTTTCAAGATGGCAGACGAAGCAAGGGGGTGGGGATGACGGAAACTTGGATTAATAACTACCTAATGGTCCTAAACAACATCAAAAAATAAAAAACGATCCCGCATCTGATGTAGGGTGAAGTTCGTCTATTGACTGGACTAAAGAGGCGGCGTTAGGGGATGGGTAGTCCACAGAGTTAGTTAATGAGGTTTAAAAGGGTGGAACATTGTGGTGATCTGCCCCTGCCCACAGAGTTAGAAAATATACATTATTATGATTTCACTAGCTCTAAGGGGGTGGCCCATCCCATGCTGTATTCATGCGGTTGACGACATTCCTAGCCGTAGGCTAATTACCAGGGAACGGATTTATAATAGGTATATATACGAGTATATTTAGTTATTATTACCGGGTGAGTTAGCCGTGGTCGTTACGGCGTGGCTGCAGGCAGTCGCTCACATCCGGGAGACGAGGAGATTTGAATCCCCCCGCCATTAACTTTGAAGATGGTCTCCTGTGGTTTCCCATCTTCCTTCCAGGCAAATGCCGGGGTTGGTCCCTAACTATAGGCCACAGTCGCTACCCCACAATTCCTCAGCCTTACTTCACACTTTCCTCCCCAGACAACATTCCACACGCGACGGTACTTGTAGCTCACACTTATGGGTGTCCGCATACAAGCAGCTACAAACTCGGGCGAGCCGAACATGTCCTCGGACACTCTCGGCACTAAAAGCCATACCATAAACAAAGTAAATCTATAAAATGGATACAATTGGTCGAGAACAGTATAAAGTAGATCTGATGATGATGATGATAATTCTTGTTTTAAGGGGCCTAACATCTGGGTTATCAGACCCTAATGGTCTGGGTGATGGCGAAAGTGACAATGAAATAGAAACCGTAACGAAAATTAAGTGAGACTGAAAATACTTACAACATGGATCTCAGATTGAAACAACTCACAAAATTGGGAGAGGAAATACTTACAAAGGGGAATTTAAAGAAAATACTCACGAAAGGAATAGATTGAAAAAACACACACATACAATGTACTGTAGGTTAGGTTCAAAAGACGTACAAAGTGCAATGTATAGTCGAAATACTTACAAAATGCAATTGAAAGTCAAAATACAAAATGCAAATGAGATCGAAAATACGTACAAAATGCAACTGAGGTTCAAAATACTTACAAAATGCAATTGAAATTGAAAATACACAATGCAATTTAGATTCAAAAAGGCCGGTTCAGATTCAAAATACTCACAAATTGCAATTGAAATTCAAAATACTTACAAAATGCATATTAAAATTGAAAATGCTTACAAAATGTATGGTAGATTCAAACTACTCATTTGGATTGGCAATCAAGAGTTTAGTGCTTTTCAGTCGGTCAACACGAATGTACCCAAAAGAGATGGGTTATGCCCTAATCCTGAAATAAATTACATGAGATTAATAAAACACTAGGATGACCAGTTTCGATCGTCAAGCGATTATCATCAGATCCATCACACCCAGGCTACAAAATCCATGCCTGAAATACAGGTGAAAATATTCACAATATGTACAATTATTTAAATAATCTGATGATGATCGCTTGACGATCGAAACTGGTCATCCTAGTGTTTTATTAATCTCATGTAATTTATTTCAGGATTAGGGCATAACCCATCTCTTTTGGGTACATTCGTGTTGACCGACTGAAAAGCACTAAACTCTTGTTTACTAAGGCAACACTGAAAATATGGCTTCAAACACCACAATGGATTGGCAATACTTACAAAATCCAATTTAGATTGAAAATACTTACAAAATGTGATTTACTTTCAAATAACTCACAAAATGCAATTAACAATCAAAATACTTACAAAATGACCAACATACAAAATGCAATGTAGATTGAATATGCTTGCAAAATGCGGTTTAGGTTGAAAATACAAAATGCAATTGAAATTCAAAATACTCACTAAAATGTCCTGCTCCTAGATTGAAAGACTTACTAAAAAGCAATTTAGATTGTCAATCCCTACAAAATGCAATTGAGGTTGAAAATACTCGCAAAATGCAATTTAGATCGAAAAGAATCACAAAATGCAACGTAGATTGAAAATACCCACAGAATGTAGTATAGATTCATAAAATTCGCAGATAATTTGGATACACGGGGGGCCAATTAACAAAAACAGTGCGGGAATCTGAAAGAAAAAAGAAATTATAATGAAAAGAAAACAAGAGGTCTGACCCCTCGAAGGAGGAGGGATCAGTAAAGATGAGACAAGGGCCAATTAAGGCGGGAAAGTGAAAGACTCCCTAGGCCTCGAATACCGTAATACCGTCGGGATCGGAAAAGAACAAGAGATGACCAAGGTAGGTCGACAGGATAGAAGACGGAGAGGAGCCCGGCACAAGTAAGTGGAAGCAATGCCGGACTCAGCTGGTGTCCCGTGGTCGCCAACCCACGTCCCACTAGATGTGAGCCCCTGGGGGATAAAGTACAGGGTTATTATGTGTGAGCGCGCCAGTAAACACGGCAAATTAAGCCGGCTGTGACTAACGCAGATCGCGGCCGCGCGCACCCGCTCCAGCCGGTGGTTGTCCCGCTCCGCTGACTCATATCGTTAGTTCACACGTGTTTTGTCATTCATATGGGCATGTATTTGCAATGCTCAGACGTTAGTCTTGCACGTTTAGTGAGTATTGTGATTACTGTGATTGTTGGTCATGCCTAGACACTAATTCACATTGTGCGAACGTGTGTAAATCCATAATTCGTATATGAAAAGCAGAAAACCTTGGTCTGAAACAAGACGAAAATTTTGAATCAAGTTTCCAGGAAGACCTGTGCATAATGCCAGTACAATTAGGAGGCTCGCTAAACGATTCAAGGAAACAGGCTCCGTAAATAATAAAAGAGTTGACAGATATTCTTTCATCAGAAGATGTCAGGTGTATGTTACAAGAGAGGGAGAACATTTTCAGCATCGCCCTTGAGCACTGCAAGTACACATTATTGAACATGTTTTGTAAAAGTGTGAAAGAGCGCGCCAAACCACCGGCTGAACCGGGTACGCGCGGCCGCGATCTGCGCTAGCCACAGCCGGCATAGCTTGCCGTGTTGACTGGCGCTCACGCACATAATAACCCTGTAGATCTACTTGAAACATAACGTTGCACTTCTCATTATAATATCAATATGATATTTGAAGAACAAGCAATCTTTTATTCTCTGTTACCAAAACAATGGATTACAAAATGTTTTTAAAGTGCTGGAAAGTGAATATTCTAAGGTCAGATTTATATCGACCGAAACTACTTCAACATCTGAAGATGTAATTGGGGCATGTTTGAACTTCACAAATGTCTGCTGGGGTTAAATCCAACGTTAACCTTACACTTAAATCTCCACACAAAATTGCATAAACCTTTTCATGAAAGTACATTGGTTTTCTTTATTTTCGCCACATCTGCAACTTTACCTCTACCACCAATTATTTTTGTAAATATAGATCTTTAAATTGTTTCTCTAGTATTGTCAGGACTGCTAATTTACTAGAAAGTAATACTTTCTAGCCGAAATATGGACTATATTGCTTTTAATGACTAAGAATATGGAACATATATGCTAAACTTCCAAATATGAAAAATTATGGAAAATAAATGCTACACTTTTCAACTCCACATGTCATGATTCGTAAACATAATGAAAATGAAAATCTACAGCCTGCTTCCAGTCTCCGACCGGGTCAGGAATGGAATGAATGAAGCCTCCATCTAGCGGCGAGGATATGAACTGTGCCGGCTGCCGAGGCCTGACACACTCCTCTGAGGCAATGATTAAATGAATGACAGATGAAATGAAATGATAGTGGAGAGATGCTGGAATGAAATTTTGACAGGGAAAACCGGAGTACCCGGAGAAAAACCTGTCTGCCTCCGTTCTGTCCAGCACAGATCTCACATTGAGTGACCGGGATTTGAACCACGGACCAAGCGGTGAGAGGTCGGCGTGCTGACGCTTCGTAAAGATAATACCAAATATAATTAAGTTTAGCTTCCTAAATAGATATGTATCAGTTCACTGCTAATTTCAATGAATAAAATCTACAATACTTCTTTGCGAACGCCAGAAATTTGCCTACCAGGGATGAATGATTCGTCCACCCTTTGCCCACCCAACTTTCTAAGTCTGCAGTCGGCTTTGGGTTAAAGAGGGTGCCTTGTAACAGGTTGTGATAAATCTGATGATGTTTAGTAAAAAGTGAAGTGGGGTAAACTCATCCAATTCTAGTTCATGTTCAGTATTAAGTAAGGGTATTATATGATATATCTTTTCACTGTTACCTTCTATTTACGGTAGTGTACAGGCATGTTCATCGAGTCATGTTGAGAAAATGCTGTAGTCTATATCAATCCTAATTACGGCATTGTCGTGGTGATGCTTGATTTAGGGGATACAACATCGAAATCATATGCCCTAACTTAGCCTAATTAATTAAATGAATAACAGTATATTTAACGACTCTTTGAGTCTCTGTCGTTCTTGAATTAATCCCAATTGAACAATTATGTTATTTCAAAGTGTTTTATTTAACTGGTAGACTATATCGGCTGTGTATGTTGTGGTGTTGATGTTGTTTCTCTTGAAGTGGACATACTAATGTAATTCTTTATTTAGTTTGAAAGATCATAGCTGTTCGAAGAATGACTTTGTTATATGTTACGAAACTCTGCCAAATCACTACCATTGAACTATCTTAATAACATTTATTTTGTTTCTGGTAGACACGAATTTAACAGACTAACAGGTATAACGTAACCAGAATAAGAATTGCTTTTGCCCTTTAAGACCAAGACCGTTTTAAGAACGGATATTTCGGCTGTGAAAAGGCACAAGCCCATGTAAATTTGAAGAAAGAATAAAATAGAATAGAATGAAAAGTTTTAATTTTACATATACAGATTGAATAAGAGGCCACGAAATGTCTAGAATATCCTTATCAGGGACATACTAATGCAAGGGGTCTAGTGGATCTCCCCAGGATATATATTATAGTACTTTTAGTGCTTGCACTGACAAGGAGAGGTCACCATATGGTTTACTAGAAAAGTGTTCAAATTTGGTGGGTTTGCTCTTCATAAAAAATATTTTACTCCTGTTTGAGCGTTTTTGCCAATGGGCCTTAGTGTGCTCAAAATTGAACATTTAAAAACAATGCTCAACTTTTGTAATCTTATTCCCGCACACGTTCCCGGAAATTTCCGTGAGATATAATTCGTGCTCAACATAGCAAGCCGAAACAAATTAAATTGAATTTAGAATATTACTTAATATAAGTACAGACCAATACGTAATATCCTACAAAAAATACTAATATTAACAACAACTGACGCAGTTTACTTTCCCAAAGAGAGAATCGTTTAGCAGAATATGAAAATGAAAATCCACAGCCTGCTTCCAGTCTCCGACCGGGTCAGGAATGGAATGAATGAAGCCCCCATCTAGCGGCGAGGATATGAACTGTGCCGGCTGCCGAGGCCTGACGCACTCCTCTGGGGCAATGATTAAATGAATGACAGATGAAATGAAATGATAGTGGAGAGTGTTGCTGGAATGAAATTTTGACAGGGAAAACCGGAGTACCCGGAGAAAAACCTGTCTGCCTCCGTTTCGTCCAGCACAGATCTCACATGGAGTGACCGGGATTTGAACCACGGACCCAGCGGTGAGAGGTCGGCGTGCTGCCGCCTAAGCCACGGAGGCTTGTTTAGCAGAATATATAATGACCATTTGTTCCAGTTTGAGTTCCTAACATAAATTAGTTGTCTTCCACCGACCTTTGAGTGATAACCAAGATTTGACCTTAAATTCTACCCTATAATACGAAGTACGTCCAGAAAGTAAGTTCCGTTTGGTAATAACATTAAATTGTGTACAGATACAGAAAAAAAATTATTGCACAAAATTCTACAACCCTTAAACTACTTTTCCACATAACTGCCGAAATGTTGCAGGCATTTGTCGTAGCGTGCCACGAGTTTATGTATAACTTCTTCATAGACGTGTGCCGCCTGTGTCTTCAACTAGTTGTACGTTCCACTGCAGCGCAGTTCCGCATATGCGCGGTAGATGCTCTGTATCAAGGAGAAGAAACGTGCGCCATTTGGAGAGCGCTGTCAGCCACGTACGCGTTGTTGTGCATGTTTACTCGTACAATGTCGGTGTTGATTGAAAATCCCGCCGCTTGTGAAATCAGATCTGTGATTCGTTTTCTGAATGCTAGGAAAATGAAACCAATTGAAATTTATCGGCAAATTTGCGAAGTGTATGGACAAAATGCGATGAGTGATTCAATGGTGAGAAGATGGGTCCGACAGTTCAATGAAGGACGTAGTGAAGTGCACGATGAAGAACGAAGTGGGCGTCCATCTTTGGTTACAGAAGAACTGGTTCACGCGATTGATGACAAGATCCGGGAAAACCGCAGGTTTACAATTAGTGCTCTCGCTATGGAATTTCCCCAAATCTCACGATCACTAATTCATGAAATTGTTACCGAAAAACTGAACTTGCGTAAACTTTGCCGACGTTGGGTACCAAAGATTCTTACGGAGCAACACAAAACAAAACGGATGGGTAGTGCACTTCAGTTTTTGACCCGATACAATGAAGGCGGCGAAGAATTTCTGACACATATAGTCACAGGAGACGAAACTTGGGTTTCTTACGACACCCCTGAAAGTAAGCGGCAATCAATGGAATGGAGGCACACTTCATCCCCAGCAAAGGTTAAGCCGAAACAAATCTTGACACCTCGGAAAATGATGTGCACAGTGTTCTGGGACTGGAAAGGCATCTTACTCATTGATTTCTTACCGCGTGGTCAAACAATCAACGCAGATGCTTACTGCGAGACACTTAGGAAATTGCGCCGCGCAATACAGAATAAGCGCCGAGGGTTGCTGTCAAAAGGTGTTTTTTTTTCTTCACGACAACGCACGACCACACACTGCAAATGTGACGAAAAACCTCCTACAGGGATTTGGCTGGGACGTGTTTGACCACCCTCCGTACAGCCCTGACCTCGCTCCTAGCGACTTTCATCTGTTCACACATCTCAAGTCTTTCCTTGGCGGTCAACACTTCAACAATGACGACGAGCTGAAAGAAGATGTTTCCAACTGGTTGAAGACACAGGCGGCAAACTTCTATGAAGAAGGTATCCAAAAACTTGTGCCACGCTATGACAAATGCCTGCAAAAGTTCGGCAGTTATTTGGAAAAGTATACGAGGTGTAGAATGTTGTGCAATAAATAATTTTTCTGTATCTGTACACAATTTAATTTTATTACCAAACGGAACTTACTTTCTGGACGTGCCTCGTATACGATTTTGCAACCCGTTTTGTCGTTTATTTGATAAAATACTGACTCAACTCTATCTACTAGTTATCGCTGTTAATTCAGTAGGCCCATTTAATATTTGCCGGGAGGGTAGTTGTTGTTGGGTGTGTGTTTGCGAGTGGAGTTGTATTTGTAGTTAGGGCTAGGAGGTGGCCGTGTTATTCTGAGTTCTGCCTCACGAAGCTGAGTGTAGACCAGAATTACATTTCTTGGCAGAGCCGAGAATCGAACCCGAACCACCACGGTGAAAGCTAAGCGTGCCATGCCACGAGGTTGACTTGAGAGTGCCTCTGCCTTCTTTCTTCTTTACCCCATAACTTCTCGAACTAGACGGCAACAGGTCCATGCAAATAACCCTAGGTTATTTACATTTACTGCCCTCAAAGGGTCACGAACTATCCTAGCCGCAGGTGTATGCTGGCTTTATTATCGTGTTAGCTTCCGCTTACAGGTGGGGCAATCTTATTACGGGACACTCTCTACTCAATGACAAAGGAACACCCGGGACGACCCATAGTAATACATATTAAATTGGTGTTAAATTTGTGTGACGCAACGAATCGGAATGGCAAAATCTACTGAACGATAAATCGCCAGGCAATGCCCAGGAATCGCTAAATCACCGTCTTATCAAAGGGAAGGTCTTGTTATTCATAGCCTGCAGTGTAGTTACGCGTGGTAAATCGATCACCACGACCGTGATGTGGTGTTGCAGAAAGTGCGGATATCGGAGGTTGGAACCCCAGCGCTGGCAGCGACTATTCTTAGTGTGGTTTTTCCACATTTCTCCCAGACACATGACGGCTTAGTACCTTAATTCAAATCCCAGGGCACCTACCCCATTCTCGACCCTTATAACTACAGTTACACGCACTTCTACAGTCCACAAAAACACAGGTTATCAGACAATTGAACATACAACCAAGTACACGGGTCAGATGGAACCATGCCCTAAAATGAATTAACAAAAAAAGAAACATTATTCATGACACTAAAGGGAGTACCTTCAATGTACTGAATGCTAAACGCAGCAGTATGGCAGTGGGGAACTAAAAGTCCGGAGATTGGATGTTCAAACCTCAGCGATGACAGGGGTCATCCTGTGTGGTTCTCCTCCCTCCCCGGGTTACTCCACACTTCCTCCAGACAAATACGAGGATGGTGTCTTATTTCTAGTCCCGGTGCTCGTATCCGAATCTAAGACCCTGACGATCACAGCTACACACACCACCACACCATCCACAGAAACACAAGCTATCAAACATACACACACACCTAAGTACATGGAACTGATGATCAAGATGTCCCAGACCCCTAAATTAACAAAAAACTAAATCTATCTTATAATTTCATATTGTTTTAAAGTAGTCAGATCTAGCGACAAAATCACTAAACTGGTAACACTGCAAGCAACTTGGACCAACTGTGCACACTAAATTAAATGTCACTACTTCAATGTGTGCGCTTCAGTCACATGTATTGCATTTATGAGCGCCTTGAGTCCCATCACAAGCGCAGCGGCCATTCCATTAGAGGCCTGTCACAAAACAGACAGTTACCAGCAGTTAGCTCTGCACTTCCCCATCCCACTCCCACGGTATATTACTGCAGCGTAAAACATTTGTCATGCTGAGCGGTCTGTGTCTGATTGTGAGAACCTACTGTCACGCGAGTCAATGTTCTCCGATACGGAAGTATTCGGCTAGCTCCCCGCACTGCTCCTCACCCCTCTCCTACCGCTGAGCTCTCTCGGTCAAGTGCTCATCTAAACGCCGCTATCTGAAAATCACAGATTCATCTAACATGGTTGAATTGATCAAAATAAAAATTGTGGCACAGAACTAATCACTTTGTATAGTCGAATGTGCTTTAGGCACACCCATAACACGTTCAGTGGCTCTATGATGGAGCTCAGCGACTTTTGGCTTTTACACACTTACACCAACAGGGCTAGGGCGATACTTATTGTACCGTGATTTTCACGTTACAATGCCTGATGTTTCTACAACTTGCCTATGTACATGAACTTAACCTAGAAATCCAACCAAGATTCATCTCTCCATGTATTTCCCACAAACCTTTCAAGCTTTATCAGCTGTGGCCAATGAGATCGCGTTCCTGTCGAAAGGTGATTGGCTATTGCCATTTTGCAAGTGCCGACAACTGTTAAGCAATTATGATTGTGACCTTCTAATTGTCAGGTTTTGGCCTAGTCTGAGGTTGTGTTGGCGGTTCCGAAACAACACTGAATTAAGGTCAACAATTTAAACAAAAAAACTTCCGACACTCCATCTTGGAAGAGTTTGCAAGTCAGATGTAAAATGTTTAAGGATTTATTGGGGGCGAGTTTTACTCGTATCGGAACCCCGAAGAGTTTGTATTGTAATCATTACACTAAAGCGAAATTTATTTCTTAATATGCATTATAATCTGCAGCAAAGGTTATGTCTTATATGTTTAAAGATGTACTGTGAGTGGGCTTTGGGTTGGCAGATTTGTCCGAGACCCAATATCTCTTTCTTGGCTTGTGATCAGCATTAAGTTTTATCTGTTACTCTACTTGTTTAATTGTAAATGGTACGGAACCTTGAGTTTTATTTCTGTAGTACCTAATTTTGCCTTTTATTTTATTTGAGTATCTTTTGCTTTGTTCCTGTGTCTGATCACTAATTACTTGGTTTATATGTCGTATTTCCTTCATGGATTAATTAATTGTGTTTGCCTTGTGCTACGGCCTGAGAGCCGTTTTATGTCATTTGATTGAGATCGGACAAAATCTGCCAAGTCCTTGTAAGCTTTACGAAGTACCAAACCAATGCCAAATCACATAACCTAAAATTGTGCGATCCACAGCTCTCATATTAATTATTAATTTATTTTCCTTTTATTTCTTGGCCTTCTGATGGTAGTAATTCTCTTTTATAAAATTTTGTTTCGCATTATTGTTCGTTTCCTGGCGACGGTCGCCATTACCTTTTTTTTCTGGCATATTGTCATAAGATTGAGATGAAAGCAGTCAGTCGAGCTGTAATTTGATCCGCTTCATTACGTATTTGGTTTAATATTCGAGTGGATAAACTTCATTTTGTCATTCGTGATATGATTTCGACCTTCCTTGCGAGGTTTACTATTTTGAAACATAACATATCGGTCTTCTTCTTTCCCTTCGGCTTTTCCCAATTAATTGCGGTCGCCGGAGCCAACCAGGCTCATTTTGGTTTTGGCCTGACACCACGTGATTTTCCAGGTGAAAATTCCACCCCGCTGTCACCGGGATTCGAACCCCGGCCGTCCGGCTGAAAGGCGAGAAGCTAAGCCACTGCGCCATCACGCTCCCCTGAAACATAACATATCGGTAATTACTGCTTAAACCTTCCTTTGGGTAATCTAACTTTTGCCGAATCTTAGGCACTCTTTCGACCTCTTCAGAGGGGTTTGGTTTTGCGATTTTCTTCCCCTGTCCTTTCTCCTTTTAACTTGATTAATGAATTATGATTATTTTTTCGGGGTTGGTAATAAGCCTTACCTGTTGTAATTGATGTTATTACATTGTTCTTCCTTTGATGTATTTGGTGTTGTTTGGATGTAATTACTAACCTAATTAACTTATTAACTCTTCCTTGATCTGTTCTTTATTTGTAATTTGATTTTGTTCTTACATTATATTTGTTTTGCAAAGACGTTGTTCTTTATTTCCTAGTTAAGATAATGATCACAATAGCTTCTAACACGGTTCTGTGATTAGGACTCTCTTTCACACTACGGTCTTCTTTGTACCGGTACAGTTATTTTTAGCCTAATTTCATTTTATGAAAAACAAGTAGTTCCGTGAAGAACTAAACATCCTATTTTCATATATCCTACTAATACTAATTGCCCCTATCAAAATACATACAACCTAGAAGAATTGCTGAGTTTTAATACAAATTGTCAGTTTGATTGCTGTAATAGATTCGTAAATATTGAGAACCGTCTAAATATTTTGGATGGTCACCATGTTGGATTTTATATTATAGGCCTTAGATTTAAGTACTATTACAGGGAGATTATTGCGTAGGTGTTTTATTCAAACTTCAATCACATGATTACGACACAAGAAATAAAAGCGGGATTTTAAAATTTCGCTCAGCCGCCATCTTGTGGTTATGAAAATAATTTAAATGAATTAGATGCCAGTCAATTATAATTTGTATAAGCATATACCGTATCAAGTTTCACTGCGCTCGGATGGTTAAAACGCAAAAAACGTCCATTTGAATATTTAAATTTCGCGTAGCCGCCATGTTGGAATTGTGCTCGCCAGGTTATTGAACGTCCCATAGCTCAATTTATGCTTATAGCCTGTATACACTTACAAAATTTCAGTTTGATTGCTGTAGTAGATTAATAGATATTGAGAACCGTCTAAATATTTCGGATGCGCACCATGTTGGATTTTAATATAATAGGCCATAGAGTTATGCACTATTAGATGATGATTATTGTGTACGTTCATTATGCAAATGTTGATTTCGATCCCATAATTAGAACACAAGAAATAAAAACTTAATTTTCGAAATTCGGACACCCGCCATCTTGAGGTTACGTAAACAATTGAACTAAATAAGATACCAGTGCATTACAATGTGTATAAACATTTCCTGTACGAAGTTTCATTGCGTTTGAATCATTAAGTCGCGAGAAAAGTCTATTTAAAACTTTCAACTTCGCTCGGCCGCCATGTTCATTTTGTAGTTAACCAGTTTTTTAATGCCTCATAGATTAACTTCCAGTAGTGCCCTTTATCTCCGTACAAAATTTCATGGTGATACCGGTAATAGTTTAAGAGATATAGAATGCCGGTAAAATATTTCGCACAGCCGCCATCTTGAGGTTATGTAAACAATTGTACGAAGTTAGATGTCGGTGCATTACTATTTGTATAAACATATACTGTACCAAGTTTCATTGCGATTGGTTGGTTAAATCGCGAGAAAAGTCTTATTTAAACGTCGCAAATTCGCTTTGCCGCCATGTTGGTTTTGTAGTTACCAGATTTTCAAAAGTCACATAGGTGAACTTCTAGTAGTTCCTCTTATCACCGTACAAAATTCCAGGGTGATATCGGTAATAGTTTCGGAGATATTGAATGCTGGTGAAATAATTCGCACAGCCGCCATGTTGGATTGGTGAGAGGTAACAAAATTTGAAGGGAACGGTCGGGGTTGTCCGGAATAGTGCTATGAACTTACCGAGGTTTATTGAAATCGCTCCTGCCGTTCAGAAGTTATTAGGACACACACAAACACACACCATCACACACACACGCACACGCACACACAGACAGACACACGGACAAAAGGTGATTTTTTCATAAATGAAAATAGGCTAAAAAATAGGCTAATGAGATCACCTTTTGTCCGCTTATGTGTCAGTGTGTATGTGGGTCTCCCCTAATGAAACCTACATGGCTGGAAGGATTTCAATGAAACTCGGTAAGGACATAGTGCTATCCGGTCCAAACCCGACCATGCTATTCAAATTCCAATACATTTCACCAATCCAACAAGGCGGCCACGCGAAATATTTATCTGGCACTCTATATCTCCGAAACTATTACTGATATAACACTAAAATTTTGTATGGTGATCGAGTATTAGCCTACTTTCGATTTTTGCAAAAAATGAAAGTAAGGCTTTCGATTTTTGCAAAAAATGAAAGTAGACATGAGATCAACACAGGGCGAAAAAAAAGTGTGTCTGTGTGTGTGTGTGTGTGTGTGTGTGTGTGCTCTGAATGTCTGTCCCCCCCCCCCCCCCCTATCAATTCGAACACGGTGAACGCGAATTGAACGAAATTTGGTACAAAGGTAGCACTAGCAAAGGACACCTCAGTGTCATGTTTTATATCGCCACCATCTTGACGGAAACGTAATGACAGCCACACAAATGTTCAAAGCTTAAATCAAATTAAGACTAACCTAATCAACCGATCTCTACCAAATTTTGCAACAACATACCTTTATGCAGGAAGCATCCTTTGACCAAATTAATAGATCATTAAGCCTCCGTGGCTTAGGCGGCAGCACGCCGGCCTCTCACCACTGGGTCCGTGGTTCAAATCCCGGTCACTCCATGTGAGATCTGTGCTGGACAAAACGGAGGCAGACAGGTTTTTCTCCGGGTACTCCGGTTTTCCCTGTCAAAATTTCATTCCAGCAACACTCTCCACTATCATTTCATTTCATCTGTCATTCATTTAATCATTGCCCCAGAGGAGTGCGTCAGGCCTCGGCAGCCGGCACAGTTCATATCCTCGCCGCTAGGTGGGGGCTTCATTCATTCCATTCCTGACCCGGTCGGAGACTGGAAGCAGGCTGTGGATTTTCATTTCAATAGATCATTAGCCTAATAGTTTGCGGATGGCGGCCATCTTTGTGTCAAAATTGATTCCCCCTATTAATTCAAACACGGTGAAACCGAATGGAACGAAATTTGGTACAGAGGTAGAACTAGCAAAGGGCACCTCAGTGTCATGTTTTAAATCGCCGCCATATTGACAGAAACGTAATGGCGGCCACACAAATGTTCAAAGCTTAAATCAAATTACGACTAACATGATCATCCGATCTCTACCAAATTTTGCAACAACATACCTTTATGGAGGGAGCATCCTTTGACCGCTCTAATAGGTCATTAGCCTAATAGTTTGCGGATGGCGGCCATCTTTGTGTCAAAATCGATTCCCCCTATTAATTCGAACACGGTGAAACCGAATGGAACGAAATTTGGTACAGAGGTAGCACTAGCAAAGGGCACCTCAGTGTCATGTTTTATATCACCGCCATCTTGACGGAAATGTAATCGCGGCCACCCAAATGTTAAAAGCTAAAATGTAATTACGACCAACCTAATAATCTAGTCTCTACCAAATTTTGCAACAACATATCTTTATGTGGGAAGCATATTCTGACCAAACTGCAAGATCATCACGCCAATAGTTTGCAGATGGTGGCCAAGTATGTGTGCAAATCGATTCCCCCTATCAATTCAAACACGATGAAACCGAATTGAACGAAATTTGGTACAGAGGTAGCACTAGCAAAGGGCACCTCAGGGTCATGTTTTATATCGCCGCCATCTTGACGGAAACGGAATGACGGCCACCCAAATATTAAAAGCTTAAATCAAATTACGACCATCCTAATAATTTGATCTCTACCAGATTTTGCAACAACATGCCTTTTTGTGGAAAGCATCTTATGACTGACTACAAGGTCATCAGCCCAATAGTTTGCAAATAGCAGCCATGTATGTGTGCAAATCCATTCTCCATATCAATTCTAACACGGTGAAACCGAATTGAATGAATTTTTTTACAGAGGTAGCACTAGCAAAGGGCACCTCATATTCATGTTTAATATCCCTATAGCACGTTGTATTTCAACAAGCTACTACCACCAACATTCAATTATACCCCTTGAAAAGGACAAAGAGTTATAACAATACCCATGCATTTAGGAGAAAGTAGTCTATATGTTCTTTAGTGAACATCTTGTATGACTATAAGTTCACCTACTGTATGTGACTTTGAAAAAATCATGTTATCTACAAAACCAATCTGGCGGCCAGCAAGGTGAGATATTTAAATGGCATTTTCTCGCGATTCAATCATTCGAGCACAGTGAAAATTGGTACGGCACATAATTAAACATGATGTAAGCTATTGGCCTCTAATTGTATTCAATTGCTTTAATAACCTCAACATGGCGGCTGTGAAAATTTTAAAATTAATTTTAAAATTGTTTTTCCCTAATCAAGCGATCAAAGTGAACGTATGAATAATAAACATAGGCAATAATCTTCATCTAATGATACATAACTCTATGGCCTATCTAAAGGACAATCCAAAATGGCGATCATCCGAAATATTTAGACGGTTCTCAATATCTGCGAATCTATTACAGCAATCAATATGAAATTTTGTATGTTGATAGAGGTTATTATAATAAGCTCACCTTTCAAAAACCTGATGAACAACTCCTACATGGCGGCGACGAGAAATTTAAATAGTTATATGGATTCTTCTCGTGGCTTAATTATCCGAGCGCAGTGAAACTTAGCACGGAAAATCTACGGCGTCTAATTTGGTTCAATTTCTATGAGAACTTCAAAATGGCAGTTGTCCTAAACTTTTAAAATCACGTATATATTTCTCGTGTCCTAAACAAGCGATAGAAATGCAGGTTGGTATAATTAGTCATGATTATAATATTCATCTGCTGGCATATAATTCTATAGGCTTAGCATATATATAAAACAATCCATCATGGCGACCATACGTTACATTTCACCGGTACTCAATATCTCCGAAACTATTTAAGCAAAACTGAAATTGTGTATGCTGTTAGAGGACTTAAGTGAAGACAAAAATGTGACTTTCCAATTCCTGAGAAACCCAAAAACATGGGAGTCAAGTGATTTTCAAATATTCAAAATAACATTTCTAGCGATCTAATCATCTGAGTGCAATGAACCTTGGTGCAGCAAATCTTTATTCAGAGTTTAGTGTAGACATATCTAATGATGTTCAATTGTTTTCAAAACTTCAAGATGGCGTCAGTTCGACATTTTAAAACCTTTTTTTTTTCTCGGTTCTTAATCACGCGATTGAGAAGATGATTCGTATGATGATCTATGATAATAATCTTTATATATGGGGACTACACTCTGTAGCTTACTTTTCGTTACTCATAGAAGCCATGCATTTTTAGCCTACTTTCGATTTTTGCAAAAAATGAAAGTAGACTTATGAGATCTACACAGGGCCAAAAATTGTGTGTCCGTGTGTGTCCGTGTGTGTGTGAGTCTGTGTGTGTGTGTTCTCTGAATGTCTGCCCCCCCCCCTATCAATTCGAACACGGTGAAACGGAATTGAACGAAAATTGGTACTGAGGTAGCACTAGCTAAGAGCACCTCAGTGTTATGTTTTATATCGCCGCCATCTTGACGAATACGTAATGGCGGCCACCCAAATGTTAAAAGCTTAAATAAAATTACAACCAACCTAATAATCTGATCTCTACCAAATTTTTCAACGTTATACCTTTATGGATGAAGTATCTTTTGACCGAACTACAAGGTCATCAGGCCAATAATTGGCGGATGGCGTCCATGTATGTGTGCAAATCGATTCTCCCTATCTAACGAAACAGCGTGAAACCGAATTGAACAAAATTTGGCCCAGAGGTAGCACTAGCAAAGGGCACCTCATATTCATGTTTAATATCCGTATCGCTCTTAGTATTTCAACAAGCTACTACAGCCAACTTTCAATTATACTCCTTGAAAAGGACAATGAGTTATAACAATACCCATGCATTTAGGAGAAAGTAGGCTATATGTTCTTTACTGAACATCTTGTTTCTAAAATTTAATACCATTGGTTCGTCATAGAAAGATGCCACCACGCGGGAGAAGTCCTAATCACCGATATTCAAACTATAATTCTAGCACATAACTTCTCATAGTAATGGTGTTGGTGAAGACATAGGTTGTGAACCAAAAGCTATTCAGTATATATATCGTATGGCTTTTAGTGCCGGGAGTGTCCGAGGACATGTTCGGCTCGCCTGAGTCTGTACCTGCTTCCAGCGGAGACCCTTATTAGGGTGAGCTACAAGTTCCATTCAATTTCAAGTAGTTCCAACTTTCGCTACCAGGTATCAATGATACCTAGTGGTGAACGTTGGAACTTTGATAGAGCGTTGTGACGAAATCTAACTTAACAAATTAGCTTTGCACAAGTGTAGTATGTGAGAGGATCTTTTACATGCCATAAATCTATGACATGGGACCACCGGCTTTACTTCCCCTCCGAAGGAAGGCATACTGAAGGATTTTTAACGCTCCTAAAAAAATCCGACGACTTCGGCCAGGTTTGGACCCGCTATCTTGGGCATAGAGCAGTTCAGCATGCTACCAACTACGCCACCGAAGCCGCTATTTAGTATAGGCCTATCACATGTAAAATCGTTTTAATAGGCAGGAGAGTATTAACGGAATAGACCAGTAGGATATGTAAACATATGCCATTTAGATCTTCACGGAACTACTTGTTTAAGTACAGATACAGTACACTTTTCTCTATCCTAACCGAAAATAATTACGAGTTATATGCATACATTTAGTACAAGGAAATGAAGATCGCGTAGTCCTAAATTCCTAAATATAGTACCATCGCCGACCAAAAGTAAAGTGCGTGAGTTCTTTCAAAGAGAAATACACAAAAATCAGTTTTACATTCACTCGTTGCTTTAAGTATAGACCTAAGTTTATATTCTAACGCTCCTCTGCAAATTTCCGATGCTTCTGATTTCCAGACAAAATGTTTATTCGAATGTACCCCAGGCAGCAATATGAAGACCCAACTAACGACGATGGAAAAATCAGCAACTCTACCCCTTGCGTCTGGTGTACAAACAGATGCCTGCGTGTTCAGATTTGTTTTCTTGTTGATTCTTTATGGGCTTCGCAACATCGTGGTCATGTAGCACTGTGTACTTGGATGTGTGTAGAATTTGTCTGATAACCTGTGTTACTGTGATGACTGTACTAGTGTATTTGTAATTGAGGTTGGACTTGGGTAGGAAGCAGCCGTGGCCTTAAGTTAGGTACTGAACTCGAATTTAATAGTAGCATGGAAATGCATGAGGCAAGGATCGAACTGTCTCGCGTAACAATTTTATATTTGGATTTGAAGGAGTAGTGTAGGCAACTTGCCATACATATAAGCATTCTGTGATGCTAGCGAAAGCTATTGCTAAGTTGTATGAGGATATTACATCATTTATAAGGAACGAGAATGGAAAAGTTTCTTTATGAAATACTAGTTGAAACCCGTCAAAACATGACGGTCAATAGAAAATTATTTACTGAAGAATTTTCTTATATAGGCCTACTGTACATTCTTTGTACGATTAATTTTTGACTCTATTGAAACTATAAGGGCGTCAAAAGATTGCACTCTCAACATTGCAAAATACTGCTGGCCATGACTGAAAAATTGTTGGGGCAAATTGAGGCCTATACGTTCCATAGTTTCCCCTTGACTTTTATTGATTGTGATAAAGTATGCCAAATGAATTGGAAAATATTGCCTCTTAAAAGAAAATGATAGTGTTTTATCGGATGGTGTTAAATCAAGTCGAAGGATTAGACCTCTCTGCCTAATTTTAACTGCACCTATTATTTCCAAATCCAAGCAATATGGTTGCATTTAAGAGTCCTTGGGAAACGTTCAGATTTCTAAGCAGCATAACGGGTCAAGCGTTTGGAGTATGTGGCGGCCAGTCATTTAGTTCCAAGGAATTCAAGATCTCTGAGGAGTCTAATACAACTGGCCGCAAACCGTCACTTATAATTTTGGAATATAACGAAGAAATGCGATGATGTGCAATTCCATACATTTTAAAACAATGTGGACCGTGTGCATTTGGCACAGTAACATTGGCACCAAATGAAACGAAGGACATAGCATTGTACTGCCGATTAGTCTCTCTGAAATTCCTTGAGATATCATCTCCAGTAAAAAATAATTGTTCCAGCCTGTCAAATATTTTATAGTTTTTCAGATTAATTTTACCATTGCAACAGCAAAGGTCAAAGTAACCAGGTGTAGATTTCTCGCAAGAGAAATACAGTGCAGAACAATGTTTACATTTGTTCGTCAAGGACCCTAAACTGTAACGGCATAGTATCTGGAATTGTTTCTGAAATGCCATATTTATATTGGATTTTAAAAGTGGCTTCGTATTTTTCTCCGATTTCCCTCTTATTTGCGGCTAATATTCTATTTCGTCAAATGGGTTTATTTATAGCAGCGTTTCTCCCCAAATTAACGTCATTTTAAATAACACTATAGTGGCCTGCATCAACGCAGCCGCCAAATATTAAATGCCAAATAATAACTTACTTCCATTGCCAAAATCAACTGCGTGGTTAGACCCATTGTTATGTACTCTAAACAAATATTCAATAAACAATAATATTCACATATACAATGAAGTTCAGAGACTTCCATTCTCAAGTTGGTTGCTGATGAGAATGCGATGAGACTGATCGCCAATAATAAAATCCTTGCAATTTTTGCAATTTGCTTGCAAGCGCAACTCAGGATGACGATCTTCATTTTGAAATAAACAGAATGAAATTGCTGTAAATAATCAATTTCCATCACCTGTTGAAGGTACAATACTTTGAATTTCCATGACAGTAAAATATGCAAGGGAGCATAGAATCACTACGCCACTACTGGAATGTGCATAGACTCACTTCGCCAGCCACCGTAATGGAGGGAGTTTTAGAATTATATGTTCAGTGCTTGTCAAAGATCGTATTAACACAGGGAAGCCCACTCTTAAGGCTACATTCTGAGCTATTGCCCCGGATTCCAGGTTCGATCCCCGCTCTGCCAAGAAATTTAATTCTGGTCTGAGGACTGGAACGGGGCGCACTCGTGAGGCAAAACTAAGAAGAGCAAAGTTTGATTCCCATCTCAACAATCTTGGATTTGGTTTTCCGTGGTTTCCCACTTCCACTCCAGGCAAATACCGGGATAGTTCCTAAATTAAAGCCTCGGTCGTTAACTCCCCATTCCCCACATTAATTACAAATGCACACATCAACACAGCCATCACATTAACACAGGTTATTAGAGAAA
Source organism: Meconema thalassinum (assembly GCA_946902985.2). Classification (NCBI taxonomy): domain Eukaryota; kingdom Metazoa; phylum Arthropoda; class Insecta; order Orthoptera; family Tettigoniidae; genus Meconema; species Meconema thalassinum. The sequence continues at coordinate 625,900,578 of OX336390.1, read as the reverse complement.
AGTTTACACTCGCACACCAAAATAGACGGGGCTGAGTGACCACGATGTCTGAGTCCATCAAATGAATTATGTTCGCCAATTTGTTAACGCTGATGTGTGTGTTTGAACTACTGGATATAAGTTCAATGACTTTTAAATTAATATCATTACATTGTTGCAGCTTGGCAAATATTTTATATTCCAGCAGATCAATTTTACCATCACATCAGTAAAGGCCAAAGTAACCGCGCGTAGATTTTACGCAAGAGAAATACAATGTAGAACAATGTTTACATTTGATCGTCAAAGACCTTACACTGTACTGCATAACATCTGGAATTGTTTCTGAAATGGCCTATTTATATTGGATTTTAAATGTGGCTTCGTATTATTCGATAACACTCGTGTCCTGCAATATCGGAGCCGCTAAATATTAAATGGCAAAAAGTACTTCCATTGCCGAAATCAACTGCGTAGTTCGACTCAGTACTCTAAACAAATAATCATTATACAACTGTCTTATACAATGAAGTTCAACATGACCGTCCAGAGACGATCATACTCAAGTTGGTTGGTGAGGAGAATGCGATGAGACTGATCGCTTAAAATAAATTCCTTATAATTGTTCCTGCCAGCGAAATTTCCTGCAATAGCTTGAAAACACAGCTCAGTATGACGTTCTTCATTTTGATATAAACAGTACAAAACTGCTCTAAATAAGCTATTTCCATCACCTGTTATAGTTTATGGCAGTACATTTTGTAGGGGAACATAGAATAACTTCGCCAACTACTGGAATGAGCATAGGCCTAACTTATACTCAATACTCACTTCGGCAGTCACCCTAATGGAGGCAGTTTTAGAATTCTATGTCCCGTGCATGTCAAAAATCATATTAACACATGGAAGCCCATCCATTCTTGGCTATCGCCTCGAAGACCCGGGTTATATTTCCTGCTCTGCCAAGAAATTTAATTCTGGTCTGAGGGCAAAAACGGGGCACATTCAGTCTCCTGAGGTATAACTAAGAAGAGGAAGGTTTGATTCCCACCTCGACAATCTTGGATGTGGTTTTCCGTGGTTTCCCACTTCCACTCAAGGCAAATACCGGGATGGTTCCTAACTTAAGGCCTTGGCCGTCACCTTGCCATTTCCCACCTTAATTACAAATACACACAGTAATTCAGCCATCACAATAGCATGGGTTATCAGAGGAAATTTTACACTTACACACCAAAGTACACGGAGCTGAGTGACTACGATGTCAGCGCCCTTCAAACGAATTATGTTTGCCAAGTGTCTAGGATGCTACCAACTTGACCACCGAAGCATTGGGAAGAAATTGCAATATTAAGGTAAATAAACAACATAGCCAACACACTCAACTGTCAGTTAATGTTCTTCAACGTTTCCCTTCTTAAAAATTCCCCTCCTTTATAATTCTCCATCACGTGAAAACGCGCCGTGTCTTGTGTTTTAAATATATTGATGCAATGGTGCTGCCATCTGTTGTCAGTTACTGGAACTATATGGGCGAGGTACTGCCACCTGTTGTCAGTTACTGGAACTGATGCAGATATTAGCTCTTTTGACCACAAGCTGTAATGCAATGGTAAAAAGGAAATAAAACGTATTGAGAGGGAGTGTAGAAATACGTATCTTTAGCTGACATAAAACGTTACTAATAGTCCTTGATAAAACAATATTTAACTATCACGTGAAAACGCGCCATGTGTTGTGTTTTAAATATATCGACGCAATGGTGCTGCCATCTGCTCTCAGTTACTGAAACTATATGGGCGAGGTACTGCCATCTGTTGTCAATTACTGGAACTGATCGCAGATATTAAAACGGCATATTGAGTACATGCTGTAATGCAATGGTAAAACGGAAATAAAACGCATTGAGAGGGAATGTAGAAATATGTATCTTTAACTGACATAAAACCTTACTAATACTCCTTGATAAAACAATATTTCAGAGGAAAAAAAAAATACCGGCGAGAGCTGGGATCGAACCTGTGATCCTTGGATCCACAGTCAATCGCCTTAACCAAATAGCTAATATTCCACTCTTGTTAAGACGCAGACGCGACCATTCAGTATCTTCAAAAGCCGCTATCTGAAGAAAATAATCCACTTGATTATCAATAAAATCAATATTGCACATTCGTTTATGTTCATACTGTTATTATATTTTATTGTCAGAACTTGGTTAATATAGCCTATGTTTTCAATTACATGGAAGCTTATTAAATAACTTACATTTTAATGGACTTCTCACCGCCATTTTGTCATGAGCCCAGGCGGATTGTGCGCATGCGTGAGGAGCAAGAATTCTGCTATTTTCTATATTTATTTAAAAATATACCGTAATATATTTGCTTATTTTAGAGACAATCTGCAAATCTACATGCCAAGAGCTTTCGTTAGAGTGCTCTACGAAGTAAATCGGTTCTGTCGTTCTCTCAATCTCGTGGTAACAAAAATCGCCTTAGTGTTTTAAATATATAGATTCTAGCAAGGAGTGAATGAGATTTTATTGACGCAGCGAATTGACAATATTACAAGTTTTACCAAGCTAGACGGTCGAGAACCGTTTTTTTTTTTTTTTTTTTTTTTTTTTTTTAGCCGCGCAGAGAATGAGTAGATAGCTCGCGACTGCACGTGTAAATTTGCTCACGGCACGCTTATGATCGAGAGAGAGGAAGATATTGGCACACTTCACTAAACTTACAAGTCAAAACAATGAAAACTGCATAGCAACTCAATGGCCAATCAGAATATTTTATTTATCTGAAGTACCGTATAAAATATTATAACATCTTAAAAAGACAATTATAAACAATGACACCGCACCAATATGAAGATAAAAAGAAACAAGATTCATTCACCGAAATAAAATTTTAAGTTTAATGCTAGGCCTACGAGAGGAGATATTTGCAGATTAAATAAATGTATATTGTTCGAGGCTAGCGACGCCATTATTGAAAGCCGAGGAGACTAGAAAGGTAATATCAAGAGAGTCATTCTATTTCTGTGACTGGTCAAGTCCAGACCTGCTTCGTGGTACTTCCTCATATTATCACAGATACATAGAACGACCGACAAGGAAATACCTTGACGGAAGGAGAGCCGCACATATCAGTCAACCAGGAGTTGAAACTCCGATGAACAAATACTACACTATACGAAAAGACTTGTTCTAAGAATACTATTGAAAATACAGCAATCTACATTATTGAAAGAACATTTAGAGGAAGTAATATATAATACAAGCTATCTACGGAAATATATAAGAGATACCATTCTACTGAAATACGACGGAAGCATTCTTCAATTCTTACAAATATTTCAACTACATTTTGTGAAATATTCAACATGTTAACAAACTCGAGTCAGAGGGGACGTTTTAACATCAATTTCACGTCCGGAATCGTCATGAATTACTAAAACTATGGAGGGAAGCTAACCTATACTAAATGGTGTGGAGACCAGAGGTGACCTGAGGCAACAATGGAAACCATGGATTGGAACTGCAATTCCAACCGAAGTCCACTGATACCACAAATACTGCTACAACTACTTGAGTTTCCAATCTCATCTCATAGCATGTATACCACAGCATACTATTTCACTGAATACCTGCAAGAGAGGAGACGTTTGAAGAGAGTTTCGTCAGAACCATCTGGTTCAGAAACGTACGAGAGGTCCAGGTTCGTTAAACGGGAAGAAAGCAGAGGTATTGGCATAGCTGTTTCAACCGTACGAGAGATCGCACCGGGAGTGAGGCTAGACCAGCTGTGTGCGCATCCACGTGGTCCCGTTAGACTGGGAGGAATGCCAGGAACGCGAACCGAGGAATGCAGACGTACAACTCCTCGCAACCACACAGGTTATCATGAAATCATCACAGCTGAAGGTAGATGAGTGTTTATACTATGTTTAGTAGTTTTTGGCCATATTTTGGGGATATCTAGGTGTGACCAACATTTATTATAGATGTAACCAATTATTAACCATGTTATTATTTTGTTAGATTCGTGTAAATTAAAAGTAATTTTTTTTTTACGTCAGCTTGTGTCGTTTTGACGTTTTATTAAAATTTAGAACGGTCGACCTGGAAACATTGGCGACCCGTTCGGCGGATGGCAGTGAGGATGAATTTATGCAACCTACCATGCACACCTGTTCGGCGGGTGACAGTGAAAAGGGTGAATGTTCTGTGGAAAGGAATGGCTCTGAAAACCATCGTCACGGGCGACGAGACCTGGTGTCTGAGGTACGACCCCGAAGTCAAGCGTCAAAGTATGGAGTGGCGGGGTGCAGGTCCAGGGTCACCAAACACCCTGAAGGGCCAGAGGTTTCCGGACATTTCCGACTTCCAACATAATGTGACGACCCAACTGAAGGCTTCTGAACACCATCCCAAAGGGTGTGCATGGTAGGTTGCAAAAATTCATCCTTCTAAACACGCACAGTGTCTAACAGATCTTGTGTCGCCAACGTTGCCAGGTCGACCATTCTGATTTTATTCACCGAACGCAACGTGACGAGAATTTTGAACACCATCCCAAAGGACGCCTTCTTGCAAGTTTCCAGGACATGTATCGCCGATCTCAGCATTGCATAGTTACGGGAGGGGACTATTTCGAAGGACAGTAGGGTCACTGTCGTGCATTGTTCATCTATGTTGATAGTACGGGACTATTCACCGAACTTTATTGTCACAGGTTGTATATACATGCAGATGACCATGATGCTCAAGCCCCTAAATGAAACATCAACCAAATTACATAAATCAATCTAAATCTGTGGACTCGGTAGACGTGGGCTCGAACCTCACTGTCGGCCGTCCTTCAAATGGTTTTCTGTGGTTTCCCATTTCCAACTCCAGGTAAATGGTACCTTCTAATAGGCCATGGCCGCTTCTTTCAATCTCCTTGCCCAGTTTCATTCTCTACATTCATTCATCTCTCATTTACTCTTCCCATGAGGTTGGCATCAAGAAGGGTATCCGCCCGTTAAAAACACCCGCCACATAGACTTTAATCCCATCCCCATCCCCGTTGAAAACGGGAATAATACTTATGCACCGATCGCATGCGCGTTCGTAACAGTGGAACGATAATTGTTCACGGCGTTGCACTATTTTCATTAATGGGGGAAAGAGGTAGGTGGTAGCGTAAAAGACTGCATGATGTCAGACAAAACTGTATTCAATTGCGCCGTAAAATGGATGTACCTCATTCATCACGAATGTCGCAGTTCATAGAACATCACATTGTCATGGGATTAAATGGATTATAAGTTAGTCTACATGAAAGACCTCACGAGAACAAAACAAGATAAGTTATATAAGACGGCGAGAAAGAACCGCTAGTGTCACAAGTACCGGTACGCACACATTCCATTGCAAGACATAGTATCGGCAGATGACGGAGCATCTCGGATGTCCGCGTCTGGGCTCCCTTGTTGCAATCAGCGGGCAACGACCAGCCGACTTAACTGTTGGGATAGGACTTACTGCTCTCTGGCATACCCTTCACTATTGAGATCTGGTAGGTGCTTGGGGCTGGCAAGGACCAAACGGACGAGCGCTCCTAGACATTTGGCGCGCTTTGCTGTCTCAGACGGTTCACAGTAAATTACTATACGATTTCCGAATTATTAAAGAACAAAATTATGAATTTCAATACATATAAAATGAAACGTACAGCTATAAATATTATTACGGTATTAATTATTTGTCTTAAAGAAATCTGGTCGTTGTGCAACACTGCAACCGTATTACCGGCCGCCACTGATCAAGTGTAGCTATCTCCACGTGTATTCAGTGTTGTGATAAATTGTGTTTTGAGTGAGACATTATAATTTGAGATGGAAGGAGAGAAAATAACTTACGTCAAATTTCACGTAGTGACCAGCGGTCTTACATCAAAATTGAAAGTTTGCGGGGAAAACACCTACCGAAATTCACAACACTATATAGTACTTCACGTTTGTGGGGATAGTGCTTGGATTAAAGCACAGTGTTACAGTGGGCTTCTCGTTTCCGTGAAGGCCGGACACATAAAGTCAAGGTCCGACCAGTGCGTACAAATTACGGGAAATATTATTTTATTAACTGTGGAATTGATAATTTAAACTCATTACTTTCCTCAGTCTTAGTGCCTTTCCCCAAACATACGGATGTGTTTAAGAGAACATTGAAATCTTGTGTAAATACTACGATGCAAGTTGGTTGGTTGGTTCTTAAGTTTAGGGGCTGCGACAACGCGGTCATGTAGCCCCGTGTACTTTGGGTGTGTTTAGAATCTGTCTGGTAACTGGTGCTAATTTTACTAAATTGCGAATTGTGTGTATTGTTTTTGATGTTATTGTTGGTAATGTTTTGTATTTATGCAATTTGCCACCGGGGAATTACCCCCATTTGCAAATATTATAATATAATAATAATAATAATAATATGCACTGGAAACAACCCAAGGAGTGGGCGGCGGGTAAGTACGGTACAACAGACTACACTTCCGCTGTCATTATTGACAACATTAAGATCGACGCAAAATATGCGAAGAAATTGCAAATAAAGCAACCCTCAGATAGACCTCCAGCCCAAAAACATGTCAAACCACTCTCAGGATGACCACTGCCAGGACCGGAATGCGACCTCGGATCCCCCAAGCTGAGAAACTCCCACGCAACGGATACTTGAACTCGAGGAACTAAAGGAGGATCGAGTGAACTGTCCCGTCTTGTTTACATACAACTTTTTGTATGCCTTGCAACACGAACTCCTCACCGTGTTTTTACACCGTGTCGCTCTCGTTTTATTCATCGCCCTTACTAGCAACATCTGAGCCGGCTCCTCAGAGTAGGTTGTGCAAAAAGTGAGTAATTTTGAGTAGATGAATAATGACACCCAATACAAAGGTAAGCCGATAAACTATTTTACTAGCTTGTAGAGAAGATAGCTTTGAAGCCTTTTCAGTGTTGCCTTGTTGTCAGTCGGCCAACACAAAATAATTCCAATTACTGGAATATATAAAACATAACCTGAAATAAATTAGAAATACAAGGTCATCGAAATAGGTGGCCTTAATTTTGATTGTAATAGCTCAGGCAGTAATAAAGAGAATTTAATTATTTTTACACCAAAAGATAGAGAAAATCATAACGTTTTGTTTTCCTATTTAGTAGGAGAGCTCCGACTGTGGCACGGATCACTGATGCGATAGCAACTGCGACTCCTGACGGAGGTGGACTTCGCTTGGACGTGCCACAGTCGGAGCTCACATAGAAACCCACAGCCTGCTTCCAGTCTCCGACCGGGTCAGAAAGGAAATGAATGAAGCCCCCATCTAGCAGCGAGGATATGAACTGTGCCGGCTGCCCAGGCCTGACGCACTCCTCTGGGGCATTGATTAAATGAATAACAGATTAACTGAAATGATAGTGGAGAGTGTTGCTGGAATGAAATTTTGACGGGAAAAACCGGAGTACCCGGAGAAAAACCTGTCTGCCTCCGTGTTGTCCAGCACAGATCTCACATGGAGTGACCGGGATTTGAACCACGGACCCAGCGGTGAGAGGCCGGCGTGCTGCCGCCTAAGCCACGGAGGCTTCCATATCGAAACCTACTAAATAGGTAAACAAAACTTTACGATTTTCTCTATCTTTCGGTGTAAAAATAAATAAATTATCTTTATTACAGCCCGAGCTATTACAAATCAAAATTAAGGCCTCTTTTAATGACCCTGTATATATGACTATTGAATAAGAAGAAGTTATTTTTCAGTGTTGCCTAGTAATCGAAAGTTAATGTTTTTCAGTCGGGCAACACGATTGTAGCAAATTGTAGGCTAATGGATAGTTCCCTCATCCTGAAAAAATACATGAGATTAATAAATACGTTTGGGTGACCAGTCTCCATCGTCAAGCGATCATCATCAGATCCATTACACTTAGGCTATTAAATCTATGTTTACAAGTATGGGCGATAGTATTTACACTTATTTAGTTGCAGTAGTAATTAAACTAAAACAATAACAGCAATATTTGTTAGTTATACGGTATGTGATATTTTGTTAAGATAGTAAAAGTGATGATTACACTTGAAATTTGCTTGCTTAGTGTGAGCAATCACACTTGAGCCCACTGCGATGGCGAGCCTAGCTCATCGTACTACTACGGGAACTAGTGGTTCCCTCAGTATTATCTTAGGCCCATCCCTATAGAGGTACCAAAAACGTGAATACAGAATTTCACGGTCAAGTGATTAGACTGCAGAAAATCTAAGTGTTTGCTCTATCTGTTGAAGTGAACCAAATTGTGATCAGCACATTTTGGTACTCTGCCTACAGTCTACTGTGATGGCGAACCTTGCAATACGCCTCATATATGAAGTAAATTGTAGTACTTCATTACTGGTGGAAATTTAAGAGACCCCACAGCATGCACCAAAAGATGGTCATGAAAGTAAATATTCCATCTTCTGGTGCCTCTGTAGTGATTGGAAGTTTAAAACATTATCATACCAACTAAATCAACTATATAATAATAATAATAATAATAATAATAATAATAATAATAATAGGAGCATCAATCAAACACAGCTACAATAATCACGACCACAGGAGTTGGATCTTATTTGGTGAGTTCATGATCTCAAATGTCCTGGAAAAATAAAAAATCAAGAATGTTTGCAGCAAGAAGGCAATGCACAACTGATTCCGCTGGAATTATTTATTTCTACTCCCTTCGATCACAGGCTGGCTAAGCCTGACAAAAGTGTACCATAACAAGCCGTTTCAGGTCAGATAAAACGCATCGGCTACTGCAGCTGTATGAAACGTTATAACAAATAGCAGTCATTCACAGATTATCGCTAGGATGCCACATCCCGTACACGACTCGCATCTACAAGAGTGCATAGGACTACTTAAGTGTTCATCGCAACGTATGGTACTTCATGTTCAACTAATCAGTGAACGTGTGAGCTCAGTGAACGCTATCAAATAAGCGAAAGACATGCCATTAGTTCGTCGTTAATAACTGTACTGCTGTGGGTTACCATAGCAACAAGTTTGCTTACAATCTAGCTAACTGTACATGCAACACTAGCGAACAAACTTCAGATGTATTCTCAAAACCGGCCGAAGTCGTCGGACTTTTTAAGAGCGTTAAAAATCCCTCAGTATGCCTTCCTTCGGAGGGGACGTAAAGCCGGCGGGCCCATGTCATATATTTATGGCATGTAAAAGAAACCTTCAACTAACTAAAATTGTGTGAAGCTACATTTGTAGGTTTGATTTGATTAACGCTCTATTAAGTTCCAACGTTCGCCACCAGGTGCCAGTTGCGGTGGCATCTAGTAGCCAAGTTCACAGTTAGGTGTTGATGACGGTAGCATTTGGTAGTAAAAGTAGGAACTACTTGAAATTGATCGTCTGCATTACAGATAACACACAATAATACACCCATCACAATTAACACCGGTTATCAGACAGATTCTACACACACCCAAAGTACACGGGGCTAAAATGACCGCGATGTCGCAGTCCCTAAACTGAGGAACCAACCAAATGTAGGCCTATTCTCTTGAAAAAAAAAAAGCTACAACAGTATTCCCATTGGGGTAGTATGGTACTACTAGTGTATGTTGTGTGATATAAAAGAACGTCGCATCCTCTCTATGTGCTAAAAGCCGTCTGAAATTGTGTTTGCGTATTTTACAGGGCTAAGACATGGAAATAGATCTCGCAACTTCGTTCACAGTACTTGGCCTACAGGATGACCAGCGAATGTGGTCGCGGCCCATATTTAAACGCATTAAAGCTGTAGCTCGGAAGTCCATTCATGGGTCGCGAGTGGATAAGGTGGCCAATGTCGGCCAAACTTAGAACTGCAGTAGTTATGCAATGTCTGTTTTGGTCGAAGACAGCACTCTACTCCGCTCGACAGCCAGAAACGATTTAAGTAAGCGAGTCAACGAAGTTCAGACCATTCAGTTCATTATTATGAATTATTAGATGTACTTGGCGAGTACGTGTCAGATGGATACACAACAGTATTGTTCTTTTTCACCTCAAATATGCTTCGTAGACTTTGGGTAGACTGGGGCAAGTCCATATTTTTTATTAAAAGGAGAACGAGGGATATTACGAAAGATTTTGGGAACAGATGGGTTAATGGACAGGTGCGATGGGGGACATATACAGTAAGATAGAACCAATAACATTGTCGATTAAAAAGAAACGATTGCTGTTCTGGAAAATCTGGAATTGCACAAAACCGAAGGCAACCAAATGGAGATGTTTCCAGGAATGTGAGAAAAACCTGATGCGAATTGGTGTCTCAGAAAAGAAAATCCACTACAGATCTGAATTTAGAGAAATTATTAAAAATATCACGGTTTTAAAGTGGAATCTAAACTCAGAAGACAAATAAGGACTCTGCCAAAAGCAAGAAAAAGGCACTGATCGATGCACTCAAGACATACTGGGAGGATGTCAAAGCCGATAGACGAAGACGATATAGACACTGACATGAAAATTGGTTGTTAACACACAGATCGAATGTATAAAAGGAAAGCAAACTTCGTACATGCTGTGGAGGCCCTTGGAGCAGTGGAAGGTAGAGGCTTTCACTCTTTATGACATCGGCATTAGATGGGATAGAGTTATCAGCTCCACGCCCCGGCGCCTTTGCTCCCAGGAATTACCCTTGTAGTCATTTCTGTTGTAGGCTATATGCACCTCAGGGCCATTTGTGTTTCCGAAAGTGGTAGTTTTGTTTCTAAAATCCACTACCTGGGTGGGAATCGAACTAACTTCGTTTCAGCTTCAAATTCAGCGCCTCTACCGACTGAGCTACGCAGCTCCAATAATAATAATAATAATAACCTTATTATATAATACGCTAAGGTGTATGTTTTACAAAATTCAAACTCCTAAACCCAAGGGAATTAGAAGGTGTGGTTTGTACCAAATTCTTCCAAATCGTCTCAATAGTACAGGAAATATCTTGCATTTATCGAAAAGTCAACGGAAGTATATATTTATTTGTTTATAAAGTGCTTTTAAAAAAAATAAACAAGACGATAGCCCCTGGCAGAACTGTTTCGCGTCCAGCCCGCTCATCACTAGAGCCGGACGGGTAGTCTGTACACATGGGGCGCACACAACCCATTATGCGAGAGTTCTCGCACGGGTCCGCTAGTAATAATAATCTTCATTATGCAGTTTGCGCTTCTTATTGGGACTGCTGTACGTCTCCCACGCTTATGTAATATTTCTCCCTTCCTAGTGATGGCGCAAGTGAGTTTGGGGACGAATTACCACCACCTTGTGGTCTGACCTACATCTATGCCGTGTTCAATCAAAATTGGGGCGTTATCTACGCACACGTTGTTGTTAAGTCTTTTGCGGCGGAGCTCTGAGAAATGGTGGTCATGTAGTCTCATGTACTTGGGTGAGTATGTAGAATCTGTCTGACAACCTGTGTCATTATGATGGCTGTAGAAGCGAGTGTATTTGTAATTGGGGCTAAGATTTTGGGTAGGATCTAGTCGTGGTCTTAATTTAGGTACCATCTCGGCATACGGCTGGAAGAGAAGCGGGGAAACCACGGAATACATTTCTAGAATAGCTGAGGTAGGAATCGAGCCCACCTCTTCTCAGTTCTGCCTCACGAGGATGAGTGAACCATGTTGCTGTCCTCAAACCAGAATTACATTTCTAGCTAGAGCCGGGAATCAATCCCGGCCTCGGCAGCGACAGCCAAGAATGCTAGTCACTACGCCACGAGCACACACGATCACTAACAGAAGGGGAACGTATTGAAGACGAGTTTAAAAAGCCATCTTCCTCGCGTTAAATAATATGGCACTTCGTGTGTAGCCAGGCAACTAGAGCACTTCGCATTTATAAACAGTGGAGTTCTTTTTATCATGGTTTATGGGATCACTGCCAATATGGCAATGGCTCTTTCCTCCGCAGCGCGCATTGTGCTTGCGGCACATCAAGGTTCACTTCGTATGAAATGACAAAGATCCAAACTACCACCAGAAACAGCAATTTGTCCCCCATCTGAGTCCCAATGTTGCCTATGAAACACAACGCATTGAGTAATAACGCTGTTCAACAGTGCTGTTTGTGTCTCGGGGGACCATATTGCCATGTTCCCAAGATCGTGGCTTCAGTACCAGTAGTCAGTTATCCGAGGAATGGGAAAATTCATCGTATATACCGGCTGTTCGACGTCACTGGACTCTCACTTTGAAATATCGTAACTCACGCACTGAATCTGACGGAATAGGATGGCAAGCTTGGCTGTGAGATGTTATCAGTAGGGCCCGGATTTTTAAAAAATGCATATGCGCATATGCATATGCATATTTTGACATATTTTGAGGTTTAGTGCATATTCTAGACGTAACAGCATATTCCGGTATATATGTCTGAATTTAAGGACAATTACAAGAACTACTTAAATAAATCTGTTTTGTGCATCCCTAGCTAGTTGCCTATATTATGTGCATCCCTCATTAATTGGTGTTTTCGACTCTCTGTGTAACGGCACTTTACTTTCACAACTGACAATGGCAACAGATACCTTAGTTATGGGTAGGCAGGCTGGCTGGACTTCCCGGAATTCCTTTCTCTACCACAGTAGATAATAATCTCAGGGGGTTGGGCAATTGGTCAGGGCAGAAGTATCTTCAGTTCACTAGTTACGTTCCAGTTTAATGCCCTGCATCTCAAGTGTTAGTTTCTAAAAATGCCTAAGGAAAAGAGCAGGAGAAGAGATTTATTAAATCAGTGGGTGTCGGGTAATAGGGTCTATTCAACAGATGGTGTCATCGTGTACTGTCAAATTTGCTCAAAGGAAGTAAAATGTGAAAAGAAATTTCTTCTTGAACAGCATTCAAAAAGAACTGCACATATTAAAGCAAAGGAGGAGAAGAACAGCACACCACAACAACTACTTCTTACGCAGGTAAAGCCTAAGTCCGGTATTCTTAATCCATTTTCAAATGATCTTTGTAGGGCTTTCGTATGCAGCAACATTCCATGGAATAAATTAAACAATCCAGTTCTGCGATCATTTCTTGAGAAATATTGTGTAAATCAAAAAATACCAGATGAATCAACTCTTAGGAAAAATTACCTACCTCCGCTATATGAATCTACCCTGGAATTGATCCGTTCTGATAACGGAAGGAACTATGTCTGGATATCGGTGGATGAGACAACGGATTCATGTGGCCGTTACATAGCAAATTTCGTGGTTGGTAAATTACATCCAGACGAACCCGGTAAGCCGCATCTTCTTGCTTGTAAAGTACTAGAGAAAACCAACCATAGCACAATAGCAAGATTTGTAAATGATTCGCTGCGACTATTGTGGCCATCTGAAATTGAGGATAATTGTTGTAAAGTGCTTGTACTGCTCACAAATGCAGCTTCGTATATGTTGAAAGCAGCAAAGGCCCTCCATGTATTTTATCCGAAACTCATACACGTAACCTGTTTAGCGCACGGATTACACCGCATTGCAGAAGAAATACGCACACAGTTTCCAGCTGTTAACAATTTAATTGAATGTGGGAAGAAGCTGTTTCTGAAAGCACCAGCTCGTGTCCAGTTCGACAAAGATTGTCTACCTGAAGTTCCTTTGCCACCTGAACCTGTTCTGACTAGGTGGGGAACATGGTTATCTGCAGTATCATTTTATCAGGAGAATTTTAATGAAGTGAAAGAAATGGTTACAAAACTTGAGGATGAGCATATTGCGTGTGTCCGTGATGCAAAAGTTGTGTTTGAAACCGCTACTGTTTATCAAGATGTGAATTTCATTCATGCACATTTTTCTAAACTTCCAAAAGCCATTGAGAGCTTAGAATCTTCTGGTACTCCACTTGATCTCGTTGAGAAAGCTGCATCTTCATTGAATTCCGCTCCAGGCGAAATTGGAGAGAAGATTAAATGCAAGTTAGAAAAGGTGTTCAATTCGAACCCAGGACTGAAGAAGATTAAGTTAATTAGTCAATACTTGAGTGGAACTAGGGTATCCTTGCCAGATGTATGCTCCGAAACTTTGGTGCTCGTGTATAAGTACTGTCCAATCACGTCAGGTGATGTAGAACGATCATTCTCAGCCTATAAACTCATTTTGACGGACAATGGACATAGTTTGTCTCCAGAAAACATTGAAAGACTACTAGTTACCTATTGTGATGCTTCTTTTTGCTACCTGTAAATAGGTAAGTGAATAAAATTGCATGTTTTAAGTGCATATTTCATTATTTTCCGTAAATATTCAGAAGTATGGCCTGAAAATCAGTATAGAGAAAAGTAAGACCATGGTGATGACAAGAGGGGAAAGACAAGGAAAGGGCACTGTGAAAATTGGAAGTCAGAGTTTGGAAATTGTGGACACGTTCAAATACCTAGGAAGTGAATTGATGCAAACTGGTAGGTTGGACATGGAGATTGGCAGGAGGGTACAGCAGAGCAATGCATTCTATCAAAGTGTAAGAAAACTTGTTTGGGATAAGGAAGTACCAAGGAAAAGCAAGGAGGTAATGTATAAAGTGTACTATGTTCCCATATTAACTTATGCAGCTGAGACTTGGACCCTGACAAGCAGGCAAGAGAGTAGAATCCAAGCCAGTGAAATGAAATTCCTAAGAAGTATGATAGGAAAGACAAGGAAAGACAGAGTGAGGAATGAAGATGTTAGGAAGGAAGTTGGGATGGGAAAACTAAATGAGAGAATTGAGAAGAATAAACTAAGGTGGTTTGGACATGTAAAGAGGATGGAGGAAAATAGAATACCAAGACAGATGCTGGAGGCCAAGTGCAAGGGTAAGAGACCAAGAGGAAGACCTAGAACAAGGTGGATGGATTCAGTGAAGAACGGCGTAAGAAAAAGAAATCTGGACTGGGACAAGATCGTGGAAGAAGAATGGTGGAAGGAAAGAGGAAAGTGGAGAAGTGCCATAAATACCCCGACCCGGCAGGAGCTGGATAAGGGGAAATGATGATGATGATGATTTCATTATTTTCCGTGCATATATTCTAACGTTTTAGTGCATATTTGCATGCATATTTTCAGGTTTTTTTAGTGCATATAAATCCGGGCCCTAGTTATCAGACATGGCAGAATCAGAACCATGCGGCTGCTGCCTTGTGCAGAGTGAGTCTTACAAGGTCAAGTGGTCGACAATGCACAATGGGTCGCTTTATTGGAGGCTTATTTTGAGTGCAAAGGTTATGAATGAGAGATGTGTGAAAAAATATAGGCATCGATTTCCTGGTGAATCCTAACCAGGTAAATCTTCTTTGAATGATCTAGTACGCACGTTTCGTGATACAGACTTCGTGGGTGATAGACAACAATGTGGGAGACCTAAATTAATTACTGACACTTTCCTTCGCGATGTTCGGCAGATCTCCACGGAAATCTGTAAGAAGTTTGTCACAAGACCTGGAGCATCAATTGGGTCTACAAAAAACACCGCTGAAAGTGAGAGACATTGTTCAACAGTTAGTAACTTTATTGGAAGAGGATGAGCGCTATTGTCGGTTCCAGCAAGATAGTGCCACTTGTCATACTGCTAACTTTACCATGGCTGTGTTACGAATTTTCTCGGAAATCGAGTATCCTAATCTCAGGAAATTTGTGACCTCCTTGTTCGCCAGATTAATCCTTTCCAATATGTTTCTGTGGGGATATTTAAAAGAAAGGAGTATACAGAGATAATCCGCATTCCTTACAAGAACTCAAAGAAGCAATTCTAAATGTATTGGAGAAATAACACCAGCAACTTTGAAAAAAGTGTCGCAAAACATCTGTAAGCGGTTAAATGTGTGCCTGCAGGAATATGGTGGTCACTTTCAGCTGTTGGCCTCTAACCACGCGTTCGATGCATGTGAGATTTTCAAGTGAAATTGCATGTCCTGTGGTTCGGATTCACGTAAAAAGGAGGTCCCGTGGTTCATGATCATGAGATTAACGGTCACGTAAAACTACACACTTCCTTCCTTCCTGTTTTAGATAATAAACTGAACACATGCATATTGTTACGTTCTTTCAGAGTTAAAATTGAACATTTATATCCGACTTCACCAAATAAATGAAATCAATGAAAGATGTTGGTTGGTTGGTTGGATGGTTCCTTAGTTTAGGGGCTACGACAACGCGGTCATGTAGCCCCGTGTACTTTGGGTGTGTGTAGAATCTGTCTGATAACCGGTGTTAATTGTGATGACTGTATTAGTGTGTGTATCTGTTTTTTTAATTCAAGTAGGGACTGCAACTCTGAATTTTCAAATAGTTCCTACTTTTGCCGCCAAGCGCCACCGTCAACGACTACTAGGCCTAGTTCAGAACTAGCTACTAGAAGCCACCGCAGTCGGTTCTTGGCAACGAACGTAGCAACCTAAGAGCGTTGTTTACATTCTTAACCTATCCAATTTAGTTTCACACAGGTGTAATTAGTGGAAAGATCTTTAACATGCCATAAATCTATGACATGGGACCGCCGGCTTTACTTCCCCTCCGAAGGAAGGCATACTGAGGGATTTTTAACGCTGTTAAAAAATCCGACGGCTTCGGCCGGGTAGAAAGATGTTCATCCCATCTCGTTGGTTTTCTGCTACAACTTTACAAAGATGCTTTCCTATGGTCCTGTTCATTCGCTCGACCATCCCATCCAAATGGGAGTGCAATGGCATCGTTCTAGTTTTTCGTATCCCCATGAGTTTACAAACTTGCTGAAAGACAGCTGATTCAAAGTTCCTTTCTTGGTCGGAGTGTAATTCCAAAGGAGCACCAGACCTCGAGAATAACTCCTTCACTAGGATGCTGGAGACTGTTACTGCATCTTGGTTCGGAATAGCATAGGCTTCCTTCCACCTATTTAGAGAAATACCGTAGTCCATTGCCACCAAGATGTTTTTATTTCCCCTGTGATTCAGGAAGTGGTCCCAAAACATCAAAGGGACCCCCCACATTGTACTGACGCATAGGTGCTTTCTTCCTTCCTCTTGGTCCATTCCCTGTGGCACAAACCTCACACTTCCTGCACCAAGTTTTGACATCTTCTTTACAGTTTACCCAGTAGAATCACTCCCTGATCTTTGCCAGTGTTCTTCTCATACCAAGATGTCATCCAGAACTTTCATTATGCAGGTATTGCAAGAACTCTGGGATCTTTATCTGAGGGATAACGGTCTGCGTCCTCGAAGATGTTCCATTAGAATCCTTAATGATGCGCTTCAACACACCATCTTGCAGTTGCAAAAAATCCCACTGGGCCCAATATGTTTTAATTTTGGGGCTGAGCGGAGCAACTTCTTCCCAAGAAGGTCAACGTCTAGTTACCTTCTAGTGGATCACTTTGCCCAGATCTGTATATTTCCTCTGATTTTTCCAAATTCGACAGGCTGCCACTTGTCGGCCTGGAGGATATTCAGCGCGTTACCACGAATAGCAATCACAAGTCCAATAACCTTCTCTTCCTTAGACCAACCATTTGCAACAGCAACTGCTTGAAATTGTTTCCTATACATGGACCAAGGCGTTTTAGCATCGTATGTAGGTGGTTTTTGATGCATGATCCTTGTATCATATCCTAATTCTGGCCTGGGTTTTATAGCACCTAACTGAGTGATATCCATCCGGAGCAATTGCATTTTATTTTCCCTGGCTGATATTTTGTTTTTGACGTCCCTTTCCACTCGTTCAAGTCCTTCCTTAACCTCACTAACTTTATGGTTTAGTTCAGATTTTAATTCTGCTACTATATTCCTAAAATTAGAAGTCAATTTCTCTTCTAAAGCTTTGGAATTGTCATTTAATTTGTCTTCCAATCTCTTACAATTTTCGGCTTAACTGTTGGATCACTCAAGAATTTTCGTTTTTAATTCAAAAAATGTTTCCTTAAACATTACTGCGAGGGTACTAAAGTCACCGGCTATTTCAAACAACATATTTTCAGGATCCTTACCTTTTGCCTTGAAGCCCTTAAAACCACCTCCAGTCTCGACTGCAATACAACTTTGGTTCCTGAAGTATCCTGATCGCGTTCTTCTAACTCGTGCTTTAAATCAGCCACCTTCAGCTCATTCAATCTTACTTTCTTAGAAGTCGTGTTCAATTTACACTCGCTATTAACGCTGCAAATACTAAATCCCAACTACTGACACCAGTGTTACGTTCTTTCAGAGTTAAAAATGAACATGTATTTCCAACTTCACCAAATCAATTACAAGGTCGCGAGTTTATACCCGGCCGAAGTCGTCGGATTTTTAAGAGCGTTAAACATCCCTCAGTATGCCTTCCTTCGGAGGGGAAGTAAAGCCGGCGGGCCCATGTCATACATTTATGGCATGTAAAAGAACCTTCCACTAACTAAACTTGTGTGAAGCAAAATTTGTAGGTTAGGTTTGATTAATGCTCTTAAGTTCTAACGTACGTCACCAGACGCTGGTTGCGATCGCATCTAGTAGTAGCCAAGTTCACAGCTAGGTGTCGTGGACGGTAGCATTTGGTAGCGAAAGTTGGAACTACTTGAAATTATCGTCTGCAGTCCTTACTCGAATTAAAAACAGACTAGCGGACCCGTGCGATAAATCTCCCATGTTCATAAACCACACTTTCCCCAATGGGTTTATAAAGAGTTATGTTTTTATTTCAACCAAATGATTGTAGAACACTATTTACATTTCAGTTAGAATTCCAAGTTCTACGTTGCCTAACTTAAAAAGGCAATCACTGAACATCGGACCATCATAACACTCGCCGGTTATTCGATATTCATGAAAATATACGATTTGAGTAGTCGACTCATTCCTTTGATTTACTGTTTCTGAAACCCATGCAAAATGATAAAGGAAAGACCTCAGAATGTTAAAATGACATGAAATAGGCGTCACAGCGGCCAAAATGTGAAGTGGACAGCAATAATTATGGAGCGTATATTCCTACAGCAACAGTATCTGCAAATCGCACACTTCGTATATATTTTAAAGTCATTTTTTTAAGAAATTATAGATATTTATGAAATTAGAGTGCAATTCGTCACTGCTAATGTCTATTCTCTTTCATTTGAATGCTCATTTGTCACGATCGTCGCTTGTGAGCGCTGCAGGAGGGATCTATACTACTGAAATAATATATATGATGATAGCATGCACTAATACAGTCATCACAATTAACACCGGTTATCAGACAGATTCTACACACACCCAAACTACACGGGGCTACATGACCGCGTTGTCGCAGCCCCTAAACTCAGGAACTAACTAACCAAACCAACCAAATCAATTACAATCATCTCAAAACCAAACAATTCCGATCCTCTCGTGTCACTACGTCGTTACCAATGGCAACAGAGAAAACATAAAAGTCGCAGTTGCTACGTCCTGTCCCAGACGCCATTTTTGACCTACCGATGCAGACAACACAACAGACAAGGTGAGTTAGAATTCCTCGGCTTGCCCGTTACCATATTAATTTAAGTGATGATAACATACATGGTCCTTCTCATCGGTCTAGCAACATAGCATCACAACAATATATCTCCCGGCAATGAGTCGCCCCACTACGCATGCATTTTGCCCCTGCGCTACTATGTTGCTAGACCGATAAAAAGTTAAGGACTTTACTAAAGGACTAATGATGTAGGAAAAGTACAATAGTACGATAGAGGTGTAGTTCCCGGCGTCGAGAGCCCCTCATAATGTTTCCTGAGATGCACCAATCTTAAACCTACACAATTCAAAAGAATTAAAACGTGTTTCAAACGCTTGCAATAAGCAGCTGCTGGGCTAGGCTGATGCGGTACTCGTACAGTAGGTTTAAAGTGTCTTCATGAAGAAGTGCTCTGGAACACACCCCAAGTTCAAGTACGAGGTGAACAGCTAAAACTCACATCAGCGCGCCCACCAGTCAAGGACGTCGAGATGCTCTCTCCGCTGCAATATGAATAAGCTCCACTCCATTAAACGAAGCAATATGCGTTTTGTAGCAAGTAGAACAAGCTAGAATAGAGCTCATTACAAGCGATGGGGATTCCAAGAAACACCGCTTGCTGAGAACTGCCTCCTTCACAGCGTTCCTCAAACGCCAGGACGTAGCCCTGGATGAATTCTACTTGACAGTGAGGCGATGTCACATTGGGCACTAGCCTATTAAAAATTTATAAAAATAAAACTATTTAAAAAAAAATGACTCCTAATTATTTCCTAAACAGTCTACTATTCTCATTAGAAAGGAAGATAATATGAGTCCTCCTTCAAACCGCAGCAACATCGCCGAAAAGCCACATTTTGCTCTAATCTGTCTAGATGATCAAACGGCAAGTAACGCAGAGGTTGAAATATGATGTAATAAAGTTATGGATGTAACATGGATGGAAGCAAATGATGCGGCTTTAGAGACCAGCATCTTTAATTTGCCAGTAACTCTACTGACACGGTGGTTCCCTCGCACTTCAAACTGACTGCACCGGGATTCAATCACACAGCATTGGGCATAACATTTCAATCATCCATAAAATATATTTGCAATTGGGGTAGATTCTCCGGTGAAAAATTATTCATACACATAGATTTAATAGCGGCGAGAGCTTTATTAAGACTGCGCCACGCATTTGGTCAGGCGACCCACACGCGTTCGATAACGCAGAGAGTAGTGATGCAAGGAAACAAACTGAAACTTCGCAGGATTTTGGATTAACATGTGTTGGCGTGGTGTCGGTGTCGAGTAGATCCGGCAACACTGGCTACTATCCTGACACATCATCCTATAACAAACACACGTTGTCAATTGATAAACTACTGTATAAATTAATTCCCTGTACAATGTAAGCACACAGGCAATATGCAGCCATTTTATTAATTACAATTACAAATAGCTTCTCGCTAGTCCAGAAGCCCGTAGTTATCCAAGCTCATTATAGTGGCATCGCTATTAGCTTATGTGTTGTCCACTGAGTAATTTCATGAATACCTTCCATCACCATTCAATCACAGAAATCGTAAACATAGCACAGTCAACTCCATTACAAGTACATACTAAGGGCAAATTAATTTGATATAATTCGCCTATTTAACCCAGCAGTGTTACCAACAGCTATCTCAACGTCACTAACTCGGGAACTAAAAATGGAATGTTACAACATACAAGATAGTTTAAACAAGATTATCAGTAAAAAACATATACCTGTAGCTTACTTTTTCCTAAATGTACGGGTTATTACACTGTATAGCCTCCGTGGCTTAGGAGGCAGCACGCCGGCCTCTCACCGCTGGGTCCATGGTTCAAATCCCGGTCACTCCATGTGAGATTTGTGCTGGACAAAGCGGAGGTAGACAGGTTTTCCTCCGGGTACTCCGGTTTTTCCTGTCAATATTTAATTCCAGCAACACTCTCCACTTTCATTTCATTTGTCATTAATTTAATCATTGCCCCAGAGGAGTGCACAGTTCATATCCTCGCCGCTAGATGGGGCTTCATTCATCCCATTCCTGACCCGGTCGGTCGACTGGAAACAGGCAGTGGATTTTCATTCATTATACTGACTGTACTCTCTGTCCTCATCAAGGAGTATAATTTAATGTTCTTGTGATGTACCGGTACGTTAAGTGTTGTTCACTATATAGGACTCCCCGTTTATTAAATTTCGTCATAATTCCACTTTTACATCCAGAGGAATTGATTGAAACAATAAAAAATTCGCCCTACCACCATCTTGAATGTATGGAATCGTTTATCTTGCGTCTTCTGCAGAGAAAGCCTATTATGCGGGACTACATATTTGCTGCGTTTCGTCATTATAACTGTAATAAATAGTCGACATTAATGACTTGAATATTCAAGATGGCAGCGACGTGCTATATGCAGAGCGTTAGGCTTATTACTAATTCAAGCAAGGTATCTTATCTTTTTTCCCTCGTACAAAATAGCGTTTTAATTGCGCAATTGAGGGGGTTTCTGGAATAAAGATCTATGGGTCATTTTTCGTGAAATTGTTTTAAATGACCCGACATATTGTATAGTATATTCCCTCCTAGTTTAGTTTCATACTTTCGTCATTTGAGTGAATGGCAGCACTTATCGTCTCTGATGTGCAGTTGTCCGGAGCCTGTGCTGTGCACTAGATCTATTGGTATTAGTTTATGTAAGTTTGCTTTTACATAAAACGAAGTGAAATGGAACCCGAAGGAACTGTGAATCAGGCACCAGTAAAATCTGTGAAAGAAGACGATGTTCGTGGCTTGTTTAAATACATGGATGAAGAAAGTTGTATTTGGTTGGATAGTATGTTTGATGAGAGCAAAGTATGAAACTTAAAGGATAGTAACAAATGATAAAATATAATAATTGTTATTTTTTCTATTCTATTATTATGTTTAATTATTATTATTACTACATCTGAAATTAAACATATTACAACACTACTAACTCTTATAAACCTCATTTACTGTCGATTTATGGAAAAACGACCCATACGCATGTTCACTATTATTGTTATACTTTCAAGGTTGTGGTACTTCTAATTTTGAAAATAACATATTTCTTGTTACAAAATGCTAAATTTGTTAAAAAGTAGACTTGCATATATATTACATGTCATCTTTATTAAGTTACACATTCTAAAAATCTTTGATTGCAAATATCTCAATTCGCCATATTGCCTTTCCAGAAACCTCCTCAATTGGAATAAGAGTTATTCCTTTTGAAGTTTTGACAATAGACTATGCTCAGCCACCATCCTGTATATATGGCGGGGGTGTTCTCTTGGGTTTGGCATACAAAGCTTATATACGATTCTACATTAATGCTAATTTGAGATATGACATCTCTAAGATTTATTATTATTATTATTATTATTATTATATTTTATAATTTCAAAGTGGCCGCTGCGCGCTATATTCAGTGTGATAGTACTATGAATAACGGTAGCGAGGTATTTTGTATGGTACACCTCTCTCACTACATTCCGCGTTAATTATACTATTATGAAAATGAAAATCCACAGCCTGCTTCCAGTCTCCGACCGGGTCAGGAATGGAATGAATGAAGCCCCCATCTAGCGGCGAGGATATGGACTGTGCCGGCTGCCGAGGCCTGACGCACTCCTCTGGGGCAATGATTAAATGGATGACAGGTGAAATGAAATGATAGTGGAGAGTATTGCTGGAATGAAATTTTTGACAGGGAAAACCGGAGTACCCGGAGAAAAACCTGTCTGCCTCCGTTTTGTCCAGCACAGATCTCACATGGAGTGACCGGGATTTGAACCACGGACCCAGCGGTGAGAGGCCGGCGTGCTGCCGCCTAAGCCACGGAGGCTTAAATTATACTATTATATCGTGAGTTATTGATTATCAAGTCTTAAGAATACGCCCAGCCATCATCATAAACGTATGGAATCGCTGTTCTCTTGACTTGGCCATAAGAATACACTTAAAAGTTCTACATTAATGCTAATTTTCGTTGTTTATCGTTGGGGTAGCACGCCTGCCTCTTACCCGAGGTCCCGGGTTCGATTCCAGGATCCGTCAGGGGCTTTAGAAACTAGCGTGAGGGCTGGAACCGACTGCACTCAGCCACGTGAGGACAATTGGGTAAGTGGCTACCAGTAAAGCAGCGGAGCCCAATATAAACGGCCGAGGAATTCCGACGAGCTGACTACGCGTCACCTCACAATGGTTGGTCAGCGGTCCCTTGGTAGGCCAGGGCCCTTCGTGGGCTGTGATGCCATGGGGTTTCGTTTTCCTAAAAAAAAAACCTGACCCTAGAATTTATGAATAAATAAATAAACAAGATGGCCACCATTCCGTTCCCATTTAAATTGATTGGGGGAATAGACTTGCACACATATATGGCCGCCATATGTAAGACTCTGTAGCTTGGTCAAAGAACGCTTCTCACATGAATGTTGTTGCAAAATTTAGTAGAGATCAGATGATAAGGTTGGTCGTAATTTGACTTAAGATTTTAGAATTTGGGTGGCCGCCATTACGTTTCCGTCAAGATGGCGACGATATAAAATATGACACTGAGGTGCCCTTAGCTAGTGCTACCTCTGTACCAAATTTCGTTCAATTCGGTTTCACCATTTTCGAATTGACAGGGGTGGACAGACATTCAGAGTACACACACTCACACACAGACAGACAATTTTTTGCCCTGTGTAGATCTCATAAGTCTACTTTCATTGTTTGAAAAAATCGAAAGTAAGCTAAAAGGGACAGATGATCTAGATGCTACCCCACTTTAAACGACAGTCACCAACACACAAATAAATTAAATGCGTAAATAAACAAATAAATCAATTTTAATCAGATACTGTTTTGCTTTTTACCGTCCAGACTGTTTTTTGATTCCTTGAGGGCTTTGCGACATCTGTGTCATGCAGACCCGTGTACTTGTGTGTGTGTAGAATTTTTCTGATAACCTGTGGCACGGTGTTGTATGTACTAGCATGTGTATTTGTAATTGAGGTAGGATTCGGTAGGAAGCGATCGTGGCCTTAAGTTAGGTACTGAACCCGTATTTTATCATAAAGATGCACTTTTCGCATCCGAAGAACAGCTGGATCGTAGAATCATCACGGTCCCCGGCTAGAAAAACCTGTAAATCCTACCGACAAGTACTAAATGAAGTTAACACCTAAATTTGCGATTGCACTATGGACTATTCTCCTAGGAAAATATTCAAACAACTAAAGGAGGGTGAGAAACTTGCACTTCTCGGTTTAGGAACCGTGTAGCGGGCGCCTATAATTACCTTCCATAGCACAATCTAACACCAACTAATATAAATCACAACGACCTGTTCTATAAAAATGAACGAAAAACAATTTATTAAATCTAACACAATACATAAGAATAATAAATATAAACACTCCTGTAAATACGTTAAAATAAAGCCATTATGAAACTCGGCTGTCGATGAAAAATAGAATTGAAGTCGCGACACTCGTCAAAGACACTTATCACTCTTTAAGGGGAGTTCCAATGGATAAAATATGAAAAAATATCAATTTTCAGATTTGTATACGATGTACAAGCTGGGACTTTGACGTTAAAATGATATATAACACTTGATATTTTTTATTTGCAAAACATTTCAAATAATTATTTAAATAATGCAGTGCGCGTTGGAAAACATTGAGAATTAGAACATACAAAGGCATTTTCACCGAACATGCTTTTTGCATATAAATGTTCCACATTTTTCAGTTGTTACTTATCACAGAAGTCTCAAATTGTTACCACCTGTAGCTTGGATTGTAAATGAGATTTTAACACAGGGATTTTGTTCTAGCTCAAATACATTATGAATATATATAGATTTTTTTAAACGAAAAATTTGTTATTAAAGAAAAACATCTTCTGGTCACAATAGTAGAAACACCAAACGCCCGTGTTAAAGTACTACGAATTGATCACTAATTACGGCAATAAAATTTCATCTAAATCTACCCAGTAGTTTCTACGAAATAGGAACATGAATTTATTAAATATTGACATTAAGAAAATATGCCATTGGAACTCCCCTTAAGTTGCTTCTGCCAATTAAATGAAATAAACACTAGCACTACGTGCTATGTCACAGTTTCAAAAATAAAATAATACCTAAAATAATTAAACTAGACGAAGACAAAACTAAGACACTACAATGCAGTAGTCAGACCTTCAGTCCTCTATGCAGCAGAGTGCCTATGTCTAACTAAGAAGACCCCATTAAGAGCCCTCGAGGTACAAGAAAGAAAGTTCCTGAGACGGATAGTAGGACCAAGAATTCTACCAGATGGAAGCCGATGGTATCAACCAAATCGTGAGCTATATAAACACCAAGAAAATCTCATAGATGCCATCAGAAGAAGGCGACTAGCTTTTTACGGACATCTATTCAGAATGGACTCAAACAGGTTATCCCATAGGATCTTCAAGGCTGCTAACAAGGGCAAAACTACTGGATTATTGTGGAAGAAGCAAGTGGAGAAGGATCTTTCGGAACTCCATATAAATGAAAATGACATAGCCGACCGGAGTAACTATCATACAGCTCTTAAAATTAAATCCTTCGTAACATCCCTCACAGAAGTTACCCACAGACCAAAAGAAGAGACTAGGAAATGGCCTGAGGAACGTAAGATTCAATTTAGCCGGAAAATGAAGGACCACTGGGCCATCAGGAAAGCTCGAGGTACCAGCATGAAAGCAGCTGCCAAACCCACCACTAAGAACACCAATCGTGGCAAGCCTGACGATGACATCAAGAAACAGTTAAAACACAAGCAACGTGGTCCATAGATGGCCCTAACGAAATTTAAAAAAAAAAACTAGACGAAATACGGTCTACAAAAAATTTATACAATAATATATCGCACCCCCGCTGGAAGACTGCCACAAGTCAAAAAACATGAATTTTGAAGTATGTGGTACTTATAAATGCCTATGATCAAGTCCGTGTCCTGTAAAACTGCCACAACTCAGATCCTACAAATAGCAATTCTACGGTACTGAATAGAAAACTGCCATAACTGAAAATTATTATTATTTTTATTAAAACACATATAATCCATGAAAGAACTTTGTATGTTATTGTATAACTTAGTACTAGACAATGTTAGAAGTTGGTAACACGTTACTTTCACTTTAATTAAGTAAATATGTATATTTTCCTATTAGCTCAACATCTTTAAATGCTTCTCCTGAAAATGTGTCCTTTTTGACTTGTGGCAGTCTTCTACAGTATACAGTAGGCCTATACTCCGATTAATAACTACTCCTAGTATCGTCGATCAGCGGTTTACTGAATCTAACGTTTAATATTTACAATATCCACATATTTACAATACTTGTTTCTCTCTCCTCTTAAATCTTCACTTAATAAAGCGTCCTTTACTCACTCCTGTTTCACATAGTTGCACTTGACAAAAGACTTCACCTTCGAGTCATATTTCGCGTATTTTACTGTCACTTTCAAGGAAATATAACCGTAAATCTAAGTATAGCTCATATACAATATGTCACAAATCTTGATAAAAGTTAAATAAACAGATACTATAGTCACTTCACTAATATGCTTAAAATACTGTCAGCTGTTCCAAAGAAAAACATCCACTTCTTCCATATAACTCATAGCCTACACGTTATGGCATCAATAACTTTCTCAAAATAGCACATTCTTTACACAAATTCGAGTTGTTGATTCAACCTTATCTCATACTTGCACGGTAATATTACTTTATATACCTCTAATACAACTTTTCATTCCGTTCCATAAAATATACTAAAATTCCACAACCTGTAAAAAACATCGTAATACTTCATAAACATACTGTAGTTCCATCGTGCCTTTCCTTTATACAATCTCGTGCTTTTATAATACCAATTAATGCCGACTATTCTTCAATATCGTTAAATGCAGTGTTGTCACTATTACTGTCCTACTTGTATAGTTACTATGCTTACAATATCTATTCATCAACAGCTAATAATGATAATTCTTTCCGTCAACACCTGTCTTGTCATTTCTTATATTGTTTAAAACAATATCAAATGTCTTTACAGTGACATTAATTTTACTCAGCATTTAGTTATAAAATCTCTGTTTTCAATCCATCAATATCTAGTTAGAATTCTGGAAATTCTACTAAAATCATATAAATGATTTCTATCTATCTGTTACTTCTAAGAATGATCTGAATAATGATCAAAATCATCAACATGAATAAAACACAAACTCCTCCATTCCTATCTATTCCTGTCTATATCACCTGTTTAATACAGTGCTGTATTCCTTCTATAGTTCAATAAACCATAATATTCTTCCAAGATCGTCGTGAAAATCGTCGTAACAATCTAATAAGAATCTTCATCATAGACATCTTCTCAATAAAGATCTTCTTAATAAAAATCTCCATCGGAATTAATATAGACGGAAATATCTAAACTCTCTAAAATTCCTAAAATCTAAAATCCAAAAACGTCGCTGAAAAACTGGAAATCAAAATCGAAAAACTCCTAATTGAAATTCAAAAATCTCCTATATCTCAAAATTGCTAAACTACGGTGAACAAATACAAAATCCTACTCAAATTCTAATTTAAAAATCTGATAAAACTGTCGAAAAAAAGGTTCTCCAAAATATTACAACCAATTTCCAAAACTACTCATAATGAAATCTTCTCTCTACCTTTGCTGGCAAGATGAATGATATTGAATATACCGAAATAAACTGCATTCAGCACCAAGGTGCTACGCCAGTCTCGAACTCGGACCTCCCGTTCGTACTGCGTCTGGTCCTCGTTCTCCGAACTCCCTCTGGTCTTACGTTGGATTTCACTTCGTTCCTCTTAGCGCGGCATCTTGAAGTTCATTCTTCTTTTTTACATTTTGCAATGATGTAGTCATGGTTCTTCCTCATTTACTACATAGTTTTGAATATCTGCGGTTATTCTCTGCATTCTCATGGCTTTATAATTATGTCATATCTCCATTCCATAGTTTACTCGCTCATACTATCAACATTCTTCAATTCGAATTCCATTCCTCCAGTGGCGTGGCGTGGAATTTTTTCGAGGGTAAGCTGTGAAGAAGACTCAAAATATAGGCTTACACCATAAAGCAACTTCAGCACCCGGTTCCAGCTATGCCCTTGTCAATGTTGAGGTTGATATCTGAAGTAGCAACAATTACACTACACACATAATTATTAGTCTTTCACATTTAAAAAATAAAAATAGAAAGAATTCTAATACAGCACAGCTCATTTTTCCCTTTTCAACTTTAGGCATGCCAATCCATGTACATTAAGTGCGGAGAAAATTATTCAACAATAGGGTTGGCGAGCTTCTCTTATCGTGTATCATTTGACGATTGAACAGTGTGGCAATTTGTGTTTTTGTTGTTCTCATTTCTTGGCCTAAGGAGCTAAACTTTTAGGTTATTACCCGTAAATTTTCTATTGTGCGTGGCTCAGCGGTAACGTTCTAGCTTGCTGAGCTTAAGATAGCGGGATCGAATGCCGTCGCAGCCAGTCGGCATTTGAGGGTGCGCAAATGCGAGGGAGCCGTGTCAGTATATTTACTGGCACGTTAAAGATTCCCTTCGGGTCAAAATTCCGGCACCCCGGCGTCTCTAAAAGCCTCAGTAGTTAACAGGGACGTAAAACCAATAACATTATTATTATTTTCTTTTATGAGACCTAAGTGAACATTAAAATAATAAACATGCTATTAGTAGACTAATAGATATTCTTATGTCATTGTATTGCATATTCAGTTAATATTTATTTGCAAACACTCAAATTGTACTGATGTAGGCTTTCACGGCTTCATTAGTTTGAATGACTTAATTGGGGCGTAGACCTATAACCTAAGCAAACTAGTACTAAGGGGGGCGTGGTGGCGCAGCGGTCAAGCTGTTGGCCTCTCACCAAGGTGGACCGGGTTCGATTCCCAGTCAATGCATGTGAGATTTCGAAGTGAAATTCTATGTTCTGTGGTTCGGATTCCACGTAAAAAGGAGGTCCCGTGGCTCATGATCGCATGATTAATGGTCACGTAAAACGTAAAGCTTCCTTCTTTTTTAAACTAGTACTGACAATTCCGGCGTCTAGTGCATCAGTGGAAAGAATGTTTTCTACCATGAAACGTATAAAAACCTTCACCCGAAACTCAATGCATCAAGAAGGACTTTCACATCTCGCGCTTCTTTCCATTGAAAAGGTGTTATTGTGCAGCCTTCAGGGGAACACTGATTTTCACGACCATGTAATTGATGAATTCGCTAAGAGGGAGAGAAGAATTGAACTTCGCTACAAATGATCCGCCAAGGTACAGTAAATAGTGGCATTAATTAATTTTGTACAAATGAGAATTTGATAGACCCTACCTACCGTAATTACCGAATATTTTTTAAAATAATGTGATAGGTCTTTAAAATATTATTCAAATTATATGGATGTACATACATTTAAAATTATGTATCCTTTACACCTACTCTTTGAATATAATTTGAATGATAATCAGAGGAACTTTTCGGGTTGATGGGTCACTCTGAAGATTCCAACGCACTGTTCACTCCCAACACAATAATATCAACAGTAATTACGGTATACTAAATTTTGCTAATTGCACTCAAAACATAGAGTTGTGAGTTAACCGGACGAAGAAGAATTTTAACTACCGCACCCAGCAAAGGTCGGGTCTCATGGTCAGATGGAGGGTGGGGACTGGAGAGGCGCGCCAAATAATTTTAAGCAGTGCTGGTGTCCAGGCTCGCTAGGGTAAGCCGCCCGAACCGAAGCAGACCTTGCTACCCACTTTGACTTGTCTCGACGACAGCCCTGTGGCTATGGAACGCCACACCCCCTGTCTTAGCCAATCAAGGACGACCTGGCGTTCTTGGTGTACCACTCCATCGGCCATAGCAGTGTTCCGGGCCAGAAGGCTCCTGGAGGTAAACAAACCGTTGTCATAGCGACCAGCCGCACTCTTTCTTCTTTCTCTCCAAAGTAGTACTGGCTGATCGTGGAGAACTGCGGTAGAGAACGAGGAACGTCATTCAAAGCGGCGTTTTTGCAGTTGCTTGCGCGTTAGAAAGTGATATTATATACTTGATTCTTATGAGAATATGCTAGGTAAGCGGTGCTTACCCCGTGGTATTGGAGAAAACGCCACTGCATTCCTCTCAACTTCGGAATATTTGCCATAGTAATTTCACTCCTTTAATGTCTCTCGTAGATAGTTTATTGCTCGTTGAATAAAGATGTTGCTTATAAATGTTGCAAAATGTCGTATAAATAGCAATAAATCGTAATTTCGATAAGTTCAATTTATAATTTCCATTTCCCGAATAACCTTTTGGAGTTATTTTCTTGAAGAATCATGTTTATAAATAGCTTGCCACGGTGGGTGAGTGGATAGCGTGTCGGTCTACTAACCCCAAGATTGCAGGTTCGCTCCTGGCCGTGGTAAGTGATTTTTGAAAGGCGGCAAAAATACGACACGCATGTCATACGATGTTGGCATGTCAAAGAACCCATTTGAATTCAGTAGGCCGTGTTCATAATGGCAAAATTAATCTCGGGAGTTTCCGCCAATACC
This sequence comes from Meconema thalassinum, assembly GCA_946902985.2. NCBI lineage: Eukaryota > Metazoa > Arthropoda > Insecta > Orthoptera > Tettigoniidae > Meconema > Meconema thalassinum. The sequence continues at coordinate 625,869,458 of OX336390.1, read as the reverse complement.
AAGTTCCTCATTTCTCTACAAGGAAGCGCTATGGTGTTCAAGGAGCTTAGATATCTAACCTCCTTGACTTTCATAGTGATCCAAGGAACAACGAAATTCGACATGCAAGCTACCCTCTGGGTGTCAAATTACAAAGCTTGCACCCGGCACCCGAGGCCATACGATATTATTATTATTATTATTATTATTATTATTATTATTATGTTTATAAATGTCTAAGTTCAAATATTTCATATATGTTTCACTCTCAAAGGTCTGTAGCTTTATACTCGTAATATAATTTCTTTCTAATACCGTAACGACAAGTTCGATTCTCGTTCACTTCTCCGAATCGTAAATTAGCTCAAGACCGCACAATGCTATGACTTAGTAAGTCCGTCCGACCGTAATATATTTGCTGGCACTACCGTCTCGTTGTCCGTATAACAAAATTACAGAAGACCCACTCTGGTCTCAAACAATCCCGTCTTTCCTCCACGACATTCAACAGAAAAGAAGACTCGTCTCCTCTTGAAAATCTCTCCCCTAAATTCTCTCTCGGCGTCATTTCGCGCGGTAAAATCTTGGCGGTTGATTGAAAAGTCACTCGCACTGGCCGTACTGTACTTCCAATAGTTGTTCTCAAAATGTAATAATATTCTTCATAATAACAATGCAATTTTTGATGTATTAAACTCTCTTCGGTAAGTTCTATAAGTAATGATATTAGTAATTGAAGTAAACCATGAGATCTCTCTTTTTGATTGGTCACTTCAGCCTACGTGATTTGTCATCGCCACTTAGGTGTTGATTTACGCGTGTTGGGTCGCACAATTTTAGCTGGCTCACGTTTTTTATATCAACCACGTGACTTCTCTTTCCATCGTTCTCGCTTCTCCAAACCTTTTCTCGCCCCTCTTTTCTGATCGTCTCGTGGCTTTGAGTGCTAATACCGCTACTCTGACTTCTCCCAATAAATAAAATTGGCGGTGAGCTTTGTCCGTAATGTCTCTGCCAATCTCCCCTCGCTAATTTGAGTTCGTAAACTGGTTTCCTGCACTGTTCCAGCTACTAATCTCTTCATGTTAAAGCTTATGCAGCGAGGCCTCAAAAATACGACATGAAGAGGGAAATTCGGGGTCAGTACCATACCAGCATTTTCCTGGAGTGGAATAATAATAATTATTATTATTATCGTATCAAAAATACTATTTACACAATTCAATTATGCATAGTAAGCTACATAACATATCACAAATGAATTGGAAAGCACTTCACACCAATCTCGAACAGAACCTAGCAACATCGAGTGCATTTTGTGTTGCATAAAAAAGATCATCTTCGGTGCAGGAAGATGGGCACAATGGACAATGGAGCATATGCTGCATAGTTGTTCTTCACCGTAGTCACATGTGATGTTGCTGGCATCGATATAGCCCCATCTTGCTAGGTTGACTTTGGATCTGCGCACTCATGTCCTCAATCTGTTCAAGGACTTCCACACAGACTAGTCTTCATGACAGCCAGGTGGCAAACGTTCTGCAACTGTCATTTGTCCTTTCCAAAGCCATACTCTCGCTATAGTAGGTGATCCAGTTAGTTCCTTAGACGTTCATAGGAAGCTTTATCTTTAGGTGTATGGCCATGTAAGGGATGAACACTTTGTTGCTCCACTCTACGCCTCTCCTTGTCCGCAGCTATTTTCCTTCGAATACAAGGGGGAACAATTCCTGCAAGAAAATAGAGTCTGACAACCGGAGTAGACTCTAAACAGCAAATCTCATTGAGGGCCACATCCACCTGTAGGGCATTGGAGTTGAATGGTAAACCACGGAAAACCATTCCAGGATGGCTGAGGTAGGAATCGAACCCACCCCACCTCAGTTTTGCCTCACGAGACTGACTCAGTCTAGTGTGAAAGCCTCTGTGTGCGAACGCTCTGATCCCCTGTTAGCGATTAGAACTGCGTTTTCCTCTGTACCTGCACCTCTCAGCTTGAAATCATTTAACCATCGCCTACTAGGCCAACTTCTGTTTCTCTTACCCAAAATAGCTGAATATTCATTAACCTTCTAGGTAATCTCTCCACCCCATTTGCCTCTCATGACCCACCATTGAGTCATCGGCACATAGGAATAGTCTCATCTAATGTGTGCAGCCCTAACTTACCCCTCATCTTCCAGAACCGTATCGGTTACAAATGCAAGCCATTTAGATGGAAGATACAGAATTAAAATGTCTGCTTTATTCAGTTACATACTGGCATCTAATACGGCACTGTTAATGAACTCAGTATACATAACATAAACGAAGATACAAACTATCTACTTAAGCCCATAGTTCAAAAACTACCGTAATCTTTTCAATGTCACGCACACTCATGACTATATAATACTGGTACTGTCCTGTCACCTTCCTCTGCTTAACCCAAACGTTTCTCTAACGCATGGCAGTTGCGGCATTCTCGGTCTCCCAGCAAAGGTTGACGATGTTCCAGTACGGTTACCTTGGAGTTAGGGGCATATTAGTTCTTGTACTCACGAGGATTTTACCCCGTATTCTTTTTGTGTCACCAACTGGATCACAATAGGTCAAAAAACACTTTCCTTTTTACATAGATAGCTAGATCAATATGTAAAGTTAGTTATTGTTGTTTTAAGGGGTGGAACAGCGAGGTCATTTGTCCCTCAAGATAGAAGTGGTCCGGCCTACATTGTTGATTCTGCCACGTGGCTTGCGATACAAATCGTCCCTGGTCTACTGTATTGGGGTCGACGGATGGTATTGCAACAATGCACGAAGTTGGAAAGGGGCCGTACAACTATTTCCGTCATGCACTTTCGCCACCTCTTTACTCAAAGCTTGGCTCCCAATGAGACACGCTCTGGAGACGAGATAAAGTGACGAACGATATATTCCCTGGCACGAACACGCCACTAAACAATTTGCAATTGCGCCCATCAACTCAATGGTAAAATACAATAAAAAACGGTTCAAAGCCTGCACTGGGGTTGGAAAGAGAAAGCAAGCTCTACGCGGCGTTGGACTATCGAGAGGTGGTCCATAATGTCTAGAGTTCGTAGATTACAATATTTGCAATAGAAGCGAAATATATTTAAAATGCGATATTCTTGATTTTCTACACGATAAATTTTAAATAAAATACACTGCATGCCAAGAAGGCGTAACGCTTGCATATTTTCAATGAATTACACAACATTAATTTTACTCACATTATATTGAAACTTTCTTTTTTTTAGAATTAGAATATTACATCCACCAATACAAGAAAATAAATACATACATAGATTTTGTAAGTATTACGACATACCCGTACACTGTTCAAGCACATAGCGTACGACATTGTCCTTGTCACTACAACACGGCACAATTTTACTTGTTTTCTTTATTGCCAAAAGTTCTGTTATAATAAATGTGAACAATGTGAACCGGTAATTTCCTAAGGAAGTTAAACAGCAACTTCACAAAAGATTATTTTTCAGTTACTAGTTTACTTTCAGAAGAGAATAAATGAAGTTCTTTGATTTTTGGCAAATTTTCATGAACTGCGTCCATCGTCATCTAATGCAACAGCTCTTGCAGAATCTACGGCGCATGAATCTTTACTGCAATCGAACTTTTCGATGCACTCGTAAGTACTCAATAACAAGTCATTAGATGAGAGCCCATCAATGCCACAAAAACCGCCATTCTCACATCCCAATAATGGCGGAAGCAAGAAGCTGTGAAGTTAATGCGGGTACCGCCATAAAATTCCAAAAAATAGGCGACAAAACCCCTTTATAAACCGTACATTTTCATATTCTTGTTCTCAAATGTACAAAACATGTTTCTTTGACACGAGACAAAAAAAAAACCATAATGAACGTATTCACGAAATAATTTACGACAACTTACATATTCCAAAGTGTTATGGTTATTTGTTGTCGTTCATACCACTATACATTCTTAAAGTGTTTATTTCGTCTGGCTGCGTGGCTCAGGGGTAACGTTCTCGCTTGCTGATCCCAAGGTTGCAGGTTCGAAACCTGGCGCAGTCAGCTGGCATTTGAGGGTGCGCAAATGCGAGGGAGCCGTGCCAGTACATTTACTGGCACGTAAAAGATCCCCTTCGGGGCAAAATTCCGGCACCCCGGCGTCTCTAAAAGCCAGTGTAGTTAAAAGGGACGTAAAACCAATAACATTATTATTATTGTTTATTAATTGGCTAAAATTAGCTTTCTTGTGGGTGGACTTGCGACTTTTGAAGGGAAGGGATTTTTTTTCTACGGTCATCATCAACGAGCCCCCTCATTCTCTGTCGACCCATGAACCATTCTTCGTTCACAATCCTCTCCCAATCCTGGCCTGTCTCCTGTATATCCTTATTCACCAGATCTGTTCATTGTTTTCTAATACGGAAAAGAACACCAGTCCCTAAATCATCATCCCTAGGCCTATGTCTAATCTAGTTCTACCTCGAAAAATCTTAACTCATTGCCTAACCAACAAACTTACCACCAATAAACAAAATATTACTCATATCCCAATACAGAGGAGGAGTAAATATACTAACATAAGAAATTAAAATAAAAATTGAAATCATTGTTGGTGTTGCCATGCTAAGTGTTATTGATGTCCCACAGTGATACCAATGGTAGAATTAGTGGTAATATGTGCTTTGGGATGGGTAGAAATCATTGTTGGTGTTGCCATGCTAGGTGTTATTGATGTCCCACAGTGATACCAACGGTAGAATTAGTGGTAATATGTGCTTTGGGATGGATAGAAATCATTGTTGGTGTTGCCATGCTAGGTGTTATTGGTGTCCCACAGCGATACCAATGGTAGAATTAGTGGTAATATGTGCTTTGGGATGGGTAGAAATCATTGTTGGTGTTGCCATGCTAGGTGTTATTGATGTCGCACAGTGATACCAATCGTAGAATTAGTGGTAATATGTGATTTGGGATGGTTAGAAATCATTGTTGGTGTTGCAATGCTAGGTGTTATTGATGACCCACAGTGATACCAATGGTAGAATTAGTGGTAATATGTGCTTTGGGATGGTTAGAAATCATTGTTGGTGTTGCCATGCTAGGTGTTATTGATGTCCTACAGTGATACCAATGGTAGAATTAGTGGTAATATGTGCTTTGGGATGGTTAGAAATCATTGTTGGTGTTGCCATGCTAGGTGTTATTGATGTCCCACAGTGATACCAATGGTAGAATTAGTGGTAATATGTTCTTTGGGATGGGTAGAAATCATTGTTGGCGTTGCCATGCTATGTGTTATTGATGTCCCACAGAGATACCAATGGTAGAATTAGTGGTAATATGTGCTTTGGGATGGTTAGAAATCATTGTTGGTGTTGCCATGCTAGGTGTTGTTGATGTCCCACAGTGATACCAATGGTAGAATTAGTGGTAATATGTGCTTTGGGATAGTTAGAAATCATTGTTGGTGTTGCCATGCTAGGTGTTATTGATGTCCCACAGTGATACCAATGGTAGAATTAGTGGTAATATGTGATTTGGGATGGGTAGAAATCATTGTTGGTGTTGCCATGCTAGGTGATATTGATGTCCCACAGAGATACCAATGGTAGAATTAGTGGTAATATGTGCTTTGGGATGGTTAGAAATCATTGTTGGTGTTGCCATGCTATGTGTTATTGATGTCCCACAGAGATACCAATGGTAGAATTAGTGGTAATATGTGCTTTGGGATGGTTAGAAATCATTGTTGGTGTTGCCATGCTAGGTGTTATTGATGTCCCACAGTGATACCAATGGTAGAATAAGTGGTAATATGTGCTTTGGGATGGTTAGAAATCATTTTGGTGTTGCCATGCTAGGTGTTATTGATGTCCCACAGTGATACCAATGGTAGAATTAGTGGTAATATGTGCTTTGGGATGCTTATCAGGTTGTGGTTCGTCATGCTGGTGTTTTGTGATTGCTAGGTAAAAGTTCCCAAATAGTAGCAACTTAGTGCTTTCGCTACTAGTTGGTAGACAGTGTACGTGACGTCGTGTCTAGGTTGAAGTTGTGGATTTTGTAGAGTTTTTGTATCAGAATAAATGTTTATTGGCGTGACAATGTATTTTATGATGATAGTTGGTCTTATGATCTTATTGGTTGCATTTGTGTGGGTTTGAATTGTACCTATATGATCAGTTATTGATATTTTACTACAATATTATGCAGTTTTGCTCTGTACAGTTTTGTTGTTGTTGTTGTTGTTGTTGTTGTTGTTTGTGAAGAATCTGGTTATTATGAGATGCACTGTATATTTCATTTATATTGGTTGCCGGGTGAATAATATTGGGAGTAATGAGTTTATTTGTATGTTTTTATCTGGAGTGTTGTGATTGGCTGTTCCCTTGAGGTGATTTGAAGTGGTGCGAACTGATTCGTTATTGTTAATTATGCATTACTGAAGTGTAGTATTGTTTAATGTTGTTTCTAGCAATGAATTTGGGTGGTATTGGTTATGTTGTACGGTGGGTAATTATTGTAGTGCATAAGCTTTTAATTTCTTTTATTTGGCGTGCTGTAGTTGGTTAAAACATTGTGTTTCTGATATGGTGTTTTTTTTTTCGTAATCTATAAAGTAATTCATCTAAATTGTAGTTAATATTTTGGTACTGTTATAATAAAGTTTGTCGTAGTTTTTGAGTAATAGGTTGTTTATTTTATGTTACAAAACACGTGTTGATGCCTATGCCACAGAGCTAGCCGTATTTCAAACTATGTCTCCCCAATGATGTAGAAGGGTAGTCCAAGTCTAAGCAATGCAAACGTGATGGAAGAACATCACCCTCCCCCCTCACTACGTTCTTACGTTGAAGATGGTTACATGGATCGCCTCCAGTAATTACGGTGGAGAATCTGTATGTACCCCTTCCCGGCTAAGTTTACACAAGCCATGAAGGATGAGCAAGCCGGTTAGCGACCGCAGTCGGGAGAGAGCGGATACCGATCAATGCGCCCTTCCTATCCCGCCAAGAAGTACCAACCACACCTGGCTCTAATTTGCAATGGCCCTGACCCTATTCAAAATGGCGTGTTGGCTTAATCTTGGGCTGTACAACGATGGTCACGCTAAAGCTACACAGAAATACTGATGGCAAGATGCCAAACTACGGGCACGATATCACACGAGGTGTATGTTACTCTTCACGAGTACTGGCCATAAACACAACACCAAAATGTTTGTCAAGGAAATGTATCTCCAATTCAAAATATTCTTTGTCAATTCCACAGTGATTCCATGACGTTTCTTTTCACAGCCTTTGCAGTACACCAGTAGCCTCCTAATAAAAAGTTGTCAACAGTTAGTCTCTACAAGTCCCAAATTCTAGACTAAAAAGTCTAAACAACGACGTCAAATTAAACCATATCTAGGTAAGTGAGATGATTAAGTGCACTTTATTTGTAAATTCATGCGGCAGTCCACAGTGTAGGCCTACTCTTTGCACGCTGCTGATAAAAGGTTCAGATGAACTCCTTTTAATAAGTTAAATTAAGTAATATACCGTTAGCAAGAATAGACCCCTACTTTATTTGAGTGACGGTTCACCTCATTTAATTAATATTAGACGTGCAGTAGGTAAAATAGAACTGATTAGACAAGGTTAATAATAATAATAATAATAATTATTATTATTATTATTATTATTATTATTATTATGTATGGCCTCAGCAATCTGGTGTAGATCATTTCAGTTCGACCCATTTAAGCTATCTAGTCTACAATTTCGACGTTCCATTTATCAGTGAAATTGGAACTATACAGGGTGACCTATTGAAGCCTCCGTGGCTTAGGCGGCAGCACGCCGGCCTCTCACCGCTGGGTCCGTGGATCAAATCCCGGTCACTCCATGTGAGATCTGTGCTGGACAAAACGGAGGCAGACAGGTTTTTCTCCGAGTACTCCGGTTTTCCCTGTCAAAAATTTCATTCCAGCAACACTCTCCACTTTCATTTCATTTCATCTGTCATTCATTTAATCATTGCCTCGGCAGCCGGCACAGTTCATATCCTCGCCGCTAGATGGGGGCTTCATTCATTCCATCCCTGACCCGATCGGAGACTGGAAGCAGGCTGTGGATTTTTCACAGGGTGACCTGAGATATAATAGACTACCGGTACACATCGAGATGAGCACAACGCTAACCTAGGCTGGGCTGGGATCGCTTCTCAATCAGGCAACCAAGCTTTAGGCAAGGCAAACTAAAATACCTTCAATCCCGGCAAAATTAAAACAAAAGCTTTGTAAATTGGTTTTTAATCACTAATCATTATCGAAAACATACACAAATCGGACGACAACAGCCCTAAAACCAGATTTCAAAACGACAGACTGAGTGATGGGTCCTGTTAAGTTGTCTTTTATTACTCGGTATTTTCGTGTATTTATAGTAGGCTATAACAACAAATTTGAGTTTTCATTAGTTCCATACCGAATATGCATAAAAATGGACAGCACTCAATTTTGTGTGATTTGTGAACAAAATTTAGACAATGGACCAGACGTAGTTACAGTTTCGCAAAAAAGGAGCAGATGATATAAATGAGGCCAGCCGTTCCTTAAAAGCGATGTACAGTAGTTGCAACTGCTAAAATAAATGTTCACGTTTTGTGTCGGAAGACATTCACCGATAATAATTGACTAAAAAAAAAAAAAAAAAAAAAAAATACAAAACGTAAGGCTAGCTGTGAGAAAATACCCAATGAAAAGTGTTCGCTTAATTGAGACTAGTTTCCAGTGCTACTCACTGCTTGCTTTGCCAAAAGTTTTTAGACTCTTGTCCGTCCATCCAGCTTCTTCACAACAACAGATATATATACTGTATCTTAATAGCATTCTTCACAATCTTAGGTTTTTAGTTCATCCCGCGCATAAGTAACACGATTAGAAAAAGGGGAAAAAAAAGGATAATAGGTGCACGCTGTACCACCGCAGTGATACAGCGAGATCCTTCTCTCAATGACAGAACCTCGCAAGGACCGCCTGGCGGGCTGGCCACTACTGTATGTGTGGCAATGTGTCGAGAAAGATACTGAGCAGAGCGCCCAACAAGTTCATCACATTTACACTTTTTAACGTATTTAATAATCATCATTACTTACATAAATTGCCGAGTAGTTGATGGAAATGCTGCCCTTCTTTTCTAGATCGAGGTAGACATTTTTGGCACATTTGCTGTAATTCATATTTCGCATCAGTGCAGTTATATTGTACTCGGGAGCCTCCAGAGCACACAAATTGTTTCTGTAGGCCTTTACATTTTGTTTGGAGTTCCCCCACACGTAAAAATCTAACGGCGCTGATACTTACGAACACATTTACTGCAAGACTTCTTCTTGAGAAGATAAGTTTCCACTAGGAAAATTCATTGTTTTGTTCTATAACTAACCATGATCACGGGATACGAGAGACAGGATACTCCACCACAAGTCTTAATCTCTCATGTACCAGCTACGTATGTAATCAATGCTACAACAGCATCCGGTGCTTCCCGACCCACCATTTTGTAATCAGTACATGCTAGTTATCTGGCCGCAGCTCATCGCGATCCGTCCGCCGCTCGGCCGCTACGATTTTCCGTCATTTAGAGAAGGACCTCACTGCACTGTTTAAGACAAGGATCAACTCCCAATCTGATGTATGATATCCGCAATATGCAAACTCTATTACATCGTGAAAGGTGCAGTCCCGCAGTGTAGCCATACTCGGTAAATCGTGCACCACGGCCACGAGTGAAGCTGTGGCAAGTCCGGACAATGCAAGTTCGAATCCCGGCACTGACGACGGCTATCCTGAGTGTAGTTTTCCCCCGGGGTTTTCCACATTCCCTCCAGGAAGATGCCAGGATAGTACCTTACTTCAAATCCCGGCGCGCCTACCTCATCCGTGTCCCTAATACAGTTACACGCATTACTACATTCATCACAGAAATACCGGTTATCAGACAAGTTCAATACACACCCAACTACACGGGACTGATGACCAATATGTCCGAAGCCCCTAAAGTGAATTAACAAAAACGAAAACTACAACTGCTTCTGTTTCTGCAATTTCTCACAGGCTGCGATATCATACTCTGAATTCATTTAATTGAGACACCCTGAGCATTTGTCTAACTGATGAAGACAGCTCCGTTCAGCCGCAAAAATATGTTGTTATGGTTCAAGCATACATTCAGATATCGCTGTCATTAGGAGAAAAATAATCCTTCTCTTTTATGACCGCCGGAAACCACGACAAACTACGTTACCGAATATTGGTAAGGAAGATAGCTACAGGAAAAAACATTTGTTACACCTGAACGTCTGCCTCCTACCAATTCTTCCACAAAATATCACAGCTATCTAACTTGCTTATAAGTAAATACCAGGAGAGTTATTGAAGAAAGAATCAAGCCAAAAGAATGGGGCCGGTATGGAAATAAAAATAACAAGAAACAATAACTCATACTACCCAATACTCAGAGACTTACCACCCACTTCAGATTATCTACAAGAAACAATAACTCATACTACCCAATACTCAGAGACTTACCATCCACTTCAGATTATCTACAAGAAACAATAACTCATACTACCCAATACTCAGAGACTTACCACCCACTTCAGATTATCTACAAGAAACAATAACTCATACTACCCAATACTCAGAGACTTACCACCCACTTCAGATTATCTACAAGAAACAATAACTCATACTACCCAATACTCAGAGACTTACCACCCACTTCAGATTATCTACAAGAAACAATAACTCATACTACCCAATACTCAGAGACTTACCACCCACTTCAGATTATCTACAAGAAACAATAACTCATACTACCCAATACTCAGAGACTTACCACCCACTTCAGATTATCTACAAGAAACAATAACTCATACTACCCAATACTCAGAGACTTACCACCCACTTCAGATTATCTACAAGAAACAATAACTCATACTACCCAATACTCAGAGACTTACCACCCACTTCAGATTATCTACAAGAAACAATAACTCATACTACCCAATACTCAGAGACTTACCACCCACTTCAGATTATCTACAAGAAACAATAACTCATACTACCCAATACTCAGAGACTTACCACCCACTTCAGATTATCTACAAGAAACAATAACTCATACTACCCAATACTCAGAGACTTACCACCCACTTCAGATTATCTACAAGAAACAATAACTCATACTACCCAATACTCAGAGACTTACCACCCACTTCAGATTATCTACAAGAAACAATAACTCATACTACCCAATACCCAGAGACTTACCACCCACTTCAGATTATCTACAAGAAACAATAACTCATACTACCCAATACTCAGAGACTTACCACCCACTTCAGATTATCTACAAGAAACAATAACTCATACTACCCAATACTCAGAGACTTACCACCCACTTCAGATTATCTACAAGAAACAATAACTCATACTACCCAATACTCAGAGACTTACCACCCACTTCAGATTATCTACAAGAAACAATAACTCATACTACCCAATACTCAGAGACTTACCACCCACTTCAGATTATCTACAAGAAACAATAACTCATACTACCCAATACTCAGAGACTTACCACCCACTTCAGATTATCTACAAGAAACAATAACTCATACTACCCAATACTCAGAGACTTACCACCCACTTCAGATTATCTACAAGAAACAATAACTCATACTACCCAATACTCAGAGACTTACCACCCACTTCACATTATCTACAAGAAACAATAACTCATACTACCCAATACTCAGAGACTTACCACCCACTTCACATTATCTACAAGAAACAATAACTCATACTACCCAATACTCAGAGACTTCCCACCCACTTCACATTATCTACAAGAAACAATAACTCATACTACCCAATACTCAAGAGACTTACCACCCACTTCACATTATCTACAAGAAACAATAACTCATACTACCCAATACTCAGAGACTTACCACCCACTTCAGATTATCTACAAGAAACAATAACTCATACTACCCAATACTCAGTGACTTACCACCCACTTCAGATTATCTACAAGAAACAATAACTCATACTACCCAATACTCAGAGACTTACCACCCACTTCACATTATCTACAAGAAACAATAACTCATACTACCCAATACTCAGAGACTTACCACCCACTTCAGATTATCTACAAGAAACAATAACTCATACTACCCAATACTCAGAGACTTACCACCCACTTCAGATTATCTACAAGAAACAATAACTGATACTACCCAATACCCAGAGACTTACCACCCACTTCAGATTATCTACAAGAAACAATAACTCATACTACCCAATACTCAGAGACTTACCACCCACTTCAGATTATCTACAAGAAACAATAACTCATACTACCCAATACTCAGAGACTTACCACCCACTTCAGATTATCTACAAGAAACAATAACTCATACTACCCAATACTCAGAGACTTACCACCCACTTCAGATTATCTACAAGAAACAATAACTCATACTACCCAATACTCAGAGACTTACCACCCACTTCAGATTATCTACAAGAAACAATAACTCATACTACCCAATACTCAGAGACTTACCACCCACTTCAGATTATCTACAAGAAACAATAACTCATACTACCCAATACTCAGAGACTTACCACCCACTTCAGATTATCTACAAGAAACAATAACTCATACTACCCAATACTCAGAGACTTACCACCCACTTCACATTATCTACAAGAAACAATAACTCATACTACCCAATACTCAGAGACTTACCACCCACTTCACATTATCTACAAGAAACAATAACTCATACTACCCAATACTCAGAGACTTACCACCCACTTCACATTATCTACAAGAAACAATAACTCATACTACCCAATACTCAGAGACTTACCACCCACTTCACATTATCTACAAGAAACAATAACTCATACTACCCAATACTCAGAGACTTACCACCCACTTCAGATTATCTACAAGAAACAATAACTCATACTACCCAATACTCAGTGACTTACCACCCACTTCAGATTATCTACAAGAAACAATAACTCATACTACCCAATACTCAGAGACTTACCACCCACTTCACATTATCTACAAGAAACAATAACTCATACTACCCAATACTCAGAGACTTACCACCCACTTCAGATTATCTACAAGAAACAATAACTCATACTACCCAATACTCAGAGACTTACCACCCACTTCAGATTATCTACAAGAAACAATAACTCATACTACCCAATACTCAGAGACTTACCACCCACTTCAGATTATCTACAAGAAACAATAACTCATACTACCCAATACTCAGAGACTTACCACCCACTTCAGATTATCTACAAGAAACAATAACTCATACTACCCAATACTCAGAGACTTACCACCCACTTCAGATTATCTACAAGAAACAATAACTCATACTACCCAATACTCAGAGACTTACCACCCACTTCAGATTATCTACAAGAAACAATAACTCATACTACCCAATACCCAGAGACTTACCGCCCACTTCAGATTATCTACAAGAAACAATAACTCATACTACCCAATACTCAGAGACTTACCACCCACTTCAGATTATCTACAAGAAACAATAACTCATACTACCCAATACTCAGAGACTTACCACCCACTTCACATTATCTACAAGAAACAATAACTCATACTACCCAATACTCAGAGACTTACCACCCACTTCACATTATCTACAAGAAACAATAACTCATACTACCCAATACTCAGAGACTTACCACCCACTTCACATTATCTACAAGAAACAATAACTCATACTACCCAATACTCAGAGACTTACCACCCACTTCAGATTATCTACAAGAAACAATAACTCATACTACCCAATACTCAGAGACTTACCACCCTCTTCAGATTATCTACAAGAAACAATAACTCATACTACCCAATACTCAGAGACTTACCACCCACTTCACATTATCTACTCAATTTGAGTCGATGTTCCCGCAAACAAACTCCGCTACTTGACGTCGCGGATGCAAGGGTAATGGATGACCTTGTGGGGTGTGCCAAATCAGTGGATGTAAAAACAACCACCTCATTTGAGGGGTTCCGTAAGAGAAGGGCCACAAGTGCATTTGGAGATAATCAGTGCGCAACGTTCGTGCTCGTGAATTGGATAAGGGCAACACTTCAATATAATGCTCGCTTTCCGGGCGAGCTCACCAGCATGGGACACCCTTGCATTCAGCATAAAGGCAGCTACCTGATGCGTAAATTTTAAAAAACCTACTCACGGCGGGCTCGTCATTCTCTTATGGAACTCCTCATTAGTAACTGTGATGAAAAGTTATGAAAATGACGCTAGGATAAAGAAGTATGTGTCCGTAATAAGCAAAAATATTTGCCATAATAGCAAATTGTTTTGATCCGTATTGACAGAATAACTAAGAAAACACTTAAGTTAATTATTCGCGAAATCAATACTAAAAATAACTTACTTAAATGTCTACAATTTATAGATCATTTAAAGTGTACATGTTTCGAAACAACAATGGTTTCTTCTTCAGCACAATTGAGAGAGAAAAACTTATTCTAAGGAAAATCTTAAATTAAAAATGGATATCCTTACAATACGTCTTAAAAGAATAATTTTGAAAAACATTTATAAATCCTTAAAATTATCTATGAAAATTTAGGCAATTATATGGTTAATCTTCTGAAAATATATATATGAAAAATATTGTAAAAATTCCTCTTCTGAAAAATGTATTACCGGTACGGGTAGTTAATATGGTTCTCTGAACATAAACAGTATCTTAAAAAGGAAGCTAGTAAAGCTTTAAAGTAATGTATCATGAAGTTGAAATAACACACGTAGTCATATCTCTGGAAATGATACAAACTTGGACCCTCCTAATAGCATCAAGTCTAACTTTCGATGTTCATTCAGTTCTTATATGCCTTCTGTTCCGCATGCCAACTATTTCAATACGTGGTGGCGTTTGTTTTTCATCTTTCAACTCATTAAGGATTTATGATCACATGTTTAACATTGAAAGACCAATAAATATTTTGGAGTTTAATATTAATACATTAAATATCCCAAAATAGTTGGCACGCGGAACTGAAGGCATAACGACGTAGATGCTAATCTGATGCTCTGAATTAAGAGTTTCGAGATTGAGACGCCACCACGTATTGAAATAGTTGGCATGCGGAACAGGAGGCATATAAGAACTGAATGAACATCGAAAGTTAGACTTGATGCTATTAGGAGGGTCCAAGTTTGTATCATTTCCAGAGATATGACTACGTGTGTTATTTCAACTTCATGATACATTACTTTAAAGCTTTACTAGCTTCCTTTTTAAGATACTGTTTATGTTCAGAGAACCATATTAACTACCCGTACCGGTAATACATTTTTCAGAAGAGGAATTTTTACAATATTTTTCATATATATTTTTCAGAAGATTAACCATATAATTGCCTAAATTTTCATAGATAATTTTAAGGATTTATAAATGTTTTTCAAAATTATTCTTTTAAGACGTATTGTAAGGATATCCATTTTTAATTTAAGGTTTTCCTTAGAATAAGTTTTTCTCTCTCAATTGTACTGAAGAAGAAACCATTGTTGTTTCGAAACATGTACACTTCAAATGATCTATAAATTGTAGACATTTAAGTGTGTTATTATTAGTATTGATTTGGCGAATAATTAACTTAAGTGTTTTCTTAGTACGTGTCCGTGTCATTAAGTTACGAACCATCGAGGCATTTGACTCAAGTACGAGTAGGAAGCCACGGAAAACAACTCCTAGGACAGCTGAGGTGGGAATCTAACCTATCTCTTCTCAGTTTTGCCTCACGAGACTGAGGATACCCCGTACCATCCCTCAAACCACAATTAAATTTCTTGGCAGTGCCAGGAATCGAACGCGGTCCTCAGGAGTGATAGCCAAGAATGCTTGCCACTACACCACGAGGTGGTCGTTGTGACATTTGAGAATGTAATCCTTCGCGTGTTGAAGCCTTTATCCGTCGACACATGCACACTAAGTCATCCGCTTCCTCTCCAGTATTCATAGCATGCACACTACGACGTCTTTCCTTTCAATCAAACTTATTCATTTGCGTCTCGCTCGCACAGAGATGCTGCAGAAGACTAAAGATCTCGTGACTTGCCTCAATTGATGTACCATAATGAAAATGAAAATCCACAGCCTGCTTCCAGTCTCCGACCGGGTCAGGAATGGAATGAATGAAGCCCCCAGCTAGCGGCGAGGATATGAACTGTGCCACCTGCCGAGGCCTGACGCACTCCTCTGGGGCAATGATTAAATGAATGACAGATGAAATGAAATGAGAGTGGAGAGTGTTGCTGGAATGAAATTTTGACAGGGAAAACCGGAGGACCCGGAGAAAAACCTGTCTGCCTCCGTTTTGTCCAGCACAGATCTCACATGGAGTGACCGGGATTTGAACCACGGACCTAGCGGTGAGAGGCCGGCGTGCTGCCGCCTAAGCCACGGAGGCTCTATTGATGTACCATAATAAAAATTAAAAAACCATCCGAGCACAGATGGAATTCCGAGGCTACTAATTATACAGAGTATTATGAAAACCAATGCACCACTTCGCAGAGCAAATGAGAGGCATTTTTCCATAGTGCCATGTAACTGATTTGGGAGACGGAGACGGAGACGCAATCGAGCCGAAAGTTTGAAAAAGGACCGTCGTCACACGAGTTAATGGATAGGGAGTTAACATATAGCCTATAGGCTACTTATAAATAAAGTACAGAAGCTAAAGCGGTTTTTAGCCTACTTTCGATTTTTGCAAAAAAACAAAAATGAAAGTAGGCTTATGAGAGCTACACAGGGGCAAAACTTTGTGTGTCTGTGAGTGTGTGTGTACGTGCGTGTACCCTGTATGTCTGTATCCCCCCTCCCTCCCCCCCCCCATCAATTCAAACACGACGAAAACGAATTGAACGGAATTTGGTACAGAGGGAACACTAGCAAAGGGCACCTCAGTGTCATGCTTTAATAATTAGTGCCGCCATCTTTACCAAAACGTAATGGCGGCCACTCAAATGGACAAAACTTAAAATTAAATTACGACCAAACTAATCATCGAATCGTTACCAAATTTGGTAAAAATATACCTTCATACCGACGCGTCTTGTGTCCGAACTAAAAGGTCATCAGTTGTACCATTTCAGGATGGCGGCCGTGTGAATTATGCAAACTTTATAATCCATAACATGGGACCCACCAGTTCCGATTATCGAACCGAGAATCATTTAAACTGTTCTAAAGGACGTGTCCCGTTCGAAATTAAAAGTTTATATTGTGATATTACAGTGCAGAAGTGACTTTAAAAAGCTGAGCCTACTTGCTTACAAGATGACAGCTGATCTCTTGTTCTGACCTATACTTCACTAATTTGAGTATGGTGCATGCAATATAGCCTACTGATAGAAATAATATGAACTTTTTATCAAATGAAATTTGTTTGAAATATATTCCAGTGAAGAAATCGTTTAGTCAAGGTCATTATTTGCTAAGACGTTGTATCTAAATCAATTGATAACGTTCAACTAGAGAGGCCATATTTGGCTCTGTGGTTAGAGACTTGGCCTTTCACCCGGTCGGCTGGAGTTCTAATCTTAACAGAGTTGAATATTTTTGCTTGGTGTTTTTATATATATATTGTTTTTTATTACTGAGACGTTATACAATTGAGCGTTATATTGTGCATTTTGCAATGGAAAATATATATTTAATTAAAATAAAGTTCTCCAACGGATCTTCACAAGTGACATCTACTAGCAACCAGTTGAACTACAGTATGTGGGAGCTATCCACGGCCTACTAGATGCGAGCTTCGCTCTACTGTATACCGGCCAGTTAGTGAACCCATTCCTACGGTGTAATTGAAAATGTCCTCTTGTTGCGGATAGAGCACTCCCAAGGATAGGCGCGATTAAAAATTAGGTGTGCAGTAGGTATATTAAATGTGTTTCTCCCAGTGATACGTTTAGACCAACAACGTTTCAATTATTGTAAGTAGTCGGTGTTAAAATACTGAATTCCTACGTTGTTTGGAGTGTTTGCTGATGAAATTGTAAAATGCCGGGGTAAATTATAAACTATGGTTTGAACTCCGCTGCTCAAATCCAGTGTGCCATTTTGCACTTCGAATAGGAAGAAAATAGGTGGTGATGAGGACAGAGAGTTATAACTATACCCATACATTTAGGAGAAAGTAGGCTATAGGTTCTTTCCTGAACATCTTGTCTTCTTCTTTATTTAGTCCAATCTGATGAATGGCCAAAGTAACAAAAGATCTGATAATGTGACTTGGAAACACGTCCAGGGAAATCGGTCGATAGGTCGTATTAAGGGACGAGACATTGAGGTCATCTGCCATTAACATTAACTACTCAGCACGGTTAACTGATGAATACTGTCTTAGAAAACATCGATAATAATACAGTATTATTTTACCTTATACGTTGGTTTTATATGCGTAAACCCTTTTTGTACAAGATAAGAGGAATAATATTTTAGAATTTTACCAGAAATGAGTTTTATTTATCCTATTGAGGTCTACCCCAGTTAGAACGCCTACATTCCTTCTCTGGGATTATACTGAAGAGCTGTTGTTTTATTTAGGAGTTGGACATCGTGAATCAGTTCAGCGTACTTTGGTATGATAACCTATGTTATTGTGGAGTCCGTAGTAGTGTGTGCATTAGGCTGGGATTAGAAATCATGCCGTCGCAGTCTTAAGTTACGAACAATCCGGGACTTGCCTCAAGTAGAGGAGGGAGAAACCACGGAAACCCTCTTCTAGAGTGATCGAGGTGGAAATCGAACCACCTCTTCTCAGGTTAGCCTCATGAGGCTGTACACCGTTCCAACCATCACACCTGATGTGTACTAGAAATAAATCCTATTGATGAATGTTTTTTTTTTAAATTTATTTAACGACCTTTATAACTGATGTAGTTATGAAGACGTCAGGGTGTCAGAATCTTTCCTGAATTTTATTTACCCTGGAGGGATTTTTCAACATGTCAATAAATCGACCGACGAGATCATGATCATTTAAATTTATTTCAATACCAGTGAATAGAGCAAAGATCGGACCAGCAATTTTAGGTTTTGATGAATGTTACAGGATCGAAACCCCTTTGAATTGCTGAGGCTTTGGCCCAGGTGGGAATCACTAACGGGCCATTTGTTACGTCTCAAAACTCACGAGCTAAAATAGTAGCAAATAGTATCAAAACTCACGACTCTGGAGAGCAATTGCCTGGGATGACCGTAGGATAAACTGCACGGTGACTTGATGTATTGTAAACTGGAATATTATCACCCTACTACAGACCGAATTCTCCAACCTCAACGCTGATCTTTACTCGTTATTCTGCTTTGCAAGGTTACACGACAGGCCCACCTCCTGATGAGAGAGGTGCCAATTACAATAGGACACGCAGTTCAGGCTGGCACTAAAATTGGACCTTTCCGCACAATTCCGATTACAATTTCCAATATCTGCAGTCGTTTTGTGGGTAGGATTGGCATTTCTCCATTTAAATAAGAGCTGGCCCGTCTCGTAAGTTTAGAGACTGGACCAAGTAAAGAAACAGCTTAGACCCTACTCGTATTAATCCTCTTCTTAGAATTCGTGAATTTTGATACTCGCGAGTTTTAAGAGTCATGCGTTCTGTGACGACACGGGGTCATTCAATATAGCACGAAATTGTCGTTTTTTAAGATTCTGTTTATTGTTGTTATATTCATTTTAGGGTTCTGGGATATCTTGGTCATCTGCCCCGTGTACATGACTGTGTGTTCAATCTGTCGGATTAACCCGTACTGCTGTGGTAACTGTAGCAGTGTGTTGAAATGGAATTATTAGGATCAGGAATGGGGTAGATGCCTCAAGGCTTGAAATAAGGTAATATCGCGGCATTTGCCTGAAGGGTGTGTGGGGGAAAAAATGAGTTGTAAGTGCCAAGATTCGAGCCTCCAATCTTCGGACTTGCTACAGCTCCCCATCGCTATTTAACGTGCACGGCCACTTCGCGGGGTTAAAGACGCTATACCCTTGCGTTATGGTCATAGTGCCCCGTGCGACTGCTATTGATTTAGAGTTTATTACACAGATCTGAACAGTGTGGACATCTAGAAACCAGTCTTACGTTGGAGCAAAAGAAGCAACCAATGAATGACTCACAAACGAAAGAATGTTTAAACAAATGGTAAACACAAATACACAGCACAGAAGGCGATGTTATGAAACAAGCACAGCGACAGGGATAAGAGACAAGGCACACGTGAAATAACAAGGAGGCGAAAGAGATGGATGAGACGCGCAACAACACAATAATACACAATCGAGACAAAAGACAAGTTGGCGATGATTTACCGCAAGTCTTGTAAACAAATCTGGGACTTCATAGAAGCCAATTAGCAGCATTACTATTTAGATACCGACCGACTTGCGAGTGAGTGTACTAATAGGTCTTTCTCTATTCGTGTCACAAGTAGGATATATATTAATATGCAGTCACAAGGATATAAGGCAAAGATGTTGAACTGCACTAATAGAAAAATTCGACGAATACTCAGTGTTCTCTTTTTTAAGCGATGGCGATATATGCCAAATTAGTAAATAACTCGACAATTTATGTATTTTCATGGGCTCTCTTATAAATTTCAGCAGTTGTGAATTAGCGATTACATGCGGTATTGCCTCAAAATGCGAACTGATTCTCTTTTGGCTAAATAAATGCGATATTTTGGTTAACTGCAAAGCCAATTACGCTTCTATTTATTTATTTTTAATTTTTGATTTTAGCCCTTACCTTGGTTCGTATGCCTAAGCATAGTGCTACAAAATCTTGACCAACATGTGTGAGCGGGTAGCTTATATGAAAAGACCCAGATGTCAGGTATTGAGTTAACATCATCGTACACTTGTATCAAAGAATCTAAAATACTAGTGCCCTAATTTAGTATGTTGGCGCTTACTTTTAGGCTAACTTTCTTGTTCAATACGCGTTGAGTTGTAAGAACGCAAATAATGTATGCATGATAAAATACATGAAGATTTGTCAGTTTCCAGTTTAAACTGAAATTAGTTACTGTAGTTATTGAGATTTTAAGGGGCGGAACAGCGAGATCATCTACCTCTTTAAACTGGAATATCCCCTTAACTAAAACCTCACCAACCACCACGTGACGTAGTGGCAGACATTCTTGACTGTCACCAGGGCAGAAATGAGAAAAGGTGTGTTTGATTCCCACCCCAGTCACCTAGAAGGGTATATTCGTGATTTCTAACTTATACTGCAGTAAAATGCCGGTATGGTACTGGCCAAGGCCGCCTCAATTACAAATGTACACACTAGTACAGTCATCACCATCCTGATTACACACACAACCAAGTACTGGCTGCACGACCACGGTAAGTTAATAATCGCCATAAAAGTGTTATTTCAACTCTTAAATTTCTATCAGCCGTAGTGATAATCAAGATGATGACGGAAATGATTAACATTACGATTGTTATGAATAGTAGTTTTAAAAGGAGACGATTACGGAATTAAATCCACAATGCTGTCACAAATTGTAGCTGGCCGACGCACTGGCTCGTACAGCCGAGTAATAACGCCCGTCATGCTCAGGATGCGCCAAGAGGGAAGCTGAGAGAAAGTGTGCGCCACAGCGTGGTTGATGCGGTCCATATGCCCTGACTGCTCCTCTCTCGTACACAGATACGAAACTTTTTAAATCTCTGCGGGCCAATGAGTTTGTGAATATGCGCGCATAAAATGATTAGGTCGATATCCTCACATCAGAGTTTTATTTGTAGCTATGTTGAATGATCAGACCATTTGGTATATGAGCACTGTACATTATAGTAGGAGTTCATTCCTAGTTAATTTTAAGGGAGAAAAAGAATCAAATAGTTCGTCACTTACTCCGTTCTTCGACATTAGAATATTCGGTGTAATGGATAGCATACTTGGCTCCCACCGCGGATAAATTTCAGACACCTAGTTGCCAAGGCAACAACACACGTTGAAGCGTGAGCAATCAACACAGACAGGCCAAAGGCGGTACGTAAATTAGGAATAGACGAATAAAATCAGATCTATGATTGTTAGGGGTGGTGATTTTCAGCATTTTGAAAATCATAAATTTAGCATTTTGTCTTGAACTTTTGAATTGTGTAGCTTTCATACATTGCAATTTAGCATTTTGTAGCATTTTGAAAAAAAAAAAAACATAGCCTACAATTTAGGTTAAATCTGACAAATGAGTAACTTAGTGACTTTTGAAATGATATTAATGCGAAATTAAAATCACATGTGTAAATGTTTAATAGTAACATAAAAATGCATGAAGTGCTGTAACTGTGTGAAAAAATGAAAATCCACAGCCTGCTTCCAGTCTCCGACCGGGTCAGGAATGGAATGAATGAAGCCCCCATCTAGCGGCGAGGATATGAACTGTGCCGGCTGCCGAGGCCTGACGCACTCCTCTGGGGCAATGATTAAATGAATGACATATGAAATGAAATGATAGTGGAGAGTGTTGCTGGAATGAAATTTTGACAGGGAAAACCGGAGTACCCGGAGAAAAACCTGTCTGCCTCCGTTTTGTCCAGCACAGATCTCACATGGAGTGACCGGGATTTGAACCACGGACTCAGCGGTGAGAGGCCGGCGTGCTGCCGCCTAAGCCACAGAGGCTGCTGTAATTGTGTATTTATTTTAAATTAATTAGGTTGAAGTAACACACAAGAAAATTTGTTACAGAAAATTACACAGAAAAAGGTAGGAATTTATACTGATGCAAAACCAGAATACAGAGTGAAAATGAAAAATCAACTGAAGTCTTGTTTCAATATCCACCACAGTGGGCAAGTGCATGCAAGTTCATGAAATCTTCGAGGTGTTTTATGAACATGTTCGGTCTCACCACCTTAGCACTTGTTGACTTGAAGGGAATGAAAGCGACGGGTGGGCAACGAGGTGCAGGAGGGTTCCGCATTCAAGGCCGGTGTTCAAACCGTCATAAACATTGCAATGGTATACAAACTCCTCACTTGAAGTTTCTATAAGGAAAGAAAGTATAAAACGTCATATTTTAAAAAATCGTGGATTTCGCATTTATGTAGCATTTGGTCTAATTTTCGCATTTTGAGTCAATTTCGCATTTTGTCACTTTCTCTAAACACATTAAAAAGTGTTTTACAGGTGGTGAGAAGCGAAAATAAAAGAGTATAAGCTTTAGACCTAATGAGCACTTCGCGCTTTCTCGCTTTTGTTTTGGTTCAGCAACACCATAATATTGTTTTACTACAGGTTATCACTGCCGGCTCCGTGGTGTTGGGGTAGCTCGCCTGCCTCTCACCCGGAGGCCCCGGGTGCGATTCTCCGCTCCGTCATGGATTTAGAAACTGACGTGAGGGCTGGAACGGGATGCACTCAGCTGTCTGACAGTGAGGCAGCGTCCCAGTCACGGCAGAGGGGACCCTATGCGCTGACCACGCGTCACTCCAATATCTGCAGGCCAAATGGCTGAGCAGCGGTCACTTGGTAGGCCAAGGCCCTTCATGGGCCGTAGTGCCAGGGGTAATTATTTATATAGGTTATCACTCAAGAGGTAAACAACATTTTAATAACACAACAGGAGTAGAATGATTCAAGTAACCCCGTTTTACTCGGGCCTGCAAATGAACAGGATCTCTGACCAATTTCTGCAATGTATAATCAGTATTTTCGTTGTAAATTTGACTGTTATTTTACGAACATAAGCTGAATTAAATATTATTATTTAAAATGTTAAAATTCACTGATTATTTTTCTTGCTTCAATAATCCGCATAAAGCATTAATTATTTGTTGCATTAATAAGGTTGTGGAGAAGCGGTCAAACTCCTTACCTATCGCCAAGGCGCATCGAGATCGATTTCAGCTTATTGGATGTGAGATTTTCGAGATAATATATCACGCCCGGTAGTTCGAAATCCATGTAAAAAGGAAGTACCGTGGCTTATGATAACGAGATTAACAGTTACGCAAAACTACAAGTTTTTCTATGTTATTGAACATGATGTGCACATTTATTCGGTTTCACCGGCCGTGCTGGCCGAGAACGCTAACGCGCTATCTCGAATCCCACCTCAGCCATCCTAAAAATGGTTTTCGTGGTTTTCCATTTTCATTACCAACCAAATGCCGGGACGGTTTCTTTCAATAGGTCTACGGCCGATTTACTTCCAAAATCCAAAATTATTAATTTAGTTTCCAACAACTATCAAGGTTTTTCTTATTTCTGGGTGCGAAGGTCGAGTAAATGTACGCTAAAAATGTTAAATAACTTCTACTCTAAAGCAGCCGTTTGCGGAAGTGGGAGTGGCCCATTCCCGTCCTCGTTCGTTACAGCACGTGGTCATCTATCTTAACTGTCGACGACGCCCAATGCGCGGATCTCTTGTTACCCTCGACGAACACATCATTCTCTTTACTAGGATCTCACGTGACCGTTTACCTTGTCCATTCGTCAAAATACAAAATGCAAACGTTACTACACCCTATGTCTGGATCTTGAGCGATCACGAATTTGAAGATTATAAGTGGTTATTATTATTATTACTATTATTGTCTTTTGAGTGGCGAAGCTGGGGCTCTCAGCCCTCTCTTACACTTAACCACATATTGTGTTATTAATTTAACATGTAGAAACGTTAAAACATTGACAAGTGTTTACAAACTCCATGTAAGATATCGAATGGCTGGAAACCAAGCGGCGTATAAGCTCCAAAACATGTTATTATACATAAAGAATCATGTAGTACATAGATACAGTAGACTTAAGTTTTTGGGAAGGCACATACAGCTATATCTTGAAATAGTTTCATCATGGTTTCCCATTTTCAATTCTAGACAAATATAAGAACGACACCGGAACCTTTTAATGCACTATTATCATCTCTTCCAAACTCCAAGCCCAGTTTCACTGAAACATGTCGAGTTTAAGCTGAATAATTATTTCATAAATACGCAGGCAATACACCACTGAACAGAAGCAGCCATGACAATAGTAACATGTTTTAATCATAGATAAATTGCACAGGGAATAACATACAATAATAAATTGCTGAATTGGAGTTGTCTGAGGTACTACATAGATGAATCTCTCTCCATAAGACCGACAAGGAATTCACTGCATGTTAATTTCCAAAAGAAATGGACCGGGATTCAGAATTAAAATTAAAACAATTTCGTTAATATGTAGTGTACTTTTTGGGGGAAAACATTTCGATATTTTCAAACTGAATTATGTTGTTTCTTTTAGAAGCAAACGGCGTCATTGTCAATAGCCTCATGCACTTGTTAATTCATTATAGGAACTATGGGATATTAAATGTGTATAGATACTAACAGGAGAGCCCAGATACTCAACGATTCACAGGCAGCGTTAAACTCTTCGACGACAAGTATAATATGAACCCAATTACCGTTGACATAAGATCTTCAGTTCTAAAGCACCTGCATATTTGCCTTTCATGGTCTCGAGGGCATGCGGGAACTACTGGAAATGAAAGCGCAGACCAGCTAGTGAAAACTGCCGCTACATCTAATATGGAGGTGACGTATGATAGGTCTCCGGTATGCTACGTATAAAGTCAAGTAAAACAATACACATTGGACCAGTGAAACTACATATGGATTTCAATTTCAAAAGACTCCGTCACGAGGAATATATTCTTCCCCAAAGTTTTCGACCGGTTCCAATACAAATTGCTTTGAGATCTCACAGTTCCTTTCAGGCCACGGAAAATTTAAGTCTGACTTCGAACGTTTCAAAATTAAAATATATGACAATACTATTGCTTCGGTGGATCTTCGCAAACAGTATATATCACCTGTTTGACTGTCTTGTCTTCGAAACAGAAAGATACTCTCCGAGTTGCAATTTGAGCTACTGCAATATTGAAATGTCAAAACCACTTCAACGCATAAAAAAAACTCTTGCTATAATCAGTTACCAACATTCACTCATAGCATCTATTGTAAATTAGCTTAGTAAAATTATCTTATAGCTAGAAATTTGTTAATTTATAACCCTAATATACTTCGGTGAAATAGGGTTCCCTCTGTAATGGATATTACCTAAATAAATAAATAAATATAGGGCCTTGGAACATATTGCTCATCGCCCCCGTGTATGTATGGAGGAACTTACTTACCTAATAAGCTATGTTTCTATGAAGAATGTAGCAGTGTGTGTAGCTGTATTGAGAGCAGGGAAGAGGTAGGTGTCCCGGGACTTTAAATGAGGCACTATTCCGCCATTTGCCGGGAGGGAGCGAGGGAAACCCCAAGGAAAATGTCATCGTCGGCAACCTCCGATCTCCGAACTTCGGCAGCTGACCATCGCAGTCACAAACACGGCTACATCGAGGAGGGCCCGTGTACTTGGATGTGCGTGTGTAAGCAATTCGTTTAATACCCCATCTTATTGTGGTGTTTGTACGAGTATGAGTAATTTTAACTAGGGTTACAATTCGAAAGGAGGCGGCCGTGGATTAACGGTAACGTAACATCCTGACATTTTTGACAGTAAACGACAGAAATTCCACTTTTGGCGTGGATAATGTGGGATCGAACCCACCTCTTCTAACTTGTCCTCCCAAGCCAGAGTGAATCCCGTTCATTGCTCATACCTAAGGCTAGATTTAAATTTCGTGCCTGAGCCGTGAAACGAACCCCGAACCTTTAGGACAGCAGTCTTAATACGTACCCCTAGTCTAAAGAAGGCTGCTAATTATGGATAGTCATCATATCAATATCGGTCATTTTGTAGCTCCGTTTACAAGATCTTACAGAATTAGTAAAGCATGGCAACTGTTTACAAAAAACAGTCAACCTCTAATTCGCTGAAACAAATCAAGTAGGATTATATTCCCTCCCGTTTCTTCTGGAGAAAGCAATATGCCTTATGTATATACAGAGTCTTTATATTTGCTTGGCAAGAACATTCTCGCTCACGCGCTCCGCCAGTGACGGCTCAGTTGCCGGCTACCACGCGCGCTTATAGACGCCAGAGTACAGTGCTTAAAATCAGTATCATGCATTTTTACTCACCATGTTTACAGTAGATGCTGTAAATGTTCCCCATCCCCTGCCAAACATAATGGGCATCTCCTTATGAAGTTTCCGGTTACTCCGGTTAATTTAGTTTCAGTAAGGAAATAACGACCTTAACGTATATTTTTATTGTTTACTGAACCTGTACGTTTGAATCTCAAATTGGCCAGTTGTTTTATTGTCCGATTTATAAGAATGGGTCTCCCAGGAAATTTCACTCGAAACTTTTTGTCTTGTTCTAGCGCACGATTTCCTGCACTTTATGTAGGCCTATGTATTGTGCAGATATACACGTTCAAGTAACGAATATTTCACATAAGGCATTACAGCATCATATACAATCACAATAAAACAACTGGCCAAGAGATTCAAACGTACAGGTTCAGTAAACAATACAAATAGACGTAAAGGTCGTTATTTCCTTAGTGAAGCTGAATTAACCGGAATAACCGGAAACTTCATAAGTAGATGCCCATTATGTTTGGCAGCGGATGGAAAACATTTTTAGCATCTATTGTAAGCATGGTGAGTAAAAATGCATGATACTGATTTTAAGCAGCGTATTCTGTCGTACATACGCGCACGCGGCAGCCGGCAACTAAATGAGACGTCACTGGCGGAGCGCGTGAGCGAGAATGTCCTTGCCAATCAAATATAAAGACCCTGTATTATTAAATGCCTTGTACATTGAAGTGTCTTAAGTTATATATTATAGGGAGGAAGCTGTAGATTTACGTGACCGTTAATCTCGCAGATGATGATAATAGCGTGTGACCTCTCACGATTTGATACAGGTCTTTCTAGTTGACGCCCTAAGACGACTTGCGCGTTGTGATGGTGATATGAACGATGAAGACGTCACAAACACGCAGCCCAAGCCACAAAAATTAACCATAATACGAAATGAAAGCCCCTCAGCCGGGCTGGGAACTGAACCCAGGACCCTTCAGGCCAAGGCCTAGCAAGCTAACCACTTAGCCACAGAGCTGGGCATTTCGTTCTCATAATCCACAGGACTTACGTGGCATTTGAACCACCAAACGTGACATTTCACCTCAAAAATCCCACGTAACTTGACCGCTCGCTGACCCCCCCCCCCCCCCCTATATCACTATATCAAATGCCATATATCGTTATCTTATATACCTACATTAAATATACCTCTACAATAAATATATTAAAGGAGAGGAACACGGGTCCAGGCGCTGGCTTGGCCGGGGCTCAGTGGACAAGGAAAGCATTTGGCCAGAGTCCAGGTCGCTCGTCATGGGACGGCCCGTTCGCGTTACGAAACGACGACCAGCACCTGGCGAAACCACTATCATTGTTTACAAGAAACTAGATTATCACAGATTAGACACAGCATTTAAAAGCAACAGGGATATACTCGTATACCACTGAAACTATGCCAAGTGTAATAATTATGTACATATTCCATGTAAGGTATGTATATTATGGGGAGCATGTGCAATTTAATTTGCTTTTGTAAGCCAGGTATCTATGGCAACAGTTGTTTACAAAACACGAAGCTAGGCCGTCAGTAAAAAAAAAAAAAAGTTTATAGAGATGTTATACTGTACTGGATAATAAAGTCAATCAATGGAGTCCTTGGTATTGACAGTCAGTGGATATTGTCTGTGATCGACTCAGGTTGTGTCCCCGATCTAGAGAGAAGGAGACATATTCGATGGTCTTTGTTTTGTATTTATTGGAAACAGTGAGTATTTCCTGGCGCCTGGGTTAGTCACAACATGGCCAGGCTAACCATTGCTTTCGTAGTTAAAATAAAAACAATGGTCTTGTAAATCAATAATAAGTATATTACTTCTAAACTCAAAGGAAAGAACATTTCCCCAGTCTCAGGAGATCATCAACCGTCCTTTATATGGTTTTCCGTGGTTTCGCATTTTTAACTCCACCTCTCTTCTGAAGCCAGAAGTGATGGATTCGAGCGAACACTTCATATGCATTTATGAAAAGTAAAAGTCCAAGATGACAAACGAGGAGGAAATGGAATGATAGAACTGATCGCCCTACTCAACACGAGCTACGACGGAAAGAAGAAGAAGTCAAAGTTAGAAGGGAAAATAATACTTACAGGGAAGCATATCTCTATATGTAACAAGTAGTATCATGAAGAACTGAATAGCCTATTTTCATATATCCTGCTTATGTTAATTGCCTCTATCAGCATACACAATTCCAGTTTGATTGCTGTAATAGATTCGTAGATATTCAAAACCGTCTAAATATTTCGGATGGTCACCATGTTGGATTTTGATATAATTATGTAGGCCACAGATTTATGAAGATGTAGATGTATTATTCAAACTTCAATCGCATGATTAGGACACAAGAAATAATAAAAAAAAAACGAGATTTCAAAATTTCGCACAACCGCCATATTGTGGTTATAAAAACTATTGAAATAAATTAGCTGTCAGTGGATTAAAATTTGTATAAGCATTTACCGTACCGAGTTTCACTGCGCTCGGATGGTTAAATCACTAGAAACGTCCAATCAAATATTTACATTTCGCGTCGCCGCCATGTTGGATTTGTGCTCACCAGGTTATTGAAATTCTAATAGTAGAACGGTAATTTGGTGCTCTAAGTGATGGCGTGCTGAACAGTTGGAAAGAAGTTTTCATTTTTTTGGATTTTCCATGTTGTTTTTTTTTTGGGGTGCTGATTACGAATCTGAACGTTGCCACCTCGAAATAGTTACGGAAACATGAATAAAATATATATTTGTTTGCTTATAACTCGCTAAATATGCGTTCTCAGATAAACATCACTATGTACTAAAATACGGTAGATAAAATAACCAACAACTTTGTCTCTTACGTTTTTTCTCTCAGACACATAGTTCTGGCGCAATCGGGCCTGCAATGTTCCTACATATTGCATTATGAAGACTTGTACTTTTGACGCAGTGTAGGCTCTCTCCGCGTTTAGTGTTCAAGGTGAATGCTCTATACCCCTTCCATCCTACCTCCTTACACCCCTTCTACTGTGCCGCCGAGTTGAGTGGCACAGTGGGCAAACATTTGTAACAGTTATGTGAGTTATGTGATATCTCACTTCAAGACAAGTGCAAAAGTGCGCGTGAATCGTTTCAATAAAATACCGTATGCGTTTGTATACCATTCATCCTATTGTGATGAAACTTTGGTGAATTGTTGTGTACACTCCTGCGAAGGTTTCTGGCTTAGTAGATCCATTTACAGTTGGTAGCGCATGAGCAGATTCAACCAATGAGTGACGACGCGCAAATCGTTTCAGCGTAGTCACGTATGCGTTCATATAACATTCACCGATTGCGATGAAAGTTTGGTGAGTTGTTGTGTACACTCCTGCGAAGGTGTCTGACTTAGTAAATCTATTTTACAAAAGGTAGCGCAAGAGTAGATTCAACAAATGAGTGACGGCGCTCGAATCATTTCAAGAAAATCCCGTATGCGTTCTCATAACATTCATCCGATTGCAATGTCACTTTGGTGAGTTGTTATGCACGCTCCCACGAATGTTTCTGAATTAGTAAATCCACTTTACAATAGTTTAGAGGCAGTTTACGGAAATTGAAAAAAAAAATGCGTATCCAAAAGCACCTCAACAAAATTACAACGCCAACACTTTCTTTGACTGGCATTGCAGCGCATGCCGGATACATGATGATGATAATTGTTGTTTTAAGGGGCCTAACATCTAGGTTATTGGCCCCTAATGAGCTGGGTGATAGCGAAAATGATAATGAAATGGAAACTAGAACGAAAATTAAGTGAGACGGAAAATACTTAAAAGGAACTCAGATTGAAACAACTCACAAAATGTTCTGACAAAAGTGAATTTAGAACGAAAACAAGTAGTTCCGTGAAGAACTATACAGCCTATTTTCATATATCCTACTAATGTTTAATTGCCTCTATCAACATACTAAATTTCAGTTTGATTGCTGTATTAGATTCGTAGATATTGAGAACCGTCTAAATATTTCGGATGGTCGCCATGTTGGACTTTTATATATGTAGGGCTTAGAGTTATGTTACATGAAGATTATTGTGTACGTGTAGTACTCGAACTTCATTCACATGATTATGACACAAGAAGTAAAAACGAGATTTTAAAATTTCGCACAGCTGCCATCTTGTGATTATGGAAAAAAATGAAATAAATTAGATGCCAGTGGATTAACATTTGTACAAGGATTTACCGTACCAAGTTTCACTGCACTTGGATGGTTAAATTGCGAGAAACGACCATGTGAATATTTATACTTCGCGTCGCCGCCATGTTGGATTTGTGATCACCAGGTTATTGATAGTCCTATAGTTGAACTTATGTTCATAACCCCTATGAACATAAAAAAATCAGTTTGATTGCTGTAGTAGTTTCGTAGATATTGAGAACCGTCTAAATATTCCGGATGGTCGCCATGTTGGATTGTTATATGTATAGGCCATAGAGTCCTGTACCTTTAAAGGAAAATTATTGCTAAGGTTCATTATTCATACTTTCACTTCGATCGCATGATTACGACACAAGAAACAAAAACTTAATTTAAAAATTCGCACAGCCGCCATCTTGAGGTTATGTAAACAATTGAACTAAATTAGATACCAGTGCATTACAATGTGTATAAACACTTGTTGTACCAAGTTTCATTGCGTCTGGATCATTAAATCGAGAGAAAGGTCTAATTAAATCTTTCAACTTCGCTTGGCCACCATGTTCGTTTTGTACTTAGGTTTTTCAAAGTCTCATAGATAAATTTCTTTGAGTGCCCTTCATCTCCGTACAAAATTTCAGGGTGATACCGGTAATAGTTTCAGAGATATAGAATGCCGGTAAAATATTTCGCACAGCCGCCATATTGAGGTTATGTACACAATTGTACGAAGTTAGATGTCGGTGCATTACAATGTATATAGACATATACTGTACCATGTTTCATTGAGTTTGGTTGGATAAATCGCGAGAAACGTCTATTTTAAAGTCGCAATTTCGCTTGGCCGCCATGTTGGTTTTGTAGTTACCAGGTTTTCAAAGGTCATACAAGTGAACTTCGAGTAGTTCCCTTTATCACCATACAAAATTCCAGGGTGATATCGGTAATAGTTTCGGAGATATTGAATGCTGGTGAAATATTTCGCACAGCCGCCATGTTGGATTGGTGAGACGTAACGAAATTTGAAGGGCACGGTCGGGGTCGCCTGGAATTGTGCTATGAACTTACCGAGTTTCATTGAAATCGCTCCAGCCGTTTAGATTTTATTAGGGACACACAAACACACACACCTCACACACACACACGCACGCACACACGGACAAAAGGTGATCTCATAAGCCTATTTTTTTAAATTGAAAATAGGCTAAAAATGCACAAAAAGAATAGATCGAAAAATACCCACAAAATGTAGGCTAGTTTCAAAATACGTACAAAATGCAATGTAGCGTCGAAATACTTACAAAATGCAACTGCAATTCAAAATACTTACATGATGCAAATGAGATCGAAAATACTTACAAAATGCAATTGAAATTGAAAATACACAATGCAATTCAGATTGAAAGATCCCAATTGCAATCCAAATTATTCACAAAGTGCAATTGAAATTCAAAATACTTACAAAATGCAATTGAAATTGAAAATGATTACAAATTGCACGGTAGATTCAAACGACTCATGTGGATTGACAATACTTACAAAATGCAATTTAGATTGAAAATACTTGACAAAATGTAATTTAGATTAAAAATACCCACAAAATGCAATTGAGAATCAAAATATTTGCAAAATGCCCGCCAAACAAAATGCAATTTAGATTTAAAATTCTTGCGAAATGCGGTTTTGGTTGAAAATACTTACAAAATGCAATTGAAATTCAAAATAGTCACAAAGGTCCCTCCCCCATATTGAAACACTTACTAAAAAGCAATTTAGATTGTCAATCTTTACGAAATGCAATTGAGGTTGAAAACAATCGCGAGATGTAATTTAGATCGAAAAAACTTACAAAATGCAACGTAGATTAAAAATACCTACAAAAAATCGCTAAAAGGGAATTTAGATACACGGGGAACCAAGTAACAAAAACAGTGCGGGAATCATAAAGAGAAAAGGAAGTATAATGAAAAGGGGAGAGGAGAGGAGAGGAGAGGAGAGGGGAGAAAGGAGAGGGTCCACCCCAAAGGTAAGGGACAAAAGGGAAAAACGGACCCAGCTCAGGAATCCCTCGGGGTCGCCAACTCCCTAACTCAACAGACGTGAGCCCCTGAGGGTGTAGCATTATCTAGGGTGCACCAGAAGTGGTGGGGCTACATACACCCTGCCTCCTTAAGGGCCTTGAGCAGAAGGCAGGAGGTAAAAGGAAAAGAAAAAGAAGGCTGACCCCTCGCAGAAGGACGGTATCAGAAAAGATGAGACATGGGCCAATTAAGGCGGGAAAGGAAGATACTCCCTAGGCCTCGGATATCCTAATACCGTCGGGGTCGGAAGAGAACAAGAGTTGACCAAGTGAGGTCGACAGGAAAGAAGACAGAGGAGCCCGGCACAAGTAAGTGAAAGCAATGCCAGACTCAGCTGGGGGCCCGTGGTCATGCCGGGTACAGCTTGTATTATATACCATTGCTTCATCATTTAAATTCGTAGGGGGGCGTTTGTTGTTATTTTTAATTCATTTTGGGACTTAGCGACATTGAGGTCATGTAGCCTCTTGTACTTGGGTGTGTGTAGAATCTGTCTGGGTGATGATTTTGTCATTGTGATGGCTGTACTAGTGTGTGTATTTTGTAATTAAGGCTAGTATTTTGGAAGAGGACGTTGGCATCATTTAGGTACTAACCCGGCATTTGCCTGGAGTAGATTTGGGAAATCAAGGAAAATCACTTTTAGGATGGCTAAGGTGGAACTCAAACCCACCTCTTCTCAGCTGTGCCTCACAAGACTGAGTGTACCAGAATCAAATACAAGAAAGAACCCCCCAATGACACGAGGGAACACCACTTTCCGCACTCGCCGGCTGATGGTTCTTGATATACTAGCTTAAGAGTATGCCAATAACATGTGCTCAATCTGGACTGTAGTTTTAACTAAACCGGAAGAGGGAATCCTAACAAGGAATACATCAAACTGACTCGAAATCAAAACTGTAAGTTATATCAGTCACCTCGGATATTATTCGGGATATTTAGTTGTTGTTACCCATTCATTTCTCGATGCAATTGAAGTGTTCATTCCAAGATCCAGAAAAGTCCAAAAAATAAATTGTTCAGAAACTTAAAAAAAAACAGCCTACCTTCATTTGTGCAGAATTAAATAAAAATTGCTTTTAGACCTACTATTGTTTCAGCTTTGCATTGTTCATGAAGGAAATATATGTTTTATGAGAATTGTTGGGAAAACCTTAAAAAAAAACTTTGGACTAGTCTGTTTTTTGCCGAAATCGTAGTTGGACACAAAAACGAAAAACATGTTAATCCTCAAATACGATTATGTATTATGTAAATCCTAACAAAGTATGAATTATTATTGAATTCCAAACATTCCAGGTGATTAATTGTCATCAAAAAGCATTGGACTTGTCTTATTTTTGTAGAATCCTCAATGTTTCACACTCGTATATAACCCCACCTGTCTACTTTTTGGAGACAGCAATAGGCGAATATCTATACGAAGAGCTGGCCTTGAAGAGGAAGAAGTTGTTTATATCTCAAAAAGTCAATTTTTGGACTTGTTTGGCTTTTGGAATAAACCCTTCAATTGTATATCCCACATCCCACTATAAAGGGGTCGACACGTATCAGTTACAAGCAAGGTGCAAGGTATACAGCCCCGCGGTACGACTACTTTCAGCTAGAAGCGGGAAACGGGGAAATAATGGCTTATCTGTTACCACGTAATCCATGCTACTGACAATCCTCATTATTAGAGGCCACGATTGATTTACAAACTTGGGACTCAAGATTGTCAGCTTCGTGAGCTTGTGTGAACGTACTCGTAGTTATGTTTATAATTGGGAAGGAGACAGTCCCGGTTTTACATACAAGAGAAGATGAAGGAATGAAGGAAGCTTGTAACCGTTAATTTCGTAATCATGAGCCACGGGACCTCCTTTTTACGTGGAACCACCAGACGTGATGACATTTCACTTCGGAAATCTCACAAGGATAAACCAAGAATCGAACCCCGGCCACCGCAAGAAGACGGAAATTGCGCAAAACATGTCAAAGATGAATCGAGAATAGGAGGTGGACACTCAGTTCACCTCATAGATTTGGAGTTCAGCGTGTTTCATACCGCACACAGTGCATGAGAAAACTGTCTTCGCAGTGAACCGATTTTATCACTGGCATCCCGCAGCGTAAATCGCTCCCCTCGACCGCGATGGGGAGCTCCAGCAAGTCCGGAAATCAGTAATTCGAACCTGGCGCTGGCAGCGGTGGTTTACTCCGAGTTTTTCACACTACCTCCTAACAAGTTCCGTGATAGTACTTTATTGCAAATCCAGGGGTACCCCGACACTAATAATTACAGTTATACTCACTACTACCATCTCCAAAGGAACACAGGTCATCGGAAAAATGAACCTACACACTTGAGTATACGGGACTGATTCAATCGACACAATTTATAATTCATTTCCGTCACTACATCAAGGGCGGCTTCTGTTGCGTAGTTGGTACCATACTGAGCTTCTATGCCCAAGGTCGTGGGTTCAAACCCGGCCGAAGTCGTCGGATTTTTAAGAGCGTTAATAATTCCCCAGTATGCCTTCCTTCGTAGGGAAGTAAAGCCGGCGGGTCCATGTCATAGATTTATGGCATGTAAAAGAACCTTCCACTAACTTCAATTGTGTGAAGTAAAATGTGTAGGATAGATTTGATTAATGTTCTTAAGTTCCAACGTTCGTAGCCATGTGCTGGTTGCGACGGCATCTAGTAGCCAAGTCCACAGCTAGGTGTCGTTGACGGTAGCATTTGGTAGCAAAAGTAGAAACTACTTGAAATTATCGTCTGCAGTCCTTACTTGAATTAAAAACAGATAACACACACTAATACAGTCATCACAATTAACACCGATTATCGGACAGATTCTACACACACCCAAAGTACACTGTGCTACATGACCGCGTTGTCGCAGCCTCTAAACTAAGGAACCAACTAACCACTGCATCAAGGCACTAGATGCACCGATGCCTCATTTTCTACAGCACCAATACATTTTCATAAAAGAACCCTACGGGACGCGTTTTCTGTCAGTGCTGACTGATATTTTCTTTACCAAAGAAATACGATGTCATTTTGAAGAATAAAATAATTTCTTTGGATTCTATGCACTTTAACCAAGTCCTCCACACTCACCATCAAGTCACTAGTCATAGAGGGGACCCATTGTTGTTCTTCACTCGTGGAGTTAAATGCCTCCACTCGATGGATTACTGCTTGGCTTCAGACATGGGTTGACATGGGATACCCATGGTCTCGTCTCTTGTGATAATGTGGATAAGCACACAATTACAGATCACTTGGGATATTCGAAATTGTGTGCAAGATGTACAGCGTGTTTCACTTGAATAAACTACAGGCATGTGGGTTGCCTACCACCTGCAATAGAGCCGCGAGAAGTTCTTGCTTCTTTCTGTCCTTTCGTTTCTCTCGTGCGAGCGTCTGAGCCACGGTGACAGTAGTACAGTACAGCTGGAATGGTTTTGGTCCAAAAACTGTGCTATGGTTGGCGTTTTGTTAATCGTTAGAAAAGCACAAAAAAAAGCTTAACTCTAAATTTTAGAATAATTTGCACGATCATTTTGTCGGAAAACTCAAGAAAACATTGAAAAGCGTTTTTCTCTGAATCGACGTATTTTAAAGAAAAGTTTTATAAACAAAAAATGTAGAGGACATTGTCACTTACAATTCGTCTCATTGAGGTCATGTCATACATTTTGAAATGCAGAAGCTAGGTGGCGCCAAAGTTTCCAAAAAAGCGTTTTTTCACTTTTTCTCCTAGAAAAAATAGTTTTTTTTTTCACAAAAGAGCCAATCAGAAATTTGTTCCTCTCAAAATTGTCTGCAACATTTATTTAAACGTTTGTTTCCTCCGACTTACCGTTCCAAAGTTATAGCGCAGCAAATGCAGCGCTGCGTAAGGCTACTATTGTTACTGCGGAGAGAGCGGTGGGCATAATTTAGACAGGGACCGGTGTCGGACAGCTGCCTAAGGCTCGTCAAACAGGACGCGGGCTGTGTTTGTTAATTAGCTCAAACAATCATATCTATTTCAATCGCAACGTATCAATCATAACTGTACACATATTAACCTTTGTGCCATCTGAATAGTACAATTTTCACACTTCGGCGGACTATAACTCTGGAACGGTAAGGCGGAGGAAAAAAATGTTTCAATAAATGTTGTAGACAATTTTGAGATGAACAAATTTCTGATTCGCTCTTTTGTGAACAAAATATTTTTTTTCTAGGACAAAAAGTGAAAAACACTTTTTTGGAAATTTTGGCGCCACCTAGCTTCTGCATTTCAAAACGTATGACATGACCTCAATGAGACGAATTGTAGGTGACAATGTCCTCTACATTTTTTGTTTAAAAAACTTTTCTTTACAATACGTCGATTCAGAGAAAAACACTTTTCAACGTTTTTTTTGAGTTTTCCGACAAAATGTATGTCTACCCCTTATTATTCCCGTTTTCCAACGGGGTCGGGGATGAGATGCGATGGAAGTCTTTGTGGCGACGGTTTTTACGGCCGGATGCCCTTCCTGACGCCAACCTCTTGAGAGGAGTTAATGAGAGATGAAATGAATGATGATGAATGAAACTGGGCAAGGATGTGGAAATAAGCGGCCGTGGCCTATCAGAAGGTACCGTCCCAGCATTTGCCTGGTGTTGAAAATGGGAAACGACGGAAAACCATTTCAAGGACGGACGACGGTGGGGCTCGAACCCACCTAGATGTTAGGCCCCTTAAAACAACAATTATCATCATCATCAACCACGCGTCTACCGAGTCAGCAGCGAGCTTCGGCCCCATGACCTAATGCTGCGCTTTAGCCAGCGTAGCCACTACTGTCGGTTTATTTCCGACAAAATGATCGTGCAAATTATTCTAAAATTCAGAGTTAAGCTTTTATTGTGCTTTTCTAACGATTTACAAAAAGCCAACCATAGCACAGTTTTTGGAACAAAAGTTTTTTTTTTTTTCTGTGCAGCTGTCCTGTACTACAGTCTTTGAAACGAAAGGACAGAAAACATCAAGGCACAGGGACCAGATATAGACGAATTAGCGAGCAAGAACTTATCGCGGCTCTATTGCAGGTGGTAGGCAACCCACATGCCTGTTGTGTATTCAAGGGAAACACACTGTACGTCAAAAGGTCTCTCGAAGGAGCACTA
Organism: Meconema thalassinum; assembly: GCA_946902985.2. Lineage (NCBI taxonomy): Eukaryota > Metazoa > Arthropoda > Insecta > Orthoptera > Tettigoniidae > Meconema > Meconema thalassinum. Next base: position 625,830,865 of record OX336390.1, on the reverse strand, counting down.
GGAACGGATGACTTTTCCCGTAAGATATGCTGAGGTAAGTGGTAGTAGAATACAAACTAAAGAAAATATTATCAAAACAACGTAGTCTTTCTTTGAAAAGAAAATGTCACTACTTACTTCAAAAGCGTGCAGGATAATATTAAGAAAATGGAGGTCTTTGTGGTAGATAGCGGGGAGAGTAATATCAGCGACTCTTACGGTTTGACCTATTAATTTAATCTAGAAGAGTCTAAATACAAGTCAAGTATTAGCAAACAGTTGAATTTCACGGTTAGGTTGAAAAATCAAGTCAATAAGATCGACACTTGAACAATGCTCCAATCACACTGATCAACCGTGAAAATCTCTCCGACTTGAAAGTAGCTATTTCTGTTTCATTGCACATGGAAACAACGAAAACGACATTTAAGCTTTTGGTACAGCCGACGTAAGTTGTAAGGATAATTTCCATGAAATTGGACTTTTGGGGAAGGAAGCACAACAGTGAAGGATTGAGGGTAGTCTTTATGACTACTAGGAAAATGTGGAGTCTAGAGATTATGTTGGCACAACTGTATAGGCCTACAGGATTCGTCAGTCATTCTTGCCAATGTTTCGTGAAACATACGGTGTATTGTGACGAACATGGAGAGAGATTCCATCAGGACATTGCGAAAATGGAACGAAGGTATCAAGGAAACTGGAACGCTGCTAGGCTTGCGGACAACTGTTGGACGACCCAGAAAAGGAGTACAAGCGACTAGCAAACAGAAAACGATCACGTAAATAAGCCTTTCTTTTCTCTTGAGGTTTGGGTATCGATAACATCAGAGTTACACCTACTAAACAATATATAATGTCACATTCATTTCTCTCGACCCAAAATGAGGGTAGTTTAGATATTTCCAGAAAGGAAGAATTTCATAGTATATTTTAGTATTTCTATTTGAAGTTAATATATCTGAAAAACTAGAGCTATAAACAAAATCTAATGTCATCTCTCGACCAAAAATTAGGGTAGTTTAGCTATTTTGAGAAAGGAAAGAATTTCAAAGTGCATTTTTGTTGAAGAGTGTTATGACGATCTGTCGCAAAGATGTCAAGTCTTCCTATACTCGTAACGCATTTGATCTTAGCAATATGACTATTGTCTATATTATCGTCATATTCACTGTACATATCGAAATAGCGATATATCCCAATCATGAAACAAGGAACGTTTTGAAGATATTTTCAGTTTACTTAATTAACAATAGAGGAGTTATTGTGTGTTATTATATTATTATATTGCTTTTAATCCCAATGTTATTGACATCCTACGGTACGACACAAGCTTTCACTGTTATCAAGTAGACGGGAGATAAAGAGGCGCTTGAACCTCCTGTCCAATAGGCAACAACGGGTAGTGCTTCCAGGGTCTGTATCGTCCTGGCTCCCAGTCTTATCAGGAGTAACTCAGGGCAGTATACTGGGACCCCTTCTCTTCGTGCTGTATATGGACGATATAAACACATGTGTGCAAAATTCTCCGTGTTCCATTCTTCTGTACGCTGATGACCTCAAGATATTCAGAAAAATTTCCAGTTCTGACGACCGCACTGAGCTCCAGGAAGCAGTGAATGCATGTACTGACTGGTTCAACAAATGGAGGTTATCTCCAAATCCCAAAAAGTGCTTCAGTGTGTCTTTTTCACTACTGAAATCTGGAAATCAGGCCGACTATAAAATTTGTGGAAATAAATTGGATACGGCTTCTCAGGTAAGAGATTTAGGAATTATTCACGATGATAAACTGACATTCTCTCCCCACATTGACCACATCAAATCTCGCGCAATGCGCAGTCTCGGCATTCTATACAGGTTCACAGAAATTGAAGACCTCACTGCACTTAAATTATACTTCACCACATATGTTCTCCCTATCCTAGATTTCTCTTCTCCAATTTGGTCTGCCTCGGCAATAACCAATATTTCTAAATTGAACAGTGTCTTTAATTTCTTCATATCAATAGTCAAAGCTCGCAATCCTTCGCTAAGGCACTTTGCCAAATCCGACATTTTAAATCAGCTCAATGTACTCGACATGAGAAGCCGTCTACAATTTACTGACCTGTGTTTCCTACATAAAATTATGAATGGTTACACAAAATGTAACATGCTACTAAGCTACTTCCCACTCCACGTTCCCTCCCGTTCAACACGTCAGAACCATTTACACCACATACCTCGCCCACGTCTTGAAGTACAGAAGCGCTCTATTTTCCACCGTCTGCCAACCCTTAGCAACTCCCTTCCAAATATTGACATATTCTCTCCCTATAGAACATTCAAACATAACATTAGAAGATCCCTTTCATCCTCAATCCCTACCCCCTCACCCTCCTAATCACCCACTACCCCCAATAATTCCCTACGTCTTTCCCGAGATTTGTCCCTTGCTGCCATCACTGCCATTTGTTACCTGTTATTGTTGTTGTTGTTTTGTTAATATTATTTAAAATTGTTAAAATATTAGTGTAAAATGACCTATTCATGGTTGTATCTAATAATTATTAAATAAATAAATAAATGTGCAACTGATGCGCGTTTCGTTTGTCTCTAACATCAACTTTATTTTACAATTTCCCGGGATGTAATTGACCTATTGCGATGCAACTAACTCCATTCTTAACGTGAGTTTCCGTGTTATCAATTGCGCAATAAATAACACGGCGTATCCACTTAAAACACATAAGTTTACATTCAACAACATATTTGCCTTCGGTTTTGAATTACCTTTATTATTTACTTAAATAAGTCCCTTCCCTGCCTTCATGCTTTGGAAAGTCATATTTCAAAATCTATTGTTGTTTCAGGTATATTTGCGCTGAAAAGTTAAAGTGGGCCACTCTGTAGCCTACATATAGACTATTAAAATTAAAATAAAAATGTCTGATAACCCGTGTCATTGCAGTGTCTGTAGTAGTGTGTTTATTTGTAACTCAGGTGAAGATTGGGAAAGTGGCGGCCGTGGCCGGAAGTTAGGAACCATCCTGGCATTTGACTGGAGTAGACAGGGGAAAACACGCAGAAAACCACTTCCAAGAGGGATGAGATGGAAGTCGAACCCACTCTTCTCAGTTTTGGCCTCATGAGGCTGAATGTACCACGTTACAGCCCTCAGACCAGAATTAAATTTCTTGGCAGAGCCGGGAATCGAACACGGACCTCCGGGGCGACAGCCATGAATAATTCTAGCCGCTAAACTACCAGGTGGTCGAATGAACAGACAATTTCCGACGCAACCTCATGTCAAACTTTGCTCATTACAGAGGTCGTCTTATAATGGTTCAATATAAAAGTTCTTCCGCTAACAAGCAGCGCACACTGTGCCAAGTTTGGGTGCAAGCTCCAAGATGCGTATCGCAAGCCAAGTCGCAGGCATAGCATTCGTTGAAGGAGATGAAACTTGTAATGGTTGGTTGGTTGGTTCCTCAGTTTAGGGACTGCGACAACGCGGTCATAAAGCCCCGTGTACTTTGGGTGTGTGTAGAATCAGTCTGATAACCAGTGTTAACTGCAATGGTTGTATTAGTTTGTGTGTTCTGTAATTCAGGTAAGAACTGCAGACGATCAATTTCAAGTAGTTCCGACTTTTGCTACCAAATGCTACCGTCAACGACACCTAGCTGTGAACTTTGCTAATAGATTCCACAACAACCGGCACCTGGCGGCGAACGTTGGAACTTAATAGAGCGTTAATTAAATCTTAACTACAAATTTAGCTTCACATAATTGTAGTTAGTAGAAGGTTCTTTTACATGCCATACATCTATGACATGGGCCCGCCGGCT